>CM064326.1:137029359-138323525 GCA_032595735.1 Pelochelys cantorii | reverse complement strand
CTATTCTCACATCATATCTACTTTTAACTACACTCCAGGCATGTCTACACTAGCGAATTATTTAAAAATAACTAAATTCGAAATAACTCCTAAAATAACAAAATCTAAATAGTGCCTCCACCCTTCCTGGAGCTCTGTCAGTGGCTCACTCCTGCCCTCAGGCAACAGTACACCTGGATGAGACGCAACATCCCCATGCAGAAGTACGTTGCCATCGCCTTGTGGAAGCTTGCCACGCCAGAGAGCTATTGCTCCATCGGGAACCTGTTCCACATGGGGAAATCCACAGTCGGGGCTGTGCTCCTGCAAGTAGGCAAGACCATCAACAAGGAGATGCTACAGAGGGTTGTCACTCTGGGGAACGTGGACATCATCATGGATGGCTTTGCTGCCATGGGCTTCCCCAAATGTGGGGGGCCATAGACAGCAGACACATCCCCATCCTGGCCTCTAACCACCGTGCCTCGGACTACGTAACAGGAAGGGTGCTGCAGGCTCTCGTGGATCATAAGGGACACTTCATCAACATCAATGTTGGGTGGTCGGGAAAGATGCACAATGCCCACAACTTCTGGAACTTCTGACTGTTCCGAAAGATGCACGCCAGCATTTTTCCATGACTACACCATCAGAGTCAGAGAGGTGGACATGCCCATTTGCATCCTGGGTGACAGAGCCTACCCCTTGCTCCAATGGCTCATGAAGTCTTACATGGGCTGCCTGGACCCCACCAAGGAGCACTTCAGCACCAGGCTGAGCGGATGTTGCATAGTCATGGAGTGTGCTTTCAGCCACTTGAAGGGGAGGTTCAGGAGTCTCCTCACCAGTGCTCCCTCTAAGCTGCATGGCAGCTCAGCTTCACAGGTGAATAATCAGCCCCACCCAGTCAGTCAGCTCCCTTCACGGAGCCCTGAACCTCTGCCTAGGTGGGGCTGATTAATCACTTGTGAAGCTGTGCTACCGCACAGCTTAGAGGGAACACTGCTCCTCACTCACCTGGACCTCAGTGAGTGCAACATCCCCTTCATGGTGGCGGCTTACTGTGTGTTCCACAACCTTTACAAGAGCAAGGGGAAGACTTTTCTGCCAAGGTCAGGGAGCAGAGGCTGAATGGCTGGCCAGGACATACAAGCACCTGGACACCAGCGCCATACAGAGAGCATATCAAGGGGCTGTGCTCATCAGGGAGGGCTTGAGGGAGAGTTTTCTCCAAGGCCAGCTGTGAGACTCTTCCCTGTGGCTCTCCACAAGGGGCCCTGCATTCCCTGTGCATGCCTTTCCTCTCCGTCCCCTTCCCCCTCCTCTGCATAGCAAATAACAAAGACATCTTTCTTGAAACAACAGAACTGTTTATTGGGGGGATATACACCAGGGAAGGGACTGGGGAAAGAACCTGGAATAGGTGAGAGAGGGGTAGAGGTGAGAAGGGCTCAGGAATGGGGCAGACTGTCACCTGCCTCTGCTTATTTGAGAGGCTTCAGCTGCCCAAGAGGTCTCACCACCACATGTTGTGAGGTCCTTGCAGCCCCTGCGGGAGCTAGGAGGGGAAGCCATGGGGGGTGGAGAGGTGGCTGGTGTCCCGCTCCATGCACAAGGCCATGTACTCCATCACCGAGGTGAAGGAGGAACACATGGTCTCTTGCTGGGGTGCCAGCTGGTCCTAGGCAGAATGACTCTACTCTTGGTCAGTGGCATGGTTACCTGGCTGATTTCCTCCTTCTTCTTCTCATCCCCACCCTCTTGGAGGCTGACATTGGGCATGTCCTGGTTGGACTCGAAGACAACCCGGGGAGGGGAGGGGAGGGGAGGGAGGAGGTGATCAACCCCCCTTCTAGGATGGCATCCAGCTGCTTGAAGTAGCAGAAGGTGTGTGGTGCCGCCCCGGAGCATCCACCCTGCTCCCTGGCCTTGTGGTAGGCCTGTCGGAGCTCCTTCACCTTCATGTTGACCTGTTCCAAGGTCCAGCTGTGGCCTTTGTGGGCCAGGTTGGTGACAATCTGGCCGTACATGTCTGCATTCCTTTTTCTGGTGCAGAGATCCTGGAGACTGGTCTCCTCCCCGCAACCTCAATGAGGCCCCGGATCTCTGCATCAGTCCAGGCTGGAGCTCTCCTGTGTCCCTGGCCTATGGCAGCCGAGGGAGCAGCAGGAGTGCTGGCAGCCATGGGAGGCTCTGAGGGAGTGTGGGGTTGCACATGGCTCCCTGGGATCCTGCTGTGTGGGATGGGACTTGCAAAAGTGAACAGATGGCACAAGCCCTTCTCCTGCTGCCTGGAAATTTAAGCTCTGCAGGAGAAGAGGAGCAGTGGAGATGCCAGGTATGGCCAGAGTGGTCAGATGTGCACATGTGAGAGGCCTCTGGAGGCCAATTATTTAGAATTAACAGCATGGGATCATCCACATTAACGCTATTTTGAAATAACAATTTCAAAATAAGCGTTATTCCCCAAGGATGCAGGAGTACAGATTTCGAAATAACCAGCCTGTTATTTCAAAATAATGGGCTTGGTAGTGTGGACACTCTGCTTATTATTTCAAAATAAGGGGGCTTATTTCAAAATAATTCCCTAATATAGACCAGGGCTCTCAGTCACCAAGTAGTGAAACACCCTATTTTATCAAATATATTGATGAGGATTTATCATGCATACATGAAAAGCAGAAGAAAAAGAAGGAATAAAAAAAAACTTGCTTCCTTTCCCTCAAAAGCTTGTTTTTTTCCACAAATCATGCTTCACTTGAAGATTCCCCCCATTTGTTACGATGCACAGCTACTGACTATGGCACTTATGCAGGAAGATACTGAAGTATATGGGTATGTCTACACTACAGCACTAATTCAAACTAACTTAATTCGAATTAGTTAATTCGAACTAAGCTAATTCGAACTAGTGCATCTAGACCTAAAAACTAATTCGAATTAGCGTTTTGCTAATTCGAACTAGCATGTCCACATTGAGTGGACCCTGAACTGAAGTTAAGGTTGGCCGGAACCAGTGCCAGCAGGGCATCAGGTTAGGGCTTAGAGCGTGGAGCTGCTGCCTCAGGCTAGCTGAAGGCTGTGCTTAAAGGGACCCCACCCCCACCCTGGACAGACAGTTCTCAGGGTTCCCCGCTTGCTTGTCTACCTCGATGAGGGACAGCAAAGCAGTCCTGACTTGGAGTGCCCTGAGTGCCCACGTTTGGCACATCAGACCACTCGGCCATCAGCCCGGCTGCACTTGCCGCAGGCTGCCATCCGGGGGGGGGTCATTCGGGGGGCTGTCAGGATCCAGGAGGCCCTGCAGGAGAGCTTCCACCCCGAGGAGCCCGCAGAGCCACCCCAGTCCTCCCCATCAGGGGCTCGTGCCCCATTCCTCCCTCACCTCCTTCCACTTACCCTTCCCTAGCTCCCCTTCCTGATGTAAAAAATAAAGGGCACGTGTGTTCAAAAATAGAAACTCTCTTTATTTAACAAAACTGGGGGTGGGGGGATTAACCTCTGGGGAGACTGGAAAAAGGAGATGGGAGAGGGGAAGAGAGAGGGTGGGAGAGGGGAGGTGAAAACCTGGGAGGAGGGAGCTGGAAGGGGGAAGCCAGGGGAAGAAGGAGGAGGGGAAGTATAAAACTATGGTACGTCATATCTTCAGTATTGTGTAGAGATGTGGTCTCCTCACCTCAAAAAAGATATTTTGGCCTTGGAAAGGGTTCAGAAAAGGATAACTAAAATGATTAGGGGTTTGGAACAGGTCCCATATGAAGAGAGGCTAAAGAGACTGGGACTTTTCAGCTTAGAAAAGAGGAGACTGAGGGGGGATATGATAGAGGTCTATAAAATCATGAGTGGTGTGGAGAGGGTGCATAAAGAAAAGTTCTTCATTAGTTCCCATAATAGAAGGACTAGAGGACACCAAATGAAATGAATGGGTAGCAGGCTTCAAACTAATAAAAGAAAGTTCTTCTTCACAAAGCAAATAGTCAACCTGTGGAACTCCTTGCCATAGGAGGCTGTGAAGCCTAGAACTAGAACAGAGTTTAAAGAGAAGTTAGATAAAGTCATGGAGGTTGGGTCATTGGAGTGCTATTAGCCAGGGGGTAGGAACGGTGTCCCTGGCCTCTGTTTGTGGAAGGCTGGAGATGGATGGCACGAGACAAATGGCTTGGTCATTGTCTTCGGTCCATCCCCTCTGGGGTACCTGGTGTTGGCCGCTGTCGGCAGGCAGGCTACTGGGCTAGATGGACCTTTGGTCTGACCCAGTACGGCCATTCTTATGTTCTAAGCTCAGGGTCGGGGGTCTCACTGGACCAACTTGATTTTCATGCAAACCTGCTCCTGGGTTCGCATGTGGCCTTTGGTGGCCAGGCTGGCAGCTATTCTGCCCTAGACGGCCGCATTCCTGTGCCTAGTGCGGAGATTGTGGACGTTGGAGGCCTCCCCCCAAACCTCGATGAGGGCCACGATCTCCGCACTAGACCAGGCGGGCGCCCGCCTCTTGCGGCCCCGGGCAGGATCCTGGGAGCTGCCAGCCTGGTCCTGGGAAGAGGGGGAGGGCTGGGTGGCAGTGGGTGGCTGGCTCATGCCGTGCCAGGTGCAGGGTCTGCTGGCTGGGTGCTGGCAGGCTTGCACCTGGCACGGGGACCGTAGCCAGACCGTGGCCCTTTAAGGGCTCCGGGGCTGGGAGGGGGGCAGAAGAGTTTCCCTGGCTTGGCCCAGAGTGGCCACCAGGGCAAGCTGGGAAGAGCTAGCCTCCAACTAGTTCGAATTAAGTGGCTACACAGCCCTTAATTCGAACTACTTAATTCGAACTAGGCGTTAGTCCTCGTAGAATGAGGTTTACCTAGTTTGAATTAAGTTCGAACTAGCGGTTTGCGTGCGTAGCGCCTATGAAAGTTAATTCAAACTAACGGCTGTTAGTTCGAATTAACTTTGTAGTGTAGACATACCCTATGTTATTAAGCACTAAGCAATGCCATTGGAATTAATGCAGCTGACATGCTTAAAGTTAGGCATGTACATAAATATCTTGCTGAACAGAGAAATCTGACCCTAAGCAGGTTGTGTATGCTAAGGCAGATTGTGATGTGAGTGATACTCTGACTCTAGTTTGACTTGCAGGACTGAACTAATGAGAGATTGATCTATTGCTTTCCACCTGCTAACACTGGAACAGGACAATTGATTCCAAATTAAATATTTACAGAAGATTAATAGAAAAGAGTGTGCCAAAGCAAACATTCATCTGTTTCCATTTTCATATGCCTGTTTGCTCATTACATTCTCTCTCTCATGATGATATAATTGATTTTTTTTCTTCTGTCTACAATTTGTCCTCACAAGCAGTATCTCCCAGATGCATATAGGGACTGGAGCTTTCTCTTTACATTTATGAATTAATTTAGTGCATATGAGAGAGAGGATCTGAATTGTATTGAACAACTTCAGAGAAAGTTCCCAGACCTATCACACCCATATGGCAACTGATCTAACTCTGAGAGTGAATATATGAGATATGAAGCCTCCATTTTGGCAAAATTAAAATTATATGAAATCACCAGTTCTATTTATGTGTTCTCTTTAGCCAAAAAAATTGTCAAATGAAAGCACACCAACAGGGATTCATGCTGAAATCCAAATTCACCTGAATGATAGACTTATATTTAGATTACTCAGCGTGTGTATTACTAGAAAATAAAGGGGTATAAAAGGCAACATATATAGGCTGATTTGGTTTATCTTCCAAACATACTGCCTTACAAAGAGAGAGACTCTGTCCAGCAACAGTAAATTTATACACTCCCTCTTGTTGTATGAGAGGGAGAGGCTCTGTATTTGGGACAGTAAGTAATCCTTTCTATCCTTATGCATAGAAACAGTGCTGTCAGGACATTGCTGAGGAGAAGCTGTTGGTCGTGTTCAAGATATTCTTGCTTTCTGAGTTGTGGAAGAGCATGTTGTTTTCCTTGTGTTATAATTACATCTCTTTTCTTTTCTCACTTCTGCAATCTTTGACGAATTATACCACTTGTTTCTGGTAAGGTACGCAGGAGTGGGCTGGAGGAGGAGAGTCACTATATAAACTGTGCTGCTTGTTACAGCTTTTAAGTTTGCTGTTTTGAAGCAGACGTATTGATGAAATGCTGGCAACCATCTGTTGCCAACACTTGTAAATAAATAGAAGCTGATTTAAATACTCCCTCTTCTGTTGCTCTGTTTCAGTCAGAGGGCTCTTTTTTAGTGTGCTACAGGTTTTTGTCTTATCTACTTCAGACTAGATGGATATTAATTTCTATTTCTGTGACACGTCTTATTTCAAACTGCTGACTATCAAGGGTATATAATCTACACATTCCATGACAAAAATTTGTTTTTTTTCATTTTTGTTGGGTGAATTATAAGATATCTCCAACTTACAGCTTATTTCAGAAATTTGTCAGAGTGAGAATAAACTTCATCCACTACAAATAATAATTTATTATGTTTATCATTTATATTACGGTAGCACCTAGAAGTTCTAGTTATGTCCCAGGATCCCACTGTGCTAGAGGATGTACAAAAATAAAGGTTGACATTTTAAAAGGTTTGCATTCCAAGGTTAAGAGGGTTTTTTTTCTTTCTTTATATCGAGAATTACCAAACACTTTTGTGTATTGAGGCACATTTTAATACAATGATTACATATTTTAATACCTTGCCTTCCCATTCACACTCTCATGGACACTTTTCTTCCCAGAAGTGACATTGTAATCTCATTTGTATATACAATGATTTCTTCCAGGGAAAAATAACACTGGGAGAGCAGTCTTAGGGTATATCTAGACTGCATCCCTCTGTCAGCAGAGGGATGCAGATTAGGCAGGTCGACATTGCAAATGAAGCAGGGATTTAAATATCCCGTGCTTAATTTGCATAAAAATGGCCATCGTTTTTGCCGACTCAGCACTTTGTCGGCAAAAAGAGGCAGTCTAGAGGGGGATCTGTCAAGAAAGAAAGCCTTTTTCAACAGATCCTGTGATCTCCTTGCAGGAGGCATAAGGAATCTGTCAAAAAAGGCTTTTTTTCTTGACAGATCCCCCTCTAGACTGCCTCTTTTTGCTGACAAAGTGCTGAGTCAGCAAAAATGATGGCCATTTTTATGCAAATTAAGCACGGGATATTTAAATCCCCGCTTCATTTGCAATGTCAACCTGCCTAATCTGCATCCCTCTGCCGACAGAGAATGCAGTCCAGACATACCCTTAAATATGAGTTGCTGGTAGTGCTTCAAGCACCTATCCAAGCAGTGTTGCTTGTGATCCCTAATGCCATCTTGCACCATTTTGTCCAATGGAAATAAAACTCCATACTCTTGGATCTGGTTTGCCATCTTATGGCCTTGTCATCTACAGCATACGCTTCCTCTAAGTTAAGTGTTCAATGAAAACCCCATGTTTAGGGGGAAAGATTAAATGAAGAAAGAAATGCCAGGTTTTCTTGCTAAAATTTTGCTAATTTCTTTAACCTTTGATTATTCTGGGAATAAAACAAGGACTAGACACATTTCAAATAAATACTTTTTTTGTGAAATTTTCTGCTAAACATAATATTGAGAACAATTACAGGTTGTATCACCCTTAATCAGGACTCCCTGGACCAGCAATATCCATAGTCTGGCATGGACCATGGATGTTCCTGGACCACAGAGCCCAGGAAAAGGGAGGTCTGGTGGCAGGGCAGGAGCATGGCGGGGGCACCAGCAGCCCAGAGTGTGTATGGAGGGGGAATGGGTGGCAAAGCAGGGAATTCTGGCTCCAGCAGCAGCCGTGGTGCTCCAGCCTCAGCAGCTGCCAGGGAGCTCTGTCCCCGGCTGTGGAGCACCAGCCCCGGCCCTCTGCCCCAGCCCTAGCTTTGCAGCTCCAGCCCCAGCCCTAGAGCCAGGTGGCTGCAGTGCTCTGCTCCGGCTGCGCATTTCCGGCCAGCAGAAGAGGGACCAGCAGCATCTAGAGAGCCCCGAGGGACTGGGGCAGCAGCAGGGGCAGGCTGGAGCCCTAACTCAGTGGCCCTGGCCAGGAAGAGAGAGACCTTTCCTGGTCCAGCAAATCCCCTCATTCAGGACCAGTTAGGTATCGAGGGTGCTGGACCGGTATCATATCTTATTTCACATGATCACACTTTCTTGTAACTGTAGCATTTCTTTGATGAACCTTAATATATAAAAATTAAAAATGCAAACTCCCTTTTCCCACCAGATAGCCTGATCAATGAGAGACAAATACAAAGCATGGCTGTGTTACTTTGCACTAAAACTGCTGATTATTTTTGCTTCCAGATGACTGCAATGCTTCTGGAAGCTGCCAAGATAGATTAAAATCATTCGTGAATCTGTAACAAGAGTCTTAAATTCAACTCAGCACGTAGTCTGCAGGGAAAAGGGTCATTGCAAAGGTTTCATCCTTGTTAACAGCCTGCTCGGCAGTTCTGAAGTGCTGCCCTCCCATATTTGACCAAATAATTGAGTCTGTTTCTGACTTGGTACCACTAATGATGCATTGGTCAAGGTCTAGTAGCACAGGGCAGAGTCATGCAGTCAGAGGGGAATGCAGTCTTCTTAATGAGACTTACTTCCTACCAAGTTTAATAGGCTAGTGCATGGATGGCAATAAAATGAGAGCCTTGACTGTGGTAAGGCAGGCAGAGAAATGGAAGGAATTCCTATGTTCTCTTCCCATTTTTAGAGCTCTCTACTGACAAGGAAGCCCATATGCATGTTTCCACACCTGACAGTCATTTTTCCCTGGTAAAGAAGATGCCATGTTTAGTGTGCAGTTGCTTTGTGCCAGGGCAGTGAGGTTATTACAAAATTGAGTTCTAGTATGTGGTGATATTGATTAGAGGGGTGAGTTTGGGGCATCCTGGCTGGGCTGGGCTGGGAGAGGAGAGGATTGGTGTGATTCCAGAAGCTGAGTTTGGCTGCAGTTTCTTATGAGAAACCCAGCACTCTCCAGCTGCTGGGCTGGGAGGGGAGCAGAGGGGGAGCAGACTGCATCGGGTAGGTAGGTGGGGAAAAGAGGGAGTGGATGGGTACTGGCATCTGTGTGGTGAGGTAGGGGGAGTTTGTTGGGTGTCCTGACTCACTCCTGTCTGGGCTGCAACTGCTGGTGCAAGGGAAAGACATAGGACTCTCGCCTGGGCTAGGGGAGGGGTGGGGAAGCAGGCTGCATGGGGTGGGGGGCTGGTATGCTGATATGCTGGGGTATGGGGGCATATGGCTATATGGGAGATGGGGATGCTGCTATGGAAACTTCATTGTCTCATTAATGCATCAGAGGGAGCTTAGTCAAATATGTCTTCCCTTTTCTTGTTGAGGCTGGAGTGAGGAGGGGTTGGTATTAATTACTGACCTGTGATATAATTACAAGATCTTAAATATGCCAGGAAAATATGATGGGGGAAAGAATGATGTAGCACCCACTGTTAGACTTGTAGAGCATACACAAAACAGTGACGACTCAGCTGTTCTAGACCAAAATATTTTTCACCCTGTATCAGGAGGAAAAGATAGAGTTTGCTTTTGGCCATGTTAAATTTGTTAACAGGAGGCAATCTGCTTGGAGATGTTAGCCTTACCTAAACATTTGTTTGTTTGGAAGGAGACAGATCCAGAGCAGACAAATAAATAGGGTGAAGAGATTCTGCATTAGCAGATCTTAATGTAGAATCTGACTTCACTTGTATTGGTGTTTTTCTATTGTAAAGCAGTTAGGTTGCTTTTGTAGATAAGGATTATATGGATAGGCCTAACTCATGACATTTGCATGATTATATTTCAAAGAAAGTTTACATAGGTGTTAATGGCTTAAGTTAGGGAAAGAAGAGGATTCTTTTAACAGATTTTTTAGAGTGTTATAGATATCTGAAGACTCTGATCTTTATTTTTTAAAATATCCTGTGTTCCTAATTAATACATGGTAAATTGTTAAAAGTGGAAGAACTTTGCCACAGAACCTGTTTATTTGTTTAGCCTTTCAATTAGAGTTGGATTCCAGACAAGTGATTCCCATTAAATTTTACAATTTGTTTGGGGAGAGGCATTAAGACCAGATCTTTTCTATATGGTATAGTTCTGGCTCTTATGAGTCAATGGGCATACTCGGTCTGATGCTAGGAGTGTTGTAGGACAAAGACTGTGTTTGCAAGCTTTTTTAAAGAAGGATTTTTCTACAAACTTTGAAGTCATGTGTTAAAGTACTGCTCTGGAGCTTCTACTCTTTGAGCTGGTGACACACACAATGTGAAAGTTTCAAACAACGATAACTTTTATCTGTGTTTACAAGGCTCTGTTTCACGTGCATAGTGATCCTAAACATTCATTTTAAATACCCATCACCAACACCTGGGCTGCGTCTAGACTGGCATGATTTTGCGCAAAAACTTGCCAGCTGTCTACACTGGCCGCTTGAATTTGCGCAAGAACACTGACGTTCTAATGTAAGAAATCAGTGCTTCTTGCGCAAATACTTTGACGCTCCCGTTCGGGCAAAAGTCCTTTTGCGCAAAATCTTTTGCGCAAAAGGGCCAGTGTAGACAGCTCAGATTTGTTTTGCGCAAAAAAGCCCCGATCGCGAAAATGGCGATCGGGGCTTTCTTGCGCAAAACCACGTCTAAATTGGCACGGACACTTTTGCGCAAAAAGTGCTTTTGCGCAAAAGCGTCCGTGCCAATCTAGATGCTCTCTTGCGCAAATACTTTTAACAGAAAAACTTTTCCGTTAAAAGCATTTGCGCAAAATCATGCCAGTCTAGACGTAGCCCTGATGTTTTACTTCCCTTTCTATTTTCACATTTGTGGCTTTATTTGCTTTTCTGTGTTGCATTATTACTTATTTATACTGTTCTGTGTTTGTGCAATATTAATCAAATTAAGAGTTGACATCCCAGAGAAACTGTATAAGCCTGAGTGCATGCCTTTTTCTCTCCTTTCCAGTGTAAGTAAATATTGTATTAATATTTGCAAGGAGAGCATGACTGTTTCCAGCTGACTCATAGATTGATTTAGCATCTTAAAGCTGAGCTATGTGTGGATAATACACATTTTGGTGTGTTTACTAGCTTGAGTTGTTAGAAAGGATAATAAAATGCATGTAGTTCCAGAGTAGTATTAATTTTCTTTTTATCTGATATTAAATAAACATAATCAGCATTGCTCCTTGTTAATTATCCCTTGTTTTAAAATTTTTGTCTTCCATGCCTATGAGCTGTTTAAAATATATATATATATATATATCTAAGTTTTTGTTTGTACTGGTGGTACACATAAGAAAATTCAACCCGCCCAAATATGGAAAATGTTAGAGGGAACACTGCTTATTACTACAATGATTGCATTTCACAGCTGTGTTTCAGGAAACCCTAGGCTACTACTAAACCCTGTTTCTGGCAGAAATGTACGGCTAGCATCAGCCAACATACTGTTATTTTGTAAATGACGTTGAACGATCTTGAGACACAATGTTGCCAAGTTATCAGCTCTGCAGCACAACGCATTGCTCTGTGGACTTTACAGTTGTAATGGCGGCAACATCACCTTATTTTTCTGTTTATCAGCCAATTAACTATAAGGTGAATCCTAAATAAAATTGTTGTATACACCAAAATGGCTGTTATACTAGAATGAAGTACCATGAATTTCTCACATGGTGCGCCACTTTCAAGAGGGAAAACTAAAGTGGGTGATATTAGGTGCATAGGTAATAGGGCATTTCTCCCTTATATATTTCAATGTAGTCTAATTTAAGGGCCTACAATTATGAGAGTGCCTAGGGCTTACGAAGAGCTTAATCCAGCACTGTTATTGCCAACCTCAGAACAGGCTTGGAAACTGGGCTGACCTCTTGCTCATAGTAGAGGTAAAATGGGCCACACTGACATGTCAACATGGAGAAACTGGCACCATGCTGACCATACTTCATGTGCTCTCTGGAAAGGGAACTTACCTGTTCAGGACAGTCAAGCTGACACCTTTCACTAACACTAAATTTCTATGCACAAATACAAGATGGCAAACTTTAGGGCAAGGCCTGTGTCTGCCCACATGCCTGGACAGCAGCTAATTCAAAGCTCCTTCATCCTTACTAGGGACTCAGGGCACTACTGCAATACTAATAACAATACTAATAATCAAAACAATACCCAGATGAGCAGTTCTCAAACTGGATCCGCAGACTGCTGGGCGTCTAGAAGAGTACTAGGGCACTCGTGAGTCCACTGATCAGCTCCTTCCCCTCCCTCCCAATGCTTTCTGCATGCTACACAACAGCTGATCAGCAGTGCATAAGAGGGGTTGCGAGGGAGAAGAGCAGGAGTGGAGACAGAGCATGCTTTGAGGAGGGATGGAAAGAGGAGGGGAAGAGGAAGGGCAAGGGTTGGGCCTGGGGGGAAGAGGTGGAGTGGGGATAGGGCCTAGGGCTGAGTGGAGGTTAAGCACCCTTTGGAGAAAATTTGAGGCCAGTTTGGGAGTCCGTGAAAAACTTTAAATCAAAATGAGGATCCTCAGGTTGCTGAAGTTTGAGAACTGCCAACCTAGATAATTTAAAATGGCTAATCCTGCCGGTTAGAGCAGAACAGGAAAATTTGCTAGCTGTCTCAGGTGTGTATTTCTGATCAAATGGCTGCAGTGCTATCCAGCAAGCTCAGGCGAATGAGTTTTGAGAGCAAGTGGGAGCTAGTCGGCAGCTGCTGTAATACACATGTAGAAGAGAGAGAGAGTGACCGGACAGCCCAATATTAGGAACTTTGTCTTATACAGGTTGAACCTCTCTAGTTGAGCATTCTCTAGTCCAGCAACATCTGTGGTCTGGCATGACTTTAGTTAGCTGGACATCCACTTATCATGGGTTGTGTGCCAAGTTTCTCGCAGTCCCACAAAATTGGTTTACAGCTGCCAGTCCTTGATCTCAACATTCTATGCTGTTATTTAGCTCTAATTTACCCCTAAATGTCTTCTAAGAGCCCAGTAAGTAGTGGAAGTGTTGGTAGTGCTGCTAGACAATCACCTCCCGTGATTTGGCAAATTCTCTGGTTTGGCACCGGTCAGGTCTCAAGGGTGCCACACTAGGGAGTTTCAACCAGTATGAGCAACAGTATCCTTCCCAAAAGAAAGTGTCCCAGTTTTTCACACTTGCCATCTACTGGGAGAGTGACACCAGATTCTAAACACTGTATATCTACACACACCACAAATGGTTCATGTGAAAACTGACATATCAACTTAAACTGAAAGCAGTTTGTTTCAGTTTCAACCTCTTCCTCTATTTCTGAAACGCCAGCATCGGGAGTGAAACTACCTTTGGTCCCCATTGTATTGTTGCTTCTGCCCTACCCACATCGATGATGACTTTGCAACATAATATATCCCATTGTACCAGCAGTCTCATCATGGGATCACCAACTAAATTATCCTGAAGTAACCCTGGAGAAAAGCAGTGCCTAACTGATACATTAGGACGGATCGAGGAGAGCCCACAAGGCTAATTAGCTCAGATAATGGAACAGATTTAGGAAGGAAGTGCTCAGGTGGAGGAAGGAGACGAGCAAGGCTTTTGACAGTCCGAACCAGGAGAAATTGCTTGGGGAAAAGATATCTCCTGTCTCCCTGCTCCTTAGCTGGATGAGCTAAGGATCATCTTCTTGTAAATACAGAGGTGAACATGTATGTAAAGGTGGAAGGGACCATGCATGACATAAATTGAACAGTATGTTTGACCAGGAGAACTCCAACCAGTTTGTGGCTAGAAAAGAGTCAGGAGCAAGATGATGCCCTGGCATGTCCACTTGCAGGGGTTTGCTGTTGGTAGAAAACTGAACATGTTTAGGGGGAATGCAGATGTCCAGAATGACCCAACAACCACCTTGTTGCATTCACACTTGAAGAGGAGGAAGATGAAGGCGCACAATGAGCAATGCAAACCAGTGAATCAGCCAAAGCCAGCCTACTAGTTTGCATTGAAGTGTATTTCACCTTTGTCAAGGAAGCTGGCTACATATAAATAGAGATGTGTAGCAAGGAGGATGATACCGTAATTTATGGCCTCAGTGTATGCTTATTTCCGGCTCAGCTGAAAATAATAGCATTTTACATGAAGCATAATGGAACTTTAATAGCTTGGCTAACGGTCAAATTGTAGCTAGTGAAGAGAATTGTGTATAATATTACAATATCCTGTTTGCAATCTGAAGAGGCAAAATCTTAACAGTGATTACTTGCAGAGCTAATAACTCAGTTCTTCCTGCCTTCATAATGACTGCATAGATATGTAGACAAGAGGAATTATGTCTGATATTGTTCACCAAGAGATATACTTACAGTAAAATGAGTTTCACACACACAACCAATATCTAGTGTAGACCACATCAGTAAAAAGATAGTGTGCAGATCGAGTACACAGCACTCCTCTCAGGAAAGATGAGCCTCGCTAAAAGAAATGGGGAGGAAGGAAGGGAGCCATTAATCTCCTAAGTGCTGGATTCTTTTTTTTGCAGCAATAAAACTATTAATAATTAATAAGCAATCATTTCTTCGGAATTAATGAGCAACTCAGGTTATAAAAGTCTCTTGGTTTACCAATCATTCCTGTTTCCAACAACAAAATGCTATTAGGGATCTCAGACTGGGCACTGCAACAGCATATAAAGTGCTTGATCCCAGGATGTTGGTTGTTTTCCCTACACATTTTTATACAAAACCCACATACCGAGGCTAACCTAATAAATTTGAAATAATTAAGAACATTAGCATAAAGCATACTTTGCAAAATAAGCAACTTCATCTTTAATTTATGCAAGTCTCCTTCCTCCCTCTCTTTGGCCTGTTGCATTCTTTCCCTGCATCACATCATGCTGGATGATATCTAGACAGCAAAATTCCCAGGCCTGGCACCCCAGGTGTCTTCCTTATTCCTGTGAAAGACCATATCCATTGGTGGTATCATATGCAATTACGTCTATGGTATCATATGCAAATGTTATATAATAATGCAAAATGAGGCAGAGACACACAACTTTTTTAATGTACATTTTAGATTGTTTAGAAACCTCTTAGTATCCTTGTTTTATGGGGTTTCATGGAACTGGAAGGTGCAGCCTACTTGTCCTTATTAGCTTTGCTGGAGGGGGCCATAATCTCTTCCAGTTTTGGCAGCTCTTGTGACTACATACACTCTTTTTCCTGTTCCTGCCCAATAGTCTGCAATCTTCAACCAGAAGTATGTACCCTGAAGTCTTGTTTTGTGTTTTACAAAGAATAAAAGGGACTTATACAAGTAAATCAGGGTTACAAAAATAAATAGTAGGGAGAAAATAGACCCATTAATAAATACAAAAAGAGGGATAAAGATAATGGCTTAAAAATATGAGAGGTTCTGAACTAATTTTTTAAAAATTCATCTAGTTAAAGCTACACTGCAGCTGGGATTGTGCCTCCCAGCATATGTAGGTAGACATACATTAGCATAGAGAGGGGTTAAAGGGTATGTAGCTAGGGAATGGCAACTTGGGTTAGCCGCCTGAGTACAAATCCACCCACACACCCTGGATACATACTCAAATGACTAGCCCCAATCTGATGCCTTTTTTTACCTCTGATATGCTGCTATTTTTAGCCTGCTAGCTTAAGTAAAGCTAGCATGTCTGTCTGCCCACGCTGGGAAGCTCATTCCCAGCTGCACTGCAGACATGTCCTAAAAGATGATAAATGAAGGGTAATGGAAAATGAGCAAAATGAAAGGAAGACTCATTGTGCATGTCTAAAATTAGATTGTGAGGTTTTGTGGGGGCAGGACCCAGTCTTTATGTCTATAAAAGGCCTACCCCACTGGTATATAGTAATTACAAAACATCTCACTGAGTTAGAGAGATGGTGATTAGCTGGTTATTGCAGGGATCAGTAAGAGGCCTGATCTTAATTAATATCTTTATTAATGGGTACCAGCATCTCATTATGGAACATTTTTGGGGATGCTAAATTGGGAGGATTGCAAACATCAATCAAGACAGAAAAATTACATAATGAAGAGAAGTAAGGAAAAAAGGGAAATTCACCTTGAAAAATGCAAGCTGATTCAGAGGAAAATAATTCAAACAGACATGGAATGGGTGAGAGAAAGCAGGAGAAGTGGTATCACTGAAAGAGATCATGGACAGACTGGACACAAATCTGAATTACAGAGTTAGAATTCATTAGAATCAGAATCACAGAATTCTAGGGCTGGAAGAGACCTCAGGAGGTCATCAAGTCCAGCCCCATGCCTAAAGCAGGACCAACCCTAATGAAAGCATCCCAGCCAGGGCTTTGTCAAGCTGGGACTTAAAAATCTCTGGGGATGAAGATTCCACCATCTCCCTAGGTAACCCATTCCAGTGCTTCCCCACCCTCCTAGTGAAACAGTTTTTCTTAATATCCAACCTAGACCTCCCTCCACTGTAACTTGAGGCCATTGCTCCTTGTTCTGCCATCTGTCACCACTGAGAACAGTCTTGCTCCATCTTCTCTTGAACCTCCCTTCAGGAAGTTAAAGGCTACTATCAAATTCCCCCTCACTCTTCTCTTCTGCAGACTAAATAAGTCCAAATCCCTCAGCCTCTCCTCGTAGGTCATGTGCTCCAGACCCCTAATCATTTTTGTTGCTCTCTGCTGGACCCTCTCCAATGCGTCCACATCCTTTCTATAGTGGAGGACCCAGAACTAGATGCCGTACTCCAGATGTGGTCTCACCAGTGCCGAATAAAGGGGAATAATAACTTCTCTAGATCTGCTGGAAATGCTCCGCCTAATTCACCCCAATATACCATTAGCCTTCTTGGCCACAAGGGCACACTGTTGACATATCCATCTTCTCATCCACTGTAATGCCCAGGCCCGTTTCTGCTGAACTGCTGCTCAGCCAGTCAGTCCCCAGCCTGTAACAATGCTTGGGATTCTTCCATCCCAAGTGCTGGACTCTGCACTTGTCCTTGTTGAACCTCATCAGATTATTTTTCACCCAATCCTCCCTATTTGTCTAGGTCACTCTATCCCTATCCCTATCCCTAACCTCTAACATATCTATCTCTCTCCCTAGCTTAGTGTCATCTGCAAACTTGCTGAGGATGCAATCCATCCCCTCATCTAAGTCATTAATAAAGATGTTGAAGAAAACTGGCCCTAGAACTGATCCTAGGAGCACTCCATTTGAAACCGACCGCCAGCCAGACATCAAGACATTGATCATTACCTGCTGAGCCTGACAATTTAGCTAGCATTCCAGCCACTTTACAAGTGCATTTATCCAATCCATACTTCCTTAACTTGCAGGCAAAAATATTGTGGGAGACTGTATCAAAAGCTTTGCTAAGTCAAGGTATATCACATCCACTGACTTCCCCATATCCACAAGGCCAGTTACCTCATCATAGAAGCTAATCAGATTGGTCAGGCATGACTTGCCCTTGATGAATCCATGTTGACTATTCCTGATCACTTTCCCCTCTTACAAGTGTTTCAGAATGGATTCTTTGAGGATCCCCTCCATGATTTTTCCAGGGACTGAGGTGAGGCTGACCGGTCTATAGTTCCCTGGATTGTCCTTCTTCCCTTTTTAAAGATGGGCACTACATTTGCCTTTTTTCCAACTATCTAGGACCTCTCCCGATCTCCACAAGTTTTCAAAGATAATGGCTAAAGGCTCTGCAATGACATCTGCCAAATCCCTTACTGCTCTTGGATGCATTTAATCCGGACCCATGGATTTGTGTATGTCTAGTTTTTCTCACTAGTTCTTAACCAGTTCTTTCTTTACCATGGGCTGCCTACCTTCTTCCGATACTGTGGTGCCTAGTGCAGTAGTCTGGGAGCTGACCTTGTCCGTGAAGACAGAGGCAAAGAAAGCATTGAGTACATCAGATTTTCCCACATCATCTGTCACTTGGTTACCTGCCTCATCCAGTAAGGGCCCCACACCCTCTCTGGTCACCCTCTTCTTGCTAACATGCCTGTAGAAACCTTTCTTGTTACCCTTCACATCCCTTGCTAGATGCAATTCGAATTGCTCTTTCACCTTCCTGATTATTCCCCTGCATTCTCGAGCAATATATTTATACTCCTCCCTGGTCATTTGTCCAATTTTCCACTCCTTGTAAGTTTCCCTTTTGTGTTTAAGCTTGTCAAGGATTTCACTGCTAAGCCAAGCTGGTCGCCCTCCACATTTGCTTTTCTTACTGTGCATCAGGATTATTTTTTCCTGTACCTTCAATAAGGCTTCTTTAAAATACTGCCATTTCTCCTGGACTCCTTTATCCCTCATGTTAGCATCCCAGGGGATCCTGCCCATCAGCGTTGCGATGGTGTTCTAAGCCCTAAGGTAAGTGGGGATGCGGGATACCGGGAAGAAATAGAAGGAAGAAGGAGCAAGAAAGGAGGACCCCTGATTCGTATGGAAAAGGTAGGGCAATCCGCTAGTTATCTAAGGTGTTTGTACACAAATGTAAGAAGCCTGGGAAACAAACATGAAGAATGAGAAGTCCTGGCACAGTCAAAGAGCTATGAGGTGATTGGAATAACAGAGACTTGGTGGGATGACTCACATGACTGGAGCACTATCATGGAAGGGTATAAACTATTCAGAAAGGACACGCAGGGTAGAAAAGGAGGAGGAATTGCACTGTATGGAAGGGTACGGCTAGATTGTGGGTTTTTTTCGGGATACCGGAGGTATCCTGAAAAAACTCTGCCGCATCCAGGGAACGTGTTTGCTCTTCCGCTTTTTTTTGTGGAAGAGCAAATGCGCTCTTTTGGAAGCCCTGTATTCCTCGTTCTACAAGGAAGAAGGAGGCTTTTGAAAGAGGGTTTTTTCTGACGTTTGGCCCAGTCTAGACGGGCCAAATGTCGAAAAAGCCTCTTCCAACAAAAGAATCCAATGAAAACTTATAGTCTAGCCATACCCTAAGAGAGCAGTATGATTGCTTAGAGCTCCAGTATATACAGAGAGAAAAGCCTGTTGAGAGTCTTTGAGTTAAGCTTAGAGGAAGAAGCAACAGAGGTGATGTTGTGGTTGGTATATGCTATAGACCTCCAGATCTGGTAGATGAGGTAGATGAGGCTTTCTTCAGACAACTAAGAGAAGCTTCCAGATCACAGGCCCTGGTTCTCATGGCGGACTTTAATCACCTGGACATCTGCTGGGAGACCAATACAGCAGTAAAAGGATAATCCAGGAAGTTTTTGGAGAATATTGGGGATAACTTCTTGGTACAAATGCTGAAGGAACCGACCAGGGACCATGCACAGCTTGACCTTCTGCTCACAAACAAGGAGGAACTAGTAAGGGAAGTAGATGTGGGTGGCAACTGGGGAAGCAGTGATCATGAGATGGTTGATTTCAGGATCCTGACCAAAGGAAGAAAGGATACAAGCAAAATACACACCCTGGACTTCAGAAAAACAGACATTAATCTGGAGTCAGATGTGGCAGCTAAAAAGTCAGTAAAATGTTGGGGGCCTGACTGTGGTAACACTAAAATGTGTGCATGATTTTAAGAGTTTGAATAATATGGAAGTACTTGAGATTAAAAACATACGAAAGTGTTTGTAGGATCATAGCCAAGCAGACAGATAAACAGAAGTTCCTCTTATGGTTCTGGTCTGCCTTTGGAATGATGTATTCACATCTCAGCTCTATATTATCAGAATGATGCTAATACATTGGAAGATGTCCAGAGAAAAGCAAAACATTTGTCAAAGAGTAGGACTGACGATTTATGCAGAAAGATCAAAAGTAAGAAAATTGGATTGCTTGCTTAGGCAATGACTAAGAAGAAAATACACATATTTGAAGGTTATATATGGGTAGGATGGAGAGAAATTATATAATGTATAGGCCTGTAAAAGGAGCAATGGGACTTAATTTCAGAAAGAGACGATTTTGGTTCAATATCAGAACAGTTTCCTGAACAGAGAGAATGAGATTAGAAAAGTCTATCAAAGAAAGGGTGGGGGGAAGGAACCATATTTTGTGGGACTTCTAAACTTATAATGGCCAAGCTATTATAAGATGTACTGTAGGGAATAATCCTGTACATGCAAAAGGATGTACTGGTTGATTTAACAAACCTGCATAACTTCTTTCCTTCTTTTATCCATCAAAAACAACTAAATACTGGACTCACAGAAAGGCAAGTTAAAATGAGGATATAATGAATTTACTAGTTGAGAGAGTTTTCTGTGTGTCTCTGTTGTTTGAGCAACAACTCCTCCTAAATGGTAAGAGCTAGATTCATCAAATTAAGTATGCAGCTTCTTCTTATCATAACTTAAAGCAAGGTAAAGGTTTGGTAGTGCCAAGAAAATAGGATGTTCCTGGAATGGGATTGCTTCTCATAAAACCATACGGAAAAGAGACAGACTCACCAGGCAGGTGAAAGGGGCTGGCTGGGGATGCTGCCGGCCCTCCCATCTGGGAGTGCCCCAGTCCCAAGCCTCCCATCTCCCAAGCACACTTAAAGGAGGGAGGAGGCGTGTTATTCTCCCCACTCCATAGTTTGTAAGGGAACATTGCTGGCTATTCCCCTTTGTCAGGGAGTAAGGAGAAAGTGCACAGTTTGCTGCATTCCTCATTCTGGCTGGGAAGCTCAGAGGGCAGACAAACCTGAACTGCCCCAGCCTGGGGATATGCTCTCCTCCTCCGGCTAGAGCATATCTAGAGCCCACTAGAGCTTTAGCAGCCATGGGGAGGTGCTTCTCACTTGGCCCCAAGCTGCTGCGGTGAGAGAGGGCTGGGGTAGTTCTCTCATCCCCAAGGCAGCCTGCATACTGAATCCCTCATCCCCAGTCCCAACCCAGAGCCATGATTTCAATGAAGCATGAACATTTTCATTTTATTAAAAAAAAAAAAAGAGTTAAGGACTCAAGTAATGCCAGTAAATCTTCTAATGCTAAATAAACATTTACATATTTTGGTGATGCGTGCCTTAGATAGTGTCTTTGGCTAGGTCCCGAAAGTTACTTAGTCACCCAAGCCCTAGAATTAGGCACCTAAGTTCCATGCCAGAGTCTACTGCAATCCACAAACCCCCTACTTGAAAGCTTCCTAAACCTGTAGTTGACTAAATTCTTTTGGTGCCTAAGTTTTCCAGGAAAAATTTCCCCAGGCATCTATGTTTCTGCCTCTGGGCATCCATCTCCTGCCTAAGTCCAAACAAGATCTATAAACCAGGGGAAGAGTGCCTATTTCTCTGATCTGATAGTCTTGCTCAGAGCATGCTAAGGAATCAAACCTTGTTCAAAAATTAATGTGGGAAGAGAGCAGCAGGTAACCTTATAGGGTATGTCTACACAGCAGGGCTAAATTCAAATTAAGCTACACAATTTCAGCTACGTCAACTGCATAGCTTAAGTCGAAATAACTTAATTTGGCTTTTGGTGCTGTCTGTTCAGCAGGAAGTCGAAGGAAGAACTCTCTTCCTTCAACTGCCCTTACTCCTAGTAAAATCAGAGTTACCATGAGTCAGAGTAAGAAGTCTTCCAGCTTGTCATTATTTCGAAATAAAACCTTGTAGTGTAGATGCGCACTATGTTATTTCAGAATAATGTCAGTTATTCCAAAATAATGCTGCTGTGTAGACGTACCCATAAAGTTTAGCCCAGTGGCTCTCAAACTTTCCAGTCTACTGTACCCTTTTCACGAGTATGATTTGTTTTGTATATGCCGAAGCTTCATCTCACTTAAAAACTATTTGCTTCCAAAATCAGACATAAAAATACAGAAGTGCCATTGCACAGTATGATTGAAAAAATGCTTACTTTCTCATTTTACTATACAATTATAAACTAAATCAATTAGAATATAAATATTGTAATTACATTTCAGCATGTAGTATACAGAGCAGTATAAAAGTAGTCACTATAGGACATTTTAGTTTGTACTGACTTTGCCAATGCTTTTATGTAGCCTGTTGTAAAATTAGGCAAATATCTAGATGAGTCTATATACTCCCTAGAAGATCTCTGCATACCCCAAGAGGTACACTTTTCCCTATTTGTGAATCACTAATTTAGCCCAGTGGTTAGCACAGTCAGTTGGGTTGTGAGAAATGCAGATTTAATTCCACCCCACCCTCCTTGTAGGGGAGAATGAACAAGTAGCCCTTGAGTATGTACCAATCCTGGTGCTATGGGGTAATCTGACACTGAACACCCTCCCTTTCTCCTGTTGAAGCTGTTCTGCTTTGAAGAATGACTCATAGTCTTTGGAACAGAGTGTGTGAATGACAGTATAACTGAGGTTAGAGCATCCACTCAGGCAGTGGTTGACCCAAGGTTCAATCTGTGGTTCACAAACATGGTTGCCAACCTCACAGTAAACTATTATAAACCTCAAACTGGTTGTGTGTTCTATAATTAGATTTCAGTAACCGAGGAACAAGTGTAAACTTATATTCAGGCTATGACCAGCCACTTATCACAGGTCAATTATATCTTATAACTCTCACCAAAGACAACATGTAAATGAGCTAGAAAGATTTATTAACTAGCAAAAAGAAGTGGAAGTTATTATTAGACAATCTTTCTATTAAGCAGCCACTGTTCTTATCTGTCTGTCATGGGATTTTCAACTTGCCACTCCTGCGCACACGCCAACGCGGCCCTGCTGCTGCACACGTGCCAACGCGGCTGCTCCCGCCAGGTCCTGCAAGCATGCTCTGCTGCCTGGCTCCGTGCTGTGTGGCTCCTGGCCCCCCTGGCAGACCGCCCCTTCTGCCGGCCTGACAGCAGAAGCCGTTGCGGAAGCCTTTTGCCGCCACCCTCCCCCCGCTGGCCTGACCGCGGGAGCTGTCACGGACCTCTTGCTACCACTCCCCTTTCCCCGCCAGCCTGACCACAGGAGCCATCAAGGGAGAAGGAAGTTAGAGGTAACACAGGAGCTGAGGGAGAGGAAGTAATTGCTTGGAAGGGGCCTAAGAGTAAAACTGGAGGGTTTCTGGGTGCGGTGGGAGAAGTAAAGAGCAAGGTTTTTTTGCAGGGTGGGGGAGACTGTTAAGTTGGTATTCCCATCCATGCAGACTCTAACCTCTCCCATTTAGTAAGATACTTCTGCCCCATGTGTCCCTGCCCACTTCCATCTCCCTTATCCTCATGTATCTCTGCTCCCTGCCAGCCCCATGTGTCCCTGCACCCTCTACTCATCCATCTCTTCCCCATCTCCATGTCACCCTACTCACCTCCTCCCATTCAGCTACTACTCAAGTCTGTCCTTGGTCTAGTCCTTCTGAACTCCTTGCAGCTCACATATCCTGCTCTATCTGTCCCGCATAACCCGTGACTCCTTACCTGGCATCATGAGGAATACAGCCTATCCCCCTCTATTCTGGCATCACAACAACCTCTGGTTGGCCAAAGGCTTAATTGCAGCACCTCTCCAGCAAAATATATTTTCTGCA
Source organism: Pelochelys cantorii (assembly GCA_032595735.1). Classification (NCBI taxonomy): domain Eukaryota; kingdom Metazoa; phylum Chordata; order Testudines; family Trionychidae; genus Pelochelys; species Pelochelys cantorii. The sequence continues at coordinate 138,300,105 of CM064326.1, read as the reverse complement.
GGGAACAAAAATCTGCAGAGGACATGAATTCTGGGTGTGCACAGTTATGTAGTAAATTTCGGGAGCTTTTGCTTATGCTCCAAATTTTAAGCAGGATAGTCATAAAGTGATTTCTGTTCAGGATTTGAATTCTCTTCCCCCAGAGTTCAAATTGATGGAACAAGTGTCAGTGCTTGTTTCCTCTTCATGGGGTATATGCAGGGTTTGTGTATGTGTGGATGGAAAGGCATCAACACATTTTTTGTTCTTTGATATTTCACAATGGTTTATATAGTTTCAAAAGGCCTTCTTGTGAAACCACTTCATGTTCATTAATGCTTCTTTCCTGTTTGGTGAATTATACAATTACAGAGGCTTACAATATAACTTAATACTACAAGCTACAGATGTAGTAAATCAGATCAATACATGCAGCATCCTACAAGCATTTAATCAAATCCAAACAAACACACTCTTATCAACTTGACATCTATATTAATAATGCTAACACACAACTGATCAGCTATGTATTTGTCACTGCTCTGTGAGGGCTAATGCCCTTGGTGTGCGCTGGCATCTGCTCTGTCAGTATCAATTTCTCCTGTTGAAGCTGTTTCACTTTGAGTAACAACTCAGAGTCACAGGGCCAGAGCTGAGAATGACTGTATAGCTGGTGGTTAGAACATCCACACAGGAAACAGGTGACACTAAGTCCAGTCCCTCTGCTCCAATGACTCCTTAATTATTTATACAAGGTGGCTGTGAAACATCTTCAGCAGGTGAGATTAAGTAGAAACCCACATCAGCATAACCTGTAAATGTAATGGTTTGAGCACATTCCTCCATTAAACAGAAGGGGGAATTGAACCTGGATCTACAACCTCTCAAAAGAGTGCTTTAATCAATAGGCTAAAAGTCACCATTTGCTTACTTTGAGTGGAATGAGCAGATGCTTTTCCTCATTCTCACTAGAAACAACTTAGGTACCTAAAATGTCTGACTCCATGGGGGGGAGGCGGGGGCTCCCAGGTCTGGATCACTAGCAGAGATAAGGGCCTCCCTGCATCCAGCACTAAATTGCGATAACACATCTACATTAGGGAAGCCTGTCTTTTGAGGCTTCCCTGCAGTGTAGATGTGCTATTTCAAAATAAGTTATTCCGGAATAGCTTATTTTGAAATAAGTGTGCACTGTAGACGTGTCTAACCCAGGCTTTGTGGATCCTAGTCTTGCTCCAAGGATTTTTCTAGGCACCTAGAAGTTAAAACACCCGTTGTGCATGTTGTCTTCTTCTTTGTAGTCTTCAAGCTTGTGATCAACTTTTCTCTTGAGTTTGGCTTTACACAGTCCTTTCCTTTTGTATGTTTGGTTCTAGACTTACACTTGTCACATGGGCTATAAAAGGGAACTATATTTGCAATTTTTCCCTCAAGTACTTTTGATTACAACATCTTATGAAATGGCAGGAAACATTTCCAAATAGTGTTTGGAGTAACTTCTGCTGCTACAACTGTTTCTTTCCAAAAGCATGTAATTTATTAAACTTATGTAGTTAATATCTGTAGTAAAAAAACTATATAAAAACTGATGCTTTCTAAAGCAATTAAAGCTATTGGCAAGTAAGTGAATGATGTGTAGCAATTAGAGCAAAAAACTGGATTCTAACACCTAGTTCTAGTAGTAGTGATTTACTGTTAGCCAAATTATTCACACCTTTCTGTGCCTGACTTTCTTCATCTCTAGTATTGGGGGGAGGGAAGGGGGAGAGAAGGATAATTACTAACAACAGTAGCATTGAAATTTAAGTTTTGTTAAAAGCACTTTGAATTGCTTATTCAGAAGTTTCTTTAGAAGGGCAGCCAGTACACTCTATCATCCCCATTTTTACTTTCTCTCATTCCTTCTGTACTGAAGTTTTCTATGTAGGTTCTTAACTAAGAAAAAATTCATAAAAAGGTGTGTGGGGGGGGGGGGGGAGAGGAGGAGGAGGAGGAAAATAACTTGAGTTGTTTGAGCTATGTGATTATGGAAAGAACACTTCCTCTCTATATACTAATCACTATCAGAAATTTTGCAGGCTGATATAATTCAAACCTCTGACCAGAGACCTTACAATTACTTTGTGAAGCTCATTGATAGCCCAAAAGGTGACTTAAAAAAAAAAATCTGTTGAGTAGGTTTTAAATTATGCATGATTAAATTCAGCAGTTTTGCAGATGGACACAATCTAGTCCCAATTTTGCAGACTCATTGTAGCTATGCATTTGTTTAAAAAAAAAAACCAAACCCCTAAACCACCCCATTTATTTCACTAAGAGACTAACAAGACATGTAGATGGTATCTTGAGTTTTCATGGGCACAACCCACTTCTTCATTTGAATTGATCTGAAGAAGTGGGTTGCACCCACAAAAGCTCATGACACCATCTACATGTTTTGTTAGTCTCTAAGGTGCTGCTAGACTATTCCTTGATTTTTTAAATTTTTCCAATTATAGACTAACTCAGCCACCCCTCTGCAGCGTTTGGAAATCACCAGTTGCCCTGCCTTCACTCTGAACAGCCACTGAGAAACCTGAGACAAAAGACACAACTTTCTTATTCCCCCACCCATTAATACTAGTCTCCCCAGCCTCCCCCCGCGTGCCTGTCCTTTGAAAACACCCGTGACAGTAGCTATACCAGCTGCCTACTAAGTTTACCTTAGGGATTAGTGGCGCATGTGCAATAAATACTCCTGGCTCAGCTACTTCCGGCTTTGTGTTAGCGGAATTTATCTCCAGGTTCCTGATTGACTGATGTCATTTTCCCATCTGCGTCCCCTTCGGTGATTGGACACTGCAAATAAATGCTCCGTGTTTGATTTTTCTGGTTGGTTGCTGGAGTCTCTTTTTCACCGTTTTGTGGTTCTGTCTCGATGATTGGCTCCTTTCGTTCCCTCACGCCCTTCCCAGAGCGCCCGGCCCGCTCATTGGCAGCTGCTAGGCTACCTCCCGACCTGCCTATGCGTCTGGCTCGCTGACTGGCTGCTCCAGTCGCTCCCCGCCCACAGCCGGGTACGCGCAACTCCCCCCCACCCCCCACCCGGCGCGCGCGCCTCTGGTCGCCGAGCTAATAAAGTTTTGTTGGAAGAAAAGCGGCGCCTCTGCTCGCTCCTCCCTCCAGGGCTGCTCGCCGCGCCCGGCCCCTCCCTCCCTCCCGGCTCGAGCCCGCCCTAGGGGCGGTTGTTTGTTTCTCGCCCAGCTGCGCGCGCGCCACGAGCTCGAGCCGGAGGCGCCCTCCACCCGCCCCGCGCTTGTCGCCGCCACCGCCGCCTCCTCCTCCTCCTACGGGCACGGTAAGCGGCTGCGGGCCCGGCCGGGAAGAGGCGGTTGGGATGTCCCCTGGGTGTGTTCCTCTGGGGGGGAGGGGGGTATGTGGGGGGGGGGGTGCTGCTCGGGCAGGAACTCCGGGGTATAGACCCCCCGGCCGCTCGGCGCGTGTGGCCCCTGGGAGTTAACGGGACCCGAGGGGGGCGGGACTGCGCAGTGCTCCCTCGTCCCGGTGTGTGCGCGGCGGTAAAGCGAAGCCACCTGCTTGCCCCGGACCCTCTGCCCGGCCGGGGCATGCTTCGGGCCCGGCTCGTGGCGGGGCATGTGAGTCTGGGGCCGAGGCGGCGCTTTGGCCCCGGGCGGCTCCGTTTCTGCTGCCGCTTGGGACCGAGCATCCTGCCTGCCCTCCTGCCCCGCCTCCGGGTCGGGCTGAGGACCCGCGGAGAAGCACACCCGTCCGACAGGGTGTCGCTGGTGCGGCCCCTCGCTCTTCCATTCAACAGACTTCAGAGGCCAAAAAAAAAAAAAAAAAAAACCCCAACAAAAAAACAGACACCCACCAAAAAACCCCCAAAAGTCCATTCGGTCACATCATCGCAAGAAAACGCGCTGCAGATAAGTGTTTTCTCAAACATCGTAGTCCCATCACACCGTGTGTGTGTGTGGAGGAGGGCGTTGCGACCTGGCACAGCGGTCCTTGGCCGGCCTCTTCATTTTGTTCCATTTTCCCCGTCGGTCATACGGGGAAAAGGGTTGCCACCTCCTAGGATGTTAGGAGTCTTAATCAGTGTCTTCCAAGCGCTTTCACGCACTCTGGAATAAATTAACAAAGGGGGGGGGAAGTGTTCTTCATTCAATGCCTATAAGCCAGTCGACAGTGAATTTAGATTTTGACATTAGGCAGGTGATTGTGCATTTTTTTTCATTTGTCTACAGTGGAGCAGCTGTGTTGATGACCCTGAGTATCAGCAAAAATATGCGAATGCGCTAGTGCTGAACATGGTTTAAGCTGCAAGCACAGACTTATGTGTTCAGCATCTGGTGACATTAACCTCTGTTTTTGAAATTCCTGAACACTGTTTCTTTGTCTACACATTACTCTTGAACATCCCCACTGTTCAAACTGTTGTGGGCATCTTATCAACAGTGCTTCATTTTTCTAGTATAGAGCATGCTTTAGTTAAGACAGTGGTCACCCCTTAAAATATCTTGTAGATAGCTTTAGGATGTCAGTCTTTGATACATCTCATTTTCGGTTGTGTTTGGGGGAATATGTGGTTATCTTTTTCTGCGTTAAAATCTTTTTCAACCAATGAAACTAATTTTAAACTATTTGCATTCAGTACAGCTGAACAAATAATTACAGTTTTATTTGTTAATTCAACAGATGCAGTTTATGTTGCTTTTTAGTCGTCAGGGGAAGCTGAGACTTCAGAAGTGGTATGTCCCATTGTCTGACAAAGAGAAGAAAAAAATAACAAGAGAACTTGTTCAGACAGTGTTAGCCCGTAAACCGAAAATGTGCAGCTTCCTGGAGTGGAGAGACCTGAAGATTGTCTACAAAAGGTGGTTCTACCTCACTAAGCTTGTAATTATTAGATGTAAAAAAAATAATGAAAGTGAAATGTTTTCTCCCTTACTCGTTATGAAAACAGGCTCATTTTGAGCTTTTTCTTCGATCTAATTTGATGATCTAATAGGAAGCATTCATGTGTAAAGAGCACTCATGCGTTTAGAAATGTGCTGAAGAACAGAGATTAGATTTTTCTTAAATTTGAGAGAGAATGATTCTTTCTGGTTCTGTGTTTAGCTCTCTAAGTAAAACAAGGCATACAAATAGGAAACAATGTATGATTTAATGGATATTTAAAACGATTAAACTATATAAATGTTTACCTCCAGCAGTGGATAACTTAAATTGGTTACAACATAATTCGTTCTAAAAGGCCTCATACATATATATATGAATAAGAATAGATTTTTGCTATCAGTAAAAAAATATTTTTTCATTTTGAGAAATCAAGATCAGTTTTCTATGGGTGAAAATACTATGAAGTTTTCTTAGAAAGCTCCCTTTGTATCTGTTTACATGCAAAATACTAAGGTGGTGCAGCTGGAATGTTTTGATTCTGCAGACCTTTTGAATGTAATACAAAATGGCAGTGAAATTGCTTTTCTCCAAAATTTATAGTAATTGATAATTCATTGAGATGAAAGAAATAAATGCATCCTGCCAAAAGCTAATTTTATAAAAGGAGTTTCATTCTTTCAATTTTAATATTTAAGTAGGGAAATCAGGGCACATCAGAGGTTTGTTTTTAGTATTTACTGTAATTCTTTCTTGGGGTATAAATGTTTTGCTCTACTGTTGTTGACTTCTTTCTGTTGATAGCATAGATTTCTCCACCTTAAAAATGGAAATGAAATTATTATGTAAATAATATTGATGTATTATGGCAAATAGTATAGCTATATTCAAGAAAGAATTTGACACTTAAGCCACGGTCCTGCCTTTTCGTAAGTGTGTATACCTTTATTCATATTAGTCCTGCCATTGATTGTCAGTCTAAGCATGTGAGTAAAGGTATGCTTATATTTGCAAGATCAGTGCCTCAGAATGAAAGAGGATACTGTATCACCTGAAGCATGCGCATATATATATATATATATATATATATATATATATATATAAATGCGTGCCTCTTATGTCTTGCTAATTGATCATGGAACATTTCTAGGCAGTACTTGATGGAGGGAGTATGCATGCATACTTTGAGTCCTTATAACCTATTAACAAAGATCTATATTATCCATTGTAATCACTAATTTCATTCCCCTCACCAACAGGTGGAATTAAGTTGAGGAACTTATTAAAACAATTGCATTGTAGGTTTTTAATGGAAAATTATTTGATGTCAGGGAAGTAATTTAATTTTTCCTTTGTTTTATTTTTCCTTGTTTTTCTTCAGCTTTGGATAGTCACGGTTCTTGTGCAGCTCAAAGAATACTACCAAGAGGACTGGGTTTAAGTAGTGATAGATAAAAACCACTTAGTCTGATAGGCATAAGTGCTTTTGGCATTGGGGGAAGTACATTTTCCAAATATACTAGTGAAAAGCAAAAGGAATAAGCAAGCTCTGGTGGCCCAAGAGCAGCCTTAAGAGGAAGCAATCCTTCATATTTGGAGAGGTTTTGTAGTCTTTGTCATAAGCAGGTAGCCAAAAGAAAACCAGACACTCTATAGAGATTGATGCATTTTGGCAAGAGTCATGATCTTCATTAGCAAGAGATGCAAGTTTGATGATGCTACAGAGGATCCTGAACAAATCCTCTACCAAGTTCTGCTATCTATCCCATTTTTGGTGATAGTTTGGATCATGTTTGGTAAAAACCATGAATTGTTAAAAATACACAATATTTAACATTTTTAGTTTTATGGGGCTAGTTCTTCACGTGTTTCTAATAGTCTGAATTGCTGAATGCTTTGTACATACTACTTTAATTATTAAATGTTTAGAATTTCAGATACAGCCGGTCCCCGAGTTACAAACGGTCGATTTATGACCATTCGCATTTACGACCAAACCTCCAATTAAGCAGTCATAAAAGGTGGTCCCTGAGTTACAAACGCGACCTGCGCTTACAAACAGCGCAGTCGCAATGTAACTCAATGGGGTCTGACTTACGAACATTTTGAGTTATGGCCAAGTATTTGGTCCGTAACCCATTCGTAACTTGGGGACTGGCTGTATTACAGAGCATGATACAAAGCGAATTTAAAGTAATCAGTTTTAATTGTTTTTTCTTCATTGTTCTTCATTGTTTTTTACTCATGAAGAGAGATGGTTTCTCACTGATATTTAAAAAGTTAGTTTGTAACTAAATATAGCCTTTATGTTTCATTTGATAATGCTTTTTGCAAAGTAGGAGGAAACACTATGTATGCACATGAATATAAGCAGTTTTATAGCTTACTTTACATTTATTCAGATGTTTACTTTTTCTAACAAATGCATTGTTAGAAAACAGTTCATGCATTTCTTATTTGCTAGATTTTTTTTATTTGTGGTTTGTTTTGAGCTCTGGATAGCAAATGATATGCAAGTAAAATGCAAACAACATTTTAGTTTTTAATTAATAAACTAAAGTTATCAAAAATATTCTGAATGCGTAAAAAAAGTTAATCAAAACATGTTTAAAGCTAACTGATTTGTTACAACAGACAGGACTATGCAGCACTTTAAAGACTAACAGGATAGTTTATTAGGTGATGAGCTTTCATGGGCCAGACCCACTTCCTCAGATCAAATTGTGGAAGAAAATACACATGGCCATATATACCAAAGGGATACAATTAAAAAAAGTGAACACATATAATATTGACAAATCAGATTTTAGAACAGAGGGAGGGCGAGGGGGGGAGATTAGTGTCTGAGATAATGGTATTAGGGGTGAGAATTGGGGAAGCTATCTTTGTAATGGGTAAGATAATTAGCATCTTTGTTAAGGCCCATTCGTAAAGTGTCAAATTTAAGCATGAATGACAGTTCTGAGGCTTCCCTTTGTAGTCTGGTGTTAAAGTCTCTTTGAAGCAGGATGCATGTAATAAGGTCATTGAGACAATGCCCAGTCTGGTCAAAATGGCAAGACACTGTTTTTTCTTTGTGAAACTGTCTGATGTCTGTTTTGTGGGCATTGATTCTTTGGCGAAGTGTCTGAGACGTTTGTCCAACATACATAGCAGATGGACACTGTTGGCACATGATGGCATAAATTATATTTCTGGATGAACAGGAATATGTGTTCTTGATCTTGTAACTGACATGGTTAGCCCTAATGATGGTGTCAGCAGAGTAAATATGTGGACAAAACTGGCAGCGGGGTTTGTTGCAAGGGAAAGTTCCAGGGTTGGTATTAGTGTGCTATGTCCTGTGGTTGTTGGTAAGAATCACCCTGAGGTTAGGTGGTTGTCCATAGGAGACAATGGGTCTGTCTCTCAGAGCCTCTGGGGGTGTAGTATCCTGTTCCAGTATAGGTTGTAGTTTATGGTTAATGCGTTGGACGGGTTTAAGTTGGGGGCTATAGGTGATTAAGTGGTGTTCTATTGTTGGTTTACTTGGGTCTGTCTTGAAGTAGATGGTTTCTGGGTATTCATCTGGCTCTTTCAATTTGTTTTTTTTATTTCTCCGGGTGGGTAATTGAGGCTTATAAATGCTTGGTAGAGATCCTGAAGTTTCTGGTCTCTGTCAGTGGGATTAGAGCAGATGCGGTTGTAGATAAGGGCTTGGCTAGAGACGATGGATTATATGGTGTGTTCTGGATGGGAGCTGGAGGCATGTAGGTAACTCTGAGTCAGTGGGTTTTCTGTAGAGAGTGGTATCTAATTTACCATTGGTGATTTATACAGTGGTGTCCAGGAAATGGATCTCTTGTGTAGAATGGTCCAGGATGAGATTGATGGTGGGGTGTAGGTTGTTAGTCTCTGTGGAATGCATCCAGTGTTTCTTGGCCATGGGTCCAGATCATAAAGATGTCATCGATGTAGCGTAAGTAGAGAAGGGGTAAAAGGGGACGGGATCTGAGGAAACATTGTTCTAAGTCAGGCATAAAGATGTTAGCATACTGTGGGGCCATGCGGGTACCCATGGCTGTGCCGTTGATCTGGAGGTATAAGTTGTCCCCAAATTGGAAATAATTGTGGGTGAGAATAAAGTTACATAGGTCTGCTACCAGATTGGCAGTGGTATCCTCTGAATATGGGAGTGTTTCTTTAGGAGGTCAGGCTTACTATTGTTTTGGTTATTTGATTATTGCTGACTGTTTTGAAAGACAATGCTTTCTTCCTAGCCAGTGTATCATTAAAGTCAACTTTAACTTTAATCTTTGTGTTAAAGGTGCCAACTTAGATGCTTTTTTATTTAAATATATTTAAAACTAGCAGGTGAGGCCTGTTGCTGACCAGGCAAAGTCATTTTGCGTAGATTACACCTATAGGAAAGTCCAAGAAATTAGAATATATGTAATAGTTTTTTTTATTAATGTGCTTGCAGAAGGGAAATTAAAGAACAGTTTTAAATTTGTTGATTTCAGCTTCACACAGTATTTATTTTATTGAATACCATGCACAGTAAATTTGAATCAGAAACTTGTGAAGCTTCCATTACTCTTTCCATAACTAATTTGAATTACTTTGTGATTTGTAACAGTAAAAATTTTCTTTGCACTAAAATGACAATTGAATAGGTGACTCAATTTTAATTTTGTTAGCAAGTATTTTTATGAACTCTAATCATAATAGTCATGACTTTTGTCCAATGAAAGCCAAAAATAATTATTTAAACCTTTCACCCAGCATATTTTAGTGTAAAAAGTAGTTCATTCAGCTATTTAAGTGGCAGGATTGTTTATGCAAAATTTGTTATCTGTAGATAATCACGAAATATGACTTGTTTGCACAAACAAATCCACAAAAATTCTTCAAAACATATAATAGATTTCCCCTCCAAATTGCATGTTGTAGAACTTGAAAATGTGTGTAGTTAATGCTTGCTTTAACTTAATCCTAAATACCATAGAGGGTTTCCTACCTTTAATTTGCCTTTAAATATGTTTATAAAAACAAACTGTATAGTCTTTAAAGAAGAAAGATCTAGGCCAGGGATGGGGACCCTAAGGCTCGGGGCCATATTAGACCCCTGGCTTGCCTAGATCCAGCCCCTGAAGCTCAGGGTTCCCCCCGCAGCATTGGCAGCCCATCCTGGCGCTCCAGCCCCGCATCCCCTTCTCTTGTAACTCCCTCCATGGAAACTAGCCCGGGTCCTCCAAGGCTTTCCTGTGCAAGGAGAATATGGAGGAGTATCTTTCTGCTTCTCAGATGGGTGTGGTTTTTTGTTTTTTTTGTTTTTGTTTTTTGTTTTTTTGTTTTTTGTGGGTTTTTTTTTTTTGCTTTGCTTTGCTTTGCTTTTTTCTTCTCACTACTTTTGTGCAGCCCCCCGACTGATTTTTTTTTTCCCCTGTGGGTCAGTGGCTTCTAATTCAAAAAAGGTTCCCCACCCCTGTAGGCTATCTAGTCTTTCATATTTCAAGATGTAATTTTATGTATTAAAATGGTCTCAGAAAAGGTTATTGTTTTAAAATCTTGGTTGTGGACTCTATTATAACCATGTGTTGTGGAGTGAGTGTACTTTTTTTTTTAAGTGGCACAAAAGCTGTTTTGTCTGAAACAATTCACATTTTTTAGGTTATATATCAGGCCTGTTCTTGTAAGAGCTTACTACTCATTTAACTTGAAATGAAGGTCTGCTGTTGTCATGAGATTCAAATTATCCTTACGCATTAGAGGAGAAACAATTTAGCTGAACCTTGCAATACTCAGCTGACATTAAAATGAATGTGGAGGAAGTCATGTGCTTTGAGTAACAGAATAGAAGTATTCAGACAGACTTGCTTTGTGTGCTAGTAATTAGAATAAGCTTCAGACTAATGTGCTAAAACAGCACACAAGTATTCTTGTCTCTCCAGACCGATATTTAAACCCTAATGTATTATTTCTAATCTAGATTTTCATATTGTATGTTGGAGGCTTCCGTATCCTTTTAAAAACCAAGCCAGTAGAAAGTGATTTATACAACTGTGTGTAAAAGATATAATTTGTTTTGTAATCTATTAAAAAATTCTTTGAGGTTATTAACAATGTAGTTTCTATGTTTCTATTGCTGTTAAATCAAGTTTGACAGAAAAAGCTAAATTTTTTCATTTTTTTAGCCATCTCTATTTGACCTTAGAGAAGCCAGTGGTTAAAAAGGCCATAGAAAGGGGTAAACAGTGAGGTGGCAAAATTTGCAGATACTAAATTGCTCAAAATAGTTAAGACCCAAGCAGAGTGTGAAGAGCTTCCAAAAGATACCACGCAACTAGGAGACTGGGCAACAAAATGGCAAATGAATTTTAATGTTGATAAATGAAAAGTAATGCATATACTGGAAAACATAATCCCAACTATATGTATAAAATGATGGGGACTAAATTAGCTATTACCACTCGAGAGATCTTGGAGTCATTATGGATAGTATTTGAAAACATCCATTCCATGTGCAGCAGCAATCAAAAAAGCAAACAATGTTAGGAATCCTTAAAAAAGGGAGAGAGAATAAGACCAAGAATATCTTATTACCTTTGTATAAATTCATGGTATGCCCACATCTTGAATACTATGTACAGATGTAGTCACCTCATCTCAAAAATATATCTTATCATTGAAAAAAGTTCAGAAAAGGGCAACAAAAATGAATAGGGGGTTGAAACTGTTGCCCTATGAAAAGAGATTAAAAAGACTGGGACTTTTCAGTTTAGAAGAGAGGAGTTGGGTGGAGGGGAAGAAACTGCCAGAGTTCTATAAAATCGTGACTGGTGTGGAAAAAGTGAATGAGGAAAAGTTATTTACTTGTTCCCATAGCATAAGAACTAGAGGTCACCAAATGAAATTAATAGGTAGCAGGTTTAAAACAAACAATAAAGGAAGCATTTCTTCATACAATCTGTGGAACTCCTTTCTAGAAGATGTTATGAAGACCAGGACTTTAATAGGATTAAAAAATGGAACTAAATACATTAATGGAGGATAGGTTCATCAGTGCTTATTAGCAGGGCTTGACAAACAATACAGTCTACTCGACTGTGGCGAGTAGATTTCAGCCGCGCACCCCGTTCATTCGCGGCATGCGCATGCGCATTGCGGCTCTTGCGCATGTGCAGTACGGGGCTGGCGAGCGGTTTTCGCCGCCGTTCGTCAAGCCCTGCTTATTAGCCAGGATAGGTAGAAATGGTGTCCCTAGTCTCTCTTAGTCAGAGCCTGGGAATGGGTGACATCACTTGATGATTTGCCTGTTTTGTTCATTCCCTCTGGTGCATGTGGCATTGACTACTGTTGGAAGACAGGATACTAGGCTAGATGGACCTTTGTTCTGACCCAGTATGGCCATTCTTATGTTACTAAATTGAAATATTATTTGTAGAGATGTTAAAATGGTTAACTGATTAGACGAGAGCGCTTAACTGGGTAACCGTATTGACTTGATCATGAGGTTCCACCACTGGGTGCTCTGGCCCAGCAGACTGGTCACCACTGGAGTTCACTGGCAATGGTTTTAACCAGACAGCAGATCAGTAAATCTCATGCTTATTACCTAATTATTTGATCCATGGAGGTTGTCCTTGCCAGTTATTTTTTAGTCACAGCAGGCATACTGTGTGGGCAAGTTTATGGTGCTGCTGCCTCTAGTCTGCTGCTTCTGAGGATAACAGATCTCAATTTCCAGGACTGAGGACAATTTGGTATCTTTCAGGAGCAGTAATTTAACTGACATAGGAGTCGGTGGTTTTATACTAACAATAATTTTGTTGTTGTTGCAGATATGCAAGTCTTTACTTTTGCTGTGCTATTGAAGATCAGGACAATGAACTGATAACCCTGGAAATAATTCATCGTTATGTGGAACTACTTGACAAGTATTTTGGCAGTGTAAGCTAGTGGTTCTGATTTTGGTTTCATTTTTTACAAAGTTCTATTGTGCTTTTGTTAATATAGCAAGTACATCATCTAATTCAGTATACAAAATATTTTTTAAAAGTGATGGGTTTGCTGCTGGATGTGGATTTCTGATGGACATGGATATGGCAAATCTTACATCACTTATATTGCCAAACCAACTTGGTAACTAACTTATCTTCACAACACCCTTGTCAGGTCAGCAGATGGTCGTCTGTCCTGTTCCCCTTTCTTCCCGGGCACCTTCCCCAATCTGCTTTCCTTCAGCTACAGTTTTAGGGGAAGTTCTTTTCAGCCCCCTAGTTATGAAGCTCAAGCAAGTCTCTACTAGCAGATATAAACTCTGTTTTTTCAAATGCTTGTGATTTGGTCCATTTGGTTAGATTCTCATGGGGAGAGTGAAAGGCCCATCCCTGACACACAGGTCTCCTCTTTCCAGATTTTAAATACCGATTCCAAAACATGGAGGTACTAGAGCTGATCACAAGAATTTTTTTAACATGTACAAGATGTATGCCTCATTGACCACATTCTCAGAAGTGACTGAACCATTTTGGCTGAAATTTTTCGAAGATACAGCCTTCGGCAAAGGCTAAAAAGTTGGGCTAAGTTATGAGCAAGAAAGAGAATCTAATGGCAGGAAGCATAGGACAACCTTAATAAGACTGGGCTACTTCTCCCATTGTAACACTTACTGTGTTTTTCAGGTGTGTGAACTTGATATCATCTTTAATTTTGAAAAGGCTTATTTTATTCTGGATGAGTTCCTGTTGGGAGGGGAAGTTCAGGAGACCTCCAAGAAAAACGTTCTCAAAGCCATTGAGCAGGCAGATCTGTTACAAGAGGTAAGCAAATGGTACTTCTGCCTAAGCACCAGTTTGTTGTACTCTGGCAAAGGAAGGTTCTCACTTTTCTAATATGGTAGAAAGTGCTTTTTAGCATGCTTAGAATGTACTCTCTATTTAGTTTTCTTGTGTGTGCAGTGTATGTACTGTCATACGATTATCCTTCAGTTTTATTCTTTTAAACTTTTATTCAGTATACACATATGTAACCTACTGAATGGTTTGCTTCTTTTTACAACTTCAGATTTATTTAGTAATTGTCCCTATGTTGTAAATCTTTTGCTAAAATTGCAAGCTGCTTTTTTGTGCTTATACCTAATATTTACAGATGTTGCTATTTTATTTTATCCATACCTTTTCCTTAGATTTACCTTTATTTCACTTTAATTATCTTGATAATTATCACTAGTTTTTTGTCATATCTGATGCATGTGTGCTTCTTTACTGTTTCATTGCTCGTATCCAGAAGCTAGACTCTCTTCTTTGAGGCTCTTTCAGGTATAGTTAATATTAAGTATTCTAAAGACATTGTCTTAATGTTACGGTTAATTTACTTTAAAATAGAAATGCATTATAAACTTAGAATAATAGTCATTAGTCATAGAAATATGTAGAATGAAATAGAAAAAGTATTCAAATCTTCACCCATTATTCAGTTATTGAAATAAAAATAAAAGAGAGCTAGACTCTCTTCTTTGAGGCTCTTTCAGGTATAGTTAATATTAACTATTCTAAAGACATTGTCTTAATGTTACGGTTAATTTACTTTAAAATAGAAATGCATTATAAACTTAGAATAATAGTCATTAGTCATAGAAATATGTAGAATGAAATAGAAAAAGTATTCAAATCTTCACCCATTATTCAGTTATTGAAATAAAAATAAAAGAGAGCTAGACTCTCTTCTTTGAGGCTCTTTCAGGTATAGTTAATATTAACTATTCTAAAGACATTGTCTTAATGTTACAGTTAATTTACTTTAAAATAGAAATGTATTATAAACTTAGAATAATAGTCATTAGTTATAGAAATAGAAAAAGTATTCAATTCGCCACCCATTATTCAGTTATTGGAAAAAAAATAAAACTGTTCATTTCTGACTTTGGAGAATTGTTGGTATATGAACTCAGCTCTTAAACCCAGAGTGTGGAAAGCAATTATTTTTTAATTGTTTGGCAAAATCCCTGGTAATAAAGTAAAATTTTTTAAAAAGTCCTCTTGTTTCCACCAGCCCTTTTGTATTTTATTTACTAACGATGATTTCAAGGTCATAACATTGAGCTGGCACTTTCGACCCTGTCATTAATACCTAGTAAGACCTTCGAAAAGTTACTTAACTTTTCTGTGTACAAGTTTGTCACAGGGATGTACAACTTGCCCATCTCACGTGCATATTAAATTTTGAGGCTTGTAGAGTAAAAGCCCTTTATCTGGCACTTCACCAACTGGCAAGCTCCATAAACTGCCATTTCTGATCTGCACAGAAAGTCCGGTTTATAGGGTGGTTGGTGCATGGCTAATAGCAGGCTGGGATGTGGGAGAGGTTTCAGAGCACTTTCTGGGAGGGAGTTTGGGTCCAAAAGGGGTCTTGGGTCAGAGGCTGGGTCACAGGAGGAGTTCGGGATGCTGGTTGGGAGGCGCTCACTTCCAGTGGCTCCCTATCCTTGCTGTTGCTGGCAGAGACATGGTTAGTTGGCTCTGCAAGCACACTGCTTCCATTTCCCCTGCCCTGAGTACTAACTCCAGGGCTAACAGCTCATTGACTGGGAATTGCTGCCAATGGGAACTGCGGTGTATGGCACCTGCAAATGGAGGCTTGCAGCAGACTCACCTGACTGCTTGCGGGGGCTGTCAGAAGTGAGTTCCTCCCCCATTCAGCACTCCACACCCTTTCGAGGCCCGAATGCCATGCTGGACCCAAGCTTTGTCCCAGAGTCTGTCCCCTGCCCTGCACTCTGTCCCCCCTACTCTAAATCCCTCCCTCTTAAATGACATTTTTAGTTTACTGGTACCCCCTATTTCTCCAGCATGCTGAGTTAAAGGGCTTTTACTGTAAAATGGAGGTCACTGGTAAAAGATGCTATATAAATGCAAAATATTTTTCTGTTTGTCCTGTGAACATTTTGTGTTGTTGTTTTGTCTGAGAGAGCTTTCTGTTGATTTATCATGTGAACATTCCATAGTTTTGAGGGTCTCCTCCTGCCATCTGAGCTGTTGCCCCATGAATATTTTATTGTTAAATTATAGGATTGCAAAATCATGCCATTCTTTATTCTCCATCCTCATAGTTTAGTTGCATTTTGTAATCCTATAACTTAAGGTGAAAATGAGAGGATGGCATATCAGCTAAAGCTCATATTCATAGATACAGTTTATTAGCATCTCTGTGATGTATCCTTTTTTGGAGTGGGAAGCTTAATTATTCCTGCTTTCAGAGAATGCTCGGAATCCTGTTTCTCATCACTACTTTATTGTGATAAAAGGGAGATTTCCTAATGAGATGGATCCTACAGAACTGCTGAAATTTTAGCTGTTTGTAATCTACTAAAGTATCCATTGTTACAGCATACAGGAAACATTTCTTGGGGTTTTACTTCTAAAGCTTTTGCTTCCCTAGAATCAAAGAATTGCAGAAGTACCAAAAGGGAAACGACCTCGTAAATAATCCGTCTCCATCCAAATGCATGATTGTTCTCATGTCTTTGCCGCATTTTGTTCAGACTAGTTTTAAAAATCACAAGCAATGAGACTTCCTTTGGGAGTCTGTTTTAATTTTTAATTGTTAGAAATAATTATTGATACTCTGCCTAATTTTACATTTAATTTCATTCCAGTACCCCAAAGTTATTTTGACACTAAAAAGAAAAAATTGACTTCCTGTTAAATTTTTTTTTTCCAGAGATTTTCTCCTTCTATTTTCTTTTTAAATGTGGACTTGGCTTCTTTGAAACAATCTCTTCTTTTAATGACTTCTGATTTTTTATGATCTCTCTGATTAACTTTTTTTCCTGATAGTAAACAATGAATAACAAAAATCTGCATCATTGTTGCTTTTTTGAAGCTTATTTTACGCAGTGGGGTGGAAATTTAATTGAGATTTGTCACATTTGATACATTAATGTCAATTAAATATAAAATTGCACACTTTATCTGGCTGCACTTTTACTTCATTGGGACTTCGGTTTAAGGAAGAATTTCAGTATTTTAAAGAGGCTTTGTGTAAAGTTACGTATTTCAGTGTAGAATCTTTCCTTTCATGCTAATAGATGCAAAGGAAGTCTAGATCTGACAATGCATGAATAATGATGAAATGTTGAATTAATCTGTCATCATTAGAGAATACTTTGTTTTGGTGAATTTCTGTTTCAGTAATTCAGAAAAAGTCTGTAAGAGTAGAATACATTTCTTTTCAAAACATCAGTCTGCTTTTTCTCACCAGATCCACTTCTCATATGCACAATTACATCTCAAAGCTAAAGATTTTCATTTTAATCCTAAACAGATTACTTGACACAGTCATTTAAAAATAAGCCATGTATTTTTAACATATTAAATGTAATATTAACTAGTTAGTGTTTTTAAAGCATTTTGAAGATGACTAGCTGTTCAGAAATGTATCACACAAAGGAACATCATTTTAGAGATCTTAAGTGGTCTTTTGAATGAAGGATTCTTTAATGGGAGGAAGCTATGACTGTTACGAATAATATTAAAAGGAAAACACACACAGGCAAGAATTTTTTGAAGAGCGAATTGCCCCCTTAGAGACTTGTCCATTTGTATTCCCCGGCAGTTTTCTAGGAGATGCTTTGTACTCTAGAGAACCTTTTGAAGCATGGTGTACTTAAACTCTCAGTGCTGTTATATTCTCTTAAAAACACTCAAAGCTTGTTCAAATTTAAAACACTGCAGTTGTACCTCTGTAATGCTTCAGTGAAAACAGGAGGGCTTCTTCCCTCAGGATAGGCACTCCATCTCCTGGAGAGGCAGTAGTTAAGTTGATGGGAGAATTTACCTATTGACCTAATGCTATCTATGCTGGGGGTCAGTTCAGTTTAAGGACATTGCACAGATGTAAAAAGTTGTTTAAAAATGTAACCACTAAAACTCTAGTGGTTATACGGCTACATGCACTGTAGGTTCTGCAGTACAAAGCTTAAATAAGCTTTCTACAGTACAGCCTGCAGTGAAGCCATGGCTCCTAGGGAGAAGGCTTCACTGTGGAAAAGCCTCACCTGTTAAGGTTAACAATTTAGATCCCTGCTCAAAAGTGACACATAGCAGGCCCCCACTTTACGATGGCCCAATTTACAACCCCCTGCACTTACGACCTTTTCTGTAAGTGCGGAAGGGGCCGAAATCCCTTGACTTATGTCCTCGGCCCCGCATTTATGGTGGCATACGACGCCTGTCATAAATGCGGGCTCAAGTTGCGATGCCCCCGACTTGCGACGCTATTCCTGGAACTGATCAGATCACACGTCGGGGACAGTCTATAGTTATACCAGCTTAATTTCCTAGTGTAAAGCAGCCCTAAATTCTGTTAGCCCTCATCTCACTGTGATGTACTGTTTTTGGAGACTAACATCTTTGTACTGAAGCTTGGAGCCCTGCATATCCACAGATAGTGAAGAGGATACCATCGCAGCCCTGTTCTTTCCACTCTCTACTGCCACATGGAGGGAGGGAAAGAACTCAAGAAGCTGTCCTAAATCACCCTGCAGGAAAGGTTGAATGCTGGCCCTACCCAGCCCCTTTCTCTCCTCCTTCATCTGCCTGGTGAGCACTGATCTGCAGAGACCCAAGCACATTGTTAAAAAGGACAGAAGCCTCCACAAGTGTGGAAATCCAACACGTAGTTGCTGATCCATCCTTCCCCCCACCCTCTTTCTGTATGTAGGAATGGAAACAACAGTGCTCAAAATAGGGATTAAGTGATTAATCGACTAGTTGCTTCCCCCCTTGCTGCCTCTATCAAAGAAGCCGGTTCCCTCTGTCTCCAACTCATTGGGATGGGGTAGCGGCTCAGTGGAGGTGCTTCCTCTCTGAAATGTACAAGAGCCCCAGCAGGGGCTCTTGTACATTTCAAAGATTGAAATTTGCCACATGGAGCCCAGGGTTAACCAGGGGATTCGGAGTCCCCTGCTGGCCCCAGGATCCATGCTGCGCTTCCTCTTTGAAATGTACAAGAGCCCCGGACTATTGTACATTTCAAAGTTGGAACACTGTATGGAGCCTGGGGCCAGCAGGGAGCCCCCATTGATCCCAGGCTCCATGCTGGGGCTCTTGTACATTTCAAAGCAGAAGCGCCCATATGGAGTCCGGGATCAGTGGGGGATTCCCTGCTGGCTTCAGGCTCCGTGTGGTGTTTAAATCTTTGAAATGTACAAGAGCCCCAGGAAGGGCTCTTGTACATTTTAAAGGTGGAACGTGTGCTAGTCTTTATCAACTAATTGAATAGTCAATGGAAATCCCATCAACTATTCGATTAATTAATCGGTATTTAACATCCCTAGCTCAAAAGAGACCAATAAAAAAATAGAAAATGTCACAGTCTCGCTACTTGAGCACACACACTGTCCCTGCTGCTGCCCGCTTCTTCCATGCGGGACCTTGTCCCATCTTTGCTTATCGGTGTTCCCTCTTCCTTACCTCTCAAGATTTTTTGTGCAGATACAACCTGCAATTCAGATTTTATTTGTATGTGGCTCCACATTTTTATATCCATGCAGGGCTTTACTGATGCTCATTTTTCTTTAGAGTCCTTCCTTGTACTCTCCGCACTGACAACACTTTGAGTATTTTTGTATCTGGCGCTGTCTAGGGATGTTAAGATGTGGGTAATTTGCTAATCGAGTTGTGGATAGAATTTTTATCTACTACTCACTCAGTCCTGGCTTGTGCAGAGTCCTTGCGTCAACCTATCTGCAGCTCTGCAATATTAAGGGTCTGGGGAGCTGGCACCAAAGGACACTGGCTCAGTCCCGGCTTGCCTACTTATAGCATCTCAGCCCCCTGCAGGGTTTCTGTTGCCAGTCAGCCGTCTCAGTTTTCCTATAATTAACCTCCTGGCTTGCTAAGTGTCCTGGCTGTTTGTGGGACCCGGGGGTTCTTTGTTACTTTCTGCCATTAATTTCCTTTATGCCTGTCTCGGCATCAGCTTATTGATGTGGGCTGCTGGTCCCTACTTGGGCTTTGCTGTGCCAACATTTATCTAATCTTCCGCAAACATTCCCCTTCCCTCACACTGTTGTGTCCTCCTGATCTCTCCTACCACATGTCTTTGTTTCACTCTGCAAAGTAATCCTCCCTCCCTCCCTCTTTGCTGGTGTCCTTTTGTTTCCACCCCCAACCCCAAGTCTTCCTCTGCCCTCAAACTTTTGGTTGCCATCTTCAAGCAGCTACCACCTGTCCTTGTCTTCCTGGGCAAAATGCAGAAAAAATTCTGTTGGTGTCCCACCTGTTTGTAACACCTTGCCAGCTTTCTTCATAGTTCAAACAGCATTGAAGTTTTTGTTTTGTTTTACTGTTGGTGACAGCTATTGGATAGTTAAGATGGAGCGATCAAAAAGGAGTGCTGCCTGGAATTATTTCACGCAACTTAGTGGAGACACTGTTACATGTAAACTGTGTTCTGCAGAGCTAAAGTATGCGGGGAGTACGGATCAATGCACAACTATTTGAGCCTGAAACCACCCACCTGATTCATGAGAGCCAGAAAGCACACAGCAAAAAACATGGACAGCATTTGTTTCTGGCAGTTCTTCAAGAAAATGCAATGCACAGCATGAGGAACAACTGACGGAATTGTTGTGTACCATCATCACTACAGATATGCTTCCCATAAGTTTTGCTGAGGGTGCCATTTTCCATGTGCTGATGAGCTTTGTGGAACCCAAATATCATGTGCCTGTGAGACAGACAATGACCTTCAATTAGAACATTGCTGTAAAG
Organism: Pelochelys cantorii; assembly: GCA_032595735.1. Taxonomy (NCBI): domain Eukaryota; kingdom Metazoa; phylum Chordata; order Testudines; family Trionychidae; genus Pelochelys; species Pelochelys cantorii. The sequence goes on along the minus strand of CM064326.1, from coordinate 138,279,469 downwards.
CCTGTTTGAAGTCTCTCTGTGGAAAATTGGACAAAGCTGTGACAGTAGCTTTAACCACTGATTGCTAGACTGCATTAACTACTGAAAGCTACATTACCGTCACTTGCCATTACATTGAAAATTGGGAGCTGCAAATCGCAGTTCTACAAACCCAGCAGTCTCCCAGATGGACATACAGCAGAAAACCTTGCTGCAAAATTATGTGCTGTAATTGAAAGACGGGGACTGGTAGGCCATGACCTGGTGTGCATGAATGACAATGCAAGCAATATTGTGTGTGCTAACTCGTCAAGGGTTTGTTACATGGGAATCTATCCATTGCTTTACCCATGCCTTGCAGCTAGCCATAAATGATGGCTTCTCTGGGAAACAAATGCACAATGCGATCACAGCAGTGAATAAACTAGTTGTGCACTTCCATCACAGCACCATGGCCACCAAAACAGTGGAAAGAAAACAAACTCCGCTTCAGGTTCAGAAACACCATCTGATCCAGTCATATAAAACTCGCTGGAATTCAGTCTAACATGTTTGAAAGACTCTCTGAGAAAAGGTGGGCAATAACAGCTGTGCTTTCTGAAAGCACTGTAACAAGACAGGCTGATGCCTGCACCCTTCAGCTGTGTGATGAACAATAGCAACTAATATAGGATGTCTTATCAGTGCTTTCCACTTTAAAGTATGCTACAGCTGTCATGTCTGCTGAACAGTCAGTCAATTTCAAATATTTACCCAATTTGCAACAGTCTTCTCCACACTCACCTGAAAAGTGAAGCTTCTGAGAATACAATTGCCAGTACCTTCAAAGGTGCTGTAAGTTCCTCTAGAGTGTCGCATGACACACAGTGACCCTGACATAATTGCCAAACTGACATTTATTGCCTCCTTGTTGGATCCACGCCATAAGTGCATGCGGTTTCTTTCATCTGCTGTCCATGATGCTGCCAAGACTAAGCTTCTTGAACTTGCATCAGGACTGGAAACAGAAGAACCTCCAAGTGCTGGGGCTGAACTAAGAGTGCTGAGCCAGATCAGCCATTAGAGCCAGCACCGAAGAAAAAGACAAGTGCCATGGTGATGCTTCTCGGTGAAGGTTACACCAAAAAGGATATTGAGGAGAAATGCTGTGGAAAATGAACAGGATAATTACTTCAGGGAGCCTTGCCCTTTATTGGAATGCAGTCCATTGGAGTGGTAGAAGGCCAATGCCTAGCATTTTCCCAGGCTTGGAAAACTCGCATGCAATTACCTATGCATTCCAGGAACCTCTGTGCCTTCGGAACTTGTGTTTTCTAGCACTGGCCTTTCTGTTAATTGGCTTCACTCAAGGCTGACATCAGACCATTTAAATGTTGTTTTTTCTTAGCAAAAATAAGTAGTAATGCAATTGTAACCTGATGTTTTGTGGCTTTTGGTTTGGACAGCTCAGGGTTACTATGCACAAGGTTTTAAAAGTTAGTTAAATTTTTGCACTAAAGACTGGGCTGGTTTTGTTTAATAAAGGCATTTGAAAGAGAATACATAAGTATGACTGATTCATTGTGAGGCATTGGCATTGGAAAATCTGTAGTGGGGACCCTAGGTGCAGGCAGGGCCAAGCCTAATGCCAGATACGCTAAGAAGGGATGCTGGGCATCAACGGAGCCCGAAGCAGGGCACAAGTAGAGCCCCAAGTATGGGGCTTGCAACTAGGACACCAAGAGAGGGGCTGGCAGCTCCTAGTTCCCAGTGGAGTGCACACTTGTGTGCCTGCACAGGAGGAAATGAAGGGCTGTGCATCTAATTAGTGGCAAGCATGGCTGTTGTCCCACTAATGAGGTGCCTCCGAGCCACCTGGACCCTGAAGAAGACATGGCAGGTGAGCTGGGGAGAGGTGTGAAAGAGGGGTGGGCAAGTATCAGTGGGTCAGATGGAGTTGGGGGAGGGCAAAGTTTGAGGTGTCCATCTTACTCCTAGCCAGGCTGCCTATGACAGCCAAGAGAAGTCCTTGCTGCAGCAATAGCTGGCAGGCAAAGGAGCATTCCATTCCATGCAGCCTCGGCTGGGAGAGACTGGAAGTGTGAGCTGCAGCTATGTGAGGCAGCAGATAGAGGACAGTCTACTTCCATTTCAGCCCACTGTGGGGTGGGGAATGGGGGTGCTGGGAGAGACTGACAGCCGTGAAGGGTGGATGCCAGATCTTTGTTTTCTAGGGTAATTTCTTGGTTCTTTAGGGTACATCAGTGACTCATAAGTCACAGAAGCACTATTAGGGTTAGTATTTGCAGGATAAAGACCTTATTTATATTACAAGGTCTTTCTAGCAGGGAAGCAAACTCCACAGCAATGTGTTAAAGTGCTCTGTTTCCTTTAGTGGAGGGGGAAGCAGGAAGGTTACCCTAGTGAGCCTACTGTGATTTGTTTTTTTTTTTTAAATCTTTGTGAAATACAGTGAAACCAAGAAAGGTTTGCCTTTTTCTACAGGGCTCTGGTCTGCAGCATTTGCAGTGTGTGGATCCAACACACTGAGGCAGCATCCTCTGGCGCTAGCTCCCTAGTCCCTAATAATGCAGAGCCGCAATGGGGTGGGGGTTGGGTTGTTATGCTGAGACCAGGCGGGAACAGGGACAGAGCGAGCATCTTTGCACACTGGCTCCCCAGTCCCTTAATATTGCAGAGCTGCAGCAAGGAGGTGGGGGTGAGGTTTAGGATGCGAGTAGTCAATAGTGTTAACCGATAAACTGCTTATCGGTTAGTCGATGACTCACATCCATAACTATGGAACATTGAAGTAAAATTTTTCAGGTCTTGATGTGATATTAACCACGTTGCATTATAATTATATTTACAGAGCTAGTTTTCCATGCCACGTTTCCTCTGTTCTACTCTATTTGGTTTGATACTGATATTCTAATAGTATTTCAGAAGAACTATAGGAACTTCTAATCTATGCATGCAGGGTTTTTTCTGTGTAGATAATGTTTTTCATTATATGTTTTTTCTTTGTAGATTTCGTGATGTGAGCACCAATTCAGCAAAGGATTTAAGCATAGTTTTAAGTAAATCTTCATTTAGCAGAACACTTAAGTATTGTAGTTCAGTTTAAGTTTAAGTGCTTTGCTGAACAGGGTCCTTTTTTGATAATACATGCCTGTTTTATTGCAGTTACCAGTGAGTTTTGTAACTCAAAACAGTTAGGCATACCTTTGTGAAAAGCAGTATTTTGCGTTTGCAGTCATAGCTGAACTCTTCACCCTCTGGTGACATTTTTCCTCCCTAAGTATAAAATGCTGTTGCATTTGTGCTAATTTGTGTTTGATACTGAACAGCTGAAAAGTAATTTTACTTTACCTCATGCATCATATTTTGTGGATGAGTATAGGTCATGTGTCCTATTTCATGATTGTTTACAATTCCAGTTAACTGCTAATTGTTTTAATAATGCTTGACACATAAGTAAATAAGGCAAACAATATATTTTTCATTGTTGTAGCATGTTGATTGCAGGATTTGAAAGATAATGTTGGTGAGCTTACATCTTTCATTGGACCAACTTCTGTTGGAGGAAAAGACAAGCTTGAGCTCTTTCACGTTTGAAAAAATAGGTTAATTGCCTACTTCATTTTAAGAGGTTTCTTGCAGCATTTGTAAATCCCTTATTTTTAACGATATGTCCTGCCTTGTATTTAGCTGTGATATTCTGGTTATCTTTTCCAGACCCGAAGAACTCTCAAAAGCTTGTCTCCCTCAAGCATATGTTTGGTCCAGTAAAAGATACTACCTTATGCACCTTGTATCTGAGTATAGTACAGAACAGTAATAAAGTGTCAGTTTTTCATTTAGCAATATAGGAATTGCCATTTGGTAATTTAATGATGGTCCATTAATACGAGATATTGTCTCCAATAATGACTGATATTGTGCAAACCTACATAATAGTTTCAATATTCAGTGAGGAAATTTTTGTCTTCAGTTCATGATCAGCCTTGAAGCATGAGGATAAAATAAAAGGGCAAGCAATCCCACAAGTATAGTTACAGATACCTTATTATATATTTTAATAATACATAAAGAATGAATCTCATTAAACAAAACAATTACCATCAGTGATTATTAAACAAAGAACATAACTGTTAAATGTGTATGAGTTAGTGATTTTTTTCTAGTAGCCACACTTCAAAATAATTTTGTAATGTAAGTGAATTTTTTTCACTAGAATTTCCCAAACCTTGTGCAGTCTACATTTTCACTTGGAGATATTTATTTCTCCAGAGGTCTTCAGCTTAGCAGTTGGATATTTCATTGTGAATATTGATGTTTGTTTTCAGGGGAAGTTCCAACAGTTGCATCAAAAGGCCTGATGAATCACAAATGGTTTTCTTTGTTGCCATATTTTTATTCATATAATTGTCTGGTCCTTTACTAAATATTACTTAATTATGTGCTTCATTAAAATCAACAATTAGCCATATTTGTTTAATCTTTTAAAAAATATCTTGCATCCTAATTTCAGTCAATGGCTACTTGTTCTTGTATTTGAGGAAGGATAAGTGTGCATTTTCACTCTCTTACTACTCTACTTTTTTGAAGGTAAATATTTCAGGGGAGGGGGGAGTTGTATTTAAAATCTTCTTCCCCACTGAGATAAGTAACGTGTGTGTGGAGGTTATTTTGGAAATCTCTTAATTATGCCATTAGAATTTCCCATCAGAGGAAAAATATCTCAACTTGGAAACTGTCAGTTTGAAAGAGCACCTATATGTAGACTGTAGAATTGTATATGGTATTTTAAAGGTTGTAATATGCCTTTAATAGTATATAACAATTATGTTTATAAATAATGCTAGCAAAATAAAAATCCCCAAATATTTTAACCTGTTTAAGGGATCTCCACAAGTGCCTGAAAACATATTTTTTCTCTATCTCTATTAAAAGCGCACCTCTGTAAGCAACAGCTTTTGTTGGCCCTTCAGTGATTGCTTAAGATTGTTTACTTATAGTAAAGCTGAGGTTGAAAAACTCAGCCACTGGTGAGTGGAGCGCTTTCCACGTGAACGCGGTGACTTCACATTCAGTTTATGCAGAATTTGATCTTTCATTTAGAAATATTTTTAGCTCTCATAGATATAAACTTCTCATAGATAAGACTAGTTGCTTCTCCCACCCCCTTTCTCCCTCTATGAGATAGAGGCAGCAAGGGGTGGGATGAGGGGGCTACCACCATGGGTGTTTCAAAGGGGCAGTGCCACACGGAGCCTGGGGTCAGCTGGAGTCCCCAGCTGACCCCCAGGCTTCCTGTGGTGCTAAGCCTGGGATCAGCTGTGCGCCGCTGCCCCTTTGAAATGCTGCCACAGTGTTTCAAAGCAGCAGTGCCTCATGGAACCAGGGATCAGCTGGGGAGTCCATAGCGACGTTTCAAAGGGGCAGCGCCACTCTATCGACTAATCAAATAGTCGATGCAAAAATGCATTGACTATTCAATTAGTGAAATACACGCTACTTAACATCCTTATGATGAACCCCTCGTCCTTAGCCCCACCCCAGATCAATGATTTAAATGAATCATCACAGTGTAAATCTAATTGTTCATTTTCACAAAAGTAAAAGAATTAATGAGAATAGCAGAGTTTTGACTAATTCATGCAAGCTTGCATATCATGATAGTAGTATTGTGAAATGTGTTTCATACATAACTTCCACTGATATCAATATGGGACACATCTCATTGTGATACCTTTAGACGTTAGTCCTTCAGAAGCCTACAAATATGTCGCGTCTCAGGGATAATCTAGATCAGGGCTACTCAACTTTGGAAGCCCCAGGGGCCACAATGATTCTCTCAGCACATGCCAAGGGTTGCAACTTAAGTGTGGGTGCATATGCATGCAAATATATGCAAATAGTTTTTTTTCACACAATGCCCCGGTGCTCCTGGCACCACCTCCCTGGGGACTAGAAATGCTGATGCCCTGTACCCGTCTATTCCAGCCATCATGTCCACTTGCATCTTTCAGTGCTCATCCCATCTGGGGGACACCTCGTTGTTGTGGAGCGTGTTCCCAATGGAGGCCACGTTCAAAGGATCCCACCCACAGGCCTCGTGTTGAGCCTCGTGTAAACCCAAACCGCATTGTGGGCTGCAAATAAACGGGCCACAGGCCATGTGTTGAGTAACCCTGATCTAGATGGTGCTTGGTCCTGCCATGAGGGTAGGGAACTGGACTTGATGACCTCTCAAGGTCACTTCCAGTTCTAGTATTCTATGTCTAATTTCATGCAAGAATTTCTCTTGATTTGTATTTTGTAAATTAAGCTATTGTGTGGGAGCACTTGTGGAAAAGCAGTATTGTGTGTGTCAGTGGGGTGCATTCAGTTAAGTATCTGAGGATTGGGCAACAATGGAAATTTATATATATTTGTTGGGAGACCGCAGAATCACAGGGAAATGTAGGAGGCAGTGGTGTTGATCAAGTAGACAGCAGTCTTCCCCTAAATCTAATACTGGGTAGGGATGTTAGATAGTGGATAATAGAATAGTTGAGTAACCATATGAATTCTTATTGGTTACTCAGCTATTCTATAGTTCTTCACTGCTTGCTTGCATCCTAATGCTGAACCAGTATCCCCACATCCCAGGAGGGTGAAGGGGAGTGAAGCTCTTCATTTTGGAGGTGAAGTCTTTAAAATGAGGTGGGAAATATAAGGGTATGTCTACACTACAAATTTAAGTTGAATTTATTAAGGTCAACTTTTTAGCTTCCGAATTTACAAAGTCGAAGGTGCATATCCTCATTGGGCACATGAGGTTGACAGAGTGCATCTTCAGTAGCATGGCTTCTAGGGATGTAAATGGTTAACTAGTGCCTAGTCTGGCCAGAGCAGCTCCCCTCCCATGGTGTGCTGGGCCTGGCCCAGCTCTGCTGCAGGCGGGGGAGACTCCAACCCATCTGGGTGTGCCACGCTGCGCTGTGGGGCCTCCGGAGGGGCAGAGTGTTGTTGATGGGTTAAACACATTGTTTATCCGGTTAACATTTTAAACAGGATTTTACATCACTAGTAGCTACCTTCAACTTGAACAGCAATACACTATGGGTATTCATCTCACAATTTCTGTTGCCCATTTGCATTCTGGGTTCGGCTTCCAGTACCTGATGGGACAACAACATTGCAGCAGGTGGTTGTGTACATACCAGCTTCCCATAATGCACTTATCTCCTCCCTTCCTACTTGAAAGAGATGGCAAACAATCTTTCTGCTCCTTTTTTCCTGTGTTATCCATGCAGACATCATAGCATTGCAGGCATGGACCCCACTCAGCTTTAAACTGCTGTGGCAAGCATTACAAATACCTTGCGCATTATGCTACAGTTTGTCCAGAGCCTAGCCAAGAGCTGCCAGTGCAAGGAAGAATGTGAGGAGCCATGAACACAGACTTGCAGGAACCCACAGCATTTGGCATATGCTGGCAGCAGTCAGACCTATTGATAAAGTGGAATGACAATTCTGGTCACATGAGATAAGCACAGACTAGTGGGACTGCATAGTAATTGGACATTATCCTAGTATTGAGGGATAACTAACAAATGAAGAGGTGTTAGCCAGATGAAGAGGTCCTGGCCACATATAGGAAAGATGATCTTGTGCCTATAACTGGTTTGGTATATGTTTGGGTCATGAGATTTGGGTTCTGATGTGGCTGTGCCATATATTTCCTGTGATCTTCAGTAAGACATTTAATCTCTATGTGATAGTACATTTTGAAAAGATACAGTCATTAATGTTTGAGGCCCTAAAATACTGCAGTAAAGCCTGTAGAGAAGTCTATATGTAAATAAAATACTTGGGTACAGTTTGGGAAACTACATTAATCCTATTTCAATTTCCTCTGAAGTTTCACTTGCTTTCCTGCTTCTGTTATAAGATGTGGCTGCATCTCAGTGCTAAGATGAGGGGATAAGTAACGTATATTTTTTGCGAGGCACTTGGGGATCCTCTGGGTAGAAGGTTCTGTTGGCTCTAAATGTGAAATGAAATAGCTTTTGTGGAGCTATTTAATTGCAATTTAGGAAACTTGTTAAAATACTGAACTCAAAAGCAAAATGTAACCGTGTTAACCCAAATTAAGGTAATTATTTAAATGTTCATGTTTCCAGGCTTTTAAGTTAAACATAAATTATTATTTTTTTCCCTATCCAATTAGTTACTTTTGATGAAATGATGGAAATAAATGTTTATTTTTTAATCTCTGGCTTTCTGGACCAAGAAGATATTTATTAAAACAACTGATACTCTTCTTTGAGGTGTGTCCTTGTGGGTGCTCTACCTAACATGCCAGAGCGCTGCTGAGCCTCTAATCAGAGATTTTTTGATAGCAGTGCCTACTGTCGGCTGCGCAAGCAGAACTCCCAGTGTACAATATTTGAAACGGCTATTCCACATTCGCAGCCAACTGTCCCTTCAGTTCCTTCTCCATTGCTGCCAGCTTTGGTTGCAGCTTAGCAGTTGCCCTCATCTCCTAGAATTAGATAGCTGTTAATAGCAGTTTTTTCTTAGTAATTAAATGTTAGTTACTGTTCTTGTTGACTTGTAGTTTAAACAGTTTTTTCTCTGTTAGTACAATTGGCCTAAATAGTGTAGTTCTGTGGTGCCATTTTCCAGCAACCACTAGAAATATTTCTCCTACTGGGGCATCCCTGGCTCACCTGGGTTTAAGAGGGTGTATATAGCCTGCAGTTGTCCATTTCAATCAGATGGGCATTCACAGTGTGTCTGCTGCCTACATGAGGAGCACTTCACTACTCAGTGCTCCCACTGTAAGAAGTTAACATCTAGGACGAGAAAAGCTAGGGAGATCCAGTCAAAAATGATGCTCCTAGAAAAAACAACTCGTCCTGTGTTGGACCTGGAGCATGCCACACTGCCCAGGCAACCATCCCCTGGCACGGCATCAAGAAGAATGGCTCTCACAAATTGAGCCCAGAAGATCATGAGGGGACTCAGGTGCCCCAAAAGAGGGGTCTCACTTCCTCAGGGCCTGATTACCCCTTAAGAAAACAGTCTCTTCAGAAAAAGGCTGCTCCTGCACTGGCAGCGGTGAAGGCAATGGAAAAACAAGAGCAGAGACCCTAAGAAGAAGAAGGCTGGCTCGCTCCAGGCACCAACAGAGGCCAAACAGAAAACCTCATCAGTGCCGACGAAGGCACCATTGGCACCAGCCATGGCACTGACCAGGCCACACTTGGCTTCAGCACCAAGCGCCACCATGCCGTCACCAATGGTAACAGTGGCACCATCCAAATACTCGGCACCGACAGTGCACACCAAACAGCTGGTGCAGTCTTAAACCAGACATCTGGTACCGATGCTGCAAGTTGTGCTGGTATCCATACCACTCCCTTCTCCGCCAGTATGCATGCTTTTACTACTGCCACAGAGCTCATGGTTTCCTTGGTGCCGGGAACACCCTTATTTGACACTGACAGCACCCTGAATACATCTCGATGAAGCCTCTCATTTACTCCAGCTACCTTAGCACTACCATTATCCAGTGATGATGATGATGAGCCCATCCAGGGACATGCCCTAAGACACCCCTCAACCAAGCCCACTTGGCAGCAGTGGCAACCACCACAATGACTTCCACCACCCATCCCGCCCTACTGGGCAGCTTACAGACCGCAGCAGCCAGAACAACCACAGCAGCCTTCTACAGCACCTAGATATCAGGCTCCCATGGCTCAGTCACCCACTCATTCCAGTTCATGTGGGGATGAGGATGACATGGATGTAATGAGCGCTGACCAGAGACCTGATTTGCCCCCACGCATGCATCTATCATCATCATCTCTGGACGACACAATCATGCCCCTGCCTCCAACATTGGAGGATGATTTTAAAGTATCTCAAGGACTTTTAAAGAGAATTGCAGACACATTAGAGATCTTTTTCAGCCATGCCAGAGACTCAGCATAAGTTGACAAATATACTCCATGCCTCCCATGCCATGCTGGAGGCTGGGCATTCACATACCTGTCAGGAAAAGAAAGCCGGGAAGGTTGTTTACACAAAGATACACACTGACACTGTTCAACCAGCTACCCAGGCAATACAACGTAAGGTACCAACCATGTCAAAGTAGGCGCAGACAGGCGCCTGACCAGGCAACGACCCTGCAACAATCCACTTCATGACAAGCATTTTGAAGTACTGGTCAAGGGCATGACAGCCTCCATTTTTCTGTGGCAGCAATTAAAATCCTCCACATTTGGCTGCATTCTAGCCAGCATGACATATCATTCCAGACAGGTGGGTGCTGGAAATCATCAAAATCGGTTACTGCATCCCATTTTTAGTTATCCCCCACCCATTCCTACCCCTCTTGCCCATCCCTTTTCAGGTACCCCCTCCTGAACATCTGCTCGTGCAAGAAGCAGAACATCTCCTGCAATTGGGTGTTCTAGAAAGAGTACCTCCAGAGCACAAGGGCAAAGGGTTTTACTCCCATTACTTCCTCACTACCAAGAAGATGGATGAGTGGAAACCTATCTTAGACCTTGGAAAACCCTTGCCACCATCATTCCTGCCTTGGAAAAGGGAGCTTGGCTGTCTATCCTCAACCACCGGGACGCCTATTTTCATATATCAATATGTCTACCACCCAGACACGTCCTGAGATTCACCATAAGGGACCTGCATTTCCAATACAGAATACTACCCTTCAGACTTTCAACAGCCCCAAAAGGTTTTCTCAAAGGTCCTTGCCATGGTAGCAACTCACCTACGCATATTCCCATATCTGGACGACTGTCTAATAAAAGGACCCATGGTATGTGACACAAAACAGGTAGTCAAGACCACCAGAGCCCTATTCGACAGCGTAGGCCTCCAGATGAACCTGTGAAAGTGCGCACTCTTTCCTACTCAGATTCTAGAATTTATTGGAGCACATCGTGATTGCAAGATACCAATAGTCTCGCTACCAGAACAGAGTTCTCAGCAATTGTAGATCTTACATCTCTGGCACACGCCAGGCCATGCATAACAGCTTGACACTGTCTCCAGCTTCTTGGGCACATGGCTGCAGCCATGTTTGTGGTACCATATTCCCACCTCCATATGAGACCTCTCCAGGCCTGGTTACTCATAGTATACAGACCACACATCCATCATATAAATAAACGGCTTGTCATACCCTCCAAGATAAAATGCTCGCTCACTTGGTGGACCGCTCATGACAATGTTTGCAAGGGGTTTCCTGTCCAACAATTACAAGTGCCACTAACAATCACCACGGACGCTTCGCTAGTAGGATGGGGAGCTCACTTAGACCACCAAGTTATCCAGAGACAGTGGGTCCTGGAGGAATGCAAACAACCTATCAATCTGCTCAAGCTCAGGGCAGTCCTAAATTTACTAATATACTTACCATTAACTGTTTTTTGAGGCTACTGTTAAAATGTCCTAAACATATAATAAAAGTAGAGCTGGCTTTGATATGAATAAATACAAGAGTATGCATATTTACAAATTATAGGAATAGTGGAACCATCATCCTTCTGGTTAGTATTTTAGATCAGGGATCTAAAATAAAATATCGATTTAATTGAAGAATTGTGTAACCACATCAAAACATAAGTTCCATGATTATTCAGTAGTTCTGGGGAGTGGGCTGGCAGCCAGTGCGCTCCCAGCCCCACTCCCAGGGAGTTCCCTGCCACCTTGGCAGCAGTCCCTGTCTCTGGGGGGGCCCGAGCTCCTCGTGGACGGAGCTTAAATCACCATCCCACAGAGCAACCTTTATTTGTGGCGAGTCTGGACCTGCCATGGACAGAGGATGCTCTACTGTAGCTTTCCCTGCCCCTGCCCCCCGTGCTGCTGCAGCAGTGGGAGGTGGGGGGCAGGCAGCTCTACAGAGCTGGTGCTTATGGTCAAGCCATCTTTTAAGCTGACTCCTCCAGAGCACAAGCTCCTGTCTGCCCTCCCTCTTCCAAGGATCTGGCAAGCAAGGATGGGCTCCTGCCACCCTTCCTCCGCTGCCCCCCCTCCCCCCCCCCCGGGCGCTGGTGCCTCTGCACGGGAGGGCAAGTGGCTACATGGGAGCTGATACGTGCGGGCAGCTGGCTGACGCCTGCCTGCCTACCTCCCTCACCCTCTGCGCTGCTGCCTTTCTGTCAGCGCATGGGTGATGGGGGCAGACGGCTCCGTAGGATCCAGAGGGCTGTGGGGAGCCATCTTAAAAGCTGGCTCCCCACTGGCGCACCCCCCCCCCCTTGCTACCTGTGATACGGAGGCAGCAAGGGGAGAGGAGTGTGTGTAGTCGATAGGATTAACCAATAAGCCCAGGCGTTGCTAGTTTAATGTGGAGTCTTTATTTTAAAAGTTATTTAAAAGTATGAAATAGAACTGTTTCTAATTTCCGTAGATTGGTAGGCCAAAATGTTTTAAAAAATAATCCTTCACTCCTCCATTCTAGCAAATGTGATTGCAGAGAAGTGTCACTTAATGTGTGCTGCTACAAGTTTTCAGGCAGTTCTTTACATTTTAAAATTTCCAGTTCTGTCTCCTAAAAATTTTATTCAGTGGTGGAACAGCTCACCTCTTCAGTTTTGTTCGCATGGAATTGGATAGGGGTCTTAACAATGTAAATATTATGAAAAATGTTATAAAAAGAGTTGGTTCCTTGAGAGCTTCATAGATTTAAAAATTAATTCTTCAGGTCATATGTGGTGTTTGGAAAATTTCTTCCTCATTAGTGCTGGATTTAGTTTTCTTATGCTGCTATCTGTGTTGAAAGTACTACAAGAAATCTTAATGATAGTTTTTTCTATTTAGAGACTTTCCAAATTCATTAGTACTAAGAACTGGGAGTACTAATAACATTACAAAACTATCATCATGAAATTATTATAAACAATCTCTGTAGACATGCCAAGGAATCAGTATATCTGCAATCTAAATTACCATTTAATCCCTAGAGATGCTCTGTTCCAGAACAGGCTTGAGGCATGCTATCTTAAAGCAATATGTGAGAGCTTGCATTACCATTGTGTGTATACTGCTTGTTTTGAAGATTTTTAGCCACCAGGGGTGTTAATCAATATACACAGTAAAATCACTGAACAATTGGAGAACACTCTCTGCTTTATAATAAAGTTACTACTAAATTCGTGTGCTTCTTGTTTAGTGATTTATTTTTTTTATAATCTGCATTTCAGCATATTTTATACTTTCCTTCCTTGAATCCGCACAATGCTGAAGACTAGTATTTAATGTTTCATATGTATAGAGGCTTTCCAGTTTTGTGGAACAACCTGCCATTTAGTATGCCACCTTCTTTCATTCTCATTACTTCTAAAGATGTTTCTTGAGGCTTCAAAACTCTAGGGAAAATGCTATTAATACTGCATCTGTCCTCCCATTGTGTTCTGTTCTGTACTTTAAGTTCCTTGTGTTAGGGATTGTCTTTCTCTGTCTTGCATAGTAACAAGCATATTATTGCCCTTTTAACAATAGCTTCTATTATGTCTGGCTGTGTCTCTATACAAAAGAAGAAATTATGACCAACAAAAGATAAATTCCAGTGCTGGTTTTTAAGGTTCATTAAAATTAAATGCAGAGGCTTTTTAGGTGTTATGCCAAAGAATAGAGAGGGAATACTTTTAATCTGTAATCTAAATAAATTTAATAAATTTTAATCTGTTGACATCCATCTATTGTTTTTAACATTTTGTAGATTGTAATGCTACCTGAAATAATTTCTTTGAGTTATTATCATACAGAACTATATTACTGATAAGGGTAATCATAGGAGAAGTTTTGTAAAAATATGGTAGAGTGAATTTTGTTTTAAAATATTTGCTCTAAACTAAAACAGAATATTGTATCTAATAAATTAGTTTACAATGTAACTTTTGCTTTATACAGGAATAAAGCATTGATTTTTGCTTTAATTACAGAGCAATATTAATGGTAAAAATTACTTTATATGTGAAATGAAACCACAAGGGTTAAATATATACAAAATATTGCTGTAGCTTCCTACTCATATTTTATAACTCTTACGGGTATAAGTAGTGAACGATTGATGTTACAGTTTAAAGCTCATTTTGGTACCTGGGTGATGGTTAATTATAAATATAGGTTTATAAACAACTTTCAGTAAGTTCTTTTTTTAAGGTTTAAAACTCCATTAGTGTTAATTTTTAAACAGAAGCATAAAGTTTATCAAAATTAAACCATAGTGAGCTTCTTCTCCCAATGTAACCTATTGAGATCCTCAACAGATCTTCATCTTTTTGTATTTTCCTAATTGTATCTAGAAAAACTCCTCTATGAATAGTTTATTAAAGTGGTAATTATGAAATTTTCACTACTGCTTGATTTTGTGTTTGTAGAGCCAGAATGAAGACTGGGGAGGTTTGTCTGAGGATATCTTATGATTAAGAGCAGTCTAAGGCTTTATCCCTTTTGAGCTCCCCATCTAAATTGGTAACTACCAGATTTACCATTTTGGTGGCATGGATTAAATGGGTGCTATGCAGAGACTATTGCACGTGTAATGAAGTCCTTGCCTGATTAGTAAAGGGTATACACAGGAATTATGGGTGATGGGCTTAACCTTCTGCAACATTTGCATGATGGTATTTGGACAGTGCTTTGGGTGTTCTGTTTTATTTTCCCTTTATACTAACAGCATCAGTTTGAAGTGTGGTTTTTTTTTTATGAGCTTTATTTTGGTGTTGGCAAGTAAGTGGGTTAATGGAGTTGAGAGAAGTGGTATACCAAAACTAATTACTAAACAGATGTTTGACTTCGTTTACTTACAAGCAACCAACTTAAGCATACGTTTACTGGAAAATGCACTGTTACCTCTGGTAGGCAAATGATATAGAGCCCTGTATAGAATGGGCGCTATTGCAATTGACTATATCTAATATCGGATGCTGCATGACAGAACAGAAACATTTGCATATATAGCGCGTAGCAAAATATTTTTGTACAGGCTCCTAAGAGAGGAATATATTGTGACAGTGTTATAAAGAAAAGGTAAGATTGTCTTTAAAAACCCACACAATCGAAAAATGAGCTACTTTGAAAACCTGTTAGTCAGTCTTACTCTGTAAGTCAGTTCTGTGACATAAATCTAGTTAAATAAATCAATTTTTATTGTGTACAAATGCAACAGTGGATATGCTTTATTTCAAGTGTAGTTTCACATGTATAAAGATTAAGACTTTGTTCATGAGACCAGATAAATGTAAATTTGCACTCTTTGCAAATAATAAATTTCGTCTTTAAGAAAATACATTTTGGAAAGAATGAGTTGAGATGCTCAGATTTATTTTTATGATTAGTTATAATTTTGGTTCATGTATATTAGGGATGTTAATCTGTACTCAACTATATGATTAACCGATAGTATCGGTTCATTTGTCAACTACATGCATTTCTCCCCCCACCCCCTCGCCTCTGTATTAGAGACAGCAAGGGGAGAGGAGCAGGAGCCGGTGCTGGAGGGAATCAGCTTAAAAGCGGATTCCCCCCCAGCACTGGCTCCCTGGTGCCACCTACCCTTCCCCCTTGCTGCTGCCTATCAGAGACAGCAAGGGGAGGGGAGCAGGAGATGGTGCTGGAGGGAACCGGCTTAAAAGCTGATTTCCCCCCAGCACTGGCTCCACGGTTCAGAGGCGGTGGGTGGGAGAAATGGTGAAGGCTGCTGCAAAGCTGCCTCAGGCCATGGTGGGCCCAAGGGTCCCATGGACAGAAGCTGCCCTGCATCCCCTGGAGCAGCCTTTGTCCATGGGGAGCCTGGGCCCACTGAGGGCATAGGTTGCTTCGCTGTAGAAGCCCCTGTCCATGGGGGGGATCCAAGGCTGGTTTTTTAAAGTGGCTCCCCTTGTGGTTTTTAAACTGGCTCCCCTTGCTGATAGAGGCAGCAGCTTGTAGTAGCAGGGGGCTCCATGGGAGTGGGGCCAGGAGCACTAAGATTTCATGCGGTTATGACTATTCAGTTACCCAATATTGAACATCCCTAATGTATATGATATACAATTTTTTCTTTATATGATGTCTTCCAAATAAAACTTTGTTTATTCATGTGATGACTCCTGTGATGGCATTAAAGTGTTCTGCTATAGGTTTTTTTCTCAAATGGTCTGGTTTGCACTTCATTATTTCATTCTACATGACACTGTTTAAATTAAACTGTAAAAATCTTGTAGATCTCGTGGATTAAATTGTTACTTATATAGATTTAACATTAATTACTTTCACTTGAAATATATTTGTTGGAAAGGAGTTTTTCCACTTTTTGGAAGTGTGAGGGAGATCGTTGTAAAGTGTGGGAGAAGAAGGGACTTAGGGCACATAAAAACAAAAACATGGATGCATTCAATAAAGTAATTTTGATAGGTTTGTTTAAGGGAAAATGGAGCATAAATATTCATCCTAATGCATTTGTTTGCTGGGAATATTTTGAAACTTAGTTGGGTGAAGCTCCATGTGAAACCCTTATACAGAGGGTCCTCGCTATAAGTCCAAGATACGTTCCAAAAAACTTGGACTTATAGCGAAACAACTTAAAGCAGGGAATTTTTTTCCCCACAGCTGACTTCCATTTAAGCAAACTGGAGGGAGTGTTTCACATGACTTATTGCGGGGAATGGGAGGACTTATAACGCATCAGTCCCTACAAATATCAATGACTTTAGTGTGGAACAGATGTATACCGAGGCGACTTATAGCAGGGACCCTCTAGCACTTTTTTCATGCAATTAATTGCCATGGGAAATGGAGCCTTAATTAGAACTATTGACACTTACTATATCGTGTTAAAACAACTTCCATTGTGGCCTTTAAATAGCCTTCAAATCATAGGAAGGTAGTTATTTAAAATGATATAGAAGACATACTAAATTTATATCTGAAGGACATTCATCTAGGACTGGGGGTTGTGCAATTACCCTGCCTGGGTAGATGGGGATTCCTAGTAGCAGTTTCAGGCTACAGTGTGACAGATCTACTGATCTAGAAGTTTTGCATGTCCTAAAATATTGATGTGTGACAACGGAGTTGCTTTGTTTGTTTGAAATAAAACTATAAGAAGTGAGTCGTCGTCTTCGTGGGTGCTCCACATCAGATCAATGCGGCACTTCTGAGCCTTCAATCTGAATTTTCAGAGCAGTGTCCTTGTGGCTACACATGCACACATCTGCAGTAGCTTGCTTCTAGTATACAAGCATTGCACATGCATGAGCCTTCCTCCTCCCCCAGTTTTTTCTTCTACCGCCTTTAGCCAAAGAGAGAGCTTGGCAGTGTTTTTTACCTTGTTCCACGCATTAGATAAATAATTCCCTTTTCAACCTGTTTTTATTCCCCAGTTAGTTATTTAGCAGTTCACAATCATAATTAAAAAAACAAAAAAAAGTTTTCCCTGCTAGTTAATCCTTTCCCTTTGTTAGATAGCTGGCGCCAGACCCGGCTCCCCAGGCTTTAAGCGCTGTTCCTCATGCAGAGACCCCATACCGGTGTTTGACGCCTTGCCGAGGCACATGTGTCTCAAGAATGCCTGCAATGTGCAAAGTTAAAATCTAGAGCTTGACGAGACAGACTTGTGACTCAAACTCATTCTCCTTTAGAAATCATTAAGACCAGCCTCTGATCCAGGCGAGCAACTTGAAAAGCCACAGACACAAAGGGACAAAAAGCCTGTGAAAAAGTGAGCTTCTTCTGTCTCAGGAGGCTTCGGCACCGAAACGACCTTCACCAACACGTTCGGTGCTGCGACACATGGCGGCATCATGCCTGAGCACCTTCGATGCACTAGGCTTCTCAGGCACTATCAGCACCAGAATCAAAGTGGGTAGTTTAAAACCCTGTTCTGAGGCATCAGGCTTTGTTGCCTGCCTCATCTGTTGCAGCACCATCCGGCACCGAGAAAATTTTGCTGGCACCGCAAACAGCCCTGGTTCCAACTTTGGCACTTGGCACCAATACTGGCACCACAGCAGCACTAACCACATCGCCTGGCCGATCAGTACTGAGACACCATCCGGCACCACAGATAGCATTGGTGCAGCCAATCATGGCACGATCAACTATAGCACAACAATATGTGCAACGTAGGGACCTCTTGGTTTCCTCCTCTTTCAATTCACCTTTCCTTGGTATCGACCATTCTCCTGGCTCGTCAGCATCACAATCAGTTTTGTTGCTGGAAAGATTTTCCACCGACTCGAGAACTTGGATGTGGTTTTCTCCCCAAATAATTCTCCCACTGCCTACCGCTCCATCTACACTGCCAGAACCCACCCACTACATTCCAGGCATAGAAGCATGCCACCATGGTACGGTAACCTCTCGATGCTGCCCCTGTGCCATACCCACAGTGGCAATACTGGAGCCCCTGGCAGTCTTGACACACACACCATAGTGTACCACAACATTCCCTGCCACTGCAGTCCCCATCTTTCCAGCAACAGTAAGCCCTAGAAGGGGACCTCTCTGACCCATTACCTGACACCTTGCCAAACACAAAAGAATCCTCATACTAGACAAATCATTCATGCCTTCTCCTCTGACTACTGCAGATTTTGTACATTTCCAGGATCTTTTTAAACAAGTATCTACAGAGCTGAACATCCCCTTCCAAGAGGTCACCGAAAACCAGCATGAGTTGATGGACATCTTGCATTCTGTGACATCTTCTAAAATAGCACTACCCATCAATCCCGGAATTGTGGAGCTGGCAGAGACATTTTGGCAAACTTCTACAACAGAAATGCCTACTTGTAAGAGGGCTGACACAAAATATTATGTTCCACCCAAGGGCTCTGAGTTTCTTTTTATTCACCCTGTACCTAACTCATTGGTAGAAGCTGCACACCAAAGGAACAAGCAGCAACATTACAGATCACACCATCATATCGTGACAGCACGAGGCTCGATTTGTTCAGATGCAAAGTATACATGTCCTCGACATTACAATTCCAAGTGGCTAACTATGCTGCTCTTCTAAGTAAATATGACTACAGGAATTATACCAAACTTAATTACTTTATTTCGGACATTCTGGAGGCAAAGAAACAACAGGTCATGACTGTCATTACTGAGGCTCATACAATTTCTAGGACCACCCTACGGGCCGCCCTAGATGCGGCAGACACGGCTGCATGGTCTACAGCAACTGTGGTGGTAATGACAGGAGCCTCCTGGTTCAATGCTGCTTCTTTCTCCAGGGAAATTCAATCTACCATTGAAGATCTTCCATTCGGCAGTCAGAAGCTCTTTGCGGCAACACTAATAACGTCTTCCACTCATGAAAGATTCCATGGTATCCATAACCCAGCACCTAGGTGGAGGCAATATAGGTGCCAGCCTTACCATAGGCCACAATATCTGCAGTACACCCAACAATACACTTGACAAGACCAACATCATTAGAACCGTGGCAGAGGCAGAAATCAACGATGATGTCTGCTTCCTAGTAATTTGCTACAGTCATATCAATCTAGCAAGCAAATTTGAACAGCATGCCAAGGGTCAAGAGAGTCTCTCACTTATTCTAACACCATGCTTGCAATTTAACCTTTTGCAGCATGGTCTATTTCCATTTTTTAACTGGCTATGTATAGCTTCTGACAGATGGTGCTTCAGATAATTGAACAGGTTTATACCATCTTTTACATCTATACCCCCTTCCCATCCTCCTCCCCAGTCCCTCTTCAGGGACCACTCTCAGGAAAATCTTCTCCAACAGGAGGTGGAACATCTCCTTCACCTATGGGTGATTGAAATAGTCCCTATTCAATTTAGGGGAAAAGGTTTTTATTCACGTTATTTCTTCTAAGTGAAGAAGTCAGGAGGATGGAAACCTATCTTGGATTGCGAGCACTGAACCCATTTGGTAAAAAGTGGAAATTTAAGATGGTGACACTTGCTACCATCATACCAGCATTGGAACAAGGCAATTGGTTTTCGTCCCTCGACGTACAAGATGCATATTTTCATATTTTGATCCATCCAGCTCATAGACATTTTCTCCAATTTGTTTTAGGTACACAACACTACTAATACGAAGTTCTGCCATTTGGCCTTTCTACGGCTCTGAGAGTCTTTTCAAAGGTCCTTTCAGTCGTCACGGCATACCTGCGAAACAAAGGGTCGTCATATTTCCTTATCTGGACGACTGCCTTCTCAAAGCACGCTCAGAAAACTATTCTCATCGCTCGCTATCTGTCACCAGGCATTCCAACACTTAGGCATGCAAATAAACTAAACCAAATCAACCTTAATCCGTACTCAGAAGATTCATTCATAGGGGCCAGTCTCGATTCTACAAGTGCCATTGCTTCTCTTCCCACAGACTGCTTCGACAAAATAGTGGCCTTGGTAAAGCATTACAGTACACTCCAAGAACGACAGCATGTGACTGCCTCCAGCTCCTGGGCGACATAGCAGCATGCAGTTTTATTGTCAGCAACACTCCCCTCCATATGAGGTGTCTACAGGGCTGGCTTAAAACAGTTTACAAGCCCAGCGTACACCCATTAGCCAAGTCCATCTCAAATCCACTACCAATAAAGAAGTCCCTTCAGTGGTGGACAGTGCCACAAAACCTTTGCTCCAGAGTACCATTTCTCCCCTCAGAGCCGTCCGTTTACATGACAGGCACATCCCTCACAGGTTGGGGTGCTCATCTACAACATCATACGGCTCAGGGACTGTGGTCCAGCAAAGACAAGAATCTTCATATAAACGTCCTTGAACTTACGCCTGTGAGAAATTTCTTTCATTCATCGCCAGTTATGTAAAACTGTATATAGACAGTGTCTCGGCAGTGTTTTATATAAATTGCTGGGGGGAGGAGGAGATCTCATGCCCTATGTGCAGAATCAAACACCCTTTGAAACTGGTGTCTAAAAGATGGCATAAATATCATGGCTGTACACCTTCTAGGCACCCTCAGTACGACTGCCGATGCCCTCAGCAGGGCCCTTCCCACCAAGCACGAGTGGCAATTGAACCCAGACTTTTTCTTGTGGATTTTTCATCAGTGGGGTCACCCTACCATAGGTGTATTTCCCACACAATCCAACAAAAAGTGTCACCGATTCTGCTCAGAGCCGGCATGGGGAAAGGCTCCATGGGAGATGCATTCCTAATGAGTTGGTCATTCCGTTCCATGCCTTGCCCCCGATACCACTGTTAAATAAGGTCGCCAACAAAGCAAGGAGGGATTGCCTAATTGTCGTAGTGCCATTGTGGCCGTGACAACCTTGGTTTCCCTTCCTAATCAGTATGTCCCGCACACCACCAATTTCCTTACCACGTATTCCAGATCTCCTTTTCCAGCCTGGAATACAGACCAACCATCCGAACCTCCGCATGCTGTATCTGGAAGCTTGGCTCCTGAATGGCTTTCTGCACAAGAACTAAAGTGTTCACAACAGGTCCAAACAGTTCTATTGCACAGCAGAGCATCCGTAAGACTTACCTTCAAAAATGGAAGAGATTCTCAATGTGGCTCTCAGACTATCAGGTTGCTCTCTCCACATCTTCCTTACCCTTCATTCTTGTTTACTTGCTGCACCTTAAATAAGCAGGCCTTGCCATGAGTTCCATCACGGTTCACCTTGCTGCTATAACAGCCTTCCACCTCAAGATAGATGACTTGTCAATATTTGCACATCCACTCACTAAGAAGTTTTTGAAAGGCCTACAAGAACTTTATCCAGAGGTCACCCGATCGGTGGACTGTTGGGACTTGCATCTCATTTTGAACATTCGTACTCGACCTCCATTTGACCCAATGGCCATCTGTTCTCTTTTGCACCTTTCTATGAAAACAGCCTCTCTCATAGTAGTATGTTGGCTAGATGGGTGGCAGAAATTGCAGCTTTGATGGCAGACCCTCCCGCCTCCCATATACCACCTTTTTTTCAAAGACAGGCTCACCTTATGTACCCACCCCAATTTCCTCCCAAATATACGGTGATTCTTCCACCTCAGTCAGACCATATACTTGCCTACCTTCTTCCTCAAGCCCCATGTGAACTCCTTCAAATCTAAGATGCACTCGCTTGACTTAACAATACACTTAGACCATTTAGGTCCTCTCCAAAACTGTTTGTGTCTATAGCATACCACAATAAGGGTCAATCCATTTCATCGCAAAGGCTCTCCCACTGGATTTTTTACTATATCAGACTTTATTTCCTGTCAGAGATGGTTCCTCCTAACAACATATGAGCACATTCCACTAGAGCCATGTCCACCTCAATAGCATTCCTCTGTAGGGTTCCCATAATGGATATTTGCGCAGCCAATATGTGGTTGTCAGACAACACTTTTGCAAAGCACTGCGCACTTACACAAGGTCCCTTATCCAACTTAAAATTCACCAAGTCGGTCCTGTCTACCACATTCATGCCAGATCCGAAGTCCCTATTTCCTTAAACAGATATAGCTTTGCACTCATGGGGACACTCATCTCAAAGAACATCAGTTACTGCACAGATGAATAACCTCCTTTCTCTCTGAAGAAAGAGAGAGAGAGAGAGAGAGATCAAGGTTATTCATCTGTGCAGTAACTGACATTCTTTGAGATGAGTGCTCCACTACTACCCCTTCCTCCCCTCCTACCTATGGGTGCTCCACTACTCTCCCTTCCTCCCCTCTACTTTGGAATTTTGTCCTCCTTAAGAGGTTTTGTTCCAGTTTGGAGAAGGAATTGAGGGGAAGGGGGCTCGCACATGTGCAATGCCTGCAAACTAGGAGCGCACAGCTGCAGACATGCGCATGCACGGCCCCAGAGATACTGCTCTGAAAACTCTGAAGGCTT
Organism: Pelochelys cantorii; assembly: GCA_032595735.1. NCBI lineage: Eukaryota > Metazoa > Chordata > Testudines > Trionychidae > Pelochelys > Pelochelys cantorii. Next base: position 138,256,650 of record CM064326.1, on the reverse strand, counting down.
AGTGGTGGCACACCAACCTGATGTGGAGCACTCACAGGGACACTCATCTCGAAGAACGTCTGTTACTGCACAGGTGAGTAACCTTCCCTTGTAATACGTTCATTGTACACATTCAACAACCTTTGGTAAGTATTGCTAGGAGAACTTTGTCCACCAATCATGAATACTGGTTTTCTGTTTCTTTTTGTACTTTGTATTTTCTCATCTTTCTGCTAGAACAGAAATCCTTTATAAGGATGTGACATGTGACTCTTATGGTTTGGCCAGTGTTAATTTTATGATTGTAAAACATTGATGCTCCCTGATTTGTTTTTCTTAAGTGGATACTTAGAAAAATGTTCTGTTCCAATCTGTATTGAGCTGTTAGACTATGGGCTTTTGAAGAGTCTATGGAATTTGTTATCCTGTTAAGTTTGGCTACTCCGTGGAATGTTTTTAGTGTGTGATATATATTCATACATGTACAAATTGATGTAATCCATAGTATGTGACAGTGCGCATATTCTATAGCATGGATGCAGAGTTTCTTCTTTTTTTTTACTCTGTACAGTAGCATGCATATGCTCATATCCGGAACCCGCGGTGCTTGGTGTGTTCAATCACATGTTAAGAGACCGTTTCTGCCATGAAGAGCTGCATCAAATTTAAGACAAGGCCACAACTGTAATGAATAGTCTGAAGACAAAAGATGGCTTTGTTGCTTTTAGGTTATTTAAATTATAGGAATAATTGGGGTTGTGTATCTGGGGACTGTTTTGAGCTTTTGTTCCTTGAATCATCCTTGATCATCTTTGATCAGCCTCAGTCTGCCTTGTGATCACCCTCCGCCCAATGTGATTAGGAGCCTTAAAAGCCAGAGGCTAAGCAACCAAGAGGAGCTAGTGAACAGGGGGCTGCAAACAGAGGAGTTTGAAAATGAGTTTGTAGGAGAGAATCATAATATAATTGCTATGGTTAGGAAGGGCTGGATGCTACTTCTGTCTTCTAAACCTGCACTTGTATCCAATAAAATCCTGTTTAGTTAACTGGTTGAACAGGGGCAGGCAGGGTGTAACAGCCCCTTCACTGCAGGCAGGGGCTACTCCAGCCTGGCTGCTTCCAGCCCCGTGTGGGGCAGCCACCTCCCAGCCCTCATGGAATGGGGACCGGCCGTGCTGGAGCAGCCCTACACCCATGATGGGCCACAGGCAGGGATTTGCTCCCTGGTTCTGGTTAATCATTACCCAGTAAGTATCACCCATTACACCTTAATATGCCAAGTATCCCGACAGGGAACCTGACCATAGAGTCTGAGGTGGATTTGCAGAGACTGTGGGCTGCATTTCTCACACAGAAAGCCAGGCTTGGGAGGCCATCCAGTGTAAAAGGTGCCTGTTGGTGGAATCTCTCAGGAAGTAAATGGGAGATTTACAGGAGGAGGTGGCTAGGCTGAGGAGCATCTGAGCTCATGAGGAGAGTATTCATATGGAGACATTCAACGCTGAAGAAACAATCCAGCTGCAGAGGGCTGCTGTCATGCTGCTGGAGGTGGAAGATAAGGCTCTGTTACAGGAAGACATGAGGTGCTGGTTACTTCTGACAGCAGGCAGCTCACCACCCCTATTCCCAACCCACTTCCTGTGGTGATGGCGAACTTTTACGCTGCCTTCGCAATGACATATAAGGAATCAACTCTGGGGGTGGAGGAGGAGAAGCCACCACTCCCAGGAGGGAAGCAGTGGTTGGTGACTTTATTCTGTAGGGGACGGAGGCACCTGTCTGTTGCCCTGACATGGCATCCTGGGAGTTATGATGGCCTTCTGGGGCCCACATCTGAGATGTTACAGAGGGATTGTCTAGGATAATCTAGCCCTCTAACTACTATTCCACGCTACATGAACGCTAATGATTCTCTGAGGTATGATCCTCAGCAGATCAGAAATGACTACAAGGCTTCGGCAGCAAGGGTGAAGGAGTTGGGAATGTAGGCAGTGTTCTCTTCAATCCTTCTAGTCATGGGTAGGGGCCTAGACAGAGACAATTGCAACCTGGAGGAAGCTTGCCTGTATGTAAGGATGGTGTCCCAGAAAGGCTTTGGCTTCCTTGACCATGGTATGCTGTTCCAGAAAAAGATGAGGTTAATCTATCAAGGAAGGGGGAGAGCATGTTTGGATACAGACTGGCTAACCTAATGAGGAGGGCTTTAAACTGAGTTAAAATGGGGCAGATTACCAAAACCCACAGGTAAATAAAAAGCATGGAGACCTGAGAGAAGAGCTGGAATTTGATGGGAGCATGGGCCATTACAGCAGGGATAAGGGAGAGATGAAACTGGGGAGGATCAAATCCATATATTAGAGTAATGTGAGAAATATGGGGAATAAGCTGGGAAAAACTCATAATACTATAAATAGTTGGCATCACAGACTATGGTGGGATAATACTTATGACTGGAATATTGGAATAGAAGGATACTGTAGACCACTTCACCAGGAGGAAGAGGTGGATGAGGCTGTGATGGTCTTCCCCACATGCTTTATGAAAATTAGCTTATGAGTATAAATATGCATAATTTAAGGATGCTTTAGACAAAATATCTCATAACCTATCAATGTTACTGTTACAGTCTGCTGGATAAATCCTATGTTGGTGCATATATCATTCTTGTATGTAAAGTTTGAAATATGAGACTATATAGGTTTAAATTTGCTAATGAGAGCCATTACAGTTGTCCCAGATGCCTTAATGACTGAGTGATCAGCGTAACGACTTATAGACAGCCTTGTTTGTCCTGTAAATCCAAAGATGATTGGACTAGTAAGACATGTGACCATACCATCTGGTACTGGGATTCCATTTTAAGCCAGGTAATTTTCCATGGAAGGGGGAATTGGAAAACAAAAGATTCCCACCTTGTGGGGAAAGACTCTGTGCCTTGTCTGGGGGAGACCAGAGGATCTGGCTTTGGGGAGCCCCAAAAAGCAGGAAGTCGGGTTTCAGTGCCATGATCAGCACACGGGGGAATAATCCCAAGGGGTCTTTTGTGAATGCAACCCATCACAGAGGCTATTTTTTAAACAACTAACAAAGTAGTCCAAAGCACAGAACTTGGTAGTGACAGGGGACGTCAATTCTCCAGACATCTTTAGGGAAAATAACATCAGCATGGCACAGAGTGAGATTTTGTTTTATTATTTAGAAGGCGGAGAAATAGGGAGGTGGTGACAAATAGGGAGGAACTGGTTGAGAATTTGAAAGTGAAAGGTAGTTTGGGTGACTGATAATGAAACGTTGGAGTTCATTATTCTAAGGCATGATAGAAGGGAGAATACTAAGATAAAGACAATGGATTTCAAGAATGCAGAGTTCAGCAAAATCAGGGAATGGTAGGTAAGCTTCCATGGGAAGCAAGTATCAGAGGAAAAACAGTTCAAGAGAATTAACAGTTTTTCAAAGACATTTTTAAAGGCACAAGAGCAAACGACCCCCCATTGTGTAGGAAAGCTAGGAAGCATGGCAAGAGACAATCCTGGCTTAACCATGTGGAAAATAGGTCAAATTACAAATGATGAATATAAACGAGTAAGTTGGGACAGAGTTAGAAAGGTCCAGGCACAAAACAAGCTCAAGCTAGCTAGAGACAAAGCGTAACAAGAAAACATTCTAAAAATACATTAGAAGCAACAGAAAGACCAAGGACATGGTAGGCCCATTACTCAATGAAGGGGGGGTAAAACAACAGAAATGGCAGATGTGCTTAGTGACTTTTTTGTTTCTGTTTTCACAAAGAAGGTTGGTGGGACATCTGGCATAGTGAATGACAATGAAAATGAGGTAATATCAGAACCTAAAGTAGGGAAAGAACAAGTTAAAAATTACTTAAGTTAATCTGAGGGGTAGTCTGTAACTTTAAAAACAAAGAGCAGTCCTGTAGCACCTTAGAAACTATTGTTAAAAGTACTTGAGTTACAGGTTTTTGAAAACAGTCCTGAGAGACATCCCTCTTATGCCTGATCTTGTTTCTTCAGCGAGTTCAAGATTTGTCAATGTTGAAGCTAAGCAGAGTCCTTCCTGCGCCTTCTGTTTCCTGCACATCTAACTGACATGATAATGATCAAGCCCCCTGCTTCAGAGCAACATCCCTTTTTAAATGTTTCTTCTTTTGTCATGTGACCAAGCTGAGAAGCTGCAGATCCATCAGCCATATTAGTTAGTGCCCATGAGTAGAAAATTCATTATTCCATATGTCATAGATTTACAGGGTCTATGCTATTCCCTAACTTTTAGACAATCTCTGGGGAGTATATGGTTGATGTTAGACCCCTGCCCCCCCAAAAAAAGTCATATTACCAGAAGGGCAGGCAGGCTATGCAGCCTTTGTGGCTACAAAATTGTGCCTCTGGGCTCCAGTATTCCTGTTTCTCTTACAGTGAGCAATGCCCAGCAAGACCTACTGAAGCAGACTTCTGTTCAAAGACTTTTACTCCCTTCAAGGACCAATGCATTACAGCAAGTATTTGCAGCAACTTCAAATAGCCTTTTCAAAACAAAGTAGGCTTTTTATTGGTCATCTGGAAAATAGCCTCAGGAAGCCCCTACGTTAACATAGAAGAAACAGAGGTTAGGATATATTCTATACTGACACTCAGGGAAGAATAGAAATCTAATTTGGAAAGTACAAAATCAGCAAGCTAGTCACTGGAGATAGTGTTCTTATTGTCATGTTCCAGTGCTGCAAGAAATTGAATTAGAGTCCTCTTTATTCAGAAATGAACCCTTGTGCAACAGAGAAGTTGGCACTGTTCTCTGAAGATCTTTAATTGATGGGCTTTTCAGAGGAGAGTTATGGAAATGAATTTTTGTTGGATTCCGTAGATTTTCCTTCTCACTGACTAGAAAAAGCTGTCAGGTGGTTGAGATGAGGGATAACTCAGCAAGCTGGAACAGTGGCAGGTGCTGAACAAGGGGAGAGGAACCCTATATTCCTTCCAGCTACAAGCAAGAGGAGAAAATAACATTCATGCATTATTCATGGCTGTGTCACATACCTTTCCCAAATCTAAATTGGAGACAACTAATTTAAATGAACTTATTAAAGAGACACAATTAAAATAAAAATTCATATAGCACTGTTAAAAAGCGATTTCTTTGGAGTTAACGAATTAAAACATCTACTGTCTTGCAATGCTTCCTAGGTCCTTTAACTTGCACCACTCAGTCAATACATGGCAAGCAGACACTTTCCATAAAGACCCTCTTGGGATTACTCCTTCCGTGGGGGGAGATCTGAACAAATATTTGTTCAGGATTCTACACAGCCTTTTCAAAACAGAGCAGGGCTTTTATTAAGTCAACTAAAAAAGTACCTCGAGAAGCCCTTAGGTTAACATAGAAGAAATAGAGGACTTATTCCGTACTGCCACTGAGGGAAGAATAAAAATCTAATTTAGAAAATAGAACTAGCATTTATTCCTCCTTTCCCAAAGGCCACAGCATTGGGGGGGTCAGCACTAAGGCAGAGAACAGCCTTCTTCCCTCAGAAAATCTGTCAAGAATTCTTTTAAGTGTCTATGTCAATGAGGGTATGTCTACACATAAAAGTTAATTTGAAATAACAGCCATTATTTCGAATTAACTTTACTAGTGTCTACACAGCCAACCCGCTATTTCAAAATTAATTTGAAATAGCGGAGCACTTATTTTGAATTTGGTAAACCTCATTCCGTGAGGAATAATGCCAAATTCAAAATAGCTAATCTGAAATAAGTGTGTAGACACTTATTTCAAAATAGGGGGCCTCCAGCCTTCCCAGCATGCCCTGGTGGCCACTCCCGCCTCAACCAAGAACACTTCTCTCCTTCCCCCCCTCCCTGGATCCCGTAAAGGGGTTGACTATGGCCACAGTGCCTGTGCCAGCTCCAAGCCTGCCAGCCCAGAGCCAGCAGTCACTGCCTCTGACCCAGTGGCCCCAAAACATGAGCCAGCAAGTCACTGGCAGCCAGCCCTCCTGTACTCCCCAGGAGCAGTCTGCCAGCTCCCAAGAGCCTGCCAGGGCCTGGAGAAGGCGGGTGCCTTCCTGGTCCAGGGTGGAGATCAGGGTGGCCCTTACTTAGGTTTGGGGGGGATGCCCCCAACATCCATGATCTCTGCACTAGATGGAGGAACACGGCCACTTAATGGCAGGATAGCTGCCAGTCTGGCCACCAAAGGCGACACGCGTGAACCCAGGAGCAGGTTTGCATGAAAATCAAGTTGGTCCGGTGAGACCCCCCAACCCTGAGCTTCCCCTCCCCCTTCTTCCCCTTGCTTCCCCCTTCCGCATCCCTCCTCCCAGGTTTCCCCCTCCCCTCTCCCACCCTCTTTCCTCCTCTCTCCCACCTCCTTTCTCCAGTCTCACCAATTTCATCTCTTCCCCCCACCCTCCAGTTTTGTTAAATAAAGAGAGTTTGTGTTCATGAAAATACATGTATTTTATTTGACATCAGGAAGGGGGGCTGGGAGGGTAAGTGGAACGACGTGGGGGAGGAATGAAGCACAAGCCCCCAGTGGGGAAGACCAGAGAGGCTCTTAGTACTTCTCAGGGTGGAAGCTCTCCTGTAGGGCCTCCTGGATACTGAGAGCCCCCCGATGGACCTCCTGGATGGCAGCCTGCAGAAAGTGCAACCAGGCTCACATCAACGCGTTCACGAGAAGCACCAGAGTGCCCAGGGGCAGCTCTGGCTCCATGTTGCAGAGTGCTGTGGTGTCCTAAGTGAGGGCAACCAGAGCGCACAGAGAGACACATGCTTTGCTGTCCCTCAGAGGTAGGCAAGCAGGCAGGGAAAGCTGAGAACCGGCTGCCCAGGCTGGGAGTCCCTTTACGCACAAGCCTCAGAGAGCTTCAGGCAGCAGCCACACAAATAAACTCCTGACCTGATGCCCTGCTGGACCTGGTTCTGGCCGGCCTTCAATGCAATTCAGTGTCCACTCAGTGTGGACACGCTATTTCAAAATGCATTTTGTGTGTAGATGTGTTATTTTGAAATAAGCTATTTCGAATTAAATATTTCGAAATAAGATTTATTTCAAAATAACACTGTAGTGTAGACATACCCTGAGAGAATCCCTCCCATTAGCATAAGGAGTCTTCCATTGATGTAATGCTGTCTATGTGTTGATTCAGATTGGTGTAGCACTTAAGGGTATGGATTTTTAACATGCTGGACGGAATTAGATAAACCTGCCTGATTTTTCTAGTGTAGACCAGGCCTAAAACTTTCTCTTCAGTGTTTATGCTAGCTTACATCTGTTTTGGGTTGGGCAATGTGAGAGGTTTCAAACTGCCATGTTATTTTTACTAATTTAATCCGTATAGTTAATATCTGAAGAAGAATCCATTGTAAGTTTAAACCAACCCACGTATTACCTGATTGTTTCTCTTCCACCAATGGTATATGTACCATAATTTTAAGATGTGCTGAATTACTCAATTCACTTGTTTATAGTCAATTTCTAACTAATTGGTATGCTGCAATGTTTGGGGTGCAAACCTTATGGGGTAATGTTACTTCTTCAAGAATGGTTTCCCTAGAAATTGGAAATTTGGTGTGGGGTTTTTTTTTTGCTGATTTGTTAAAATATTTGATACTAAGCTGAGTTGGAGATATTTAAAGACCAGCTATTTGAAGGGTGTTAATTGATGAGATTAGCAAGTACAGAAGTATTTCCACCCCTTTTCAAGATTTTTGCTTGTATTGAGATGTATTTTCTTGGAGATTCCTGACATGGAAAGTGAAGTAATATCTTTAATAGGCATATAGTAAAGGATAGTAACTGATGGGGAGCTGTTCAAAAATGCCTGATAGACTTCAAAAGTAAATGCCCTATTGAAAGTTGACCGGACTTCTACTTCTAAATTCCTTGAGCACTTATGAAATTTGACCCATTTGTCCTTAAAACTTCATAATGCATTGCAGACAGTGAAAGTGTGTTGTGAATGTTGTGTGGATTTTAACAATATACTTCAATTGAAGCTGTTTGTCTAATGTGCGTATTCATAATGCAGTCCAAGAGCATAGTTATAATAATAAAAATAATTGTGAAATAGTACGATTTAATCTGTGAAAAGTTTTTGCGCAAACCACTAGTGTGTTAAAAAAGACGAGCAATCATTAGAAGTGCCTTTTTGAGAGGAGGGAATCTCGATAGTATCTGGCCTTTTCCATGAGTCTGATGTGCATAGTTTTGACAGAAAAATGAATTATTGTAGCTTAACCTCTTGGAAGTACAAATGGAATTCTGTACTTTACTTCCTGTAACACATTGTACTATGCTATAGAGGATAATGTAAGGAAAAATATACCGAGCCATCATTTTGGTAATTTTTGTTGAAATACACTTCCTTTTTTTCAAATCTTCTGATTTGGATATTTATGCCTTAAGAGGAAGAGTTCACACTACATAATTTTATCAGGCAATTCCTATCTACACTATCATTTCAAATGCACCTGTGTTAGTATGCAGAGCTCCAGAGAGGACAAGTCTTTGTTGCCTGGAACTGGTGCAGATAAACTGATGGTAGCACCAGCCACGATTTGGTTTAAAGTAGCTTACATGGGTCCTTTCCACATGTAATGCACAGTTAGAAGATCAGATAAGCACATAACATTTATCTATTTCAGCAGTATATTGTTTCAGCAAGTATACATGTTATAGCAGTATATTGTTACATGGATGTTGTATTCACCAGTTTTGAATTCATGATAATTTGAAAGGCAACCATCACCCTGTGAATGAAATTTGTGGTGTTTATATAAAGGGAGGGAAAATATCTTTTTCAAATAATAACAAAAAACCTCACCTGAAATGATTTCCAGTACTGTCTACATTAAGCTTTTTGGAAAGTCACTTGTGCAGTGCTGCTACTGGTAGTAGTGATGGAAGAGCTAATGCAGATAGACCTCCAGCATATTATAACCCATGTCTTCTGTATCTGCTCATATTAGAGCTAGATAATGCAGTGGTAAAAATGCCTGTGCCCTGTCTTAGTGAACCCAGCATTACTATCTCCAGAGGAGAAGCATTAGTGGTAGTAAACTATTTCCCAAGAAAAGGGGCTAGTGGAGATGAGGATAGTGTATAATTTTATATTACTGGTAGTACGTACTGTAAGAACCTTTTGACAAGAATATTTATTGTATGCCCACCTGTGTATTATGTGTAAGAATGTATACATTTCTTTTTGTAGCCACGTCATGAATACTTTAATGTCCCAGTGTACTAAATGGCTTCATTCATCATGCATGCAGAATTTCAGAGAGGAGGTAGACCTGACTTATTCATGACAGAACATTATCATCAGCTTGGTGAAATCAATCATCTTGAACACAATAGAATATACCACAACCATTATCTTTGCTGTTGTATGTTTCTTCTTCTCTTGTTTGTGTATTCTCATGTCTCATCTTGATATAACTTGTTCTTGTCAGCATGATTTCTTACTGTGTGAAAAGTTTCAAGTCTTATGTTTAACATTCACGTGGAAATCATTCAGCTTGAATAAGTACATACTGTAATATAAAAGGCCAAGTTAAGTATTTCAGCTGTGGTGTTACTTTAAAATACATATACAAATTGTACTATAAAGCTGAAGTTTGTAGAGAAACTAGTGATCACATGGGATGGGATAATGTGAGGTTTACCTTTTTAGAGTGTGTATAGAATATATACATAGTTATATACATATGTATAAATTTGCTCTGTGTATACTTGTAAAACTATGTATGTATTGCTAATGAAAAATGCAGAAGTAAAATCCATTTTCCTCTACACTTACTTTTAATTTTCTTAGAAAGTATTACCACTGGGGCAGTGGTAATTTGCTGTTTATCATAAATATAAGTAGAGGGGAGAAATTGTTCTGCCTGATGGTTGGCACTGAGGATAGGTAATGTTTTTTTGTCATGTCACAAAATGTCTAAGCTTCTACCATTCTGATTTGTGTTTAAAGGTTGAGTACACTTGAGCAATTGTCCTCCTTTTTATAGAAATGTTTAAATAAGTTACCTGGGTACATTCCTTTGCAACCTTATACTTCAGAGTTGTAACTTTTTGTTTTATTATTCAGTTGCTAATAGCATATTCCAGGCATATTAAAATTTTAACATTTATTTATCAGTTTTTTAGATTTAAATAAGTTGTATTGAATTGCAAAAGGAAGACTATTACTTTGAAACTTTCTATTAAAGTAAACTATCCTGGGTGTATGCAGAGCCAAGATGAAGATACATACTTTACCGTGTATTGTCCTGTAAAAGTGAAGGTTGTTACATTATATAGAACTAACTTATCTTTAAGGTAAAGATCACATACATTTAAATAGAAAGGAACTAGTTAATTAAATCAACCCCAAACAGTTTAAAATTTCAAAAATATTTCATATGTTGTAATGCACTACTATTTTAAATGCCAATCTGACTTGAAAGGGGGATTCTTTTATTTAATTTGCAGCATTTTGTGATATGTTACAGAAAATTAAAATAGAATATAAGGGTGGCTTTCCATTTCAAAGTTTGCTGCTCTGTTTTGTAAGACATTATTAACAATTTGTGTGAACATGTGTGTTTGGTTAATGCTGTTTAATCTGCATCCTTTCATGCCTGCTGGCTTAAAATGCTATGCATTGGGCTGTAACAAAATGTTGTTTTTCTTGTTGTCTGTATACAGCTGCTTGCTTTCATATGACTAGATAATGAATTTGCTTTCCTGGCATGTCTGAAATAAAGTATTGCATGTACTTCTGTCTCATGTGAATGGCTTTTTACTCCACTCTTGGTTCTGGTATTTCAAGTGCACGCTGGTTATCTCAGTTCAATTCTGAATTGCAGATGCCATATAAAATGTTATAAAATATGTTTTTATGTAGTTATGGAATATATGCAAATGTTTTCTAAATCTATACATAAATAGAATTTAAATATAGCATAGATTTTGTCCATGTTTAGTTTCTTCGAAAGTCTTAACATTGATTCTTAAAATTCATAACAAAATCTGTTTAAAAATTAATAGGCATTCTAAATTGGAACAATGAAGGCAGTAAGAATGCAGGAGAAAATGTATGTCACAAGACTATCGCTCTCAAACAATAAGCATGCATCCTGATGCACTGGTGAGATTTAGCTCTAGATTTGTAAAAACACAGTACCCGGTCAAGTGTCAGTGAATTTTATTTGACTAACGAATCAAGCAGTGTGCCTAGCTATACAGGATCAGTTAGCTGAAAAAACGTTATGACTACCAAAATTGAAGTGGCAACATAAACTCCATGGTAACTATTGATTAATCGTGTAAGAAGTATTTTTTTTTTGGTAATTTAGGAAATAATCCAATTCACCTCAGTTGTAGGTGTAGATTTTCAAATCCATTATAATTGAGTGAGATGCACAGAAATGTCCAGCTGCAGGGTACCTTGCAATTATCAAGTCCGACCGACACCCTGCCCTGAGAGAGGACCAAATAAACACCCTAACAGGTGTTGAAAAATTGCATTAAACAGGATAAATTTGCTCATCAAGCCCCAGAAACTTGCATGAAAAAATTGACATTGGTTGGATTAAAAGAAACATAGGAACATAGTTCAACAATCATTTCTTATAATAAATGTTTAAAATCAGTGTAAAGGGAAGCAAATAGTGAAAAGGACACTATTAACTCATTGATTAAATATATTGTTCAGTTCATTTTTGTTCTTTAATGTTCTTGGAGCATGAAAATGCTATTTCTTTTCTCACCAATTTTGATAATTCGTTTTAGAGTCTCTCTTTCCTTCTATTATCAAGTTGAAATTTGCATACGTATTTTTAACATTTTTATAATGTATAGTATGCCAAGACTGTTTCACACCAGCTTCCATGTTAGTACAGGTCTGGAAATATTTAAATATTGCTTCAGAAGGAAAACATACCTTGTTACATGGCTGGAAGTGGGATTTTATGTCTTTGGCTTTATTAGAAAAGGATTTTTAAATTTTATTGAAAAATGGGTGGATTGAGAAAATCCACTGGATTTTGTCTAATCAGATTGTAATAACCTTGATTTTCAGGTGTGGGGGTTTTTTTTCTTTACTTAATTTCCAGCATTATCGTTGGAGTTGTGCATACATTGAGGGTAGGAATGGGCATCTTGGATGGGCTTACGCTACTTAACAGTGGCCTTTGAAAGTACTAAAACACACCTGTTTCATGTGAAGTGGCACTGTTAATATTTGTGTTTTTAATAGTAAATCAGGGTACACACATGGGTTCATCTGAAGATTTATAAACCTGATCATTCTCCATATAGTATGTATAGAGGATACATTTCTGAAGAGCTAGTGTTACAGTACTAAACCCCTTGAGTCCAATAGGTACAAACTATTAAAGTGATACTTTAAAAATGCATCTAAATATTCTTAAAACTATGCTTTCTGAGGATTTGCTGCTTAATTGTAATTCATTTTTTTTCTTGCTTTATGACATGCATTGTCTTAGGATGCTAAAGTAAGTTTTTCTTTTTTCCTGTTTGCTGGGTGCTTTAAAATTGTTTTTTGTTTCATAGAAACATAGTATCCCTCTTCATTGTCTATTATATTGTTACTAATAATTGTTGAAATGAACAGCCCAGTTTTTGTACTCTGATAGATCTTTTAGTTGTTCAGAAATAACTCTTCAAATTCCCAAAATGAAAATAAGATATAGACTTGTTTAATATATTTGTATATATGTTGATCTGCTTTATTTGGTGCAGGCCAGAGGTTGTCATTGAAAATGTAGTCCAATAACTTTAGGGAAGAACTGGTTCCAGAAGTATATATCTGGCCTAGAATATTAGTCACAAATCTTGGGCTTCTGTTCACTTCAAACTTGGCCACTTCATCCTTCTAAAGTAGTTTTTAATCCAGTATACAATAGTCTTTCTAGCTGGGAGGGCTATTTTGAGTATTAATGATTTTGCCTGACTAGGACCTGTTTTCAAAACTTACGAGTTAAGATTTAAAGCAGTGATTTGGTATTGGTAACACCTTTTGCACAGCAGGCATATGGGTACGACCCCCCTCCTTTATAAATTTAAAAACTCTTTTTAAAATATGTACTGCTATTATAAATGTAGGAGGAGAAGTGGGGCTGGGGGTGGAGAATGACAACGTGCGTTCCCCCACATAATAAACTAATGACCTCCAGTTTGAGAGCATCTGATTTAAAGTATATTGTATCTGTACAGTACAACAGCCATTTCATTTTTTCTTGAGGGATTTTTGGAGTTCCCTTTAAAATATCACAAAATGAAATAACTTTGAATCCATTACATGATTTTTTTTAAAGTTTGTCTGTTTTGCTAAGTTATAACTTGTCCCATAATGTCAATATTTTGTGTGTGCTAAGGAGGGGTCATAAAGCTTACAAGGCATCCCTCTACATTACGGAAAACTTCTTAACAACCCTTTTAGAAATGCAGCTGTTGTCATAATATACAGACACTTACCTTATTTTCTGTAAATGAGTACTTTCCATATTAACTTTCCACATATGAGCATGTTTGTTAGGTGCACAGGATCTGTTTACCACTGTTTCAAATTTTTCCTCCACAGGAAGCTGAGACCCCACGTAGTGTACTTGAAGAAATTGGACTCACATAAATCTTCTCCTCTGGCGTTTCTTGGGTGTTTCACATACTGTAAATGTTCACTGCCATCATTTTAATGTTTAGCTAATGGTGTAAGATGCTGTCTGTCAGTATTACTGTTTTGCTAAGTTGCTTCATTTGGGCCTACAAAGAAATATACCACTTATAGGTTTAAAAAGGGAAGAAAAATTTAAGCTTCCAAAAAGGGTAAAAGAAAGGGATTTCAGTTTACAATGAATAATTCCAGTCTCTCTCTTTGGTGCATTTGAAAAAATCATAGGTGACGACTTCTGTAATTAAATTGTTCTATAAGCAACTGTGAATCAGCTTCAGTGCTTATATCATTTTAACAGAAAGGAAAGTATTTGTGACAACTTCAGTAATTACTGTAATATCATGTTTAACAGAAAGAGAAGTATACGTGACAACTTTAAATGTGAAATGTAACAACATGGAATTTGGTTTTATGCAACCAAAGACTTATTTGTTCATCTACATTTTATGTTAGCATTTGTGAAAATTTTATGTTTTTTCAGTTAATACAGAAAGATTGGGAATTAGCTGTTTACTGTGGATTTTTTTTATTATACCAAAGAACCCTATTATGATCTGTATATAAAACTGGTATGAGCTGTTAAGGTGTTTTCATTTTTAGCAATGGGTCTGTAACCAGACCACTTGATAGACATGGAAGTATTCAATACAAAGATTTTACACAAAACTGCACATGAGTTAACTTAATACAAAGGGAATGCAAGTTGTAAGAAGTAAGTTTTATATTAGAATCATCCTGTTTTTAACACCAGTATTGTTGCTTTAACCACTGTGAACTTACACCTAGATTATGGACTTTGCCCTTCTGACTGTTCAGATGAGTAGATATATAATGTAAAATATAGTGGGGGTAGTGCTTGAAATCATGGTGAGGAGAGGGGCTGACATAAAGGGAAAGTTACAAATGTGCAATTTAAAAGAGAGAAAAGATGGGTGAGGCAAGATATTTCATTGGACCAATTTCTGTTGGTGAAAGAGACAAGCTTTTGAGCTAACTACACTGAGGTCTTTTCTAGGTCTGTGAAATGTACTCTGAGGGTCACAGCAAATACAAGGCGGACCAGATTGTTTAGTAGTAAATAGTTAACCTATATTGGAAAAGATTATTCAACTTAAAGGGGCTCATTAATACCCCTCCAGGCCTAAGGGGAAAAAAGTCGGTAGAAGACCACTGAGAGAGAGCTTACATTTATAACTTCGCTACACACTAAAAATCATGGACTGATCAGACATTGAATTTATAGCTTAGAACAATAATCTATATCCACTAACAACCCCCCGACCTAGGTAGCCTCTTTCTACCTTTCTCCCCCTTCTCACCCCTAAGAATGGGGGAGTGTTAACAGGCTGTCACTTTGAATCCTTCTTGAAATGTGTTAACTACTTATGCAAAATATTCTGTTCCACATTGTATTTAGCTGTGACCCTCTGAGTACATTTCTCATACCTGAATAAGAGCTCAGTGTAAAATCCATAAGCATTTTTCTCTCACACTGATAGAGTTGGTCCAATAAAAGGTATAATCTCACCCACCTTGTGTGTCTAATATTCTGTGACAGACATGGCTGCAACACTTCATGTAACAATTTAGAAGTTCTTGTTTTGATTCCTAGAAACAAGACTAATGGCATTGCATTTACTGCTGTATTATTATGTTCAGTGATGGCATAAGCACCTATTTAAAATATCTTTTAATAATCTATTTCATAGGTGTACATTAATGTCCTGATTGTCACCATAGCTGCAGGTGACATCCATTGTTAAACTACTAAGCTTAAAGAAACACCAATGTTTGTTTACAGTAGAACCAAATTAATTTACACTGAGGTCCTATTTGAAAATTAGTGAGTTTCAGCATGTAAATGAACAAATCAAGGATAATACACCATAAAATGTACTTAGTTCATTTATTTTGACAGTTGTGTATTACAATATAGTCTACACTTCCAAGTATTTACTTTGAGACCTCTGTACAGAACTCTGTTCTGTTACTGAGAAAACAGTGCCATTTTTTTCTGCAAATTATATGTGAAGTAGCAAAGTTCTACTGTGTGTATCTGCAGTGATCACAAGGTGAGTGGTTTTTTTTAAGCTTGCTGTTATGTTAGAACTGACCAGGGCTCCCTCACATTTCAGTTTGCTCACTTGATGTGAGCAGTACCACACATGTACAGTATTGATTTCCATTCATTTACAGAACACAGGCCTTTCAGATCACTAGAGTATCATATTTGTATCAGGTACACAAGAGCCCTGTTTTATATTTCACTCATGTAGAATGTGCAAAAAAGAGGAGGTACAGCTAGTATCGGAATGGTCTGCTGTTTGTGCTGTCAAAATGATTCTTTCATTTAAAATGTCAACCCTAAAGCAGTTTTATATGTTTAAACAAACTTGTTTCTAAGGTTTGTCACTTGTATGTGCTAGGCTGAATTAAGCTTTGTTGTGATTGTCTCAAAACCTGTGACCATTGTCTTAGTATCACATCAATTTAATTGTAATAAATGCTCATTTTTACACCATTGCTATGTGCTTATATATAATCAGAGGTTTAATATTTTTCCAGAGGGAAAAAGGACAGGCAAATATTTTAGTGAAAGGTAAAAATAATGCACAGTGAAACTAACTACACTATAGCACTTGAGTTGCATCAAACTTTATTAAAAATGTTTAAAGTTTACTTGAACTCCATTTATTTACAATTATTACAAATTTTACAGAAAACAGTAAGCAGGTAATTGAAAGCTTAAGCCACAACACTGTACTGTAAAGAAACTTCATCTAAATGGATATTTAGTTTAGGTTATAGTGCTATTTAATTTAAAGTCAAAAACACATTAACTGAAGGTATTTTGGATAATAAAACTTAACATTCTGTTTTTTGACTAGAATAAAGGGCAATTTAGTACATCATAGGCAGTCCTAATTTCAGGTGAAGTTTTTCTGTAACTGGGAGAAGCCACTTCTCATTTTTCAAAAAGGGAGCACTAAGATGCTTGCCTGAATTCCACTTGACTTTACCTGGAGAAAAAAATATGGAAAATCATTAGTATCCTCTCTTTAAGGATTTCTAACAAGATGAAAGCAAGCTTACATACAAGAGTAAGTTTATCTACTTAATCATCACTTTGTATTCCAGCTATTGCAATGCAGTCTATGCTGTCCTTGGAATACCAAGCATTGGACTCTTAAAGAATTTCAAGCTGAATGCCTTGCAGAATATTTTTCCACGTGTTGAGAATAGACTGAGAAACAGCATTGATGGGTATAAATCAATCTCAAGCTAACTTCACTTCTCTAATTTATAAGCAAAATTTCTGCTAACTTTGCCATGCTGCAAAATTTAACTGTGGCCAGCAGTCAAGGAGGAAATCTAGTTTTTTCTGGCAGTTTGGAGTCCACCTTTTGATCTCCTTTAGTTCCAGGACTGTAAAAGTTTGATCTGCTGCTTGATACTACTAGTCTTAAAAAGCAAGAGGATGTTCTCGTTTGTATTCTTATTTCAGTGAAGTGATACATCCTTGTAGAAATGCTGGTTTGAGATTTCTGTGACCAGGGTATCTTGGACTAGTGCTGTCATATAGCTGTGACTAAGTAGGTGATGTGGGAAAAGCTGAAGTACTCAATGCTTTTTTTGCCTGTCAGCTCCCAGACTACTAAACCTCGGCAGTGCAGTAGGGGAAGGAAGTGGGCAGCCCTCAGTGGAGAAAGAACAGGTTGAGAACGATTTGGAAAAGCTGGGTCTGGATTTGGAAATCCATGGGTCTGGATTTAATGCATCCGAGGGTAGTGAGGGAGTTGGTAAATGTCATTGCAGAGCCTTTGGCCATTATCTTTGAAAACTCATGGAAATTGGGAGAGGTCCTGGATGATTGGAAAAAGGCAAGTGTAGTTCCCATCCTTAAAAACAGGAAGGACAGTCCAGGGAACTACAGACTAGCTAGCCTCATCTCAGTCCCCAGAAAAATCATGGAGGGGATCCTCAAAGAATCCATTTTGAAGCACTTGAAAGAGGGGAAAGTGATCAGGAATAGTCAACATGGATTCACCAAGGGCAAGCTTCTATGATGAGGTAACTGGCTCTGTGGACATGGGGAAGTCAGTGGATGTGATGTACCTTAACTTAACAAAGCTTTAAATACAGTCTCCTACAGTATTCTTGCCAGCAAGTTAAGGAAGTATGGATTGGATAAATGGACTGTAAGGTGAATAGAAAACTGGCTTGATGGTGGGACCTAACGGATAGTGATCAATGGCTCGATGTCTGGCTGGCGTTTGGTTTCAAGTGGAATGCCCCAAGGATCGGTTCTAGGGACGGTTTTGTTCATCTTTATTAATGACCTGGATGAGGGGATGAATTACACCCTCAGCAAATTTGCAGATGACACTAAGCTAGGGGTAGAGAGAGATACGTTAGAAGGTAGGGATAGGGTCCAGAGTGACCTAAACAAATTGGGAGGATTGGGTGAAAAGTAATCTGATGAGGTTCAACAAGGACAAGTGTAGTCTTGCACTTCGGACAGAAGACTCTCAAGCATTGTTACAGGCTGGGGCCCAACTGGCTAAGTAGCAGTTGAGCAGAAAAGAACCTGGGCTATGTCTACACTGGCGGGTTATTGCGCAAGAACAGCCGTTCTTCTGCAGAGCATCCACGCTGCCCACCCGCTCTTGCGCAAGATGATTTACAGTACAGCGTGGTAAGAGAGGGCTTCGTGTGCAAGAGCTATGCTCTTTTCTAACAGGTGTAAGCTCTCTTGTGCAGGAGCTCTTGTGCAAGAGGGCAGTGTGGACATGCGACAGGGGTTTCTTGTGTAAGAAAGCCCTATGGCTAAAATGGCCATCAGCACTCTTGCGCAAGAGAGCATCCACACTGCCATGGATGCTCTTGTGCAAAAGCACATCTTGCACATGGCAGTGTGGACATGTTCCTGCGCAAGAGTTCTTGCACAAGAACCCTTGCGCAAGATGAATAACCTGCCAGTGTAGACATAGCCCTCGAGATTACAGTGGATGAGAAGCTGGATATGAGTCAGTGTGCCCTTGTAGCCAAGAAGGCTAATGGCATATTAGGGTACATTAGGAGGAGCACTGCCAACAGATCTAGAGCAGTTGTTATTCCCCTTTATTTGGCACCAATGATGCCACATCTGGAGTAGTCATCCAGTTCTGGGGCCCCCACTATAGAAAGGTGGTGGATGCATTGGAGAGGGTCCAGTGGAGGGCAACCAAAACGATTAGGGGGCTGGAGCATGTGACCTATGAGGTGAGGCTGAGGGATTTGGGCTTATTTAATCTGCAGAAGAGAAGAGTGGGATGGGATCTGATAGCAGCCTTCAACTTCCTGAAGAGAGGTTCCAAAGAGAATGGAGAGACTGTTCACAGTAGTGATGAATGGCAGAACAAGGAGTAATGATTTCAAGTTACAGTGGGGGAGGATTGGGTTGGATATTAGGAAAAACTATTTCACTAGGAGGGTGGTGAAGCACTGGAATGGGTTACCTAGGGAAGTGGTGGAATCTCCATCCCTAGAGGTTTTTAAGTCCCAGCTTGACAAAGCCCTGGCTGTGATGATTTTGTTAGGGTAGGTCCTGCTTTGGTCAATGACCTCCTGAGGTCTTTTCCAGCCCTATGATTCTATGATAATTTGAACGTACACCCTTTCATCTCCTCTCCTCAAAGCTACCCTCTTCTCTCCCCCCCCCCAAAAAAAACCTGTTGCTTTTGCTATTTGTGTCTCTCCACTATCTCAATGTGTTCTCCACTCCCTCCCCTGCCCCCCATTTATATCCTGTGAAGCTGGAACAATGGTGGCATGCCAACTCCATAGCTTACAGGAAGGGATGCTGGTTTTTTTGTAGCATGCTCAAGTAGATCCCTGCATCTTGCTCATAACCTGTCCCAGTCAGGCTTTTTTGAAAGAAATTCATAGATAAGAGCTAGAGACACCATTATCGTATAGCCTGACCTGTATAACACAGTGCATACCACTTTTCAGCATTAATTCCTGTTTGAACTAGAGCATGTCAGAAAAACCAAATTTGATTAGTGATTGGCTACAGCTGTGCTAACTTTCACAGTGATCAGTTATGCTCCTTGTTAAGAACTGCATCTATTTCAAGTCAGATTGTCTAGCTTCAACTTCCAGCTGTTGAATCTTATCTTTGTATGCTAGCCTTGAGAACCATCCCATCTCAGTTTTGTTCCTCACACAGGTACTCAGACTTACCAAATCACCCTTTAATCTTCTCTCTGCGTTAAATAGATTGAACTCTTCAAATCTGTCACTCTACAAGGAATGTTTTCCAGTCCTTTAATTATCTAACTTGAACCCTCTTCAGTTTAAAAGCTTCAGAGGGGTAGCTGAGTTAGTCTCTAAGGTACTGCAAGACTGTTCATCGTTCTAAGTTTTTCCAGTTACAGACTGACAAAACATATAAATGGTGGTATGAGCTGTCATGGGTACAACCTTGAAATAGTTGATGACAGAACTGGATGTTAGTCTAGTAGTGGTTGCACTAGCATTGTATATTTAAGGAACCAGGTGAGGCACCATAATGTGTGGTGTAAACTCTCGAGAGAAACTGAAAGCAGTCCTCCTCTTGATCTCACAACCTCTGCAAAGAAAGCTACATGTGCTCACAATCCTCAAGCTGATGTACCCATGCTTGAAAGCTTCACTGGTTACAAACTAGCATGGAACTACTCTGCTTCTGAGAGCTAGTGACTTGGGCCTGAGAACAATTTGGTTGACATACAGTATAACTGTAGTTTTCATTATTTGAGGCAAGAGTACAGTCAATGACAAACAGCATTACAGGTGTCACTAACAGTTGTGTAGGTTTTAATACAGTAATAATGCAGACCATGATTAAAATCTGTTGTGAGAAAATTACTCTTCCCTTCAAGCATGGAGGGCAAAAGTTAGAGCTAGAAGAGTTCTCAGTTCATGGCAGTAGAACATGTTTAAAACATCTGGAGAACTAAGCAGGCCAGAAGAGATGAAGAGCCTGATTTTCCTGTGCCTCGCACCTGGGTCACTAGCTTTTCTCTGAAGTATAGTGCTATGAAATTAGTTACCGCTGCTGCATTTTTACAGAGCATGTACAGAAACCCTGTTTAAAGTACACTCTACCAGGATTAAATCTTGCTCTGGGGTGGGAATCTTGTAAGTGTAGGCTATTGACTAAAGACTGCTTGAAATGCCCTTATTTGGGGGGGTGGGGAGGGGCTGTAAGGTCCATCAAGCAAGGACTACCTTGCAACCTGTACAGTATCTAGAACATGGACCCCTCAGTGCTACTCTTATTTCTTTAGGACACCACGTTAAGGCAGTAGAACTACACCATGAAAAATTCATCTAGTGAGTTCAGTCCCTTTATAAGCCCTTCTGCTATTTCTCCTGCAAAATTTAAGCTTACATTTAAAAGAGAAAATTGTGGGGGTTTTTTTAATCAAAACAGATTGTTCATTAAGCTATAGTGTAATTGTAAAAAGCCACACCTGTGACTTTTATTCCCCATGCACTTGATCATTATATGTTATGCAGGAGGAAGGAAAGCAGTTGAAAAATTAATGCTGACGCAAAGTTGTGGCCACCTAGCTTTTGATGCTAAATGCGTATCTGAGCAGCTTAAATGTGGAGAAAAAAATAGCTGCTGAATGCACTATTGATGTTAACACTGATGCATGGATAAAGCTTTAGAGGAAGCTGTGCCCTCAAGTCAAGGCTAGAATAAATACTTCCTTTTCTATTTAACAGTGTAGCTATAAACAAGCATCTGCATTATGGGTTGTATTTTCAAGAATAGCTACATTCCCAGTTCTGCTTGGAAAAAAAAAAATCAGTAGGAGTTAAGTGCCTATGTGCCCTTTGAAAATCTCTTAAATTCTGTATCTTTATCCCAAGATAATACTGGTTTCAAACATCCAATTGGAATGCAAATGAGGATTTTAAACACTATCACCCTCACACATCAGGCTTAATGTTGATTTCTAGATATTTTTATTACCACTTTTACCAAAACAATTCATCCAAGTTCATTAGTGGCAGCATGCTCCACGTAGGAAAGTATATAAAGAACTGGAATGAAGTCCTGACAGCAGTACACCTATTACTCCCCTACATGTACTTTATTCATTTCTTCAGCCACTCTGCTTCTTAACACTCTTGTATTTTAGTTTATAGTATCCCTGCAGTGATATTTAACCCTTAGTTCACGTTAGCCACTGCTCCCCATTTTAAATTACCATGCTTTAACATTACTGCCTTGATTTATGCCCCAGTTTAGTTGCTGAACCTTGTCTTTCCTCATTTAAAAAGGCAGGAGGAGGAATAAGAACATTTCTGCTAACACTGTATTATCTAAAGCAAGCAGACTTTTTTCGGGTCTATTCACAGTATTTCCTGTTGCTGCTCTAGGAATACAAGCACAAACTAACTAGCTTAAGGAGCACAGTATTAAATTTCAATTGGTGAGGACTACCATTGAAACCCCTGTGCACTCCCTCTTCGTATTTTTGTTCCTCTCCTTCCTTCAGCAGGACCATTCCTCTGCTGTGCCTATATGCAGAATTTCCTCAGTGGCACTAGTACAGAAGTGGGCAAATTCTGGCCCACGGACCTGCTTTGGTCCACAGGGTTAGTTCCTGGCAGGCCCCTATCTCTATATTTACCAGCACTTCTGCTGGTATCTGGACATGGCAGCTCTCGTTGGCTATGGATCACGGTTTGTGGCCCATGAGAGCTGTGGGAAGCAGTGTTCTGATCCACGCTGCCATGAACAGCAATCTGCAGCAATTGAGAGCTGTTGTTGCCTGACACTTGGGGAGGCACAAGTAAATACAGTGGCCAGTCAGAGACTAATGCTAGTAGGCTGTTGGGTTGGTTTTTTTATTGCTCACCCCTCACTAGCAGAAGAGGCAAAGTGGCTTTCAAAATCTTAATGTCATCCCATGCCTGCTTGGTAAATACTAGGTTAAAGGAACAGCACAGAGAGCTTTCTTTCATGGTGGGGAGAATTTGATCCCTGTTCTCCAGTTGATCTTGGGATACATTCAGTGATCTAGTCCTCCAGAAAGGATTTACACAAAATATTGAATTTCCATAATCCTGGTCTGTGGTAAATTTAAATAATTAAATTTATACCATCTTTCTTGGTCATAGTCCAAGGCTTGGTTGGGTCTTTTATTATCAAGATACTCAATTTTAATACAAGATATGCCCTAATATAGTACAACATTCTTGATATATAGCCATCTTTGACACACATGGTATGTTTAGTAACACTACAGTTGCTCAAGTGGCAACTCCTCAAAGCATTCTCACTTTTTTGGCGGGAGATCATTGCTTCTGCCCCTGCTGTCTGACCTCTTTTTGCCTCGACTCCTGGACCGAGAGTAGCTTCTACTTCGACTTCTACTATGACCACGTGTACAACTACGGCTTCTGCTGCGACTATGACCTCTCCTCTTCTTCCCCCTACTATGTGACCGCCTTCGTTCCCGACTTCTCGACCTGCCAGACTGCCGTCTTTTCTTGCTCTTGTGACTACTTTTTTTCCTATCTGATTCTCCATTTCTTTTGTAAGAATGATCTGAGCTGGGACTGGTCCGTCGTCTTGACTTGCTGTAATAGTCCTCGTGATGGCCTGATCTGTTTCTCCTTTCAGAGTTTTTAGCTGATTGACTGGTCCGTTCAGGAGAAATATGTATATCTCTATTAGCCTCCCAGAACTCATTGTGTGGATTTCTGAATACGTGAAGAAAGTTGCAGTGTTTCCCTCTTGGGCATTTCTGCCTTTCAAATAAACCTGCAACAGATTTTTTTTTAATTTTATTAAAAAGGTTACTTGTAATATTCTTTAAAGGCAACTAAATTCTATTTTACTGTAATGAGTCAGTCATTAAATATGCATTTTAAAAGATTTTTGCACTTAAATCTTGTTTTTCCACTGTAGATATTCCTACCATGTCTATCAATCTCATTTACAAAGAAAAAAAAACTTTAGTTCTTTCCAAGATTACATTTTATAATCTTAGTCATGAGACCCACACATTCTAATACTAGTTTTAAGCGTTCAAACATTTTAGTATGTCTTATGCTGAAGTGATTTTAGTAATTTTATAACTTAACTTTTACACTTTACTAAACTAAAAAGTAAGTATCCTTATATAAATTGGGTTGAATGGGTGTGTTAATTCTATCTAATGGCCAGTTTACTCATGCCTCTATCTAAAATGTTAATCTGCATGGACTGGCCTTTCATCTTAAGTGCTATCCTGGAGGTAAGAATTTTTTATTTAAAGACAAATACATTTAGGATTGTAACAAGACTGAGGAAGAATCCGCTAAATATAATTAACACTGATCATAATTACTCGAGGACATTCTGCACTCAATATTTTAAAATTCCACAAAATCTCCAGCATGACAGTAGGAGATAGGCACAGACCACTAGCTGCACAGAGGTAGGAGATCAATGAACAGGGTCCCTCTTCCCCACATGGGCACAGACTCTATGGTGAGGCTGCATCCAACCCTGACACAGCACAAGGACTGGGACTGCCCTAGATATACTCCAGGGCCCTGGCTCCTCCATTGGGCGGGCAGGCAGGCTCAGCAAGGCAGAATTCAAGTTTGCGGGGCTTAGTGTGGGGTAATATGGGTGCAGGCAGCTCACTGGAGGATCTGGGTGCAATGGTAATTGAACTCTGCACAGGTCCAAGGTGAAGGTAATTAGGGATCAGTGGGGGGAAGGAATCTGAGGAGAACACAGAGCTCACAAGGGGCTCTGGGTATGTGGGGTTGTAGGACTTGGTGGGAATCTAGATACAGCTGACTGGAGCTTAGTGGGGTGGAGATCCCGCTACTACAGACTCATCAGGGTGGTGCAGAGGGAGTGGGGTTCATCACAGGGTATGTGTGTCAGCAGAAGGGTCTGGATATAAAGGATAATGGGGGAGCAAGTCCCTATACAGAATCCCTCCCCCTGCAATTGAGGAATGATTGATGCAGGAAGTGGAGATGGGGGAGGGGGGGAATTTGTAGAGCTTCCTCTAGCTGAGGGGAGAAAGCTGGTATGTGTCTTGTGGCTTTGTTTGCTTCATCAGAAAGCAATTTTTCTGCAGGGAAGCAAATCTTGAGAGGACAAATTCTGTGCATGTGCAGAATTCCCCTAAGAGTGTCATTATGAAGAAGCTCTATGTTTTAACATTTCAGAACCTAACAAGGTTGCTAGTTTTGAATGAGATAAGACATCCTGCCTATTTTACAATCTGTAATCCCAAAGCACTCTTCCTAAAGATTCAGGGTGACACTGCATCCTAACTACAGCCAGTTTCCTAAATCACTCCCTGCAGTGGGATACCCTATTCACTTTCTGCCCAAAGCTTCTGTATTTTCACCCCAGAAAGTGCCTCTACTGTAATTCTATGTGGATCTCTTTCTGATTTGAAAGCCTATAAGACACCACCACTTAATCTTTCAGTTCTAGAACAAGCATTTTGGTAATAAGACACTTTCCCCATCTATAAAGATTAGTCCTTGGCATACCGCATATAGCAGTTTTCCATCTTGTCACTGGGCAAAATTCACACTGAAGCTGTCGTCCTGCATACCATCGTCCATTGAACAGAGCAAGGGCTTCTTGACAGTCTCGCTCCCTTTAAAGATAAGGGCAGCATGTAGCATTATTGTGATGTTATACAAACCTTTAAATTCTGTTCTCTACCAAGTGTGGACTGTTACTGGGCATTAGTCATTTAGATAAAATAGAGTTTAAGTGACATTCAAATTTAAGTAAAATGGAAATAAGAAATTAAACCTTTTAGAACCTAACAGGAAAAGTAACATTTTATTTCTGGGGTACTGCCTATGACCTAGACTATTTAATTGTCAGGCATCATAACAGTTAACTGGAAGGCACTTACAACTGGTATTGAACGTACACATTTCCCCGTAGGTGAGGCTCATAGTTGCAGCTGACCTAAGAGGAAATTAAATATTTTATTAATACTTCTGAAAAATTGAGAGATCCGCAGTAGCTCATTCATGATGGAACAATACTTACTCCAATTTCACTCACACACTGGGCGACAAAGTAAAAGTATTTAATGTATTGATTCTTCTGGCTTGTTTTCACATATAGATTTAATAAAACTGAATACTTAGTTCTGATTAAATAGGGAAGTTTTTAAGTATTCTTGGTGTGTTTGAATAACATTTAAAATGAGTTGCTTTGATGTTAAATATTGATGTTTCCATTTCCCCCTATACCTGACAGCTTTCAGTTGAACACATATACATACACACCTCTGCATACTAAAACCTCATTCTGTTAATCAGGTTCTGTTTTATTTTCTATGAGGTTGTGGGTAGGCAATATTGATAAGTCACAACACAATCTTCCTGATTAGATGGTGTTCTGTCCAGCTGAACTATAAGATTTCACCAATCCTAGGAAGACAGTCAACAAACAGCAGCTGGACTTTTAATAGCTTATATTACGAGTATGAAATTCTAAGTTACTGCTGGAGCTGCTAATGCTCATCATTAGACATTAAGATCATTCATAGGAGAGGAAAAACTGACTAGTCAATGGGGAAAAATGGTAGAAGTGAAAAAAAATAGTCACAACAAATTTAAATCAGATAAGTAATACTGGCACAAAAAAGTTTGATATTTTGGAAGGTTGTAGGAGCAACAACAACAAAACTCACTCACCAGAAGTGTATTAAAAAAAAAAAAAGGATCACCATGCTTTTAAAATGTTAAGATACTACAGCTCCAAAGTAGGTACTAAGCACTAATTCTTAAATTCACATAAAACCATCTAATTTTGACATGGAATGAAGCAAAGCTCAGTTTAAAACAAGAGTAAGGTGGCTACTTGGCAAATAGCTGTTAAATATTTAGCCCCTGTAGTTATTTTCTTTCCTGTATTGTACCATAAAGCTGGCTTCATTCCACAGAAAGTGATTTAAAAACTCCTGCAGGCATGGTTTTGTTGCACAAATAAATTTTCTAGTCTTTGTGGTATTTTACATAAAAGGCATGTTATGTCAGATTTAACTTGCTTGTCAGACAGAAGTTACCCAGCAGGTTGAAAATACTTAGTACAGGAATTTTCAGACAGAGACAAGTGAAATACTTAAAAGAGAATGATATTAGCTTATTATTAGTAAGTAGTGACATAGTCAACACTGTGTAAAATAACTCAAGTGATTAGATACAGAATGGCCCTACAGCAGTTGCGACTGGCCTTAGGAGCTCTGTCTATACCAGGACTAGTAGGACTTTGTTGTCCTAGTCTTGTCCTACAAAATCATGCCAGGCATGAAATTTGAGAATGAATCAGATGACTTCTACAGGGTTCTTTGTAAGGGCTTGATGTAAGGTGTGAAATCCAAAGAGCATCCATCACTTTCTGCAGAACAATACTTTAAAACAGAACAGGTTGTGTGTTAAAACCTGCTACTGAAACATCTTGCAGGGAAAATACATTTTGGTCCCATCTCTACTGATGTGCATTCCTGCAGTGTGCATCCTCACTTATACAATAGTGAATTTTTTTTACCCTGAAATCCTTTAGTATCAGAATCTCTTGTCTTTTAGCCATTCATTTCAACTAATATTTTCCTTGATAGGGCATCAATATCCTCAACTGTTGTCATTCCAGCCTGAGTTTTGGATCTTCCACCTATGGCCAGATCATCAGCTAACTCCCATATGCACTTCTGTGGGAGAAGCCAATGTACTGCCTTTCTTTCTGATTCTCCAAGTCTCATTATCAACAATACAATTCACAGTGTTCAGGTGGAAATTTTGTCTTGTAATACAATTCCCTGGGTAAGTATATTGTACAATAGGAGAAAAATATCTGTGGGCAAAAAGTAGTAGATACACAGTCTAATGAAAGGAAAGAGGGTTAAGGGAGAAAAAAATGGAAAACAAGACTGCTCATAAAAAAGATATTTCTCTTTCTTGGAACAGATTAGATATGTTAAATATCGGTTAATTGGATAGTCGAGTAACCTCACGAATTCTTGTTGGTTAGTCAACTACTCTATAGTACCCGGGGGCAGCCAATGCACTCCGGCCCCACTCCTGAGGAGCCCCCGGCCACTCCTTGCTACTGCCTCTAAAAACCAGCTTCCCTTGCAGACTGGCTGCCTGTCACCCTGTGCTGCTGCCTCTCATACAGAGGCAGCAGCGCAGGGTGGCAGCAGCCCATCTGGGAGGTGAGGGGGTCTGTGCTCCCAGACCTGGACAAGCCGGAACTCAGCCGGGCTGCCTGCCACCCTAGCTCCTAATACACTTTAAATGCAGAACCACAGCAGGGGTAGATCCAAGACCTGTCGCAAAGCAGGACTGAGTCAGGTTGCTGGCCAGCTTGCTAAAAAATTTACTTGGGGGAGGGAGAAATGCGTGTAGTCTATATCATTAAACTATAAGCTTTTGCTTATAGTTCAACTGCACTATTACATCCCTAGAATAGATCATAATTAAAGCTGTAAGAAAAGAAAATTGTGGGGGTTTTTTTTGTTCAAAAGGTTGTAACCACAGTTAATTAAATTTGCAGTTTTGGTGCTGAGCCCATGTGCTCTAGAGTTGGCCCCAGCACAGAAACCCCTGAGGCCGGTAGGAAGCCAGTACTCAACTATCCCAAACCCGGTACCTGTGGGAGGCTGAAATGCCAGACCAGTCTCATTCACTTAGGCCTCCCCAAGCCCATCCTCTGATACAGCTGAAAAACCACAGAAGGTGAAGTCCTCTAGGTCACAAAGGAGCTGCTGCTTCTTGGCAGGCACCACCAGCCAAAACTGCATCAGGTCAAAGTGCAAGGCTACCACCAGCAGGGCAAAGTGCAGGCGGCAGCACTCATCCTTGAGCTCAGGCAAATCCCCATGGAAACCTGATCTCAACTGTATGGCTCCCTGGCCTAATCCTTATCAGCCTTTGTGCCCGTCCCCCTCATGATGAAAGGTAGGGAGGTCAAACTGAATAACTGGCACTGCAACCGAGCGCAGGTAGGTACAATGCCTCTCAAACATGCAGCAACTATTAAAGCTGGTGGTGGTCAAAGCTGCAGTTTCCACAACAGCATCACATCCTGCAGTTTTCTTACAGCCTTAATCATAATAAGTGAAGTAAAGATGCGAAGGGGAAAAAAGGTATCAAACTAGGAATGCAGTCCAGTTTAACTAGTTAACCGGTTAAACGTTAAGAGGCTGCTCTAGTCTGGCTGCTTCTGGCCCAGGTAAGCATCACTCATTAAGCATCATTAAGAGTGATGCTTACCAGGTGACCGATTTACCCATTAACATCCCTATCAAACGTGATACAGTGAGTAAAGATAGCTGAATGGTATTTAACAGTTTGACAAATTACACTAGGTGGTTACTGAACATATCTTTGTGTGTATTCTATCATTTCTGACTCACCATGTGCTAGTCACATATTTTACTTTCATACTGTCAAACAAATGTTTTTCTGCTCTTCACCAAGCCCTAGTAGCAGTTATATTTTAGAAGTGATATAAACAGAAAGTTGACTGTTCCAAATAAATCAAGCATGTAACCATCTTCCTCCTTTAAAATTCCACAAGCACAACTTGTAAAGGGAAGGCACGGGATGCATGACCATGGCTGCACAGCTACCTTTACTTTGGCTCAAAGGCTTAGTAGGTGGTTGATAAAATTTTCCAGCTCTGGCTGAACTGCTCAGAATCTTTGTAAAATTGGGAAATAAACAGATTAGTTCAGAAGGTAATTTTATAAGTATATTGTGATTTGTCCCAGAAAAAGTTTTGGGAGAGATTACAGATGCAAAGAGAATGCTTTTAAAGCTGGAGTGGGGAACTTTTTTTAGGGTTGGGAGCTGCTGACCCACAGAAAAATTAGTTGGGGACCCACGGACAACTGAGAAGCAAAAAACAAAAACAGACACCCAAATCCTTACTGACGTGGCCCCTGACTGAGGCCCTGAGCCTCAGGATGGCTAAATCCAGGCTGCATTCAGCCTGAGGCTCCCCACCGGTCTTAAAGAAATACAGTCCTCTGTGATGGCACAGAGCTTAGTGTACAGGCACCATCAGAAATATGTGCATTAAACTTAGCTGTGCCGTACTGCACAACTAAGTAGTACATTATTTGAGACCAACAAAGGAACCATGCTGGTATGCAAGAGAGGTGATGATTATCATTGGGCTCATATGCATACCTTGAATTGAATAACCTTTCCCACATTCTTGAACTCAGGCAGCACATCTTCATAGAAATCTAAGAACTGCTGATAAGTTTCCTCTTCACTGTACTCAAGACTTGCATCTGTATCATAGTCATCTCTTCTACACTGCTCCATCCCAAATGTCACAAACATACCTCTGATCAGAAGTGTCTGACTAGATGTTGGGTAGTTGTGTTTGCGGGAACACCTAGATAATTTATGGTAAAGAAAAATATTTTTCAGTAAAGGCTACAACTGCTCAAGCTGCAAACAATGCTATCTCTAGACCCACTAACAGCTCTTCATTTGGGAAAAAAAAATCTCTAAAGGAGGCTCATTAGTGTAATTATGAGAATCAGCATATTTCAAGGACTAAAGCAGGTCATTCATGACAAGTTTTCTGATAGCTTTAAACCCTCCGGCCATATATAACCCCATCAGTGGTCAGACACACAAAGTCATCACTTGGCAATTTCAAAAATTAAGAAAGGTGTTTATTTAAATGCTGCTATTTTGAAATGTGTGTTCAATTTCTAAATTGTGTTTCAAGATCCTTTAAAGTCTTACTTCTGTCAGAACCCCTCTATTCTTCTGTGCAAAATTAAAATAATTTAATGAAGTAAATGTAGTTACTCTCATCCTATTGGTAAGGAGAAGGAAAGTCAGGTCCCAGGTTGTGAATATATGCAGCTATGGAAGGACCAGATTTTACAAGGGACAGCACCATGCAGGTTTATTTTAATTGTCATCATATTGGTGGCCACAAGAGGCCTTCAGATGCTGCAACAGAGTGTTCACCATAACTGCCTGAAGTTCACTGAGACACCCTCCGTGACTTGCTTCTGAATGAAAAGGGGTTCATTATGGTGTAGGATCTCTGTTCTCCCAGGTTAAGTGAGTCAAAGAGCTCTGTCCAACATATGTCAGTTTTTTCTTGGAAGCACACTTTGGAGTATGTATCTTAAATTTCATGTAGAAAACTACATCATTTATTGAAACTATGTATGAACAAACTTTATATTAGAGGAAAATAAAATTGAGAATTAGGGAAACCATGTTACTATGAGCTTAGTAGCTTTGTTCATGACATAGGAACAAACGTACAGCAGAATCGATTTATCTGACTCTCCATTATCCTCTTCTCTGCATTAACCAAGCAACTAGCACTCCAGGACCAGAAGTGGGCGATCTCTCCTGTGACTGCTCGACAGCATTGAAGCATGGCACTCTCCCATTCTCTGGATTATCCCACTTTCTGATTATCCAATCTGGACCCAGTCCGAATTAAATTAGATAAACAGGTTCTGCTATACCTGCTCAGACCAGTAATCAATCTAGTGTAGTAACACATCTGACACTGGCAAAGAATAAATACTACAGTGGAAGGTACAAGCCCTGTAACAGATAACTATCTAATAAGCTGCCCATAGAGAGTTTCTTCCTATCACCACGCAGTTAGTGACTGACACACACTCAAGTCCCATTTACTATAAATGTTTTCATTTTTTGACAAGAATCTAAACTTAGAATCCTACTAAGATCAAATTCAACATGTAGACAGTGATTTCCACATGTGATTTCTGAATTCTACAAAAAGTTTCATTTCAGATTTAAATGTATTGCCTTTCAGTCTGATGATATGATCCCTTCTTTTACTGCAAGAGCACACTCTATTGACCTTCTGTACCCTTACTTTTACATATTTCATAATAGAAGAGTGGGTAAGAAAGGCAATACATGCGATTCAAATCATGGAATCACATTATGGCTGATTATGTTTTGAGAGGCACTAAGTAATAGATTAGAAAGTCTTGTAGTTATGTTTACCTTGTCTCATAATATGGAAATGGATTAGTGAAATTAAAAGAAAACATTTATATCCCTGACATTAATTTTTGGTTTTTATTCAATACATAGTTAACCCATGGAACTCACTGCCACGAGATACCATTGAGACGAAGAGCTTAGAAAGATTAAAATAGGTTAAATGTTAATTTGAAAAGTAAAAACTTCATCTGTAATTGAAATAGCTAGGATGAAATTTAAAGGTGATACCAACTTTCCTTCAGGACTGAAGCCAGCCATTAATTGCCAAAGATAGGAAAAAGCTTCTCCAGGGTTAAGTTATTGTAGTCTGTATTCTGCAGGTCTCTTTAAAGCAGCTGACAGAGCACTTTTTGAGAAAATGTATTAATAGATGAACCATGTGTACTGTACAAATAATGAGATATCGGAAATCACGTGACACACCTCCAGTCATGTAGATAGATATACACTGACTTGATTTTCTAGCTGTTTTATGTGCATTGTATGCAAATTAAGACATCTCACTGGATAACTTTTAGAGTTGTACCAATAATGACAGGAAACTGGATATACTCTGATGGCATAATGATCTGCCACTGCAAATGCTTCTGCTGAATCAGTCAGATCAAAATGGGGACCTGTCTATTAGCAGTTGGGCTATCTTCTTTTATTAGAATACCAAATTCAGACTGTGCACTGCTTTTACTCTGAATTCACAGCTGTATAACTGAGAACAGACTCCAAACCAGTAATTCTACAAGAAACCCCCACAACAGTAGTGACGAGATAATCTGACAGGCGTGTAAGAAATCCCAAAAAAGCTAACCTTTTAAAAACATATTATATTCCCAACATTGTATCAATTACCTGTCTCCAAATCGGCAGGATCCTGTTTTGATATAAAATGGGCAATTAGCTCTATCTTTTTCCGTTCCTATGTTCTCTGGAGGTTCTGGGTTATGCCAGGTAGTGCCATTTTCCAGCTGTTTAAAAGCACAATTAATATATCATTACTTTAACAAACAGAAAATCATAAAATATGTAAATAAATGAATGTGACGGCACGGAGTCACATTTGATTCTTATATAATTCAATGTTACCTCCTTTGATACCCAGGTAAGTTTGAACGAAGTATTTTAAACACTGTTCCGTATGGTCATCCAAGTGCCTTTAATCTATCCAAAGATGGACAACTCTTCCTTGATAACTACTCAGATTCAAGGTCTCTCTACAAAAAGTGAACTTATAAGAGCACAAATGGAAATTTCCCAGAGTCCAGAATACATTAAGTTTTTACAAACAGTGACAGTACTCAGTCTTTGCACTGGAGTTGCACCCTCAAAGAGAATTATAAATATTCCTTCTTGCATTAATGTAGTCCACATTCTAGCATAGGGGGGGATCCTCAGAGAAAAGGCTCATCTCAGAGTATAGCAACCCCAGGACTGGGAGTGTGTGACAGTGGCTAAAGATACCCTTGCACCCCCGATCCTGAGTTACGCTGAACACTTTTTTGGCAGGAACTGAGGGCTGTGTGTCCATTAACTAATTTATTTTTACAACAGCCCAGTGAAGTAACTAAACAAATAGAAATTTTTATGCAGACAGAAAAAATGAATTACTAAAGTTAAAGTAACTTGGCTCTAAGGCCACAGGAAAAAAATTTCAGAGCTATGACTGGGATTAAAACGCAGGAATTCCCTTTTTCTAATTCTGTATTGAACTCACTGGCCTGGGACTCCTAAAATTTAATACAAGATTAGAAATGGAAAATATTTGTTAGGTGGAAGCAAAGATGAAAGCATCCTTGAAAAGGTGAATTTTACCACCCATTTTAATAAGGGAAGCAGTTTGGAAGAGTGTCGAAGCCACGCTTCCACATCAAATAACCAAAATTTATATGAGTATTTACAGTTGGCATTTCTGCGCCTTCTACTGGTGATAATGCCATTTGGAAGGAGGCGGGATCAGAATGTCATTTGTGGCTTCAGCAGTGGTATTTCAAAATCCAATACATTGTACTTTTCCTTTGTTTTTATTGCATAGGGCTCTAAGCACACTTCTGGAGAAAAGCAGTCAAAGCAGTATTCCATTCAGGTTTTTGTCAATTAGAAATTTAGTTCCCTTGCTTGGTCTAAATATAATTGAGAATCCAACAATATTCCAAAGTGGCTAACAGGAATAAACTCTGAAATTGGTAACTATTAACTTTACTTTTCAGATGTGCAGGAGTCTATTCAGTGCGAGAATCTTTACAAACCTTTACTGCCTGGGTGAGATAAAATACACTGTTTTCTTCTAAAGAGATAGAAAGACTGATTTCAGGCACTGTGATCTAATCTTACAGCATTCTGCAGATTTTTACCAATTTGAGATCTGCACTTTTCCAGATACCCACGTGATTCCTTCTTTATTTCAGATTCAGTACTCTTTTTGGCTGCAGACTGCTTTTATTCAATATAAACACACCATCATATCAATTTTCAATGGCCCAGAAAGCAAAATCCCAAAGTCATTCTAAATCTGGCTCTCCTAAACAACCACAAGCAGAGATAGCTGCACTGCTGCTAAATAGCCACAATGTGCTTAATTATAGGTTGCAGCTAATAAATACATTGTTTATGGCTAATGGAAACTATTACATATTAAATAATATAAGGCCATTAGCTTCTCCTCAGAAAAGATGAATATCATGTCAGAAGACAAAAGTCAGATGGTAGTTAACTATCATCTTTCAATTCTTTATTGAAAAGAGACTGAACATACCTGACTTTCAGCTTGATCCAGCATCTTCTGCACAGCTTCCTATAAATGGTGCAAACACAGGACTAGTGAAAACCTTGAAGGGCGGTAATTCATCTGTTTTCTTTAGTTAAGAACCTAACTCACAATGTTTAATGACCACACACTCTAAAGAAGTCCAGTGGTATGTTTTAAAAATGCTGAAAATTTGATTTTTGCTTCGCAGTAAATCAAGCCCCCCCTATAATGTTAAAGGATACATCTGAGAAGATTTCAATGCAGATGACAATTTTCTAATATCTAAAAGCCAGACCACTTCACAAAATTATTTTTGAAACAAATAGCCTTCTCTTGTTCTAATTCTGCTGCCACTGAACTGTATCGTACTTTGCACACCTAAACTTATCTGTGGCACCACCACTTTGCTTTATAAGAGCATGTGTGTGTGTGTGTGTGTGTGATGTGTACACACACACACACACACACACACAGGCATTCAGGTGAAGCCAAGAAATATTGCCTCTTAATATATATTAGTATTAAAATGCATTTGAAACATAAGTTTGAATATTCCTAGTTGTAGGTCTCTTTGCATACACACAGCCAAGTGAGCAACATCAACAAAATTGTAACTACACTTACATGAGGGATCTCCCTCCACAATTTAAATTTCTTTGTGTGCACATGTATGATACATGAGGTTCAGTTTAAACGCTGATTTTGGATTTTATTTTAGCTCTGGTGTTCTCAAACAGTTTTATGAACTGAACCACATATTAATAATGCTCAGCTCATGCAGCCACCTCTCCTCCCTGTCACAATGATGTGGACTGCTTCCCCTCTAAGCGTTGATTATATATAGTTTCTGGGCAATTACAGCACATTTACATTGAAAAGGAATTTTAGGAGGGCATATAATGTATTTATATTGATTTTAGTGCTACTTAAGAGATAAAACAAGATGTAGAGACCAGCTAATTGTCTATGGGCCACTATCAGATGGCCATGAAGAACTGTGGAATCAGTTTTGCCAACAATTCACAAATTTTCACTGGTCAGAAGCAGCACATATGCACTCTCTTTAGTTTAAGCATGACATTTATTCTGTCAGATTGGCAGTGCTCTTCTACACTGTCTACTGGATTCCAGAATTCACAACACCTTAATTCCACCACTTTCTTCTCTTTCAGTTCTCATTTCAATCTTTTTATTGTTTTTGCTTCTCTCCATTTCAGTCTATCCCACTATGTTTGAGGTTCTCCTCATATCTACATCTTGGTTTCGACATCTAGATTCATACACAGAAAACACACACCATAGCAACTTTCTGTTCAGTGGAGGGAAAGGGAGTAGTGGATGGAACTGATTTTGCAGTAGTCCCAGCTCCTGCTGACCCAGGGAATGAGGGACATAATTCTGCTTAGCCAAGACAGTGCTGATTGCTGAACCAAATCCAGCCATCCTGTCAGTCTCCATTCTTTCATTGCATTTGGATCAATTTACTATCCTCCTAGTTTACTAACTTCTCCCACCTCTCCCCATTTTACTTTTCAGTTTATCTTCATCAAGATGATGATGATATCTATATCTTGGTGGCTGTCACCCCCATATCACTTCCTCAGTAGTTCCAGAAAGAGACTGACAATTCTGGTCAGTGTTACTTTTTTGCTTCTACTGAAGAAATATTATCTACAGTAGCCTCAATGCTATCTTCCATTATTAAAGGCAGCAGGAAAAACTACTTGTTCTCTCTCCTGCTGCAGCTACTTGAATGTGGCGGAGGGCTGAATCACGTTGATGTTTCTAGTGAAGCAGCTCTGAACGATCAGATCAGTTTTCATCTCTTGCTGCTCTGAAGAAGTTGAAATAAGATAGATGAACTCCAGAAAGTTGTGATCATCCCTCCCCATGAGAGCAATGGGTCAACCTGACTTTGGAAGAGGAAATCCAAATGGACAACTACCATCTCTTTCAATTCTAAGCAGATACTCTACCAAATAACTTTTTGGTTAAATTAGTTGTGCAGCTCTTAATACTTTTCAGTATTATGTTCTTCCTCACCAAAAAAGTTATGAAAAAGATACATCCTGATGAATGAGTCAGGTAAAGGGGATCTGTAGCATCTTTTGAGTAAGAACACTGTTAAGGAACAGCAGCAATATAATTCTAGATCAATGTAAGGACCTTTTTCTTTAAAATGGTTACACTAAGACTGCTCAGATGTCTTATAGGGAAAACATACAATACTATGTTAAGAGTTATCTTAAACATGTTACATGTTGGATGAAAATGCGAGAACTGGCACCACCAATATATGTTCAGATTGGCCCAATGCAAATAGTTATAAGGGAAGGGTTATACATGAAACCAATAGTTTGGGTAGCAACGTGCAGGACTTGAAGCTAATTTTGTTTAATTCTTAGCCACAGTAGAAGGTTTCATTATAATAAAATATTTGGGGTCTATTTTTTCCCTGTATTAGAAACACAAGATCCATTTTTCCCACTCCCCATTTTTAACTCCAATAAGCAGATAAAGTCAAGCTAACTTTTGGCATTTATATACAATTGTAGATTGTTACATCTGGTACTTCAAGAGGATATGCAGAGTGTTTATCCTCCTAGTGCAGGCATCACCTCTCTCTCTCTCTTCTCCTGTTGCTTTTGCTCCTCCTCTTCTCTCTCCTTCCTTTGCTGTTCTTCCCATTCTTCTTTTATCTTTCTCTTTGAGAAGAAATACATAAACTCTTCATTTTCTTGGTAAGCAATTAAAAGAATATTTTAAAAAATATAGCACAATGTACATGAATGAGAAAGCTATAAACATATCAAAGCATTTAAATAGTCAATGTTAGTGATGTAAAATCCTGTTTAATTGACTAATTAGTTACACGTAATGTTTAACCTCTTTACGGATTAAAAGGGCAGCAGGCATGGAGCACTCCCCTCACCCTCCTCTTCCATGGAGGTGGCCTACTCCAGCAGAATACTACACCCTGTCTGGACCTGCTGCAGACAGAAGCTGCTCCAACTGGCTGAAGTGCCCTTGCCTATAGCAAGCTGCTCCAGCCCCCACCAATTACCCATTCACATCTCTAGTTGATTTTAATCATGTTTAAATCAGCAAACAAGAAACCCTGATATAAAACTTAATCCTGATGTGCACTTATATATTTTAATTATTTTCCTAAAGAAATGGTGATTCTTATTTATTTGCAACTAAATAATCAATAAGTTCTTATGGTAATCAGAGACTTTCCACTAAATATAGTATTTTTTGCAAACCAAAAAGATAAATGTATATAGATATATATTGTGTAAGCAATTACATAGTTTAACTTACATATATTCAGATTCTTAATGTTTACATTATTATGGTAAAATGGTAACTGACCCATTTCTCATTTTCTAGATAATTTTTACCCGCAATTTATGTCAAGTTCTGTTTCAATTCAAATAAATATGCACAAAAATAGCATTTTACAATTTTTGTCATGAAATGAAACTACTTGCAATGCACTCGATACCTAAGAAAAAAGATAATCAAAACGTGCTTTGCATTTATAACTACAGGTTGCACATACCTAAACTGGGACTCTCGGGTCTGGCAACATCTGGGGTACATAAAGACTACTGATGTTCCTAGATGAGAGCGCCCCGACGCAGGAGGACCAGCAGCTGGGAGCCCAATGGGGCTGGTGTTGGCTGGGTAGGGCCACAACAGCCTGGCAGCTGCAGAGCCGTGAGCCACCTGGCAGAGGCAGCCTAGCATGGGCTGCAGCAGCGGGGCTGGTGCTGCGACAGCCCAATCGGGACTGCATGCCATCCGGCAGCGAGGCCGAGGCCAGGGCCGGGGCAGCGACAGCCTGAGTCAGGGCAGCCCAGCAGGTAGAATGAGCTAGCAGCAGGAAGAAACGACAGGCTGAGGGGCTGTGGCAAGGGACTTCCCCTAGTCTGGCAAATTCCCTCATTAAGGACCAAACAGGTCCCAAGGATGCTGGACCAAGGAGGTACAGCCGTAATTGATAAATTAAACAAAGGAAATATAATCTGTAAAGAGTCAACTGAACTGATTGTTTCTGGTCCCAAATCAGTCAAGATTTTAGAACTAGTCGATCTCATTCTCTCACACCAAGACTGGTAGAAGAAAACAAGCTTTTCTGCTTTTTCAACTCCCCATTGGTTTCTTAGCTTGAGTGAACTACAATCCCCATTAATTGAATTTACTGAATACACTCAGATGAATATAATACTGTCTGTATATCTGCTATGCCTGGGCAATCTGCATCAAAATGACAACCCAGTTCCTGGTTCTCTACCCCCTACCCCTCCAAAGCCCAGATGAGGGAACATACATGCACAACCCCTCCTATCCCAGTGCCCAGTGGTGCAGAATTCCCCCAAGAGTAATCTACAGAAGAGTCACTGCTGTCAAAAGTTGGCTCAGCACTTCAGCGCTGGTTGAACTTCTTGAAAACTTGGCATCAAACATATATTAAATATTTTATGTAATTTATTTTAATAAATTATAGTAAAATAAGCCTTAATATATTTCATGTCATCATTTCAAATTAAATTTTAAGCCAGTTCAATTTTTAACAATAAACTGGTATTAATGTAGGTTTTTTTAATCCACCTTGCCATGTTATTGTAATCTTTCCAGAACTGAGTTTTTAGATGTATGGAAAAGCACTGGATAGATATCCACTGGTAAGCAGTGAATGGTTTGTGTCTTTTAAGATCAAAACTGAAGTAAATAAACATACTGGACTTCAAGTATTGTGTATTTGCTATTCAAAAGAAAGACATTAATATTTCTCCTGAAGGATGGGTAGTATAGTACAGTTAATCATTGATCTCAATTTATACTTCACCTCCTCTTCTTCCTGAAGTCTTCTTATGGCCTCTTCTTTTTCCTTCTTGAGCTTGAAGTCTTCTTGAGCCTTTTCTTCTCTCAGCAACCATTCCTCATGTAGTTTTTGCCTACCAATAAAATTGGATGTTACTTAGCAAGAGAAGTTTAGAGTCCATCACTAAGTTGTGAACATACTTTTCTTTACATTTCATGTACCATGGTTGCAGGCTTATTAAATACAATTATAATTATTTAACACTGCAGCATATTACAAAAACATTGTCCTAACATTAAATTTCCCCATAAAAGTTGCTTATCCAGGTTCTTTTGATATCAAAATGCCATTTTGAGTCTCGAAAAATCAAGGAAAATCAAACAGAGTTTTAGACAGTTATACTTTCATTTTTTATTCTGTTGCCAGGAAACTCTGTTGGAG
Organism: Pelochelys cantorii; assembly: GCA_032595735.1. NCBI lineage: Eukaryota > Metazoa > Chordata > Testudines > Trionychidae > Pelochelys > Pelochelys cantorii. The sequence continues at coordinate 138,216,915 of CM064326.1, read as the reverse complement.
CCAGTTAAATTTTCAGCAAAATTTGACTAAACTGCATAATATGGACAAATTATATATTTAATTGTCAGAGATTTCAATATTTAATTAAATAAAAGACTAAACAAGTTTTCAGCTGCCGATATTATTTTAAACACAAGATCATTTACCTTTCAGCCTCAAGTTGTTTTTCCTCTTCTTCCAGTTCCTCCTCTTCAGACAATGGTTCATCTTTTTCAGTGACTTCTGAGGAAAAAGTAACACGTCCCTCTACATACAATTTTTTCTCCTGGGCTTCAATCACTGTATATAACATAAATGCTATAATATAAACCTTCAAATTAGAGCTACACTAGTTTTAAAATAGTTTCTCCTTAAATTAAACATTACAAATGCCATTTAATCAAAGATATTAATGTGTTAGTGCACACGCTTTCTTTTAATCCTAGAGATTTAAATTTAAAGGTTTATTTAGAAAACCTTTAAGAAACTTCAAAAACATTTACTATACATTGTTGTAAGTCATCTGACACTGTATGTGGGAAATATTATGCTACATGTACTTATCTTCTAAAGAAAAATTTTATTTTATAAATTCCATTTTTCTGGAGCATCATTAAAATTGTATGTGTTCTGGACGATCATAAAATTAGGCTCACATTTTAATGTTCCTTTCTTTCTCCTAATGATAAGAATTAGTAATGGGTACATTGTTACAAAGTAGCAAAAATAAAGGCTTAGTTGTTTACCTGAATCTCTTAACCTGGCAAGTGCTTGCCTTTTTTTCTTTCGTTTCTCTTTCTTCAGAATAGCTCTGTATTTTTTATGGCTGAAAAAGGCAAAGTATATCACTCGTATTATGAAAGGTCTTCAGAAAATTTTTCGTTATATAGTTAAAAATAACATTTCATATTCAAATTTCAGCAATACTAATTCATAAAATCAAAGATATTAAATAACACCAAATATTCACCGAAGCAGTATTTCTATTAAAGCAGTGTTTCTCAAACTGTGCTCTGCGGAGCCCCAGGGCTCCGCGAGACATCTCCAGGGGCTCCGCGAGGTTGACAAACTGGAAACATACAATCAGTGGACGCTGAGGCTCCACATAAATTTTTATGCATGTAAGGGGCTCCGGAGCCCAAAAAGTTTGAGAACCGCTGTATTAAAGTTTCAGTTGTTGGGTTTTTTAAAAGCAGGAAAATGTGTCATCAAAACTGTGTCTGGCCAATAGTAATAATCATAGTTAGGCTAAAAAGAATAAATAAAACAGCACCTCATCCTCCTTGAATTCTTTGCTGTTTTTGATATTACACTGCTGATCACAGATGCCTTATGATATGTGGAGAGATGAGACTTGGCACTGACAGTTTTGAACTCCATCCTCTCCTAGTTATTCTCTCTCGATTATTCCTCTGGCATCCCGTTTGCTTGGTCCTCTTCCTCCTCTCTCCTGTTGTCTCATACTACTCTGTCCTTATCCACTTTCTCCTCTAAATATTGTGTGGGTGTATAAATGCAACAGAAAATTCTCAGATCTACCTTTCCAATTTCTAAAATCTTGCCAATACCACATCTCGGCCTGTGTCTGACAACTCTAAATCAATGTGACTCTCTATCAAGGTAAATTTATTTCAGCCAAAACTGAACTCATAATTTCCTTCTGAAAGCCTATCTACTTCTCCAATTTTCTGTCACTATCAATACTATATCCTTCCTCTCATTCAGGCCTGTAATGAAGTTTTGTAGCTGGAGAGACAAATCATCTTTGATGGCTCTTTCTTGCTCCAAATATCCAGGCAGCATCCAAAAGTGTTGCTGCTTCATCCTCCATAATACACCTACAAATCTGCAATTTTCTTTCTGCTCAGTCTGCTAAGAACTCTCCTCCTCACTCTCAAGGACTATCTCCTACAGCCATCCTCCCACACCACACACTGTTGAAAAAAAAAAAAAAAAGCTGTCAAAATATATCTTCCCCTGCATGTCCATTCTAAATGCATCATCCTCTTTTTTAATCTCTTCATTTAATCCCAGTTTCCTCACATTCAAGATTCACACTTCCTATCCTTTCAAAGGTCTTCACAACTCTTTAGCTCAGAGACAGTCAATAGGCAGGTTGTGGGCCAAATCCAGAATGCCAGACAATTTTCAACATATGCCAACACATTTTTTATTATCATTAACATTTGTTATTTTCTCTAGAGTCTAAACCCTTGACTATGCCTTGACCAAGAAATTTGGACTCCAACAATCAATAACCCCTGTTTAGCCCCTTCTAGTCTTCAAACCATCGCTCTCTTAGTCATCAACAGCAGCAGCACCCTGTCTACCAGGTTCTCCAGCAACCCCTCTCTGTCAAGCCTGTTTCTGTGCTTCCTGTTAGGCTCGGGGGCGGGGAGGCACCCTTGTCTATCTGCCACCCTCTGCCACGGGAGGCGATCGCGGGGGGGGGGGGGGGGGAAAGGGGGGCAGCTCCCCAGCACAGCGGGTAGGCGGGAGAGCTGAGGCAGCGAGGGGACCGGACGAGCTGCACGGCACAGATACCGGCAGGCCCTACATGTGTGCGGCGACGGGGGGAGGGGTCAGGGTGGCAGCTAACGGCAGCACGGGCGGAACGAGGGGCCGTCACGACAGCGTCGCCAGACTCACCCCAGCTTCTCCGGAGCCGCCGAAGGGAGCAGCATGGGGGCCGCCATGTTGTCCACAAAGGCGCATCACATGATACAACACAGGAAGAGGATGAAGCGGCACCTTCCTTCCGCTTCCCTGGGCCGGGAGGAAGTAGGGCGCGATGAGAACTACGCATGCGCGGCATAGCGGCTTGGTGCGGTGGGGGCGGCTCTGGTGCCCTCTGTCCAGTTGTGCTCGGCTGCCTCTCTCCCGCTCATCGGCTGCTCCGTGTCCTTGCTTGAGCGCCTGGCCTGGACAGTGCTGCTGGAGCCAGGGCCTACAGCGACCGTCGGTTCCGAGCCCCACGTGGGAACATGTTAGCCACGCCCCCTGACCTTGCTAGCCACGCCCCCGAGTCCTTAGTCCCACCCAGCAGTCACAGGAAGCCCCACCCCTGGTCAAGATGGACACATGACCAAGAGTAAAGTGTGTCCTGTGACCCCCTCCTCCCCCCCAAGAACTCTCACCCTCCTCTACCAATAGGGATGGGTTTGGCCCCCATAGGACTCTCTCCCCTCTACACTGGGTCAAATTTCGGAAAATCCTCCTCTTTCCCTTCCATCGTTCCTTAGATGCGGCGGTATCCCGGAAGAACCCAGGGGTCTAGACATAGCCTTTGCCTGCACAATGTTTAAAGAACTTGTTTGTTCTCCTAGTCAGCCGGAACATTCATCAGGGACATATTCATGATAGCTGCTCCATTTTTGAGCTGTTATGCCCATCTGGATGCAATTAATTCTAATCATTTACCGATAGAGTCTCCTAGGTGGAAGAGGATGTTGAAATTGTCTGAGATCCCTTTTGTTACTCTAACACGCTATCTTAGAAGTTAATCACATTTATCATCCTTGCAATTGATACAGGTACTAGTAGTCGTAGTTACTTGTACACAAGTTCTACACAATGCCTTCCTTCTTGGTGATTCTAGAATCACAAAGCACTCAAATAATCTAGCTTCTTGGGAAGCAGTCACAAAAGAGTCAAAGAGCATGTTTTAAAAAGCCAGACTTATTTCAGTTGAGACAAAAAACAGTACATCACCAAATCCAACAACTAAGCTATCTGTGTACTCTGGTCATCATCTCTGCAGCATTTCACCTGATGTGAGAAATCAGAAGTCCTATATAGAGCCCATCACACGAAGTTAACATGCAAGTTGCCAGATCTGTAGTTGTTTTTGCCTATGTTGAAGATCAGATGCATTTGGAAAAGCTCCCAATTCAAATCCCCTTCTGCAATAATGAATCTTTCAGTTTCATTTACCTGAGTTTGAAATATCCATTAACATTGCAGAGTGTAAATGAATATTAAGGCATAAACTACTGTGATACATCAATACATGGATGTGTGCTCCTGATGTTCCCAGAGCTATTGCATAAAATCCACAAAAATACCTTTTTCAGCTGCTAGCAATGAAGCAGTGATAGGTTCTATAAAGTCATACTAAATGGCTATGCTAGCCACTATTTTCTTTGTCATAGTTCAAAGCAACTGCATCTCTATTTCTTCTCTTCTCCCACCCCTTCTCCTGGCTCCTCAGTTGTTAACTTTCTTGGGTGGAGACTCATGTCTTTCTCCTTCCTGACTGTGGGTTCTTCCAGGCTGCAGAATTCTCTGCCTACAGCATGATATCTCCAGCAAGATAGATGGCCTAAGCAGGCCAGCATCTCTGCTTGCTTACTCTTTGAAGGCTGTTAAAAGTCGTAATTGCCAGCAGTTACAAATTACCATACAGCTATTTATAAACAAGCACATTTATTATAAAAGTGAAATTATTATAGAGAAAATATTGAAAACAGTAAAAGAACCTACACACATGCTAAACAGTCTCAGAGGGGTAGCCATGTTAGTCTGTAACTACATTTTTTTAAAAAACAACAATGGTCCTGTAGCACCTTAGAGACTAACCAAAAAATATGCTAAACAGTTTACCAGAGATAACGCAAACCTTCAAAATCCACGACTAGGTCTGCCCTTTAGTAACAAGTTCTTCACTGTTCAGGACTAGAACTACCATGAATAGTTTAGCCTCTCCTGCGTATAATTTGGGTTTTTCATCTTGGCTGCCAGGAATATGTAATCGGCAGACAACGATCCTCTCATCAGGACTGAATTATAATCTATATTTCTAAAATGACATGAAGTAGCCATCTGATTGTTATATACGAGTTATTGTCTTACAAATTTGGTTAGTGTATTTTGCTATAATCTATATATTCATTATGCACCATTTGTTAGGAAATGACATTTTACATTCTACCGTGTCTTTTAAGAAAGGAAGCATCCAGCTTCTTTGTTATTCTGTTCTCCCAAACAGAATTTAAACAGAGCTAAAACTAAATAAGAGGTTTTACCTCCCTAAAGCAGTGGTCCAGCAACATCTGTGGTCCAGCAGACCCACAGATGTTCCTGCAGCAGAGCCATAGGGCTGGGAGGCTGGCTGGGGGGCCAGTGGTGGGGCCAGAAGCCCTGCAGCAAGATGTGGGAGGGCTGGCTGCACAGCCGGGAACCCAGTGGCAGGAGGCTCAGGTGGCATGGGCAGCCCAGTGGTGCAGTCAGAAGCTCCATGGCAGTGAGACTCCAGCAGCACAGGGAGCCCCATGACACAGCCGGGAGCCCGAGGATGCGGCCAGAAGCCCTGCAGCAGGAAGGTCCGGCCAGGACTGGCAGCACAGCTGGCTGGCTGCAAGAAGGATGGCAGGGGCCAGTAGTGGAGCCAGTGGTGAACTGGGAGGCCAGGGGCAGGGGATCTCCCTTGATCCGGCAAATTTCTTTGTTTGGGATGGGTCAGGTCCCAAGGATACTGGACCAGGGAGGGCCAACCCATAATTAATTTGTTGTTCATTAGAAGCAGCAGATGGCAGTAGTGTGCTATCTGAGAACTAATCAACTCCTTAGATTCTCAGAAAAGTTGTAAAAGACCTAAAACAGTATATCTCTCAGTTCTGGTATCTCCTGTATAGTTATTGAGTTATAATAGTAGTCAGTATGATAAATCTCTTAACTGAAATCCCTCAGCGACAAAAAATTAGGCATAGTTGTGAACCATTCTTTTTTGCATTCTTCACAATATAATATAGATTGAACCTTCCAAATCTGGGACTCTGCTCCAGCAACATCTGTGGTCCAGCAAGGCCATGGATGTTGCTAGACCAAAGAGACCTGGAAGTGGGAGCCAGCCAGGAGAATGCGGGGTCTGCGGAGTCCCGGCTGGTCCAGCAGTGGCTAGGGAGGGGAACCTGGCATCAATGGGGCCAGCCAGTGTTGGGAAGGCTTCGCCCCCTGCTGGGGAACCATGGATGTCAGTGGGGTTAGGCAACGGGAGTGCCCCTGGCAGCGGGACAAGCGGCATCTGGGTGGCCTCGGCTGGGGAATGGCAGGAACCCCCAGACGTTAGTGGGGCCACACAGCAGCCTGGGATCCCCAGCCAGGGAACCCAGGTGGCAGATGGTGAATTCCGGTCCCAGCAGGGGACTCCCCAGTGGCAGTGGGGCCAGCCAACCAGCTCTGGACACGAAAGCCTGGGATACTCTGGATAGCAGGGGGGCCAGGGCACAACAGCGGGACCAGCAGCAGCCCAGGGCTGGGGAACCCTGAGCAACTCGCGGAGGTAGCAGAAAAAGCAGCAGCTGAACGGGGCTGGCAGTGGCCAGGTGGTCCTAGCTGGGGAACCCCAGACAGGCCAGCATTAGCGGGGCAGTGTCAGGGTGGGGAGCCCCAGCCTTGAGAACCCCAAGGAGAGGAGCTGGCAGTGGAGCAGCTAGTAGTGGAGCAGCTAGCAGTGGAACAGCTAGCAGTTTCACAACCTCCCTGGTCCAGATCAGCTTAGGTCCCGAGGGTGCCGGACCAGGGAGATCCAACTTGTACTGTACATTTTCTCCTCCATTTCAGTGGTTAATTTCAGCATCCATTTGTTTATTATGATCACTCACTATGTCCTTATGGAAAAATCACTCTTAAGACTTCATAACATATTTAACTGGTTCAAAGATGGCATTCTGCCCAGCACTCTCTACGTTTATATTATTTTGGGGAAAAATATAGTAGTGTAATTTTGCCCATAAAAACTGATTAGTCTCATGTAGCCAGCAGTAAAGACAATGGTCCAGTGAAAACATGATCATCCATCTGTGCAATGTCTGTACAATAATTGTGTATATGTATATGTATCCTTCTGTGTTAAATGCTCCCCAAAACTTATTCCATACATCCCAAATAGTATGGGGATGTTGAAATATTTATTGATGCAAAAATGGACAAATATGACTTCTAGATCAGCACGTTCCATTTATGTAACTAAAATAATCCAGATTTCTAATATAATCATTCATGTTTTATAGCACGTGGGTTTTAATATACATAGTTCTTTTAGCAGCAAGTTTCCAGTGGTCTGCAGAAGTCACCTCTTCAAATTGCTTCACAATTCAAACTGAGAAAATGTATTTCTGGGGATACTTCTTTTACATCAACTTCCATAAAAAGTAATCGTACCTTTTCCCCTCTACTAATATCCCACAGCTCCAAAGCTGCAACTGTAAATACATGTGAACATATTTTTGCCATACTGTGATGCATTCCAGACAGGGTGCATCTACACAGCAGGGCTTAACTCGAAATAAGATAATTGAGTAGCTTATTTTGAAATAGCTTATTTTGAGTTTTGGTGCTGTCTACAAAGCACTTATTTCTAAATAGAGCACTCTTCCTCCGACTTCCGTTACTCCCCATACAATGAGGGTTACAGGAGTCGGAGTAAGAAGTCCTCCAGCTTGACAGTATTTCAACATTATGGGTACGTCTAGACTACAAGCCTCTTTCAAAAGAGAGCGTCTAGACTACAGCCAGTACTTTCGAAAAAGCGAGCTGCTTTTTGGAAAGAGAGCACCCAGGCAGTCTGGATGCTCTCTTTCGAAAAAGCACAGTTTGCATTACATACCGCCTTTTTTTGAAAGAGCACTTTCAAAAAAGCATTATTCCTCCTAAAATGAGGTTTTCCGCGGTCGAAAAAACTGCCACGTTCTTTCAATTTACTTTCAAAAGAACACCGCAGCAGTCTAGATGCAGGGGAAGTTTTTTTGAAAAAAAGCCACTTTTGTCAAAAAAACTCTGTAGTCTAGAAACACCCTGGCTGCGTCTAGACTGGCATGATTTTGCGCAAATACTTTTAACGGAAAAGTTTTTCTGTTAAAAGTATTTGTGCAAGAGAGCGTCTATACTGGCATGTACCTTTGCTCAAAAGATTTGCTTTTGCGCAAAAAGCATTCATGCCCAGTATAGACGCTCTCTTGTGCAAGAAAGCTCCGATGGCCATGCCTGAGTGGGAGCATCAAAGTATATGCGCAAGAAGCACTGATTTTGTACATTACAAAGTCAGTGTTCTTGCAAAAATTCTCACAGCCAGTGTAGACAGGCAGCAAGTTTTTGCGCAAAAGCAGCTGCTTTTGTGTAAAATCTTGCCAGTCTAGACGCACCCCCTATGTCAAAATAACTGCCGGCTGTGTAGACGCAGACTATGTTATTTCAAAATAACGCTAGTTATTCCCTCTGTGTGCTTTTCATCACCCACCCTTCCCTTTCCCTGCCCTCCCTTCCCTGCTTGGATGGGGATGTACTGGTTCCCAACTGAGTGGTAGATGTCCAGTGTGATGAACTTCCACAGGGTGATGGCCACACGCTTCTGCATGGGAATGGCAGGTTGCATGTGGGTGTCCTGTCACCTGAGGGTGATGCGAGACACTCACAGAGCTCCAGGAAGGTGGCCTTACGCATGCAGAAGTTCTGTAGGCATTGCTGGTCGTCCCATCGCTGCAGGATGTGTGGTCCCACCAGTCTGAACTTGTCTCTTGCTGCGAGAAGCAGCGTTCCACAATGTCCAGGGGATTGAGGAGCATGCGCAGCAGCAGGAGCGCCAGGACATGTGTGAGCAGGGCCTGCAGTCCATGCTGTGGTTCGTCCTGCTGGTTCTGCTGGAGCAGCGTGAGGGCAGTTTGGAAGTACTGCGCCACGAGGAACAGCACGAGGTCCATGAACCTAGCACTTCTTTGCAGCAGCTCTGGCTCTATACTGTGAGTGCTGTGGCATCTGCAAGGGCAACCAGAGCACAAGAAGGCACATGCCCACTGTATCCCTTTTGTGTCTCACAAGGGGGAGGCAGTGTAGGAGTGGCTTGTGGGCATAGCGAGGAGCCCCTGAAAGCTTGCCTGACTAAGCAGCCACAGGAAGTATCTGCCCTCCTGGTGCCCTTCCCAGAATGCTTCCGGGGGCTCTAAGCCCAAGGCAGGCTCCATTCAATCTGGACATGCTATTTTGGACTTACTCTAACTAATATCGATGCTTCCCCATAGTGGGGACATACTGTTTCAATTTTGTTCACTTGGGAGTTATTAAGTTGATCTTAGTAATTTCATAATAGTTTTCCTAGTGTAGACATACCCTAAGGTGCCACAGGTCTACTTATTTTTAAAAGTTGTTTTTAAAGTTACATACTAACATGGCCGTCTGTCTGAGCCAGGGAAAAACAAGATCAGCTTCACCATCCTTTTCCAATGTACAGGAAGTCACTCTCCCACTTCTTTTCCATCCTTAGTGCTAGTTCCAGTGAAGCAAGTCCTTAATGCTACTCTTTCCCACCTCACCGGTGTGCAGATTTCAAGGGAACACATAGTAACTTCTCAACATGCAATTTATTTGCTGAAAATATATATTAAAAATAAATCATGAATTAACTGAAGAGAGATCACTCCTTCTTTCATTTGCAGAGCTAATAGATATAGAGCTGCTGTAAGAAGCTCCAGATGTGAATGACAGATATCAATTATGAGCACAAAGAAAAGACACAAGTTATGTTTAGTTTCATTTCCATTATTTATACATGACAGTCACTATGTATGTCTAGATTGCACCCCTCTGCCGTCAGAGGGATGCAGATTAGGCTGGGCAAAATTGCTAATGAAGGGAGGGATTTAAATATCCCGTGCTTCATTAGCATAAAAATGGCCGCCGCTTTTTTTGCCACTGAGCTTTGGTGGCGAAAAGCGGCAGTCTAGACGCAGATCTATCGCTAAATAAAGCCTTTGCTGATAGATCCCCTATGCCTCGTAAAATGAGGCCGCTTTTCACCACCAAAGCTCTGTGGAGAAAAAAAGCGGCGGCCATTTTTATGCTAATGAAGCGCGGGATATTTAAATCCCCGCTTCATTAGCAATTTCGCCCAGCCTAATCTGCGTCCCTCTGCTGGCAGACGGGTGCAGTCTAGACATACCCTATGAGTCCAATCTAACTACTGTCTGAATAATGGGAGTTTGTCATTTTGTTTAATAGAGCTGGATTGGATCCTATATCATCCAACATTGACCTATCACTTTGGGACTTTATGTTCACTTGGAATCTGATTCTGCACAATTCTGATCACTTGAAGAAGTGCTGAGTGCCTTATTATCCCACTGAACTCAATGGGAACTGCTAGGCACTTTCTAGGGTTAGGTTTGTGAGTGATTAAATGCTGACAGTAGCACATTGATGCTTTGTGCATAATAGTTAATTTTTAGTCCCAAGTGGTAGTGATTAACTTTCTCAGAATTGAAAACTGTTAGCTGGTGAAACAGAAAATCAGGATGAAGCACAGCTATAGCTATTAATTAACTTATACAATGGCTATAAATAGACATGGTAGGTAAGGTAATATCTTTTCTTGGACCAACTTCTGCTGGTAAGAGAGACAAGCCTTTAGTCTCTTTCACCAACAGAACTTTGTCCATTTAAAGATATTACCACATCCACTTTGATCTCAGGCTATTAGAGACAGCATGGCTACAACAACACTACACAAAGAAATCAATAAATACTTTAGTATCTTGGGATGTTCCATTTCAAAGATATTTAAATGTGAGGAGGAAACAGAATAGTACTTTGCTAAATCCATCTTAATTGTCATAGGAGATGAAAGCTCTTCTTTTACTGGTAACTGCAAATCAGATTGGTATATGACTTTGAAGGTATACCTCAGCCTTGCCTCGACAAGTTTAAAAATCTAAATTAAGTATAATTTTATGTATGTACTTACAGATTGTGTATATATTTTTGAGAATTCTGCTATTTAGAAACATAGTTATATTTTGAACTAGTCAGTCATATTCATGTTTATACTAAATTATTTGCACTAGTTCCACGATATTTTTAAGTTAATCAAATAGCAGATTCTGCATTGCATCTTTATAATACAAAAAAGGCCAAAAAGGATTCTGTCTCATGAAATCATTACAAAAGAAGAACCGTTTCAAAACTTTTTATGTTGAATTTTCAAAATATTTTTAGATGCACCATATGTTCATTTGAAAATGTCATCTGATCATTATTTTCCTAGTCAATATGTATGGCAACACTGAAAGTTATAAGATTCCTCCCATGTAGAATTACTAAGACATGTTCCAAGTCTGAAGGGAGCAGCCACAAACAAATTTCCGAGAAACAAAAGGATAGCCAATGCCTCAGCCAGATGTCAACAAAATCAAATGGACCAGCACTTGTTTAAGTGGCCATTTTTGGCAGGAAAGAGGATAAGGTTAAAAATCTACATCAAAACACAGAAACAGCTGGAGGGTCCTATGCAAACTATCTCTTGAATCTCTATTGGAGATGATTCTTGAAGAAGAGAAAGAACTGTAAGAGGAGAGAGGAAATGCACCAAATTATTCCTCCCTTTCTCTCTACCCACTGCATCCACGACACTTGAATAACAAAAGAAACCACATTGGACTGGCGGAGGGATGGTAAATGAGGGAGATTCCAACAATAAAACTGCTATTACATCTGGCAAAAGAGACCTTTGCTTTGAATTCACTTAGTCTGATAGGATAGGTATTAGTTGTATTTTATTCTTATCTTCTTGAAACCAATTCTGACTTCTATGCCTCATGACCTGTAATCAATGAAAATCTATCTTTATGTAGTTAATAAGCTTGTTTTATTGATTCACCTTAATCAATGTATTTGGATTAAAGTGTTTGGGCAATTCCATTTGGGATAACAGGATTTATACATACCATTTTCTATTAATAAAATGACAAACTTTATATGAGCTTATGTTGTCCAGGAGAGAACAGGGCAGTACAAGACATATATTTCTGGGGAAAGTCTGGGACTGCTAATTTTGTTGATGTTGCTGTGCAGTGTAATTTATGAGTGGCTGGCTGTAGTGCTCATCTACCATATATTTGAGAGAGTTCGTCTGTCTGTTCAAGAACTCTTCATAAACGGTAGGAGTTAGGACCAGCAAGTCTGGTATACAGCTTCCTCTTATCATTATTTAAAGGAGGAAAATCTGCCAGAAAAATGGGATGTGCCTGGAACAGCACTGTTGCAGGCTGGGGACCTACTGACTAAGCAGCAATTTGGAAGAAAAGGACCTGGAAATTACAGTGGATGAGAAGCTGGATATGTGTCAACAGTGTGCCTTGTAGCCAAGAAGGCTAATGGCATATTAGGTTGCATTAGGAGGAGCATTGTCAGCAGGTCTAGATCATTCCCCTTTATTTGGCACTGGTGAGGCCACATCTGGAGTATTGTATCCAGTTCTGGGCCCCCCATTACAGAAAGGATGTGGACGCATTGGAGAGGTCCAGCAGATGGCAATGGAAATGATTAGGGGGCTGGTACATGTATCTTACAAAGAGAGGCTGAGGGATTTGGGCTTGTTTAGTCTGCAGAAGAGAAGAGTGAGGGGAGATTTGCTAGCAGCCTTTTATTACTTGAAGGGAGGTTCCAAAGAAGATGGAGAGAGGCTGTTCTCAGTAGTGACAGATGACAGAATGAGGAGCAAAATTCTTCAGTTGTAGTGGGGGAGGCCTAGATTGGATATTAGGGAAAACTATTTTACTAGGAGGGTGGTAAAGCACTGGAATGGGTTACCTAAAGAGGTGGTGGAATCTCCATCCCTAGAGGTTTTTAAGTCTCAGCTTGACGAAGTCCTGGCTGGGATGATTTAGTCGGGGTTGGTCCTGCTTTGGGAACGGGGCTGGATTAGATGACCCCCCGAGGTCTCTCCCAGCCCTATGATTCTGTGATTCTATGGCATGGGATTGCTTCTCCTAAAACTATACATAAAAGACAATCACCAGGTAAGTGAAAGGGGCTGGCTGAGAGTGTCACATGGGTAATTTGGGGATATAATGTATTTGGACTTTCAGACAGCCTTTGACAAGGTCCCTCACCAAAGGCTCTTAAGCAAAGTAAGCAGTCATGAAATGAGAGGTGATCCTTTAATGGATCAGTAACTAGTTAAAATCTAGGAAACAAAGGGTGGGAATACATGATCAGTTTTCAGAATGGTGAGAGGTGAACAGGGATCTGAACTGGGACCGGTGTTGTTTAATAAATCATAAATGGTCAGGAAAAGGGGGTAAACAGTGAGGTGGCAAAATTTGCAGATGATACAAAATTAGTCAAGATTGTTAGGTCTAAAGCAGACTAAAAAGAGTTACAAAGGATCTCAACAAAACTGGGTGACTGGGCAACAAAATGGCAAATGAAATTTAATGTTGATAAATGCAATTTAATGCACATTGGAAAACACACTCCCAATTATACATACAAAATGATGGGAACTAAACTAGCTGTTTCCACCCAAGAAAGAGATCTTAGAGTCATTTTGGATATGTTCTCTGAAAACATATACTCAACATGCAGCACCAGTCAAAAAAACTAACAAGGTGTTAAGAACCATTAGGAAAGGAATAGAAATAAGGCAGAAAATATCATAATGTCACTATATTATTTCATGGTATGCCTACATCTTGAATACTCTATGCAGATCTGGTTGCCCCATCTCAAAAAAAAAGATGGAAAAGGTATCGAGAAGGGCAATAAAAATGATTGAGGATCTGACAGAGTTTCCAAGTGAGGAGAGATTAAAAAGACTGGGACTTTTCAGCGTGGAAAGGAGACAAGTAAGGGCATGTGCACACTAGGAATTACTAACATCAAAATAATAACTCCCGAAATAACAGAATCAAAATAGCATGTCCACACTATGAAATTAGTCAGAATTTTTTTGAAATAGCGCGTCCACACCGATTGGAGCCTGCTTCAGACTTAGAGCCTCCGGAAGCACTCTGGGGAGGGCACCTGGAGAGTGGATATTCCTGGAGCTGCTTGGTCAGGCAAGTTGTGACGCATGCTTTCAGGGCTCCTCCCTATGGCTGCGTATCACTCTTCCACTGCCTCCTCCCTCGCGGGACACAAAATGGATGCAGTGTGCTCTGGTTGCCCTCGCGGACACCACAGCACTCACAACATGGAGCCAGAGCAGCTGCAACGCAGTACTAGGCTCTCGGGCCTCGTGCTGCACCTCATGGCGTAGTTCTTCCACATCGTCCACTTGTGATCCATCAGGATAATGACCAGCCAGACCACAGGCCCTCATCACCCAGGTCCTGATGCTCCTGCTGCTATGCATGCCCCTCGATCCTCTGGACACAGTGGAATGCCACTTCTGGCAGCGGGAGACCGGTTTATACTGGTGGGACCGCATTGTCCTGCAGCTATGGGACAACCAGCAGTGCCTGCAGAACTTCCACATGTGGAAGGCCACCTTCCTGGAGCTCTGCGAGTGGCTCACCCCTGCCTCAGGCAACAGGACACCCGACTGAGACCCGGCATCCCCATACAGAAGCATGTCACCATTGCCCTGTGGAAGCTCACCATGCTGGACAGCTACCACTCTGTCGGGAACCAATTCAACATGGGGAAATTCACAGCCAGGGCCACGCTCCTGTAAGTAGCCAAGACCATCAACCAGGTGCTGCTACAGAGTATCCTCACTCTAGGCAATGTGGACAGCATCATTGATGGTTTTGCTGCCATGGACTTCCCCAACTTCGGAGAGGGGGGGAGCATAGACAGCACTCACATCCCCATCCTGACCCCCAACCACCATGCCTCGGACTACATAAACAGAAAGGGTATTTCTCCATGGTGCTGCAGGGTCTCACGGATCACATAGGACACTTCACCAACATCAATTGGGGGGTTGGGAAAGATGCATGATGCCCCGATCTTCTGGAACTCCAGCCTGTTCCGAAAGATGCATGCCGGCACTTTTTTCTCCGACTGCACCATCAGAGTCGGGGAGGTGGACATGCCCATCTGCATCCTGGGTGACGGAGCCTACCCCTTGCTCTCTTGACTCATGAAGCCCTACACAGGCAGCCTAGACCCCACCCAGGAGAACTTCAGTGCCTGGCTGAGCAGGTGCTGCCTGATGATGGAATGACCGTTTGGCCACTTAAAGGGGAGGTTCAGGAGACTCCTCCCCAGTTGGACGTCAGTGAGCAAAACATCCCCTTTGTGGTGGCAGCCTGCTGTGTGCTCCACAACCTGTGTGAGAGCAAGGGGGAGACTATCCTGCCAGGGTGGGGGGCAGAGGCTAAATGGCTGGTCAGGGAATACGAGCAGCTGGACACCAGTGCCATTCAATGAGCACATCAAGAGGCTGTGCTCATCAGAGCCTGAGGGGTCCTGAGAGAGAGTTTTGTGCAAGGCCAGCTGTGAGACTCTTCCCGTACCTCTCCACAAGGGGCCCTGCATTCCCCCTGTGCCTTTCATCCCTCCCCCCACCCTGCCCTCCCTTCCTACCTTCCCCTTCCCTTACAGAGCAAATAAAAATCCTTCTTTGTTGAAAAAACAAGACTGTTTATTGAGGGGGGCATAAACAATAGGGGAGGGACCGGGGAAAAGAACCTGGAATGGGGGAGGAGAAGGGAGAGGGGTTCAGGGAGGGGGCTGAGACTGGCGCCTGCCTTGGGAATCTTGAGAGGCTTCGGCTGCCCAAGAGGTCCCACCCCGGCGGCCCCTGAGGGGCTAGGAGGGAAGACATGCGGAGTGGGGAAGTGGCTGGTGTCCTGCTCCATGCATGACACTATGCACTCCATCACCAAGGTGAGGGAAGAGCCCATGGAGTCATGCTGGCACACCAGCTGGTCCCAAGTAGCCTTCCACTGCTCCCGGTCAGCAGCCCACTCCTGGTGCTCCTCTTTGAGCCCCGAGGCTAGGGACTGCACACTGGCCATCTGCTCCCTCATTAGTTCCTCCTGGATTCTCTTTGACCTGCGGATCCCACAGAGTTAAGCAGATGGTGTAGGAGGTGGTGGGCATGCAAAGCTCGCAGCTGGCCCAGCCGTGAAGAAAAGTGACGAGGTCAGTCATCCTAGGAGACACTGTGCATGAAGCCTAGCCCTAATCTCTGATCTGACTCTGAAGGTCTCAGTTCAGACAATGGCAATGTGCTTCGAGCAAGGCCATAAGTTGCCTAGACAGTGGGCACTTTCTAGCAGGGGCACGGATGTCCTAGGGGAGCATTGCTACACCCATGGCCTGGGAACAAGCAGTCATGGGAAAGTGTTGGCCAGGCCAAGAGCCTGCAGGTGGCTCAGCTTCCTTCTGTGTCCTACACACACCGGATCCAGCACTGGTGGTGTCCCACATAGAGAAAATGTCTATCCCTGGCCACTGGAAGGGGAGGAGGGAGTGTTGGGGGAGGGGTGTGTGAGCAGCAGATGCCGCTTGCCAAAGAGAGTGTTACTGGGGTCTCCTCCTCTTCCTCCCCCCTGCTGTAACAATATGGTTTTTCTGTAACCATGTTGGAAGGCCTGTGGCCATATTGGTAGGCCTGAACTAAAGCCTTCTTCTGCAGCCAGACTGAAGAGCAGCAGCCATTAGCTGTAAAGCCTGGAGTCACATACTCACATTCCATCTAAATTGCATTAAAATAGTGTCACACTAGGCTGTGAGAAGGGGATCCTCTCTTAATGGCCTCCACTATCTCCAGATAAAGAAACAGATCTCAAGATGGGTAAAGAAAACTTAATTAACAGCATTTCATCTGGCAAGAAACTGCTTATCAATAGTTGAGGTTGTGGAATCCTCATTCTATGATTATTGTCCTCACACTTTCCTATTGTTTGTCTATGTGATCTCTGTCTGGTTTGTAACTGTTTCTGTCTGTTGTATAATTAATTTTGCTAGGTGTAAATCAATGAAGGTGGTGGGTTATGATTGGTTAGATAATTCTGTTACACTATGTTATGATTGGTTAGTAAAATTATACTAAAACAGTTGGTTAAGGTATAGCTAAGCAGGACTCAGGTTTCACTATATAAACTGGGGTCCAAGAAGGACACCAGCAAGAAGAGCAAAAGTAATAGAAGCAGAAGGAAAGAAAGGAAGACCAAGAAGAAAGGGGAAGAGCTGGAAGAACTCCTCACCTCCAGACACACCTTAAGACCAGAGCTGCCAGGATTCTTCTGCACAACCGTGACGTCCAGAGAGAAACTGATCTTGCCTGGCCAACATGGGAAGTCTGTCTGCCTGTATCAGGATTGGTGAGCATGACACTGTATGCTTAGTATGTGTATTCTGCTGGCTTGGGAATTGTCAATAAATAGACAATAAGAATATTACCGTGTGAGGCTTTTTCAGTGGCAAAAGATCCTGCAAACCCACAGGAAGTTCCACCGTGAACCCTAAGAATTGGGTAAGAGTGGGTGTGTAAATTAACAGGGTTGCACCTTGAACCTTAGGAACTGGGTAAAGGTGTGTGTCCCTAAAGTGTGGAAGGGATAGAGAAATGTGTGCAGGTAACACTGCAGGTTCCCATGCATGGTATCAGTCTCCTCCACATCGCTGTGCTTCACCAGGAGTGGATGCTGCCTGAGTGCGGGCATGACCCTGTGGCATGTGCAGCACTGCTGTGTGTTTCCATGATCCCAAAGTCCTTAGTGGTGGCTTGTCGTGGGAAGGTGTTCCACCACGGAGGTCGTAATAAGACAGGCCTCTCCAGGAACCTTGTGAGAAGGAGCGAGGGGTTCCTGTGTGAGAGCATCATGGGGATGAGTGCTCTGGACTGGCACTCCATGAGCACCCATGTGCACAGGCTGTTATGCGACCCTCAGGCTGAGTAGGCCGAATGAGGAGCCCACAGCCTGCCACCTGCCCCCATGTGTAGATAGGAAAGTTATAGAACTCACCTGAAGTTCCTTCCCCGGGATTGTTCAAGGCCTGGGAGACATCCTGTGATGTGGAGTTTGGCTCCAGGGTGAGGAGCAGGTCCTGGCTGGTGGGCATGGTCACCTAGCCTCCTCTTCCTCTTCGTCTGCAGCCATGCCCTTATGGAGGCTGACACTGGGTGTGTCCTGGCTGGACTCAGTGACAACAGGGTGGAGGGAGGTGACCGGCATTGAGCTGTTTCTAGTTGCAGCACGTGTGTGGTGTCACCGCAGAGCGTCCACTCTGTTCCCTGGCCTTATAGGCCTGCTGGAGCTCTTTAATTTTCATCCAGACCTGGTCAAGGGTCTAGGTGTGGCTCTGTTGGCCAGGCTGGCGGCCATCCAGCTGTTGATGTCAGCACTCCACTTTCTGGTGTGGAGATCCTGGAGGTTGGTCTCCTCCCCCCAGACCTCAGTGAGGTTCAGGATTGCCACACCAGATCAGGCCAGAGCTCTCCTGCATCCCTGGCCAGTGGCAGCCGAGGGAGCTGCAGGAGTACGGGCAGCTGTGGGAGGCTCTAAGGCGCATTGAGGTCTGCCATGGCTCCATCAGATCCTGCTGTGTGGCAGGAGTTTTAAGCTCTGCAGGAGAGGGGAGCAGTGGAGATGGCAGGTGTGGGCAGAGTGGCCACATGTGCAGCTCTGCGAGGGCTCTGGAAGCCAATTATTTCAAAATAGCAGCACCGGATCATCCACACTAATGCTATTTTGAAATAACCATTACAAAATAAGCATTATTCCCCAAGGAAAGCAGAAGTACAGATTTCAAAATAACCAGCCCATTATTTCAAAATAACAGGCTTGGTAGTGTGAACACTCCACTTATTATTTCAAAATAAAGGGGTGAGGGTATTTCAGAATAACTCCCTAGTGTAGATCAGGGCTAAGGGGGCCTATAATGGACACCTATAAAATTGTGTGTTGTGCGGAGAAAGCAAATAAGGAAGCGTTATTCTTTCCTTCACATAACAGAAGAATCTCCCAATGAAATTAATAGGCAGCAGGTTGAAATAAACAAAAGGAAGAACTTCACACAATACACAGTCAACCTGTGGAACTCATTGTCAGGACATGTTGTGAAGTCCAAAAAAATGTAACAGGATTCAAAAAATAACTAGATAAGTTCATGGAGGATAGGCCCTGCAATGACTGTTAGCAAAGAGGGTCAAGGATGCAACTCTGTGCTCTGAATGTCCCCATCTTCTGACTGCTAGAAGCTAGGAGTTGGTCACTAGATGATTGTGTGTTGTGTCCATTCCTTCTGAAGCACTTAACATTGGCCACTGGTAGAAGAAATAGTATCGAGTTAAATGGACTATTGGTCTTACCCATTATGGCTATTCTTATTTTCTTATGTTTAGGTTAAGTCCATTTTGTCAGGTAAATCAAACCTTCTAGCTAAACTTGGGTGTAGCTTCCTTTAGAATTTGTTGATGTTGCACAGTGGTGGCACAGTACAACTTCACATCCTGTGGGTATGTCTAGACTACATGGCTCCGTCGATGGAGCCATATAAACTAGTTTACCTGACACAGTCAATGAAGCGGGGATTTAAATAATCCACGCTTCATTAAAATAAAAATGGCCGCTGCGCTGTGCCGACAATTAGCTGATCCAGCACAGCGCAGCAGTCTAGACGCGGATGGGTCGACAAGGGAAGCCTTTGTCAACCGTTCCCTTATGCCTCATGAAACGAGGTTTACAGACATGCTACATGTCAGAGCCATGTAGTCTAGACATATCCTGTGAGTGACAACACATCACACAGCTACTAAATCTGCAGGTTGTCCCTGAATTAAGTACCTTATGATCTCAGATCAGCCACACCGTCACTAGTTCATTCTCCTGCACATCTACTAATGTAATATATGCCATCATGTGCCAACAATGCCCCTCTGCTATATACATTGGCCAAACTGGACAGTCCCTACATAAAAGAATCAATGGACACAAATCAGATATTAGGAATGGCAATATACAAAAACCTGTAGGAGAACACTTCAATCTCCCTGGACACACAATTACAGATCTAAAGGTAGCCATCCTGCAGCAAAAAAACTTCAAGACCAGACTTCAAAGAGAAACCGCTGAGAGCTACAGTTCATCTTCAAGTTTGACTCCATCAACTCAGGATTAAACAAAGACTGTGAATGGCTCGCTAACTACAAAAGCAGCTTCTCCTCTCTTGGTATTCACAACTCCAGATCAGCTACTAGAAGTGGGCCTCATCCTCCCTGACTGGATTCACGTCATTATTTCTAGCCTGATTCTGGCCTGCATATTTATACCTGCCTCTGGAAATTTCCACTACATGCATCTGACGAAGTGGGTCTTTGCCCACAAAAGCTTATGCTCCAACACTTCTGTTAGTCTATAAGGTGCCACAGGACTCCTCGCTGCTTTTGCAGATTCAGACTAACACGGCTACCCCTCTGATACTTATGATCTCAGACATTGTTGGTATGTGTTTCAGAAATCATGACCAACTAGCTCATATGGTATAGTTATGGGTAGCATACAAAAGATTTTGATTGTTTTAGGAAATAGCATGGAGGAAGATCATTAAATGTATCTTATCTCTCTCTTTGCTTAAAAGAAAAAAAATAGTCAAAATTGATTCTTTCCAATGATAGTTTTAGCCAAAATAACGGAGGGTTAATTATTAAACCTTTGACTTAGTTGCTCATTTTTTCTGCTGATGCTTTAATCCTGGGTCACAGAAAGTTTAAGACTGCTTTACCTAGGTGACATTTTTCTTTTTACCAAAGTTTTCCACTCTGAAAAGATGTTAGGGGTTTTGCTGCTTGCTTTCTCCTTGGTTACCCTAGCTCATGCTGAGCTGTGCAGGCCAGGTAAGTTTTGCAATTGAGCCTCATCCTTTATCAGTTAAAAGTTTCAGCTTGGTGAACACTTTCAAAGCTGGCCTCTTTTTAGACATGTATTTGTAAGACTTCTGTATTGAGTTGAGGATGTATTCTTTGAGCCACATTAGGAATCCATGGTGTGCAAGCTTGGTCACATTAATGACATTATATTATCCTACTAATAATAAGTAATCATATGTGATAAGTTATTATACATTTAGAATCTTTTATGACTATGCTCTGATCTGTAATACAACTGGAAAAGGAAATAATTTAAAAACAATTTCCCAAGATTATTTTTATGTTTATTGCTTTCTTTTTCTCTCTTTGTATCAGATGCACAAAATGCTTTCAAAGTACGGCTTAGTATCAAAACAGCTTTGGGAGATAATGCAGTAAGTAAAGTATCTTCATGCATTCTTTCTGATTGAATAACTGACACATTAGAGCTAATTTAAATGATAAAATCTATGAGAGGACGTGTAATTTTCACTGATGTCTTTATTGTAAATATATGCCCACCAAGTCATATATCAGATATAAGTTTTTTGAGGTCTGAATAGCATTGGTCTAAAACAAGCTTTCTTTTAAATGGTATAAAAGTTTACCTCTTTATAAAGAGAATGTTCCGTGTACATTATTTTGGAATGTATCTTCAATATGAAAAGTGCTATGTAAATACTAATTCCGTGTTCTCTTAGTTTGGCTAAAGCATGTCTGTTTAAGAAGGCTAAATGTAAAGTCAAGCAAGTTGTGACAGATAAGCAGGTAAAAATTGTTAAATATTCCTTAGGTTTGATTTTAGTTCAGATTTCCAAGCCAATAGACAGACCCCATTAATTCATCCCCAGTTTGGAATACTTACAGTATATTTCCTGCACGTTACAGGATTCAGCATTGAATTAGATATGAAATGTCTTGATCTTTTTCTTTATTGGGAGATAGGAGCCCTCTTATGCTAGAAGCCTGGAAAATAAATTTCCACTGTAACATGAAGTAAAAGGTATTTGTTGGAGATACTCAAGCTCTTTTTATGACACAGGAAGCTATTCCCAAATAAAAGTGAAATGTTAGATATTTTAAATCTGTGTCAGCAGGGACCTCATTGTGGTAGAAAGGGCAACAACCAGAACAAATATGGAATAGATTCACAGGATTTATGTTAACATATTTGTCTTTCAACATTTAAATCAGCTCTCCGTGGCTAAGAAAGTTGAATGAAAACAGTTTAAGTTGGATTGTTTTAAAATGTATATAAAATAATATAATCCTCTAGCAGAAAATATGAGATCATACCTGACACCTTAATTACAACTGTTTCCATTCTGAGCTAAGAATGAAAGTAACAGTTCACAGTGTTTTCTCCCGTAACCGTAACATCATCTCTCTGATTATAGTCAATTTTTTTTCAATTTCATCTACCATTCAGTATTTTACTAAGTTCTGCATCACAAAGGCACCCCTTATGCTTGCTTTTGTTACAGTAAAGTATTCCTTTAGTTGTTTTTCCACAGCATAAACTGTAGTTTATTTCACACAGTATGAGAAGTCTGATTAAAGCTGAAATCTGCAACAATGTAATTTAGGATAGTTTGTACATAAACAACTTGCTGAGAGTAGTTAGTTGATATACAGAAGTGTCAACATATCATCAGTAATTGCTTCTCTAGATGCACTAAGAATGAAAACCACCTCTTACACCACCTTTAAAGCTGTCTGCAAATAAATTAAATAGATATCAATGTACTCTAAAATTAATTTAGTCTTCAAAATTTGGGGCACAGTGCTATCTTCCCTTTTTAATACAGAGGAGAGAGAGAGAGAGAGAGAGACAGTACAGTCACATAAGTTTCAGGTGTAAAGTATATAGTCTCCTGTTGCATTGATTAGATGGTCTGCTACTTAATTCTCTTGTATTCATTTTCAAATGAATTTTTTAGTGTATAGTGATAGAAGACTGGCATTTTGAATCTTGGATGACAGGATCACCCATAAAAATGTACACCTCCAGGGATTTAGCATATAGGTCAGTAGAGTTAACAAATAATAGAGACTAGAGAATAATTTAGTCAATGAATGTCACCTATTTTGTAAAGAGAGACACCATTTTTCATCATGTTCAGGAATGAAACTGTCAATACTTTGGCACAGGGTCTGTCATTTACTACGTTTGTACAGCAACTCACACAATGGACTCCGGACCTGGTTGGCGTATTGCTGCTACTGCAATATACATATGATAATATCAATACCTTTACTTCCTTTAGTTCAGATCATAATAGGTTACTAGTGAGTTTACTAAACTCTGTTGTCTGGTCCTTTGGTGAGACCCAAGAGTCTCTGCTCATGTTGTACTATGTAACCTTTGTATTTCTAGCTAGTAAATCAGACTGAAGGTGAGCTGAAAATACAATAAATGCTTTACTAATATTTTCTTTTCCATGTAAGAAACTGCCGTAGCTGTCACAATACACAAAGATATTATTTGACCACCAATGGAGGAAGTGAGACCCATGTGACTATACAGTGAAGGAGAAATAGTCTGCAAGATAATCTACTGAAATGGTTTTTACATGATAAAATAATTTGAGAACTCTAGCACTCTGGCACTACTAGGATTGTGTTGCTGACTGCCAGTCACATTGGTATTTAGAATGGTAGAGTTAAATTAATAGGACCATATTGTCCATTGTGTAAATACATAAAATATGTATTTAAAGTTAATGATGCTTGTGCCTTCTGATGTCTAGGCTCAGTTTGACCTATAGCATCAGACTGCAAAAACATAACACTGAATGCTAGAGTGATCTGTATAACTCTGCTGCTTTACAACAAGCCAAATCTCTACTCAGCTATTTAAAAGCAAATGTATTTGGTAATGCTGCACTGCATTTATTACCTATATTTGCATGCAGTACAGCTTATATAAGTCATCTATTTTTGTGGCACCGCATGTGGGTCTTTTGAGAGCTGGGCAAAGAGGTATAATGATTAACACAACAGGGATTTTTTCCCCTTAGAGCTGTTCTGAAAAAGTGTAAGTGTGTGTGTGGTGAGTAAGTCAGTAATTCCATGAACAAATAAGAGCAGATCTTTTCTTTTAGCTCTGTAAATAGTGGTGTTTTGCTTGAATAAGGATGTCCTTTAAATGAAGAAAAATAAGATTATGGTTCTCATCTGCATTCAGTGAGCTTTCATACTTTATCTTTTATTTTTAAATCTCAGTCTTTTTGTTGTTTCTGTTTTACACCTTCATCAGTTACTAAGGAAGAAAGTTTAGGCATTGGGAGAGAATCTTTTGTTTAGACTACTATTCTTCCTATGTTTTTATGTTGGCATGCATCATCACAGACTGCTCGCACCATTCTTGTGTCCTAGCCACTAGAGATAGGCCCCAATGTGAAAGTTCAGATGTGGACCAGGATCTGCACATTACTCAGGTTCTGAGTTGTTACAGATTCCATGTCCAAGTTCAGTCTTATTTCAAATGGTCCATTATGATCTCCTCACTTGGTGATGAGTAGTTTATACTATAGTTTATAGCCAATCTAGTCCCTGCCTCTTCTCCGGTGTGGATCCCAACTCCTGAGGAAGGTCCTAAGAGAGGTGAGGATTGTATCATGCACACGGTTCATAGCCTCATTTATGTGCAAGAGTGAAATCTCTTCACAGAGATATCTACTCTTCTGCTCATGGGGCAGTAGGGGGTTTAAAAATCAAAATTTGACATTTTCAGCATTATGTTTGGATCTATGTAATGATTTATGTTTGTGCTGAAACTGCCTACAACAAACAAACAAACAAAAAATAGTTCCAAGTTGTATCACAGAGATAAGTATTTTTTCTACTGGGCTACTTTTCTATAATTTAGAAAATTATAATGTGGATTGTTTAACGGCTCATTTTATACTGAAATCTATAAATTGGGTGTAAAAAGCAGTCTCTGACTTCCAATCTTATGGTTCCAGCAAATTATTAATGTTTGCAAACTGCTGGAAAGGGGTTAAACCAGCCTGTCATTGAAAGGGCAATACATACAATCCCTATGATTGATTAGAATTAAATACAAAAATAAAAACCATTGGGCTTATGAAGCTTCCTAAACAATGTGAAATTGTGAAAACATTTTCTCATCAGGAGAGCAGAGGATGAGATCAAATAAATCAAACAGAGCCTATATTTTGGTGGCATTTGTACTTACTGAAATAGCCTGAGTGTGTCTCTTTTTTGTCCCTCCCTATGTGCAGTAATAATCTGCAGTGCATTTGATGCATTTTGTAACCAGGAGATAGTGAGTGTGAAAGTCTCAAGCGTGCTGCACCTGCCTATTGCAAAGGATGTGTGTAATGAGTGTTAAGAATGTCATGTCTGAGGCATGTCTAGACCAGTAGGCCTTGTGTTAGGGTGTGATATCCCAGTAAGGTCTTTTGAGAATACTAGCAGACATGCCCTTAACCATATTCCAATCCTGCCTCTTTCTTCAGCACTTTTAACTAGGTATTGCCAGCCCACAGTGATTGCTTATAGTCCTTTTAGAAAATGCCACAAGTGCCCATAAGACCCAAAACACCCTGTGCAGGCTTGTCAGTGTTCTGGCCTCAGCTAATAAAGCACGCAGTAAGAAGAATCATTAAACTGTAATACAGAATCCACAGACCAATCTTCGGGTACGTCTACACTGCAATACTATTTCAAAATAACTAGCGCTATCCGAAATAACTTAGTCCACGTCTACACAGCTGGCAGTTCTTCTTTGAGTGATGTCCCCATGGGTGCTCCACTATAGGTGCTGGGCTTGCCCCGGCGCCGCAGAACAGAGATTTTTCGAGTAGCAGTACTCAGCTGGACTGCACATGCGCGGTGGTGTCTCACGGCGTTCGTGCTCTTTTGTGTGAGTGCGCAGTCCGGCCCCCGCCAGTTCCTCTCAACCGCCTCAGGCTGCAGACAGAGTGAATTGGTCTCCTCAACTTCCCTCCTTATTATGAGATTGTTCTTGTTAAAAGTTACTATTCTTCCTGGTTTTACTTCTTCCTATCATTCCTCCTAGTTTTCAAAAAAAAAAATACCCCAAAGTTTTTCCTCTCCCATTCCTACGTCCATTTTTCCTAGGATTCCCTACATGTTGTTGTACATAGTTATATATATATAAGACAGAGACAGTTTCTGGTTCAACCAAAAAAAAAAAATCTTTTCCACTTAAAGATTGGAAATGCCGTCCTCGCCCAGCTTTAAGAAGTGCGACACGTGCCGTGAGGCAATGCCCGCCTCTGACGGGCATTCCTCATGTATCCGGTGCCTCGGGGAAGCTCATTTCCCACACAAGTGCCCACACTGCACAAAATTGACCGCAAGGGCCCGATGGGACAGGGAAATGAGGCTGCGGATGATTTTGTTTGATAAAGCCCTCCAGCCGACGTGCTCGGAGTCAGCCTCAGCAGATCAGCCCCTGAAATGTAGGACTTCATCTCCTACAGCTGTTTTGCCCAAAAGATCGTGGGCATCACCTGCCAGGTCTTTACCGGCCACTTCGGTTGGCAGAGTTAGCACGGGAGATAAGCCCGGTATTTCAGGCACTGCAAAGCCACATCTAAAGACCTCTGCGGTACCGAAAGCCAAAAGACCGGCAGAAGCGGCACCGACAGCGGCACCAAGGGTTGCCTCAGCACCACCCACTACTAAACCTCCGGCACCGAAGGACTCCTCCATGCTGAGGTCATCATTGGCACCAGCGGCGGCGACTTCAGCACCGGTGCCCACCACTGTTTCAGAGTGGGGGGTTGGCACAGAGATCTACAGCACCGGCACCAGAGGCGCCAGCTCCGCATACGGGTGGCACCGAACCACATGTCTCAGCACTGAGTACTCCTCCGCACCAGAGTTGTTCCCGATCACCGGTATTTTCACCAACACCATTGCCTTCCCCATCAGCACAGCGCTCCCCGAGATCTTACAGTGCGGGACACCGCCGATCACCATACTCTCCACACCAGAGGCTGCCTTCCCCATTTTTAGCAGCCTACAGAGACCACCGTCAATACCATCATCGACACTTCTCCACTTCTCTGGCTTCCTCTAGAGCGTCATACATCCACTCCCGCTCTCCCCGTTCTCCTCACATACGCCACTGGAGCACGGCCAACTTACTTATTCTGACAGGCGCTCACCACTTGACAGACTTTACCACCGTGATGACCGTTACCACCATTATTCACCCGATAGATGCTCGTACCTCTATAGATCCAGATCTCATGGAAGGTCATACTGTGACTGTACATCTCCCAGACATGCCCCAACTCCAGCTCCTCCCACCCCAACAGGACAACCTGCATCTCTGCAACAACTTTCATCAGAGCCAGATGATACCCACCTTTCCGTCACTGAGGAGCACACACTGGAAGTGTCCCCTACTGATCATTCTTCTTCTCTAGATGAAGCCGTCATCCCTGGAGATGTTTCCCCGCTGGATGGCCTTTGGCAGTTCCCAGAGCTCTTCAAGCGGGTGGTAGTAAGCCAGGAGATATCGTTGGATGAAATAAAGGACAAGCAGCATCGTCTTCTCAAAAATCTCCAGCCCCAACATAGATCGAGGATAGCTATACCCCTGGATGATGCCATATTGGAGGTCGCCGAAGAAATCTGGCCTCTGTACCACCGACCAGCAAGAAAGCTGACAGGAAGTACTTTGTACCTCCTAAAGGCATGGAATTCCTCTTCACCCATCCCCAGCCCAACTCCTTAGTGGTGGATGCAGCCCATCAAAGGTCAAAAACGCCACAATACAAACGCTCCTCTTCAGACAAAGACACAAAAAGACTCGATTTATTGGGCAGAAAAGTTTACAAATCCGCAATGCTCACACTCAGAATAGCCAATTACACTGCACATTTCTCCAATCACATTTTTGATACTTTCACAAAGCTTATGCCACTGCTGGACCATCTACCAGAGTCCAAAAGGTCCATATTAAAATCCGTTGTGCAGGAGGGCTACACATCGGCGAGGACAGTGCTTCAGATAGCAATGGACGTGGCAGATACAGCAGCCCGGTCCATGGCTACGGCGGTAGTCATGAGGCGAGCATCCCCCCTCTAAGCGGCGGGAGTCCCCAAAGACCTACAAAATAAAGTTGAAGACTTACCATTCGACAGAGACAAATTATTCACCGAAAAGACAGACAGCGTGTTACATTCGTCCAAAGACTCATGCACAACCCTTCGGACATTGGGTATGTATACCCCACCACATAGGAGACGTCATTATACTCCTTACCAATGGCGTTACAATTACCCATATGTCAGGCAGCAGTGGCAGCAACAACAACGGACCTTCCATCAGCAATGTCCGCACTAAAGACCCCAGAGGCGTCAAAACCTGGGCAACCGTACACAGACCCCACTGAACAACAAACAGCAGGTTTGATGTCTTGGTCGGGGGTACTCAGACAGTCTCCTACAACAGCAGCAGTCACCACACTCATCTCTTCCACCAACGCCTAAGGCTATTTTACCACCAATGGGCCACAATCACAGCAGACAAGTGGGTGTTGGAAATAGTTCAATCCTGATATTCCATACCCTTCCTTGCCATTCTCCCCACTACCCCCCCCCCGTCCCTTTTCAGGGACCCATCTCACGAGGCCCTGTTATGCACCGAAGTCGACCACCTGCTCTCCTTTGGTGCAGTAGAACCAGTCCTGGATGAGTTCAGAGGCAAGGGCTTCTATTCCTATTATTTTTTCAAAAAAAGTCGGGAGGATGGCGACCAATATTAGATCTCTGGTGTTTGAACAGATTTCTATGAAAACAACGATTTAAGATGCTGACACTTGCTGCTATAATACCCACATTGGATCATGGTGACTGATTTACTGCCCTCGACCTCCAGGACGCGTATTTTCATGTGTCAATCCATCTAGCACACAGAAGATTCCTATGGTTTACAGTCGGCATAGATCATTACCAGTACAAAGTCCTGTCCTTTGGCCTCTCATCCGCCCCCAGGGTATTCTCAAAAATCCTGGTGGTAGTCGTGGCATACCTCCGTTGAGAAGGAATAATCATATTTCCTTACCTAGACGGCTCCCTACTGAAGGGTCACTTGCGTACCAAAGTGCTCAATATGGTCCACACCACAATGAGAACTTTCCACACCCTCGGGCTTCTTATCAACGACCAAAAGTCCACTTTTCACCCTACTCAAGAGCTAGAATTCATCAGTGCCTGGTTAGATGAGAACACCACCAGAGCATACTTACCCCTCCAGAGGTTTCAGGCCATTCAAGACTTGACACAAATCATTCGAGGCAGTCCAACCGTTCAGATAATCATTTGTTTAAAGCTCCTGGGTCACATGGCTGCCACAACTTACATGGTACGCTTCACCAGACTACATTTTTGCAGCCTCCAGTATTGGCTAGCTCTAGTATACAATCACACGAAACACGACCTTTACAGATCAGTGAGCCCTCCACAATCTGTCCTCCAGTCGCTCTGCTGGTGGACGAACCATGCAAACCTTCTTACCGGCATACCCTTCCACCAACAGCAACCCTCGCATCACATCACCACCGACACCTCCCTTCTAGTGTGGGGCGCACATATGAGCACCATATCCGCCCAGGGCCGATGGTCACCATCAGAGACACGACTCCACATAAACCTTCTGGAACTCTGGGTGACCTTCAATGCCTGCAGATACTTTCACAACAACATCCTCAATACCACAGTGAGAATCCTCACAATGTCGCAGCAATATATTATGTAAATCGTCAAGGTGGAGCTCGATCCCGCTCCCTTTGTGCGGAAGCAATCCAGTTTTGGAACTAGTGCATTCACCACAGAATCACACCTGTGGCATCTTACTTACCTGGCACCATGAATGTCGTGGCGGATTTTCTCAGCAGCCACTTTGCTCCGGATAATGAGTGGGAATTGCACGATGGGGTACTCCATATTCTCTTCCAATGCTGGGGCACTCCCCTAATAGATCTCTTTGCCACTCATCACAACAAAAAATGCCAAAAGTATTGCTCCAGAGCCAGACTCGCCCCCAGCTCTCTAGGCAATGCATTCCACGTCAATTGGAAGGGACCTCTCCTGTATGCCTTCCCACCTACAGTTCTCATTCCCAAAGTTCTGCAGAAGGTCAGAACAGACAGGGCCATGGTCATACTGATAGCACGAGCATGGGAGCATCAGCACTGGTCTCCCTTCCTCCGACATGTCACCATGCAGACTGTATCCACTTCCAGCCCTCCCGAACCTTTTCACCCAGAACCGAGGCTCATTATGACACCCCCAGATACACACTTTGAAGCTCACCGCATGGTTCCTAACTGGCTGAATCCCTCTGAGTCCCTTTGCTCCACACAAGTCAGAGAAATACTAATCCACAGCAGAAGACAAACAACCAGAACCACTTACCTCTCAAAATGGCGCAGGTTCATTTCCTCGTGTTCCACACAGCAACTGCTTCCTCAGTCAACTCCACTTCATGTTATCCTCAACTACTTGCTACACCTAAAACACAGAGTGCTGTCGTTAGCCTCTCTCAGAGTTCATCTAGCGGCCATTTTGGCGTTCAGACAACCGATTGAAGGCACCTCCTGTCACGAGTTACCCCAAGTCACCTCCCCTTCGGATGCCTTTCCTAGGGGATCGGGCTCCCACCCGTAATTCGTGGCCCCACGTGGGACCAGTGTTCCCCCACTGCCGTATATCTCAACAGGGGTGGGGTTTGGCTGCCAGTAGGGGGAAGGGGGTCCGGGCCCGCCCTCGCTCCGAACCCCAGCCCAGGGCCCTAAGGCGAGGTCGTCTGACCTCGCTTAGCGAAGGGGGTCAGGCCCCAAACCCTCCGCTCTCGGGTTCCATGGCCCCGCCCTGGGCTACTTCTTCCCCCCAGCGCTTTGCCACTCCCGGCTCACTGAGACGAGGCCCGCCTTACTGGGTTCGTCCCCCCACCTCCGACTGGGTCCTCCGTCTCCGCCCTCCTCCCGTGGGAGCCTACCTGGCCCCCTTTTGAACTCCCCGCCACCGGGTCTGGGCTCCGCCCTTCACCGGCGTCTCCCGGGCGCTGCGCCCCCGCTCCTTGCGGGGGGGGCGCCGAAGACATCATCTGCCGGCGCTGGCTTGACCCGGCACGGCCCGCGGCCGCTTTTCCCCACCGCATTCTGGCCGGACAGCTCTAGTGAGCGTTCGCCCACGCCGTCCGGCCCCGCGGCATATTCTCCCCCCCCCCCCCGATCCCGGGGCCGCGCAAGTGCGGGGTGCGGCCGTGCCGGTCACCACCCCGTCACACCTCCCTATTCACCCACTCAACTACCAAGAGATTCGTGAAGGGCCTTATGAACCTAAGCCCCCTCGCAAACCCGTTCCTCCAGTGTGGAACTTAGATGTCGTACTTGGAGCTCTAACTACTCCACCATTCGAACCGTTGGTGACTATACCACTTCAGACATTAACTATGAAAGTGGTTTTCCTTCTTGCCATTATGTCAGCACGTAGAGTTGACGAGTTATCGGCCCTTATGGCAACACCCCCGTATACCATTTTCAATAAGGATGGCGTAGTCCTAAGGCTTCACCCAACATTTGTCCCTAAAGTTTCGTTGACTTTTCACGTCAATGAACTGATTATCCTTCCATCTTTTTACCCAAAACCTCTTGCCTTGTTGCGTGAAGCATCCCTTCATTCGCTTGATATTCGCAGAGCCCTTGCATTTTATATAGAACGCACGTACCTTTCAGAAAAACTGACTGACTGATTGTGTCTCTGGCCGAGAGATCAAAAGAACATCCAATATCATCTCAGTGCATCTCAAAACTCATAACCACGTACATAACTGAGGCTTACGCATCCAAGCGTATACCGCTTCCGACACAACCTCAAGCCCATTCCACGAGAGCAATGGCAGCTTCAATGGCCTTCCTCAAGGGTGTTTCCTTTAAAGACATATGCAGAGCAGCCACCTGGTCCTCGCATGACACTTTTGTAAAACATTACGCTATACATCAGAGGAGGTTTTCAGATACCGCGGTGGCATCAGCGGTGCTCTCTTCAGCAGACAAATAGGGACTCCATTTTTTCCCACCTTCCTGCTTAGTGCAGTACTGCTGCTCAGTCGCCTACAGTGGAGCACCCACGGGGACATCACTAGAAGAAGAAAGTGAAGTTACTTACCTCGGTGCAGTAACTGTCGTTCTTCAAGATGTGTGTCCCTGTGGGTGCTCCACTACCCGCCCTCCTCCCCACTTCGGAGTCTTTCTCCTTTATGTCTTCCAGATTCCGAGGCGGCCTCGAGGAACTGGCGGGGGCTGGACTGCGCACTCACACAAAAGAGCGTGAACACTGCGAGACACCACCGCGCATGTGTGGTCCGGCCGAGTACTGCTACTGGAAAAATCTCCGTTCTGCGGCACTGGGGCAAGCCCAGCACCTACAGTGGAGCACCCACTGGGACACACATCTCGAAGAACGACAGTTACTGCACCGAGGTGAGTAATTTCTCTTTATTTGGAAATAATGTCAAAATACTGTCAAGCCGGAGGACCTCTTACTCTAAACTCCTGTGTAACCCCCTTTTTCCTCCCCAGGTTACTCGGGAGCAGGTCACACTCACAGGTGTGCCTGGGCGCCTGATGGTTTTAACATAAAAGGAGATCCTGAGTACCCCAGTGGTGATGTTGTTTAGTTGGGGAAACCCTATCCACCCCCTTGCTGCTGTCCCTTGCTCATATATAACATATAATGGTGGTGCCTCCACCTGGCTGGCCCTGTACACATTTAACGGTGTGCCTTGGGAGCCTCCAGGAATAAAATTATTCCAGCAATAATCTGGATCATCTAGCTCCAGAACAACAATTACAAATCACATCTGATAGATTACAGTAGAAAAAACAACCTTTACTTAACAACTTAAAGAAACAGAGTTTAACAGATTAACAGTGAATAACACTAACAAAGTACACAGAAATAATAGGAACGTATCTATCTGGCATTTGCACTGCCACCATTTATCATACCCCAGAGTGTGCATTCCTCAGGGCTCACAGTACCATACACTTGCTTGCGTGGGCGCGCTTGAAGATTTTGCAGCTGGAATGGATGATTCTAGTCTCCTTCTGTGTGCTTCTGTAGTACTTCTAGCCACAGGTACAGCCAAAGGGCAATCAGAAGCAGCCTGCTAGAGTCCAGTCCCAAAGGCTCTGAATCCAAGTCTGTAGCTGCAACCTAACAGCTCCTGGACTGGCTAAAACTCCTCCACAGCAGCCTGGCTCCTTTTTTCTAAAAACAAAGGGAAGAGTCCACAGACTCCACACACATGGAGAGACCCAGACCCCAAACAAAGAGAAATTTCCTTCCTGGTTTCCTCAAGGGCTCATGGGAATTGTAGTCTCTGGGGCTAGATTGCAGCACACAGGATCTTCCCAGAGAATAAGCAAAGGCACTTTTAGTAAGGGGACTACACCTGTAACCCTCATTGTATGAGGAATAAGGGCAGTCAGAGGAAGAGTGTTCTATTTCGAAATAAGTGCTGTATAGACACTTAAGTTGCATAGCTTATTTTGAGTTAAGCCCAGCTCAAACATGCACAGAAAGCAAAACAGTATTTTCAGAGCAGATTCTGAGAGCTGCCTTTTCAGAGATGGTATGTTCACCACATTGATCTACTATTATTCCTACAACTCTTATCCTGCACATAGTTGTGAATAAAAACATATGTGTGTGGTGTTATGCTAATATGTTTCTCTGCCTGCATATAGAAAACCTTGCTGAAATCCTGGCCCCAATGAAGTAATTAGCATACCTCCCACTACATACCTCCCAACAGCCCTAGATTGCCTGGGATTGTCCGACTTTGACCCTGAAGCCTCCTGTCCTGGATGAAGTGGCTCTTGTACCAAGGGGCTGGCTGGGCACAGCTCCCCACTCTAGGCATTGCGACCTAGCTCGTGGCACACTGGGTCACATTGCTGATCAGGTTTGGGGCAATCTATTATCCACTGCAGTGCCATTCAAATTTGGCAAAGTCACAACCCCATTAGGGGACAGGGAGCCAGGCCCAGACCTGTGGTACAGGACCCACTACTGTGGATGAATGCAGGATGGGCTCATCCTTCAACTCCCCAGGCCTCCCACTCGTGGAAGGCATCACTCAACTCCCTCCAGCCAGACTCTTCCACTACCCAGGACAGCACCCAACATCTCCCCCTCACCTCCCGGGGCAGAAATTGTACAACACCACTGAAAACACTGGGATTTAATGGGGTTAGGATTTCACCCTGGGTCTAGGAATGTACTTGTGATTACTGTCTGACTATCTTGAAATAGAAAATAACATACCCAGAGGTTTAAAATATATTCCTAAACTGAATATCCTAATCTGTCCTAACATTTCCTTTGCTTTAACTTTAATTCTGCAGTCATTTCAAAGTGTAGTTATGATTAGCAAACTGATTTTTTTAAATGACATCTTCTTACTCACAGTGTCTCTGAAAAAGTTAATCTCTACTACTTTTTATACCCTTAACCACTATTCAGCCCATTCACCAATGGAAGAGTTAGCTGAATTCCTTTTTGTGTGCAACACAATCAATAATTAATAAAGAAGGCTCAGATTTGCAGCTGGTGTAAGTTGGGCAGAGATCCAGGGAAGTCAGTGGAGGTATGCTGCTTTACACTAGCTAAGACTCTGGCTCTACGTTCCAGTGGCAGAATCTATAACTTGTTAATTTGTGAACAAAAATAACACAGAGCAAGACTTTCATATCTTAGAATAAATATGCAGAAGTGGGCAATAGAGAAAAAAATCTTTCTACTAACTGAACAAATACAATATGAACTTATTTAGAAATAATAAACACGGACTCTCACAGATTTTTACAAAGTCATTTTTTGAAATGTAATTGCACTGTAAGCCTGTTTGTTCTACAGTTTCAAAGAACATTGTTACAATGATAGCTTAATATGGACTCAGGAGTATTTTTAGTAGCTTTCAAGTTTTTCAGGTTTTAGCTCTTAGAATATTAATGATGCTAAGTCAGGCCTGGGCAAAATATGGCCTTCAGGCCGAATCTGTCCCACCACGCCACTGGATCCAGCCCGTGGAGGCAGCAGGGAACTCCAGGCAGGCTCCCCAGCTTGCCCCAGACAGGCTCCCCTGCTTGCCCAGCAGCCCCTCACGCCGTTCAGAAACAGTTGCTGGGCTCTGTTTCTGTTTCAAAACTGGAGGGAATGGGGGAAGCTTCAGGAACTGCCCCTCACCCCCAGCACAATCCCATTGGCCTGTTTCTGGCCAGAAACCGGCCAATGGGAACTGCTTGTTTGAATAACAGGCAGCCAAGAAGAACCACACCCCATCTCCTTGGCTCAGTTATTCACTTAAGCACATGGCCAGGCAAGCAGGCAGGCTGGCTGGCTGGGAAAGGTTTTAAGGTCTTCAAGCCTTAGCTCTGCAGGCAGGCAGGCTGGTTTGGCTGCTGGCTGGTAAGTCTCCTGGCCTGCATCTGGCACCCCAGCGCCTCCCTGCCCCAACCCTCTGCCCCCCCCCCATTCAACATACCCAAACCCTCTGTCCCCCTCTTGCACCCATATCCGCTCCCAGATCTGGCACCCCAATCTCCTGCCCCAGATCACAATCCCCTCCTACCCTAGGTCACATCCCAAACCCCTGCACTCCAATCCCCTGCCCTAAGTCACAACCGCCTCCTTCACCCAAACTCCCTCCCAGACTCCAGTCTCCCTTCTGCACCCCAGTCCCTTACCCCAAGCTCCCTTCTGCACCCAACCTCCATCCCAGATCTCGCATTTCCTCCATTAATATCATGGAAGAATGTGGCCCTCAACCACTTTCCAAAATCTTGGAGTGGCCCCCCCATCAAAAATTATTGCCTACCCCTTTGCTAAGTGCAGTCTTCTGTCAGGTGTTAAGACAATGGGTTAAACTCAGCCCTGACATAAACGGGTGCAATACCATTCAACATAATTTAGAATTATACTTACCTGTGCCAAAGAATATAACAAGAGTGTGCATACGTGTGTATGCATACACACACACGTCACACACACATTGATAGCAATGTATTAATTGGAAACGAGGTATATACACTCGTCCTTTATTTCTATGTCACTACCTGGCCTCGGTCTGTTTTCACTGAAAGTTGCTATTGTCTGATTATTGTTCACTAGCCTGTGTGAAATGAATTAATTTCATGCTCTACAGATGTCCATATCCCAGAAACTAGAATCCCAACTAGCACTTCTTCCCCAAAGTTCCTGAGCCCTGTGTAGAACTTGAGATATAAGCCCTTGTGTCAGAGGCCTGGCATGACGCCGGAACTAAAGTAGTGGCCAAGCTTTGCTAATATAAAGCAAAGCTAGTAAAAGTTAGGCTGTAAGCAAACATCAAACCCTGCCTGCTTGGCCATTTATAGAATTTATCAAGAACAGAGCTAATATTGCAAAAATTCACATTCCTTTGAAGCACTAAGTACAAGGAACTCAAACAAGCACATCCCGATATCAAGTGATACCAAAACATCTCAATATAAAAAACAATACAAAAACATTCCCCAAGAATAATAGGAACACAGTAACCTCTCCTAAAAGATAAGGTCAGGATGACAATATGGGTACGTCTACACAGCAACATTATTTTGAAATAACTTAGTCTGGGGTCATTATCTTTGAAAACTCGTGGAGATCGGGAAAGATCCCGGATGATTGGAAAAAGGCAAATGTAGTGCCCATCTTCTAAAAAGGGAAGAGGGACATTCCAGGGAACTACAGACCAGTCAGCCTTACTTCAGTCCCCGGAAAAATCATGGAGGGGATCCTCAAGGAATCCATTTTGAAGCATTTGTAAGAGGGGAATGTGATCAGGACTAGTCAACATGGATTCACCAAGTGCTAGTCATGCCTGACCAATCTGATTAGCTTCTATGATGAGGTAACTGGCTCTGTGGACACGGGGAAGTCAGTGGATGTGATATACCTTGACTTTAGCAAAGCTTTTGATACGATCTCCCACAATATTCCTCGTGGAATGAGGAGTAATGGTAGTTCGAATTAGGATCTTTAATTCGAACTATCTCATCCGTGCCGCGTGTAGCCGCAGGCACGGAGTTCGGACCAAGGGGGATTTAAAAATGGCGGCGCCCGAGAACATGCAAATGAAGCCCGGAATATTTAAATCCCGGGCTTCATTTGCAACTCTGGTTGCCCTCATTACCCTACCTAGCTCGAATAACGAGCTAGTGTAGCCGTACCCGAGGAGTGATTATTCCCCTTTATTCAGCACTAGTGAGGCCACATCTGGAGTATTGCGTCCAATTCTGGGCCCGCCACTACAGAAAGGATGTGGACGCTTTAGAGAGAGTCCAGCGGAGGATAACCAAAATGATTAGGAGGCTGGAGCACTTGACCTATGAGGGATTGGGCTTATTTAGTCTACAGAAGAGAAGAGTGAGGGGGGATTTGACAGCAGCCTTCAACTTCCTGAAGGGAGGTTCCAAAGAGGATGGAGAGAGACTGTTCTCAGTAGTGACGGATGGTAGGACAAGGAGCAATGGTCTTAAGTTACAGTGAGGTAGGTCTAGGTTGGATATTAGAAAAAACTATTTCACGAGGAGGGTGTTGAAGTACTGAAATGGGTTACCTAGGGAGGTGGTGGAATCTCCATTCCTAGAGCTTTTTAAGTCTCAGCTTGACAAAGCCCTGGCTGGGATGATTTAGTTGGGGTTGATCCTGCTTTGGGCAGGGGGTTGGATTCGATGACCTCTTGAGGTCTCTTCCAGTCCTATGATTCTGTGATTCTATGATACACAGCAGGCAGTTATTTTGAAATAATGTCAAAATACTGTCAAGCTGGTGGACTTCTTACTCCGACTCCTGTAACCCTCATTTTGTGAGACATAAGGGAAGACAGAGGAAGAATGCTCTATTTTGAAGTAAGTGCTGTGTAGATGTTCCCAATTTCAAAATAATCTATACCCTTAGGGGTACTCGAGAGAAGTCTGGGGGGTACGTCAACACAACTGAAGTTTGGAGAAAACTGAATTTTTGTTATAAGTTTTACAGTGCTTTATTATTTTTGTACTTTTTACTCCCAAAAATTTCATTGCTCACCTGGCTATGATTACATTTTTTTAAACAAATGTGTTGCAATGGTAGAAAAAAAATTGTGTGTCTGAAAACTGTAGTTACTGGGGGTACTTATAATTTGTTTTTTGAAAAAGGGGTACTTTATTTAAAAAAAAAGGTTGAGAAACACTGATTATATAGATAGTATAATGAGCTTTCATGGGCTTAACCCACTTCTTCAGATAAATGGAGCTCGGGGTCCAGGGGTACAAATATATAGCAGAAAAAGAGGGGAGAGGGGGAAGGGAGGAAACCCTGTCAATTAAAGTGTCCATGCTGTAGTCATCATGAACAGAACAGATTATGAACAGAAGGTTATTAGACAACTCGTCAACACCAGATTCTATAGGCTTCTTTCCTCTGATCCCACTAAAGAATACGAAACAAACAAACAAAAAAACCAAAACCAACCAACCAAACAAACAAAAACAACTAGACCATCTGCTCATGAAACTCCCTGCTACAGCTCAGGACTAAATCTATAGAAACACACCCTCAAATCCATGAGCAGAAGTTTTCTATCTGCTACCCAAGATCCACAAGCATGAAAATCCCATACATCCCATCATCTCAGGCACTTGCACACTTACAGGAGGATTATCCAGTTATGTTGACTCTCTCCTCAGACCCTATGATACCTGTACACCTAGCTACCTTCAAGACATCATTGACTTCCTGAGGAAACTACAGAACATCAGTAATCTTCTGAAAACATGGATGTAGAACCTCTTTACACCAACATTCCACATGATGATGGCTCACTAGTTGTCAGGAACACTATCCCTGATGATGACACTGCACACTTGGTGACTGAGTGTCGATTTTTGTCCTCACTCACAACTATTTCCAATTTGGGGACAACTTATATCTTCAAGTCAGCAGCACAGCTATGGGCACTTGCATGGTCCCACAATATGCCAATATCTTTATGGCTGACCTCGAACAACGTTTCCTCAACTCTCGCCCCCAGCACCTTTACTCTACTTATGCTACATTGACGACATTTTCATCATATGGACCCACGGGAAGGAGACCCTTGCAGAATTCCACAGGGATTTCAACAACTTCCACCCCATCATCCACCTCAACCTGGACCATTCCACACAAGAGATCCACTTCCTTGACACTACAGTACAATTAAATGACAGCCACATTCCCACCACTTTAAACTGGAAACGTACCGACCATTATAGTTACCTACATGCCTCTAGTTTTCATCCAGGACACATTACCTGATCAATTGTTTACAGCCAGGCCCTAAGATACAGCTGGATTTGCTCCAATCCCACAGACAGAGACAAACACCTACAGGATCTCTATCAGGCATTCTTCAAGTATCAGCTTCTTCAAGATAGGCCCAACAAACAAAATAACAGAACACCATTAGTCATCACCTACAGCCCCCAGCTTAAACCCCTCCAGCGCATCATTGACAATCTACAACCTATTCTGGAAAACGATCCCTTACTCTCATAGGCTTTGGGGGACAGGCCAAAAGCCTATAGACAACCCCCTATCTTGAAACAAATTCTTTCCAGCAATCATGCATCTCACCTCAATCATACTCACCCAGGAACCCGCCCCTGCAATAAACTCCAGTGCCAATTCTGTCCACGCATCTACACAAGTGACATCATCACAGAAGTTAACCACATAAACCACCACATCAGAGGCTCATACAACTGCACATCCACTAATGTGATCAATGCTGTCAAGTGCCAGCAGTGTTCTTCTGCCATGTATATTGACCAAACTGGACAATTCTAAGACAAAGGATCGATGGACACAAATCAGATATTTGAAATGGTAACACACAGAAACCTGTTGGGGAACATTTTAACTTGCCCAGGCTCTTATTCATGGATTTAAAAGTTGCTATCCTCTTACAAAGTAATTCCAGAAACCAACTAGCGAGAGATAGAGTCTGCAGAACTGGCCTTCATATACAAATCTGACACATTGACTCAAGGATTGAACAAAGACATTCAGTGGATGGGCTGTTATATTCAACACCCAAATGACACCAAAAGTTAAGTATTGGGCACTTACAGCCCATTCTATTAGCCTCATTTAGCACAGACACTTTAATTGACAGGTTTTTTTCCCCTCCCTTTCTCCCCTCTTTTTTTTCTATATATTTGGACCCCTGGACTTCTTGTTCCATTCACCTAAAGAAGTGGGTTGTACCCACAAAAGTTCATGTTACTATCTATAGTTTTTGGTTAGTCTCTAAGGTGCTACAGGATCATTCATTGTTTTTTAAGGTTTTTTTAGGTGCTATTAACGTGCTTTGTCAACAATAAACCTGGCTGGGTGCCTCATACCTTAAGAAATCTTGTGGTCATTGGACAATTTGCTCGAGGTCTGCTTTATCAACTACCTGCACAAAGCTGAAACCATACACACAAATACAAAAACCCACCCCCACACAGTCAAACATCTATCAATATCTATCAACACACTGTAGTTATCGAACCACCTGTAGGAATGCCAGTGGAGCTTAGGGAAGCTCCTTTCCTTTACTCTTCTTGCCTGTTCAGGCCCAGGACTGAATGAAGTGTAGACTTCACTTTTGTTCATAGAGGTGATCTGACCCAGATCAGGCATCTTTTGTGGTGTTTGGGGAGCTTCTTTGATATTCCTACTCTTTGACAAGGAATACAATTAGATCTCTAGTGCTGTCAGGCTGGCAACTTTCATTAAGCATTCAGTCCATTCAGATTTTTGAAAAGTTACAATGTGTATTGCACTTTCTGACAAGCCATTTAAAAATATTTTATGCGCAACAAATGGTATTCAATAAGTTATTTTTATATCTTTATCAGGAAGGGGTTTTTTTTGAATGATAGACTATTTCAGGATAAGCACTACATGCAACCCCCTCTCTGTTGGTACTAGTGCTAGAACTGTTAATTTTCTTTCTTCACAGTATGCCTGGGATGCAAGTGAAGAATACCTGTTCAAGGCAATGGTGGCTTTTGCCATGAGAAGATATTCCAACAAAGAAACAACTCAGTAAGTGAATACTCAGTCATTCAATAGAGGTATTCTCAGTAATGCTTAAGATGGAACATATTTTAATATAGAGAAGTTATAGAAATAAACACTAGGTAGAACTAGCATACTGCAATGCCATTATTATATTTTCTACAATCCTGATATGTGCTAGGTGGCTTGTGAATTTGATCACTGCCAATTTGATCCTCTTGGCCAAATTCTCTGTTGCCGTAAATTAGCTACTTGGCTTCACAGGAGCTGTACCTGTTTAAAACAGCAGAGAATTTGTCCTTACATGTTACATGACTCCATAAGTGAAGGTTCTGAACAAACAAGAGTTGGAGATAAGGGAAAGAAAAGAAAAGGGTGACAATAATGAGAAATTATTCTCAGGTAGGCACGATGAAGGTGGCTCAGTTCCCTTTTTTAAATCTTTGTCTTCTTGGTTACCTTTGATCTGCTTTGCATCTCACAGATGAGATGACGCAAAGGCCAGCATGCAGGAAGACATGGAGGGTACATCTACACTACAGAGAAGATCGACAGTGGCTGCTGTCAATCTTCCAGGGTTTGAATTAGCGGGTCTAGTGAAGACATGCTAATTTGAACTGAGGGGATGCTCTGGTTGATACTGGTAGTCCTGCTTCCACGAGGAGTAAGGGAAATGGAAGGAGGAGTGTTCTCCCTTCAACTTCCTGCAGTGTGGACAGCGCCAAAAGTCAAGTTAAAGTACTTCGACTTCAGCTACACAATTAACACAGC
Organism: Pelochelys cantorii; assembly: GCA_032595735.1. NCBI lineage: Eukaryota > Metazoa > Chordata > Testudines > Trionychidae > Pelochelys > Pelochelys cantorii. Next base: position 138,175,467 of record CM064326.1, on the reverse strand, counting down.
TGAAGTTGCATCTCTTAATTCAACCTTGTCCTATAGTGTAGACGTACCCAAAGATGTTTATGAGAAAAGGAGACAAAAGTGATATACAATGACACACTTATCAGAATATGGAGGGTTGTCTGTCTCTGAGGGTGCATCTACACTGTACCCGTGGGTCAATATAAGGTATGCGATTTGAGCTACGCAAATTGAGTATCTTTTTTCGATCTAATTTCTAAATAATGCACTATTCCAAAATGTCCCTTAACCCTCATGGAACAAGGGCTACAGGGATGCCAAAATAATGCTCCGTTATTTTGAAATCTATTTCGATATAACGGGCGTGTTTAAAGATGTGGAATAGCTATTTCGGGATACTTTAAGTATCCCGAAATAGCGCCACTGTCTAGACATAGCCTAAGAGTACAACTGCCTAATTTCCTTACACTTTTGTCAGGAAAAAGCTTCAGATTTCACACTTCAGGGCATAAGCTGATTACCAGCTGGAGTCAGGAGAAAATCTCCCCATATTGTTATTATACTTTCTCAAATGTATGGTATTGGCTACTTTACAAAACAGGCTACTATACTATATAGGTCTTTGATCAGTGTCAGTATGGCAGTTCCTATGTCTTTATTCACCTCCTCCTTAGAGATGAAAACTATATAAACATATTTCAGTAGCCTATATTTTTGCCTATGAGTATAAACAGAAATGTCTACAGTTCTAGTACATTACTGAGGCCAGGCTTTAGATTTACTTTTAAGCAAAACTGGCTCTGGCTGGCACTGAGTCTGATGAAGCATTTTCCATATTTGCAAAGAGATTAGCTAATCTGAGTCATATGATATTTGATTGCAGCTACAGTAGTGGGTTTTAAATAAAACAACCCCATCCATAACTGAGATGTTGGCTCATTACCATTTCATTCTGATTTGTAAGAAGCTCTCCTTTAAGCTAGAGAGCCGTATCTGGTATGTACCAATATCACTTTCCTCAGGTTCCACAGGAACAAGTCAGGTGACAGCATGCTTCTATTATTTTGTATCATTGCAAACAACATGAGTGCTACTCAGAGAAAATGAACTGAAGTAAACAAATCATTAAAGGTGACCTGAAAAGCTTTTTCAAGATTGTACACTTTTGCAGCTTATGAAATTTATGGTCCATGAATATGGTTCACGTCTTACTTATTTGTGATACAAAGCCTGTTTTTCTTCAAATTTGTGGCAATTACACCCACCTAGGGAAAAAACAAGGGAGAGGCACTTAATCTATATCACCTGTTGGCATCACTGCTACTTTCATGCCATGATAATAGTAATAGAAATAACAGTAAGTTGACTTGGAAGCAAAAAAAAAAATGATGCTGATATCAAATGGGCTTACATTTTTAATATTAACTAGTCTCAGTCAATATTAATTTTTAATATTAACTAGCTGTGTTAGTCTGTCACTTTAAAAATGACAAGTAGTTCTGTGGCACCTTAGAGACTCATTTGAAGAAAAGGGTTGTGCCCACGAAAGCTCATAATACTATATATATTTTTGTTAGTCTCTAAGGTGCCACAGGACTACTTGTTGTTTTTAATACTAAATAGGTTATCTGCCTTGGGAATTTATAGAACCTACAGCTCAAAGATAATCATAGAAGTTTAGGACTGGAAGGGACCCCGTACTCAAGGGTTTCCCACTTCCAGCCAAGGGGAGCCACAAAAAGTGGTGTGGTCTGGGCCGCCACTTCCTGCAGCTCCCCTTGGCTGGAAATGGTGAACTGGAGCCTACAGGAGCCACAAGGCTCCATGGCTACAGAGCCTTAGGTAAATAAATGGCACAGGCCCGCTAGCAGTTTTCCCAAAGCAGGCTCATGGCTCACTTTGAGAAACACTGATCTAAACCATCCTTGACAGGTGTTTATCCAACCTGCTCTTCCCGAGGCAATTTATTCATTGTTACAGTTAGAAAGTTTTTCCTGATGTCCAACCTAAACTGCCCTTGCTGCAATTTATGCCCATTACTTCTTATCCTATCCTCAGAGGTTAAAGAGAACAATTTTTCTCCCTTCTCTTGCAACAATCTTGTATGTACTTGAAAACTGTGATCATGTCTTCTTCCAGACTAAACAAACTCAGTTTTTTCAGTCTTTGCTGATAGATCATGTTTTTAAACCTTTAATCATTTTGGCTGTGTTTAGATTACATCCCTCTTTCGACAAAGAGATGTAAATTAGGCACGTCAAAATTGCAAATGAAGCCGGGATTTGAATTTCCCGTGCTTCATTTGCATAATCACGTTATGGTGCTCTTTCGAAAAAGCGCTATTTCGAAAGTAAAATCGCGGGACCAGTTGTTTCCCATTTTGTATGTGTACAACTAATTGTTCCTTTCTAAGTGGAGTACTTTGCATTTGCCCTTATTAAATTTCATCCTATTTACTTCAGACCACTTCTCAGTTTCTTCAGATCATTTTGAATTTTAATCCTATCCTTCAAAGCAGCCCCTCCCAGCTTAGTATAATTTGAAAACTTTGTAAGTGTTCTCTCTATCTCATTATCTAAACCATTGCTGAAGATATTGAAATGAACTGGACCCAGAACTGAGCTCTGCAGAACATCACTCATTATGCCTATCTAGTTGGTCTGTAGGAAAATACTGTGGCAGTTTCTTCTTTCACTAGGTCATTTTGCCACTAACAGAATTCTTCTCGTGGAAGAAAATCTTTTCCATAGTCAGTTTTAAACCAATCTATCACTTTAATACAGAATTAAATTTCTGCTATGAAGTCCTATGGATTAATTTATATACTTGGTAGTACAGTTGTCATTCTCTTATAAATTCCATATTCACTTCAGTTGAATTATTGCTGATTTATACCAGCGTAGGTGAAAAAAAAAAGAATCAAGGCCTTCCGAAATTATAATAATCGATACTTTCATGTCAAGATATCAGCTCACTACAGGTGTGGTCTCCTAGCAACCATTGAGCTTGGCCAAGTCCAGTAACACCCTCACTAATTGACTCTGCTCCCTTATTGGACATCAGGGCCAACAGATCATCATTTAAGCCATGCAGCAACAACAGCACAGTGGCTGTATATTGTGTTCCATGCCCGCAGTTGTGCCACACTTGCTTCCCGCACTAGCCCTTGCTCCAAACCTTGTTTGCTCTGCTCCAGCCCTGCTCCTTTCATTGCTCAGAACTCCTGGCTCCAACCATTGTCATGTTTCCTCACCACACCCCTAGTTTTGTCCATTGCTTCTACTCTGGCTCTGACCATTGGCTTCTCTCCTGACTGCACCTCTAGCTTTGTCCTTCAACTCTGCTCCAACCCACAGGCCAGACTCTTGTTCCAGTCATCAGGCTGTACTGCCTACACCCTTGTGTGTGACATTTTGTGCTAGTGTTGTTGTTTACTTGGAGGCGAGGTTTTGTGTGTCACTGGAAAAGGGATAATTCTTTGGTGCTACAGTGTCAAAGGAAAATCAATGTAATATGTCCTATTAGACCAATTAAAATGTTGTGCGTGAAGTCAGAGAAACATCTCTGCCCCTACATTTTCTTCATCAGATAAACTTCTAGCCATGTAACTATGTGTCAGTAAATTATATGATTAGATAACCTGTTTAAATTCCATTTTACAGCGTCACTGATTTTATTGGCAAAATTTCAAGGAACTTTCATTAGGGATGTAGAAGATTCACCATGGATTATTCAGTGTCATAAAAGAAAAACCATCTGATTATCATGAAGGAATGGTTGAGATTAGGGATGTTAAATATCGGTTAATTGAATAGTCGATTAACCTCATGAATTTTTATCGGTTACTTGACTATTTGATAGTCCCTGGAGGTAGGGCCGGCAGCCAGTGCACTCTGGCCCCACTCCTGAGGAGCCGCTCCCCTCACAGACTGCCCTCCTAACCCCACTCTGCTGCCTGTGATACAGAGGCAGCAGCGCAGGGTGGCAGCAGCCCCTGTCCGGGGGGTGAGGGGGAGGGTCTGAGCTCCTGGACTGGCACGAGCTCCTGCCCACCTGGCTCCCAATACACTTTAAATGCAGAGCCGCAGCAGAGGTAAGTCCTGGACCCGGTGCAAGCCAGGACTGAGCCAGGCTGCCTGCCTGCCTGACTCCTAATACACTTTAAATGCAGAGCCGCAGCAGGAGTAGGTCCTGGACCCACTGCAAATCGGGACTGAGCTGGGCTGCTGGCCAGCCTGCTAAGAAATTTACTGGCAAGGGGTGGGGGAGGAAATGTGTGTAGTCTATAACATTAACCTATAAGGTTATTACATCCCTAGTTGAGCTTTAAACAATATGAGACATTGTATGCCAATGATAAAAAAATTATGACATCAGAGGAACAGAGAATGATTGAAGGTTTACATTTTTGTATGAAGGTCCAGATCCTTGTTCCCCTTGCAAGTATATAGGCTATGGAGAAGATGATGATCTAGGAAGGGAAAGACTCATTGCCACAAGGTCACTGAGGAGCAGGAGAGATGTTCCATAGCTCTATTGCATTTCCAGGGCTTCATTTACCATCACATGTATTGCATACTCTTCAAGGACATGGGAGATGAATAGTGGGTAGATCATCACAGTCAGAACACCCTACTTACTAGGATTCAAAATGACCCCTTGCTAGATCCCTGGAGGAAGGATAAAGGGGGATTTTTTTCATCACGGTGACAAGCTTTTGGCATAGAAAATGGCAATAGTCCAGCAGTAGGTACCCATTACTGCCCTTGTGTCACTACTAAGTCCTGTTCAGACCCTATTTTCTAGCAGCAAGTCAGAAAAGGTTTCCATTATATTCAAATTTCAACCAAAAATTTATCCAATTAGAATTTAAAAAACAAACTCAATGATTTGAGCTTAAAACTGTAAAGACATTAAGTTGACAAAGTAGTGTGAAACAGAAAAATCATACTACCCATTTGAGTATTCTGCAATAATGAACAGAAAATGAGTGTTTATTGTAAAATTTAAACTTTTGCAGCAGAGGCACAAATCCTTGATTTCTTGCTTACTAGGGTTTTGTAATTCACTTTGAAATTCAGACATTCATAAACTATGTGAACCAGTCTCTGATTGCACAGTGTAAAAAACTGATCTTTGGTAATTTGTGTTGGTAACCTTAGTTTCCCTAATCTGTGACTCATTTTAAATAATGTACATCTCTTTCGTGTTGGAGACAAGTTAATCTTTAGCACATAAAGAATGTGAGAAAATTTCTTTTAATTTAACAGTGAAATCGGTTGTTGCCATAACTTCTATCAACACTATATTTAAAAATCTGCAGTATCTTTCACTGCCTTGCTAGACAAAACCAAACTTTTTCTGTATCTTTTACACCAGGATTACATCTGCATTTGAAGTATTTTGACCATTTAGAAATGGAATTATAAATCTTCGTGAGTTCTCAGATTTGAACTGATTATGTCAAGATGAATGTTTTGGCCCTGTTGGTTATAGAGGTTCTATGAGGAGGAGAAGCATCTGCTGCCTTGCAAAATGTCAGACCAAGGGCATCAGAAGAACCCAAATTCTGGGGTCTTCCTATGATCCAGGAGAGGATAGGGTCTGCACAGAAGCTATGTGCCTCTGCACTGCTCTTTGGCTCACTGCACTTTCTTTTATTTCTTGACAGTCTGGTACTTCCCCCATTAGAAAAGATGCTTTGCTCTCTTAGAAACTTACACGTTTTTGTCCCTTCTGCTCACTGATCTGGAGGAAACTATTACTCAGATTTGTAAGCTCTTTGGGGGAGGGCATGTCTTTTGTTTTGTGTTCATGCAATGCCTAGCACAATGGGGTCCTGGTCTATGATTAAGGCTTCTAGGTGCTACAGGAATACAAATAATCATAATTTATTGTCATATATTATAAAAAGGAAACTGGTGAAATTTGCCAGTGCACATAGCATGGGTCCTAAGATATGGTCCAGTATGTCATTCAAACGTGACTAAATATTAACACTTGCTAACTATTTCTAACACAGAAGGTGGTTTTATTGTAACTTTACCCTAATAAAAAGTTACAATAAATACAAAAAAAATCATGACAGGTTTACAAATTTACATAACGGTAATTTCCATTAGGATACCAAATTTTTCAGTCTGAAAAAATTCTTACTGTTAGCTACATAAAATATTACAGCACAGTATGAATTAACACACATGTGGGAATAGGAAATGGTATTTAGGGATGTAAAATCCCAGTTAATCAGTTAACTAGTTAAATGTTAGGTTAACTAAATGTTTAATTGGTTAACTGAGTAGCGGGATCTCAGTGCTCCAGCCCTCCCTGCCGGCTCTCAGCTCCTGTGCCAAGGGTGCTGCCAGGTGCTGTCTCCCAGCCCCGGTGCTGTGGCGAGGTTTGTGGCTGGCTGCCGGCTCCCAGCCCCAGGCAGCAGGCTGCAGGCAGGGGGCTGCTTCTGAAGAACCCTAGTATATGTAAAAGAGTAACTTTGTATGATAACGATAGAGATGCATCCATGTTAGTCTGGTCTAGCTGAAACAAAAGACAGAACTATGTATGATAACCACGCTGTGAAAAGATATGTGAACTTGTGTCTTACATGGTAGTTCATCTTGGTGTTTACTCAGCCTCCTTGAAATTCCCATGAACAACAAGTTCATTCTTTTCAAAGCCGAGGATTTGCTACTCTCACATTCTGTTGATGAAGAATGGCAGGGGAGCCAAGTTCTGTATGATTATAATTGTTCAAGGATTTTATATGCAACAGGGAGCTGAAAGGAAGGAAAATTGACCTATTTTCCTGAGTCTTGCTGCTCGAATTATTAAAATATTAATAAAAGCATTTGCCTGTTAATTATATAAATAGAGATGGAGCTACAGCTAAGCATTTTGGGAAAGATTGTAAGCAGATGTGGACCCAAACTTTACAGTTGAGATCCGTCTTTGAATGTGGTATGATAATTCCAGCTAAATTATCTTATAAATGAAACAAACTAGTAGTTGTCTATTGTCAACAAACTGAAGCAAAACATTTTAAAACACAGAGGTCTGCCTTTGGCTTTTATTCAAGCATGCTCTCTGTGTTGCTGAAATTTATAAGCCGCTTACAATCATGGACATGGTGAAGAGTAACAACATAGTTCAAATTTACAAAAATAACAGAGGGTGTAATTCTATTGCATATCTCTACACAGTGTGTTTCAGTTTCTGAAACCAGAAAGGCTTCTTCTATCTAAAGCATTAGGCAACCTCACATCACTAAAACATACAATAAATATGGCATTTCTTAACAATATCTGGAACAATCAAATAAGTAACATAACATAACAAGCATATGTCCATTCTGCCTCAGAACCTAGCCCACTTCCTTCCAAATCAAGGCTATAGTTGTATAGGTCATGACTGTTCTTTTATATAACCTCCTACCTTGTGCCAACCTTCTGCTGCATTTATCAGGAATCCCGAGGTCTTTCTAGAAGTCACTTAATTATGTTTCTGATCAGCCAGCAGATGTCACTATAGAACATTACAGTACTCAAAAGTAGCTGTTGGCAGAAGGAAATATATGTTAAAATTTATGTTTTGAGAAGGATGGGCTGCGCCATAAAAATAAGGAGGAATCAATGGCATAATAATAATAATAATAGTAATAATAATCATTAATACTCGGCATTATAATTACTTGCATACATAGCCTTAGGAATTCATGTGTCCCAGTGGGGATCTCTGCCAGTGCACTAGGGCTATGTCTAGACGGCAGGATTCTTTCAGAAGAAGCTTTTCTGGAAGAGAACTTCTGAAAAAACTTCCGAAAGAGAGCGTCCTCACTGCCAAAGTGCATCGAAAAAGCCATCTGCTTTTTCGAAAGATAGTGTCCACACTGTATGGACACTCTCTTGCATGTAAGCTGTGATAATGATGGGCAGAATGGCTACCAGGGCACCTGTGCTTTTTCCTCTTTCCTCCTCTTGCAAAAGAACTCCCTCTTCCCCGTCCACACACGCCTTTTTCCGAAAGAGCTCTTTTGGAAAAAAGGCTTCTTCGTCATAGAAAGAGGTTTACCAGTGTCAGAAAAATCCCTCTGTTCTTTTGATTTTCTTTTGAAAGAACGTGATTGCAGTGTGGACGTAATTGAAGTTTTTTCGGAAAAATGGCTGTTTTTCCAAAAAAACTCTGTAGCGTAGACGTACACTTAGGGTACATCTACACAGCAGGGCTAAAGTCAAATTAAGCTACACAACTTCAGCATTAGGCTTTTGTCACTGTCTACACAACAGGAAGTCAAAGAAAGAACACTCTTCGACTTCCCTTATTCCTCGTGAAATGAGAATTACCATGAGTCAGAGTAAGAAGTGCTCCAGCTCAACATTATATCAGAATAAAGGTTTGTAGTTTTGTTATTTCGAAATAACGCTGATGTGTAGATGTACCCATAGCGTGGAGACTTGCCAGGGCTATGCTGAATTAGTGCAGGTGTTAACCAGCCCAGGAAATTCAGTGGAAGTAAATCTGGACCCTAATTCCTGAGTTTGATCTGCAAGTGTAACTTACTCAGAATAGCTGCTTACACAAATTTCAACTAAAAACTGTTCAGATACTGTAGTCTCAGCAGTCTGACCACCTTTTATTTTCAGAATACAAAGTCAGCTATTGTCAGTTATACTTTAAATTCCTATAGGATTTTATTTGTGCATATATTTCTAATGGTATTTTCATTATGAGTTATGATAAGTGTACAAGTATCAAAAAACTAAATTATAAATGTGTTTTCAGACTCAATTTTGTGTAGCAACTCATGAAAATCTGATCGCATATACAGCTTCCATTAACTGCTTCACATCCACCTGAATGTTTCTGTCTCTAGATAGTTAAATATAACTTAACAGAACTGAAAGGCAATGGGTCAGTGCTAGAATGGTGTGTGGTTCAATAGTCCCAAGAAAACTTAACTCATTGTCTCCACAATCTACTCAACTCCCACTGCAGAAAGTGACTAGGGAACTAGATTCGTTCCCAGGGTCAGGGTGGCTTTTTCAGGCATAAAAGCTCTCAGGCTACATCTAGACTGCAGAATTTTTTTGGAAAAAGATATGCAAATTGCAAACTGCAATTTGCATATCTTTTTCCGCTTTTTTTCGGAAGTGGCTTTTCTGGAAATTCTGGAAAAGCTTCCTCTTTTGGAACATCCCTTATTCTTCTCACCAAGAGGAATACAGGGATGCCAAAAGAACATGCCCACTTTTTCGGAAACTGTTCCAAAAAAGCAGGCGCATTCCCTAGACATGACAGAGCTTTGGTATCCCGGAAAAACTCTGCAGTCTAGACATAGCCGCAGAGAGGCTGAAGATCAGGAGTGGATAGTAAAAAACTGGTAGCCCTGGCAGGCTGCTTACACTATGTTTTCCTGTGCCTCCGTAGGTATCTGGCAATTGCAGCTTTCCTTGGCCACAGATCACTGTTTGTGACCAATGGAAAGTGGCATGGACTGAGGACACTGCTTCCTGCCATGAACAGTGATCCATAGCCAACGAGAGCTGTGATCGCCCAATACTGTGGAAGCGCAGGTAAACATAGAGGTGAGGGCTCACCAGGAACTAACCCTTATGGACCAGAGCCAGCCCATGGGCCGGTATTTGTCCACTCCTGCTCAAGACCAAAAATCTGTAAAGGAGGTTTGCAGTCAGACAAAGTCTCCACAGCCTCCTTGCTTCCAGTGGGGGAACAAGGGACCAACACAGCCTCAAATAGTTGAGTAACACTGATCGGAAAGTGAGCAAGTTCTGAGCAGCAGGCAAGTACACTGACTCAATCCTCCCACAGGCATCTCCTACCCCAGGAGCTCCTAGGGAGTTCCAAGAAATAAAATCTCTTCTGCCCACAGACCTCCCTGACATATAAGGGACCATTGTGCCGCAGGGAAATGGAATGTGCAGTTCTTTGTGGCAACTTTAGGGAATCTGCTCATGATGTCATAGCCCTAGCTGTACGCTATTGTTAAAAAAATATCAGTATACCGTAGTTTGGTTCTTTCATGATGGTATGCTGAGCCGCGTCCTTAACACTGGACAAACATCAGCATCTTTTGAAATATCAAATGGTACAAAGCAAGGACGTGTCCTTGCTCCTCTCCCGTTCAGCATCTATTTTCAGTAATGCATGCCTATTCCGTTCCAAACTGATGGTAGCATTTTCAGCCTCTGAAGACTTCAGGCTCGCATCAAAGTGTTCCTTACACCTATTCATGACCTCCTGTTTGCTGATGACTGTACATTGTTGGCTCATTTAGTAGGGGTTTCCCAAGAGCTTTATGATTGTTTTGCTACTTCTGCTCACCATTTTGGACTCACTGTGAGCCTCAAGAAGTCAGAGGTTATGTCTCAGTTTGGTCAGAAAGAGCCCAGCACTCCAATGATCACTGCTGCTTATACTGTCCTTACAGCTGTTGATAATTTTCGCTACCTTGAAAATGCACTGTCCTCCAGCACGAACTCTTATGACAATGTAGCTGCTCGACCAGCCTAATGCTGTCTTCAAAAGATTGACCAAGCACTTTTGGAATGACCATGGTGTTAAAGTTCATATGAAGGCAACAGTCTATCAGGCTATTGTCCTGAATGTCCTGCTGTATGGCTTGGAGTCACTGACCATATATTGCTGTCATATTTTTAAATTCAGTCAGTTCCATTCATGCTGCCTCAGGAAGATTGCCCATATGAGTTGGTGGACAAATCCTAAAATTCCTAACACAGAGGTCCTTAAGCTGTGTGGTGTCATGGGCATGGAAGCAATGCTTATGAACAAACAGTTTGGCTGGATTGGGTATGTTATGAGGAAAGATAATGATACACAGATATCAAAGATCTACGGCCAGCTTGTTCACAGAAAGTATAGGATCCAAAAAAGTGTACAACACCCACAGATGGCGGATATTTATGTGACATTTATCATTGGATTTGCTGATCGAGGATTGGCTTAGTCGCTCACCAGTGGCGTCATAGAAGATGAGAATTGTTGATTGACGGCTCAGTCCATACACTATTATTATTATTACCTTAGCCCTTAGGAGCCCCAGTGCTGGACCAGGACTCCATTTGTGGTGGGTACTTTACAAACACAGGACAAAAAGTTGGCCCATACCATACTAAGCTGGCCCTACAAATGCACTGTTTAAATTTCAACATGATATGATGTAAGACTTGGCTAACTTGTAATAACACATTTTCTAATGGTGAAATGACAGTGATTATATGGTCAGAAAATGTATTTTAAAAATAAAATAAAATAAAGCCAATATAAATACAGGAATGTTGCAGGTGTTTTGTTCTAGTATTGGAGGACAGGAAATTGTATAATCAGTACTTCTTTCTCAGTCAGATTTACAGAAGCTACTAATTTCCTTTTCTAAAAGATTTTTCACCTGAGACTAAAATAACTGCAGAATATAGTGATAACATCTACCACTTTTGTATGTACTTTTATTTTGTACTTACTTTCATATTATTTGTGTTGTTTTAAATGTTCACAGAATTTCCAATGTGCTGCTTTGCAATATGACAGAGAGGGTGTCATTTTGGTTTGTGGTCACAGACTCTTCCAAAAATGTGACAACTGTTCCTGGAAGTGAAGTAGAAGCAGCCATAAGGTAAAGTAATAGTCCCTCCCTGTGATTCTTCCTTGCTAACCAAAGAGGCTTGCTTAGTGTGGGCCTATGTTTCAGGCTGTATGAATTAGGCACTTTGTGTCTTTTATTTAATTACATTAATTAGTTTATAGTTAAACAAAACGGGGTCTGTACTCTTCTTCTTACATGCATGTAAGAGATTAGAAGGAGTTATACATGGCGGAGGGAGAACAACCTTCTTGAGCTCTTGAAACATGGGAGCCTCTGGGAGTTTGATTGCAACTTTGAAAGGTGTCTTCTTTTAACTGTGGATTCTCATGATGTATTGACATGATGAGCTCTGACTGTAGCCACTGTTCAGGGTGCATTGCACATGCGTCTCTAATGGCTGATCCACAACATCTGCTACAGCTCCCAGCCAGTAGATTTAGTATTTTCAATTCAAGTGACAGAGGATCATGCTTTTAGTCCTGGCTGTTCTAGTGTCATATTGCACTGTCAGACCAAACAAATAATGTAACGCACACATTCTTTTTATCATAGGTCTTTGTGCGAAGCCTGTCACTGTAATAGATGAGCACCATTTGCACACAATACAATGCAGCATAAGTTGTCCTACTTTCCCATTAAAAATCATGTTCTGAAGCTAGAAAAGCAATAAGGTGGAGCTGGACAGGAAAAGAAGAAAAATAGGTTATCGAACCTCAATAGTTTACTATGTATTCAGTAGGGCTTTGCAAGGGTCACCCCTATAAACAGTTACCCACATATGTTTCCCAAGTATCAAGTGAAAAACAGCCCCCTTTGTTTTTAAATATACTGCACCATGTCTTTAAAAATCATGTTATCTGTACAAAGGCATAATACCTAATTCCTGATGAATGAGTATGTGTTCTTTTGCAAAGATTAACTTTAAGCTTCTGAGCAGATTAAACTATTTCCTACAGAGATACCCAGCAAGAACTTCAGTGCATTGGTGGGCAAAGGAGGTTATTTATTCACTGAAACTTGCTAAGAGTGTTGGAATGTACCTTTTTATTTTGCATTCATTTCTGTTGTTCTTTGATACACTGGGTAGCATAAGCTGATTTACAGTAAGTCTTTTATTGGCACTGTTTGCCAAATGAATTGGATGCTGTTATAGCATGTTTGGTTTTTAACTGTTGTCTCTCCCCTACTACAGAAAAGAATACGCTTTCAAAAATGTTTAAATTCCTATCAGCAGGTTATAGACAAGAAACAAAATTCCCGTAGAGAATGAGAACTCCTGGGCTTAGTACTCAGCTACTTTTGCTTATACAAGTGAAACCTCGCTGGTCCAGCACCCTGGGGACCTGACTGCTTCTGAACAAGGGGATTTGTTGGACCAGGGAAAGTCCCTCCCCTTGTGGCATTGCTGCCACCAGGCTATGGCTCCAGTCTGACCCTGCTGCTGCCTCAGCCATCCAGGGTTCTCCCAGCTGCGCTGCTGCCGGGGCTGGAGCACCACAGCAAGAGCTCCACAGCCAGGGCAGAGCTCTGCAGCCACCTGACTCTGCGGCTGGGGCTGGAGCTCTGCAGCTGGGGCAGAGGGACAGGGATGGAGCTCTGAGGCCCAAGCCAGCGCTCCCTGGCTGCTGCTGGGGATGAGGCCGGAGTTCCCCAGCCTCTGGAGCCAGAACACAGTCAGAGCTCCACGGCTGGGGACAGGGCCAGAATTCCCTGGCCAGGGTGAGAGTCCATGGCCACAGCCAGGCTAGGGCTCCCCAGCCACTGGGGCCAGAGAGCTTCACCGGGGCTAGAACTCCCTGCCATTCCCTCCGACCTCCCCCCACATGCACACACATTCTGGGCTCTGTGGTCCAGGAACATCCATGGTCCATGCCGGACCACAGAAGTTGCCAGACCAGGGAGCCCTGGTTAAGGGAGGTACAACCTGTAATATTCTGAATCTAAGTTGTACATGCAAAATCTGTTCACTGTTATGAATCAAAGTCAACATCTCACAAGTACAAGATTCCTCCTTTGATAATAATTACATGAATTAATAATATTTCTTTTAGTGACCCTTTCATTTGTTTTGTACATATTCCATCTCGTGCCTAAAGTAGAAACAATTAATAATATAATAAATATATAAACTATGACAATATCAGTGTTGCATCTTTACCCCCAATGCTTCTAAACAGTTGCACATGGGAGTCTTGTAACTAACCCTCTGTAATGGTTATATAGGGATCAGTGGCAGTGGCTATGCAATGTATGCAGCCTAAAAACATCATACTGGGCTACATTCCGCCCTGCCAGAGTTGTACTGCCCACAGCAGGGCTCTATTTTCCTCATTGTCTTTTTGTTTATATATATACTAGCAGGCTTACCGGGCATTGCCCACGTCCTTCAGGGCAGGGAGCAGGCAGTGTGTGGGGGGGGGAAGGGGTGCTGGACTCAGAGCAGGGCCTTGTGGATGGGTGTGGGGGGGAGTGCAGGAGCCTAGGGGGGCAGTGAGGGTTGGGGGTGAGGAGGGTTCCGGGTGGGAGGTCCCATCCAGCATGGGCCTTTTCTCTCCCCTTCAGACCCTCCAGCCACAAGGGGCCCCCTTTCTCATCCTCACAGCCCCTCAAGTCACCAGGGGCCCTTTTCTCTCCCCCCAGCTGCCCCTAGCTCACAGAGGCACTTTTCTCTTCCCCCCTTCCTCTCTGTCCACCAGGGGCGCTTTTCTCTCTTACCCAGCCCCCAGCCCTCAGCCTCCAAGGGCCCTTTTCTCTCTTCTCCTAGCCCCCTCCCAGATGCCAGGGGCCTTTTTTCTCCTCCCTCCTCCGATGCTGCAGCCAAGGGCGGGGGGACGGGGGGAGGAGGAAGGGTTTGGGTCAAGGGGGCTACTTACTTATTGTGCTGGCAGTCAAGAGGGAAGAGCCCCAGCCCTCCTGGCCACTCCCTTGGTGGTGTGGCTGCCCCCAGTGGACACTCAGCAGGATAGCCCTCCCCTGCAGGATCACTGCCCCCAGTGGCCATTCTCATATCACTTCCCTCCAAACAGCAGCCCCTCCCATTGCATGTTAGGGAAAACTGATCTTTTCCCAGGGCATCTGGTTCTCCTGGCACAACTAAACCCTGACCTTGCTTTATATTAGGATAAGAGGATGCTGTGTACCAAATCAGGTGGCCCTAGCTTTTACCGTTAGGAGTTCTTGAACAAACGGACTTTCAGATAGATAGATGGACAGATGCACTCTAATACATGTATAATTTTATATATATAATTTGTGTTGCATTTTGTATTTTTTTTAAAGGATGAACAGAAACAGAATCAACAGTGCCTTCCTACTGACAGACAACACGCTGCAGTTCTTGAAGATTTCTTCTACTTTATCACCACCCATTGAACCCACTGTGCCTGTCTGGCTTATCGTGTTCAGTGTTGTTCTTTGCCTTGTTGGGGCAGGAATTCTTTTCCTTGTTGTGTCAGGAATCCGGCAACGCAGAAAGTAAGTTGTGGTTTTGTTTTCACCAGCTGTTAGTGAATTAAGTGAATTCAATGTGCTACAGTTGGATCACTCTAGTTCACTTTGGCTACAAAGAAACAATAGTAGCCTTTTCTCCCCAGCTGAGGATATCTATGTCCTTTCAGAGGGCAGGTGTTGTTAACTCAGGATAAGAATGTGATCTTAGTGGCCCTGTTAATAAAGATGATTGCTTTATAAGGAGATTATTTCCTGCCAGTCTTTTTGGAGTTTAGTGCACTATAGGGTAGGTCTCCTGTCAGGCATAAGGCATGTCAGAGGTGAAAAGGCTGGCAATGTTTGTAGCTACTGATTTTTAAGACTGGCATATTAAAAACAGTGCTCCTGATTGTGCAGATTCAGGAACTGCATGAACACCAGACCGATGACCAAAGAGCTATTTGACTGAATTTTTTAAAGGGCCTTATCCTGTAAGTTAGTGTAGGGCCTCAGCTCCCATTCACTTCATGAGGAGTTCTAGGAGCGCATCATTTTACCTGGTCAGTTTCAGATTGGACTCATCCTGAGACTAGATTATCATCATAGTTATGCAGTAGTAGAGTAAGGAGCAGTTGTCTCCCCTGTCTTTACTATCCTGCTCATGTTGCAGCACCAGCCATAGTGTTGAATGAGTAGTGCATAGTAGACACAGTAGGGCCTGCTTGATACTTAATGCTGTGAGCCAGTGAGAGGGTGGGGACTACTTGGTGTTATTTCAGATAGTTGAGCTTAAATAAGGACATCTTAGCTCCTCTGAGACTCACCTGCTTGATCATGCCACGAAGAGAGAGAATCTCTTATTTGACTTTGATCATCATGGGTATTGACATATTGTCACAAGCATTATGATTTCATTGCAGGCTCAAACAGGAATCAGAGATGCATTGGGAAAGCACAAACTCTTGTTGATAGCTGGATCCTTAACAATTAGCAAATGTCCAGTGGCAAGAAAAATAGACAAATAATCCATCGTAAATGGATTTTTATGTGCAGAGATTGTCCCAGTAAAATAAATGTCTCATTTTAATTGAAGAGGTTAAAAACAACAGAGTAAAAATAGCATTCACTGCTAGGGTTGAGTGAACCTCGCAGAGTTGGAGGTTTGGTGAGGCTTTCAAATTATTTTTTGGATTCAGCTCTTGGGCGCCAGTTAACCAGTTACTGTCCCAAATAAGGATACTTGTCTTGATCAATCCCTTGGGGAAGAACATTCAAGCTCTACTACCCCCATATAACACTTCAAGAACCATCCAATTCTAGCTTCTGATCCTCTTATTATAGTTTCCAGTTCCTCTTTGTTGGAATCTTCATAAGTTTGGTTTCCAGTGTGTTAGCTCTATCACCACGTCATCTCCTTCTTTGCTAACGGACTTGTCTCATTTCCAAATTAGAGGAGAGAACCCCAGAAGATGTGACTCTGCAGAGCCATCTTCTCCCTTTAAAAGCTTGTCACAGTCACAAGGAGAGGAGTTTATTGCCCATGCTCATTTATTTTTAGCAAGTCTGTAAGTCCAAGTATCTGTTGCAGGCCAGTAAAGTTTTATTATTGTTAATATTATTGATATACAAGTTCTGAGTCAGATTATCACAATGTGTTATAATACTGGAAGAAATACTGTAGCGAACCTGTGAGTTCTTTATCATTCTAAGTTGCTGATGCTGCAGTTTGTGAAGTACAGCAGGTTCAACTATGAACCAGCAGATCTCAAAGTCACCATAAATCAGAAGTTTGAAGTGCACATAAGATAAAAGTTTTGAACAGTGAAAGAAACTTGCCATTGGAACAAATTACGAAGAGATGTGGTGCATATATTTTCAAATATTTGGGGTCTCAGTCATAGCTGGATGCCAAGAACTATTCTAGTTCAACCACAAGTTATTGGACTAGATGCAGGAATCATTGAGTGAAATCTATGCCCTAAATTATGCAGTTGGTCAGACTAAATGAAAATGGTGGGCTCTTATAGCCTTAAGTCTATTAAGTATATGAATGTATATTTTATTCTTTGTTGTCTTTTCTATTTTGCACCATCCTTCAAGCCATTTTATAGAAGAGGAAATTGAAGTATAGAAGTTAATTGAGGCAACAGAAAGGAACCAGTATCATAAAGTGATATTAGAATTTACTCAAGAGTTTCTGTCTCCCTTCAGACTACGGGTATGTCTACACTAGCCCCCTAGTTCGAACTAGGGTGGCCAATGTAGGCATTCGAACTTGCAAATGAAGCCCGGGATTTAAATATCCCAGGCTTCATTTGCATGTTCCCGGGCGGGCGCCATTTTTAAATCCCCTTAGTTTGAACTGACTGCCCGCGGCTTAGTTCGGATTAACTTCTGACTGCCGCATGTAGCAACGGGCAGTCAGTTCAAACTAAGGGGATTTAAAAATGGCGCCCGCCCGGGAACATGCAAATGAAGCCTGAGATATTTAAATCCTGGGCTTCATTTGCAAGTTCGAATGCCTACATTGGCCACCCTAGTTCGAACTAGGGGGCTAGTGTAGACATACCCTACTAGACTATGCCTCTCTGTGTATAATGTATTGTGAACTTCTTTATAAAAGTGCATGCTAAACTCCTTTATTAAAAGTGCTGAATGGTGCACTTTTATTGCAGTAATGTAATTTTGTTATTCCTTTTTAGAAATAATAATGAGTCTGCAGAGAACGGAGATTTAGAAGACAAATGTGACACACCAGTGACTGCAGAAAATGGGATTCCCTGTGATATACTAGATTTAAAAACAGGCCAGATCAACGGAGTCTATGCAGCAGACGATGAACGGTTCACACCATTATGAAATGCCACACAGTTTCTTTTTGGCTTCTTGAGGAGAGACTGTGACAATTTTTATCTAATCATGACTGACGAATATCAAACCTCAAGGCAAGAAAAATTTGACTTGTCAGTTATTTTTCCTTGAGAGAAACTTTCCTTGATAAAACACAAACACACAAATCGGTATTACAAAGCTAAAGCAAATGTGATGACATCCATGCAATTGTTGTTCATTAAACATTTCCAAGAAGTGTGCGGTGGAATGGGGTTGAAGCCTGTCTTACAATAGATGCTTAGTTATTAATGATTATTTAAAGGCATCATTATGATTAATTAATTTTTCTTATTCACATGACATCCTCGTGGGTGCTCCATTGTAGGTGCAGCAGTGTTCCTTGTACCTGGGATCAGAGTTCTTCACCAGAAGGGTCTGTAGGAATGCACATGCACACCTTGCGTCTGTCACACTGTGCACAAGATATATGTAGAGCACTGGGGTTTTGTCCAACAGCCCCAGTTTCTTCTTTCTTCCTTTGGTTTGGTTCAGAAGCCAGTAGCCGGTAGCAGAGTCTGTTGCTCCTGTTCTCTCACAGAGAGAGCTTTAACTGATAGCGTAGTTAGTATTTTCCTCTTCTACTTCTTTCTATCTATAATATTTATTTTTGTTTTAACTTTAAAGCTATTCTCACAGCTCAGGTTTCCGTTTCCCCCATTTCCTGCCCTTCCTAACTGGGAAGCCTTTTCTCCTTCACCCAGCTCTCCCAGGTTTAAGAGGTGCATTTATGTGAGGCCACCTTCTCAGTAAGGCTACGTCTACTGAAAAAATGAGGAAGAATGGCTCTTGTGCAAGAGGGGGTTTTGCGCAGAAAGGAGCCGTCTACACAGCTCCTTTTTGTGCAAAAGTCTCTTGCACAAAAACGGCCCCTAATTAATTATGCAAATGAGGTGCGGTGATATTCTACTCAGCGCTTCATTTGCATAAGCTTTTGCAGAAGATGGGTGCAGTATAGACGTAGCACAAGGGACTTCCACACACAGAGTAGCTATTGTTTGGGAGCGCAACACATCCCACAAAAGTGTTCTCACTGCCCCAGCCTGGAACCAAGAGCAGAAATGATTGGCACATTAGATTGAAACATTTCCTCATGGAAAAATTGTTATATTCAGAATCATACCCAGGTCCAGACTCTTGCTCAGAGAGATGTTAATGCTCTGCCAGACTGCCTGCTGACTCCCACTCTCATTGTCCTATAAAGAGAAAGTCATTCTGTGATCATGCAGATGACAAGAAACGATCTTCTTCCTCTTCACTTGCTGAAGCTCAGCCCTCCAGATCATTATCACTGGCTAAGTCTATGGCTTCAATCATAGCTGCAGAGCTCATCCAAGTACCTCTAGTACTGGCACAAAGAAACAATGGGACATAGCTGCAGAGCTCATCCAAGTACCTCTAGTACTGGCACGAAGAAACAATTTAAACACCTTATCTGGGCACCTTCAGCCCTCAGTGGCATTTCCCAGCTCTGGGCCCACTTGCAGGAACTACAGTACCAATGCCATTTCTGGCAACAACGAAGCTGTTGGCACCGATTAAGTCCTTTTCACCATCAAAATTGTTCCACTAGCCAAGTCACCAGCTCCGACTGAATCATCAACATCAAAATCTTTGACATGAGATAAGTCTTTGGTACTGGGCAAGTCACTATCACCAGCCAAATCTCTGGTGCCATCTTCTGAAACTTCAGGAACATATTCTCTCTCCATCACCATGTGATACAATGGCACCAATGATGCTTTCCCCCCTTCCACAAGACTTCAGATACCCTAAAGATCTTCTGGTATCTGACACTCCCAAGTCTCTGCTTCTTTGATGGGACTTCCCCCCATTTCTGCTCTCCCCTTTGGATTCATGACATTCCTTTCCCTCTCTGCCGAGGACAGCACCTCCATTCCCCAGTGAGAAAGAGCCAAAGGAGAATGAGGGCTCTATTGGGCCATTGATGACTGGACAGTTTGCACTAGCTTATCTTCACTATATGCAAACTACCTCTGGCCCCCCAGACCACTGTAGATGAAGACAGAGACCACTGTGGATGCAGCCCAATGTGCCACTCCCACCAAGCTAACCATATCAGGACTCTTGGGCCAAGTACAGGGCACAATCTGGGAACCATCTCAGATATCACAGACCTCCATCAGTGTCTCACCCTCAGGGAGTCAAACCACCATGGATACCAATTCATGAGGAACAGGAGGCTCCCCGCAACTTTAAATTTTTCCTCTTCTTCACCTGATGCGGTGATGATGCCTCCATCCCCTATATCTGCCGATGACTTCAGACACTTAGGCACTTCCAAGATGTATTCAAAGAATTGCAGACTTCCTACAGATCCCTTTGGAGGAAGTTAAAACAAACAATACAAACTGCTGGGTGTCTTCCACACATCCTCTTCCTCAAAGACTGCACTAACAAATCAACGAGGCCCTTCCTGAATCTGCAAAAGTTCTGTGGCATATCATGGCGTCCATCTTTCCAACCTGCAAATGTGCCAACAGAAAATATTATATTCTGGCAAAGGATGCTGAATTTTTATTTTTGCGCTTAATCTCAAATTCTTTGATGGTGCCAAGAGAGGGGCCATTAGTACCAATCTTAATAGAGTTATCCAGACTGGGACTGGAAATACCTGAACCTACTCTTCAGCCACACTCCAAATTAGGTTTCAAATTATGACACTCTAATGGCCAAGTATAATTATTTGAACAAGTCCAAATGGGAGAAACTTTGCCATGATCTGCCAGCAACCAAAAAGCAGCAATTCCAGTCCTTAATTTCAGTGGGACAGTTCCTAGCCCATACAGCTCTACAAGCCTTTTTAGACTCTGAAGACACTGCTGCTTCATCCCTCATCACTGTTATGGCCATGAGGCGCACATCATGGTTCCACTTCTCAGGCTTTCCTATGAAGGTCACAATTCGCTCAGTGCACAAGTAACTCTTTGCACTGCCTTAAAGATTCCCAAGCTACAGCTCATTCTCTCAAGATATGCACACAAGCACCGTAGAGATGTTTGGGGAATTACCAACAACCCCCGCGATCCCAAACAGCAATACGCCTTTCAATGGCACTGCAACACCCAATCCTAATAACAAAGGCCTCCAACTAAATGTAGACTGCTCATTTCTCAAGAGGCTACCTCTCATGTACTGGTACCAAAGCAACAATTTTTGAAAGTATGGTCAAGGCCCCAAGAAGCCTTCCCTTGTTCCATTCACCCATACCATCTCTGATGTTCCAACAATCTGGCAACCAACCAGCTCCATTTTTCCCATCTTGGAGTCTCATCGCCTCAGATAAGTGAATTCTAGAGATAGTCAGTGAAATATACTTCTTGCTTTTCCTACCTGGTCCCACCATCACCCCTTCCTCACTCTTCTCAAGGACCCCTCTTAAGAGTCCATTCCATGGAGAGAAATAAATTACCTTCTGTAACTGGTCCCTTCCCAATACATGGGACAGGGTTTATTCTCCCACTGTTTTCTGATTCAAAAGAAGACCAGAGACTGGTATCCTGTTTTAGACCTTTACAATCTAAAAAAAATTCATCAAACTGCAGTGTTTCAAGATGGATATTCTCTCCACTATTATCCCAGCACTGGAAAAGCAGAGAGGTGCTCTGCCCTCCATCTCCAAAACACATGCTTTCTTATTTCTAGTCATACTGCCCATGTATGATTCCCCTGCTTTGCCGCAGACATTGACCACTATCAGTGCTCACAGGACCTTGGGTATCCTCCAAGGTCCTCACAATAGTTGTAAACTACTAAAGAGAAGAGCAATCATCATTTTTTCCATACTCGGATGACTGTGTCCTCAAGATACCCATCCGAAATTGATTCTCTCCAAACCGTAACAATGGACCTGTGCACAAGTCTCGGCCTCCTTGTAAATCTAGAAAAGTCCACTCTAATGCCAGTACACAGGTGGAATTCATTGATGGGCAGTTATATGCCATACAAGCCAGACCCTTTCTACCATCTCACAGGTTCTCAGATGTAATGGATCTGATATCTGCTTCATGTGTCTGCCCCTAGATGTGTGCACGAATGTGCCTCTACCTTCTAGGCCACATGCAGCTCTTCAGAAGTTAATATGTGGCTCCTTACATAGGTACCAAATCCAGGGCTGGAGCTAAGGTGCCAACTTTCCACTGGGCTGGAGGGTGCTCACTGTTCAACCCCCAGCTCTGCCTTAGGTGCTGCCCCCTCCACCCTTCCCCCCTAGGATCCTGCCACTTCCTGCTCTCTGCACTGAGTCTGTCACACCCATACTTCCCCCCTCCAGTGTCTCCCACTGAGAAAGAGATGATCACAGTGGGCGGGAGGAAAAGGCGAAGGAGGCTCTGACTGGTGGGGCTGCCATTGGACGGGACGGGCTGACAGTGGTGATGGGGAGATGATCAGGGCTGGAGATATAGAACTGTTGCTCTTTGGCAATGTGTATTGGTAAATTCTGGCTCCTTCTCAGGGTTAGGCTGGCCACCCCAGTTCTAGGCCATGTGGTCGTGGCCCTGTTTGAGGTCAGGCACACAAGACTACACAAGCTGTGTCTTCAAGCATGGCTCTGTACTGTATACTTAACACACTATTCACCAACTTTTATCCATGCTGTGGTGAGTCAAGGATTCATTTCCATGGTGGATGCAGCCTAGCAACATCTGTGTTAGAGTTCCTTTCCTGCAGCCATCATTGGCTGTGATCCTAACCATCAGTGCCTCCCTAATCAGTTGGGGGGGTCGCATCTACATGAACACTCAGTGCAGGACAAATGGTTGTCCTCCTTACACATCAACATCCTAGAACTACAAGCTGTTCTCAGTGCCTGCCAACATTTCCTTCCTCTTCTCAAACATCATAACACAAGAGTGATGCCGGACAATCTCACCTGCATGTATTACATTAATAGGCAGAGCAGAAGAGATCCTGCTCTTTAAGCTCAGAGGTGATCAAACTGTGGAACTGGTCTATCCAGAGCAGTATTTCCATTTCAGCCACATACCTCTTAGGACACCAGTGCTATGTCTAGACTGGCAAGTTTTTCCGCAAAAGCGGCTGCTTTTGCAGAAAAACTTGCCAGCTGTCTACACTGGCCACTTGAATTTGCGCAAGAACACTGACGATCTAATGTATGATTGTCAGTGTTCTTGCACAAATACAATGACTCTCCTGTTCGGGAAAAAGCCCTCTTGCGCAAATGCTTTTGTGCAAGAGGGCCAGTGTAGACAGCTGGCGAAAATGGCGATCGGGGCTTTCTTGTGCAAAACCGCGTCTAGAGTGGCACGGACGCTTTTCCGCAAAAAGTGCTTTTGCGCAAAAGCATCCTTGCCAATCTAGACGCTCTTTTCCGCAAATGCTTTTAACGGAAAAACTTTTCCGTTAAAAGCATTTGCAGAAAATCATGCCAGTCTAGACGCAGCCCAGGGGTATGTCTAGACTACATGGCTCCGTCGACGGAACCATGTAGATTAGTTTTCTAGACATAGGGAAATGAAGCGGCGATTTAAATAATCACCTCTTCATTTACATCAAAATGGCTGCCGCGCTGTGCTGATCAGCTGTTTAGCAGCACAGCGGGGCAGTCTGGACGCTCTGCGGTCAACAACGGAAGCCTTTGTCGACCGCCCTGTTATGCCTCGTGGAATGAGGTTTACCGGGGCGGTGAACAAAGGCTTCCGTTGTCAACCACGGAGCGTCCAGACTACCGCACTGTGCCACCAAACAGCTGATTGGCACAGCGTGGTGGCCATTTTGATGTAAATGAAGCGGCGATTATTTAAATCACTGCTTCATTTTCCTGTGTCTAGAAAGCTAATCTACATGGCTCCGTCGATGGAGCCATGTAGTCTAGACATACCCCAGAAGACCACCATGGACACACTGAGCAGGACAGGCTCTTACCAAAGTGGGCTGGACATGAGAGCAGTTCAGCCTATGGGATCTTCCCACCATAGAGCTCTTTACCACTCAACATAATGCCCTTTGCTTTCAGTTCCAATCCAGAGGAGGACTGGGTATGGATTGCAAGGAGATACATTCCTCATAACCTGGGATGCACCACTCCTTTGTGCTTTCCCTCCTTTTCCCTTCTTCCTCTGAGTACTTTGCAAAATGCAGGAGGACCAAGCCCATGTCATACTAATAGCTCCATCATAGCCATGACAGCTCTGGTTTGTTTACCTTCTATGCATGATGGTATGCTGACTGATCTCTCTCCATCTAACTCCGTGGTTTCTCTCATAAGACACATTCTCCATCCCACTCCACAGAAGCTCTACCACAAAGCTTGGCTCTTCCATGGTTCTGGGGTCTGGAAATAATCTGCTCAGACATGGTCAAACAGATACATTTGAATGGCAGGCATGACATGACCAGACACACTTACATTCACAAATGGACCAGATTTCACTGCTGGTGCACCTCACAGCAGGTTGACATAGCACATGCTGCATTGCCACTTATTCTTCACTAGATTCTACACCTTGAACAGTTAGCTCTGCAAGGTACACTTGGCAGCAATCATTACCTTTCACTTACCCATCGATGACCACTCTGTCTTTGCACACCCCCTCACAAAGTGCTTCTTGAGAGGTATTCAAAATCTCTGTCCATATATATGAAACCCTACTCCAGTCTGGGATCCCAGGCTAGCCCCCATTTGAACCAATGACAACCTATTCTCATGTACCCCGTCAATGGAAACAATCTTTCTTGTCTCCATCACCTCTGCTAGGCAGGTGGATAAAACTGTGGCCCTCATAGCACGGATCCGCCAAACACAGTGTTTTATAAAAGATAAAGTTGCACTGTGCCCACACCCAAGATTCTTACCTGAGGTCCCAAAACCTTTTCATCTCAATCACTCGTTTCACCACCATTGCTTCTTCCCAAAGCCTCACAGTAATGAACGGGAGGCAGCTCTTCATACCCTAGACATGAGGTATGCATTTGCCTTCTACTTGGACAGTACTAAGCCCTTCCAAACATCTCCACAATTATTCCTGTCCACCACCAATGATCCAGAGGCTCTGCCATATCTAAAAAATGCTTCAGTAAGAGGATCTCACAGTGTATCTTACAAAGTGTATGATAGACAACTTTCTACCTCTGTCAGAACACATTCCATGTTTGTTAGCTTCCTCGATTGTCTTTCCTAACAATGCCCCCATTGATGACATTTGTAAGGTTGTCACATGGACACCCTCACAACAGACACTTTTTGCCTGGCACTATGGTATTACACACTATGCCTGAACAGACACTCTCCAAGGACATGCTGTCCTCTCCTTGGCAATACATGTCCCTCCAAGGCCCCAACCAGGAGCCCTGTTTTATAGTCATCCACAGTAGAGCACCAATAGAGGCATGACTCAAAGAAGAGAGGGTTACTAACCCTGTGCAGTAACTGAGGTTCTTTGAGATGTGTTCCCTTATGGGTGCTCTGTTACTTGCCATCTCCCCCTCTGCTTCAGAGCCAAAACCATAAGCTCTCTGGCAGAGAAGGAAAGCGGGTGGTCGGACCGCACAGCAGTATATACATCCCTCTCACAGTGCAAAAGGAGAAGGTGCACATATGCGATCCACTGCTGGTGAAGATCATGAATCCCAGGTGCAAGACATGCTGCCGCACCTACAATAGAGTACCTATAGACGACACATCTCAAAGAACTTCAGTTACTGCACAGGATGAATAACCCTCTCTTTTCTATCACTGTAATAAATGTGAATCAAATTATTTATAGGTGTTCCACATGAGCATTTGTCACTGCCACATTTCGCTGGTGCTCATCTTAATTAGAGATTAATATTTCCTTGCAAATGGACTCTGCATGCAGAAATGCAGTGTGCCTTGAAATTCATATGAGGTGTTTTCATTTACTGATGTTATGCAGGGTATCAGACTAGATCAGGGCTACTCAACATGTGGCCCATGGCCTGATTGTTTGTGGCCCGCAGTGTGGTTTGGGTTTACGCAGGGCTCAACACGCAGCCCATGGGTGGGATCCTTTGAAGATGGCCTCAACAGGGAACATACTCCACAATGGCAAGTCAATATAATGGTCTTCTGTTGATATGCATTTTAGTAGTTAAATTCCTGGGCTGTCATTGCTCATTGAAAGCGCTGTCATATGGGTGGAAATTGGGTAAATATTGAATTTTATTAATTACAGCAGAACCGACTTAAATGGGGCCTGCGTGCTGTGTAGTCTTGCCTTAATCTTTGTATTCATGCCCGTCAGTGTGAAAGAAGCTATTTGCATATATATTTGCATGTATAAGCAACCCCACTTAAGTTGTGGCCCTTGGCATGTGCTGTGAGTATCACTGTGGCCCCCGGGGCTTCCAAAGTTGAGTAGCCCTGGACTAGATCATCATAATGGTCCCTGCTAATGGACAATTCATATCTCTGAATCTCCCATTGACATGAATGGGAGCTGAGGGGGCCTCAGCGAATTAAGCCGTAAATTCTGCCCTTGAATGACTTTACTCGGAGCAATTCACACATAATCCATGGCAGACATCAATATTAAGGACTTTAACCTGCTCCCATAGAAATCCATAGTAAAGCTCCCATTGATTTCAGTGGAATAGAATTGGGCCCTAAGCAGAGAAGAATGATATAGTTAAAAGAAGCTCTGAGTATGTTAAGATGAAGAATTATATCTACATGACTGCATAAACATCTGCCTTCTTCTATATCCTGTCCCACCCTCAGAACTCCTTTGGTAAACACAGTAATACACCTGAGGTTAGAATTTGGCCAGTGTCACTACAATTATCATTTCTCATTTCAAAAGAACACTTAAACCATTATTAAGTACCAGTGTTTCACAACATATTTTCAAACTCTTTACCTACAACAGGAGCTGGTGTAAAGTGGTAAGAGCTGGCAAAGACTCCAAGGTCTGGACTGGCTATGTGGATCCCTGCCTCCAGGAGCCTAACACCATCTTCAATGACTGTTTTCCTTTTTGGTCTCACCTACTCATCCCTAAATCTTAGGCATGGGCTGAGAAAGGTAGAGGATAAAGGGAACAACGGGCATAACAAGGAAAATGGGGCATTGAGACACACGAGAAGAGTGAAGGAAGGAAGAAGTCAATTAATACAATTAAAATCATGGACCTAACAAGACATATGCCTAGGATGGCCTCAGTTTTGCTTGTATCTCTGCTTGCTTCCCACATCTGTTATATGTCACATCCATTTAGACTGTAAGCTCTTTAGGGCAAGGACTGTGCCTTCACTATGTGCCGTGAGGGTCCTAGGACAAGTTTGGGCAAGAGATTGAAAAAATAAACAAATTTAAAAAATGGAAATGAATGATAATCTCCGTGTGTCACGGGGATGCTGCTAGGTTTAGTTCATCTGAATTAGAAGACCACTTTGAGATCTTTGGATGGAAGATGCAGAAGTACAAAATATTATCTGCCCCCATCCCGAGGTCCTTAACTCAGGCATTGACTTATTTCAGGAATTAAGGATTAAGCCTAGTATTATTTTGTTGCCTACATGGGTAGCTGGCTGCCTTCATAGGTGCCATACTCTGTATCACTAGGAGTGAACTATGATGTGATCTGTGCTGAATAACTGGAACTGCGACATCTGTGGTGTGGCCCTTTGGGAAATGGCATATTAGCACAAGAGCAAATGGGAAATGCACATGATAAGAGGCAGTCTGGGAGAAATTTACTTAGGCTATGGCTACGTCTAGACTGGAAAAACTCCGCTGCGTCCAAAGAACGTGTTTGCTCTTCCACTTTTTTTGTAGAAGAGCAACATGCTCTTTTGGGGAGCCCTGTATACCTCGTTCTACGAGGAATAAGGGCTCCTCTGAAAGAGGAGGCTTTTTCGCCATTTGGTCCCATTTAGATGGGGCCAAATGGTGGAAAAGCCTGTTCCAGAAAAGGGATCAAAAAAAGCAACGCAAATTGTGGAGTGCAATTTGTGTAGCTTTTTCCAACAAGGGACTATAGTCTAGACCTAGCCTATGTCTACACAGCAGCATTATTTCAGAATAACTGACATTATTCTGAAATAATTAAGTGTGTCTACGCAGCAAGCCATTATTTTGAATCCATCTGATGAAGTGGGTTTTTCCCATGAAAGCTTATGCCCTAATAAATCTGTTAGTCTTTAATGTGTGACAGGACTCCTCATTGTTTTTGTAGAAAACAAAGAGTTCAACTTGGTGAGCTCTACCCTTTAAACACTACTAGTGGCTCGATACTGATTTACATCAGCTGAGGAGCGGGCCCAACTATCTGATATAACCTTTGCCTGTTTGCAGTTGTTGTTTTTTCTCCAAGCAACCTGCCATAGAATGGAATTATTTAGATAGTGCAATGAAAGACAATATGCCTTACATCACTTCCTTAAAGACACTGAGACAATTCTGCTCTCAGCTACATCAGTGCAGTGTCATGAGGTATGAATGGGGTAAAACTGGTATGACTGGGAGGAGAATTTGGCTTTTCTGACCAAAGCTTGATTAGAGGCTCCAGATCATTACCTAAACTCCAGATATATGCACTAAAACACAATTAAATGAAGCAAATATAAAATTCAGAAATGTTCTATGTAGAGCAAAGTTTGATCAGGATTGATCAGTAACTCTATGTCCAGTTGGCCACAATTTCAGAAAGTACAATGCAGATGGGCTTCTGTTCAGCTAATAGAGAGAATGTTGATGCCTATGGGTTAAAACTAGTGCAAAATATAATTTCAACAAACTGAGCTGTCAGTTTACGCTGCCATTCAGAACTTCAGAGTGTTCAGAGAAGAGCATTGAGAACTTCGAAATATCTGCCCCTGAATTAGAGAACTACCTCATTTTGACACTATTCACAATTGCTGGTTAAATCTGTACAGAACTGTGAGTGCAGCACCAGACACACAGGGCTGGCCCACAACATTTTGGCACCTGAGGCGGGGAGCTCAAATGACACCCCCATGCCCCCTTTTCTCCTGCATGCCTGTTATGTCTCTTGTGCCATCCTTCCTCCAGCACAGCACTCCACCATCTCTGTGCATCTAGAGCAGAGAGAATACCTATGCACCAGCAGCAGACACAATTTTCTACACTCTGGGTCCTAGTGGCACCCCCCTGCACAGTCTGGCACCTGAGGTGGCCGCCTCAGTTTGCCTCATGGTAAAGCTGGCCCTGCAGATACATTCTTTACTTTTATATGAAACATAAATGTTATAGTTAAAAGCAAAAGCATAAACTAGGGACCAAATATTGGAAATGCTTACTCGGGGAATTTTGCCATTGATTTGAGTGGGAGTTTGTACTAATCCTTTACCACAGTTTACAGTGGTTCTCCACTGGTCTCGACCTATCCTGAGGCCTTGTACATCTAGGGGAGTGAAGGAGTTTGCACTTGCTTTCTTGAACAAGGTACAAAGCCATTCAGAGGGAAATGTGCTTGTGCCAATGAGACACCTTTGTTCCCCCACATTATTATCTTATCTGCAACAATCAGACCTCCCTTGAATCCCGGTCCTTCGGTCTTCCCAAGTGATGATTAAAAGAATTATAACTCTAGTACCTTCGTCTCTGCACATTTACTGTGAGGTAAAGATGTGCTCAAAAATGGACTCCCCACCATGACTCCAAATAATCATAGTAGATGTTGGAGGAATTTCTTTATGGTTATGTGTCACTTGATCACATTGAAGTTCTGGCCCTGGACTCTTCTCCCAGGTGACAGCTCTGGCTCAACAGCTCCTTTCAATCTCTCTGGCTAACTGCCTCTCCTCTAGGAAAGAATTTTCCTCTATGTTGAGTCAGGAAGACGCTGTGGGTGTGTCTACACAACAAAGTTATTTCAGAAAAATGGCTGTTATTCTGAAATAACTGTGCGAGTATCTACTATTCTGAAATAGCTATTTCAAAATAAGGCATCTGTAGATGCTCCACTGCTGCTATTTTGAAATAGCCCCTCACCAGGGCCATTCTAAGTTATTCCTCCTGGGGCTTTAAATTGAGATAGCACGTCTACATTAGGGAAGCCTGCCTCGGACTAATTTTGAGGCTTCCCTTCAGTGTTGACTTGCTATTTAAAAAAAATCTATTTCAGAATAACTATTCTGGACTAGCTTATTCTGAAATAACTGTGCAGTGTAGACATACCCACTGTGTGTTTTAGTGCATATGCGCAGGACAGAGTTTGTGTCTATTTCCCTAGGCAAGGGAACAGGTTAAGGAGCTTTATAGAACCATCTACGAGGACAAAATTTTGTCCCTTAGAATATGTACAGACCTCAGGGCTTCAAACCATGTTCAGGTGGCACAGTTCCAGTCTCTGTTTTCCATGGATGCATCTGGACTGGGGATTAGGAGACTATAAATCATTTGGATCTGGTCTTCAGCAATGTCACTAGAAGTATTGAAATTGCAAAACAGAAATTTTTATTGGAACTGCCCATCACATCAGTAGGGGAAAAAAAATGGCCTTGTTCATAATGAAGCACTTTGCTGGATATTCCTTATTAGGCTCATCATTTGCTCTATAGTTTCATGGAAAACACTCTTGCAATTTAGGACTTCTCTCCCCAATATAGTATTCTGCAAAGAAAGAGATTTGCATTTGGGTCACTAGGGTTATGCCTACATTGCAATGCTATTCGGCATACCGCATCTTCACAGCAAGCCTGCTATTTCGGGCTTGCTATTGCAACATTCCTGTAAGCCTCTTTCTATGAGGAGTAAGGGATGTTTCGGAATAGCACTTTAATTTGAAATTTGTCACTGTATAGACAGCCCCAAATGACTAAATAAGCTATTTCAAAATAGCATCAAAATAAGATACGCAATTTGCATAGCTCAAATTGCATATTTTATTTCAAGTTATGGCACAGTGTAGACTCACCCCCAAAACCTATTTGTGGGAAAGGATCAGTTTCAATGAATTTCCAATTTTAGACTATTTTGGAAAACAAAGTTCTGAAATTGTTAAAAAGGGACATTGTGACATTTTCAAAATGAAAACAATCTGGGTTTTGTTTGTTCAGACCAACTTTTCATTTAGCAATGTAAGTTAATTATAATAAAAATACATACAAACATTTAAACTGACCTGAACCAAAACTTTTTTTGCAGTTTGTTGATTCACAGTTTGAGATTTTTTAACTTTTTGTCCCAATTCAGAATCTGAAAATATTTTAAAATCTTGAAAAATGTTCTTTGAATAAGAAAACCATTTGCCAGCTACTCTAGTGTCATGTTCATATCTTGAGTGGTAGCAATGCCCATCTATGGTATCAGAAAGAATATGCACTTAGAGCATGTCTACACTGAGGAGTTATTTTCAATTAACTCATAAGAACATAAGAGCTTAAGAATGGCCACACTGGGTCAGACCAAAGGACCATCTAGCCCAGTATCCTATCTGGGGACAATGGCCAATACAAGATGCCCCAGAGGGAGGGAACACAACAGGTAATCCTCATGTGATCCCTCCCATCACCAATTACCAGACATCCAACAACTCCCCTTCCATCTAGGCCCTGTCCCTTTCGGGGCGGTCCACAACCACTTCAAAAATTTTTGACGTAACCCCGCTCAAAAATTATTGCCCACCCCTGTGATAACTGAATGTTCTTTAGCCATATAAATATATATGCATTTTAGACAGGTAGATTAATAAGTGAATATTTCCCCCTGTCAATGAGGGCCAAACCTTCCATTAAAATAATGGTGAAATTCCTCTTGACTTCAATGGGAACTGGATTTGTCTCTAGTGTGTATTTGAGAAAAGTTCTGTTTTTGAGCTCTCTACCTCACAATTGCTTTTTTCCTCTTACCTGTTTGACGTGCCTTGTTAGGTGGGCTTTATTGTTACTAGGTGTAAATCTTCTTGATGCTGACACTGAAGGTTCTACCATCTCATTGAATTTATCCTCATAATAACTAAAAAGAAAAAAATTCTATGGAAAATAAATACAAAAAATGTTTACTTCTTGCTATTGTTTTATTAACGTGTACTAGCACTGTCTGTCTGTTTGGTTTCTGGTTGCCTCATAGTGCAATATGTATCTATTATCAGCTATGGGCCAACAGGAATTTTGGACTTTGAATGAACATTCTCTAAGATATTGTATCTAAATGATATTGCAAACAATGGTATGTGGACACATTCCCATTAGAAACTTTACTGAGGCCTCTTTTTCATTATTTAATTTTCTCTGCCCTAGCTTGTGGTAGCAGTGGAGCAGTTCAGTGTCTAATAATGCATATGCCTGTGTTTCACGCATCAAGCAGAAGCACAGAATAGTGATTGCAGAGAAGTTGGAGTCCTGTGGCACCCTAAAGACTGGCAGATTAACCAATGCATCTGACACACTGGGTCTTTGCCCACAAAAGCTTATGCCCAAGTAAATCTGTTTGTCCATAAAGTGCCACAGGACTCCTCATTGTTTCTGCAGATACAGACTAACGCAGAGATATCAGAGCAGGTAGCTGAGCTGGTGCCTTGTTTTGGAGTATGGCCAGAAAGCTACACTGTAAGGTAATGTCTGGGCAACCATGCCCAATATGTAGCTGACTGAAATCAGAATGTCCTATTTTGTTAATATTTAGATGCTGTTTGTCACATACTAAGTAAAATTCTCAGCCTTAACTCATGGTTGCATGAGTTAAGTTACATAGCACAAGCTCAGCCACTGCTGTAAACACCAAGCCAGACACTTACACTAAGAATGGCAACAGCAGCCTTGCAGCTGACTACAGCAAGGAGCTCCTGACAGGGCTGTGAGACAAGTTGAAATAGGAGAGAACTAAACGTGGAGGAGCCAGGAGCTGCCTCTTATTCTGGCAGGGAAGGTGAGGGAGGCAACTGGCAGAACTGGAGGGGAAAGAGACTTTTGCTGTCATATGAGGCTTTATCTTGCACAAAAATTATAACATGTTCATTATGATCCCCTCTAACTCAGGGCCAGCAAAATCATCCCTGATTTCTCCATGCAGGGCTGTACACATGGCATAGATAACCTATTGTCACTCAGTTGCTGCCCTTCTTCCTCCCAGACTGCTTGACTGCTGTCCCCCTTGTCATCTCCAGAGCTTGGGACTGTCTGAAGAGGCTGTGGGATCTCAGCATGGCTTCAGGCATCTCACACTCCACGTCCTTCTCTCTGTTGGGGCCTCCAAGTTAGGATTCCTCCCTCCCCTTTGCTGTTCTTCTCTGGAGCAGGGAAAACTGCATTTGTACACTTGAACAGCATCCCAAACTCAGCTGAAGAGCCATCACTGAGTAATCTGTCTAGTTCCCCATGGAATGGGCAGATTTCCTCCCTGCTTGGAACATGCCATTATTGCCTCAGACCATATTACAGAGCCATAGAGTTCAAGGCCAAAAAGGACCACCAGATCATCTATTCTGACCTCTAGTATATCACAGGTCTCCAACTCCACCCAATAGCCATACACCAAACCCACCAACAGAAATCAAACTAGAGCATTACAGCCACTGGAGACTAGAATATAGTGTGCGACAGGCAGGACCAAGGTGCACCAATGTTTTAGGCCCCTCAACAGCAGGGAAATGATGACGTGAGATGTACCCCAATAATCCTGACAGGTCACCCACACCCACATAGTGCAGAGGCAGGCAAAAACCCCACTACCATCAATCTTACCTGAGGGAAAATTCCCCTATTGCCATCAGTTAGACCCTGAACATGTAAGCCAGTACCAGCCAGTCAAACACCTGAGAGAAAGAATGCTAAGAGCCACCTCAGAGCACTAGCCCACTCTGCCCTGTGTCCATCTCCAGCCATGGCCATCCCCTCAGAGGAAGAGAGAAGAAAGAACTTCCCAGGATACACTGATGGGGAGAATCCCTTTCGGACTCCTGCCCTCAACGTCCTCCTGCATTGGTAAATAGAGTGATAATCCTGGTCAGCAAGGGTATGTCTACACATCAAAGTACTCCCCCGTGTCTTCACAAGCCACTTGTTATTTCAAAATGTTTTTTGAAATAACGGGCGTGCTATTTTGGCATCCCATTAATCCTCATTCCCCGAGGGTTAAAGGATGTCTCGAAATAGCACTTTATTTCAAAATTTGGTGCTGTGTAGACCAAATTTGTGTAGACAGCACCAAATTTCAAAATAGACTATTTCAAAATAAACTCGAAATAAGTATGCAATTTGCGTAGTGCAAGTTGCACATTTTATTTCAAGTTTAGAGTGCAGTATAGACATAGCCCAAGGGATTTGAAACTAGGTGACAGACTGGATATTCTGAATGATAGATTTCAACTATGTTTGGATCTCCTTTCTGTCCCATATGGTCATTAGTCCTCCCCACAACTGCTTATGGACATCTGGCAAGACAACCTTGGAATCCTTCTCCTGAGACTTGCTGGTAAATGATGCTGCAGAAGAAGCTTATGCAGGCAAAATTGTGAACAAATGTGCTCAACAGTATATGCAGCACTTACAAGTCTGAATAAGCCACACAACTTCAGCTACATCAATTGTGTAGCTGATGTCAAAATTGCTTAACTCGGCTTTTGGCACTGTCTACACAGCAGGAAGTCAAAGGAAGAACACTCTTCTTTTGACTTCCCTTACTCTTTGTAAAATGAAGGTTACCAGGAGTCAGAGTAAGAAGTCCTCCACTTCGCCATTATTTCAAAATAATGGCTTGCATTGTAGACACACTCTTTGTTACTTTGGAATAACGTTAGTTATTCTGAAATAATGCTGCTGTGTAGATGTACCCTAGAAAACCTCATAGTAAGCCTCCATTTCAGACTAACAAAAATATAGAATTGGACCAGGAAGCTTAGAAGAGTATTTGAAGGACTAGAGATACCACATTGGTACACTGCTACATCGCTGAGGACTGGCGTGATGGAAAACCACATGGTGGTTAGCTTTTCTTGTAAAAAACATACTCCAAATGGTGGAGCAATTTTGTGTGTGGTGCGATGTGTGTGTGGTATAATCTGGGACAGGCATCTTAGATGATCACCATGTGGTGATTTAATTTAAAAAAACAACTAAGAGTCCTGCAGTACCTTAGAGACTAACAAAAAATGTGGATGATATGACGAGCTTTCGTGGACACAACCCACTTCTTCAGATGAATGGAGTAAGGGGTCCAGGGTACAAATAAATAGCAGAGAAAGAGAGGGCATGGGAAGGGAAAGAGAAGGAAAAAATATTGTCAATGAGAGTGTCTGTGTTAAATGAGGCTAACGGAATGGGTTGTAAGTACCTGGTGCTTAGCTTTTTATGTCATTAGGGTGTGGAATGTAGTGGCCAATCCAGGTCAGGCCTTAGTTCAATCCTTCATTACAGATGTAAGACTTGTAAATTAAACCAAGTTCTGTAGCTTCTCTCTCCAGCTGGTTTTTTTAATTGCTTTGTTACAGTATAATCACTTTTAGGTCCAGGAAAGTTAAAATGTCCCCCAATAGGTTTCTCTGTGTTACCACTTCTAATTTCTGTGTCACCATTTCTAATACATGATTTGTATCTATTAATCCTTTGTTGTAGAGGCTATCGAGTTTGGCCAATATACATGGCAGAGGGGCATTACTGGCTATGCATAGATCACATTGGTGGATGTGCAGCTGTATGAGCCTCTGATGTGGTGGCTGAGGTGATTAGATCCTGTGATGATGTTGCTTGTATAGGTGTGTGGACAAAGTTGGCACCAGAATTGATTGCGTGGGTGGGTACCTCGATGAGTGTGATGGAGTTGTGCTGCATGGTTGCTGGAAAGAATTTGTTTGAGGTTATGGGGTTGTCTGTAGGCGATTGGCCTGTTCCCCAAGGCCTGTGAGAGTGAGGGATCAATTTCCAGGACAGGTTGTAGATTGATAATGATGTGCTGGTGGGGGGGGGGAGGATTTATGTTGGGGGCTTAGCTGATGACAAGTGGTGTTCTGTTGTTTTCTTTGTTGGGCCTGTCTTGCAGAAGCTGATGCCTGGGTACTTGTCTGACTCTGTCAGTCTGTTTTTTCACTTCCCCAGGTGGGTATTTAAGTTTTAAGAATGCCTGATAGTGATCCTGTAGGTGTTTGTCTCTCTCTGTGGAATGGGAGCAAATGTGGTGGTTGTCAGGCTAAATTATCTGCTGTAGGCAACACTGAAGTTTAAACGTATACTAATTCATATCACAACAAAAGTTTACCCTTTGTGGAAATTCTGTATTATGTGCAAAATGGAATTGTTGTCTACATTACAAATAATGGCCTATAACTATTAAATATTTTCTCTCACTGGTGCATTTTGTAATATCCTATAACTAAGTCAGAAAGTTTGAAATATTTTATAATGAAGTAAATATGGGTATGTCTACACATCAAAGTTAATTCAAAATAACGGCCTCATTCTATGAGGAGTAACACCAAACTTGAATTAGCTAATTAGAAATAAGTGCTATGTAGACACTTATTTCGAAA
The DNA here is from genome assembly GCA_032595735.1 of Pelochelys cantorii. NCBI lineage: Eukaryota > Metazoa > Chordata > Testudines > Trionychidae > Pelochelys > Pelochelys cantorii. The sequence goes on along the minus strand of CM064326.1, from coordinate 138,139,149 downwards.
TAGGGGGCCTCCAGCCTTCCCAGGGTGCCCTGGTGGCCACTCCAGCCTCAAGCAAGAACACTCCTCTCCCTCCCCCGCCCTCCCCAGAGCCCTGAAAGGGGTAGACTATGGCCATAGTGCCTGTGCCAGTTCCAAGCCTGCTGGCCCAGAGCCAGCAGTCACTGCCCCTGACCCAGTGGCCCCAAAACATGAGCCAGCAAGCCACTGGCGACCAGCCCTCCACCGCTCCCCAGGAGCAGTCTGCCAGCTCCCAGGAGCCTGCCAGGGCCCGGAGAAGGTGGGCACCTTCCTGGTCCAGGGCGGAGATCAGGGTGGGCCTTACTCAGGTTTGGGGGGGGATGCCCCCAATGTCCATGATCTCCGTACTAGATGGAGGAACGCGGCCGTCTATGGCAGGATAGCTTCCAGCCTAGCCACCAAAGGCTACATGCGATCCCAGGAGCAGGTTCGCATGAAAATCAAGGTGGTCTGGTGAGACCCTCAACTCTGAGTCCTGAGCTTCCCCTCCCCCTTCTTCCCCTGGCTTCCCCCTTCCAGCTCCCTCCTCCCAGGTTTCCCCCTCCCCTCTCCCAACCTCTCTCCTCGCCTCTCCCACCTCCTTTCCCCAGTCTCACCAGAGTTTCATCCCCCCCCCCCAGGCAGTTTTGTTAAATAAAGAGAGTTTGTGTTCATGAAACTACATGTATTTTATTTGACATCAAGAAGCAGGGTTGGGGGGAGGGGTAAGTGGAAGGACGTGAGGGAGGAATGAGGCACAAGCCCCCAGAGGGGCAGACCAGGGAGGCTCCGAGTGCTCCTCAGGGTGGAAGCTCTCCTGTAGGGCCTCCTGGATACTGACAGCCCCCTGAATGACCTCCTGGATGGCAGCCTACAGAAAGTGCAGCCAGGCTCGCAGCAACATGTTCACAAGAAGCACCAGAGTGCCCAGGGGCAGCTCTGGCTCCATGTTGCAGAGTGCTATCGTGTCCCGAGTGAGGGCAACCCGAGCACTCCGAGACACAAATGCTTTGCTGTCCCTCAGTGAGGCAGGTAAACAAGCAGGGACACCTGGGAACCAGCTGTGTGTGTGTGTGTGTGTGTGTCCCTTTAAGCACAAGCCTCAGATAGCCTCAGGCAACAGCCACACAAAGACACTCCTGACCTGATGCCCTACCCCTGATCTGGTTCTGGCCAGCCTTAAATCTGAATCAGTGTCCACTCAGTGTGGACGTGGTATTTCAAATTAGCAAAACGCTAATTCAAACTGCATTTTGTGTGTAGAGGCGTTAATTCGAATTAGCTTAATTTGAATTAACTATTTCGAATTAAGATAACTCAAATTAACACTGTAGTGCAGACATACCCTATAGGATATAATTCAGAACAGCTCTATCTGGCAGAATGAGAGCATGGTTCAAAATGTATATGTAATGTTCTGCATGTGACACATCACATTGATCCTCCACTAAAGGAGATTCGAACTGCATCTTGGTAAGTTACAGTGGAACCTCTGAAATAGTATCACTTAGAACATCCCAGGTTTATCCTTAGTTATTCCATCACAAATGGCCTTTCTCTGGGCACTGTCATAATAGATATAATAAATAATAAAAACCAACAAAAATGAGATATTTTTGTCTTTGTTTCTGGTAGTGCCCACACTGTGCTAAGCCCTTCCCAAATAGAAAAGAAGGCACTGCAATGCCTAAGTGACTTAGGAGGCTAAGTATCATTTTCAGAAGTCACGGAGAAGCCTAAATCCCATTGACTTTCTGGCTCCTATAAGACAGATTTTTAAAGGTATTTAGGTGCCTAAAGATGCAGTCTGGGATTTTCAAAAGCACATGACCAACTTAGATGTTTAACTTCCATTAATTTCAGTGGGAATTAGGTACCTAAATACCACTGAAGATCTGGGCCTATGGGTATGTTTACACAGCAAAGAAAAACCCACAGCAGGCTTGGGTTATGGGTCTGTTTATCTCCTGTGTAGATGTCTGGGCTCAGGCTGGAGCTGAAGCTCTGGAATCCTCATAGCAAACAGGGTCCTAGAATTCCGCCTTCAGCCAAAGCCCAGAAGTCTACACAGCAATGATACAGCTCCGCAGCCTGAGCTCCATGAGATTTCAGCAGCTGGCATGGGTGTTGGGGGTTTTTCTTTGCTGTGTAGCTATATCCTAAGAGGCTAAGGAGCAACAATACACCAGACATACGGGGTACGTCTACACTGCATCCTTACCTCAAAATAAGCAATTGTGTAGCTTATTTCAAGGTAATTTCAAAATAGCTTATTTTGAAATTTGGCTTTGTCTATATAGCACCAAATTTTGAAATAAAGCGCTATTCCAAAATGTCCAGGATGCCAGAATAGCATGGTCGTTATTTCGAAATCTATTTCGAAATAATGAGCTGCTTTAAGATGCAGAATTGCTATTTTAGGATACTTCTGGTATCCTGAAATAGCTCCGCAGGGTAGACATTGCCATACTGAATTTGTTTCTTCCCAAGAGTTAAGGTCAGGTAGTGTCTCACTGAATTTGTTAACTACATTTGTAGATTATCATCCATCTGTTAAAGGATTTGCAAGTCTTGGGCTTCCTCTGACATTGTGAGACTATAGATAATAACCAGCAGTATCATTGACAGCATACTGGAGAAATATTAACTAAAAGTAAAAGCCTTTTATAAGAAGACCATAAAATGCTACTAGTAATTATGCTTCTCCAAAGTTAACCATTAACGTTTATTTGCCTTTTTAAAGCTATTTTCATTTCTGTCCTTCACTGGATAAAAAACTATAAAAGATCCAGCAAATTGGATTCTCCTTTTTCCCCTAGCACACACCTATGTGCAAAGGCTGATGAGACACAAGCTGATTAAGAAACATATTTGAGGGAACCTAACTCAGTTAGTGTACCTTGGCTCAGAAGGAAGTATGTTGTCCCATCTTTGGCTTCTTTGCAGTCTCGCCGCTGTTGCTAAATCACAGGATATAACACAAGAGGCCATCAACTTTTTGTCTAAATTCAATGTACAAGCAGAAGATCTGTCTTATGCAAGTTCACTTGCCTCCTGGAACTATAACACCAACATCACAGATGAAAATGCCAAAAAGATGGTGGGTACTCAACACTGTCTAGAAATATTTGTTATTACCTTAGAAATTATAATATAACTGCCTGGTATTTTATTGTATTGCTGTAGAGAGAAATATAAGAATTGCTAATGGGAAAAAACGAGATGGGTTCGATATTGTTCTGTAGTTATTGAAAATTTTCTGATGGTCATATGTGAAATGAGTTGGTGACCTAAATATTTCACAGTGGATTATTGCTGCAAAACACTGACACTATTCTCATTATTAAGCAACCTTAGGTATCACCAATGGATTAGGTATGATTGTAGGATGAGGAAAATGTAGAGAAGATATAGATTTCCAGATTGCCAAGGCCCCGTGTTCTGACTAAGAGAAGCTAGTATATAGCCACAGGAAGGACAATAATAGTTGTGCTTGCACTATTCTGTCTCCCAGTCTCTCACTATCCAGCCTTTTCTCAGCCTCTTGCTATCCAGTACAATCATCTTCCCCTCTAGACAGATATTCTCTTCTCTGGCAGCATTCAACAGTAATTTGACTGGTTGCTGATGATCAGTGCTGCAGCCATATTAGTAAGCATCTCCAATCCTTGTAATTTTGAAAATCAATGGAATATGTTGTAGTGACTTTTCTAGCTATATTTTAAAGCAAACTAGTTTCTAAATATGCTTTTCAGCATGTGATAGTGCAGTATAATCTCAAGAGACCTAATTTTGAAAAAAGGTATAACCCAGAATCATCATATTCAGCGGAGTCTTACTATTTAATAAAAACAATCTTAACTATAACATTTCTTAATTAAAATGTAGACTCTGATTGCAGGATAGATTCTGATGAGCCTCCTGGCTAATTGTACTTCTGTGACATTCCAAAACACATACAATTGAAGCTCCGCTTAGCAGCTCAATAGTATAATAAGTGGCTTAGTGTTTAATCAGTAATAAGCACAGTATGGTGTTGCTCACGAATGCTGCCCCTGGTTGTGTTTTACTCATGCCCTATCATGACGCCAGCAGTGACACTGGTGTCATGAGCAAGGTTCCCTCTAAGTTGCACTTCAGCACAGCCCCACAGCTGCTTAAGCAGCCCTGCCCAGCCCGACACTCAGGGCTCCGCACTTGGAACTCCCTAGCTGGGCAGGGTTGATTAAGCAGCTGCGGGGTTGTGCTGAAGTGCAGCTTAGAGGGAACCTTGCTCATGATCTGCTAACAGGGAAGAGTTAATCAAAGGTGCCCCGATGGCTTCCTCAAACGTACTTTTCTCATATAATGGGATTACCCGTCCACAAACACACAACCCTTTTGCCTGCTTCTCAACAAGGTCTCCAAATGGGTGGGGGCAACCCATGCACTCAGCCAGCCCTTTTCATGGTGAGGTACCAGCTGGCATCCCAACTTCTCCCAGGTGGCTCTTCTCATTGGGCAAAAAAATGCCCCCTCTTCTCTGGGCCCCCAACGTGCTTAGTCATCCCCACAGGGATCAAATAATGTAAAAAAAACTTTGCACACTTTACATTTTACTCTGGACTGAGGTGTTAAAAAGAGTAAAAAGAAAATGATGCCCATTTTTGATCATTTCAAAAGAATGAAAAAAAAAGACAGTGTTAACATATATATATATACATATATATATATATATATATATTCTGAATGTATGCATGCTGGGTGGTGATTCTTATCTTCTGAGGAGTCACTAGTAAGGAGCTATTATCACCATAGGTACAATATCCCTCAAATATCATGAAACATACAGAAGGGAGATTAGAAGTGTTCTAAGATTCCAAACCAAACCTGCATACCAGCATCTCGTGCTTATTGCCCATAACAAAAAGATGGTAATGAAAAATGGCTCTTCTAGTGATTATCCAAATCCATATAATGTTCTTGAGTACTAAAGGTTGCATTGCATCTGTGAGCCAGCGTGTCTTGCAGAGTATAGACACATGCTGTGCCAGCAATTGCATGTTGTGAGTTCATATACTGCATAGACAATTTAGGATCCTAAATTGGTTTTGAGACTATGGGGTCTTCTGCGGCCAGTCAGTAAGCACTAATTATTATAACTGTGAAGATTAAATATTTGTGTAATCAAATTAATTACTGACAGTCACATGGCAGTTATGATTTATTACTTCTATTGGGGCAACACCCAAAGGACTCTGTTGAGATCACAATTTTTGAGCTATGGACTGTTCAAATGGACAGGTAGGCACGCCCCGTGCCCCAAAGCGCTTAGAGTCTAGCTTAAGACAAGATAGAACAGCTGGATGCCACAAACATAGGAGGGGAAAATGATGAGAGGAGCAGTAATATAAATATGTATGGTTACATGAACCAGCTATGTGCACAATTTGATGGTTTTGAATCACTTGAAAACTGGTTGGTTTGTTTTGGTGGGAAGGTATTGGTTACTTGATTACTATTTTTCCAAATACAAATACAGGTTGAAACTTTCTAGTCCAGCACTCTCTGGTCTGGCAACATCCATGGTCTGGCATGATTTTAGTTAGCCAGATGTCCACTTATCATGGGTATGAACAATTTCCTGTAGTCCCATAATGTTTGTTTACAGCTGCCAGTCCTGGCTCTCAGTATTCTGTGCAGTTATTTAGCTCCAATTTACCCCTAAATATTTTCTAAGAGCCCACTAAGCAGTTGAAGTATTGGTAATGCTCTTAGACAATATTGACCTCTTGTGGTTTGGCAAATTCTCTGGTTCCATACCGGTCAGCTCCCCAGGGTGCCAGATGAGAGAAGTTCAACCTGTAGTTTGAAAATGTCTACATTTGTGAATAAATGGAATGCACAATATTCCCTAGTTGTTTTCATTATATAGCAGCAATATTTCCAAAGCTTAATGAGAACTAGCAAAATCCACAAAACTAATTTTTCAAGCAAGAAATATTTTCTACCCTTGATTTCTTACAAATGAATACTAATCTGTTTTAGAATGAAGCAGGAGCCAAATGGTCAGCATTCTATGATGAAGCATCCACCAATGCCAGCAAGTATGCAATAGATAAAATTACAGATCATATTGTCAAACTCCAACTTCAGTCTCTTCAGGGCAAAGGAACATCAGTGTTATCTGGGGAAAAATACAGTAAAGTAAGTTGTTAAATATATGTAGACTGACCCAAGAGTTGAAATAAATTTCGGGCAGTGATTACAAAATTATTCCCTGTCTTTGTTTATCCCAGCAACATATTAAATCCAGGCAGTATTGTCTTGTTGTGAATGATATATCTTATATTAGATAATATTGCATACATGCACATTTAATTTACTGCTAGTTTATATTATGCATTAAGTGTGTAAATTTTAGAAAATCACATTAAGTCATTGACTACTCAGCTCCTTCAACATATGTTACATACAATTAAGCAATATCTGTGTGCCTGTATAGCATAGTCAATGGGACTATTTATATAAGAAAAAACGTGATTTGTAGAGTCAGGATCTTGGGGAATAAATAGAAACACAAACAATAAGGTATTCAATGAAATCCAAGATGGCAAATTTACCATAGAGACAAGGAAATAATTGTTCAGGTGTGTAATTAGAGTATGGAACTCACCACTACAGGAAGTGGTTGAGACCAGAAATTTAGCCAGACTCAAAATGGGACTAGATATTTATATGGCTATCAGGACTAACCAGAGTTATGACTAATGACTATACATATAGCAGAAGTGATATTGAACCTTGTGCTTTAGGGCTTAAGCCAATTGCTAACTACTAAAGATCAAGATGAGATCTAATGTGGAGGCAGATTATCCTACAGATATCTATTGTGGGGTTCTTATACCTTCTTCTGATGCATCTGGGGCTGGTCACTGGAGGCTGAGGGTAGGTGGGGTGAGGAGCTGGGTTTTTGAGAAGGGACAACAGACCAGAGGTTGATGAACAGGAACTGGGCCAGAAAAGACAAGGGGTGAAACAATGCTGCTATCTGCTAAGGCTCTCGAAGCTTAATACACCCGCAGAGATCAAGAGCAGAAGCAGTTGTGGATTCCTCTCATGGCAGTCCTAGTGAGTGGCTGTGAAAGAGGCATTTGCTAGGACACGTGACTGCAGGTATATGGTCCTCGGTGAGGGAATATGCTTTACATTACACTGGAAATGCTGAGGATAGTTGAGATAGAAGCGAACTCTAGAGAAATGAAGAAAGAATGCTCTGTCGCACAACTCGTGAGGCTGAGAAGGAACTGAATATTTTCAGATGCATTTGGCCTTCAGCTGAACCAAGACATAAAAACTAGCTTCTGTGTAAAGTTAGTGTAAAGTAAAAAGATCAACAAAATCTACCTTATGAATCATTAAAAAATTCAAGCAATAATCAATCAGTCTGTACCTGGAAAAGGAACCTTTATCCCTCCATTAAAATATTTATACTGTATACTTACCTAGAAACCCTTGGCATGAGAGCCATATACATAAAATGTACCGTTGATCTTTATGATGATGATGTATTTGAAAAATGTTGTGGAGTCACTCAATATCTGCTCAAAAGATATGACATCTGTCTTGTCCAAGTAGGCGCCAACTTCACAAAGCATTTAAGCACATGCTTAAATTCATCTTTACTCAGGTACAGTGCTTAAGCATGTGCTAAACTGCATTGCTGGTTGAGATAGGCTACTGGGCTGAGGTTTTAACATTTTGTATTTATTGTGTATTCTTTTTAATGGGATTTCTTGTATTTAAATTGCAGCTGAATACAATTTTAAGTACAATGAGCACCATCTACAGCACTGGGACTGTGTGTAAACCTGATAATCCAGAGAACTGCTTGCCACTGGAGCCAGGTACCATATAAACAATGTCTGTCCTGTGCCCTTTACATTAATAGGTTTCAAGAAGAGTGGAACAAAGCATAACGAATAAAATATTAGATTTAATAGAGCTGCATTCTCCAGATGCTTTTGTTTTTGTTTTTATAAAGCTTATCTGCTATTGTTGGCGGTGGTGATTTTGATTTCCCAGTATAATTTTGCTGTGACTTTTCACACATGGATACAGAATTTAGTGAAATAGCATGAGTTGCAGAGTTCATGGTCCTCTATCTGGCTTCTTCAAAATCGCATGCCCCATTTCAGAGGATGTAGGTTTGTGTGGCCAAAATTGAATCTGTGGCTTCTAGAGTTGTGGAGCAGTCTATGCAAGGTTCACATCACTTGGGGATATTGCCATCCTGGGAGAGTTTTGTCAAATTCTATCAAAAGAGAAAGAAATCCTATTCACAGACTTCATGCCAATTTCTGATTTCTGTTATGCTGGGGTAAGTCCAGAAAACTGCACTAACTTCAGTGAAGTTAATCTAGAGTTGCACAAGTTTTAACTGAATCACAAACTGGTCCCATGTCTTACATGAAGCCAGAGCACAAAAGGAGAAATGGACACACATAAAACATTTCTTTCAATAAATCAAACATCAAAACTTTCAGGGACAGAGTGACTGGCTTTACTCAAAATGTACATTGAGCTATTTTCATTCTTCCTTGTTCTCCTGTTGTTGTTGTTTTTTAATATAGAGTCACCACTACATAAAGAGTTCCTCTTTTTATGGGTCTGCTACTTTTGTTTTAAATGACAGGCCTAGATGCTATTATGGCTAGCAGCACTGATTACTTTGAGAGACTATGGGCTTGGGAAGGCTGGAGAGCTGATGTTGGCAAGAAGATGAGACCATTATATGAACACTATGTTGAGTTGGAAAATGAGGCTGCAAGACTAAACAGTAAGTTACAATTACAATTATTTTGTCCTTCAGAAATACAGGGGGCCTGATTCTCCACAGACGTTCATACCTTGTGCAGTCATTTGTGTCCAAGCAAAGTCAGGATCTTCCACACACTGATGGGTAGCATGGTGCACACATACTTTGCATGCTCTTTATATATGTGTAACGTACAAAGGCCTGGTCTAATCTTAAAAGTTGATTAACATAAATACCTCCTGTCAGGGTGTGAAAAATCCACGCTCCTGATCAAAGTAGCTGTGCTAACCTAACCCCTTAATGTAGACACAGTTGTGTCAATGGAAGAATGATTTGGTTGACATAGTTCCCATTATTCAGGGTGATTCTGTCTTACACCAACAGAAAAAAACGCTTGTGTCAATGTGGGCCATGTCTACACCCAGGGACCATGCTGGTACAGCTACAGTATCGCTATATAGGTATGCAGTACTGCTAGGCTTAGTCTACACTGCAAGGTTTTTGCACAAGAAGCCTTTTGCAGAAGAGTTCTTGGGCAAAAACGTCTTGCTCAAAAGTGCGTCCAGACCTCAAAGCGCATCGCAAAAGTAATGTGCTTTTACGCAAGAGAGCATCCACATTGCATGGACACACTTGCACAAGAACGCTCTGATGGCCATTCACAGAATGGCCATCAGAGCACCTGTGCCTTTTCCGATAGGGGTTTCTTGCGCAATAACCCCTCCAGAGCGTCCACACCTGCCTTTTTGCGCAAGACCTGTAGCACAAAAAGGAGTTATTCCTCATGGGGAGAGGAATAACTCTACCAGCAAAAGCCCTCTGTTCTGTCAATTTTCTTGCGCAAAAATGCGCTTGAGGTGTAGACATAGCCCTACAGTATAGCTATATAGATATATTGGTAAAGCTACCTAAGCTGGATAGTTTCTATAGTATAGACATGCCCTGAGGCTATGTCTACACTACAAGGTTTTTGCTCAAAACCAGCCGTTTTTGCTCAAAAACCGGCTGAGCGTCCAAACCTCGAGCGCGTTTTTGTGCAAAAATAATTACAGTAAATCGACAGGACAGAGGGCGTTTGCCAGTAGAGTTATTCCTCTCCCCACGAGGAATAACTCCTTTTTGCGCTACAGCTCTTGCACAGAAAGGCAGGTGTGGATGCTGCGGAGGGATCATTGCACAATAAACCCCTATGGGAAAAAGCACAGGTGCTCTGATGGCCATTCTGTTAACGGCCATCAGAGCTTTCTTGCGCAAGAGTGTCCATGCAACGTGGATGCTCTCTTGCACAAAAGCACATTGCTTTTGCGATGCGTTTTTGAGGTGTGGACGCGCTTTTGCGCAAGACGTTTTTCCGGAAGATCTCTTCCGCAAAAAGCTTATTGCGCTAAAACCCTGCAGTGTAGACAAAGCCTAAGGTTTTTTATTTCAAAAGGGCACACTTTGAGAAATTACAGGAGCTAGTTAGTGAAGCCAGCTGGACAGAAGAGCTCAGAGACTTGAAAGTGGAAGAGGCTTGGAATTTTGTTAAGTCAGAGGTACAAAAACTATCTGGAATTTGCATCGTAAGCAAGGGGAAATAACTAGTAATGAAGGGCTGCAGACCTAACTGGATGAATAAACCTCCCCCGAAAGGAGATTACAGGTTAAACCTCCAAAATCTGGGACTCTCTAGTCCAGCAACCTCCATGGTCTGGCAGGACCACAGAAGTTGCTGAATCAGAGAGCATCGGAGCCTGGGAGTGTGAACCTCATCCCCGGGGAACCCCGGCTGGGCAGGGCAGCAGCAGGACTGGTGTGCCCTGTCCCTGGGGAGCCCTGTCCAGGCAGTGCAGCAGCAGGACTGATGAGCCCCATTTCCAAGTATCCCCAGCAGAGCACAGCAGAAGCAGAGCAGCTGGCAAGCCCAGTCCCCGGGGATCCCTGGCAGAGTGCAACAGAAGTAGGGCAGATGGTAAGCCCCATCCCCGGGGATCCCCAGTTGGGCAGGGGGAAAGCGGGGCTGCAGCAGCTGGGGAGCTCTAGCCTTGGGAAGCCTCAGCAGGCCAGAACCCAAGTCCAAGCCCTGAAGGCAGGAGCCCAGTGGCAGTAGGGCTTGAGCTGAGCCAGCAAATTCCCTCATTCAGAGTGGGTCAGGTCCCAAGGGTGCTGGACAAGGAAGGTCCAACCAGTAGTGGTAATTAGAGAGCCTATAAAGATGGAGTATGGGATAGATCAGCAAAAAAAGTTACGTCTTAAAGGTCAGAAAATGTAAGGTTAAAGAGAGAATTGCTGAAAGCCAAGCTGAGTTAGATCATGCAAAGGAAATGTTTAAGTCTTTTAATATATAATATATAAATAAAAGAACAAGAAAAGAAGTGAGGCCACTATGCTGTGAGGGTGGGGTAGAGGGGAAGGATAATCTAGGTGTGACCCAGCAACCCCACAGCTTGGTTTTCCATCAGGATGATGAAGCAGAACAATGGCAGGATGGCTAATGGGAATGAGTGTACAAAAATGGAAATTACCACATCCAAGGTAGTAGCAAAACCCAGAGCTTAATGCTCTCAATTCCTGGAGACTAGAAAATAGAGGTAATCTGAAAAAGGGATAAAATGCAACCCAACAGTAGATCATGCCAAACTAATCTAATCTAATCTGCATATTTTAACTTCAGAACTCCTTTGACATGGTATTAGGTGGGAAATTAGTAAAGACGGTGAAGATAGGATCTGTCTTAGGTCTGATCTAATTTAACAACTTCATTAGTGACTAACAAAAACAAGTAGGCTTGTGCTAAAGAAATGTACTGATGACACAATGCTGGGAAGTATCTTTTATAGAGAGGACTGGAATATTCTATAAGAACTGGATTGACCCAGAGGCCTGGAGTAGTAACAAATGAATTCACTTAGGCTATGTCTACACTCACGCTTCTTGTGCAAGTACGGACGTTCTTGCGCAAGAATCCGCAGAGCGTCCACACTGCCTGCCTGCTCTTGCACAAGGAAATTTACAAGTACGGCATGGTAAGAGAGGGCTTCTTGCGCAAGTGTAAGCCCTCTTGCGCAGGAGCTCTTACGCAAGAGGGCACTGTGGATGCTCGGCAGGGATTTCTTGCACAAGAAAGCCCTATGGCTAAAATGGCCATCAGAGCTTTCTTGCACAAGAGAGCGTCCACACTGCCATGGATGCTCTTGTGCAAAAGCACAGCTCGCACATGGCAGTGTGGACGTTTTCTTGCGCAAGACTTCTTGCACAAGAACCTTTGTGCAAGATGTTCTTGCGCAAGAAGCCACCAGTGTAGACATAGCCCCTGTGACTAATAAATACCCGTGTGACTAACTATACAACGTGCAGGGCAGTGGAGAATCAGGTCAGTGTCAGACCAGACACATGTCACCAGTCTCATACTAGAATGAAGAGAAGATCTATCTTTGTTGGCATTTCATCTCACTCCCATAACAGAACAATATCTTTCACTACCTGAAATTCAAAGCGTCATGGCAACTTTAACTAGAGACCTCTCTAGCAGTTCCCCAGTATTAGAGACAGCCCAAACAACGGGCCTTAAACATGAACCGTCCCCTCCATGGTCAAATTTCAAGGAGGGGAGGTTGAATTTGAATCTTAGTATTTGAACTTGCCCCTGCAGTTGTACTTTTGGGGTAGATTCAAAATTAGAAATGGCTTTTTTTCTATCTTTAGTTTGGAGGCAGCCTGTCCTGTGTATGTTTTATGTGAACAATTTGTGAGATTAGTCTTCATTCTCCCTTGACCCCAAAATCTAGTGAAGAACCCTAGCCTAATCCGTCTCTTCATTCGGCACCTCTGATTAGTGTGAATCACAGCAAGATGTAAAAGTAGTTGCTGCGATTTCTGTTCCAACTGTCCCTGGAGACCTAGGCCATCTAACCTGCAGTGGAACAGAGCTCTTCCAGGGGGTGACTTCCTCCCTCTCACCATCTCAGAGAGCATACTGAGGCCTTGAGTTCCAATACTAGTAACTTCATCTCTTCCTTTCTAGGGAGAGATTGTTTAAATTGCAGGCTGGTCTAGTCTCAGTAAGTGCATGCCTTTGTTTTACAGAATATTCTGACTATGGAGATTACTGGAGAGGCAATTATGAAGTAAAAGATTCCACCCAATATGCCTATAGCCGTAATCAGCTGATGGAAGATGTGGAAGCGACATTTGAACAGGTAGTGATTTGGTGTCAAGCATGGGAGTTTTCTTAACTCTGTAGTTTCATTTTGTCATTTCTACACTAGTTTCTAATTTGTGAAAGTTTTGTGATTTAAACAGCGACACTATGAGGAAATCCTACAACGCTGCCGAGCCCACTGGCTTTGGCTAATGCAGGCTTCACAAACCATAATCAGATGGTTTTGTTCATAACTTTTGTTTCTATTAAAGCCCTTTCAGTTTTACCTGGGAGTTTCACATTCTCGTGAACCTATGACTTCAAAGCAAACCTGGGGCAAACCCAAATGGAACTTCGTAGGTTTCATATGAACCTGGACTCTTTTCTGGAATTCTCTTCTTCCCTTTATTCAACAGGACCTGAATTTGTTGCAAAACCTATATATTTATCTAGTCTTTTAGGGGCAAATTTAGCTTCCTGTATCACAGCCATAGAAGGTGTCCTTTACAGTGAAACCTGTGCATTTTTGCTGCAAAATGGACAGCAATGTGCAGAAAGTAGGTGAATGATGGGTGTGACTATGGCTACATCTAGACTACAAAGATAAGTTGGAAAAAGATACGCAAATTGCAAACCACAATTTGTGTATCTTTTTCCGTTTTTCTGTCGAAAGAGGCTTTTCCGAACTTTGGTGCATCTACACGGTGCCAAATTTCAGAACAACCTGCTCTTTCAACACATCCCTTCTTCCTTGTAGAATGAGGTTTACAGGGTTGGTGAAAGAGTGCGTCCACTTTTCTGAATTTTTTTTTTGGAAAAGCGGATGCGTTCATTGGACACGGCATTGCTTTTCCGGGATACCTCTGGCATCCCGGAAAAGTGCTGCAGTCTAGACGTAGCCTACATGGCCACCTGCTGTGCAACTTCATCAAATCATAGAATCCTAGGGCTGGAAGAGACCTCAGGAGGTCATCGAGTCAGGAGGTCAACTTCTTACATCTTTCTCCAATGTGGGAGTTAGGTGCAGCCCCACACAGAGCATTCTGTCATGAGGCTATAGTGACACCCATTGGGTGGCTTCATAAGTATTCTGTGGCTTAGGGATAGATTCCCTCCCATCCTTGCATCCCTTACTGAAGGGAAACTGGATTGCAGTAGCATTTTGTCTCCAAGCTCTCATCTGCAACATAATGGATGGGAATATGGTTGCTAGAGTCCTATTAGCCAGCCATTTCCTCTGGGAACACCCTACTACCACAAAGAAGTCAGGATGGTCTTTACAACGGACCCTGCAAAAGTCATCGAATTCATTCTTGAATTTCATCGCCTGATATCATTGTAGTGGGACAAGATGACAACAACAGCTGGATTTCAAATTTCAGAATGCAGTCACATGACATTGTGTGCATGAACCAAGAATATTTAATTGACACGTGCATTCTAATATAATAAGCAGTCCAGTTGGGTGAATTTTAGAGGCTCTATGTTTCCAGATGGTGGCGTAGACAAATTCATGGCTCTGTGATCTATCCCCATTTTTTTCAGATAAAACCTTTATATCGGGAGCTACATGCTTATGTGAGGTACAGGCTGGAGAATTTCTATGGCTCAGACCACATCAGTTCAACAGGCTGTCTTCCTGCTCATTTACTTGGTATGAAAAAGCATCTGTATTATACAAGCTTGATTTCATAGATACTTACTGCTGCAGCAGCAGGGCAATGCCATTTAACACATATATATTAGTACATTAAACTGCATGTTAATCCAGATTCTTAATATAATTTTGGGCCCCATTGCACTCTGTTCTGTACAAATACATAGGAAGAAACAGCCCCAGCCCTGAAGAGGTTACAATCTAGATAGAGAAGACAAAGAATGGGGAAACAGAGGCATGGAGAGTCGAAGCAGTTTGCCAAGAGTCATATAAGCTGGTTAGAGGCAGAGCTAGAACTCAGATCCTCTATTGTCCAATCCAGTGCCCATTTCTTTAGACCAGTGGTTCTCAATTAGGGTGTGTAAAGATCTTCCAGGGAGCATCAGCTCATCTAGATCAATGTTTCTCAACCTGGTGGTTGTGATCCCTGAGGATCTTGGCACTGTTTTAAGGTGTGTGGAGGGGAGGGGTTAATAAGTGCAGGGCTGGCATTAGGTAGCAAGAAGCAGGGTAGTTGTCTTGGGTGCCACAGCAGAGAGGGCTCCGCGAAGCTAAGTTACTTGTTTCAACCTTGGGTGGCAGGATTGGGGGTAAAGACAAGGCATATAAGTGAAAAACAGGCTCAAGTTTCTCACTGAAATGTAAATACAATATTTATATTCCAGTCTATTTATTTTATAATTATATGGGTAAAAATGAGAAAGTCAGCATGTTTTCAGTCATACTGTGCTGTGACACAGTTGTCTTTTTATGTCTGACTTTATAAGCAAGTGGTTTTTAAATGAGGTGCGACTTGGGGTACACAACACTAATTTGACTCCCAAAAGGGGCACAGCAGTCTGGAAAGGTTGAGAGACACCACATTAGACTATACTACCTTCCACAATTGTCACTATACAGTGTAACCAACTTAACATCATTAAGAGAAATTAGGGACATTAGGTCAAGATTCTCAGAGCTGGATATCTTAACCTAAACTACTAAATTCTTACTTAGGAACATAATTTCAGGCCCATACTTTTAAAAATCTTGACCTTAACTTTCCCATTCTTATTTTAACTGCATCATCTTTATGTCACATTAATAGAATAATGTACATTTAGCTATAGATGAATAGCAGTTAATGGAAATAATTAATTGTCATATTACATATAGAGATGCAGTGGATGTTCAGTTGTTTCAATATTGAATGGTCCTGAAGCTGTATAGTAAGAAGTAGTTTAGGAATGTAATGGAAGTAGTAGGGAATGGAAATGTATAATGTTTTTTCACTGAAGAAATTAGCATCTTTGAGGTTGAAATAATTTTTGTATGGCAAATAAAACTAGTATCTTACACATTTTCTAAAATATTCTACTTGTAATATCATACTTCTATTAAATATATCCTGTCTATGTGAATCCATCTATTGTCTCAGGCTTAGATTTTAAACTCCTGGGACAGGGACCTGTGTGTTTTGTCTTTGTACAGCACCGAGCACAATGAGGCATTGACTGGGCCCATGACTGGGGCTCCTAGGAGCTAACGTAATAATGATAATGTGCCTGATGCAAAGCCCCTTAACATTAATGTAAGGCCTCCCAGTAAGTCCCATGGGCTTTGTATCAGGCCCTCACCTACATGTGAGAAAATCCTTACTGCTGTTATGATACAAACCCAACAATCTTGTATGACTTTGTGCCTGGCTTGTAGTAGTTAATTCCACTTCATTAAAGTGTAACTTTCCCTTCTCTCTTGAAAGGTGACATGTGGGGTAGATTTTGGACTAATTTGTATGCCTTGGCAGTCCCCTATCCAGACAAACCAAACATTGATGTAACTTCTGAAATGGTTAAAAAGGTAGGACTTCTAATGAGATGTCAAGCAACAACGGGCTGCATTGCAAATAAGGTTTTGCTGCAATTCTTACGGTTCCTTAAGTGGTGTTTTTAGATAGTATATTAAATACAATACTTCAGCCATCCCTGGGAAACCATGGATGGCCTTAGGTGTAGCCATGCTTCAGGCACAGAATTACTTGCTACACTCCCTTTTATTATTTCCTTTACTCTTCCCCTGTGTTTATCCATTCACTTCCCATCTGTTCCCCTCTCCCCAACTATTCCCTTCCTTGTCTTTCTCGCTCCATTCTCTTTCCTCGCCTAGTCTCAGTCACAGCTCCCTTTCCATCTTCTTCTCCTATTCCCCACGATACATGTTTTGTGTATAAAAAATCCCAATAAATATCCCTCTCAAGAAATCATTGCACTAACAAGACATTTACCAGCCATAGCGCTTATCAATCTGCTTGTATGTTGTATCTTTTTCCCCCAACTCTGTGCCAATCTTGCGTCTTTAAATTGTAAAACTGTAAGGACAGTTACTATCTCTTATGTTTTGTGCAGTGCCCAGTATAATAAGGTCCTGAACCTGGTTAGGGCCTTCAGACATAATAATAGTAATAACAATAATCATAACAATTAAAAATAATAATTAATAATACTCTATAATGTTCTGTCAAATGGTTTGTAGGTTTCCCTGAATTTCATTTATTTTACAAAAACAAACACAGTCTAGAAAGCTTAATATTTAACATGTAACTATCTATCCTACAAACACCCACTTCTTGGATAGGGAGCACCACTGATGTGGCCCCTTTTGGCAGAGTATCTGAAACCCTCCCAATTTTTAATGGTTTTATCCTCCCAATGTTCCTTCTTAGGTAGGGAAGTGCTGTTATCCCCATGTTACAGGGCGTGAATTTAGGCACAGGATGAGTAGGGGCTTGTCTGTACAGAGAAGCTAGTGTTCAATCAGCTAGGTATGAATTTACTGCTCTTCACTAACTCCCCATGTGGACACTCCTATCTTACATTAAAGCTTTGTCACACCTTCCAATTTAATGACAAAACTTTTCTCCTTCCTGGATGTTTAAACTCAGTCCCTCCCCACCCTGAAAAACAAAAATGTTGCCATGGCAAGTGACAGTGCAAATGGCCCGTTGTGGACAGGAGCGCTTTCCTGTCAACAACACAATTCTCATTCATAGAGGGCTGAAGTGTTTTATCCCCAAATTGCCAGCAAACAGTGTTTACATTGCCCAACTTCTAGCAACAAGGCTATGTAGTGTAGACAAAGCCAAAGAGTGTCCTCAGGTGGTTTTGCTTAGTACACTTGCAAAGTGCATTAAACTAATGTATACAAAGGCACTCTTAAGGTACATCTACACTGAACACTTATTTTGGAATAAGCTATTCTGGAAGAAATACTCCAAAATAGCTTATTTCGAAATAGCGCGTCTACACTACAGGGAAGCCTCAAAAATTAGTCCAGGGCAGGCTCCCCTAATGTGGATGTGCTACCTAGATTTAGAGCCCCAGGAGGCACTAGGGAGTAATTACTTAGAATGGCCCTGGGGAGAAGCTATTTGAAATAGCAGCAGTGGAGCATCCACACTACTGCTATTTCAAAATAGCTATTTTGGAATGGGCGTTATTCCTCGCGGAATGAGGTTTACAGAAGTTGGAATAAACCGTCTGTTATTTTGAATTTATTTTGAAATAATGGAATTGCTGTGTAGACACTCGCATTGTTAGTTCAGAATAATGGCCGTTATTCCAAAATAATGCTGCTGTGTAGATGCACTCTTAGTGTGACACACTAGGAGTATCCACAGAATTGCTGGTGCATGTCAGCTCCTGTGGACTTTTCCCCCACGCAGGCAAAGCCCTGTGTGACTTGCCCAAAGTCACCTAGGTTGACTGTAGCAGAGAAGGGAAATGAATCTAGGTCATCTATGTCTCAGGCTAATGTAACCAACACAATTTCTGGGTGTGGTGTATTATCCCATCTAGTGGCACCAAAACCATTTACACAAAGAGAATAATGAGCCTGCTATACGGCCTTAGCTAATAGCCAGTTGGCTTTTAGCTTATGCATTGAAGGCTCATACCATACACTCCAGAGGTACCAGGTTTGATTGCACTTGTCAGTGTTACACTAACAGCCTTTCCACTGGACTATCATTTTCCCCCTAATTGTAAAGCCTCCGGCTTTATGGCTGCAGTATTCTATTTAGAATACATATAATTGACAACTGAAATTCAGAGGAAGGTTTTTAAGCTAACTTTCAAGTACAGATATGATTGGATAGCGACTCTAAAATTAAACCCTTTTTACATAGCTTTGTTGTCTGTTTTCTGAGTTACAAATCCAATTCTCCTGTCACACTGGTTTTACAACACTCCCATGCCCATGCCACTGGCTCCGACAAGTTACTCCTGATCTATATCGATGAGAGGGGAGAAATAGACCTTATAGCTGTGTCCATTGCTGACAAATTATAGTCTTGTTAAGACTTTCCTGTTCTGACTCATGCATTATCAACAGACTAGCTTTCACTGCAGAAACCTGATAAGGGATAGTGATCCATGAGCCAGTTTGACTCTCCACTCCCACAGTGAGTTTTCAGGACTAGCAGTAAGCTACCAACTTAGTTGCAAACTGTAAGAATTTGATTTAAAGTCACTGAGAGACAAGAAATATGGGGACCATGGTGCTGGTTTTCAGAATCACTTTTCAACATATACTCTATTCTACTGGGCTGTGAAAAATATCTAGCCATAGAGTAACTGGCTAATATTATAAGTGAATTATCACTGTCTGTTTCAGAATTGGAATGCAACAAAAATATTTAAGGCTGCTGAGGATTTTTTCATGTCTGTTGGGCTCTATAAAATGACTGAAGGCTTCTGGAACAACTCCATGATTACAGAACCTACTGATGGAAGAAAGGTTGTTTGCCATCCTACAGCTTGGGATATGGGGAAAAAGGATTATAGGTACTGTAACACTTGTAACTCTTTCTTATAGATCTCCATAGAACCATCACATTTCTCTTCAGAGATGTAACGATTGTTATGAAGAGGGTGGAGATCCTTTGTTCTTCATGTCTAATGGATGTAGGCTAAGTAGTAATTGCCTTAGTTTGTAACAAGGGAAATTTAGGTTTGGTAAGCGGGAAAAATTTTGTGTGGTTAAGTACCAGCATAGTTTACCAAGAGAGGCTGTGGAATCTTGGTTATTGGAGATTTTAAAGAAGAGATTGTCTTATCCGGGATAATCTAGGTATACTTGGTTCTGCTTCAGCATACGGGGTTGGACCAGATGACCTCTTGAGGTCCCTTCCAGGCTTACATTGTGATTCTTTGAGATCTAGTGCAGAAGCACCAGGTCAAACTGATAGTTCATCTTTTCCTTACTTGTCTAAAATATTTGCTAGGGGTCAGATAGAGGATGTTTAGGGGATTCTAAACTATAATTTGTAACATTTTTCTGTAGAATCAATGGGATGCTAAACAGGTGAGTATTTTTATATTCATGTAAGTTAGTGATAGAAAAACTATGGTCTGGGTCTTCAGTTATCACAAATGTACAGTGCGTATCCACTGAGATCTGGGATGTAAGTCAATGAAAAAAATTGTCCTCTGGAATCTATTTCATATTCAATGGGAATGTACATTTATATATAAGCAAGAATGACAGGAGCAGGTTCTATCTTCTCTTGAAACCCATAGTAGTTACCAATATCCTGCAGGGAGAGAAATGAAACAATGGTGGTTCACCACATATCAGTCCTTGATCTAGGGCTACACATTTCCAATCCTGGGCTTTCTAGCAATGTAATTTGATGGCAGTGATGGGAAGCCACATTTGACGGGGAAGAGAGTAATTTGTCTGGTGGGGGTTTTATGAAACAGTAGTTGTACAAAGGTGCTCCTAGGTGTGAAATGTCAGGAGCAGCTTTGGTTGAGGTGGATGGGTTAGTGAGCACAGTGCAGGGGAATTGGCCAAAGGAGCATGATATATTCAGTTCATCACACGCTTTCCTAATTTAGCACATGGATATCACTAAGTGCTCTATGGACTTTGTCCTTAAATGCCACTTTATAAACATTACATTGTGAGGTCTATAATTATTACACAGTGAGGCCTAACAACAACTACATGAGGTGAGCAGAAATTATCATCATTTCCATTTCACACATGGGGGAACTGAAACATAGGCAGGAGTTAAATGACAGAGTGTGGCAGAGATGAGATTAAAAAGCAGGTCTCTTCCCTGCCTGTGCCCCATTTCTTAGTCACAAGATCATAGTGGTCCCCGGGCAAATTGTGCTAACTGAATGGTAAAATGTGGCAAATAGTGATTATCCATCAATGGGAAGTGTTCTGTGGTCAAGAGATAGAAAACTGCCACAGCTGCTGTGAGTGGGTACAAAGTACCATCTACAGCAGGGAACACAGAGACACAGACTTGTTAGTTAATTTGCTTGGAAGGCACTGTGTTCAAGTGGATTATGCAGAGGCTTATCAGAAAGCAGGAACTTGGGTGAAAAGATTTTGGTTCTAAAACTTTCTGTGACCTTGACCATGTCCTTTAATTTCAGGAATAAGCTGTTTATTCCTGTTGCACAAACCCTCGTTTAGCTCCCCCAATATTGAGGTACCTCTGCCCAACATTTTACTCAGGACAGTATGCAGTTTGTGCAGTTCAGCTAGTCATAAGGGCACAATAAAGACTTACATCTCCATGTAGCAGCAGAAGTGTTAATTAATGCATATTGACAAGAAATGAATGTGTTCAATGCGCATCTCTACATGTATAAACACTCAAACTAAAGAAAGAGTTCTATATGCAGTAGCCAATATTTGTTAATTTCTTGATATATTATTATCTAACCAATTAGGTAAATGTGGTAATGGATATTCTCCTTAATAAGCACTGTTCATATGCCAACTTTCAGCTATTTTTACTTCTCTGCATATAACATGCATGGCAGTATTCTTTTCACCTCTGCAGAATTTAGTAAAATTTAAAGGAATTTTACTGAACACCATCCCCCAAAATCACCTTCAGGAAGAGATCAAACAGAACAATTTCAAAGATCAATGTTTTGGAAAACTATGAACATGGAATACATCAGAGGGTTTATTGAAGCTGTTTTGCAACCATAACTACAGCATCCAGTACCAGCAAATGGCATAATTCTGCTAGAGTCTTTAATTAATTTTAAACATTTTGCATTGGAATGTAGGATCAAGATGTGCACTAAAGTGAGCATGGATGACTTCTTGACAGTACATCATGAGATGGGGCATATAGAGTATGACATGGCATATTCCAACCTCTCTTATCTATTAAGAAGTGGAGCTAATGAAGGATTTCATGAAGCAGTAGGAGAAATCATGTCGTTGTCTGCAGCTACTCCAAAGCATTTGAAATCGCTTGATCTTCTAGAACCTACTTTTCAGGAAGACTATGGTAACTAATAAAAATGTATTCATGTCATATTTTGTAGCAGGATATGAGGTCTGCCAAGCTACATCTAGACTGCAGGCTTCTTTCGGAAGAAGATTTTCCGGAAGAGATCTTCCGAATAAACTTCCTCTGAAAGAGCACATCCACACTGCTAAAGCACATTGAAAAAGCGATCTGATGGAGTGGCCAGCAGGGAACCTGTGCTTTTTCCTCTTTCCTCTTCTTTCGAAAGAACGCCTTCTTCCCCATCAACACATGCCTTTTTCTGAAAGAGCTCTTTCGGAAAAAGGCTTCTTCCTTGTAGAAAGAGGTTTACCAATGTTGGAAAAAACCCTCTGTTCTTTCCATTTTTTTGTGAAAGAACGCGATTGCAGTGTGGACGTAAGTGAAGTTTTTTCGGAAAAACTATCGTTTTTCCGAAAAAAAACTCTGTAGTGTAGACATAGTCTTAGACAAGTGATTGACTTATATTCTTTTGAAAATTCCATCTCATTTACATATCACAGTATGCTCATTTCCAAAATGACATCATGGATTGGAAACACTCATTTATAGTGCAGCTCGAGTTTGATGCTATTGCAAGAGTCTAGAAGTAAATTGGTAGCTTGTCACTCCCTTCAGAACTGAATAAATATTGAGGAAATCTTCATAGTACCGTAAAATTAGTGGCAGGCCTTGTGCTTTTTGTTTGCATAAAGCTGTACAAATCTGTATCAAAATGTAAAGGGCTGCTTTGTCCAGCTGCTTCTTTCCAGGCAGATTTGGCTGTCCAGTTAAATATTACATGACAAAGAGGAGCCTAAATCAAATCCTTGAGTGCAAAATCCATCACCACTTGGGAAATTCAGATTAGGATTTAGACCAGAACACAAGCCCAGGCCCACAACAAGATAATGTTGCAGCCAAAGCCACAGGGAATATGAATGCTTAGAAAGTAGAGTTGAAGCAAAAAGAGAAAAATAATGTACAGATTTGCATAATAATATCTTCCCATGTTTCTTTGGTTATTTTTGTTCATGTTTCACTAAAATTTTCTAAGCAGAGGTACTCATTAGCTATGTATGGTGAAGCAATATTAGTAGCTTGGCCTTCATCATTGCCTTAACACTTATATTGTGCTCTTTTTTTCAGAAACTGACATCAACTTCCTACTCAAACAAGCCCTCACTATTGTTGGAACAATGCCTTTTACTTACATGCTGGAGAAGTGGAGATGGATGGTGTTTAAAGGTGACATTCCAAAGGATGAGTGGATGAAGAAGTGGTGGGAGATGAAGTAAGTGTGAGGAAACAGGACGAAGAATTTCTGGGAAAGAGGGTTTAAGGAATCATTCAGTTTTCAGGAGTACCAAAGGAGTCAAGGAAGTGGCGGGGAATGCCAAATTATTTAGCAAAACTAATCAGATCTATTGCAGTGGCACTGAAATGCTACCTCCTGGTAGATTATATTCTTGGTCTTCAAACACCTGTATGGACTAAGGGAGTGTCTAGACTACAGGGTTTTGTCGACAAAAGTGGACTTTTGTCGACAAAACTATACCTGCGTCTACACTACCGCCGAGTTCTGTCAACAGTAAGTCGACAGAACTCAGCAGTTTTGTCAACGGTGGTAAACCTCATTCTACGAGGAATAATGCCTTTTGTCGACAGAGTTCTGTCGACAAAAGGCGCTATTGCATCCACACTGTGCTTTTTCAAAAGAGAGCATTTAGACTCTCTGTCGAAAAATCGTCTTGCTTTGTCGACAGAACTGGCTGTAGTCTAGACACTCTTTGTCGACAGAAGCTTTGTCGACAGTATCTGTCAACAAAGCCTGTTGACAAAAGCCTGTAGTCTAGACGTACCCTAAATGTGTGCCGTTTCAGAAATTTAGGCATGTTGAGATAGGTGTGTCTTCATGCTACAATTTGGGGAATCTGTGTGTTCTGTTATATTGCTCTCAAAGATAAAAATAGTAGTGCTATCAACTCTTTCACAGTCCAACAGTGAAACAAAGATACTTAGGTTTGGAGTGTTTCTTTACAGAGGCCTTGCTTTTACATAGTTCCTTAGCAAACCCAAAAGCATTCATTCTAAAGCTGAAACAGAAGAGAAATAAAACAAGTACTAACACTGAAAATGAAATTGAGTCATTATGCAAAATTAACTTAAACATTTAAAATCTCTCTGCATTTGGAGACAAAAATATCAGTCTCTTATTCACAGAACAAACTTTTTTTGATGAAAAGGGTTAATTTCACTTTCAGTCCTGTTGTGCAAAATGCCTTCTGTTTCTAAAAAACACACAGACACAAGGGCTACAACTACGTAGCCCTAGACTGCAAGCCTCTTTCAAAAGAGGCTTTTTCTAAAGATACTTTCTTTAGCCTCTAAAGCCTCTGTCAAAAAAGAGTGTCTAGATTACAGCCAGTACTTTTGAAAAAACAAGCCACTTTTTCGAAAGAGAGCACCCAGCCAGTCTGGATGCTCTCTTTCAAAAAAGCACAGTTTGCATTACATAGCGCCTTTTTTTGAAAGAGCACTTTTGAAAAAAGGCGTTATTCCTTGTAAAACGAGGTTTTCTGTGGTCAAAAAAACTGCTGCATTTTTTTGATTTACTTTTGAAAGAATGAGGCAGCAGTCTAGAGCAGGGGAAGTTTTTTCAAAAAAAGGCCACCTTTTTTGAAAAAACCCTGTAGTCTAGATAAACCCAAGGTGGAGGAGTAATGGGACAGAAAAGGTGAGGGAAATGTGCCATTTGTTGATATCTTTGGAACACTAGACGACTGATGAGTTATGAATGGATGTTTTAGCTGGCAGGCCAAGCAAGATACCTGTTCCTTGTACCGTAGTTCAAATTCTGCTCAGGGACATAATCTGGTTGGGTTTGTTCTCCTTAAACAGGACAGGATTGTGGTTGTTTCATCCCATGGTGCTCATGAAATGCAGTTGATTTCAGGATTTGAGGAAAAACCAAAGAATACGAAATAGGCTACAGAGATGGGGAAAAGCAACACAAGAGCGAGGGAATAGAAGAGACTCTTATGTGCTTTTGCAGTGCTGGCAATGAGGTATCTTCATGGATGGGCTGAGGCCTGGATGACATGACAATATGATTTCCAAAACTCACAAGTGAAAAACAAAGTTTTGTGAACAAGAGCAAAGCCTAGGGGCCCTCATCACAGGAAGAAAGTCTGCCAATCTGGTCAGCTCCTTCTATTATGGGATCAGAGAAGATGAGATGAGATGAGACCAACGGGAATACAAAGTGGGAGAAGAATTTTTTTCAAAGTTTCTTCCCACAAACCCTCCAAATGGATGAGTGAGCAGCAAAGTTTATCCCCTCTTTATTTTGTCCAGTGGTTAGGCCTAATATGCATTACAACAATTTTGGCTATGCCTCTTTTGTTTTTATGAAACATGATTTCAACAGTCATTGAATGACATCAGTCACCTCTTTTTGTTTGGATTAATCATAAGAACATAAGAATGGCCATACTGGGTCAGACCAAAGGTCTATCTAGCCCAGTAGCCTGTCTGCCGACAGTGGCCAGCACCATGTGCCCCAGAGGGGGTGGACCAAAGACAATGCTCAAGCGATTTGTCTCCTGCCATCCTTCTCCAGCCTCTGACAAACAGAGGCCAGGGACACCATTTCTATCCCCTGGCTAATAGCCTTTTATGGACCTAACCTCCATGAAATTATCTAGCTTCTCTTTAAACTCCGTTATAGTCCTAGCCTTCACAGCCTTCTCTGGCAAGGAGTTCCACAGGTTGACTACACGCTGTGTGAAGAAGAACTTTCTTTTATTAGTTTTAAACCTGCTACCCATTAACTTCATTTGGTGTCCTCTAGTTCTTCTATTATGGGAACTAATAAATAACTTTTCTTTATTCACCCTCTCCACACCACTCATGATTATATATACGTTTATCATATTCCCCCTCAGTCTCCTCTTTTCTAAACTGAAAAGTCCCAGTTGCTTTAACCTTTCTTCATATGGGACCCGTTCCAAACCTGTAATCATTTTAGTTGCCCTTTTCTGAACCCTTTCTAAGGCCAAAATATCTTTTTTGAGGTGAGGAGACCACATCTGTACACAGTATTCAAGATGTGGGCGTACCATAGTTTTATACAGGGGCAGTAAGATATTCTGTGTCTTATTTTCTATCCCTTTCTTAATAATTCCTAACATCCTATTTGCCTTTTTGACCGTCGCTGCACACTGTGTGGAAGTTTTCAGAGAACTATCCACGATAACTCCAAGATCTCTTTCCTGATTTGTCGTAGCCAAATTAGCCCCCATCATACTGTACGTCTAGTTGGGGTTATTTTTTCCAACGTGCATTACTTTACACTTATCCACATTAAATTTCATTTGCCATTTTGTTGCCCAATCACTCAGTTTGGTGAGATCTTTTTGAAGTTCTTCAGTCTGCTTCTGTCTTGACTATCTTAAACAGTTTAGTATCATCCTCAAACTTTACCACCTCACTGCTTACCCCTTTCTCCAGATCATTTATGAACAGTTGAACAGCATTGGTCCCAGGACTGACCCTTGGGGGACACCACTAGTTACCCCTCTCCATTCTGAAAATTTACCATTTATTCCTACCCTTTGTTTCCTGTCTTTTAACCAGTTCTCAATCCATAATCTAGTTTCAATGCCTAGTTTTCTTGCATGTATTAATAACATCATAAAAAAATCTGTTTACGTTGGTTAATTTTCAAGCAGGCAAAAAGTTGTAGATGACTGACATTTTCACTCACTTCTTACTTTTGAGTTTACAATTGGGGTCAATGTTTAGGTCCAACAATCCCAACAGTCCCATGTACAGATCAATAGCAGTTTAGAGCCTAGTTTATTTTGTTTTGTTGTACCTGTGTTTGGAAGGTAAGGGACATGCCAACAGCGATGACTCCTACAAACAGTAGCAGCTATGTGGAAAGGTCAGTTGATCTTTTTTCTCAAGAACGAGTAATGAAAATGCCTTTATTTTTTTCTTCCAGGAGAGCAATAGTAGGTGTGGTAGAACCAGTGCCTCACGATGAAACATACTGTGATCCTGCAGCTCTGTTCCACGTGGCCAATGATTACTCTTTCATAAGGTATCCTTCTCATTATCTTTGAACTCCTAGCTGGCAAGTGACTGCTTGCTAAAATACCTCTGTGAATGGGTGAGGTCACCGAAGACCCTTGGGAGTGCCTCCGGGGTGCTGACAAAGCCACTGCCACTCGCCTTCCTGCTCTCTGGGGCTTCTCACTGCCTGGTCCTGCTGGGCCAGCTCCCTGGTCTCCCCCAGCCAAGGGCCCGAGTTGAGATCCCTGCTCCCTGAGAAGCAGTATAGACACTGAACCTCTTCTGGTCCAAGGAGAGTGCAGTTTTGGGCCCAGCTTCCTGTGATATTATTATTTTGGTATGCTTCCTTTAGCAATGAAAGGAGAATGTAGGCACTGGTTGCCCCTCCAGGTAACAATTATTTACACTGGGTTTGAATTATTTACACTGGGTTTGATAGAAAATAAAAGTGGTTTTATTAAGTACAAGCAGTAGGATTTAAGTGGCAATAGGTGAGAAAAGGCAGAGCAAAGTAGGTTACAAATCAAAAGAAATAAAAACACTTGCCTAATTCTACACTGAAATCTCAGTACAAACTTTTCAAACTCACCCTAAAACCTCTTTTCCACCTTCCCCTCCAAACCAGGGTGTTCCCCCAACCCTGGGGTCTTTGGCTCCTTGCTTCAGGTGCAGCCCAGCCAAAAGACCAAAAAACTCCTCCCTTCCTATTCTTTTTAAAGAATTCTCTTGTTGTATGGGGAGTCACCTGGCCACTCCCTGCCAACCACTGCTAAGCTTTAAGGTCAAAAGGCTATTTGCCTATGACTGCCCAGACACTGAGGCCCCACTTGATGGCTTCCATTCAGACATTTAAAAATCATAAAGTATTCCCTACTCCACATGTCCAATTTTACACACAAAAAGGATATACACATCAAAATAAGATAAACAGAACCAGCGGATCATGACATGAAGATTGATAGGTTCCATGAAATAATTTGCTCAAGCACCTTTGAGTTATGTATATTCATGTCCATGTAGGGGGAGGGGTCCGTCACAACCTCATTTAGAGCGTTACGGTCAAATTCTTCTTTTTGTTTTGGCCCTGGTGTAAGGTCTCCTAAAGTCAATGGAAATGTTTCCATTGACAACAATGGTCTTTGGATCAGAGCCACCAGTTAGTTACATTTGTAGAGCTGGATTCTTGTGCGATGCAGTGTGACTGGTGATGCCCCATAGTAATTTCTTGCTGAGCAGAGGAACTTTCTGCTGGTGTAATGTTGGTGGAGATGGCTCTGATGTTTCCTGTGCCAGCTGTCTCCCCTGATCTCACCATAAAGGGAAGGAGGGTGCATGTTGCAAGTCCTTCACTAGAGTAAGGTTCTTAAAGAACTAGTGAAGCAGGCCCTTGAAGGATCAATAGCTACATTCGGGATTCACAGAACTGCAGCTGGCTCCTGGGGCGCTGTCATCCAACCAATCCCAGCTCTGTTCAGCTGGAGTGGAGAATCAGGGTTTCTGTAACACAGCTTCCTCCAGCTGGGGCCCATGGGAGGGGAGAGCGCATCTTGGTTCTCCTGCTGTGTTTGATTTTGGCATTTGAACATTGTCAGGGTGTTTGGCCCTGCCTGTCATCAGTGTCAGTTCCTTCTCTCCAAAATGCCCATGTCACTAGTAGGAGTGGTAACCTAAATGGTGTCCCATTCAAAGGCAATGTGCTGCTCCCATTTGAGCTGAGTAACACAAAGTGTGGCTTGTGTTCTTGTTTTCCCTTCTTTTAGATATTACACAAGGACCATTTACCAGTTCCAGTTTCAGGAGGCACTTTGCAAGGCTGCTAACCATGGAGGCCCTCTTCACACATGTGACATTACTAATTCCACGGCAGCAGGTCACAAACTGCGGTAACAAAACACATACTTAGTTCATCTAAAAAAGAGCTTGACTATAACTGGATCAAATGTGTCCTGGCTATAAAGCCACTTGTTACTGAGGTCAATGGGGCTCCATGAGGTAGAAAATTGTCTCTAAATTAAAGTCCATTCCCTGAGCTCATTCCAATGGAGTTATGCAGCTTCACCCCAGCTGAGGATCTGACCCTTAGGCACATGGGAGCGCTGGGGCTGGAGTACCCATGGGAAAAAATTAGCGGGTGCTCAGCATCCACCAGCAGCCAAGCTCACCCCTCAAGCCCCCCTCCCCCCAGCGCCTCCTGCCTGCCAGCAGCTCTGCTAACCGACTCCTCCTCCTGCCTGCTACAGAACAGCTGTCTTGTGCTGTTCGGGAAGCTCCAGGAGGGAGGAGGAGGAGGGATGGGGCATGCTTGGACACTGAGGCGGGAAAGAGATGGATCAGGGCTGGGATAGAAGGAAGGGGTGGAATCAGGATGGGAGTGGGGGCTTGGAGGAAGGGAGTGTAATAGGGGTGGAGCAGAGGTGATAAGAGGCGGGGCTTGGTGGAATGGGGGTGGGGCCTGGGACAGAGGAGGGGTTGAGCATGCCCCCCCAGCTTGAAAATTGGCACCTATGCTCATAGGGCTTTTGTCTCTTAATTTATTTGCATTCATATGAGCATGCACATATAATCTGTGCAGAGATGGCACCCAGCAATCATTTTCAATCCTTCCATACCCAGAGACATGCTTGCCTTAGGGCGATCACAGCCCTGGACCAAGGCCCTAGAAAGTATAACAGGAGAAAAGAAGATGAATGCAACACCCTTGCTCCACTACTTTGAACCCTTACATCAGTGGCTGATCAAGAACAATAGTGGGAGAGCTGTTGGCTGGAACACATTCTGGAGTCCATGTACGTAACAGTTTTATATGCAGTTCAGGACATTTGATAATACTCACAACTGCGCCTCAACCCATGCCCCATTTCTCTTTCTGCAGTTGTTGAATCTGGCAGTTGGGAAAGGCAACAGACAACTCCTTTGGCCCTTGGACCCAGCAGTAAGAGTTGCTCTGGCAAAAGTGCATTGACTTCATCACTCCCAAAGCTGGAGAGTCAGCTCATGCAGGGACCACAGTGGCCATTAACCACTCTGTCACAGGTTCACCTGAGTCCCAGAAACTGAGCGCTTGACCCTGATCATGAATTATTGACACAGGGCACTTTAAACGGCATTTAAACACTGGCAGCGCTAAAAACTCAGGAGGGGTGAACAGAATGAAGGGAGACTAGTGGTCTGGGTTTGTAGGTCCTTATCAGTCTCTGTGCTTCAGTCGTAACCCTTGCTTGAGACGACTGAGCATGCGTCACATCTGCCAGGCTGGGGAGAACTCATCTAGACTCTTGTCATCAGAGCTGGAACAGTGATCAGGCTGTGCAAGCCAGTTGGACTGTTAAATTTCATCTCTACTTGGGGCTCTATGGCTGACCATCTCAGAGAGGGGGTCCAAGGAATAGAAGGCAGAGAAAAATTCAGCCTCATATCACTACATCAAATGCTTAACCACATGTAACACACACACTTGTAGCCAGAGTCAGTATGGGAGAATGCAGGGTACTCTAGGGATTGAGAACAGTGTTGTGACAGATACCCTTATTAGCTCAGGGAGGGTAAAAACTATCAGTAAAACAAAATCATCTCATCATCTCCCTTACTATACAGTAGCTTTATGAAAAAGACATTGCCGTTCTGATGTAATGCTGCTTTTCTTTTCTAAATCAGATTCTAGCAACGCAATCAAAGTGAGGATCAGTCTGAAAAAAGCCCTTGGGGACAATGCAGTGAGTAAAGCCAGATCAGTCTATTCATACTGTTACTATGTCATGTTTTGTTTAAAAAAAATCATAGCCCAACATGGATATATATAGCTGAATCCTATACAGGAGGAATTGGGCGCTCTCTGTTACAAACAATATGACTGCTCTTTCTAGCAATTTGTTTCATCCTTCCAGGTACTAAGAAACCCTGCAAACCTCCTCACATCCTCCTCTCTGCCCATGCTCCAACTCATTTGTCCAAATGTCCTTAGTGTTATGTTCCTGGAGTGCAGCAGCTAGTTGGCAAAAGATGGTACTCCCCTCATCATTGTGCTAGGGAAACGGCTCACTGCTAACACAACCCATCTGCGGAGGATAGGCATTTAGTTGCAGATTTATTCCTTATTCTAGATTTCCTTCTTCATGTTACTTTCAAAGCCACAGTGTCCAGACCCCTTCCTTCCTTTGAAAGGCTGCCATTGTCTTCAAACCATAAGCATTTCTTCCCAGTAACATTGACTCACACGGGGCATGTGCTTATTGCTTATGTGTCCAAAAACTCACATTTGAAATTCAGAGCTAGGTGTTGGAACCTATTGGTCTGGGCAGGTTACACAAATGTGTTCTTATTTCTCATGAAAATCCACACTTCTTCAGTTTGGTCACTCTCTTGAATGCAAACACTAGCACTTTTTTTTTTTTTTTTTTTGCTTCCTATCCCTTTAAGTTGAGTTAGCTATCATTCAGTGGTGATAGCAGCCCCATGAAAAGGGTCCATATTACAACATATTTATAGCTATTATAGTTAATAGTTAACTTAATACCACTTTATTCCTGGCTTTTGCCATGATGTTCTTGTATTGTGCAATTGAGTGGCTATAAAACAATCTTATTTACATTTGAATGTATGTAAGATAGGGTCCCAAGCCGCAAAACAAGCACATCATATAAATAATGTCTACTAGATACTTTTCTGCTCTGAAACTTACTTTACTCAGGTTGAATTCACACATAAATGATTCTGAAACCTTGTAGTTTAGCAAAGGATCCTGTTAACACGTGGTAAGTAGTATGTAAGTATCTTGGGAAGATTCTGACACAGGACTTCTGTAGCTTGCAATTGGACACATTCAGCAGTGCAACTTTCTACTGACCAGGCATTGCAAAACATCCCACATCCTAACTGTAACTGAGTGGGTATGCTGGGTTTACCACTGTTTTGTATCACCAGATCAGCATAGGAATGAATCTGACTCAACTGATTAGTAGCAGTCAAGAGTGCTGGGAGAAAGAGCCCTTCTGATTCAGAAGTGAAGTAACGTACATCTTTTCTGAATGAAGGGAACAACTTCACAGCATCTTACAGGTGCTTAGAAGTGGGGCTAAGGAAACATGACTTCTGAATCCTTTCTAAATATGACAGCGGCAGCGGCAGCGGCAGCAGCAGCGGCAGCTATACTGTATTACACCAGACAGACTGATGCTGGTAAAAGCCACGGAAAGGCTGAGACATTCCCTTTAGTTATGGAAATGCTGTAATGTTAATTGAGGCAGAATGCACTGACTTAGCCTCAGGTAACATTGATCAGATAGAGACACTTGCAGCTTTGCCCTGGCTGTGACTTTAATAGACCTGGGGGAGAAAAAATATTTAAAAGACTGCCAGGACCAGTCCTTCTGAACTCAATTAATTTCTGCCTAATTGTAGACAAAAGATTTCATAAATCATTTAATATGAGAATCTGTCTCTCATTTTTGGAACATCCTTTCTAAATATTAACCAGAACCAATCTGTCAGCAAAAAACAAAAAACAAAAACCTGAAATGCAAGCTGCTGGGTCAGCAGCTTATAGGCAGTTAAGTGTATTTTAAGATGGAGATTCCTTCTAGAATTAGAGGCCAAACTTAAATTTTCGCTTAAATAGCATGAGATCTTTTCAGGTATCTAAAAGGGTGTCACAGGGAGGGGGGGGGGGAATTGTTCTCCTTGGCCTCTGAGAATAGGACAAGAAGCAATGAGCTTGAACTGCAGCAAGGGAGGTTTAGGTTGGACATTAGGAAAAACTTCCTGTCAGGGTGGTTAAACACTGGAATAAATTGCCTCGGGAAGTTATGGAATCTCCATCTCTGGAGATATTTAAGAACAGGTTAGATAGACATCTATCAGGGATGACATAGACTGTGATTGGTCCTGACATGAGGGTAGGGGACTAGACTTGATGATCTCTCGAGGTCTCTTCCAGTTCTAGTATTCTGTGATTCTATGATTCTAAGATCTTTGAATACTTTTATGAGTGAAAACATCATAAAATATATTTTATAGAAACAAGATAAATAATTAAAGTCAAAGGAACTGATAAATAGAACTGGTCAGGAAACAGATTTTTCCATACTGTGAAAATCTTTAAGATTTAAAAAACAATCCTTCTGAAAACCAACATTTTGAAATTTTGCCAAACAAAAATTTGAAAAGTAATTTATTTTCAGTCTATCAAAATGCTTTGTTTGGATAAATCTGAAATGAGGTGGTTTTGATTTTGACCCTTTTTATTTTTTAAATTGTTTATATAAAGTATGTACATTTAAAAACAAAAAGTCCTTTTGATTTAAAAATGCAATCTTTCTATTCTGAAAATTTCACAAGAGGATATTTTTCCATTTTCAAAATGTCTTTTTAAATTCTAAACGAAATGTTGAAATTGATACAGTTTTGAAAAAAATCTGTTTAATTGAAACAGCATTTTGCAAACGGAAGCTATGTCCAGAAAAAATTTCTAACCAGCTCTACTACCAAATATGAAAATTGATGGCTGTGGAATCAAACTTTGTTAATAGAGTGGGTTCTTTGGGGGAAAAGTAGATATTGTGGCATGTAAAGGGGCAGAGGATGAAAGGAAAAATAGAAAAAATCAAACACAATAGCATGATGAACTGAGATGGTCAAGCTACAGGAGAAAATAATGCTAACTCCTATGAGTGCTAAAGCAAAAGCACTGACATGCCTAGTATCAGCTAAATAATAAAGGTATAGATGCCAGTGCAGAGAATACCCATACAGTTGAATCTTCCATTAATGCCAAGGGCCAGATCCTGGGGTACTATCTTTGCATGCTTAGCACACCTCAGAAGAAGGTGTTTGTGGGCAACAGTGACTTTAAGCCACCCTTATTGTCTCATAGGGCCTGATCTCTAGCTCACTGAAGTTAATGCAAAGACTACATTGACTTCAACAGACTTTGGATCAGAGCTGTGTTCCTCTGAATGCTGAGCACTGGGCCCCCCCTTAGAAATAATGTAGATTCAAATCAGTGGAGCTGTGCTACACTACACTTGCCGAGGAATTGGTCTACTGGCTGTGGCTGAGTTTAGAAGCATTTGCTTCTGTTCTAGCTGAATCTACCATTCACTTCCATGGAGCTAGGCTGAAGATATGGCCCAGTGCGTCCTCCTTTTATGAAATTCACTGCAGCATGATACCAGAGAATTAAAAACCGTAGCTGGATTTTAATAAAAGCTATTATATAAGAGGTAACTATAGTTTTATATGCCCATGAGCCTCATATCAGAGCTGGATTATATTACCAATAACAATGTTTATGGGCATGCATTCTAAGATATAAGTGTAATCAAATCTTTGGCTTCAAGTTATAAACTGATTGCTACAAAGGTCAAAAATAAAGTCTCCTTTTACTTACACCATTGCACAATTGCGTAGAGTACATTCTTCATTTATTGCTGGGATTTTTCACCTGGACAGGCAGGGGCACCTGCCGGAGATGAGCAATTTAACTTCATGCATCACCATTTCTCTTTCTGTGTTCCATTGGCATTAATATCTGACTGATCATGTAGTTTGCAGTGAAACACTATCCATGCTCTGCATTTTTTTGAATCTCTAGTCTGTTTGAGGGCACCAAAAATCAATAAATACCTTCTGCAGAAACATCGCT
Source organism: Pelochelys cantorii (assembly GCA_032595735.1). NCBI lineage: Eukaryota > Metazoa > Chordata > Testudines > Trionychidae > Pelochelys > Pelochelys cantorii. The sequence continues at coordinate 138,104,578 of CM064326.1, read as the reverse complement.
ACAAAGAATTCTTTGCAAGAAAAATCCAAAGACAAAAATAACTCCTAGGAAATTATGTGTTAATCTATACAATTATATAAGAGAAATCTGTGTCTAAATAATAAAGTCCTTACCCAAACAAAACTCCCAATAATTCCAGTGGAACTATTCCTGGGTCAAGAATCTATGAGAGCTAGAAATTAGCCCTTGCTGTTTTAAGCAAAATAACAAGAACTTTTCAACTATTATAAGCCCTCGTGTTAAAATCAGATCGCTATTCCCCATGCTATTTGTGGGATTCAGTCCAGACACAAAATAGTCTCGGGTGATAAATAACGTAAACTGGCAGAACTTCAAATAGATGATAACACATTAAGAGATGGCCAGCTTCAGAGGACAGCATCTGTTGTGGACTAGATATGGGACTGGAATCCAGTTACCCATGTTCTGGGCTCAGCTCAGTAATGTGTGTATTAAGATAAAAAAACCTGCAGCATCAAATCTCAGAGCCTGGGTCACCTGATTCAGGCTCGCAGGGCTTGGGCTGCAGGGCTAAAAATTGCAATGTAAACATTAGGCTTGGGCGAAGTCTGGTTTGGACACACTCCCCGGTCTCAGAGCCCTGGCTCCAGTCCAAGGCCGAATGCCTTCATTGCAGTTTTATAGCTCTGCAGTTTGAGTCCCATAAGCTCTAGTCAGCTGACCTGGATCAATTGCGTTGTAGCCATGCCATGGGTCTTTCACTGCATTGCGAACATAGCCTCCATGACCTTATTCAAGACACTTCACTTACATAAATCTCATTTTCCTCATTTGTAAAATGGGAAATCTTAGTATTTACCTTCCTTGAAGAGAGGTGTGAAGATTAATCCGATATTTGTAAGTCACTTTGAACATGTAAAGTACCTTTGTAAAGTAGGTAAGTGGTGAGCCAAGACTTCCATATTTCTGCTCGTCTCTGTTCATTTTATTACATCATGCTCCCATAATGTTAGTCCATCTGTCGTGTGTTGCCTGGTAAAATGCGTGTGAGCCCTATGGGATAGGGAATATCGTCTTTGTTACCTTCTGTACAGCTCTAGCTCAATCAGGCCCTGAGCCATGACTGGATCTTGATCCAAGTCAACACATTGCATTTTTACATTTAACAGGTTATTTTAAATAAAATGGAATGAAATTTTGAATTGGAAAGTTGTTTTGAAAATATTTAAATGAAAGAAGAATTTTGGTAGGGGTGTGTGTAGTTTCCAACCATGACAATTCTGCAGATTCAACACAAATTTGCAAAATGTTTTGGTCTACCCAAATTTGCATTTTCTGGCAAAAAATTGCCCAACTATAATTATAATTACTACTACTGAAATAATATTTTAAAATGATTGCTTCATACAGGGTAATTTTCAGCACAATTACAATCTTTACTGAAGACGTTTTTTATATTTGCAGTACAAATGGGATGAAAATGAATTATATTTCTTCAAGTCGTCGATTGCCTATGCCATGAGGAAGTATTTCTTAGAGGTCAAGAACCAGACAGTCTCCTTCCAGTGAGTTATTTTGTTCAGCAGGAATATGTATTGGTGGATATAACTCTGATTTCTGGGCAATGTAGCTGGAGGAGGTGTGCAAGGTCATATTAGGAGAGCCACTTGTTTTGCTTCATGCTGCTTAATCATCACCTGTGCACTACTTAGATGATACTTTATTTTTAAGTGAGGTATGAGACTAGAGTTAATAATTACTAGTGGGGTAAATCTGATTTTGAGAACATTTGCTCAACTGCTAACAGGGGAAAGGGCTATGAGAGCTACAGAAAAGAGCAATAGAGATGCTTTTCCAAGACTAGAAAAGGAACATTCAATTAAAAATTAAAATGAGATTATATAAAAGTCTAGGCAAGAATACACGTATCATATACACGATGCTGAATAGCCAAGAGAAAGTGGACCCATGAAGCTGAGCTAAGTGATTTGTATGAGTTCAAAAGTCACCCTTGATAAATACATGCTACCCAATTCAATTTCATTTAAAAATATACAGTACTTACTAACATAAACTATGAATAGAAATAGATTTTGCCTCCCATTATTCTTGCTAGGTTTCTTTGAATGATTTTTAGATAGCTTCAGAAAATCATCCAAAAAGACCTACCTACCCAATATATCTGATCATATTTGTAGCACATCAGTCACCATTATGTCTAAACTCTATTCTCAGCAGGGCCTGGGGGCAACCAAATGCTAGTTTTTATTCTCCAAGTGCAAGAAGCTGAGCTAAATTTTGCCCCAAACATGTGAGGGCAACTCCTGTGGTCTGTGCTTGGCCAAGAGCTTTCAGGGATTTTGTCAGATGAGGGTTCCTCAATTCCTGGGGCACTGCATCTGTATCTAGAACTATGTAGTGTAGTAGGAAGAGGGCCTGAAACATAAGCCCTTTTACCAGAGGCCCTGAAACATAAGCCCTTTTACCAGAGGCCTTGTGTAAGGCCTGAGGCCTGGGCTAAAGTAGTCAAAACTTTGCTGATGTGAAGCAAAGTTAAACTGTGAACAAGAGACAAGCCCTGCTGACAGAATTTGGCAAGCATGGGGCTGATCTGGCTAGGCACAGAACACTCGCGCAAGCACATTCCAGAAGGGCGGTACCCGAACACCTCGATACCAGCACATTCTTCACAGCTCACAGGAACACAGTGACCCATGCGAAAGATGAGGTCAGAATGACAGCAGGGTGGACAGAGATGTTCTGATGAAACCAAAAGATGTATAAGGTAATGAGTGGCCCCTGGATACATCCCAGTGGGTGTCATCCTAATACGTCAAAGAGGGCACCCTAATACGTTAGGAGTAATACATAACTGGTTTGTATTGGTGTATAAAGATGTATCTCAGAGGGAGTGCCTTTGTCTGACCAAGGGGAGAATGGAATGTCCTGCCATTCACTGAACCGGTCCATTGTCATGGGCAGACATGTGCTAGCATAACTGTAGACACTGACCCAGAACCATGCTTCACTGACAGTAAACCTGACCAACTGCCTTAGTATCTTAACGGATTTTATGGTGGTTCACTCGAGGTCTGTTGTGTTAGCTGTCTGCACAGAGTTGGGACGGCATATAGGAGAACACTCACAGGCAGTGGAATATCCGTCGGTATCTGACAAACCACATCTAATGACATGAGTACACAAAACTGAGAGTTTAGGTGGTTACCAAAATACCTCTTTCCAGTGATGGACCCCAAGTTGTGTTGCTTGATGTTGTCTGTAGGTATAGTGGATGCAAGATTTTCATGCATGTGGTTTTTATTTGGAAGTATCTCTTTAATCCTGAAAACTAATTTTAATATATTTTTCATCAGGTGCACAGATATCCAAGTGTGGGCGGTCACACAAAGAATCTCCTTCTATTTTGCTGTCAGCATGCCTGGTAATGCCACCAACTTCATTCCCAAAAGTGAAGTGGAAACAGCCATCAGGTGAAATTTTGCTCTTAGAGGAAATAACATGAAAGAAGGGCTGGAGGGAACATAAATACTCAAGTGACTGAGGGAGATATTGTGAAAGTCTGACCCACAATTAAAATAAGAAAAAATTAGGATGAGAGAAATTGTCTTATCTAAAAAGAGAAATAGCCCATCTAATCTGATATTGTTTTCAAAGTAGCCAATATAAAGCAACACAGAAAAGTTGTGAAACTCCTAGAATACATCAAGTTATGTTATGGAGAAGGAACATTTCTCCAGTCCCAGAAATTGAAGATAGCTGGCCCATGGGATTTTACTCTAACTAGTGTAAATGCAAGTGCTATTTTTTAGCAGGACAGTCTGGATGATATGTTAGAAAAAAATCCAGATATGGGAGACTGTACAGAAGAGGAGAGATTAAGGATGGAGAAGTAGATTTTTGATACCATCACAGAGATGATAAATTAAATTGTGTGAACAAAAGGGTTGCAGATAACATAAACAGAGAAAATAAGAGGGGACAGAGGACAAATTCCTGGCTGGTGAGAAGAAATAAAACCAAAGGAGTTGCTAAGAAGCAGTTAGTTGGAAAGACTGGAAACTAGGGGGAGAATATATTGTCAAAAGCAGCAGAAAGATCAAAATGAAGAATAGTGTCTTAGTGTACATCTACAAAGCAGGGCTAAAGTTGAATTAAGCTACGCAACTTCTGCTATCAGAGGGGTAGCCGTGTTAGTCTGGATCTGCAGATGCATCTGACAAAGTGGGTCTTTGCCAACGAAAGCTTATGCTCCAATATATCTGTTAGTCTATAAGGTGCCACAGGACTCCTTGTCACAACTTCAGCTATGTCAATTGCATAGCTTAAGTCGAAATAGCTTAATTTGGATTTAGGCGCTGTCTACTCAGCAGGAAGTTGAAGGAAGAGCACTCTTCTTTTGACTTTCCTTACTCCTTGTGAATCAAGGGTTACAGGAGTCAGAGTAAGAAGTACTCCAGCTAGACATTATTTCGAAATAAAGCCTTGTAGTGTAGACGCGCTCTTTGTTATTTAGAAATAATGTCAGTTATTCAGAAATAATGCTGCTGTGTAGATGCACCCTTAGACATGTCCAGGAAAAGATCACTGGAGACTGCTGAAGGTGTTTTTGCAGGAGTGAACAGGGCAAAATGCAGATTGTAGGCAATCCAAGAGGGAAACACAGAAGTCAAGGCTGTGGTTTTATACTGGACTTTCATGGAACTTAGAGGTAAAGGGAAGGGGGGAGATAAGATGCAAGTAGACAGTGAAATCAAAGGGGTTGTCTTGTTTTGATATGGCTATTAGATATTGGGATACAATTGTGTACAGTATCAAATCTGAGTTTGTCACTTCTGGTTACTACAGAAATTCAGGCTTTCAGTTACTGTCTTCGAGGCAGGAGCAAACCCAGCACGTCTTGCTGCTGTAGATCTGCTGTATCATGCCAGGAAGAAAAATAGTTTATCACTCCAATACTGAAGCAGAATCTTCAAGCAAAGAGTTAAATGGAAGTTTAGAATACCTAGAGGGTTAGAAGAAATCCAAACATATGTGATTTATTTGTGTTCAATTTATTCATCTATTTGACTGTGCTCTTGATGGCAGAATGTCTCAGGGACGAATCAATGAGGCTTTCAGACTTGATGACAACACTCTGGAGTTTGAAGGTCTTCTTCCAACACTGGCACCACCTTATGAACCACCTGTCACTGTCTGGCTAATACTGTTTGGGGTGGTCATGGGCGTAATTGTGGTTGGAGTCATTGCCTTGATCATCACTGGGCAGAGAGACCGAAGAAAGTAAGTAATATTTTAAATAATATATGCCAGCTGTGGGAGGCCTGGCAACTCAGATGAGAACAAACGTTTTTGAAACTAGCCCTGAACACAGGTGTTCAGCAACCCTATTTTATTTTTTTTGGAGGGGAGGGTTTCCAAGCCACCCTAATGCACTGAAGGAGCTGATCTATAATGTGATTTGCAAGTCTTTTCTTCATAAGAATAGTTTGGCCCATAGTTTTGATCTGCAACCAATGTAATGATTGGCTCATTGTTTTACAGTTTTTTTGTGTCAGTGGCATTTCTACAACATACCTCCTCCTGTTCCTATTAAAGTCAATAGGCCCATTTTGGTAAAATGAGTCACATGAATTTAATTTTTTTTTTTTTGCAATAGTCTCTTGTTAGAATTCAGAAGAACTTAATCAAAGCAGAGGCTCAGCTTCTTATGTATTAACAGAGTCTTTTTGCTTATAGGAGAAGGAAAGCAGGCACCAATGAATTAGTACAAACCAACGCCATTGACCCTGAATTTGAGAATGGAGAAGTCAATCCAGCTTTCATACAACACGAAGAGCGCCAAACATCATTTTAGAAAATAATGTGGATTCTCCAAGTTTTTGTTTTCATTTTAGTTTTAACAGCAGTGCATTGAAAAGGCCAAATAATTCAGATGCCATTAAACATTACGGGTTCTTCTGATATTTTCAAGCTGCTATCTGTGTGCAGCCTGAGGCAAGTTAAGTGAGGTATTTGCCATCTCTGTGTTCAATAGGTGATGCACAAATACACAAGAGGTACACTGTGTGTGGCCTTTTCGTGAAATATATTTACTATATTGCACTGTCACTCATGCTGCTAAGCATCAACCAATTAGTTGCAATTTTGCTGCATTTCCTTTGTTTCTAAAGGGTTTTAACTTAACAGTTTCTAGACCAAGAGCAGATACATAAGCAGAACTGAAAAATAAAGTACTTCCTCCAGCTGATGATAAAGCTGTCCAACAGGAAGAAGGAAAATCAGAACCTATCAAGAGAGAGAGCTGAAAAATGACCTATTCATCAGTGGTCACACACTGAGTATTTGAGGAAGCTCAGCTTTGGAGGATTCACTTTGAAATGACAGGAATATTTGTACCTTCAAAGTACCTGACACCATATTAACCCAAAAGAGAAACAGAAAGAAGACAACCAGGTACATGAACTTGGTTAAAATGTTGTGGCGTATGTAATCTGCCCAGTTGGTTGGCCTGGTAAATACGGTGTTGAGGCCAAACAGCAAATGGCCCCTGACCCCCAAAAATAGCTTTTTGGATTATGCTTCCATCTGAAAAGGAAACCTAGTGTATAACTGTGCTTTGGAATAAACAACTCTAATAGAAAGAATCAGAACTTGAATTCTAATTAAAAATACTTCAGCATTTGGTTCTATTATTGGCCACTTCCCCGGTGGTAGCAGTTAGGTCATCATAATCTCATAAGCAGCTTTTATTTGCATATATGGGAGTTGCTCCCCATAGCCTGATTTCTGACTTACCTTATTTCTTTTATTTAATAGCTGATAGACATTAGGGCCAGAAGAGACCATCATGCTCAGGTAGTCTGACTTCTTGTCCATCGTAGGCCACAGAACCTCACCCACCCATTCCTGGCTGAGTTACCAAACCTCTGGCTGAGTTACCAAATTCCTCAAATCATGGTTTAAAGACTTAGTTGTTGGGTTTTTTTAAATAGTTCTGATTTCAGTATAGAACAGGATAAATTTGAGGTACTGTGACTTTAGGCTTCCCAGCTCTTGCCTTTATTAACATTTTAATCAAGCTAAATAACAAGCTAATTCATGCACAACTCGGCAGCAAAAGGGACTGATATATTTTATGTTTGTATTGATGAAGGGCCATATCTTCAGTGAGTACAGATCACTGTAACACTATTAGGCTGTGTCTAGACTACACCTCTCTGTCGACAGCGAGATATAGATTAGGCACGTTGAAATTGCTAATGAATCAGGGATTTAAAAATCCCACGCTTCATTAGCATAAACATGGCCGCTCCTTTTTTTTTAAACGGAGCTGTTTCGAAAAAATGGCAGTCTAGACCCAGATCTGTCAAAAATAAAGCCTTTTTCACCAGATCTTGTAAACCTCATTTTTTGAGAAATACAGGATCTGTCGAAAAAAGGGTTTATTTTTGACAGATCCGTGTATAGATTGCTTTTTTAAAAAAGCTCCATTTCAAAAAAAAGAGGCGGCCATGTTTATGCTAATGAAGCATGGGATATTTAAATCCCTGCTTCATTAGCAATTTCGACATGCCTAATCTACATCTCTCTGTCGACAGAGAGGTGTAGTCTAGATGTAGCCTTATAGTCACAGACCAGAATGTTTAGGGATGAGACTTTGAAAAAATAGAGGCAGACAATTAGACTGTGAAGTCCATATTTAGGCTCGTAAATATGTTACCTGATTCTCAAAGATGCAGTGGATTTCAGTGGGAGTATGTGTCTTTCACACTTTTGAAAATCAGGTCATTTAATGCAGAGCCCTTAATCTGGATTTAGGAGCCTACTCTAGGACCCATTTTTTAAAATCCTGACCTCTAGCATTATGCAATTGATCTGTAGTGACTGAAGGAAGCCATCTTAATGGGAGAGGATAAATCATGACTTCCAGTCTTCAGATCACCCAAGTGGTTTTGAATTTTACAGTACAGAAAGAAATCTTCAGCTCTCCAGGGAATGACTCGGGGAGAGACTCATCTGATGTTGCCAATAAAGCTAGGTGTTTTGGGGGTTTTTTGGGTTTGGTTTGGTTTGGTTTTAGCAGGGCAGAAAAACTAGCCGTATAATGTACATAGTGTCCGGCCTGGAACAAATTATCTAGGCCAGCAGTTCTCAAACTTTTTGGGCTCCAGAGCCCTTTACATGCGTAAAAATTTATGCGGAGCCCCAGCGGTCCACTGCTTGTATGTGTTGTACCTATCGATGTTTCCAGTTTGTCAACCTCGCGGAGCCCCTGGAGATGTCTTGTGGAGCCCCAGGGCTCCGCGGAGCACAGTTTGAGAAACACTGATCTAGGCAGTTGATCGTAAAGTTAGGGAAGACAATTATATTTTAATAGTTAGATTGTGTTTAAAATTAATTATATACTAACTATATTATTTATGGTCGTGCTGAATTACTTAATCAGGAATGGGCTCTGTGATGCTGGGTGCGGAAGAACACATACAGTTACTTCAGTATTCAAGACCACTTTAATGTATTAAAAACATTTAATCAACAGTGAAAACCAAACATATAGGGGAATTGATGGCGGCCGCGTAGACAGAGTGTTCTGGGGAGAAAACACTAAGGGCACATCGAAACTACATTCCTCTTCCGAAATTAGCCCAATCGAAAATGCAAATGAAATGCGGATTTACAAATCTCGCACTTCATTTGCATAATCGTGTGAGAGTGCTTTTTCTGAAAAAATGAGGTGTATTGGTTCTTTTGAAAAAAGGGAGGTTCTTCCGAAAGAACCCCTTCTAGATTGTGGTTTCTTTTTCGAAAAACCCTTTTTTGAAAAGCACTCTCACGCGATTCTGCAAATGAAGCACGAGATTTGTAAAACCACGCTTCATTTGCATTTTTGATCAGGCTCATTTACATTCCTCTTTCGGAAGAGGAATGTACTTTAGACATAACCCTAGAGACACAAAGACGGAGCATGACAATGCAGACTGACCAACTTTGGAAGTAGGAGGTGAAGCGTATTCATGGCCCTGTTTTGCATCTTTTTCGCAGAAGATATTGCACATACGTCGTAATGCACTGAAACAAATAATGTGTCTGTTTAGAACACTTCACTTACAGAAGACTTAGGCTTGACAAACTCATTCAGAAACATTCAGTCACTATTATTTTTCTCCATATGGCAACAATTATTCATAAAACATGCAAACTGAGTGGCTAATGATGATCTCATTCTGTTTAATTATGATAATATACAATTATATTAACTAAACAGTATAAAAAGCATTCTGTAAGCACAAACACACACTTCGGGGTGTGCAAGTCTGAGATGCGCAGATATTGCAATGATGAGTAGGATATAAAAAAACCTGACTCGACTAGTGTCATGGCTAGGAGCAGTCAGATTTGAGCAATCTCATCATTTAGTACATTTCGAGCATACAAATACAGCTTCCCAGCCTCAGCTGCTGTGCCCTATGCCCTATCAGGATATTAAATAGATGTGAGAGGTCCTTTTGCAGCTCTGTGAGAAAAAACAAGCCAAATATAGGAGAGAGCAGAAGGTGCTGACTCAGTGGGTGCTCCAGCTGTGGAGCACCTACAGAAAAAAATGGTGGGTTCTAGGCACCCTCAGGCAGCCAGCTCTCCTTTCCTCTCCAGCATCTCCTGCCCCTTCCCTGTGATCAACTCTTTCAGAGTGTGCAGGAGATGCTAAGGGGACGGGTGAGGAGGGGAGCAGAAGGAGGGGGAACAGGGCATGTACAGAGGAGGGAGTGGAATTGGTGGAAGAGGCAGGGTACGGGTGGGACTGTGGGGAGTTGAGCACCCCTGGGGCCCAGAGGAAGCCAGCACCTCTGAGCAGAGAAGTGCTTAAAGTGGCTCTTTCCTGCCTCAATCCCATATAAGTTAATGGGTATTTTCCATTAATGTGGGACCAGGATTTAATCTAGGACAGAGGCTCACAACTTCTCTCTTTTTGAGGCTCCTCCAAACATGCTATAAAAGCTCCATGGCCCCCAGTACCACAACTGTTTTTCTCCATATGAGTGCCAGGGCCAGCACTAGGAGGTAGCATGCAGGGCAATTGCCTGGGGGACCACACCATGCAGGCCCTGCACAGCTATGTTGCTCAGGCTTTGCCTTCACTCTATGGTGGCAGGGCTTGAGTCCCTGGGTTTCAGCCCTGTGCAATGGACACCTGTTCGAGAACTGCTGATCTAGTAGACCTTGACTTGTTTTAATAATGAAATCACAGAACACTGAGTGTTTTTTTTCTATTTTATGAATATTTCCATGAAACAGCATACCTGACTCAGTTAAAATCCTGTATCTCTCTAGTTAGATGTCATTAATGCAGCTGACAGTGCCTTGCTACTAAAACAAAATTGTGCATGCATACCCACACAAGCATGCTCACTAATAATTTCATATTATGTGTGCATATTTCACAATATTTAATAGGGGAGCCTATCATCTACTATTGCTAGTGTCTGAATTCTCTTTTTGATAGCTATGTGTGTTTTGTACCTTCCCACCCTCCTGTGTAACTTGTTCTATTTTTCATTTAGACCAACAAACAAATTTTATGCAAACAGGAAAGCAACTAAGCATGCAGTGTTCCCTCATGCTGTAATGTCACAAAATGCCAGGCAATAATTCAATTGACAATGCAGAATAAGAGGTGTAGGCTAAAAATAACAGTCTCAGCATCCGTTCATCACTTGCAGCTAAGAAATGTGTTCATTGTCAAGTCCCAAATGTCTTGGGAAGTCTTATTACATGTAGGTGCAGGAAGACACTCACCACAAAACTCTGGTAAACTTGTACTTTGGGATGTGCGATGTTTGCATTTAGATGCAAAGTTACAGGGTTCTGATACAGACAATAGCCAAATCAACTTTGCAATGCTCCACTTTGGTTTGTCAAACAAACGAATAATGCTGCCTCGTGCAGGTTTGGAGTTCCATCCAAAGCACTAATTAAAGTCTCCTCTGAATATGATCAAAGTGGCTCCTATGTCTATAACCATAAAATTTGATATTAACAAGAGAAAGACTAACAGCAAACATTGGTTAAGGACATATGGAAAAAGTTCACGAATGACTCTTATATGTACTAGGCTTCAAAATGATTCAAGCCATTTAAAAAAGCAATCTAAAATGTAACTGAAAACAAGGGCAAGCCCTGTAAGGAAAGATCAGTTAAAATCAACCATCTTCATTTGTCTTAAGCAACACTTCACATTCTGTACCGGATATTACAGAGAAAAGGATAAAACACGGCTATGCAGAGATTACTGGCTAGTTCCTAATACATCAGACAGGAATTTTTGTTAATGAACATCTTTTTCTCTCATGTGTCTGTTTCCCACTGTCATCTCGTTGCCAAAGTATCCTGAGCATTAGTACTTCGGTCTGACTTAAATATACATATTCTTTCTGTATGTTCTTTCTACTCCTTTAACAATATCAAGAAAGGTGGCAAGACAAACACCAGAACAGTTGAATACATATAATTCAATGTGCCATTCCCTCACAGAGCCATAATTATTATTACAAAAACTTCCATTAAGACAATCTTTTTAATTTCAAAAAGGAGAATTAAAAAAACTCTGAATAAAACACTATTCAAAATTTTTCCACATGTATATAAATGAAAATCAATCAAAATTTGCAAACCCGGGTGCCTAAGGTTCGGCTCCTAGATTTATATTTCAACATTTGCATAGAAGTGGCCACATTTTCAGAGGTGCTGACATAGGTACCACTTTTACTTTTCCCCAGAGGTGCTGCACTACCCTAAGGCCCTGCCCATTCTCCGGCCCACCCCCAAACACCCCACCTTCACCCTGCCTCTTCTTACCCTGCCGCCTCTGCCGATGCCTCGCTCTCGCTCCACCCATCTGAAGGGCCCTGCCCTCACTCCACCTGCTTTCTACTCCCTCTCTGAGGCCCTGCTGCTCTTCACCCTCCTCCTTACCTGCCAGATAACTGTTTGACACCATCCCCCATCAGCTCTTTGGCAGCGCCCTGGATTAGCAGATTGGGGGTGCTGCCAAACAGCTGGGTCTGGAGGATGCTGAGTATCCACTATGTTTCCCCTGGCTGCTCCATCCCTAGAGCACCCATGGAGTAGGAACCTATGGGTGCGGAGCAATGCCAACACTGAAGTTAGTGGGAGCTACAGTTGCTTAGCACCTTTGAAAAGTCAGCCCCATCTATTTAAGTGTCCAAATATGGATTTAGAAGCCAAATTTCAAGCACTGCAATTTGAAATTTTTTAGTCAGACCATTATGTTATTAACATTTCAAACTGTGATGGCTTTTTCAGGTATCTCGCCTTGCAATTCCAATATGTATGTTTCAACAGACTGGTTTGTTAGGACTTGTGGAATTTCTACATAAGGATAGTTTTGCATTATCAGGGATTAAATAGGGAATCTGAACATATCACTGCCAACATGAGCCCATAATTGTATTTCAAATGTCACACAGGTCTAGTTTAGAATGAACAATAAATCTAATCTATGTCATGAAGGCCCAATCCAATATGTACTAGTCAATGGAAAGACTCCCAGGACTCCGACGAACTGAATCCGGCCCTAGTGACCAAACTGCTATGTTGTTTCACTGGCAATAGCATCCACATTAATGCCACTGGAGTTGCAGCCACTTGCACAGGTATGAATCTGATCCATAATACCAACCTCATGCTTATATAACAGAAAATACCCTGGGCTCTGATATGATAATGGGAAAACATATTATGCTTATATTGCCCACATTTGCATTTTCCAAATAAAGATTAATAAAAACCTGCTGTGACCTGAAAAACCCTCACTACAAACCTTGACCAAGTGTACATTATTGCTGGATATTTCACTGCTGTGAAGTATAATGGGGGTCATACTAACAGCACTAGGAATACATTTCTACACTCTTCTTTCAGCTGGTACCAAGTCACCACTGGAGCAAGTTTACTTCTTTATGTCGTCAAAATGCTGGAAACTAAAAAACAATGAAAAATCAGAGTAATACTGCTGGCTGGAGTCAGCCTGGTTTCAGAATTCATACAAGAGTATTAGCTCTGACAAAAGAGACAGATGATACCTCAACCAGTGTTCAAAGCCACATGATGATAATTTATCTTTAAGGCTTGTCATCTTCTCTGAGCGTCTCAAGAAGTGATACGAGCTGATGAAATGTGGGGCGCTTCTCTGGAAGCTACATGAAAACAAAGAACAAATTATATGATTACTTAACATTGAAAATATAACATATAGTTACTGTAATTCATTTTTCTTAGCTCAAATATATAGAACTAAGGAGAAATAATGGCATTTAAGTGGCAAAGCAATGTATTATTTTGAAAGTGCTGTATGCTTTAAATCTCTCTTCTGGTTATATCTTGTTCTTTAAAATTTTTGTTCAAGTCGAACTTATTTTTGTCATTCGTGAGTAATACAAAAATTAACAATCACCATTTTATGATAGCAGCAATAATGTGGCAGGCATTTTCTAGATATTCAAGAAGGGACATATCACAGTTTCAAGACAGGTAAACAGAGGTTGGATGAAGAATAAAAAATCAGGATTATTTTTACTAGAGTCACTGTAGGCAGCATGGCAGATAATGGTCTTTAAGATAAATTTAAATATGAATATAAAAAGATCAATATTTGACCTACAAACCTTGACAGTGTCTCTTACGTTTAGAATTGCAGGCATATAGACATTATGATGAATCATTCAAACTCCAAATCTGTCATCCACTTTGAAACATATTTAAGTTATCTTCCTAACTGAATGGTACACCTTCCTCAAAAGGAAAATCAAATAGTTCTCCTTCATCCTTAATTTATGGGCCCTTCCTCTGGTGTACTCTAGTAGAATGCTTTATGGAAACTAGTTTCTCTCTACAATTGATGTTCTTCAACAGAAACAGTTTATATATTGATTTTTTTCAGCTGACCATCATGCATCTCAAAAAATATTTTAGAAAGCTTCTCCAACGCATATGGACCAATGTTCATACCTCATGCCAGCAGCTGTACATTATCTGGTAGATGGTCTCTGAGGCCAGTTGTGGTCGGTAAAGCCGATATCCCTCAGAAACCTTCTCAATCACTTGGATATTTTCATACAGTTCATAGGGTTGCTTTCCCAGAGTGAACACCTCCCACATTAAGATCCCTATGGGAATTTTCATTGTTAAAAGACAAGAAATTTAACAGATAACCATTGCAGACCAAAACACCTAATGAATACTCATTTAACAGAATGGCAGTAACAGATGAGACTTCTATCAAAACATTTTTTTAGAAAATGTCTGAGGATGATTTGTATTCAGTGTATGATGCTAGTAGTGTATTAGTGTCAGTGATGTTATATTCAGTTGCAAACAACGTGATGTTTTAGTGGTACGTGAAGGTAAATGATACAGATGTTTGAGGGACTTGCTTGGTGATAATGCCCAAGATATGGCAATCCAAGAATTGTCTTGTGTCAACTTTTAAAATAATACAGAACAGTGGTTCTCAACCTTTCCAGAGTACTGTACCCTTTTCAGGAGTCTAAGGGTGCATCTACACTGAAGGGCTTAACTCAAAATAAGCTTTGCAAATTGAGCTATGTCAATTGCATAGCTTATTTAGAAATAGCTTATTTTGAAATAGGGAGTGTCTACACAGCACTTATTTCAAAATAGAGCACTCTTCTTCCAACTTCCCTTACTCCTCGTACAATGAGGGTTACAGGAGTAGGAATAGCTTGACAATAGTTTGACATTATTTCAAAATAACTGCCTGCTGTGCAGACGCGGACTAAGTTATTTAAAAACAATGCTAATTATTTTGAAATAGTGTTGCAGTGTAGACATACCCTAAGTGTCACAGCATGCTGTTACTGAAAAATTGTGTATTTCCTCATTCTTACAACATAATTATAAAATAAACCAATTGGACTATAAATATTGTATTTACATTTTAGTGTATAGTTTATAGAGTAGTATAAACAAGTCATTGTCTGTGTGAAATTTTAATTTTTACTGACTTAGCTAGTGCTTTTTATGTAGCCTGTTGTAAATCTAGCCAAATATCTAAATAAGTTGATGTACTCCCTGGAAGAGATCTGTGTACCCCAGGGGTACACATAACCATATTGGAGAACTACTGATAAGAATAAGTATTAGAGAAATTTTGTAGATGATTTCCTCATGTGAGTTTACAGATGTTTTTAAGGGACCAGGACATTTAGTCCTTTACCCCTGGGCTATACTAGGGAGTTATTTCAAAATAACTCCGCTTATTTTGAAATAATAAGCAGAGTGTCCGCACTACCAAGCCCATTATTTTGAAATATTATTTGAAATCTATACTCCTGCTTTCCTCGGAGAATACGCTAATTTCAAAATAGTTATTTTGGGAGTTGTTATTTCAAATGTAGTCATTTTGAAATAATTTCCTAGTGTAGACATGTTCCCGGGAGGCTCCCATAGCTCCCCAGAGTGCTGCCTGGGGCTCTGAATCCGAGGTAGCGCGTCCACATTAACAGAGCCTGCTTTGGACTACATTCGATTCTTCCCCGTACTGACCACAGAGCACACTCATTCTTTCTCTCTGTAAGTGGTCCTAATGCCACTACGTAAAACAATACACTACACTCAGAGAGTGTGTGGGTTACATAAGCACCTTCAGTATGAAAGGTCAAATCCCATACGTACCAAAGGCCCATACATCTGATTTGCTGCTAAACTTGGTATAATGAAAAACTTCTGGTGCTGACCACTTCACTGGAAACTTAGATCCTAATGAGCTTATATACAGGTCATCCAGAACATACCTGAAAGGGAAGAGCCAGTCATCAGGCTATGACAAATGTCTAGTGAAATCATGCTTACTGCTTCTGCCCAAAATGCCCTGCAAGAACTCTCCAAACTAAGCTGGCCAGAAATCCAGGTCTCCAGAGGTGACCTGGCAGGAACTACAACCTCAGGGTACAGAGGTATGCTACTACCATCAAGTTATCAAGGAACTCCATACAATGTCAGAGAGCAAAGGGGGCAATTGCCTAGGGCCCTGGGCAATTTAGAATAGTCTGGGCTCCTAGCTGCTGCTACTGTAGCAATGGCAGTGGCTGGGATCTCCCTGTCGCTATTAAATTGTAGCAGATTAAATCACAATAGCAGAGGCTTGCATGTGTCATAAACATGCATGCACTGTCCAGCTTTTGCCTGTGGTCCAGCTCCATGCCTATGTGGTGATGATATGCCAGGCCAGCAGCAGTATGGGGCATACTGCTTTCCCTTTCAGCCTGCCCCGTTTGCCCAAGGCCTTGCCCTTTCTGAGGACCCAGAGACACCACCTTTACCACTTTGCCTAGGGCTGGGCAATTGTGTCAACAGCCCTACAGTGTCATTGCTAGAGGGAACAGAAACTCAAAATCATGTGCATCTCTTGCAAAGAGCCTGCTTCAGCTTTCTGTGACAAGCATGGAATAGCGATGAGCATGTGTTACATTTGCCCGCTAATCTTTAGCGGTGCCAGGAGTCTATACCTTCTATTTCTCATCTCATTAAAAGCCCCAGCATGGGTTCATCATTAACTCAGTGGGACTACAGAGAATTAGGTAGCCCCTGGGGTATAACTTTACCAACTGTTCAGTAACAGTTGGTTTCACGGAAGCACTGGCTGATTAACTCCAACAAGCCATTCATAACAGACATTATTGCACTGCAGCGGTTGAAGACTGCGTCTGTGGCTTACCTCGCCATCCCAAAGTCAGACACCTTCACGGTAAGATCACTATCAACCAAGCAGTTCCTAGCAGCCTTTGGTGGGAAAACAAGAAAACAGATTGAATGACCAAAATAACAGTTGGGGTATATTCTAATAATATTTCTGTCCTACAGAATTCCACTGGAAGGAGGCAGGGGTTAGAACCTGGATCAGCTGATGTTCCCATAATATCATCAAGAGACCCTGCACAGCTACAAGCAGGAGAATAGGTTCTACAGGAAATACCACCCAAGTACCTATAGCCAGCTGATTGGGCCAAGTGCTCCTACTTAACGTTGTCTGGATAACCACACAGACTTTGGCCTTCTGTGATGTCAAACTTTGCCTTGTCTCCTGATCTCCTATCCCAGCCTGAGTGACCGTGTATCCTGATTCCAGGTTGGTACTACACCTGTCTTCCACTCTCTGACCCCAGCTCTTTCTTACTCAGCTTGGCTCTTGTGATTCATCCAACTCCTGCTCACATGTAGGCCATATGACCACTAGCCCATGCTCTGATTGCTTATATCTATGAAGTTCTTTGATATAAAAATGCACTATTTTTAATTTGTAACACGAATAATGAATAGTTCTGCAACACCATTTGTCATCCATTGATCTCACAGCGCTTTACGGACGAAATCAGTATCATTATCCCCATTCTACAGAAGAGGACACAGGGGCTATGTCTACACTTGCGGTTTCTTGCGCAAGTACGGCCGTTCTTGCGCAAGAATCTGCAGAGCCTCCACACTGCCTGCCTGCTCTTGCGCAAGGAAATTTACAGTACGGCGTGGTAAGAGAGGGCTCCTTGCACAAGAGCTACGCTCTTTTTTAACAGGTGTAAGCCCTCATGCGCAGGAGCTCTTGCGCAAGAGGGCGGTGTGGACACTCGGCAGGGGTTTCTTGCGCAAGAAAGCCCTATGGCTAAAATGGCCATCAGAGCTTTCTTGCGCAAGAGAGCGTCCACACTGCCATGGGAGCTCTTGCACAAAAGCACAGCGCGCACATGGCAGTGTGGACGTTTTCTTGCGCAAGACTTCTTGCACAAGAACACTTGCGCAAGATGTTCTTGCGCAAGAAGCCGCCAGTGTAGACAAAGCCAGGGGGGGCAGTAACCCAGAAAACCAATGACAGTGCCATGAATTGAATGCCAGTATCATGGGTCCCAGACCAGTGTTCTAGCCACTAGGAAGCACCACATCAAAAGTTGCTAGTACATCAAAAGCAAGAACAACACAGCAGGTTAGGAGAATGCTGATGTGATTATTTACTATACATTATAAGGAAAGTGGAATATTGGGAGATAATATAAGCAGTATGGGCAATGAATAGGCAATAAAAGCCCAGTTCTGTGCAGACTTATTTATGTGAGCATTTACCCTCTACCCTGAGGGTTATTAATCCCAGGGATATGATTCACACCTCCTAAAGCCAAGTTTTATTCTTGGCTCTCTATCATGTGTAATAATCAGTAGCAAATTTTCCAAAGTTGCTTTTATATTTATAATTTGAATGTTGCCTGGATACACTGTTCAGTACCCTAGATTTCTGATTTTAATGTGCAGACTGGTTAGTGACCTGTCCAGTTACTTGATTCATGTACACAAATAAATAATGGCAAACCTTAAAACAAATATTTAAAATTATGGTTGGGGATGGAGAGATTGGGCTGAAGCACCTTTGAAAAATACATCTCTCTCCATATTGTAGATTCTCACAAATTTTCCAATGGCTATAGTCAGACCACCCAATGTCATGACTGAGACTGGAACATGTGTTTCCAGGAGCAAGAGATAACTCTCTTTCAGTGATCTCCTACAACAAACAATTTGATTCTACCCCCATCCATGTGCCAATGTTCTTGAACACTCACCTGCACAAAGAGCAGGCCTAGAGACTAATTGATTAATTGATTCTGCTCTCAGTTACACTAGTGTAAAATAGAGTTAGACCACTATAGAACCAGGATGCATAATGGAAGGAAGAAGATGCAAGTGAGTAAAATACTGGCTTATTACAACACAATCTGAAAGATCTTGACATGGCTGATCATCTCATAATAGTAATAAAACATCACTAAAAAGAACTCTCTATTCCAATGGTCAACATGTCCACGCAGTTACACTTGCTTTATGTCCGTGTGAGTTATTCTGGTCCAAAATGGGAGTAGCAGAGTGCAGAATCAGGTCCTAACGCTCCTCCCCCTACCTATTGGATAATGGCTAGAGCTTACCAAGTCTCGATGAATGAACTGCTGACTCTCTAAGAAGGACATAGCTTCACAAATGTTATAACACATTTCCAGCAACTGAAAGGGTTGCAGCTCCTTTCCATGACTCTTCAAGTAGTGAAGCAGGCAGCCATTAGCCATATATTCAGATACTATGTAGATGGGATATGTCTTTGTGCAAACTCCATAGAGCTTAACAAGTTTGGGATGGTTAAGTTTCCTGAAATAAAAAATAAAAAATAAATACATTCCTCTGTTTTGTGAGCTTTTCTTCCTCATCATTATCTTGTAATTCCCAAAGAAATGTTTGGAACCACACAAATACATAACAATTAGTAAGAGGATAGCCTCATTAGTAAATCCTTGCACAAGTTCGGGTTTCATCAATGATGTCTCAGATTTTAAACTTTCCCTTTCAAGCACAGGTTAATTTCTTTCTCCACGCTAGCAATAAACGTGCTCAAATAATCAATTATGGTGAAACTAACTTCTTTAGGTTGCAGTAGTGCAGATCTTTGAACTAGGGAAGTTAAATATCAGTTAATTGAATAGTCGATTAACCTCATGAATTTTTATCGGTTATGCAACTATTCTATAGTCTCCGAGGGTGGGACCAGCAGCCAGTGCACTCCGGCCCCCTCCCGAGGAGCCCCTTGCCACTCCATGCTGCTGCTTCTGTGTCAGAGTAGAGTGCCAGGTGGGAGCTGGTCTGCAAGGAGAATCAATTTAAAAAACAGCTCCCCTCATGGACCAGCTGCCAGCAGCCCCTGTCCGAGGGGCAATCTGAGCTCCCAGACTTGGCGTGAGCTGGAACTGAGCTGGGCTGCCTGCCCACCTGGCTCCTTGTACACTTTAAATGCAGAGCTGCAGCAAGGGTAGGTCCTGGACCAGGTGGAAGCCAGGACTGACTGTTAAAAAATTTACTGGCAAGAGGTGGAGGGGAAATGCATGTAATAGTATAATAGTATAGTGTAATAGTTTAGTCGATTAACTGATAAGCAGAAGCTCTCTCTACACAGTGCCAAATTTTGAAAAAAAGCACTATTTCCACAAATCCCTTAATCCTCCTGGAATGAAAGTTACAGGGATGCCGGAATAGTGTGCCTGTTATTTTGAAATAACAGGCACGTTTAAAGATGTGGAATAGCTATTTCGGGATACCAGAAGTATCTTGAAATAGCTCTGCTGTGTAGACGTAGCCTAAGAGAACATAGCAAAGTAGAATCAGCTCATATAACCATTTCACCTAACCCATTGATAGGGCCACCGCCCATTTCCTGTGTTGTGACATCCCTAAATAGGCCTTGAATAAAACAATTTGCAAACTGGTATCTCACTGTGGAGACTGGGGTGGTTAACTCCCCCTACCAACGTGAAATATAATCTGGATGCATTCCTGGGTCTGACACATCCCATCTACTCATGTCTGTGACATTGCCACCTGCTGCTGGTGCCAGAAATAGATCATTCCATCCTCGCCTGTTGGAGTAGGTATTTCTGTGATGAAGTACATTTTTAAATCACGCATGTAGCAGCTCTGCAGTCAGTGACACTGAGAAGCACTATAATACTGATTACTGCTAATTCCAGCAATCTCTCTACTATTCTGTCAATGCCTCTTTTAATGTGATGCCCCTAAGAGGCCACATACGTAGCCTATACTAAAGTTGCCTGTGGGTACTTATGGCTTTACTTTTATTTTGGAGAGGCACTTTTTTTCAGTGACTATTCTGTATTACTGACATCACCTGGGGAAGATCCTTATTTGTAATGTTATTTCACCAAGCAAAGTGCAGCTTACATCATGGTGTGAGCTTCCTCTATGAATTCATCTTCTGACATTGATCCTTCTTTAATCATCTTAATGGCAACATTGTACTTTCCTTTCCATTTTCCCAGCTGCACCACTCCAAACTGGCCACTTCCTAATTCCTTGAGCAGGACGATTTCTTCTCGTTTCAGCTCCCAGATCCCTAGCGGGACAAAAGCAATTCCCTTTAGCTACCAGCATGACACATGCAGTCACGGGGTCCTAAAGGCATCCATTTGTTTTCTTTTGCAGTGCATGAAAGCGTTCCATGTGGAGTCTATAGGTTACATATGTGAGTTGCAGCAGAAATGGGCACCCTGTAGCTCCCTCCCCAAGCATCATTGGATACTGAGGCATGTTAGTTCACAAAACCAGACAACATTCATGTGGCTTTTGAAGGACTTTTGGGTCAAGCGATAGAAATATCGCCAGTCTGTTTTACACTTGGCCTTGCAAACAAATGCAATCTCACCACATAGTGTGCTAGAACATAATAAGAAAGGGTGAGATGGCCATGGCATTGGGTGTGTGCAGATGGACAGAGTGCACAAGCAGCCCATCACTTGATCCCCGAAAGAGTCGGAAGACCATGGGACCAGATTCCCCAACATCCACCCACCCACAGCAGCCTTTGGAATAGGCTGCACGTGCTGGTGGGTAGTAACTGCATTTAGATTCTAGAACAGTGGTTCTCAACCTATTAACCATTGTGGGCCTCACATGCAGCTCTCTGTGTTAGGTAGGCCACATCCACAAATTGGCAAATGAAATTTAATGTTGGTAAATATGAAATAATGCACATTAGAAAAAATATCCCAACTATACAATATGATGGGAACTAATTAGCTATAACTACTCAAGAGAGAGAGAGAGATCTTGGAGTCATTGTGGATTGTTCTCTGAATACATCCACTCAATGTGTAGTGGCAGTCAAAAAAGCAAACAGAATGTTGGGAATCATTAAAAAAGGGATAGAGAATAAGACAGAGAACATCTTATTGCCTCTATATAAAGCCATGGTATGCCCACATCTTGAATACTGCATACAGATATGGTTGCCTCATCTCAAAAAAGATATATTGGCATTGGAAAAAAGTTCAGAAAAGGGCAACAAAAATGATGAGGGGTTTGGAACGGGTCCCCTATGAAGAGAGATTAAAAAGACTGGGAAATTTCAGCTTAGAAAAGAGGAGACTGAGGGGGGATATGATAGAGGTCTATAAAATCATGACTGGTGAGGAAAAAGTGAATAAGGAAAAATGATTTACTTGTTCTCATAATATAGGAACTAGGGGTCATCAAATGAAATTAATAGGTAGCAGGCTTAAAACAAACAAAAGTAAGTTTTTCTTCACACAGTGCACAGTCCGCCTGTGGAACTCCTTGCCAGGGGAGGTTGTAAAGACTAGGGCTTTGTCTACATTGCAAAGAGATCTTCCGCAAAAACTTCTTGCACAAAAGCGCATCCACACCTCAAAGAGTATCACAAAAGCGATGTGCTTTTGTGCAAGAGAGTGTCCATACTGCATGGACACTCTTGCGCAAGAAAGTTCTGATTGTCATTCACAAAATGGCCCTCAGAGCACCTGTGCTTTTTGTAATAGGCTCTTTTTGCACAAGAAACCCCTGGTGAGTGTCTTGCGCAAAAAGGAGTTATGCCTCGTAGAAGGAGGTAGACCTACACCGCAAAAAGCTCTCTGTTCTGTCGATTGTAGATTTTCTTGCGCAAAAATGTGCTTGAGGTGTGGACGCTCTGCAGGTTTTTGAGCAAAAACCCTGTAGTGTGACATAGGCTAGGGTTTTAACAGGGTTCAAGAAAGAACTAGATAAATCCATGGAGGTTAGATCCATCAATGACATTAGCCAGGATGGGTTGGAATGGTGTCCCTAGCCTCTGTCAGAGGCTGGGAATGGGTGTCGGGAGAGGGACTGCTTGATGATTCCCTGTTCTGTTCTCTCCTTCTGGGGCATCTGGTGTTGGACACTGTTGGCAGACAGGATACTGGGCTAGATGGACCTTTGGTCTGACTCATTATGGCCGTTCTTATGTTCTTATCCACACAAGATATATTCTATCTGTACTGCCCTGAGAATGTCACATGGGCTGCAGCTGTGTGCTGACTGGGCCACAAGAGGCCCATGGATTGAGTACTACTGATCTAGAAGCTTAAAGGATTTGAGGATTCACCTCTGAGATCCCCTCACAGCAGTCTGGTGAGTGTCCAGCAGGGGGAGCTCAACTAGCATTGTGACAGGTGGCAAACAGTGACCATAGTTTTAAAAGGGAAAATCATGCCCATACCATTTCCCAAGGAGGCTGTGGATGGGACCTTATTTACTTTCGTAGTCACAGCATGTCGAAGCCTGGTAATAATACCTACAAAGAAGGCCAGTCAATGATCACAATACATGCAGCACATTAATTATTTATTAATTATTATTATTATTAGTTAATATATATCTATTCTTAGTATTTAGATCACTGAGTAGGGAAAGAGATTCACCATACAGTCTACAAACCCAGTAACTTGGGTCTCTCTAAATCTATCTATGGCAGAGTATATATGACAGGAGACAAACACTTTCAGGGTCACCAGAAGGGACAAGGAGAGACTGCAGTAGTTTACCTGCTGAGTTATGCTGATGATAGTGAATGAGCTGGGGAACTGAATCAAAACAATAATTTTCAGCCAGATAATATTTGTTTTCGTGGTTTGTGTTCACGTGGTAATGTTTGACAGTTCCTTTTTTTTCTCTGAAAAATATCATAAAGTAGTTTTTATGTAAGAGCCTTGTTAAATGGACTTAATAAAGTCCAAGTCTTATTTAGTTAATTAGACAGGTAGTCACCAATCTCAAAATACACCAGTTACACTTCTGATGCTATTTTTTCTTTGCTGCTACAAGTTGTCATTCAGTTAAGGGAATGCTTTGCTTAGTAAGTGGTATTAACAGTCCTGTGAGTGAAGTGATACTTTTATTTCACTGAGCAGTCCTTTTATAAAATTATATTACAAATTTTTCATATTTCCTTAGCTTCTAATAAGTAGTATTCAAAAAGCTAGTCATATTTATAATAGGGATGTAAATAACTACTCAAGTAGTCAACTACCCAATAAGCCTGGACTTATGGGGTAATCAAGTCACTACTTGACTACTCGCTCCCCACCCCTTGCTGCCTCTGATACAGAGGCAGCAAGTGGGGGGAAGCAGGAGTCCAAGCTGGGGGATCCGGCTTAAAAGTTGGTTCCCCCAGCACAGTCTTCGTAGTGTGGGGTGGGGGGGGGACAGGGGAGGCAGATTGCTCAGTCCCGGCTCACACTGGGTCCTGGACCTACCCCCGCTGCAGCTCTGCAGTTCAAATGTAGTAGGAGCCAGGTTGTCTGTGTGCCTGGCTCCTACTAAATTTAAACTGCAGAGCCACAGAGGGGCCCCGATCAATTAATTGTGTACTCGATACAAATTGTATCAACTACACAATTAGTCAATTACCTGCTTCTTAACATCCTTAATTTACACTAACTGCCTGGGGAGAGGAAAAAACTTTCTCCATGAAAATCATAGACCCATAGGGTTAGGGTCATCTGGCAGTGGATTTCAAACTATGAGTCATGACCCAGTACCGGATCATGGGATGTCAGGCACTGAGTCTTGTTGCTGCATGGGGATCAGGCAACCAGTGGGAGTGCTAAGGCAGATTACCTGACTGTTCAGGCACCGCAGACTGTGCGTCAGGCCCGGATCCTCGGTTTGGGGGAGGGAGAGAAGAGCACGCACAGAGCTCTGTGCACAGCCCCTGCCATGAGCACTAGCTCCGCACTCCCATTGGCTGGGAACCTACTGCTGGCTGCTTCTGGGGTGCATGGTCTGTGGTGCCAGGACAGGCGGGAAGCCTGCCTTAGCACCCCCGCTGCACCACTGACTGGGTGCTGCTCAAGGTAAGCCCCTCCTGCCCCAGCCCTTCTCCCCCTCCCAAAACTGGAGCCCCCTTCAACATCCTCATGAGCACTCATCCTCAGCCCCACCCCGGAGCCTGCACTCTAGTCAAATTATGTTGGGTCACAGGCATCAACAATTTTGTTCAACTGGGTTACGAGAAAAAAAGTTTGAAAACCACTGGTCTAGTCTAACCCTTGGCCAAGATGTAGGATTTGTTGTTCTAAGTGTTATTTAATGTAAACAATGATGATAGGGAACTAGGGTATTGTATCTTCTTTTGAAGCATCTGGTGCTGGCCACCACTGATGGCAGGATATTTGACTAGAAGGATCAGTGGTTTTATCCACTAAGGCAGTTTTTTCTGAATGTTTCCAATTCTATTTCTAACCTCGCTTTGCTTTTTTCCTGCCTCTCCCAAGCTTGAACTCTTCTCTCCTTCCCTATTTCTCTCTGTCTTCAGTTTTCCTCTTTCTTCCCTGCATTACATTAACCTCCTATATGACTTATCCTGCTCCATCCTTTCCAGCCCTCCCCTGTGCTCTCTTCCCTGCAATGAGCACACCTCTCTGTAGGGCCTCCTCTCTCTGTTGCAGTGGACTCAGCATAAGGGACCAGAGGGTTAAGGCACAGCTGGATTTAGAGGGATAATAACTGTTTAGAAGTCTGTACCAAGCTTGCCCAGAGTTCAGTTCTGATTTGGTGAAATAACTTTGATACTGAATGGTTCCAGGTAACAAACCCATGGAGCACACAACAGAAACAAAACCAATCCTTTTGATACTCACTCCAGAGCTTTGCTGAATACAGACACTGTGTACTTTCCCATGCGGCTTGAATTTCGAACCATAAAAGCACCTTCTTTCCCCTAAAAATAATAAATGAAAAGAAAGGGAAACATCATGCAAAACACCCACTATCTGAGAAATATTTTGAAATCTTGCCTAGATGCATTTTCCTTTAAAATCTCATTAGATTTCCAATGTCTCAGTATATCTGGGGGGCCAAACAGATAGATATTCAGAACATATTCATTATCAGGCAATTTGTAATGTGAGAGGCAGCTAAATCTTATTGCCCCTCCTCTTTTCTATCCCCCAACTTTTCACTCTCAATTTCTGCTTTTCACTATAGGTAGGTGCTGCGATTCTGGTTTCCACAAGGGCTTTCTTAGCAGCACCTGTAGCGGTGGCATTGGTCTTGTGCTACATTTGATTGTTGTGTGGCTGGAACAAGTCCAGGTGACTAAGATTCAGTGCCGCAAGGTGCTGCACAACCTCATGTCCCATTCAGCTCAATGGGATTCGGGACCATTCAGTGTCTGATCTGGCCATAGGTGTCTAGTCCTTCTACTGGTCCCCCTTCCCTCCTAGAAACACACAGTGGTTCACCATGATTCTACTTCACTTCTGAGCCCCTGGGGCAGGCAGCTGAGAAGGAATGCAGGGGCCTGGCTTGGGCGAGCATGGTGTGAGCTGTGCAGCAGTGGCTGAGCACTAATGCAACAGGCAACACACAAGAAATGAGCATGAAGGGACTTAAGAGGGGTAATAGGCAAGAGCCCTAACTGCTGACCTATCAGGTCTCTGATGGAAAGGAGCATGTCATTGCCATTGTCTAATTGTCCCCATTTGTTCACATCACAGAACACTCCCCTATCCCCTGGTATCCTCTCACTGACAGTCTGGGCACCAAAAAAGACCAACATCCGAAACGGCAATTTAGGGTCTTGTAGGCCAAGAGTGAAATTCATTGGCAGAGCTTTAGGTCCCCTTCATTCACTTGCAACCTTTTGGAAACCTAATTACTCCTATATCTTCATACTAGGTGTGGCAGGGTCTTGCCCTGCACTGGCCCTTTAAGGGGCTGGGAGCTGGAGTGAAGGAGGGAAGCCCAGCTGAGGCAGCTAACAAGGGCCCAGCTGGAGGCCATATAAAGCAACTCCTGGAAAGAGGAGAGAGACCTGCCTGTCTGCCTGCAATGAGAGAGGCTTTGGCTTAGCAAACCAGGTTACCAGGCCTGAGGCCCAGGGCTGCAGACCAAGATCAGAGTGGTCACTGCCGGAGCGCAGTGCCCTGAAGAGAACACTTCACCCAAAGGGGGCGTGTTGGCATAGGAGCAGACAGTTATTTCCCCAAAAGCCACCCTGAGGGAAGAAGCTGTGAAAGTGAGTCAAACCTGCTTCATAAGCTAATTCCTATTTGAGATTCTACCATTCTCATTATTTAAAGAGCATTAGCACCCTCTAGACACAAGGAACAGCAAAAACAACAATTGATGCAGAACCGTTTAGAAGTTTAAGCACAGTTACTAAAGATATTTGTGGTACCTTCTGTCGCAGGAGTTGCTCTGACTGGGCCCTGGAGAGATCACCTGCATACCAACTGCAGCAAGAAATATTGTTTACAGCATGGTTTGTGAATAACAACTGTTTGGCAACATAGACTGATGAGGCATCTTGTAAGTGTTTTTCATCTTCAAATCTGCTTTTAAAAAGCCAAAGTATCTATCTGACATGGTCCTGATAGTAATAGTACTTGATCACCTCACAGTTTTTAATGCATTTATCTTCACGACACCCTTATTATCTCTATTCTTCAGATGGCAAACTGAAGCACAGAGCAACTAAAAAATTGCCCCAGGTCACACATGAGTGTCCTAGTCAAATTCCCTAGCCACCGAACCATTTTGCCTTCCTGGTAGGTCAAGATACATTTGCTAGTTACATGTGATTCCTAAGGTAACAATTAAGTGTGATCTTGAAATAGCTAGAAGTACAGGATGAATAAATAAATATATTCTGAATTAGCCTCTTAGACCACTGAGACTCACTGCTGTTTATTCCACACAGATGATACCTATAATATTACATTATTAGCAATAGATCACAGGACACTCAGGGCCAAATTTGGAAGTCCACTCCCAAATGCTCAGATATTTAAATACCCATTTAGATGTATTATTCTGGGGAAAGTAAGAGTGTAAGTAAACTGTGGCTTCCAGGGAGCCTTCCTTTATCCATGAAGATTGTCCCTTGAGAGGCCACGCGTATGCTAACAATTGTCAGTTTTCAAACAAAGTTCCTTAATGGTGGTTTTAATAACTCAGATCATTAAAAATTAAACATCTGGTGTGACTGCTGCCTCTCCATATTCTCTGTGTAGGGTCTTGGGGTCACTGAAATCATGTAAGTAGCCCCATTCCTGTGGCTCTCCTCACCCTGACTTGGATCTCAGCATGGTACCCTGCTCTGCAGCTTTCAGAGAGTGAGGATTCTTTCTTTCTCTTTCTCTCTCTCCCACCACCACAGAGAGCCCTTCATGCACCCCATCATGGGGGGACTTTCAAATGAAAAGCACCAACTGTGTGTCACTCCTGCACATTTGAACCTCTTTGTGATAGTCAGGCTTTAACTGACATAATCTGCTAAAAAAGCAAAAGCTCCCAAAGGAAGGAGACAGATACTTCCCATATGTTTTCAAGAGAAAATCCCCTCAGCCTTCTCATGGATGACTATCTTTTGTGAACATGCCATTTTATCAGGGTAGCAGACAGGCTTTTCTTAAAAGTGTTCCCATCCACTGACTTGTTGGATGAAAACAGAGTCATTCCATTGGAAGATTATTAATAATAAGGAAGATTTGTATTGCCAAAGGATTGAGAGGAGGATAAATGCTTGAGCATGCTAGGCCCTGAGCAGACATCTAATGGAAAAGTCATCCTAGTCTCAAAGAACTTAAGGTTTACATATGAAAATGCTCCACATGCTCACTCATGCTCGACAATGCTCTCCTCTTCTTCTGATGAAGCATCACTTCTGCTGGAGTTTTCCCTACAAAGACAAAATACTCCATTGAAATCATGATTAAATACGCCAACCTTCCTTGAGTCAAAATGCATATTGAAGGTACTCACACCGAACTATTATTGGCTCAGCCCAAAGAGGATTCTTACTCCCTTCAGGCAAATTTGAGGAGATATTTCATTTCTTTCCATTTCTTTTTTGGTTTGGTGAAGGTCAAAAAATTAAACATTTTCCCATGGTAAAATATGATAACCTCCATTTTATCATCTGAAGAAGTGGGCTGTGCCCACAAAAGCTCATGATACCATCTGCGTGTTTTGTTAGTCTATAAAGTGCTACCAGACCATTTGCTTGCTGTTTTTTTCTCCATTTTGGAGCTACAGCAACGGCAGCTGAATTTAGCAAATGAACATGTTGCAGGTAAAAAATCCTTTGTAAGTAGCGATTCCTTGGCTAGTTGTGGGAGGAAATGTAAACTTCAATTTTCAAAATTATCAGTTGTAAAATCAAGAGCATGCTCAGAGGGCATCCACTGAAACTTACAAGCAGAGTCTAATATCCCTCCACCCCCTTCATGATAATACCTACAATGCTAGGGCAGTTAAACACTCGGGCTTTGTCTACACTGGCAGCTTCTTGCTCGAGAACATCTTGCACAAGTGTTCTTGTGCAAGAAGTCTTGCTCAAGAAAACGTCCACACTGCCATGTGCGAGCTGTGCTTTTGCGCAAGAGTGCCCATGGCAGTGTGGACGCTCTCTTGCGCAAGAAAGCTCTGATGGCCATTTTAGCCATAGGGCTCTCTTGTGCAAGAAATCCCTGCCAAGCGTCCACACTGCCCTCTTGTGCAAGAGCTCCTGCGCAAGAGGGCTTACACCTGTTAAAAAAGAGCATAGCTCTTGCGCAAGGAGCCCTCTCTTACCACGCCGTACTGTAAATTTCCTTGCGCAAGAGAGGGCGGGCAGTGTGGACACTCTGCAGATTCTTGCGCAAGAACGGCCATACTTGCGCAAGAAGCCGCGAGTGTAGACATAGCCTCACTATCTCTCCTGCTAGGCAGAGGGGCTGAACCTCTTTGCTGCAGTTGTTATGAGATTATAATCGTCTCATTGAAGCTTACGCTGAAATCCTCCAAAATCATAAAAATTCAAAATTCTCCAATAAATGTTCTCAACACCAAGGACAGAATTAAAACAGCACATGCCACAACAAGTGACAATAAAATAAATATCTTCCCCTTCTCTCAGTAACCCCAAAAATAAACCAACAATTTAAGATTCTAATTTTAACTGAGTTCTGCAACATTCAGGAAATTATACAATTACATTTTTATAAAAAGCCGTAGGCCTGATCCAGCATCACTTACTCAGCTAAATCTCTCTGCAGTCCATGGGACTAGTCAAATGCTCCCTGCGAACACTCAAGCAAGTGCTTAATTATATACACAACGTAAGGGTGCATCTAGACTGGCAAGATTTTGCGCAAAAACTTGCCGCCTGTCTATACTGGCCGTGAGAATTTGCGCAAGAACCCTGACTGTGTAATGTACAAAATCAGTACTTCTTCCACAAATACTTTGATGCTCCCACTCAGGCATAAGCCCTCTTGCACAAGAATACTTGCACAAGAGGGCCAGTGTAGACAGGAACGTTAATTTCTTGTGCAAGAAAGCCCGATGGCTGAAATGGCCATCGGAGCTTTCTTGCGCAAGAGAGCGTCTATACTGGGCACGGATGCTTTTGTGCAAAAGCAAATCTTTTGCACAAAGGCACATGCCAGTGTAGACGCTCTCTTGCGCAAATACTTTTAACGGAAAAACTTTTCCGTTAAAAGTATTTGCGCAAAATCATGCCAGTCTAGACGCAGCCTAAGTGTTTGCAAGATCAGGGTCAAAGATACTTAAAAAAAAAAAGGATCTGATCTGGCAGGCTTCACTTAAATCACATTACTTTCCATGGGACTGCTCACATGCACAAAATTACTTACATATGTGATTGCAAGGGTGGGGCCTCAATAGCGAATATGTAGGGTGAAATCCTGGTCCCACTGAAGTCAATGGCAAAACTTCCTTTGAGGTCAGTAGGGGCATGTCTCCAGAGTTGGGCTAAAGCTGAAATAAGCTACTCAACTTGAGCTACATCAATTGTGTAGCTTAAGTCCAACTAGCAGGGAATGAATAGCTCAGTGGTTTTAATATTAACTTGCTAAATCCAGGGTTGTGAGCTCAATCCTTGAGGGGGCCATTTAGGAATCTGGGGCAAAATCTGGCAGGGATGGTACTTGGTCCTGCTGTGAGGGCAGAGAACTAGACTCCATAACCTCTCAAGGTCCCTTCCAGATCTATGAGGTAGGTATATCCCATAGCTTCTTTTGGCACTGTCTACACAGCGGGAAGTCCAAGTCAGAGCACTCTTCCTTTGACTTCCCTTACTCCTTATAAAATGAGGGTCACAGACGTCAGAGTAAGAACTCCTCCAGCTTGACATTATGTCGAAATAACTGCTTGCTTTGTTGATGCAGACTATGTTATTTCAGAATAATGTCAGTATATAGCTAGGAGATGAAGATATAGTCTAGCTGATATTTTTCAGGACACTTTATGTAGAATACTCAAAAAAACACTGAATAGATCATAAAATAGGAAAACATTCTAAAAATTTAGTCAGAGTTGTTCTAAAATGGTGGGATGAAAATTTAAGCACTGAATGGCTGCATGTTGATTTACCCAGGTTCATCATCATCCAAGGAAATCTCTTTCAGGTAGGTACTTGGTGCAAAGCCTTCATTCCTACAAATTAAAAATTTCATGGTTCAGTTATGTGGTTCTTGTATAATTCTGACTTAAATTTGATTTTTTTAAAAATAGGAATGGGGATTAAACAAAGACTCACTGATTGTCAGAGAGATTTTCATGTTTAAAATATTTTAAAATAGCCCTGTTTTTATACGCCACATAGATGAATGCATGGGGAATTTTGTTGTAGGAAATTACTTTTTAATACATTAAATCTGTAACAGCCATTGAAATAGGGCATGTCGACACTATGCAGCTTTTAGTGACAAGACTGTGTTGATACAATGTTGTTGGTAAAAGTCAGTTTGTGTGAACACTGCTTGTTGGCACTTTTGCAGACAAAATACTTCCACCCCATATCAGGTGGTTTCACTTTGACAGCAGGAGAATGCCCGTGCCAATAAATCAGCATCTAAACTTTTACAAGACACAGCACAACTTTGTTGATCATGGAGCGGTTTAAGCACCCATGAACCACAAAAGTTTTGTTGATCAATGCAAGTGCAACTTCCATTTTTGAGATTGACAGGATTAGCAGGATTGGAGCAAGCAGTTTGTAGGTAAGGCTGCTCAATAATTTCCTGAGGTATTAATGGCTGCCAGCAGAGTGTGCTCTGATCCAAAAAAACAACTCCAGACCTCATTAACTTAATGGAGATATCAGGCACTCTCTTTCTGGTTCAACTTAATGGAGATACCAGGCACATTCTTTCAGGTTCAACTCAATCAAGGCCAACAATATCAGTTGCAAGCTGTGTCTGTTAGAAGGAGAGAAGGATAGGAGAGTAACTGTGATAGTCACTGAAGCAGAGAGAGACAGGGCTTATTGGGCATAAGACTCAATGGAGTTACAGATTTCTGAGTGAGGGAACTGCCTGCTGTTTGTTTCTGCTATGTTCAGGGGGAAAGGACAATGTGGATTATTTGTTTCTTTAAATAAAAAAGATTACATCAAAAATATACTTGACGCATACTTTCAATTTCTCATCCTACCATCAACAGACCTACAAGGCCCTGACTCCAACTAACTGCGCAGACCGCAGAGGAAACACTAGGAATATTTCTTTCTCTCCCTGTGCTCCTTCCCTTCAGCCGTGTTGGGAGAGCTAGGAGCTGATTGCATCATGCATATACATACACCACTTGACCATCAGCCAAGCAGTCGTGATTTCTGCACTCTATGCTTTAAACTGTGTAGCACCCCTCCCCCCCACCACCACATTCGTTGCTGACCTTTTCTTTCTTTAATTCCATGGGATTTTTTTACAGTGAAACTGAATGTCAAACTGTGTAGTGTGTGCTAGAAACTAATGTTTTTTGTTTTGTTTTTTTTCTTTACTTGAATCAATGAGTTATTAGTGGACCAATCAACTCCACTCAGTCCAAACTCCTGTCT
Organism: Pelochelys cantorii; assembly: GCA_032595735.1. Lineage (NCBI taxonomy): Eukaryota > Metazoa > Chordata > Testudines > Trionychidae > Pelochelys > Pelochelys cantorii. The sequence continues at coordinate 138,071,859 of CM064326.1, read as the reverse complement.
GGGATCTCTCTCAGGTATTGCTCCCATCTGGAGATTACTGAGAAAATATCTTCCTTTAATTTGCTGAAGGAGATTCCTCCCTTTGGGGACCACAAGGGAAATAACCAAGAACATCTACAGAAGGAGATGCCTAGTCATTGTGGTAGAACAGTAAGGGCTTGTCTATGTGGGAGCTTAATCCAGATCAAATCAAGTTAATCTGGTTTGATAACACATGTGCATGCTCCGTACAACCAATGACTGTTGATTCCATGACTATCAAGAGTTCTGAAGTCCACTAGATTAACTGCAAATTGTATTAATTTAATCTTTTGTTTGTGTGCAGCAGACTTCTCAAGTTTCCTGGTCTGGACGGCAGATGGATAACTCCATCCCCTAAGGGGGAGTCTCTGACCGCCACCACTCATCACTTTCTTTTGGGAGTAGTGGTTGTGAAACCTCCATCCCTAGGACTATGCATCCCCTGCCTTCTGGTCGATGGTGTCTCTTTCTGATCCCTTCCCTCGGAGGTCTCTTCTAAAGCATTCTCCACTGTAGTACCTGTGCAGAGAGCCTGAAAACGGTTACTTGGGGATACCCGAGTTGTCTTTCTTCTCCTGGAGGTCACATGCTGCCAGTTTTCTTCCCCATTCTGCACTGCCCCCTCTGGTTCTTCCACGTGCTGAGTCATGTCACTCAACCCCACAACCCAGAGGCAAGGTGTATTCTTGCCTGTGACTTCATACAAACCTCCACCCCCTAAATACTGCATTTGAAATGTTTGCACTGTTGCATTAATTAAAGGTTTGTGTATAGTTGGTTAGTTAGGAGATTGGTTAATTAAACATATTTCCAAATACAAATACCTTATTTTTCCAGTAGTTTAATTAAAATTGTATTTTTTTGTTGTTGTTTCATAATAAAAACAGTTCACAGTACATCCCTTATGAGTCATAATTGAATTTAACACAGACGATCCTTTAAATAAAGTTGAAATAATTCAGAGTTTTATAAAAGTACACATTGCCTACACACAAGCCCCCAGTGCTTGCAATGTCTGTGTCCCAGCACAACCTCAGTGGGCTACCAGGTTCAGACCCAAGATTCAAAATATGAAAATGGGCATCCCTGGCAGTATTCTCTGTTAGTGTTCTCTAGGAGATGCATACCTGGCTGCTAGAACCTCCAAGCAAGTCTGGAACGTTAGCTCCCCACCCAACAGAAAGGCACCTCCCCCACTCTCACAAATGTTGTGCAGAAGCACAATGTGTCCTTAGAATGGTTAAAACAGATTTTTTTTCTGCAGCTTCCAACCTGCACCATAAACAGCACCATCTGCCTTTTAAATGGCCAAGTGCACACTCGACCCCCATTCTGCCACTATTCCAGCAACAGATAAAATATTCTCCTGCTGTCCAACTGTGTATGGCTTCATTAGCCAGGGCATCGGGATAAGCCAGGTCTCCCAGAATAACCAGCCCAACCTACACTCTATTAATGTCTATAGTGCTCTTGAGTGATTTTCTCCATTAATCTAAAAGGAACTGGGTTCCAGAAGCTCCAGCATCATGGATGCCTCCATAGCACCCTGCATATATGTCCGAAATCCTGCCCTGGGAGTCCACTTGTCTTTGGTACAGGATGAAGAAATACCCTCTTCTGTTTATAGATTCTGCAGCCTGGCAAGGGAAGGGGGCAAAAGATAGGCACATGAGTCCATTATGCCCCTATGCAGTTTGGGAACCCCATGCATGCAAAGCCATCAGTAATCTCCTGAGCATTTTCCAGTTTCGTGACCAAGTCAGACAGCACCTTATCAATGGTCTAACAGAGAACAGTCCCAACAGCTGATCTCCCTGCACTGAATCCAAGTGATAACATTCTAGAGCGGCCAGCTTCCAAAGGAGGATGGTGACCTACTTCTCCACCAGTGTGGAGCACCACATGTTGGCAGGCTGTTGCTGCTGTAGCTCCAGGGTCAGTCTTGTGCAGATCTCCAAAAAGGTTCCCTATCCTGAAGTTCTATAGCCACTGCTGCTCATCCCAGCGCTGCAGGACGATTCTCTTCTACCAATCCATTCTGGTTTCCTGGCACTGAATGCTGAGTAGGTGATCCAGGAACTAGTTCATTTGTTTCAACAGTGTCCTTCTCCTGCTGCCATCACTGTAGAGTATCCCGCTGCTGCTTGCTGATTCCATGGGATATTCTCCTGCTCCCAGCTCATCCACTTGGGTGGTGCAATGGGCCTTTGCTCAGTTGTAAATGCAGTAATGCAGTCCAAGCAGCTTCCCATCCTCATGCTTGTCACCACAGTGGTGCGGAGCATTGTGGGGTCCAGGCTGGATGACAGTATTTTGGAAATGGTGCGAACCAGCCCAAAAATGATGTATAGGGCAGAGGTGGTGGAAACATGATTTTTCTAAATAAAATTGAACCTGCCTGGCTTTTTACAATTTACAGAGAAAAAAAATCCCGGGATTCACAGTGCTCAGTAGTGAAGCAAAGACATCTCCCTTGGAAATCCATTCCATTGGATACTTCTGGAGAATCCTATGAACCTTCTTCTTCTTCTTTGCCCTTAGCTCCTATGGGAACATAGGCCATCAACAATTTCTTTCCAAGCCTCTCTGCTATGAAGCTTAGTTGGCAGCAAACTGCCACCATGTGTCTACATGCTGTGAACAGAAAACAGAACAGCCTGTTCTGCATATACATGCTGTTGGTGCACCTCACATCCTGCAAGTTTCCTGGTGTGTAACAAAAAGCTTTGGATTAACTCACACACCCCATAAGCCCTCCATGCGACACTCCAAAGTTGAAAAATGCTTCTTTCCTAATAGTCTCCACTGACTCTAAAGCTGCCACTGCTCTTGCAGGTACATACCAAAATAAAAACTACTAGATACTGTTCAGATAGTGGGCTACTGAGACTCTTGTCTGATCTGGTGGCTGAAATTCTAGTTGTTTCACAGGGAAGAGTGGAAGTAGGTGAAATTGAAGGAAAAAATGGGGCAGGACAGATTTTTGAACAGTCTTAAGAAATGAAAACCCTGTCCTTTGTACATATTGTTATATGATGTGCAAGGAGTGGACTTTTTGTGAGCCTTGGAATGAAAATGATTAATCCTGAGAAGGCTTTACTTTCCTCTAAATTTGATGCCGATGTGTTAAATGCACATGCATCAGAGACACTCTATTATGTCATCTACATAAGACTGTGTCAAAGATCAGAGAGGAGTCAGAAGCAAGGTCAAAGGTGAGTGATGTGGGAGTGTAGAAGAAATTAAGGATCATGAAATCAGCTGGAGCAAGTTTTAAACGCCATCAGGGTAGTTCTTAATTGCATTCTGGAATGCAACAGTGCCAGCAAGGTTTTTCAAAGTTGGATGTGATGTGAAATGTTACTCTTACAAATATTCTCTATTGAATGCGCAAAGTGCACTTACCCTTGCAGGTCTCTTACTTGCCACCACTCAGGATCTTCTTCTTTCAGAACATAGTACTTGCTGTCCCTGACAAGCTGGATATCAGAGTTTCCTTTGGGTTCATAGTCACACTCTGCCACAGTGATCTTCAGCCATGTTTTACCACGTGCTAGAACTGGAGGCAGACTGTCATGCTTCACCTTCTGAAGGCAGAGGAAATAAAATTACAATGAAGTGCATTGCAGTAGAAATATCATTTTTAGCATTTAGATTGTAGTTTGCATCTTCAATGAGCTCTCCGAGTGTGAAGAAATTAGCACAAGCTAACTAGAAATGCATGGGGCACTGAAGTATTTTTCCCTCTGTTTTGAAATACATTCCAACAGTTGTAGTCCAATATAAATAATGAAATACAAACCAAACTCTGTTACAATAATATTCAAGGCTTAGTTCTACTCTAATGTATGTGGAATTGTGTATTTTTCAAACTTAGCAACAACACAGACCTTATGTTACAAGACTCATGGAGCATGGTTTTGTACTACAGTTGAGAACAGAATTCAGCCCAGTGTGTTAAAATTATACTACAAGAAGTAAGGACATTCTCAACTGAAGCTAACAAGTGCTGAGCTCACAGTGAGCTCAAACTGCAAAGATTACATATTGCAGATGTCTCATCAAAGAGGTTGAATTTACATAACAGGGAATGGTTATAGGATTAACTGATACTTACACCTGTGGTAAATCTATACTGCAAAAAAGGTGTGTTCCTAAAGGTTAGGGATAAAATAGCTAACTTGGGTTAAAACAGTGGTGAAGACATAGAAAATTGGCATTTAACTTGGGTTAGCAGTTCAAGTTAAAGCCTATAGCTTACCTTAGGGTTGAACTGAAAGTGCTGACCCAAACTAAAATCACACCTTTTTTGCAGTGAAACATACTTGTAGCATGCATTGTGAGTCATGATGCTTAAGTACCTTCCACCATATGCAAGTGTGCTGATATCAGACGTACCAAAAGTCTCTGCTGTAATATTATACAATAGCACTTTGTATTTAAAAAAAATGTGGTGTCTGTTATTTCCTTTTGTAAACACAGTGTGAAGAAAATGATATTTAAGATAATTATGGCTGATTATTTGTCATGGAATAAAACGGGAAGAGTAAGGGCTTTGCCACAGCAGGAAATGCAAATTTTATTTTAAAAGAGGAAAATCATGTCACACACTTATTTTGCTTAATATTAAGTTGTCTGTCACAGAAAATTATGAGAAAGTTAAATAATTGTTTAAAACTATGCAATAAAAAGCAACTTAAAATCATTACAAACCTTTCAATACAGTGTACATACATAGATAAAAAATTGTAAAAATTCACAGAGGAGTCCTGGTTTAGTGGTGGACTGGCTGGGATTATAAAAACTCTGAATTTTTGTTAAAATTTTTTTAAGTCGTGGTTCTAGGTTTGGAAGGTATGGCCATCACAAATGTACAGATATGCAGGCAATATACCACTCTGAGCCCTAGTTACTTTTCCCTGACATCAGTAGGAGTTTTGCCATTGACTTTAACAGCAATAGGAATGAGGCCTAAAAATAACATTTTCAGAAGTGCCCAAGTCACTTAGGAGCACAAATCCCATTCACTTTCAATGAGACTTAGGCGCCTATGTGCCTGCCACTTCTGAAAATGACATTTAGATTTCTAAATTGCTTAGGCCACTTTGAAAATATTTCCCTAAATACCTGCTGCTGGGAAATACTGACTCTTTTAAAGCTAGCCCTGTGGGGTGTCTATACAATACATACATAACTTTAGGTAGAGTTTATGTGGCTATTGTGTCAAGCCCTGAAGAGGCTATTTGGTACTAATCTGTCATATTATTTTCAGCAATTAATTAAACTGCCTTGTAAATCTGACCATTCTATTGTAATGTAAATTATAATACTAGTCAGCACATGGTGTTTGACCCTATACTAATTAAAGTCAATAGAAGTGCTATTATTGACTTCAGTGTGGCCAAGAGCACAGTACATGTGTTTATAAACATAAACTTTGAAATTCTGAAGTACTGAGTATTATTGGCTATGGGACTGAGGAAGGTTGGCAAGGAAATTATAAATATTGAAGGAAGATTACAATAGGAGGAAGTGGTCCCATTTTAATCCATGTGCATACATTTTACCACTGAAAGCATAAAGTGTACAGTGCCAGCAAAGTCAGGGGAAATGCCAGATGCCCTCAGGCATATTCTATCCTTTTATAAACAAATTTCAAAACATAGCATTACATGTTTACTTTGATCTCTTTATTTGATACACTTCATAATCAAAACCAAAACAACCCCCCAAAACTGGCAGACCCAATGGACCTCAAATAACTCATACATTCCACCTGTAAACATATTGGAGCTGAATCTGATCTCACACTGGGTTGATGCCAGAGTAACTGTACTGGCTGTACTGCAGTTATTCCTTATTTAACATGGTATCACGGTGGCTATTTCTACACTAACAGCTAAGGGTATGATTCCCCTCCTTGGGTACATACTCATTCTAGTTCTCATCAAGTTAGTGTGAATACAAAGAGCAGCGTAGCTGTGGTAGCATTGGCTACAGAGGCACTGCAGGTGTAAGATGGGGTTGTGCTCAGCATCCCTAAACTGTACCTTTGGTGCCACTGCTCATCTTCTGCAGCTAAGCAAGAGCCAGACACATAACTCCTGAAGCATTCACACTATGTGGATCTTGCTTGACTTAAAAGAGAGCGTCCCCTTGCACAGGGGACTGTAGGACTCAGCCCTGTGTAAGTCATTATCTGACTCACACCATAGCTATTCATGTTATAACATGGCAATAGAACTTGATCTTCATGTTTCTCAAGGTAAGAGAGATGAATATAATAATGCACAAAGAAGATTATATTTTAATCGTTTCATGACCATAGCCCATTCTAGCCAATATCCTGTGAAAAAGATGTACATGAGGTGACATGCACACTAAGATTTGCTTCAGATAATCTTTGGCAGGAGATTGTTGTTCGTTAATGTCCCTTCCTTTGCTTCTGGAAATGTCATGGTCCTGCAGAGCCTAAGATCTGTTTTGGGGCTATCACCACAGGCTCTCCAGTCATGGAGCTGGCAGAACCCAGGAGCATTATGAGGAGGTGGAATTCTCCCATGGTGGAAAGAGAAGGAAATGCAAAGGACAGGCCTGAGTGGCTGACATGATGCACCTTAGCTTGGCCTATCAAATATAGAAGGCAGAAAAACTAGAAGAGAATGAATGTCAGACTTGCTTTCCTCAGGTGTTAACATAGGATGCTTGTTTCTTTGTTCTGATGTAGCTCACTTCGTTGGTGACCTGTGAGGACTTCATGTTTTTACATGAAAAAATACACAGATTTACACTGTCACCTGAAAAAAAGTGACATTGTTTGGAAACCAAAACTCTCAGAGCTTCCTGAGGTCAGAAATTAATCATGCAGCATCTCTTGCTTGCTCTGCTTCTTTATGTGGTCACCAGCCTGGATTTCATTTGGATAGCGGCACCCCGTGTGTTGGTGTATGTGTGCATAGAACAGCCTAGAATCCTTGCACTAAGTACACAGAGTAATTGTGGAACTCCCCAGTGACTACACATGCACTTCACAGATGCAGAAAGGGGGTAAGGGAATGATGGGAGTGAAGCTAGGGCTGGGGAAGGCATTGTCTTCCCAAGCCACCCAGCCTGGCCCGGCCCACACTCCACCCCCAGAATACCTACTCTAGCTCTACTGGGGGCGGAATGTTGCTGCCCCCAGCACCTGCCCTCCATGTGCCACCTGCTCTCTCTGTGCTCCAGGGTGGGGAGGTTGGGGTGCACATGCCCACCTGCCCTCCTCTCCTCCCCCGTGGTAGAGGGGGCCCAGCGCATTGCCCTGCCTCCCCGTGGTGGTGGTGGGGAGGCGTCTTGGCTCCCGTGGGAGGTGGGGTCTTAGTGAAAGGGGCGGGGTTGAGGGTGGGGCTGGAGGCTTCCCTCCCCCAGCCCTACCTTCATGGACTGCCCATGGGCTGGCCAGTGGATTTATCCCTGCTTATCTGCTGTTGCTGTTGCTGAAGAGAAGGAAAAAGAGAGACACTAAGGGCTAAAACGGGTGCAGAGGAGAGGTGAAAAACAGTTTTTCATGGCGGGAAACAACAGTTACTCCCAAAGAGGTGGGAAAATGTCTGGTGGTTCCTGTGAAAACACAATTATGCCCATTAATCTGATTGCTGGTCCCTCACTCCCATAACTGCCTGTGGAGTAGCCTCTTCTGTCAGGCCCCAGCATAAAAAGGCAGAGGTCTGATATTGGCCTGAGGAAAGAGATACCAGAGACCCGGAGATGTGGGGAGGACAGCACTCATAACAATCTGGAGAGAGAGAAGAGTGGGACAGAATGTCCAGAAATTTGGAGAGAGGATAAGATGAGGGGCATGAACCAAGAGAGATTTGGAAGGGAGGATTTGGAGATTATGATGTTGGGTATGTTGAACAATTTGAATGGGTGGTAAAAGGGCAAAAAGAAAAATGCTATCCAAAGCTGTGTTGGGAACTGGACCGTGTAGATGCTGCTCCCTCTCACTGGACAGCTTTTGTAATCCTGACCTGTGCATTGTGACAGGGCCCAAGAAATAAAGTTGCTTTGTCTCTGGAATGTATTTGAGATTTATTATAGGGCCCCTTTGAATTTGTATTCGGGACCCATCTGACCTTTTTATGCCCCTGCTTTTTAAATTTCCCTTTCAAAACATCTCCTTGGAACTCAGCGATAATCAAAATAAGCTGGAAAGTCCTAATATGAGTCAACCAGTCCAACGGCTGATTTGCATGACTGATAATATCTTTAGATAAACAAAATCCTTTTGACGGGAATCAGGGAGGATGGCCCATGGCATTTGAAACTTGTTTATTCACAGTCTCACTATCCACAAACTTCATTATCCGAACAAGTGTCAAAAGCCTATTTGCTCAGTTACACTTGCTTTCTAAGTCCCTACTCACACAAAAATACTTAGCACAGCTCTGCCAGTTTTTCTGATTTTATCATGAGTCTTGTGATATTTGGTATGTGTCTTAAAACCCCTGCTACTGGAATCAAGGGATTATGTAAGAAGCTCAGCTTTCTTTTTTTTTTTTTTATAAAGCTCCTAGTGCTCACAATTGCAGAGAAAAGCTAGAAACTCTGACCTGCGTATATCCAAGAGATTCAAAAATCAGGATGTAAATAAAAAGAATCTAGAATGTATTTTCAAAATGTACTTTCTAAAAAAAATCCAATGATTTTAGAGCGAATCTTGTGATTCAGGAGTGGGGGAGGGCCCAAATGAAGAATTCTGACTCTCTGGCATTGGCAATACTGTTAGCCACCGCTTAGAGCTCTTAGTCCCAAGCCCTCTCCCCATTTCCAAGCTTCAGTGACCTTTCTGGACACAACAGAAGCATTTGGTGGAAACAACCCCAATTCCCAGCCATAGAACACAGGGAAGCTGCACTGCAATCACTACCTGGGCCTAAGTGCTGGAGCGACCTGCATGGATCTTATGCTCTACAGGGAGGAAAGGACCAGAGAATCAGTGTAGTAGCAGATCCTCCAGCCTCATCCTGATTCTTGTCTCTGACAACCACCCCCCCCTCCCTTCATCGTGCTTTTACATATGACTATAGCAGGAGCCTCCGTGGAGCTGGCCTCTGGCTGGCAGAGGCTGCACATTTCCTCTATAGACACACATAATCCGGTCCTCTCCCCAGTACAGGGGAACTGCAGCATTCCCGCTCCTCTGCACCTGCTGAGTAGGGAGATTTTGGGCTCTAGATTAATTCTGGGCCAAGGCCTGTTCTCACGGAAGCCTGTAGTAAAACTCCTATTGACGTCTGCAGAAATAGGCACATAAAGGTAAATGTGTTCAAACAAGCAGAAGTTTGTTATGGCCCAAACTGACAGCAGCACACTGCAATGCCTTGAAACTACCTGAGACTCTCCCAGCTTGACAAAGCCTGCTGTGCAACAGCCTAGAAGGGAGTGTGGGCAGACTGAGAGATGAGTGGAGAAAAGGGGGGACTGAGGACTGCTAACTGTACCCTCCTGTCCTTCCCTAGGCTGTGCTGGAGGCCACTAAGGATGACTGATGCTCCTAAGCGATTAACGGGTGTAGCCTCCGTTGAACAGCTGTCTGAGGGAGCAGATTCCCCATTTCTTCCTCACTGGGTCTCTCCATCATCTGGATGATAGGGATTGGATTTACCCCCATCACAGGGTTCATTAAATGCTGATAGTAAAAGCTTGTCACCTACCGGTTTTCCAGGGACAGGAGGCAGTGGTTTCACACAGCTGGTTGTGCTATGCAGACTCATATCTATAACTGGGAGCAAAGTAAAAACAACACAAGCAATTTACTGCATGACTCGGTGGCCTTGCATGCAATCGGCTTTTCCAGTTATGAAGCTCCACTAGTGGCAGCGCTGGTGAGAGTGCTAGAGTAGACACAGCACTGGTGACCACCCACATTTTACCTCCACAGTTGGTTAACTTGCTTTGGGTGACACAATAGTTAATATGGCAGAGGTGGCCTGGAAGATTCCTTCTACTAGCCCTCTCACAACACTTTTGCTGTCACCAGGGATAGGACTACACAGCAGGGCTAAAGCAGAAATAAGCTACACAACTTGAGCTATGTCAACTGCGTAGCTTAAATCGAAATAGCTTATTTCAACTTTTGGCACTGTTTACACAACAGGAAGTCCGAGAAAGAGCACTCTTTCTCCGACTTCCCTTACTCCTTGTAAAATGAGGGTTACAGGAGTCGGAGAATGAAGTCCTCCAGCTTGACATTATTTTGACATGATATCAAAATAACTGCTTGTAATGTAGACACGGACTATGTTATTTTGGAACAATGTCAGTTATTCTGAAGTAACACTGCTGTGTAGACGTACCCCAATAGAGCTGCATTATCAACAATAGAACATTTTCTGAAGCAAATCTGGAGTAGATACAAACATCCTCCTTCATTCTGCAGCATTTCAGACAGAAACTAAGTATTTGATGATACATGGTGACCCTACTTTTTGGAAGGTTTTCTTTTTCTACATACTACTCTGTGTGGAAGTTAAGTGGCTATCAAACAGTTATTTGTGGTGCTGTGTGGGTTTTATAGCATTATTTGCATATATCATATTTGCTTTGGCAGTTATATAAGGCCATTCAAATTACAAAAAAACCCCAACAACTGGCAACTCTTTAAAATAGTAGAGCATTGTTTAGTGTTCCTACGCTGTATCCGTACATAATACCTAGGTTAATACTAAATCATGCAGGCAAATTTTCAAAGGGGGCCTTTATATTTTCACTTGCAAATTAGGAGTTTAGATGTTTAGGCTTCCATTTTCAAATGTACCCCTTAATTATGGGTTGCCTACCATTTTGAGTACCCATCTTGAAACAACTGGGGCCTGATTATCAGAGGGGCTAAGGCCCACTGCGTATTCTCAAAGTCGATGGGAGCTGTAAGAACTCAGCACCCTTGAAAAATCAGGCTTTCAGTATCTCAGGTAGGGCACTCAAAACCAGAGGCATCAAAAACAAGTGTCCACTTCCAAAAATGGAACCCTCAGCTCTCCAGTGTGCATGCCATAATGTGTGTGTGATAGAGGTGGGATGAGGGCAACGTGCTTACTAATATATAGATCCTGGGATACAATCATTTTGCAAATTTGCTCCTCACACTCTTTATGGTGACTAATAAATGCTCTAAATAATTGTGATTAATTTCCATTCTGGTATTTTACAAATGAATAATTAAAGAAAAAATAAGACTAATATATGTTAAAAGGGTTCTCCTTCATTTAGTAAACAGATTGTTCTAGGAAGAAGGATAGCTCAGTGGTTTGAGCATTAGCCTCCTAAACCTAAAGTTGTAAGTTCAATTCTTGAAAAAGCTCTTTTGGGGGCAAAAATCTGTCAGGGATAATACTTAGCCCTGCTGTAAAGGCAGGGGACTAGACTTGATGACCTTTCAAGGTCCCTTCCAGTCCTAGGAGATAGGCAATCTCCATTCATATAACATAGTGCAGGCATCTACAACTCAGATACACCATCACCAGGCAGCTTGGAATACCCTTTCATTCATTTAGTTTTACGTATCCATTTCTGTTCCTACATGTTTGTTTTCAAACAGTGCTCAGGAGGGAAATGCACAAATGCTTTGTGAGGTTCTGGAATGTGTATTATTTGAAACAACTGCTCCGTAGAACTGCCCATTTTGTGGAATAATCTGACTGGCAATTTTTCCTAACTAAAACTTGCTTCCCAGAACAGTAGAGTTTATAAAGTTAAAATGATTTTTCAGCTATTCTCTTGATTCCCTGATGTGTATTATAATCTTGTTTCTTATTAATGCAGATTCCATGGGGTACCAGAAATGGGCTTGTGGAGGAGAATATTACACTATTTAGAAAAGTAACCACCATCATGGATATAATGAAAAAAAAATCAGTTTTACTTTGGATTAATTATGAAGTTGAATTCTTTAAAACTGACTCACACAAATTTTGGTGTGGAGCTACAATTATTAATACAGGTTGGACCTCCCTGGTCTGGCACCCTTGGGACCTCATGGGTCCCAAATGAGAGAGCTTGCTGGAACAGCAGAGGTCAATACCGGCCCCCTCATTCCTCCCCCTCAGCTGGGCTCCCAACCCCATCAGAGCTGCCAGCCCTGTTGCCGCCAGCTAGGCAGAGCTCCCAGCCACCAAGCCCCTCCCACTAGACCAGCTGGGCTCCAGGCCCCATTGCCACCATTCCCATTATCGCCACCCTGGCAGGACTCCAGACCCTGGCAGAACAGCTGATTCCGCTGCTGCCAGCTCTGCATCCGGCTACTGTCTCATCAATGCTCCCAGACGCTGGCTTTCCTGTCGCTGGACTCTCAGCTGCCAGGGCTCTCTGGTCCAGCAACATCTGTGGTCAAATAGGATCACAGATGTTGCTGGACCAAACAGACTCAGTTTAGAGATGTTCAACCTGTAGATAAATTGGTCAGAAAGATGAGCTCTGATTTTTTTTTCTCCCAATTCCATGACAACAGCAACAACAACTCAGCATACTGAATCAAAGAATTAAAGAGAAAAGATTTCTTTTTGGTGCATTTTGGAGGTACACTATAAAATTATCATGATCTCAGCTTAGGTGTTTCATGTACTACATTATTGCCCCCAGCCATGTTATCAAACTACATAGTACAATTTGCAATGCTGTTAAAAGAAGTTAAAAACCAATATCAAGAAGAACAATTGACCAGATTGTTTATATTTACCACCACTGACTACAATTATCCTTGTAGATTTAGCAATATCGTGAAAAGCACCATTAAGGCTAACAACATATCAAAAAACAAATGCAAACAAAATGGCTCATTACATTTTTCCCAGATAGTACATCCAGGGGCTGCTTTACAGGTCTGGTTGCAGCAAAGGAACTTCCCACTGGCGAAGAATCCTTTGTGATACTTGTTTAGTAAACCAGGATTGTCTTTGATCTCTGGAGAGCACAGGAGGGGAAGAAGAAAAACTTTAAAAGGTATGCTGGTAGAATGTTCTCAGTAAGTTGTACAGACTGATATATTAAAAGAATTTAGCATGAATCAAGATCATGGAGGAGATATAGTTGTTTGTACAACACCTTAAAGATTTTGCTAGGCTGTCAAAAAGCACATTTAAATAAATGTGGGAAAATCTAATAGAATATTTTATTTATCAAAAAGGAAGAGCAATTTCCATTTCTAATTCTGTCAAATTAATACATAATATGGAAATAAACTTGTCAAACAATAGGTGTTTGGGGCATCAAATGGAAAATTCCAGTGCAAAACTGACCTATTAGTAATGTCCAGTTGAAATGTAACACTTTCTATTTATAACTCTCTTAAAGAAACATTTGTTACTTGTATATAAAAATACTCCAGTATCCTATAGAACTGCCCCCAAATAGTTTAACTGGCAATAGTGATACCATAGTTGTTTTTTAAAAAATCAGTGTTGTACTATTTATTTTAAAAGATAATGAAATAAATAATTGTAAATCCTTGCTGAGGTCCCTGAATTTACAGACCCATTTCCAAAAAATGCTGCAGACTCAGATGCAAGGGAACTGCTGCTAATTGTTCAAAATCTTGGCCACAAAATTTTGTTACTTGTTTTTACAGTTAAATTTGATTTAAAAAAGTCCTTAGAAAATTGTAATCACTTTGCTATTATGCACATCACAAGATGTATGCAATATTTCACTTAATAAGCAGTTATCCTCACATGCTTGTTTAAAAAAAAACACACCTTTTTTACTTAAACTTTTATGAATATGTGCAACTGAGAATATTGGACCAAATCCTGAGTTCCATACTTAAGAACAAAACTCTCTTCCATTAGGTAAAAAAACAACTATGGACAATAAGACCGATGAAATGACAAATCTGGGAGTTTCCATGACATATTTCCGTTGGGTGGATGGAATGAGCAGAGGATTCAGCTGCCAAGAACTCAATCTGCCTGAGGTAAGGGCCATGCATAGGAAGCCTTTATGCCTCCAAACTGCCTACTGGTTTCTTGTGGTTCTTCCCTACTCCCTTGCCAGCCTGGATCCCTGCTGGCACCTGCCTTCAGGATCCTCTCCCCACAGGGGCTTTCAATACTAAATATTTCTTCAAAATAATTATTCAAAAGCATTTGTCCTGGTTTTGAGATGAAATAATGCACGGAGCCTAGTGGATTGGCCCACTTCAGCCCAGATTCACCAAGGACAAAGTTGCAGAGGTAGTTAATATATCTTGACTTCCATGTAGGCAAGGAGACAGGAGAGAGCCACACACTCAGGCCTTGTCTACACTGGCATGTTTGGTCACCAAAAATTGCCTTTTGGAGACAAAACTGTGAGAGCATTTACACTACAATGCAATTTTTGTAGGGCAAAACACCCAGTTTTGGTGACAAAAAACTTCTCGTCCTGTGAGAGACTTTTAGTTTTTTTCCCCTCCATTTATTGTAAACAAAGAGCCTATGTGGACTCTTTTGTTTTCTGCCAGTATCCCACAATGCCTGCCTTGATGGCTGTGCTCAGTGTTTTGTGATCTCTGCTGCTCTGCAGGCATCCACCTTTGCCCTTTCAAAGCTCCAGGGAGTATCTGACAGCTGAGTTGGGGAACAAACAAAAATAGCAAATCATTTGAATGCTCCCGTTCTGCCCTGCATTAGAAAGACACAGCAGGCAGACTGCTGCTGCAGGGAGAGGGCTGGAGAGACTTCTTTGTTGCTTTGACATTCCTTAGCACAGAAAGCTCACAGAGCTATGAGAGAATCCTAAGAAGCGAAGGGATCAGCTCTGCCTTCCCACAACACTGCACGGTGGGATGCTTACCCACATTGCTTTGCTCTATCTGTCGATAGGGGAGCTAGCAATGTGGCCATGAAATGTCTACAATGGGAAGCAGAAAAACCAGTATGACTGGTTTTCACTTTTGCCAACTTTTGCATGTTGACAGCACTTTTGTGGCCAAAACTTCCCAGTGTAGCCATACCCTCAGAGTCATCTCCATGCGCAAGGGATAACTGGAGATAAACAGGGCCCGACCCAAAGTCTATTAAAGTCAATGGAAAGACACATATTGATTTTAATGGGTGATGCTACAATGTGTAATACATGAGTGGACTGCCCACTCCCTGAGGAGTCCCATCGACTTCACTGGGGTTTGCCCAGGCCCAAAACTCTGCCTACATACTACTTATTGCATGGATGGGGCCCTGCTAAGCTAAAGACAATGGAAAGAGTCCGAACAAACTAAGTAAAGACAAGAGCTGGTAGGAAAATGCTTTCAGGGAAATTCTGTGAAGTTTCTTCCCTCATCAATTTTCACTGTAATGTTTGCAGTGTTCTCATCCACTCTAGTTCTGATGGCGTGAGATCGAGGCTGAAAATGGCTGACAAAAGCAATGCATTAAAATGAGAAACCAGAATTATCGACTCCCCTTATTCAGATGATATCTTTGAAGACACAAACACCCCCAGGTTTAATCATGTTAAAAAAAGTCCCCTCATAAGATGCTAAAAACAAATGTTACCTTTATGTAACGCATTTACCCATTGAGTTCGGCTCTTTTCATTTGCTGCATAAACATAGAGAAGGCCATCCTTATATACAATCTAAAAGAGGGGGGAAGCAATTCATTCTAGTTATCTTGTGCTTCATATCTGGCTCAAAGTTCATTAGCTTTGTTTTATTATTTTTAAGGCCTAAAGTAATGGAAATTAAGTAAAAGATTCAGGAGCCCAAGGATCAAGCTCTGCAGGTCTGTTAACACCAAAATGCATGCAGCTCAGGACAATGAAGACCTAGAATTAAATAGTTATGTGTGCATTTCACATACATGTGAGTTTGCTTTATGGGCGGAACCAATCCTTTCCCCAGTGGTAAAACCCACTTTGGTATTTGTAGGCAATCAATTAGATTCTACATTCAGTATCTTTTATAGTCTCATTAGAACTAGGAAGTACAGTATGTGCCTTTCATCTCCCTCCCCTCATTTCCTCCCACATGTTTGAGTGTATTAGTTGCTCACAAGAGAAACAAACTAATTTAATATAAAATACTATTTTATGGGGCTTATGGGTATTCAACCTCAGTAAGTCAGATGGTGATAACACTGCGGCCCTTTCTTAGGGTACGTCTACACTGCGGCAATTTTTCAGAAGAGGAAATGCAAATGGAGGGCTCATTTGCAAATCTCATACTCTCATTTGCATATTCTCTTCCAGTCCTTTTTGCAGAAGAGGTTTTTGTGATAAAAAGCCCTTGTGTAGACGGGGCCATTTGTCAGAAAAAGCCCATTTTGTGCAAGATCCTGTAAACCTCATTTTTTGAGGAATAAGGGGTGGCAATTGTTGAGTGGCAGTTAATTAATGAAATCTGCTGCCCAGGACATACACCCTTTTCAAGCCACTGCTGTCCATTTTAGACTAGCTTTGCACTGCTGTATATTCTTCTCCTCATAAACTCTCTGCCTCCAGGACTCTGCTCTGGCTTTGGCCTTGGAATGGCCCTATCCCTCAGAATTAACACATACAAATGACAGCAAATTCAAAATTATGGCTTTTGCAGCAAATATGACTTTGCTCCAATGCACATATTTAGTATTGTGTATGACTGAATATGTTGATAAAAATAACATTTAACGGAAATGTGCAATTTGGATGAGGTACAATTGCTGAGGGAACCATAACTTTGAATTTCTGGACTCTTGTGCATTTAAAATTGTCAACCTACATATTCTATATCAAAAGACCCAAATTCTGTACTTCCTTTTACCACTAAAGTGGAAGGTGGTGGGGAATCTTAAAAAGACAAAATGAATTGTGATCAGTATTGCACATTAAAATAAACGTGTGATATTCAAATAGAAGCACCATACTTGTGTGTGTGTAGGATCAAAATAAATAAACTATTATAAACACATGAATGCACAAACACATGAATGCACAAACACACAGATCCTGATCCAAATTCCACTGTAGTCAGTGAAAAGACTCTCATTCATGGTCTTTGGATCAGGATTATAATAAGATGGATTCATTTCCAACCTGCTGTAAGGTTTTGCAGCAGTCAGCAATGCCACAAGCCTTTAGTAGTCCTAAAAACAATAGTTCACCACAGTAAAGATCAGTTTCTTATTTTGTGATCTTACCTGAAATGGATATTGTCGCTCCAATGGCGCCTGTTCTTCATGATTCACTGTCTCAACACATCGAATTTTCTTAATGTCAATCGATCCTTTTTTGCTTCCTTTTTTCTAAGAATAAAAAACAAAACACAACTACTCATCATGCTAAACACAAGACAATTGTCCTCAAATCAAAAACACTTTATGGGCATGACAGGCTTTATAAAATCACACATAATCTAAGCTGTGTGTAATTGCACACTTCAGCCTGGTTAAGGTAGAGTTCCAATTTTGTTTAAACTGTTTGGGAAAGACTTTGAGAACCTTCCATTCTATCTTAACATGCAATCCGTTCACACACAAAATTCCCTTTGAAGTCAAGGTATAAAGACTACAGGATAGGCCCCATTTTTGGTACTAGAACTTTGGTTTAACAACGCAAAGTAGAGATGGGGAAAGAAAATGAAATAGTTTCTAATGGGAAAAGGGAGTCTGATTTTGTATTACATTATTTTGGTTAGATACTCGCACCAATACTGCCACCCTTACTCACAAAAGGAATCATAATTCACAGGAGTAGTCCAAATGTGCTATCAGGAGTACAAACAGTAAGAGTGTATTTTAGTCACTTTGAAGCTATTATCTGAATACATAAAAAAGGCCACTGTGCTGAAAGTACCAACTGTTTTTTATATATAATCACTTTTTAAAATACAATCACACTTTAGCCTCTTACCTCATATCAATTGTGGGTCAAATTCTGTACTGAGCTATAGAGTTGGTGACAGAGTTTGCTGGACCCAGGGCAATGTGGGGGGAGCTCAGCTTGGGTGGAAGGGGTGGAAGGTGCCACACAGAGTTCCAGAGACAATTCAAATGGTCCAGGACTCTGGCTGCCACTGCTACCATCGTAGCAGCAGTGGCAGCCTGAAGCCCTGGGCCCTCTTAAATTGCTAGGCCCCACTTTGCCTCTCCCAGTCACCAGCCCTGCTGAGCTATCTCCTGTATACATGACTTCCAAACCAATGCCAGATATGTAACTCACCGCAGAGACCCTGATTCAGGAAAACATCCCTGTTCAGTACGGTACTTACACTTGTGTTTAACTTTAGATATGGGTTTAAATCCCATTCACTTTAATGACATTTAAGCATATGATGAAAATTGAACATAGTTAAGTTCTGTCCTGAATAGGGATGGACCTAAACATATGCTTAAATGCTCTCCTGAATCATGGCCAGATTTTGGTCGCATACCATTTTTAAGTATCACTCGGAACAAAGTATACCACTACCCCAACTATATGATATTGAATCAAAGCACACTGAGGAAGAAAATCCAGGAGTATAAGCTGACTTTGGAAAAGTATGTACCCGGGTAGTTACAAAAATGATTTCTCACCTCTTTATCATATTCATAGTAAGAGAGGCTTGTTTTGGTGAGAACAAACAGTCGTTCTTTGTAATTATTGGGAGAAATTTTTTTCTTCTGTTGTGACTTCTTTAAAAGAAGCTCCTCTAGAATTGGCTCTTGCTCCATTTCATTGCCCTAGAAATTGGAAATAGTCATTGTATTATTATTATTAATTACATCTGATTATTAATAATAGTAGCTGTTAAAAGGTTAATGAATGGATAGTAAAGCATGTAATAAAATGAATTTAAGATAAATTGATAGCATGTTCTAATAAGCTGGTCTGAAGAATATATTTTATAAACAGCTGTGAAAGGTTAGTTTTTTGACTCAAACAAAAATAAACATGTTATAGGAAAATACATTTTAAGATAAAACTGTAGCTCCAAATCAGACATTTTCAGCCCTTTTGTTGCTTGAAAATTTAACGTCTTGCACTGCCTGGCAAACAATTGAAGCTGTATTAAGCACAAATATATCATATCTGAGACACAGTAAGAAAGTCATTATAGCAGTAAACACACAATTCTTTATATCACAGATGAGAAAAAGCATAATTCTTGGACCAGTAATTTCTAATTTTTTAATTTGCATTGAGAGGATCATAAGGATATGAAACAGAACCATTCAGGTAAAGAAATGTTAAAAAGTGAAAATGTAATTGTATGATTATTCAGATGTGTTAATTTTGTTATTAAATATGTAGTAACAAGTGAAAAGAGGAGCGAGACCCTTTGGTTTTTGAAACTATTTGAATTTAAGATTACTTACATGTGTGTTGTTCTCACAAGAAGTAGTGTGTCCTTTCTCTTTGGTTTGTTTGGTGCTCCAAAGGG
The DNA here is from genome assembly GCA_032595735.1 of Pelochelys cantorii. Taxonomy (NCBI): domain Eukaryota; kingdom Metazoa; phylum Chordata; order Testudines; family Trionychidae; genus Pelochelys; species Pelochelys cantorii. The sequence goes on along the minus strand of CM064326.1, from coordinate 138,052,484 downwards.
AAGTGTCCTGCTGACTTATTCTTCCTCACATCCTTATCAAATCCAGAGTGTCTATCAGAAAAATAAAATTTGCATGCCTTTCATCACACCCACGCTATCAGAACACAGGTATGTTGTCTGTGTTAGCATATACTTTGCACAATTCTATTTTTAGTCTTGATACATTAAAGTCAAGGGGTTTGTAGCCTTTGAACGTTCCCTGTGGTGCCTGCAACTGAGATACTGCAACATTACAGTAGTGCATTGTAAAAGGAAGAGCGGCTAGTCTATTTTCACTGTCTATTCTCATGAAAAGGACTGGAAGTTGGCTTATGGGGATAGCATGGGCTGTAATGCCAGGGATAAGGGCAAGACAAAAAACACAAAGGGAAAATCAAATCAATAGCTTTGAAGTTGAAATGCTAGTTACTACAGATGCCAGTGACATAGCTGGCATCACAGTGACTTGGTGGGATAATATACATGACTGGAATATTGGTATAAAAGCATACAGGTTATTTAGGAAGGAGCGGCAAGGAAAAAAGGGAAGAGATGTTGTCTTATATGTGAAAAATGTATATACATAGACTGAGATTGAGATGGAAATAGGAGACACACTTGTTTAAAGGCTCTGGGTTAGGATAAAAAGATAAAAAACAAGGGTGATATCTTGGTAGGGATCTAGTACAGACCACCTAACAAGGAAGATGAGGTGAATGAGGGGTTTCTTTAAACAACCAATACAATTATCCAAAGCACTGGACTTGGTGATCATGGGGGACTTACTATCCAGTCATTTGTTGAGACAATAACACAGGCGAGCACAGGTTGTCCAACAAGTTCTTGAAATGTATTAGAAATAATGTTTTATTTCAAAATGTGAAGAAAGCTATTAAAAGAGATACTGTTCAAGATTTGATTTTCACAGACATGGAGGAACTGACTGAAAATTTGAAAGTGGAAGGCAACTTAGGTGAAAGTGATCACAAAATGGTAGAGTTCATGATACTAAGGCAAAATATGGCCTGTGGGCTGGATCCAGCCCACCAAACCACCAGATCTGGCCTGTGGACCACCCTGCCGGGACACTCAGGAACACAGCTGCTGCAGTTTAAAGCGCAGTCTGTGAAGCTGTCTGCTCTGCAGGCAGGAGGAGGCTTTGTGTGAGCTCCCTGACCTTAGTCCAATCCTCAGCTCCTATTGGCTGAAAATAAGCAGCCAATAGGAGCTGAGAGATTAGCCTGGGGGACAGGAGCAGCGCAAGCCTCTTCCCTCTCCCGGAGCTGAGAGCCATGTGGAGGGTAGAGCTACAGTTTCAAGTGGTCTGGGGCTGCAACAGGCAGAAAGTCCAGCCTGCCTTGGGGGTGCTGCAGAGCTGCTGGCCAGGAGATGCGTAGGTAAGCACCTCCCAGCCAAAGCCTGCCCCTCCTGCACCCCTGCCCCTCCTGCACCCCAACGCCTTCCCTCAGGTCACCACCCAAACCCTCTGCACCCCTTTGCCCTAGGTCATAACTCCCTCCCAGACCTTGTACCTCCTCTTACACCCTTCCCCCAGGCCAGAATCCTCTCCTGCACCCAAACACCCTCCCAGACCCTGCACCCCATTCCCCTGCCCTAGGTCACCACCCAAACCCTTTACATCTGCACCTCCTTTTTCCCTTCTCCCAGGTCACAATTCCCTCCCAAACTTTGCACCTCCTCCTAAAGTCCCTCCCCCAGGCCAGAATCCTCTCTCTTAATTAGGCCTCAACTAGAGATTTTTAAGAGCAGTTTAGATGAATACCTGTCAAGGATGGTCTAGATAATACTTAGTCCTGCCATGAGGACCAGTAGATGACTTCTCAAGGTCCCTTCCAGGCTTACAATTCTATGATGACCATAGCCCTTACCATTTCCTTATTTCAGTGTCTACCCACGTGAATTGACAAACCGCTCAGAACAGACACATGATGTCAGTTCCTAACCAATATTCTATTTTTAAGAGATCACAGAAAAAGGCATCTGGGACAAAAGGAGAGAGAACCATTTTGACTTCAAGTGACAATCCAAATTACAATGTAATAATGGAGGTCTTCCACCTGCCATAAGCCTCCTGGATAGAAGTCTCAGAAGGATGGTCACGTTCGTCTGTAACTGAAAAAACTTTAAAAACAACGAATGAAGAAGTGGGTTGTGCCCATGAAAACTCGTGATACCATCAACATTTTTTGTTAGTCACTAAGGTGCTGCAGGACCTTTCAGTGTTTTTAAAGTTTTTTGTCTTAGATAGAGGAAATTACTTTTCTCATTGTCAGTATATTGGGCTTCTAAGCAAACTGCATGAACTGAAGAGGAAAAGCTGTAAGGCCCCTCCTTGGCATGTTATTATTCAAACTCTAAATATCTGGCATACCCATGAGTCTTTTGAACAAGGGGGAATTAATGTGATATATTTTAAATAGAAACAACTGCCCTATCAATTTGCTTATTAATATCCTCTATTCTTAACTTCATTATGGATTTCACATTTTTAAAACTTTAATAATTTCTCATTTGAGAAACCTTGCAAATGAAAGACTTTTGAATATATTCTAAACAAGGACATGAACATAAAATGTGCAACAGAACAGTGCCTCTAAGCATAGTCCTGGCAAACGCTGTGGGTATGCAAGGTAACTAAGAAGCCAAAAATTAATATTACTGTATTGAAATTTTGACAGAATGGAGTCCATACCTATCTTCGCTTGTAGAAGAACAGCTGAGCTAGTATTTGGGAGATTGAGAATCTTTCTAATGCTATGTCTATACAACAGATAAGATCGAAGCAGCCGCAGTCGATCTTCTGGGGTTCAAATTAGCAGGTCTAGTGAAGACACGCTAATTCAAACAGAGAGAGCATTGCCATCAATGCTGGTAGTCCTGCTTCTATGAGCAGTAAGAGAAGTTGAAGGGAGAGTGTGTGCCTTCAACTTCCCGCACTGTGAACAGCACCAAAATTTGAGTTAAGATACTTCGACTTAAAGCCACAGAATTAACGTAGCCGAAGTTGCATATCTTAATTCAAACTTATACCCTAGTGTACACCAGGGGTAAAAAATGCATTTAGAATCACTTCCAGTGCCATGGTATCATTCCATCCCCGCTGTATTTCCTCACCGTACAAGAGTATGAGGGCTGGTGTATTTAAGTGGTCCTTATTAATCCAGGAAAAACATAACACAGCTTTCACCAAATTTGAGGCTTCTCTTTTGTCAGTAATTATGTAATGCAAGGAACTGCTTCCTGGAAATAATGAATTGTTCTCAACTGAACTTGCCTGACATGTTGCTGACTCCATCAGAGATTTTTCCTTGCAGATTTTGATATGGAAATGCAGGCAAAGAAGTAAACCACATACCCTACCATAAATATGCTTTTAAAAAATTAAGGTTTTGGAATTTTAAATTTCCTCTTCTCTCCCCTTCTATTCCTCTTTAGACAAAGATGGAAGTGAAATGAAATGTTCATGGTTTACGGGTTTTTTTTTCTATCCTGTAACAGTTCACTTAAAAAAATACAGAGTAAAAAAAGGAAGAAAAAAATAAATCCTTGAAGTCATGAGACTACTGCATAGGCCCTTCTGATCAATGCCCTCAAACCATCTACAATAATAAGCCCTTTTATAAAATTGATATATAAAGGAACACAATATGGATGGTAATTTTGCAATTAAAAGAATAAATGGAAAGTAAGATTACTATTTGAAGAAAGTGCTGATAATTAGTATTATGTTGTAATGACTTCAGTGAGATTACACAGAGTACTGCTAATTTCTTTCACATGGGAAAGGAATTGCAATGGCAACAATTACGCCAAAAAGGAAAGAATGCACAGGGAGTGTGGAGAGTGATACTTTATTTGATTTAGATTGTAATATAACTTCCAAAGTCTTGCACTGCATTTTGTGTGGTCCTCTGTGAAATACTGTCCTAGCAGACCAAGAGCACAAAGTAGCTTCTACAGAAATAGGCAAAAGTGAGGCTGGAATTTCTGCTTAAGCTTGTTTGGCTTTCATTGTCAGTTTCAGGGTGCCCTCCCCCACTTCCTGCTTGTTTTGTTCTGCTGGAGGACTTTCAATTGGTTTCACATTTTTCGCCTCTGCTCTTTCTCAGAAACAAAATGAGAGGCTCAGTCTAGGACAGGGCTACTCGACACACGGCCCGTGGCCTGATTGTTTGCGGTCCGCGGTGCAGTTTGGGTTTACGGGGGGCTCAACACAATAAAAGTGCTATCGTATGGGTGGAAATTGGGTAAATATTTCATTTTATTAATATCAGCAGAACTGACTTAAATGGGGCCTGCGTGTTGTGCAGTCTTGCCTTAATCTTTGTATTCATGCCTGTCAGTGTGAAAGAAACTATTTGCATATATATTTACATGTATATGCAACCACACTTAAGTTGCAGCCCTTGGCATGTGCTGTATCATTGTGGCCCCAGGGGCTTCCAAAGTAGAATAGCCCTGGTTTAGGAGATGAGAAAGAACTTTTTCCCTGCTCACCATTGGGTAATATTTGAAGTACTGGAGACAGACAGGTCTAGGCCTGCCCAAAACTGAAGACCCTCCCTTCGATTAAGAGGGAGGAACCATTGATTCCTAGCAATAATTGATTTACTGGGGACAATGAATGAAAAAAACAGGAGTGGGAGTGGAGTCAAAGTTTGAAAATTAGGGATCTGGTGGGGGACACTGAGCAAAGAACCCTTGATAGCATCCATTGCTACTCAAAGGTGTTAGAGAGTTAGTGGATGCTGCCCAGTTGAGCTCTACCTAGAGGCATGATCATACAAGGGTCTGAGTAGGGTCCCACAGCCACAGAATACTCTGTCTCCACCTTCCTCTTCCTGGTATGATGGATGGCCATCTTGGCCAGCGCCAGGAGGTTCCTCTACTTGTGCAGCCATGGATGGGGGAGTGCATTGATCAACAGAAGTGGGGACAAGAGCAGACAGAAATGGGGCTACAACCTGATGTACCCTATATAGACATGCATCAGGGTGCCCCTCTCTCCTCAAAAGGACTGGGTGTGAGGGAGTTTGTGAACCACATCAGGTATATACACATGATTATGGCTCCATGAATGAGTCACCAGCTAATATCCCCAGCCAGCCATGGAGCCACAGTGAATGCCTCGCCCTGCTTAGGTGCCTGCAGATCCTGCCACTTGGGACAGGAGGGTGAAGAAATGGATGAAAGTGGAGCACAAGAGCCTACACATGGTCTCTGGGCCTGATTCAGAGGTAGACCATTTGGATGTCACAAAACGGGCTCAAGTGGTGTGTTGGAAGTGGCCACAGGGGCTCACAGGGCAAGGGCGTGATGATGCGCCACAGATTAGGAGGGGGTAGAAAACACCCTTCCATAAGACCAATTCAAGGAAAACAAGAAAAACAAGAGGCGAGGCTGCACTCATTTCCCAGAGCACATGATGGGGACATACTAGATAGGCTGCCCCATGCACAGGCCGAGTGCCACAGGGTCCAGCCAATTCCTCTGCTCATAAAGCAGGAGTTTTATGATCGGAAGGATATCTCTGCATTTGGAGATGTGGTTTGGGTAGGAGGGGTTCTGTGAGGAGACTCTTTTTGATGGCTGCCATGAACCTGGTTATGGAAACTAGCTTACAGATCCTATGGAGGTGTGGGCAACTGACCGATACCTCTGCCTGGGAGAGACCTCTTTGGCAGAAATGAAAGAGCTGCTGATCATGTTGGAATTGGTGAGCAAGGCATGTGTCAGCATGCTCCATACTGGACTACCTGCACTGTAGAGGAGACTGCAGAGCCTAGGAGACAGCCCAGTGTTGGGTGAGTGGTTTCCATCGGTAAATGAGGCCCCAGCCCTTATGCATGACTGACAGAGGGGTATACTGGGGAAGGGGTGGCCCAGGATCTAGCTGTGATGCTGCCTGTTATGACTGGGAGCTGGCCTGGCTGAATGCATCTCAGTTTGGGGAGCGGATAACAAGCTGGTGCCAAGGGTGCTGGTGGAGGGGCTGTGTCATATCTCTGAGACTCGAGTTTGATATGATCCCTCCCCAGATGGGAGAAGAGAGGGATGGGGCCAGCAGGTCCATCTTCACAGCAGGTTGGAGACGTGTTGGGGGAGGGAGCTTTACAGTGCAGGGGACTTTGCCCTCCCTGGGATTATGTCATCTGTCTGTGTGTGTGACTGTGATCTTTGTGATTAGTGATTGTGAACTGTGTGTGTATCTATCTGACAGTGACTGTATGTGTGCATATCTGACTGTGATTGTGTCAGTTTATTGACCCCTGTATATAGCTGTTGTCTATGAGTGGAATAAGCTTATGTGTGTGTAACCCATGCACTCTTTCTCCCACTGGTGGCACCTAGACTATCTAGAGATTAATGAGCATGCTACAGCCCTAGCATGGTTTTTAGCTCATGTAGTAGAGGCTCACTGGGTCTCTGGTAATGGGAGAGCAGAGATGCCTGCTACCTGGTGCGTGGAAGCAGCCTCTCTTGTGAGAGGTCTGCTGCAAAATACGCATGTCTCATCGTGCTAATATGCAGCTGCGGACCAGCAGCGGCAACGCTACCAGGGTGTGATGGGACATCAGTTGGCGGCTGCTGTACTGATAAAAAATCACATGTTCCCAATGATGGCGTTGTGACATGGCAAGTGTAGCCCGCCATTAAATAAGGCTCTGCCCCCATTGCCTTGTGGGTTAGCCCGGGAGGATGGAAGGCTAAGGGAAGAAACCCCTGAAAGAAAATCCCTCACTGCCTTGCGAGTAGTTTCGGGAGAATCAAAGGCTACGGGAGTAAACCCAAACAGAAAATCAGGAGCAGAGACCCTAAGGGTACATCTACACTAGCTCGTTAGTTCGAGCTAGGTAGGGTAATGAAGGCAAGTGGAGTTGCAAATGAAGCCCAGGATTTAAACATCCTGGGCTTCATTTGCATGTTCCTGGTCGCCGCCATTTTTAAATCCCCCTTAGTCCGAACTCTTAAATCCCTCTTAGTCCACAAGGAGTAACCGTAGTTCGAATTAGGATCTTTAATTCGAACTACCTAGTCCGTGCCGCATGTAGCCGCGGGCACGGAGTTCGGACTAAGGGGGATTTAAAAATGGCTGCGCCCGGGAACATGCAAATGAAGCCCGGGATATTTAAATCCCGGGCTTCATTTGCAACTCCGCTTGCCCTCATTACCCTACCTAGCTTGAACTAACAAGCTAGTGTAGCCGTACCCTAAGGCAGTTAGCAGGAAGGACACGTCCAATCTGTTTTGCGGCATCTCCTACAATCAGTCCAGTTCCAAATGTATAGACTTTTGTCTTTCCTTTGGGCTTAACTGGAAGGATCGAGCGGAGGATAGTGTCCTTGGGCAATGCACGATCTCCATATTATCTGCCCAGGCAAATGCAGCAGAAGACAACATGGAAAGGACACTCCATCCTTGCTGTTAAGCATGGTCATCAGTTTAATGCTGCATCCCACTGTCTTTCGAGACATATGGAGGCCATGATGATGAGTAGAGGCTCATGCACGCACTAAGCTTTGGAGATCCAAGGTTCAGTCCTGCCTGCAGATGACCAGTCTGTCGGTGTTACACATACAAACAGTACCATTAGTATGATAAAAGGCCTCAACCCTCTGTAGTATATAGCACTTCCCCGTCTCTGCACTACTGGAATCTCCCCCTCTTAGGATATGTGACCAACCCATCCTTTGTTTCTTGTTTCCAAGGAGACTGGGGATCATGGGCAGCAGATAAATGGGGGTTAAATGGGGCAAGAAATGCTGGATGTGTCTTGCTTCTCTTTGGAAGCATGCCAGCCCTCCACCTTGGAGTACATCTTCCGGAAGCTCCTGAGAAGAGGAAGCCTTGTCCACTGTGGCCCCACCACCGTGTGCCTCTTTCTACCTCTTCCTGTGCCTGCTCTGCCTCTTCCCCAACCCCCGCCCCCCTTGCTTGCCCTTGCTCCTCTCCACCTAGAGGAAATGGGTGAGGCAGAGAGGAGCGGGTGAGGTGGCAGGTGTGGGAGCCTCAATGCTGGAGAGGAGTGAAAGGAGGTGGAGTCTCAAGGGAAGGGTCATAGAAGAACAAGCAGTGGCGGGGGTCCTGGCAGAAGGGGGAACAGCAGGGTGGAGCACAGGCAAGGCCTCAGGGGAAAAAGGATGATTAGGGTGGGGCCTCAGGGCAGAGGAGAGGGCAGTACCACTCCCTGCCCTCCACTTCCAGGGAGGTTTCTCTGCCAGATTTTTCTCAGTATAAAGACTCCTTTAAGTATGAGAATCTTATGTTCCATGAATGTATTTTTGCACAATTATGTGTAAATAGTATACCTTTAATTTAACTATTTTCTTAATACAATACACATTACAACAGTTTTTTCAATCATTATATGGAAATAAACACATTGTAAAACTTATAATGTTATGGGCTCTGGGTTTATTTTCACATAGGAAATGACATACTGGACAACACTGGTGGTTTATCCAGTCCAATGTCTAAGGTGTCAAAATCCAGTATCACATTACAGAGAAGGTGTCAGACTCTCTATAGTAAAGAAATACGGAATAACTTGCCCATCCAGTGCCCATCAGTGAGTGACTATCATATGTCCTGAAGCATTTTAAAAATTTTACTAACTAGTTAATAGATACAGGCTAGTTTGTCAATATTAAACAGTTACCAAATAATGGGAGCTGCTTCCTGGCAATAACAGGTAGTATCCCATTGTACTTACCTGACATGGAAAAGTGGAAACTTGGACAAATGACCAGGGAGGGGTTTAAATGTATAGCTCGAGAATGCCGGGGGGTTATCAGGAAGGCGAAAGCGCAAATGGAATTGCAACTGGCTAAGGATGTGAAGGATAACAAGAAAGGTTTCTACAGGCATGTTAACAAGAAGGTGATCAGAGACGTTGTGCGGCCCCTACTGGATGAAGGAGGTAACCTAGTGACAGATGATGCGGGGAAAGCTGAAGTACTCAATGCTTTCTTTGCCTCTGTATTCACAGACAAGGTGGGATCCCGGACTAATGCGCTAAGGGACACAAGATGGGATGAAGATCGACAGCTCTTAGTGGGTAAAGAACAGGTTAGGAACTATTTAGAAAAGCTAAACGTACACAAATCCATGGGTCTGGACTTAATGCATCGGAGGGTACTGAGGAAGTTGGCAAATGTCATTGAGGAGCCTTTGGCCATTATCTTTGAAAAGTCGTGGAGATTGGGAGAGATCCTGGATGATTGGAAAAAGGCAAATGTACTGCCCATCTTCAAAAAAGGCAAGAAGGACGATCCAGGGAACTATAGGCCGGTCAGTCTTACCTCGGTTCCTGGAAAAATCATGGAAGGGATCCTTAAGGAATCCATTTTGAGACACTTGGAGGAGAGGAAAGTGATTAGGAATAGTCAGCATGGATTCACAAAGGGCAAGTCATGCCTGACCAATCTGATTAGCTTCTATGATGAGGTAACTGGCTCTGTGGACGTGGGAAAGTCAGTGGATGTGATATACCTTGACTTTAGCAAGGCTTTTGATAGGGTCTCCCACAATATTCTTGCCAGCAAGTTAAGGGAATGTGGATTGGATAAATGGACGGTAAGATAGATAGAAAGCTGGCTAGAAGGCCGGGCCCAACGGGTAGTGGTCAACGGCTCGATGTCAGGATGGCAGTCGGTTTCTAGCGGAGTGCCCCAAGGTTCGGTTCTAGGACCGGTTTTGTTCAATATCTTTATTAATGACCTGGATGAGGGGATGGATTGCACCCTCAGCAAGTTTGCAGATGACACTAAGCTAGGGGGAGAGGTAGACACGCTGGAGGGCAGGGATAGAGTCCAGAGTGACTTAGACAAATTGGAGGATTGGGCCACAAGAAATCTGATGAGGTTCAACAAGGACAAGTGCAGAGTCCTGCACTTGGGACGGAAGAATCCCAAGCATTGTTACAGGCTGGGGACCAACCAGCTAAGTAGTAGTTCTGCAGAAAAGGACCTGGGGGTTACAGTGGATGAGAAGCTGGATATGAGTCAACAGTGTGCCCTTGTAGCCAAGAAGGCTAATGGCATATTAGGATGCATTAAGAGGGGCATTGCCAGCAGATCCAGAGAAGTGATTATTCCCCTTTATTTGGCTCTGGTGAGGCCACATCTGGAGTATTGTGTCCAGTTCTGGGTCCCCCACTGCAAAAAGGATGTGGACGCATTGGAGAGGGTCCAGTGGAGGGCAACCAAAATGATTAGGGGGCTGGAGCATATGACCTATGAGGAGAGGCTGAGGGAGTTGGGTCTGTTTAGTCTGGAGAAGCGAAGAGTGAGGGGGGATTTGATAGCAGCCTTCAACTTTCTGAAGGGAGGTTCCAAAGAGGATGGAGAAAGGGTGTTCTCAGTAGTGATGGATGGCAGAACAAGGAGCAATGGTCTTAAGTTGTGGTGAGAGAGGTCCAGGTTGGATATTAGGAAAAACTATTTAACTTGGAGAGTGGCGAAACAGTGGAATGGGTTACCTAGGGAAGTAGTGGAGTTTACCTAGAGGTGTTTAAGTCTTGGCTTGACAAAGCCCTGACTGGGTTGATCTAGTTGGGATTGGTCCTGCCTAGAGCAGGGAGCTGGACTTGATGACCTCCTGAGGTCTCTTTCAGCTCTATGGTTCTATGATTCTATGACATGTTGCTGCCTTCATCAGAGATTCATTCTCAGTAGCAAATATAGGCACAGAATGGTACCACACACAAAGATTCCATAAATAAAATTCAGTTCTTGAAAACTTATTTTCCTCTTCTCTGTCCTTTATTCCTTTTTAGCCAATAAGTGAAGTGAGAGGCTTTTTGGTGTTTTTCCAGGGTTCTTGTTTTTTTTTTTTGTTTGCCACGCTATAACCTTTCACTTGAAAAATTTTGGAGTAGACATAGGAAAAAAGGAAGAAGAAAAACAGGAAAATTTGAACATAAGCAGAATGTGGTATCTATTTGAAATGGTTATGTTCTTGCTTTTATTGTCACTGGTTCGTAACATTCTGAAACCTGTTTCTTATATACAATGTTATATTTACTTTTATATCTTTTTCTCTAATGTAAAATAACTAAATAAGAATATGGCAAATACTATGGGCCCCTTGCTGGCTTCAATTTGAATGGTATAATTCCAACTGATTTCAATGGAAATCAGTAATTCCTAGCTGTTCTACAACACTTCCATTGGGTATTCTTATCTAAGCACAAAGAGGTGAAGTGATTTGCCAAAGGTCACCCAGCAGGCCACTGGCAGAGCCAGGAATAGCACGCAGACCTTCTGAGTATCCATCCACAACTCTGTTCACTAAACCACAGTCTCTGGGCAGTAATTTCCATAATGGTAACCCCTTTTTCTAAGTCAGAACTTTTGCTACTTTCCACTCCCATAACATTTACTGTAAGAGTTAAAAAAATGCATCAAAAATAACAAGGCAAAGCCTGTATAAATGATTTATTTGGGCTCGTCTACAGTGCAATGGCTACAGAATTCTTCCATCAACCTTGTGGTGTCCTACGGGGAAAGAAGTTGGTTTATCTACATCATTCAGGGGCACAGATGGTTCACACCCCTGCTCAGTATAATTATTCCAACCTCATTTTCTAGTGTACATACGGCCTCTGTGCATGTTTGGAGAGATGTCCAGACACTGCTTCTCCTTGATGGAGAAGGGTGCGCAAGGAGAAGGGAGTGATAATTGTTTTCCTTTAGATCCTGATATAATTTCCAATAACTTGATATGACCTATCTTCTGTGTAACCCATTGGTTATAAAACACTGTCTTAGTAGATTGAGAATACATATAGCTTCTACTTCAGAATTTGGGATTGGTTGAGTTGCCTCTTGCAGTAGCAGCACACAAGCATGGAACAGAAATATGCAGTTAGACTGACATTTCCAGTTTTGATTTCAGCTTGTGTGACATACCATGGTACAGGCCAGACCCCACTGGCACAGGCAAACACTCCCACTGGCTTCCCTTACTCCTTGCAGAAGGAGGAGTACCAGATGCCAGAGGGGGCTGCCCTTATCGTTCGATTTATGGGTCTATATTAGACCCACTAAATCAAATGCTAGAAAATTGACCTCTTGGGCATTGATCTTCTGCCAAGTATAAACGTGCCCGAAGGGTCTGTATGTAATTGCAACCCACACTTGGGTTGTACTCTGGCTCTCACAAGCCCTGGTTATATTAGGATGACTCTAGAACACCTCCAGCCCCAGATTTCTCCCACAGCAGCATGTCCTGTATTACCCAGTCCTCTTGAAATAAGATACACAAATTGAGCTATGGCAATTGCGTAGCTTATTTTGAAATAGCTTATTTCAAAACTGGGAGCGTCTACACAGCACTTATTTCGAAATAGAGCATTCTTCCTCCGACCTCCCTTACTCCTCATACAATGAGAGTTACAGGAGTTGGAGTAAGAAGTCCTCCAGCTTGAAGTATTTTGACATTATTTCAAAATAACTGCCTGTTGTGTAGATACGAACTAAGTTATTTCAAAATAATGCTAGTACCCTTAGACAATATAAATATTCCAATTATATTATATCTTTAAGGGAAAAACATGCTAACTCAAACAGTTATTTAGACACTTCAAATTAAACATTCTGGATTAGATAAAACAATAAATCAAGTTTATTAACTATGAAAAATAGATTTTAAGTGAGTGCAGGTAATGAGGAATAAAAATCAGAAATAGTTGCAGGAATAAAGATGCTTACTAGTACCTAATTTAACAAACTATATTAGATTCAAACAAAATTTCTACCACATTCTAGCAGATTACTGACCAATCCCTCAGGCAGGACCCCTTCTCCAGAGTTCAATGACTGAACTAGTTTGTTCACTTCAGCCACAGTGAATCAACTAAACATAGAGAAAGGGTATGTCTAGACTACAGGCTTTTGTGGACAGAGGCTTTGTCGACAGATATTGTCGACAAAGCTTCTGTCGACAAAGAGCGTCTAGACTACAGCCAGTTCTGTCGACAAAGCAAGCCGCTTTGTTGACATGAGAGCGTAGACTCAAAGGACAGTGTAGATGCAATAACACCTTCTGTCGACAGAACTTTGTCAACAAATGGCATTATTCCTCGTAGAATGAGGTTTACTGCTGTCGACAGAACTGCCAAGTTCTGTCAACATTATGTCAACAGAACTCGGCGGTAGTGTACACGCAGGTATAGTTTTGTCAACAAAAGTCCACTTTTGTTGACAAAACCCTGTAGTCTAGACACATGCAAAGAGAAAGAGAAAGAGAGAGAGAGAGAGAGAGAGAGAGACTGGGGGTGTTTATTCCCCCTTTGTTTTCCCTTCCAATTTGATGACCCTGTTAAGTGGTGAAATGCAAATTATGGAACACAAGCATTTTTTCTCTAAAACAGACCCCCCCACCCACACACACATTCCATGCAATGGGACCCTCATTTTTATGCTGCTACTGGTGCGCTCTTTGACTGTCCAGCTCTAAAGGCAACACTGCCTCCAGCAACCACGCAGAACTAAGTGTGCCCATGTCATGACCTTCCTACAATAGTTTTGGAGCTCCCTCCCTTTGGGGCCAGCACCCCTAAGGTTGCAACACCATGATATTGCAGATTTAGAAATCCCAAACCATGACATTTATGATTTAAAAAAAAACACCCTATGACCATGAAACTGACCAAAATGAACCCTGAATTTCATAAGGTCCCAGCTATGGGCTTTGGAAGAAAGGCGTTTTAATAACATCACATGGGGGCCCTTACGACGTTACAATGTTCCCAACACACATTTTTACCATTGCAACAGTGTCCAGCCAATTACGAGTTTTCAAAGGGACGGCGCCTGAGCAGCCGCACTTGGGGGTGTGTGTGTGTGTGTGTGTGTGTCTCTCTCTCACACACACACACACACACACACACACCTATCGCACTAGCACGCAGGGGCCTGCATCCAGGGGGGGCAGTCGCAGCGCGTTTGGCTTCGATCGCCAGGCTCTCTGCCGCCTCCCTCTGGCTAGCCTTGGTGCAGGGCGTCACGGCGAGATTTGCATTTGCTCCCCCCTGCTCTTTCCGCGAAGCAGAGGGAGCGGCCCGGGCTAGGGCACCGGCCCCCCCTAGCCCCTGCCCTGGCGCTGCGGCTTCCCGGGATACAGCGGGGCTCGGCCCCGGACTCGCAGGAGTAGGGGCGCGGCGCCAAATAAGTCACAGCTCCTACCCAGTCCCCGGCGGCCCGGTCCGGCCCCGCCCCCTTCAGCCAATAGGCAACTGCGTTCACGCCCCGCCCCTTTCTGGAGCTGGGGGAGGGGGCGGAGCACTCGCTCGGGGGCGTCACTGCTGCCGGCAAGGGAGCCCCTCCCCGGTGGGCAGCGCGAAAAATCGCACAGCATGTGCGAAATCTGGGATGGCCTCGTGTGTGTGTGTGTGTGTGTGTGTGTGTGTGTGTGTGTGTGTGTATTTGTGATTGCATCATTTCAGTGTGTGTGTGTGGTTCAGGTCACTTGTGTCTGATCGTATCGTCTGTGTGTGTGTGATCGCGTGACACACATTGTGTCATTTGTGAGCGTGCAATTCTGCGTGTGCTGCTGTCACTGTGTTCACTGATCCCTGAGTCTAGTTGCGTGCTTGTGATTTGCGCTGAGTGCCACAATAAGCCTGTGCGATTGTGTGCGCACTGGGGGGGGGGGTCATACCGCACAAGTATTAGCATGGTAAAAGCCTGACCGACTGTAGCATACCTCCATGACACTGTCCTACCCCAAGCTGCCCGCCCCCTTCCAAGTATGTGACTCACCCATTTTATTTGCTAGGAGACAGGATGCTTGTGCTGACTCATACTGAGTTAGTTACTGTGAAGTGCAGAAGAGGGAGTTAAATGAAAAAGCAACCCGTGGTTTGCAGGCATTGCGGTCCTGCACAAATAGGGAGCAGCAAGGTACTCTGCCGTGGGGTAGTTCATAGGGTACCTGAGGTACAACTTTCCTTTGATGGAAAAAACGAACTCTTTTGCTTAAGTAAATGGAAACCCCTTCTATTGTTTTGGTTTCTGCTACTGGCCACATGCTGGCTGTTTGCAGATTTAAAGTAAAACCAAAACTCATAGTATTTATATCTTCATTTGCAGTTAATGTTTTGGGCTTTGTGAGCTTGTGTGTGCGTGTGTGGGGAGGGGTGCTTTTGATTTTTTTATTTCCCAAGAGACAACATCTAAAGATCTTATTTATTCCCTGTGCAGATTTTTGAAGTCTTGGAAACTGCATCTTCTTTCTGAAGGAAGGATGACAACTCTGAGGAAAGTTATCAATACTGTACTCAGCATTGAGCAGGCGGAAGGGGTTGGGGCGCGTGTTCGGAGGAGCATTGGCAGGCCTGAGGTATGCTCTAAACTTCCCTCTCCTCCCAAAGAGATTTGATGTGATACTGAATGATGAGCATTACCTGATTGAAATGTTGGTTGGTGGATACATGAAAAGCAAAACCCATCCATAATGCATTAGCCTCCTACAGCAGCAGGAAGAAATAACACCATCAATGAATGGTAGGTCCCCCAGTCCTGTGTCAGGGCTTTCCTGATACTCTGGCTGTGATGTGATTTTGGGATTTGGATAAGGGGCCACTGTTGATGCTCAACCACAGATGATGGAATTGATGCTGTGAAGATCTCTAGAGAAAACAGGAGCATTGATACCTGCCTCCTTTACATTTTAAGCTAGATAGTTTCATGCTCTTGTCAATATAAGAAAAGAAGTAGGGGTCCTGTTGGGGAGACCATGTCTGGTATTAAATAATTGAGTGGCAGTTGTGCCACTATTTGTCTTGGAAATAGTGACCTTCTCTTTCACATACAGAGTTTACCAGTTATCTGTGTCTTAGGTTCAGTACTGGATTGGTACAATGAACATTAGATGAACACTAAAAATTATGGCTACGTCTAGCCTGCAGGCTTCTTTCGGAAAAAGCTTTTTCCGAAGAGATCTTCTGAAAAAACTTCTTCTGAAAGAGAACGTCCACACCGCCAAAGCGCATCAAAAAAGTGATCTGCTTTTTCAAAAGATAGCGTCCACATTGAATGGACGCTATCTCACATTTAAACTGTGATTACTGTGGATGGAATGGCCAGCAGGGCACCTGTGCTTTTTCCTCTTTCCTCTTCTTCGAAAGAACTCCCTCTTCCCTGTCCACACAGGCCTTTTTCCGAAAGAGCTCTTTCAGAAAAAGACTTCTTCCTCATAGAAAGAGGTTTACCAATGTCGGAAAAACCCCTCTGTTCTTTCGATTTTTTTTTCCAAAAGAACATGATTGCAGTGTGGACCTAAGTGAAGTTTTTTCGGAAAAACGGATGTTTTTCCAAAAAACCTCTGTAGTGTAGACATAGCCTATGGGAAAACTGCTATTTCAGAACACATTTGTCTGCTTTCTTCTGGAATCTTTATGTAGATAGCATGTTATGTTTGTGCTCTGCTCTCCAGAGCTTGCACTTGATTCAGGTTTGCCTCTGAGTACAATTCATCGTGTTGGCTTTGGTTGTCCTCAGTAAAGCTTTGTGTGGTTTGAGTATGTACTATCCGAGAGCCTGCCTCTTTATCCTTGTGTGGTAATACAGCAGTTGAGATCAGGGCCAAATTAAGACAGACACTTTACGGGCAGCAGCCCTGGACTAAAGGGGGTCCACTTACTTTGGAGCCCTGGGCTGTAGCCACTAAAGCCCCTATGTTCTGAGCTAGCCCTGAACTGGCAAGGGAAAGGGGGAGGTGGCTCCCTCTGCTGCCATTCCTCCCTCCCCTGGGCGGGAGCCATGTCACCATGAGTGCCAGAAAACTCTGTTCCTGCACTGCCCTCACCTGGGGACTCCACACCCACAGCTCCCATTAACAGAATCATGACCATTGGAAGCCATGGGGGTGGAGCACAGGGTAGCATGGAGCCACCTGTGTCCCGCCCCCACAGCAAATAGAAGCTGCCCCAGGTAAGCACCCTAACTCCTGCCTCAACCCTAAACACCCTTGCTGCCAAACCCCACACCCTCACCTCCTGCCTGGAGCCCCCTCTGACATCCTAGTTCTCACTCAGACCTCACACCTCCACCTCAGCCTCCTGCCTTGAGTCCACTCCTGCATTCCAAACCCCTTGGCCACAGACTGGAACCCCCTCCTGAACATCAAATGCCTCATCCTCAGTTCTACGCCACAATCTGCACCCCCCTGTCAGATCCCTTACTCCACTCTTGCACCCCAACCTCCTGCCTCAACCCACAGCTGCCTCCTACATTCTGAACCCCTCATTATTGGCACCATCAGAGCCTCGGGGGGGCCACAGAATCTAATAGCTCTGGGCTCCAAAATGTTCCTCCGGCCCTGGTTGAGATCAGTTGATACTCAAGTTGACAGATCACAAGGAGGCTTGTGATATGGTGTTACCCAGAGTTCATGCCTCTGGAATTCACTCCATGCATCAGAATCTACATCTGCTGACTTCCCAGGCATGCTTCAAGGCCTGTTTATTCACTCAAGGTTTTGCCCGAATGGATCATGAGTGGGAATCTTTACGCTGGGGGAGGAGTTTGTGTCTCTTATTGGTCCAGAACCAATCTGTAAATAGCTCTGTAGTTATTTTTAAATTATTAGATATGAATGCTATGAAATTGTTTTGAATACAGGTTGAACCTCCCTGATCCATCACCCTTGGGACCTGACTGGTCCAGTGTGAGGGAATTTGCGAGACCTGGGGAGGTCCTTTGTCATTGTTCCCCTCCCATATCGCTATCCCCTCCACTGTTGGTTCCTCTTCCACCCCAGTTGGCCCCCTTACCATGGGCCCAGCTGGGCTGCTGGATGCCAACCTGGCTGCCAGATGCCAACCCTGCTGCCACCTGCTCTGGGCGTGGCCAGGCTGCCAAACGCCGGCTCCAGCCTCACTGTCGCTGGATCTGGCCTTGGTTGGGCTGCCACATGCTGGCCTTGGCCCTGCTGCTGCTGGCCTGGATGTTGTCCAACCAGAGAGTCCTAGTTTTGGGAAGTGCAACCTGTAGTAGACTTCAAAAATAAATACGAGAAATAAAGATAATGAGCAATGAAAAATGAGGTAGCTTCTAGAAATTCAGTTGCACCTATATTTGTATAACTTACATTTTGAATGTTGGGCTGTAACAGAATCCCTTTAAGAACCAAAGGATATTTTTAGGTTCAGTATTTCTTACACATAGGCAACTTGTAGCACTCAGGAGGTTTACTGCCCCTTATGCCCTCATCCACATTTTAATTGCTAAATGGGGTGCCTCCTCATGCCCCCTCCCTGTTCCTCTGGGTGGCCCTCCCTGAACCTCCTCCCTCACAGGCACCAGTTGCCTATGTTCTTACCGTTTTGTGTGCAGCATATAATGTAGAAGTCGTTATAAAGTCTTTCTCTAAGCACCCTAAATTTGATTTATTTCAGTTAAAAAATTTGGATCCTTTTTTGTTGCTTGATGAATTCAGAGGAGGAAAACCAGCTGGCTTTCCTGATCACCCCCATCGGGGCTTTGAAACGGTGAGTAATTGTAGGTGAGTTTAAAATGTATGTGTATATAAATTTAAACTTGCTAATGTCACTATAACTCAGGGAGCGGCTATTGCACCTGTGTTCATGTCTGTGCTGATGGTGGTGTTTAAAGGACAGGTACTCCATGCATAGTGACAAGGCACAGTGAAATGAAGGCTGCATCCACGTTTGTCACTGCATTGTTGTAAGGTTCCTGTATCTCAGGAGAAAAGCCCCACCTGTTCCCCTCGGCAGTGTTGGGAACTAAGCGTCCACCCCAGATCTGTTCTGCTTTGTGGGGCAACTAAATAAGCAACAGCTCAGGTCTCCTGAGTGTGGTCTGAATGAACGGGCAGTCAATAGTTCAGGCCGCATGGGTGTGGGCTGAGCAAATATAAAGTCACAGCTCTTAGTTTAGGGCTGAACAGTCAGTAGCTAGGGCCTCCTGGGCGTGGGCTGAGCAAACAGACAATAGCTGTATTACAGGTTAGTGCAGCCATGAGTGTGGGGCAAGGGGACTGGGCCCAGTCTGCTCCTTTGGGTCCTAGCCTAGGATCCTTGAAGGAAGGGTGATCCCGTCACTGGGTTGGCAGGGAAATGTAGGGTTACTGCCTTGCCTTCTGGCAACACGGCAGAACCAAAGTCTCATTTCCCTGGGCTGCTGCTCACCGGCATCTGGCTGGGTTGCTCTTCAGCTACTAGGGCCTGGTTCCCAGTTTCTTTGCCGAGTGGCTCACTCTCAGCATTCCTCAGTCTCTTAGGTCAGTGGCTTTCCTTGTCCCCAGGCCAGCTCAGGAGAGTTGTTGCCCACCACAGCTGGTCACGGACTCCATGGACAGTTCCCCTCCCTGGGAAGGACATCTGGCTGCTTCCCTGCTCTGGCCCCAGCTGAGCTCCAGGGCCATGTTTTTATATATCCTGCAAGAGAGAAAGGATGGGGTTAGCTGAGCACAGATTTGTCTCAGGGCTGTATGGAGCAATCAGCAATCCCTTCCAATCCCATCAGGATGTCAAGAGAATCACATGGTGTATTTGTCATTTCTTCCTCTTGTCCAGCTGCTGGATTGCATAGTTAATGGCCTCACTTGGCGGATCACTTCTTGGGGCCCCCGCCTTTGGTCGAGCAGAGTTGACTCCTCAGAGGGGAATAACAGGACAGCTCTTTCCCCTGGTTCAAAGACCCTTTCCTGGCTCCCTGGTTGTATGCCTGCTCCTGTGACTTGTATGTGTTGCAAAGATTCTCACACACTAAGGTCTCCACCATTCTCAAGTTGGTCCTGCAATCAGAGGAAGGTGCCTGCTCTCAGCCTCAAGTATCAGGTCCAGGACTCCCCATTGCTACCTCCATAAAGGCTCTCAAATGGAGAAAACTTGGTTCATGATCATCAAACTTCCCAGACTGTGGGTTGCAGAAGCTCTTTCAGGGCCAATCTCCAACACATGCCTTTGACGGTTCTGCTGAAATGTTTGAATAAGCCATTCATCTGAGGGTGAAAATCAGCTGTCTGAATCAGCTCAATGCCTAACAGGTTGTAGACTTGTTTAAGCAGCTTTTATGTGAAGTTTGTGCCCTGATGTGTCAAAATTTCTTGTGGACAGTCCACTCGTGTAAAGACTTCACAGTAATGATCTGTGCTGTGATGTTACAGAGAGTGAATGCTTCAAGGAGATGAGTAGCATAGTCCAGTATCACCAAAATATATCCTAAACTGGCCATACTTCTCCAGAGGGGTCCCAACAGCGCCATGGTGATCCTCCCAAAGATAGTGGGAGTAGTGTGGCCTTTGGTAGTCCCTGAGGAGTGATGAGCTGGCACTGTAGCAAAAGCTGTAAAAGTCTTTGAATTCCCAGAGAATTCCTGGCCAAAATGAATGGGCCAAAACTGGGACCAATATCTTTTTATGGCCCAAATGCCCAGCAGCAGGGACATGATGAGTGGACCTCATGACAGCTTGCCCATAGCACCATGGCACAACCAGCTGGGTCTAGCCCTGTTGGCTTTGCGAGTCATGGTCAACCCAGTACAGGCCGTCCTCTTTTAGCTCTGATGCCCTTCAGGGATCTGTTTATCCATTCCATTTATGCGAGCTAGTTGCTTGTATGCTCCACTGAGCATAGGGTCTTCTCATTGTTTTTAGCCAAAGTTGGCTCACAAGTTTAGTGGATCCTACCCGTATCAATGAACTGGGTCTGCCTCCTCATTAGGGCTTCTGAGCTTGCTGTCTTGGGCTCCCTCGACATCAGTGTTGGGATTACCAGATGTCTCCCCCATTTCCTTGAGGGGTTTCCCCCTCGCTCAAAGGCTCTGGTTTGCCTAGCTCAGAGTTTGCCAGGCCTAGTATCGTGATTCTGATCTTGCTGTCCAATGCCATGTGCTGTGGTAGGGCTTTGCGTCCCTGTTAATATACTGTAATTGGATGATTTAGCTCTGCAGATTTGGGATTGTGATGAGATCTCTTCAGAATTTGACCACATCCAAATCCCACGAGTGCGGGGACCCGTACCCTGTCAGTTTTACCAGAGGGCTGTTTTTAATCATAAGTCTCTCCGGTCCTGACTTCCTGAAGTTGCATCCAGTGTCGGGCATTCTTAGTGGAGCTAGCTGAGGTGGCTGCAGTTAAAACACAGATTAATCTCTGACTGCTTCATCCTGTGTGTTGCTATATTTCTCACTCTGCCTTGGCCAAGACAGGTTGGTGGTGATTAGAGTCCTACGTTAGTGAATACTGGGAAAAAGGAACTAGGTTTAGAAGTTAAAATAGGAAAAGAACAGGTTAAAAATTACTTCAAAAAATTAATTGTCTTTAAGTGTTTGGTGCCCAGGGGTGAAAGTAACTTAAATTTCTAATAGGTGCTGTCCTATCACAACCCGCCCTCCCTCCTCCCACCCCCGGAAGGGGTCTTATAGCAGGGTGGGGGAATTGTGATACAACAATACCTGCAAGAAATTTAAGTGTGGAGTGGAGTGCAGGGGTCTCAGGGCAAATGGTTGGGGTGTGGTGGGCACAGGAGCTAGGGCAGGGGGCTGGGGACATGGGGGCTGCAGGAGTCAGGGTTGGAGTGAATGAGGGGCTCAGGGCAGGGGGTTCGGGTGTATGAGGGGCTCAGGGCACAGGGCTGAAGTGTGGGGTGTGCAGGAGTGTTATGGCAGGGGGCTGGGCTGTATGAGGGGCTCAGGGCAGGAGACTGGTGTGTGTAGGGCTACAGGAGTTAGGGTAGGGGGCTGCAGATGTGGGGGGTTCCGGAGTCAGGATTAAGGTGTATGAGGGGCTCAGGGCACAGGGTTGGGATGGGGGGTTAAGGAGGGGGGCTGGGGATGTGGGGGTGCAGGAGTCTGGGTTGGGGTGCATAAGGAGTTCAGGGCAGGGGTCTGAGGTGCATGAGAGGCTCAGGGGGCTGGGATGTGGGGTGGGGGGTTCAGGAGGCAGGGCAGGGGGCTGGGATGTGGGAAGTAGAGTATGTTGGGGGCCCTGGGGCTGGGTTACCTGATCTGGCCAGGGCTAGGCTGCTGTACCAGGGCAACAGAGGCTGGACGAGGGGCTGGGCCAGGATCGCTGCGGCTGGATTGTGGTCTTCCCTTCCACCCCCGCTGCAGAGGATTGGGGGGGGGGCGGTCACTGCCAGCTCTTTCTGCAACCAGATGGGGGCCAGACTATGGGGCCTGCCCCAGGACTGGGGCTGGGGACAGGCTGCTGAGGCCAGATGAGAGCTGAGCCCTGATTGGGGCCTTACTGGCTGGGCTGCCGCAGCTGAAGCTGGACTAAAACCTAAGGCTGGCTGCCACAGCTGGGGCCGGGCCACCAGGGCGGGAGCCAGGGCCAGTGCCCATGGTGGGCCACCGGGGCTTGGCTGCAGGGTCTGCCCTAGGAGCATATCGGCTGGGGACAGACCGCAGTGGTCAGATGGAGGTCGGAGTCGGGCTATCACAGGCAGATGAGGACAGCTGCCACAGCCAGCTCCTCTCACTGTCCTGGCTACAATGTGCCCCCAGCCAGCCCCTTTATACAAGCAGAGCGCCCCAGCTGGCTCTTGCTGGAGTACAGCCAGATCTTACCAGAGCAGTGCACCTCTGCCAGGGCCTGATGAAATGCATCCTAGAATACTCAAGGAGCTGATGGAGGAGGTATCCGAGCCACTAGCTATTATCTTTGAAAAGTCATGGAAGACAGGAGAGATTCCAGAAGACTGGGCAAATATAGTGCCCAAATAAAGACAACCCAGGAAACTACAGACCAGTTAGCTTATTTGCTCCATTATTTTTCCTGGCACAGAAGTAAAGGAATCCATCTGCAATGTCTGGAAGATAATAAGGTGATAAGTAATAGTCAGCATGGATTTGTCAAGAACAAATCATGTCAAACCAACCTGATGGCATTCTTTGATAGGATGACAAGCCTTGTGGATGAGGGAGAAGTGGTAGATATGGTAGCTGGTGTAAACTAGATCAGTGTTTCTAAACCAGTGGTACGAGTACCCTTAGGGGTACTTGAGAGAAGTTTCGGGGGTACATCAACACAACTAAAATTTGAAGAAAACTGAATTTTTGTTATAGGTTTTACAGCGCTTTATTATTTTTGTACTTTTTACACCCAAAAATTTCATCGCCTGCCCAGCTACAATGAAGTTGTTTAAACAGATGTGTTGCAATGGTAGAAAAGAATTTTGTGTGTCTGAAAACTGTAAGTACTGGGGGTACTTATAACTCTTTTTTAAAGGGGGTACTTTATAAAAAAAAGTTGAGAAACACTGAACTAGATTGTCCGTTGGTGTAAACCAGCATTAAGGACAATGGAGTTATGCTGATTTACTCTAGCTGAGATGCTTGACTTGCTATGTGTTGATCAACTCTTCCTTCAGCCAGCTTATTATCCACCATCGGTCAACAGATAACTGCTTTCTGGTCACTTGAAAATATCATAGGACAGCTACCTTTGCCAAGAGAATAATCCACATTATTATTATTTAGATGTTATCTTGTCTAATGCTTCAAGAGCTGCAGAGCATCTCTGGCATTATAGTTATTTCCTTCACACCAACTGCTCTGTGTGTGTGACTGCACGTGTGTGTGCACATGCACGCTCTCCTCAGTGTCTGAACACTGTTTCCACCCTTCCTTCATCAGCCTGTCTTGCTCCTAAAATCATAACAATAAAGAAACTGAGTGTACCTTCCCAAAGCTTTCTCTGATCTGTAATCATGGGCCTTGTAATTAGATCACAGTAGTATTCATTACTTGAAGATCTTTGCTGCACTGTTTACCTATTATAACTTTCTCCTTTTAGAGTACTATTTCCTAACATGCTGTCTGTTCATATCTTTCTATTCATTATAGGTTCTGGTACTGCCCTCATCATCTTAGTATTTGCTTAGTACTTCCTTCCAGTAGTGAATGAAGTGACATGATTACCAGCCATTGCATGTGATTTGCTCTCTCATCATGTCTCCAGAAGAATTACATGTCCTGTTTGTTTTCATAGAGGGTTTTTTTTGTGTTTGTTTGGTTTTTAAATGTGCATGCCCCTGTGTGTTTAAATTAGAGAAGGCAGATCAAAGAAGGGCACCTTGCATTTACAGTGGAAGGTGGTAAGGTTTGTGATGCGGTTTTCTGCCTGATAACATGAGATGCTTCAATAAAACACTCTTGATTAATATATGCCAAAGTCTATGAGACACGGAGATTTTAGCTGCCAGTTAAACTCTTAACATTACTTCTTGATTTCCTAACATTTTCTCCTTTTTGTGTTATGCAGAAACTTAATGCCACATTCATCAAGCTATTTGTGGTTTAGACCTTTGAAGTTTGTAGGCAGACAACAATAATTGGTCTTGCTTGGAGATGTTGACTACACTTGAAACAAAACCCAGCCTACCCTTCACTAACTGTTATTTTGCAGGCAACATGTCATCTGTCACCATAGGAGCTGGATATCTTGCATAACCAAATCATGCTTGTTATGATAGTGTCATGACAAAATTCATTGGCTAGCACCCATTTCATCACAACACTCTAAAACTCAGCACTAGTTAAACAGATGTATCTTATCCACATCCTTGAAGGTCAGCAATAAGAGGAAGTGAGATCCACAACTGAAGGTGTTCTACTGAGAGACTTCTAAAACTGGGACTATCCCAGGGACAGAGAGGTATCATGCCCCAGATGCAATTTTCAGCTGCAGTGAATTTCTATGTATGGGTGTGGATAATGATAATTTAGTTTTGAAGGGAAAAATTCTCCAGGAAAGGTAGGTCCTGCATATGGAATCCCTCCTAGACAGAGTTCTTCATTTCATTAAGATCCTCATAGTTTTCTAGTAAGCCTTAGCCCAAGTTTACTCATGGAAATTGCTATGGTAGTGGTGACTCGAAATACTGGTGTTTTAACAAAATATTTTGGAGTTACATTATTTTTTTCTGCATTTTAAAGAAAGGGGGCTCCAGTGACTATGGGAAGAAATTTAACACATAGTGTTAAACAAAATACCTGTGGAGGTTACAGAAAACCTCAGAGCCAGCTTGCAATACTCCAATTGTATTGACTAGTGTCTTAGAGCAGGAATATGAAGTCAATTGGACTACTTTTGCAATAAGACACAACTTAGAATAAGGAAAGACCTCAGTACCTTAGGAGAGTACAAGGTTAATTAACATGAAAATGGGAACAAAGGCATAATGGCACATTTTTTAATTGTGGTATGCAAGGAGTTAGTAATTCCACTTGCATTAATATTTAAAGACTATCACCATTTGCCACACCAAAATTCATCCTAGATTCATTATCTTCTCTGATGATTAATTGTGGAGCATACTTACACAAAAATGATTGAGAGATCCATGGGTCCACTTAGAACTTGAATTTTTAAGCTCCTTGACATATATTTGTAGTGAAAATGAACTATAGGGAAACCTGTTATCTGGCACTCTGTTAACGAGAAAACTTTGTTAACCGGCATTGCCCCCGGCCCCAATACTGTCACATCTTCAGGTGCACAGGCTTGGCTTGGTTTACCATGACTGACTTAACAACTTTTTATTTAAGAAGTACTAATCATCTTTAAATAGAAATGTGAGACCAACTGCCTCACACTACAAAACTACCATTATTAAAAACTTGAGTTTTACTATTATTGTCCATTGTTTTTTCCGAAGTTGATGGGACCCTCAGATAACTGGAATTTTTAGATAACCAGAATGCCCTAATCCCCGAGCATGCTGGATAACACAGGTTTTACTGTAGTTGGACTCACAGTGTATTCTTTCTGTATTGCTGACTGTTAGCAGTATTTACACTGCACATAAAAGCAAGCACAAAACCTATAATAGATGTGGCAGTTTAAGCTGACTACGTAATATGAATTTTTAAAAAATTGTTCTTTTCCCCCTCCTCTCCTCAGATTAACTAGCACTGAGGCTATTGAGTACCAGAAACTTTTGCCTGCAGCATATAATAACAAGTAAAGCTTTATTTTGTTGGACATAAACCTTGACAATATATTTTTCATGTTTTTGCATAATAATAAATGTGCTAAACTAGGAAAAGAGATAAAAAGCAAAAACTGGTCTGGTAGCACTTTACAGACTAACAAAACATGTAGATGGTATCATGAGCTTTTGTGGGCACAGCCCATTTCTTCAGATGACTCGGTCGAAAGCTCATGATACCATCTACATGTTTTGTTAGTCTGTAAAGTGCTACCAGACCAGTTTTTGTTTTTTAAGTTTATCCTGTACAGACTAACTCGGCTACCCCCTGGAGCTAGGAAAAGATTGCAATTCTTGGCAAAACTTCAAGATTATAAAATGCAAACATTACAGTGCATGTCATATTAAAGTGTGCATGACACTTGATTTATTTAGAATTGGTCATTGACCAAGTGGTATTCACCTAAGAGTTCTGAAGGAACTCAAATATGAAATTGTAGAGCTATGGTATGTGACCTTTTGCTTAAATCAGCCTCTGTATAAGATGACTGGTGGATTGCTAACACAATGCCAGTTTTTTAAAAAAGGTGATTCTGGAAATTACAAGTTGGTAAGGCTAACTTCAGTCTCGAGCAAATTGCTTGAAACTACAGTAAAGTACAGAATTATTAGACACATAGAAAAACAGGATGTATTGAGGAAGAGTCAACACAGCTTTTGAAAAGGGAAATCATATCTCAGAAATCTAAACAGGCCACAGAACTTCACCCACCCGCTCCTGTAATAGACCCCTGACCTCTGTCTGAGTTACTGAAATCCTCAAATCATGGAATAAAGAATTTAAGTGACAGAGAATTCAGCATTTACATTAGTTTAAACCTGCAAGCTACCCAAGCCCCATGTTCCAAGGAAGGTGAAACTTCGCTATGTTCTCTGTTAATCTGACCCAGGGGAAATACCTTCCCAACTCCAAACATGGTGATCAGTTTGACCCTGAGCATGTGGGCAAGACCGACCAATCAGACATCCAAGAAAATTGAAGCGAGATTTAAAATGGTGCATAGAATGGTGAAGGCCCTCTGCATGCAGGTGAATTGAACCCTTTATGGACTGAATATAAAGGTATGTTTTGAGCCACTGTAGTAAAATGATATATCCTTTACTGTTCAAGAGTGGAGACTGCAGAGTAGCTAGCTACCTTCAGTTTGCTTTTGACCATGATTTGGCAGTCATAATTTATTCACAAGATAGGAACTACTAATAAACAGTATAGCCAACATCAGCTATTCAGCCATCATGAATCAGGCCTGAAAGAGTCATGATATTTTAAAGAGGAATTTTTGTGATCTCTTTATTATCTTCTGGCTTTTGCACCTGTAGAATGCACTCAAGTTTTTCTCCTTAAGCTTGAGTAGTAGAATTTTTCAAAATAGAAGCTGAGATATTTTCAAGTATTCAGCTGACTTAAAGAAGTGGGTCTTCAAAGAGTAGGCCAACTGTCATGAGACTAGTTATTTAAAACAATCATGAACTTATAGCAGGAATATTGAATATGTACAACTAACAGTGTCAATGGGCTGAGTCCATCAAAGTTTATTTCTCTTGAGAACCAGCAGATGGCATGGTATGGCAGCACTAAAAATCAGCATGCCTAAGTAACAATGTATTTCATGAGTGGAAAGTACTCATAAACATTCCTGTTTAAGAAAAGTGTCTTCATTTATGCTTTGAGGGTTTGAGCCAATGCCTACTGAAAATAGTAGGCTTTCCATTAACTTATAAAACCAAGTACCTGAGCCAGTCATTGTGCCTTAGTCAAGTATCTGCCTTCTGACTTTACTAATGTTTTTCTTGAAAACATGAAAGAACAAGAAAAGTCTGAGTTCCAGTGTCCTTGTATATGATAATTTGGATAAAGTATTTATTTACTCCCTTGGCTTAATGCAGCAGCTGTTCTTCTAAGGTTTAATTATAACGAGAAGTACTCCCTATGTCATTGCCCATTTTATAATAATACATAAAAGAATAGGTTAAACCTAAAAGGAACCATGCATAGTTGATATCACCATAGTGTTGATATTATCACATCATGATATATTTTATGAACATAAATATACCATTGTAAGTTCAATATAGCAATAAGATAAATGTTTTAATGCAGATTGTTATTTCATTCTTGTAGAATAAGGAATGAATCTGTAACTGGAAATGTAAAGGAGAAATAGTATCTATAACTAAAAAAGTTCACTTAAATATAATAGAAATGATTGTCAAAACTGATAATTCCCCCTCCTCCCAAATGACTCTGCTTGTAAATAGATCCCCAAAGCATATGTTCACTTAAATTGCAGAGAGAACTCAAATAAACAAATATAAACTTTGCCTGATGAAATAATGTCACTAAAAGAGGGTTTTGCATTTTGATCTCACTTATAACTACCATCAGCTTAGAATCATTATAGAGAAAAATGAGATTTGGAAGCCACTTCCATTCATCTCTGCTAGAGAGCTGGTTGGGAATTTTTCAATGAAATGTTTTTCTACCAAACCCCCCCGCTGATTTATTAAAACAGAAATTGTTATGATGATTTTCCTGACTCCAAAAGCTTTTGGGAAAAAAACCAAAATTATAAAAACTGTGGTGTTTTAGAAATGAAGGATTTTGGTTTTCTCTTTTGAAACAGCTTTTTATTTTGAAATTTAAGCTATTGATTGACAAAGTTAAAAAAGTCAGAGTTACAATGGAATATTTGGATTGATGCAAACTAGAAAACTTTGTGACTTGTTTCTGAGTTTGAGATGGCATAAATGTTTGAGTTCTCAAAAACAGTCATGGGACGGGAAAATCATTTATCACCCAGTTCTACTTAGCTACTTTAGCAGCAGATGTGCTTTTTGTTGTTGAAAGACAGTTGCCTGTTCCAGTTGGAGTAAGGAGATGCAGTACAACCACTTAATAGGTTGAGCATGCTTGACATCGCGAGGTGAGAACTGTATTTTAAGTGTTTAATTCTCTGTGAAAGAATGAATTTCTGCTGTGATGGGAAACTAGGTCCCTGGGTTTAAAAAACGCCTTGGCTCGAGGCATCATTTTTTGGCCCATGATATGCCTATTATTATACTGTCATGCTGAATATTTTGAAATGTTTTTTTGCTCCTTCATTCTGATTTGTTGTCATCAAGAGAAGTCATCCAAATGCCCACAACAACCTTGTCAGGATAAGCGAGGCAGCGAAGTTTGTTGGCATGGGGTGCTCAGATGGTAGAAACCTGTATGAAAAAGGGCTTTATATTTGGTGCAAGAAAAGAGAGAGGACACTTTAATATATCTTAATCATGAGGAGGGTACAAGCTGTTGCCTCGGTAACTATTTTGGGCTAAGAAACTCTGCCCTTGAGGTGTTTTGGAATTTGAGGCAGCCATGTTTGTTGTTGACCTGTCAGTGAGGAGTTCTGAGAGTTATAGCAGAATGACTTGCATAACCACATATGGTTATTTTCAATATGAATTTCCCTAATGTAAAAATAAAAAGGAGAACAAGGAAAGAAAGTCTCTAGGGAAAAGCAGTATGTGTCTTCTAACATCTTGACACTCAACATGGCAGCACTCGACATGAATGTGTTTTCTATTTAATAAGAATAGCTTTGGGCTTGGTATTCCCTTATAAATGGTGAAAACTAATATTATTACTATGTATGTTATGTTAGCACCCAAAGATCCCCCAAGCAGGCTATGGGCTCTTTTATGCTAAGTGCTATGTAGACATGTGCTAAGAGGCCGGCATAATTCATGCCCCAAAGAGTCACAGCCAATAGGGTATCATTTAGGGATCTCATATTATTCTCCTGTAAAGTACAAAAATTGTCCAGCTCATGCTTAATGTTTTGTTAGCTTAGCACTTTGTTTTTGCTGTTTTAGTCTATGAAGCTTTCACACTGAGTACTTTAAAAGCTTAACTTTTAATATACAGAACAGGGCATCCCTGCTATAAGTTGCCCCAGTATACATCATTCCACACTAAAGTAGTTGATGCTTGTAGGAAATGATGCATTATAAATCCTTCCATTCCCTGCTCCTAAGTCGCACAAAAAAACCCCCAAATCCCATTTGCTCAAATGGAAGTCAGCAGCGGGAAAAAAATTCTCCGCTTTAAGTTGTTTCACTACAAGTCCAAGTTTTTTGGAATGTGTCTTGGACTTATAGGGTGTGTCTAGACTGCTGCTGCGTTCTTTCAAAATTAAATCGAAAGAACGTGGCAGTTTTTTCAACCGTGGAAAACCTCATTTTACGAGGAAAAAGGCCTTTTTTTGAAAGTGCTCATTCAAAAAAATGCGTTATTGAATGCAAACAGTGCTTTTTCAAAAGAGAGCATCCAGGTTGCCTGGGTGCTCTCTTTCGAAAAAGCAGCTCTCTTTTTCGAAAATACTGGTTGCCATCTAGACGCTCTCTTTCGAAAGAGGTTTTTTCAAAAGATTCTTTCGAAAAAGCCTCTTTTGAAAGAGGCTTGTAGTCTAGACGTAGCCATAGTGAGGACAGCCTGTATATGAATTTTTCCAGCCTTTCTGCTGAAGATATTAATGTAGCCTTTTTATCATTCTTGATGACTGTTTCTGGAACATCTCAATGTCCGTTCTGTACAAGGCTGCCAGATACTTGGTGGAGTACTGTAAATGTCTCAGGAGAAGTAGATAAACTTATTCCTCTTTGTTTATTTACAGCCATATGTTAGTTTTGATGGTTTCATGATTCTGTCTCACACCCAAATCCCTCTATGTGCTTGTGTAATGTATAGGCCTTAGTTTCCATGGGCTGTGCAGCCAATTTAGGATGCAGCTCTGAAACTTGATTCAAACTCACAGTGAGACTCATTGTGTGCAAACACATACAAAACAGAAACAGTAACGCTTGTTTAATCTTCTATAAACTGAAACCTTTGAGTCCTGCACATCACTATTTGAGCTTTTTAAACTCTCCAAACTCTGACATCTTACTTGCTGGATTACTTGGGCTCTAATTTTGTTTGTGAATTGGAATTAAGTTACATTATGCTTGGTTCAGCAAAGCAGGTATTTATGTTTTCACATGAACATCTTTTTAAGAGGTTCTCTGAGGTATTTTCTTTATTGCCGATAATCACCAGGCCTTATATACTGCTTTTCATTAGAAAATGACAAAGTTCCTGGCTTAGTGGATAGGGGAGAAGCAAACTCGGGAATGGTGAACTAGATGAAATTAGTGTAAGGTAGGTGTGCAGCTAATTGAAAGTCTACTCAAAGAATATTTAGCAATGGTTTCCTGTCAGACAGGGAGGATGTATCTAGTGGGATGAGTCAGGGGTCAGTGCTGGGTCTGGTATTATTCATAGGATTGCCAGGTGTCCGGTCTTTGCCCAGACAGTTTGGTATTCGGGTCCCCCGTCCAGTAAAAAAACCCAGAAAATACCGGACACGTGAAAGGTCCGGTATTTCCTGTTTCCCTCGGACGGAAGCCTGGCGGGGACAATTTTCCCCTGCTGCATCTGGTGGGGGCGGGGGAGTGAGGGACACAGGGCCATTTAAAGGTGCAGTGCCCCCCCCCTTTTTTTTTTTGCTTAACAACTGGTCTTCCCCTTTTTTTTCTCAACAGAATTTTTTCCTGGTGTTTTTTTATTTTTGAGGTGGTATTCGGTATTTTTTGTTAAACCATCTGGCAACCCTACTTATTCAATATGTTCATTAATTACTTATCTAAAGGAGCGGAGAGTATGCTTATAAAAGCTGTAGCTGCCACCAAACTGGGAGTGGTTGCAAGAACTTTGGAGGACAAAGTTAGAATTGAGAACAACCATGTCAAATTGGAGGACTGTTCTGAATTCAACAAGATGAAATTCAGTTAAACTAAGTGTAAACTGCTGCATTTAGGAAGGAAAAATCAAATGCATGGTTACAAAATAGGGAATAGCTGGCTAGGTGGTAATAGTGCTGAAAAGGGTCCCAGGGTTATAATGGGTCGGAGACTGAATATGAATCAGCAATGTGATGTAGTTGTAAAAAAAGGCTAAAAATACTCTGGGGTGCATTCACAGGAGCATTGTATGTAAGGCCTTAATTGGAGTACTTTGTCCACTTCTGGGCACTTTAAGAACATAAGAACATAAGAATGGCCGTACTGGGTCAGACCAAAGGTCCATCTAGCCCAGTATCCTGTCTGCCGACAGTGGCCAGCACCAGGTGCCCCAGAGAGGGTGGACCGAAGACAATGATCAAGCAATTTGTCTCCTGCCATCCCTCTCCAGCCTCTGACAAACAGAGGCCAAGGACACCATTTGATCCCCTGGCTAAATAGCCTTTTATGGACCTACCTCCATGAAATTATCTAGCTTCTCTTTAAACTCTATTATAGTCCTAGCCTTCACAGCCTCCTCTGGCAAGGAGTTCCACAGGCTGACTACACGCTGTGTGAAGAAGAACTTTCTTTTATTAGTTTTAAACCTGCTACCCATTAACTTCATTTGGTGTCCTCTAGTTCTTCTATTATGGGAACTAATAAATAACTTTTCTTTATCGGCCCTCTCCACACCACTCATGATTTTATATACCTCTATCATATCCCCCCTCAGTCTCCTCTTTTCTAAACTGAAAAGTCCCAGTCGCTTTAACCTCTCCTCATATGGGACCTGTTCCAAACCCCTGATCATTTTAGTTGCCCTTTTCTGAACCCTTTCCAAGGCCAAAATATCTTTTTTGAGGTGAGGAGACCACATCTGTACACAGTATTCAAGATGTGGGCGTACCATAGTTTTATACAGGGACAGTAAGATATTCTGTGTCTTATTTTCTATCCCTTTCTTAATAATTCCTAGCATCCTATTTGCCTTTTTGACCGCCGCTGCACACTGTGTGGAAGTTTTCAGAGAACTGTCCACGATAACTCCAAGATCTCTTTCCTGATTGTTGTCGCCAAATTAGTCCCCATCATACTGTACGTATAGTTGGGGTTATTTTTCCCGATGTGCATTATTTTACACTTATCCACATTAAATTTCATTTGCCATTTTGTTGCCCAATCACTCAGTTTGGTGAGATCTTCTTGGAGTCCCTCACAGTCTGCTTCTGTCTTGACTATCCGAAACAGTTTGGTCTCATCTGCAAACTTTACCACCTCACTGCTTACCCCTTTCTCCAGATCATTTATGAATAAGTTGAACAGGATTGGTCCTAGGACTGACCCTTGGGGGACACCACTAGTTACCCCTCTCCATTCTGAAAATTTACCATTTATTCCGACCCTTTGTTTCCTGTCTTTTAACCAGTTCTCAATCCAAGAAAGGACCTTCCCTCTTATCCCATGGCTATGTAATTTACATAAGAGCCTTTGGTGAGGGACCTTGTCAAAGGCTTTCTGAAAATCTAAGTATACTATATCTACCGGATCCCCCTTGTCTGCATGTTTGTTAACCCCTTCAAAGAACTCTAATAGATTAGTAAGACAGGATTTCCCTTTACAGAAACCATGTTGACTTTTGTCCAACAAGTTATGTTTTTCGACATGCTTCACAATTTTATTCTTTACTATCGTTTTGACTAATTTGCCCGGTACTGAAGTTAGACTTACCGGTCTGTAATTGCCCGGATCGCCTCTAGAGCCCTTTTTAAATATTGGTGTCACGTTGGCTACCTTCCAGTCATTAGGTACGGAAGCCGATTTAAGGGATAGGTTACAAACCACAGATAATAGTTCAGCAATTTCCCATTTGAGTTCTTTTAGAACCCTTGGATGAATGCCATCCGGTCCCGGAGATTTGTTAACATTAAGTTTTTATATATGTTCCAAACCTCCTCTAATGACACTTCAATCTGGGACAGTTCCTCAGATTGGCCATCACCCACAAAGGACGGTGCAGATTTGGGAATCTCCCCAACGTCCTCAGCCGTGAAGAATGAAGCAAAGAAATCATTTAGTTTCTCTGCAATGGCTTTATCGTCCTTGATTGCGCCTTTTATAGTTCGATCGTCTAGGGGACCCACAGGTTTTTTAGCAGGCTTCCTGCTTCTAATGTACTTAAAAAACATTTTGTTATTTCTTTTTGAGTTTTTGGCTAGCTGTTCCTCAAAATCTTTTTTTGCTTTTCTTAGTACATTTTTACACTTGATTTGACAGTGTTTATGTTCCTTTCTATTTATCTCACTGGGATTGGACTTCCACTTCTTAAAAGATGCCTTTTTGTCCCTCACTGCTTCTTTTACATGGTGGTTAAGCCACGGTGACTCTTTTTTAGGTCTCTTGCTATGTTTTTTAATTTGGGGTATACATTTAAGTTGGGCCTCTATTATGGTGTCTTTAAAAAGTTTCCATGCAACTTGCAGGGATTTGGCTCTTGTCACTGTGCCTTTTAATTTCTGTTTAACTAACCTCCTCATTTTTGTGTAATTCCCCTTTTTGAAATTAAATGCCAGGGTGCTGGACTGCTGAGGTGTTCTTCCCACCACAGGAATGTTGAATGTTATTATATTATGGTCACTGTTCCCAAGCGGTCCTGTAACGGTTATTTCCTGGACCTGATCCTGCGCTCCACTCAGGACTAAATCGAGAATTGCCTCTCCCCTTGTGGGTTCCTGTACCAGCTGCTCCAAGAAGCAGTCATTTAGGCCATTGAGAAATTTTATCTCCGCTTCTCTTCCTGAGGTGACATGTACCCAGTCAGTATGGGGATAATTAAAATCACCCATTATTATAGAGTTCTTTATTTTGGTAGCCTCTCTAATCTCCCTCAGCATTTCAATGTCAGTATTGCTGTCCTGGTCAGGTGGTCGATAATATATCCCTACTGCTAATTTTTTATTATTGGAGCATGGAATTACTATCCATAGCAATTCTATTGAACATGTTGATTCACTTAATATGTTGATTCACCTTAATTTATAAAGGTTTGGACAAAACAGCGTAGTGATAAAAATGAAAAAAAGGCTTAGATAATCTGACCTATTAGGAAGAGTTAAAAAAAAACTGGGCATGTTTTTTTTTTTTTACCTTGAGAAAAGAAGTCTGAGGAGGGACTTCATAACAGTCATCACTATGTTATGAGCTGTTTACAAGAGGACTGTGAACAATTTTTCTTTATGGCCATTAAAGGAGGGACTAAGAATAATGGGTTTTATCTGCAGCAAGGGATATTTGGGTTAGATATTAAGAAAAGTTTTCTACCTACCTCTTTAATGAAACTAAATACAGAATAAATTAATCAGCCAAATATAATACATCCAATTTTTAATAGACTGAGGGCCTATATATTGCTTAAATCAATGTAACTTACATTGATCAAGGGTGTGAAAAAAGCCATTCCCCTGAGTGACACATGTTGCATTGACTTAAAGTGGTATTCCTAATGTTGTTGGCAGGAGATCCTCTTCTGATGACATAGCTTCCACCTCTACTGCAGTGTAGACTAGCTCTTAGATCGGTAGTGGGAAAATACTGGCATGTGGGCTAGATCCAGTTTGCCAGGATTAGTATGTTGCACATTACCATTGCTGTATTTACCTTTGCCTCTGCAGGTACGGGCTATTATAGCTCCCATTGGCCACAGATCACTGTTCCAGGCCAATGGGAGCTGCAGGAAGCAGTGTCCTGGTCCATGCCACTTCCCGCAGCTCCCATTGGCCAGGAATGGCAATCCATGACCAAATGGAGTTGCAATTATCTTTACCTGTGGAGGCGCAAGTAAATATAGCGGAGACCCATCAGGGGCTAACCCTGGCAAACTGCCACCATTTTATTGCCCACTTCTGCCTTAGATTATCATTTAACAAATGAATTTAGCATAATAATAAAGCTAACAAGAAGCTGACCTTAAAATTATGATTTGGATGTTTCTCCCTTTTGATTTTTTTAAATAAATTGTTCTGGAGTTTGGCCATTTTACCTCAGTACAAGAGTTGAGAAAGTCATTGGGTTTGATTCTCTGTTACCTTGCAGCCATATCACAAGTGCTGCTTTTCACAGACTTTTACACCTGTGCAGAGTCAGAGTAAAAACACTATTGTTTGGATTTACACTACCTTACACAAGACTTAGAGATACATCTTTTAGAACAAAAGCCATGCATAAACAGAGGGAAGGCAGGCCTAGTCAAATGCAAAATGCAGTGTTGTCAACCTTGAGTATTCAAGAATTGTGAATTTGTTCCCACATCATGAGATTTTCTTATACTTAATGAGATCTCAGAAAACAACGAATTTTTACTCTGTATTTGTCTTCTGATTTTTTCAGAGTCTTTAGTGTTCGCGTTGTCAAGCTTTTCTCTGCATCAAGGGCTAAAAATGTAAATTATTTTAAATGAAAACTACAATTCTCATGACTTCAGGAGATGAGGGCTGCAAGAAAAACAGCAAATATTGTGAGATTTGCAATAAAATCATGAGTTGTCAATACACAGTGAGCAGCTCAGCTGCCCCATGCTTAGAAGGCCTCTGAATTCCAGGGGTCAGACCCTCAGAGCACATGGCATGGCCAACTCTGGTTGGTCTCTGAAATCTCTTCACCCATTCTCTTTCTTGGAGCAAAGAGAGAAGCAGTGAGGCAATCCAAGCTGAAGAAACTTGATCCCCCCCAATCCTAATAGTCCACTGCTGTGGGCACGTGGTTTAGACAAGAGGGAAAGGGATAGGCAAGTGACTGTGCACTGTCATTAAGCATGCTTAGAATTTAACCAGTGGTTCTGAAAACTGAATTCATGGATCACCCAGGACACTCCTGATGGTCAGCAAAAGGAGAAGCTTTGTGAGTCAAAGAGTGGGAGATAGGGTAGAGATTTGAGAAGGATGTTGCTCCATGAAAGGGGCTTTTGTTAAGTGGTCTAAAGCAGGATGTTGAGGATTGCTGTTGTGACTAAGCAATTTTCTATGTGATAACAGCTAATTTATCTCATAACACATAGTAACAGAGATTGTACCACAGTCCTTCCAAGCATAAGTACATTGAAATAGTGATGAACTTGGTCCAAAAAATTCTTAGTACGTCTTCATATTGTTTATTTCCATCAGTTGTATTTTGGGAATTAAAAGTTGGGTATTGAGATAAATGGCTCCTAATTTATTTTGTTGTTTTTTTTACTCAACTCTTGTCCTATTTTGTAACTCTTCTGGTTGTTGTGCTATACAAGAGCTGACTCTTGGTGGTATTAATAGTTATTAATACTTATGGGTGTTAATGTTATTGTCACAAATATCTGTTATAGAAAAGATTTCTCCTATAGTTAAAAACTTATATAGCCATGCCAAACTTTTAACCACATGATAGTCTATGAATATTTTGAAGGACAGTAATTATGTATGAGGGATACTAGTACTGTGCAACTTTCTTGGAGTCTCACAAATCAAAAAGAAAGCAGATAAATTAATCTTGTCTTGGTTATGTCCCAAGAACTCTCTCTTTTCGGGGGGGGGAGGGGGGAATGGATTCTTTACCATGAGTATTAAAATGTGCATATATCTTGCACTTCAGGAATGTGATTTTTTTTTTTTTTGCCTTTTTCCTTTTTCCTCCATTCCTCTGAAAAGTGTATGGTTTCAAACAAGTCTCTTTTTTCAAACAAGTCTCTGAAAAGTGTATGGTTTAAAAGTCTCTATTTTGTTGACATGGGCTCATGCTGTTTGCTGTTGGCACCAGGTCTCTTCATTCTTTAGTTACTTACTATTAAATATTTTCCCTTCAGTGTGGCAGAGGCTTAAAATGAAAATGAAGATTACAAATGGTATTGTGGGTAGAGTGCTCAATGTCTGAGTTACTGCAGACATTTTTATCCCATGTGTGTTAAATTTGACTATTGTCAAATAGAATTTGCATGTAAAAATTATTTGACTCTTTCATGTTAGTAAACTTTCTTGTCAGATAATATAGATTGCAGCAAGGCTACTATTACAAAAATAAAAACTATTGTAAGAAAAAAATTGCCCCTATGCAGCCAACTTTATTTGGCATTTTTTTCAGGATGGGACTTGGAACTGCTTCCAGTGTCTCTTCCACAAGAGAGTAAATGCCGTTCAAAACAACCTAGTGTAGAAAGATTTTTTTTAAAATCATGGATTGATTGATCATAAACTCCATAGACCAGGGCAAAACACATGCAAATACCTTGTTTAAGATCATCATAGTTATACATTGCAGGCCCTGCATCTTGAATTTTAAGGTCAAAGTTGCCTAAAACTTATCAGCAGCAACACTTTTGGGGCGAGGGGAGAAAAGGGGACAGCAACACAGCTATTCACACTCCCCTGCCCATTCTTTCAGATGTAACCAACTTATGTCCACTCTCACAATGCTACTATGCATAAGGCCAACATTAGGATTTTGGGGAAAAACACTGAGGTAATTCTTTAGAGGAATTGATTCTTAACTCCCTCACCTTGCACCTTCTGAAAGAGAAGTGGAGCCCAAACGTTTGTGCTGGTCTGTACATAGCTGCCAATATTTTATACCAGTATTAAACAAGTGGTCTTTTTCTTTCAGGCTGCAAACACCAGGAACCAACTGGCGGTATATGGGCTCTATGCCTCTGTATCATCCCTTGTAGCCCCACTCCTTAGCAGTATGGTACTGGCTACTGATGGCTGTTCCGTGTAACTGTCGTTGGGGGTGGGAGGGTGTCTCCAGTTCAGAGCCAACCCTTTTTATGGAAGAAGAAGAATATTTGTATTTTATCCTTGAATAACTCAAAAATTTATGAACAAACTTTCCTTTGGACATCTGTAAAAAAGTCACCTCAGGACTGATAGCATGCCTGGGAAAAATTAACTAGGCCAAAAAGTATTTTTGGAGAAAGTTAAGAGTTTACATAAACAGAAGGTTTGTAATGGAAGTCTCTAGGTAGCTTACCCTATATCATATGTTCTGTAACAGAAGAAAAGAGTTAAAATATATTTTGCAATACCATATGTGGTATTGGCATATCAAAATGGTGTCCAGGAGAGTCTAAATAGCCTGATTCAGCAACAATGTCATACAGTTGTAACAGTAATGTATTCCGTGGAGTTATACCAACATCAAATTAGAGTAATATAGTGATGAACCCACCCATAGATTTAAAAATTTAACTTTACTTATGTCTTGAAAGCAATACTAATGTGTGAGGATGCAGTTTTGGTGCATGAGTAATCCAGCCAGGCACTAGAGAATGCTCACATTAATGAAATGGGCCAGAAAAGTTCTGAGGCACTAATCTTATTTCAGTGAAGTAGAAAAACAGCAATCAACCTTTAATAAATAGAAAGGTGTATAATAAGTAGAGAGCTGTTGAAATAAAATTTCTAATATTGTGTTAAAACAGAGTAAAAAACGTACAATTTCTGCAACAATGTGTTTTTAAAGTGGAGGGGAAAAACCATTGAAAGTCAGGAAAACAGTTTTTAATTGGAAGAATAGCTGTGCATTAAAAAAAAGTCTTTTGGTTTTTACTGTGTAACTCTTGAGTATAAGATGAACTGAACGTAAAGCTGTACACAAAACTCACAAGAAGGTTATATATCAGTAGAGGCATAAATTAGTACAAACATCATAAACCACAAGGACTTAGTTCTAGAGACTTTGAAATGTTAGCAATGTCTCTGTAATTGAAATAGGCGCTTTAGAACTTTTGTAATATATGCAGGATAAAATTGAGACGTTGTTAGGCTTTAGGTTGTTTGAAGAAAGGCATAGAGGGTACATGAGATGAGGAGGAAGATTAGTGTGGGTAAAATGTCTAAAGAGGAATTTGTTTTCTTTAAAAATTAGATTTTTCAGCGATCTGAAGCAAACGTACATTGCACAAAAATAATATAGAGTTTCTCCGAAACATAAACAGATCCATAGCTGCATTGCTCAGGGTGCTTTTTGATGAGGTGGCAGTAGTAGTTGCTATTTGCCTGCAGACAGTATTTCCTTAATATGGAAAAAGGCTCCATCCCTTTCCTCAATTCTTTTATCCTTGTATAAATAAAAGGCAGCTCTCTGGTTGTGTTCTGCAAGCAAAATTCAGTCTTGACATGAGGATGAACACCAGTATTGACTCCAGTGACTTGCCCTGCTTCATCGACTTCTAGTATTGAAGTAGTATGAATTTAGTATTGCAAATAGTCATGTGATATTTGGATGTTTTAAGTTTCACCTGATTTCTGTATTTCTGCTTTCCAGCTTATAAATTTTTCCTCATTCAAAATGTCTGCCATCTCTTCCAATAGGGCTGAAAATGTATGGGATAAGAAGGAAACTAAAGAAGAGACTGTGGAAAATGAGGAGGATAACTATATGGGGAAGAGATAGAGATAGGAAAACTGCTTGCCTATCCCAGTTATTTTGAAAGAGTAAGCAAAGATTTCCTCCGAACAGTCAGCAGGGAAGTATGTATTTTTGATGTGCATTTCAGGTTGAATTGTGAACCAGAAATGATTACACACAGGGGGCTTTCTAGAGGGACTCAAAAGAGACACAGAGTAGATGAGGTGATACCTTTTATTGGGCCATCTTCTGTTGGTGAGAGAGATGTGTCCTTTCTAATGTTGTGGAAGAAACGTGACTACCATAACACTGCAAATATCCAGAAGCACATGGCAAAAATATATATTTTTTAAAATCTCATGATTTTTGGAGGTCTGACAATACATTGGCAACACCAGAGTTTGGCTTGGAGTAAGAGGCAGGAGCTCTTTGATAATAGCTGTCTGTTGATGTCTGACCCCAATGTGGAGGATCAAATTTGGTTTAACAAGCTATTTAGTCTAGAAGTCTAAATATGTGGTGCATTTTATATCTTTGCTTTATATAGCCTTATTTTTATATTTTTTTCCCACATGTAATTGTACTCCTTGCCTTCCTCCACTCTTGGCACTACTGCCTATGATCCATAATTTGCAGTGGCTCTGTTTTGCTCCAGTGGAACTGTGCCTCAGCTTGTGTGGGAGGGTGACAAAGATAGCTACGCTGTACAGTTGTGCTCCTACTACATTTCTGGGGCCAGCCTGGCATAGGGTTGGTTCCTGAGGTGAGCAAGAACAAGTGATGTGCTATAACTTATGCACAGCTGCTTTGGCGCCAAGAGATTGTTCTTGCAGCTGAGAATAGCTGGAGTACATTGGTGCTTAGATCATGGAACCTCTTCTTGGCCATGCCCCTGACAGCCCCTCCAAGCGATGTGGCTAACTGGGAGTTTCCCAGTGGCTTGTTCAGCTGGCTGTATTTTACAGTCCTTTTATAGCTGCAGAGCCATCATAAAAATCAGAGTCCAGAACTGGATCATCATCTGCAAGAATACCATTAAATGCACTTTCTTTTCCCCGATATGTCTGTTCAGATTAAACTGACCAATGGGTTGCGCTTTGCACCTGTCCTTAGTGCCTTCTGCAGCAAAGATAATCTTAGTTGGTTTTACTTTTTCCTTGTCGCCTTCACAATAAAAACATTGTGTGAGTAATATATTCAGGAGATACGTCCTTGGTTAGTTTCTTCTGCAGTTTTCCTTTGTGATGGAATTGAGACCAAAAAGAGGAATTTTGAAAGAAAAACAAAGGGGAGAAAAGGAAGACAGGATTGTGGGAGAGGCCCATAAAAAGAAATGGATGAAAAGGAATGAGTTAGAGGCTGAGAACAAAAAGGTCCTAAAATCTTTTTTCAATATTGGTAATCTTGACATCAAAGATTGCACAGCCATACGAGTCAGTATTAGGCTACTAGAATTTTCTGATTTCTGCTACAGCAGAATAGACTAATTCTGTTGTACTTCCACCTCTGTTCTTATGAGTGCTCTATCCCTTTTATAAACAAACAAACAAACAAACAAAAGGGAGCCTTTGAATAACATTTTCATCTCTCTCTTTCTCTCTCTCTCACATTCTTTAAAGGTAACTTACCTGTTAGATGGTGGCTCTATTGCCCACGAAGACTTTTGTGGACATGCTGGAAAATTGAACCCAGGAGATTTACAGGTATGGGAAAGTGGGCAAAAAAGAATCATTGACTTCTTATTTATAAATAATGAGTACTTCTGCCTTTTCATTTGTA
Source organism: Pelochelys cantorii (assembly GCA_032595735.1). Lineage (NCBI taxonomy): Eukaryota > Metazoa > Chordata > Testudines > Trionychidae > Pelochelys > Pelochelys cantorii. Next base: position 138,010,567 of record CM064326.1, on the reverse strand, counting down.
TTTGTGAAGAGCCTGTAGTTGAGGAATGCTACTCCTCTTTCTGTTATAATAGAAATTACTTTTAAACTCGGCCACTATATTGCACTTTTGTTGTCATATGCTTAGATAAATTCTCAGCACTCCATGTTACAATGGGAAGCTTTGTATTTTACTTATTTAAAAACAAGAGATAAACATTCTATTGTTTCAATGCAACACTTCAATTTTTGAAATCAATAGATAAACTAAATGTTAGGAAAGGTTATTGCTTATCTAATCTGACTTTTAACCAGATAAAAACTTCAGTTAACTAATCCCATGTAATGAAGTACTAGTGTTTTCTAAATTTACATTTTCTACAATGTAACGCCTGTCTTTTGTACTTTGTTTTTCCAATATCGTCTTTCTAGTGGATGACAGCTGGGCGGGGTATTCTTCATGCAGAGATGCTCTGCTCAGAGGAGCCGGCACATGCTCTGCAACTCTGGGTGAATTTGAGAAGTTCAGAGAAAATGGTGGAACCCCAGTATCAAGAACTGAAAAGCAAAGATGTCCCCAAACCTTCCAAGAATGGTGTGACTGTATCTGTTATTTCAGGAGAGGCATTGGGAATAAAGGTAAATTGTTTGTGATCATTGCTACAGGTGGTGTCTATGTACAAGTAACACATACATTTGTAAACATTGAATGTTTTGTCTGCCCACTTTTGTTGTGAAAGGAGAGAGTTTTGTTAAAATTCCTTGAAGATTGCAGTTGTAGTTGTTCCATCTTGCCATTTCTATTTGGCTAGATATATTTCTTGTAAGAAAATGCTGCATTACATGTAATTCCCTTAGGTAATGTAGACTAAATCATGCATACGGCACAGGCACAGCTGTCCACTCAAAAAAGAGCAAAGCCTGTGTGCACATGTGCTGGACAGAACTCTCCTTCGCCATTTGAAGGAATATGATGAGCTGTCAGTTAAAATGTCTTTTCTTAGGGCCCATTGCAGCCTTTACTCACATGTGTAGTCTCTTTAAATTCATTCAGACCACTTGCGTGGGTAGGGCTAACCAATGTAAGGGCTGCAACTTCAGACCTTTAAAGTATATGAAGAACTAATCATGTCCCTGCAATAGGCTGGCAGTTCACTTGAATCAACTCATTCTGCTAGCAGGCTTTGCTTTTGCTGGGATCAAAGCAGGTCCAGAAAGGCAGGGGCTCAGTTGTTTGGGTGCAGGAGTATGTGGGGAAGGCTCAAGGATCTCAAATCTCTATTCCCCTGTCCAACCACTTGGGGGTAAATGCCGGGCATTAGGATTCAGGCTGGCTAGTGTTGCCAGTGACAGCCCTGAGGGCCTCGTTCTATACTGCCTATACATTTAATCACTGACCATCTGTGCAAACTGAGTGTGACATGTACCATATCGGAATGGCAGCATTTCACATCCATTAGCACAGATGCAAATGAGTATACAAGCACTGGGGAATGTCTGGTTGAGGCCGAGACCTGAACCACCCAGGGCGCCTTGGTGGCTTTGTAAGGAGCATGTAGCAAATAGCTCTTCTAGGCACACTGCCTCATGTTTCCAGTACCCAAACAGACACGGTTTCTTTAGAAATTGTAGCACTTTAAGCTGCCTCTGCTGCTCACCTTTGCAAAAGGCAAAGTTAGTTCTCATAGTCTCTGAGCTCTCTGGAGTACTCTCATAGTCAGCTGTGCTTCCTTTTTCTAATTGTGGTGGACTAACTGAATATTGGCTGAATATATACTGACTAGGGCCTCATTCCTCCTACTTCCTTGCCCTTTGGGTGGCCATATAGTATCCAAATAGTAGCATTGTACAGTCACTCTTCACAAAGGGCAAGGCAGTGGAGAATCATGCCCTGAAACGATTCATAACAATTCCCCTGGCACTTCTCAACACTTGTGCATGAAGTAAACCTTTGTGCTAATGTTCAGTGAAAGTAGAATGTTTGGGGACTTTGCAACCGTACATTTCTTTTCAGAGATCTTGTACTTGCAATTCCTATTAATGGAAATTACATTAAGCAGGAGGAAAGCTATATAACGCTCATTTGTACAAGAAAAATCAAGTTTTTTGCAAACAGTGACCAGGTAAGAACTGGTACCACAGCAAAATCTTGCCATTATTAGGGCAATTTGAACTATCAAATTCAATGTATTTGTTAAGTCTATATAATTATGAAGTGTCTATCCCCTGTACATTTCTTTCAGCTACAAGTGAATTTGTTGTGGAATGGACACCAAGTAACCATTTTAATATTATTGTTTCACATTTCAAGTTCTGCTTTGAACTCATGTTTACTAAAACCAGGAAAATTAATATTATTTAATATTGGTCATTTTCATGGCAAATAATGAGGATTCATAATCTTGGTATTTGAATCAATCTTTTTATTAGGTATTTTTTAAGCGAGTTAAATTGCACATAAATTTAGCAGCATATGAAAAAAACTGGGCCAATGTCCTCTTACATATATAACATTACTAAGTGGAGACATACTTTTGTGAACTACTAGAATGTGCCTTGTAAAGGAAGACTGAGCTTTTGTCTTTTCACTGAATCAATGTGATCTTTTAATCCGACAAGTTTACACAGAAAAAACAATCTGCATAGCTGGCTAGCCTGGGGCCAGCTGCCAACACATAGCACTTGTGAGCCCATCCCTTCCCTTTCCAAGGTGAACCCTGACCACCTCACTTTGTCTTTACATTCCACTGCTCTCATTATGCTGACAGTTACTTTGTAGAAGCATTACAGCAGCCAGTCGTCTCTTAAAGAACTGTGTGTATATTTTCTATCCACAACTAGGGGCTGTTCGGTCTTGATGCCCATTGAAATCTGGGCCTCACATGGGACTGCGAAACAACCCCACGAGCTGGAGTGATCACGACAGTCCTGTTTGAATCCCTGCACCACCTCCCTCCTTTCTACTTCATCGAGTTTAATCTTGTTGTCCTTGCTGCCAGGTCCTTACATAAATGCCCCTGCTTAATTATCCACCCTTAATTCAATGAGGGTTCATGGGTGGTGTAAGAAGGTTGGAATTTGGCTCTTAGACTGTAATCTTTTGGGCCCCAAAACTTGTCTTGCTCTACCTGACTGTAAATCACCCTAGTGCACTTTGGCAGTACATAATTTTATATTGCGAGGTGGGTTGGAAGAGAACAGTCCTCATTTACAACAGGGATAATATGTCTTGGACAACTCTTCTAGCAAGTCCATACTTACATACTAAAGGAATGATTCCTAGTCCCCTACTGGGTATGGTTGGTCATTTCCTAACTAAGGAAGTGTGAAGTAACTGGTTCCATCTGTAGCTGCAGACATTTAAATGAAGAGATGGGGGAAAGTAAACAGTTTCAGGAATGCTCAGCAAGACATAACCATCTTGTTGCATTTTTTCTTATCTTTTTTTTTATTTTTGGTGATAGGCACATTGTATATGTGGAATGTTGAGCAAGAATGAGTTAACTTTTCTGTTACACAAATATAACTTGGCATGGGTTTCTGTTAAGGCTGCTCTTCAGACACAGAAAATGTACATGGTACTATAAAGTATGGAAATTCTGTTGCCTTTTCTCAGTGGACATTAATGAGCAAAGAAATAGGCTTTTGTGGACTGGCTTTGCATAAGATAGCCTGCTACTATGGGTCCCCTGAAAGGCATTCATTGTGAGTATCTTCTACAAACTGGTATTTTATTTAGTTTACGGGGCCCTTTATTTCAAGAAGTAGATATTCTCCCGAAGAATATCCATGCTTCCAAGGTAAACTGTTTCCCAGGAGCTTGGATCACACAACTACAAGCATGAAGGGCTGCAACTTCATTTGTAATTCAAAATTGTAACACAAAGGCTACGTGTACACTGCAGGCTTCTTGCGCAAGAACCTTTTTGCGGAAGAGATCTTGCACAAGAAAGTTCTGATGGCCATTCACAGAATGGCCATCAGAGCACCTGTGCTTTTTCTGATAGGCTGTTTTTGCACAAGCAACCCCTGTTTGCCGTTCACACACACCTTTTTGCGCAAGAGCTCTTGCGCAAAAAAAGGCTTATTCTTTGTAGAAAGAGGAATAATTCTTGCACAAAAAGCCCTCTCTTCTTACAATGTACTATACATTTTCTTGCGCAAAAATGCACTTGTAGTGTGGACACCACGAGTTTTTGCGCAAAAACACCAAAATAAAATTATTTGACTGACTTCAGCATTATAAGTAATATAATGGGTAACTAGTGGGCTGCGCCCTCTGCTCGCTACACTTGCCTACCTCCCTCTCTCTGGTCGCTTTTGCTTCACCGAGAGAGCCTGTTGACACTGATGATGTGATGACGTCATTCTGTGGCCCGGCAGAAACATTCTGTTGTCTGTCAGGAAAAACTTTTTTATACAGAGAGATAATGAAAGTAAATATCTCCGGTGCACCATGTTTGTGTCTAGTGCTATAAAAATATGAATTTACATTAGGACTTAGCCACCAGAGCAACAGAAGATGGAACTAGTTTATAAACATTGTGCATAATATTGTATCAGAGATGCAGGACAGAAATGATACTGATTTTCTTCCAAATGAAAGAATTAGTCTTATGATAGAAAGAAAGACCACTTATTCTCTAACTCATGCTTTGACATAGTGTCCATGAAGAGCTCTGACTGGATTCTGTGTGGAGATTGTGCTGTGAGAAGCTGGTCAGCCAGGTAGAGGTCACAAACGCTTGGATGTCCTAAGTGTGCTTTTGACACTGCTAGGTAGTTGCTGGAGCCTCCTGCAACTATAGCAAGGCTAAAAGGGACAATGCTCCTCAGATGAAGCAGGTTTTCAGAGCATGGTCATCCCCCCGGCAGGGCAGGCCATGCTCATATACTCTTCTGTACAACATCTTGTGTTGTTTCCAGCGATAAAGTTTAGAATAGGGATGTAAAAGAGTAGTTGACTAGACTACTTATCAGCAGTCGAGTCGACTACACGTATTCGCCCCCACTTGCTGCCTCTGTATCAGAGGCAGCGGGGCAGGAAACAAGAGCCAGGGCTGTGGGGAGCTGACTTAAAAGCTGGTTTCCCCAGCACCGTCTCTGCGGTGTTGCCCCCACCCTTGCTGCTGCCTCTATCAGAGGCGGTGGGGACAGGGGCTACTACTGCGAAGCAGCCCCTATCCATGGTGACCCAGCCGCAGGCAGGGGCTGTTTTGCGGAAGCAGTCCCCGTGAGCGGGTGATTCTAAATCCCTGCTAGGACCCCCATGCACAGGGGCTGCTGCTAGCTGGGCAGGTAGCCGAGCTCAGTTCTGGCTTGCGCCGGGTGCAGGATAAAACCCCACTGCGGCTCTGCAATTTAAAATGCAGTAGGAGCCAGGGGGCAGGCTGCCTGGCTCCTACTGCCTTTTAAATTGCATTGCTGCAGAGGAGTTTGGTTCTGCACCCAGTGTGAGCTGGAACTGAGCCGCGCTGCCTATCAACTAATCGAATAGTCGATAAAAATTCTATCGACTACTCAATTAGCTAAATCACGCATTTTAACATCCCTAGTTTAGAACCCACATACTTGAAATCTGTCCTCATGGAGCAATAGCCTGTCAACCAAAACAAAGGGTGTAGAATGAACTGGATTGATCTTATTGCACAATGGGATGGTTACTGAACAACTACACCAGAAAACTGCTGTATTATTTAGTTCTTGCAAAGCACACCAATTAAAAGTTCTCAGTCTAAATTCATGGGTAAGATGGGAGAAGAGGCAGCTGCAAGTGAGAAGGAAGAGTAGCCTTGAAGATTTTGATTCCTTCTGTTGCTATGGCCAAGAGAAACTGTGGTGAGGTTGGGTCAGTTGCTCTTTGTGTGCACCAAACAGTGGGGGGAATGCGTGCAGCCAGTGCCTTGCAGAGGTTTCTGAACTTCGGGGGTGAAAGAATTAGTACTCCTGTATGTGAGGGATCTATATTGGCAATAGGAGTAATAAAGCTTTCGACAACATCCAGTATCTTTTTAAGAGAGAAAAATGAACTGGACAGGCTGAGGCTTCCATGTAGCCAACTGTCTTCTATCCAAAATTCAGTGCTATGTTTAAAAATCATTTCATAAATAGACCTGGGAATAGAAAAATGGTGACTAAGAAGATAAATTGCAGACACAGAGTCTATTGCTACACGCAGAATATTGGACAGAGGGTTGATTTTTTTCATGGCCAAAACTCTGTATATTGAGACAAGAGCAACTTCAGCAACAGGGAATGTCCCTTACTAATCTACATTTAGGAAATTAGTCTGAGAACCTGAAATCCATCACATTAGAAAGCAAACTCCATAAAAAAAGCCTGCATTAGCATATACCTACTAATAACAGTATCTGTTAAGGGATAGCTACCGATATTCTCTTCTCATTCTGTAGAGGTAGCATTTATTGAGTAGGGGGAACAATCTACTGGAAATGACCCACAACTCATTTTGGGTGTCTCAGTCTTATTTGATCCTCAGTCCATCAGAATGAAATCTGTTATGTAAAACTTCTAAGTTATTCAGATACAAAACTGCTAAAGTGGGGGAAACTCCTCTTTTTCAGAATAGACTGATATTGAGAGAGTAGATCCAATGCTTCCATTCTCCCTGTGTGAACACAAGAACAAGGGGAAATTCAGTGAAACTGGAGGGTGGTAAATTCCAAACTGACGAAAGGAAATACTTGTTTATGCAATGTGTAATTAGACTGCAGAAGTCATTGCCACAGGAAGTTGTTGATGCCAAGAACTTCACAAGATTCAAGAAGGACTAGAAATTCTATAGGGACAACAAGAATATCCAGAGTTCTGATTATTGCTAACACAATTTTTGGAAAGGATATTTAAACCTTATGCCATAGGGTTTAAGCCAGTCACTAACTATTAGATATCAGCATAAGTCCTAACATGGGAGGTTGATGTTGATGTCTTACACCATGCTTTGATGAGCCTAGTGCTGGGCATTGGAGGAGACAAGGTACTGGACTAGATAGATTTTGGCTCTGATGCAGTGTGACAATTCCATTGTATCCAGCACATAGAAACAAAGAGAAAGCTTGTATTATACCCCTTTTGAAATAAGCTAAAGTTCCCATTGATTATTTGTTTTTCTCCAGAACTTATTTGTATATTAATACATACATATCATAGGCAGTAATTTTTTAAGTGATGCACACTGTGTCACTTAGTGAGGTGGATCACTTCTGCTGCCTTAGCTCAGTTCTTACCAGCTCTTTTAACCACCTCTTCCCACCTTCGCTCTGCCCCCACTTCACCTCTTTCCATGCAGTTCTACCCCCTTCCCTGATCATACCTTGCCCTTACTATGGTCCTCCTCCCAGTGCTGCCTGCATGCTACTGAATAGCTGATCCATTGCAGAGAGGAAGTGCTGGGGAGGAGAGAAAACGCAGTAAGAGAGCCAAAAAAGTGCCACCGGAGCTTAACAACCAAGTAAAAGAAGCAATGACAAATAAAAAGACATCTTTTAAAAAGTGGAAGTCAAATTCTAGGGTATGTCTAGACAGCACCCTTCTGTCAGAATAAGATACGCAATTTGCACTACGCAAATTGCATAGATTACTCTGAGTCTAGGTGGAAAGAGCATAATTTTGAAATTTGGCGCTGTGTAGACAGCGCCAGATTTCAATATAAGGCACTATTCTGACAAATCCCTTAACCCTCGTGGAACAAGGGTTACAGGGATGCCAGAATACCATGCCTTTAAAGACATGGTGTTACTATTTTGGGATACTTTTGTATCCTGAAATAGCACCTCAGTCTAGACGTACCTCTAGTGAGGAAAATAGAAAGGAACATAAAACTTTGTCAAATTAAGTGTAAAAATATAACAAGAAAAGCCAAAAAGGAGTTTGAAGAACAGCTAGCCAAAAACTCAGAAAGTAATAGAAACATGTTTTTTAAGTACATCAGAAGCAGGAAGCCGACTAAACAACCAGTGGGCCCTTGGGCGATCGAGATGCTAAAGGAGGACTCAAAGATGATAGAAGTCATTGCAGAGAAGCTAAATGAATTCTTTGCTTCAGTCTTCATGGCTGAGGATATTGGGGAGATTCTCAAATCTGAGCCATTATTTTTAGGTGATAAATCCGAGGAATTGTCCCAGATTGAGGTGTCATTAGAGGAGGTTTTGAAACAAATCAATAAACTTAACAGTAACAAGTCACTGGGACCAGATGGCATTCACCCAAGAGTTCTGAAAGAACTCAAATGTGAAATTAAGGAACTATTAACTGTGATTTGTAACCTATCCTTTAAATCAGCTTCTGTACCTAATGACTGGAAGATAGCTAACGTGACGCCAATATTTAAAAAAGGCTCTAGAGGCAATTACAGAAGAGTAAGTCTAATGTCAGTACCGAGCAAATTAGTTGAAACTATAGTAAAGAATAAAATTGTCAGACACATAGATGAACATAATTTATTGGGGGAGTCCTCATGGTTTCTGTACTAATCTACTAGAGTTCTTTGAAGGGGTCAGCAAACATGTGGACTGGGGGATCCAGTGGATATCGTATACTTAGATTTCCAGAAAACCTTTGACAAGGTCCCTCACTGAAGGCTCTTAAGTAACGTAAGTTGTCATGGAATAAGAGGGAAGGTCCTCTCATGGATTGATAATTGGTTAAAAGACAGGAAACAAAGGGTAGGAATAAATGGTAAGTTTTCCAAGTGGAGAGAGGTAACTAGTGCGATCCCCCAAGGGTCTGTCCTGGGACCAGTTCTATTCAACTTATTTATAAATGATCTAGAGAAAGGGGTAAACAGTGAGGTGGCAAAATTTGCAGATGATACCAAACGGCTCAAGATAGTTAAGACTAAAGCAGAATGTGAAGAGTTTCTAAAAGATCTCACCAAACTAAGTTATTGGGCAACAAAATGGCAAATGAAATTTAATGTTGATAAATATAAAGTAATGCACATTGGAAAAAATAATCCCAACTGTACATACAATATGATAGGGAATAATTTAGCTACAACTACTCAGGAGAGAGATCTTGGAGTCATTGTGGATAGTTCTCTGAAAACATCCACTCAGTGCGCAGTGGCAGTCAAAAAAGCAAATAGAATGTTAGGAATAATTTAAAAAAGGATAGAGAATAAGACAGAGAATATTTTATTGCTTCTATATAAAACCATGGTATGCCCACATCTTGAATACTGCGTAAAGATGTGGTTGCCTCATCTCAAAAAAGATATATTGGCACTGGAAAAGGTTCAGAAAAGGGCAACAAAAATGATTAGGGATTTGGAACAGGTGCCACATGAAGAGAGATTAAAAAGACTTGGACTTTTCATCTTAGAAAAGAGGAGACTAAGGGGGGAATATGATAGAGGTCTATAAAATCATGAGTGGTGTGGAAAAAGTAAATAAGGAAAAGTTATTTACTTATTCCCACAATATAAGAACTAGGGGTCACCAAATGAAATTAATAGGCAGCAGGTTTAAAACAAACAAAAGGAAGTTTTTCTTCATTCAGCACACAGTCAACCTGTGGAACTCCTTGCCAGAGAATGTGGTGAAGGTTAGGACTTTAACAGGGTTCAAAAAAGAGTTAGATAGGTTCATGGAGGTTAGGCCCATCAATGGCTGTTAGCCAGGATTAAGGTTGCCAGGTGTCCGGTATTGACCCAGAAAGTCCGGTATTTTCGCCTCCTGTCCGGTAAAAAAAAATTCAGAAAATACTGGACACCTAAAATGTCCGGTATTTTGTGATTTTTTCTTGGCCAGGAGGCGAAAATCCCAGGTGCTTACCTGGTTCCACAGGAGAGTTGTCTGGCCCGGAGCAGGAAGACAAAATGGTGGACGGCCACTGGCAGCCTGTTAGGGCCAAAAAGCCTCAAAAGCATTTCTTAAAGGGGCCATGCTGTTTTTTTTTTTAATTAATTTATTTTTTTAAAATTTTTTTGCTTTACTTTCGGGGTCCTTTTTTTTCTCAACAACTTTGGTCTCCCCCTTTTTTTTCTCTCAACAGAATTTTTTCCCCAGTGTGCGTTTTGGGCTTTTTGGGGGGCGGGCGGAGGGGTTCGGTATTTTTGGTTAAACCATCTGGCAACCCTAGCCAGGATAGGTAGGAATGGTGTCCCTAGCCTCTGTTTGTCTGGAAATGGGCGACAGGAGCGGGATCGCGTGAGGATTACCTGTTGTGTTCCCTCCCTCTGGGACGTCTGGCATTGGCCACTGTCAGCAGACAGGACACTGGGCTAGATGGACCTTTGCTCTGACCCAGTATGGCTGTTCTTATGTTCTTAAGCTGATCAGGGAGGCTGTCAGTGGGAGCTAAGCCACCACCATTTTTTTCTGTGGGTGTTTGTGCCCCAGAGTACTCATGTGGTCAGGTACTATGCTAGTGATAGGAGGGAGGAAATAAATTAGTGTAGGTCATATACACTAGTGAGGTCATGTACCAGGCATGTTATTTAGCTGTATGTTACTGATTGCTCTTGTTTTGCCACTTTTTTGTGGTATCTCCAACTAAAGCTGGACATTGTTGTTCTGTGTCAGAATTACTGGATTCTCCTGGTCTGCAAAATGTACCTTGGAGTTTGTAGTACCTTGGCACCTTATGACAGTGCTGTTGGAACTATTTGTTTTCAAGAAAATTAAGATAATTTTTCAGCATGGGAGAATGTTAGTATTTGTGGGTCTCTCTTGTTCAGACTTGCTTTGTAAAGCTGAATCTGGCTCTTTCTGTTGTCCAAATTGAACTAAAGGTCAAGGAGATCACTGTAAACATGTGCCATAGTTAGTGTGTGAACTGAATGGAAGCTTTGAAGTAAGATTTATTAATTTATTGTCACTGACTTGTAATTCCCTAGCACTGGCAAATTCCACTGATTCTGACAGCTAATACATAATCTCTTCACCCCAAGTACACTTCTTAGACCGCTGAAATCAGTCTTGTGTGGCTCCCACAGTTTATCCTATTTTGCCTGTTTTGTAGGTCAAGCGCTAGGCACCTGAGTTGTTTGATCTGTTTGGGTGTGTCTACACTGCAGGGCTTAACTCAAACTTAGCTACGTCAATTGCGTAGCTTATTTCGAAATTGGGAGCATCTACACAGCACTTATTTTGAAATAGAGCACTCTTCCTCTGACTTCCCTTACTCTTCATATAACGAGGGTTACAGAAGTTGGAGTAAGAAGTCCTCCAGCTTGACAGTATTTTGACATTATTTCAAAATAACCGTCTGCTGTGTAGACAAGGACTGTTATTTCGAAATAACGCTAGATATTTCAAAATAATGTTGCTGTGTAGACATGGACTAGTGGCTGTGTATAGACGTGTATATACGTGTATATAGGCTGTGTATATACTTCTGCTTGAGCACAAGTACCCATCTGTGTGGATCCAACTGCATTAGTTAAATACCTGATAAACTCTTTCCCTTGTATGTCATAGAGCAGGACTGGGCAGGGAGGTGTTAGTCTTTTTATGACAGAAGAACAGAACATTCCATCCTCTCACACAAATATTTCAGTTCTGGTGGCTATCAGCTTCTCAGACCAGTATCACACAATGGAGGTAAGAGATTAAGGTCCTCAATCTAGCATCAAGATTTTCAGCAGCAGACCCCCTGCACTCGTATGATGTCTCATGGAAACAGAGGTCCACACTAGCAGATCCTGATGCAGAATTGGAGCCTAACATTGCTCTACAAAAGAGTTAGTGGCTTACAGTTCCGCCACCACATTCACACTGAGTTTTTTTTCTATCTCGATAGGGATAATGGACAAAAGACTTAAATTTTTTAAAAAAGGCACAGAAGGCAAATGCCCACTCAGTCTGCTTCAGTCCCTCCCTGCTCCTCCGGGACCAGATGCTCATGCTCAATGGATGTCTTTGAACCAGTCCAAGATAAACAGCTGTCGCCCAGCCTGCAAGCAGAGCGTGAAATCTGGTACGACTTTGGACACCTTTGCCAAATGGTAATTGTAAAGATGGTCCTTACGTTTCACTGCTGTGAGCTTATTTGTTCGGTGATCTCATTATTTGTGTTAAGGGTTTTGCACAATCAGAAGTAAATGATAGGAAATAATGCTTTTGATATTCTTCTGGGCAGGATGTGCAATTTTATTAGATTACTTCATCCTTGTAGAGGGAAGAACAGGTCTGTCCAAAGTGGATTTTGATACAGAAGGCTGGCTGCCAGGCATAGTTTCAGTTTCTGAGTTTACCCTCTGTAGCGTGTAGTAGAGTTGAGTGATTTTGATTTCAATAATTGGTTTGTACAATACATCAACCATACAGAAAAGGGGTAGCCAGTGTCATCAGGGTTAATTATTTTGAATTTAAAGTTTATTTTGGCTAGAAAATATACTTAATTTGTTGATATTTAATGCTCTCTGGTAGGAATTCATCAAGTCCACATGGCAGTGTTTATTTTTTCTCTCTTATAAAAAAGAAATATCATCTGCCAGCTCTCTTTCTCTTTCTCTCTTCCCCCCCCTAATAAAGGGTCCCAGAGCTCAAATATCTGAACAGAAATGTTATAACAACTCTGTGGCGCATGTCCCACAAGCCTTAGTCAGCTGACCTGGACCAGCTGTGGTTGTTTAATTGCTGTGTAGACAGATACATAGAGGCTATCAGTAAGGCTACGTCTACACTACGAGTTTTCTCAGCAAAACATATGCTAATGAGGGACTCATTTGCATGAGTCACAATCTCATTTGCATATTTTCTTCTGATCTGTTTTTGCGCAAAAACAAGCAGTGTGGACATTTTCTTTTTGCATAAAAAACCCTTTTTCCGCAAGATCCTTATGCCCCAGAAAGGGAGGTTTACTGATCTTGAGGAAAATGGGGTTTTTGCGCAAAAAGAATCTTGTGGAAAAAGGGGTTTTTGCGCAAAAAGAAAACGTCCACACTGCTTGTTTTTGTGCAAAAACCCCAGCGCAAAAACAGATCGGCAGAAAATATGCAAATGAGTCCCTCATTAGCATATTTTTTGCCGAGAAAACTCGTATTGTAGACGTAGCCTAAGAGGCTTTCAAATGCTTTCATGTGACCTAAGGAAGAAATTTGAACAGAGTTAGGAGTTTAAGTTTTGTCCTTGAAGCAAGCTCATTCATTGTCATTCATTTTTGCAATTTGTAATTTTATTTTTCAAGTTGTACCCTGTATATGTAAATAGTGGTACCTTTATACTTTATTTTTCTCTGGTTTTCCATGTTTCGGATTTCATACCCATCACAGTGTGACAGCTTGGATTCTTGAGGTTAGATCCTGAGCTGTTGTAACTTGGTGATGATATGCCCAAATTAAAAAAAAATTGATGATGCATGGTTAATTAATTTGAGTAACATTTCTCCAATGGCATTTTAAAAATATTGGCTAAAATAGATCAGCTCAGAACTAAAGGAAGTCAAATATTAAGAGTTGCGTGCATTGGGACAATCATCATGGTTCAGTGGTTCCCGTCTATGCCTCCCACCCTGTGTGGAAAAAATTTGTTAATCTGAAGTTCTTTCTGCCCAAGTGTGGTGACTTCATTTGGAAGCTAAAAACCTTGTACGCTGTAGTACTTTTCACAAAGAATAGGAAGAGTACCAGTGTTTTGGCCAACAGTTCCTTTCTCACAGAAAAAATGCTAAAATCTGAGACTATATGTGAGCTGTTAGAGAGCCTATAATAATAATAATAAACTATTTGACATTTTTAACCTATAGATCTCAAAGCTGACTAAGCATTATTATCCCCATTCTGTAGAAGGTAAAACTGAGGCACAGAGAGGCCAAGTGACCTGCTCTAACCCACTCACGTGACAGCACAAGTTAAAATAGAACCCAGCTATCCTAACTTACAGTCAAATACGATGCTGGCAGCAGGATCACTTTGCATTTACCTAAACTATTATTGGAAAATAAGTACAGACTTTTTGTAAAATATCTTTGTGTTGCATATGAAGGCATTAAATAAACCATACTCTATTCTAAATGCAAACGAATACATGGGAGCTAAGTAAAACAACTAGAAAATGGTCATTGTCGGGCTTTCCTTCAGATAATTTTTCTAATTAGAGAAATTGCTTAATCAGAAATATTTGAGGGTAAAATCCTGGCCCCATTGGAATAAATGGGTGCTTTGCAGTTGAGCCAGAAGTTCAGCTCTAGTGGAGATCAATAACTGATTCCATAGCACTTTGTGTAACTCTGTATTTTATGATATGGTATAATTTAAATAAGTTATGTCTAATTTGTTCGAAGTCTGAGCCTAAATGACTATCATGATCCCTGATCATAAACACATCATTTTTGGCCTTAGCTTTGTTTGTACACAGAAGAGCACTTTCTGCTTCCCTAGTAGAAATCTCGACAAAACATCTGCACCCCTGCGATTGGCAGGGATTGATTTGCTGTGAAGTACATGAAGGAATCCAGTTCCATTTTGGAGTTTTCAAACTCGGTGACTAAATTGGTGGCTTGTTTGTGCAAAATTACAGAGCGGGAGATGGAGTAAAGAGGATATACACGACCACAGGAAAGAGGTTACAGGAAAAAAACACATGGAATAGCTTAGAGCAGCCCCAAAATTTGTGAGTGGGCCACATGACTGGCCCTCCATCTCAGTGGTTTGCATGCAGCCTGTGCACCCCTGTCCCCCCACACACCTCTCATGCACTAGGCCACTGGAACCCTACACTTACCTTCTCCTTCCCCTCACTCCCAGAGCTTGAACAGCCACAAACAGCTGATTTGTGATGCTCCAGCTCTGTGGGGCGGGGGGGGGGAGGAAGGGGGAGGTATGGGGACTGTAGTGCTCTGAAAGTGCTGAGAAGGAGGGGGAAGAGTAGGATGTGTACTAAATTTAACTTTATTCTGAAAAATTGAAACAAAATGTAATATGAGAGGCAAGAGCAGCATTGCAGTGGTCATATTGCCTGGGTGAGATTGGAAAAGGCTTGTGTGATATCCATTCCATCTCCCTGCCCATGCATGTGTCACGGAGTGGGGAGTCTCTGGGCCCTGTACTCCCATCTGCAGCCAGATATGACTCTCAGCCAGCAAGTAGAACAGAAGGTTTATTCGTTCACAGGGATACAGCGTAGCACAGACTTGTTAACACAGGAACCAGGAGCACTTAGTACAAACTCCTGGGGAGAGGGGGGCCCAGAGCCAGGCCCCTAGGCCCCCTCCATGCATCCTAAGCCAGCCCAGACTCACACACTCAGCAACTGGTCCCAGCCCTGCAGGCAGCCCCGCCTCCTCCTTTTTCCAGCTTCCTGGCGGGGAATAAAGTGTCACCTGATGTCACCTGGTTGCTCCTCCCACCTAGGTTCAGGTTACAGGAGAGCCTGAGCTATTGTTGTGTGCGTGCTAAGATGGGACAGCCTGGGGCAGCCTCCACCTCAGTGAGAGTCACACCCAAAACTCCCATCCCCAGCTCAGCACCAGTGCTGTGCCCAGGGAAACTGAGGCACACACACAGAGTTACAACAGAGCAGCACAGGATAGTAGAAATCACATACAACATAACAAAGCAAACAGAGTGAATACAATCCCCACTTCGTCACAGCATGATTGTTCTCTGCTGTACATTTTCAATTGTCTTCACCAATTGTTAGATAATTCCCTTAATAGCCTATGATTAACATCTTCCAGATTGACTGATTTATATATGTTCATAATTTTTGAAGGCTCTTAGGTCTTTTTTTATATATATAAATCATTAGTTTGCAGGGTCTTTTTACTCATTGATGGTTTAAATCTCTTCTTTTCTTTGTTTTTCTTGCTGAAGACCAACTTTTATCAGCAATTTTTGAGTTATTAATTTTCATTTGTATGTTTAATTTTATCTGTTTGGGTTGTATATAAAAGGATGCTTGCCCCTAGGTGTAAACTTCCAGAAACTATAAGAAAAGTAAGACAAGAAGCAATAGGCTTAAACTGCAGCAAGGGAAGTTTAGGTTAGACATTAGGAAAAACTTCCTAACCGTCAGGATGGTTAAACACTGGAATAAGTTGCCTAGGGAGGTTGTGGAATCTCCATCTCTGGAGATATTTAAGAGCAGGTTAGATAGACATCTACCAGGGATGATCTAGACCAGTGGTTCCCAAACTTTTTGGCATCATGCCCCCCTTTTTGATTTTTGAAAAACCCTCACCCCCCCCCCCCCAAAAATAGCAGCAAAACTTGTTGAGTAAAAAAAAAAAGAAAGGAACTGAGCGGGGCAGCAAAACTTGATGGGCGGGGAGGCTGGGTCGCCTCGTGCCCCCCCTGGAATTTCTTCACCCCCCCCCAGGGAACCCATGATCTAGACGGTATTGGGTGCCATGAGGGCAGGGGACTGGACTCAATGATCTCTCGAGGTCCCTTCCAGTTCTAGTGTTCTATGATTTATCAGAATAAAAATACACTAGATGAATGGCAGCATGCCTCACAAAATCCTGCCCTTCTGTAGAGCAAAATAAAAAAAATCCTCATCTGTTTCCCAAAATTTGTTTGGGCCTCATTCAGCTCAGCCCTTGTCAAATGTCTGTCCAATAAAATAGTCTTTGCTGCATGCCCTGATGGTTGGGGTGCAAGGGCTGTGGCTGGGGGTGCAGGCTCTGGGTTGGAACTGGGGATGGAACTTTGGGCTACAGGAGGGGGCTCCAAGTTTGGGGAGGTTTCTGAGGTGGAGGTTGGGATGCAGAAGAGGATACAGGCTCTGGGCTGGAGGTGCGGGCTTTGAGGTGGGGTCGGGGTGAGGGCTTTGGGGTGCAGGAGGGTGCTCAGGGCTGGGGGCAGTTCAAGTTGGGATACAGTTAGGGCTTGAGCTTACTGTGTGGCTCCTTTGTGGGCCCATTGGGGGGGGCACTGCACCCCCTCCTCTGCAGCTCTGTGCTGGCGCCGGTGGGAAGGGGCTTCTCCCTCTCCAGTCCCCGGCAGCTTCAGGGGTTCGGGAGAGAGGTCTCTCCTGCTGTAGCCCTGATCCTCTGTGTAGGGCTTAATGGGAAGCTACAGGGCAATGCAGCTTAGGGGAAACTTAGAAGATTCATGATATTTCTATCAGTGGATACCCAGAATCAGGAGAGTATGTATTCCTTATTTTAAAAATACAGTCTAGTAACTCTGACTGTGATCATTGTTCATATTAATTTCTAGGTTGCCCCCTCCCTTTTTAAAAATTGCTTACCCTTTGGCCTCAATGATGTCTTGTAGCTGTAGATACTATAGGTTAATTGCCATTTTCTTAAATGTTTCCTCTGATCAGGTTTAAACTCTTTACCTTTCACGTTAATTGAATAGTCTTTTGTTCATATACTTTGAAATGGCGAAGTATGATAATGGACTTGATTGATCTAATCTGTAACTCCTGAGCATCTCTGATAACTTGGACTCTCATTTTTATGAACTAGTTAATTAGTCTATATTACGTGCTGACAAAGAAAACTCTTGAAGTAAAAACTTTTGTGTGTATCTTTGATGTCTCTCTTGGTACCATTAACATTTCAGACAGAAATACCATATATGGTCCAGACTGCTTCCGATTTTCATGTTCAAATATTATTGCTTGGATATGGAAAAAAATAGCCTTGAAATGAGTTTTTTAACAAGCTGTGGAGAATGAAAATGAAACTGTTGTGCTTTGATGTGCTGGAATTTAGTCTTAGTCCTTTAAATATTGGTCAGGTAACCTAATCACAACAACCACATTCTTTGTTAGCAGTCTCAGCAGGGAAGGCAGGAATTGATTTGGCACGGAGACTAACCTTGCACCCCTTGAGGTGGTCTCCTTAGGACAGCGGGGAGGCGCATAAGTGGATTAGCGGGGGGGCCCTCACAAGGCTGGCTGGCAGTTCAGTACTTTCCATGAGCATTACAACCTGGTTGTGACCATAGCTCAGCTCTGTGCAACAAGTGAAACACATTATCTATTCCCATAGCATGCATTCTTCTCTTCACACTTGTTTTTTATTCCCTTCTCAGACAAAGCTTTTCCATTGCATTTGTACCCTCAGTTTGTAGTAGTAAGATGTGAATGTGACTAATGCAGATCAGTCTCCTAACTGTTTGAAGCAATAATGACTGATGGGTAGAGTATTTCCTGGCCACCAGGGACCATCTGGAAGAGGTCTTTAACCCATCTGGTAATTAACTGCCAGGAAATGATTGACTCTGAGATTGTTATTGCTGTTGTAAAGCAAATAGATTTTTTTCTTTCCTCGCCATGTCTGTTTCATTAGCTACCTAATGTGCTGTCCCTAATTAATATTTTTTCTTTACTGAATAGTTTATTATGTGTATAGATAGTTGTCTAACATGCACTAGGAGCTTTACAGACATAAAATGTGATTGCTGCCCAGAAGAGTTTACAACCTGGGGCCTCAGTTGTGCATTTAGATCTGTACAGTGGACCCTCATTGAATTAAAAGGGTCTCTCCAGCAGGTTCAAAGGTCTGTCCCCTCATGCAGCACCTTTGAAAGGAGGAAAAATTGAAGAAATCTGGGCAGAGCCCCCTCAAAAGTCAGTGTTGGTACATACCATTCATAATGTTCCATGAATTATGAGTACCTCCGATTCTAATGCAATATCCTGATGGCACATCATCAATGTGCAACTAATCACAGATGCAAACAGAATCTGTGTGATTTCTCCATTCAACTGACAGGAAACAACTCGTCTGGGAAAAAGAGCAGATTGGACCACTAATTATGTGATCTGAGGCTGTGGGTGTTTCATATGTCAGTTACAAATTGTAATCTGATCAGAAATTTAATCACAATTGAAAATGCCGAATAGTGAATTTAAGAAGTGTGTCTTCTGAAAAACATTAAATCAAAATGTCTTTCAGTATGCTGCTATAAAATACTTATGGAAACTTTTGAATCCACTTTACATATACATAGAATGTAGAACTATGTTGATATGCAAACTCCAGTTCATTTTATTGTATTTTGTTTTGTTTGAGTATGGCAATAAAGTGCCAGAACGAAAAAGGTTCAGTAAATCTGCTCTGATATGTAGAAAGAGATTTGATGGTGGGCTTTAGTGTACTTTTGTCTGTCAAGTTTGTATTAGAAAATTCAGTCTCGCCTCATTGGTGCAACCATGATTTCATTAGGCTACACCGCTTACATGTGCCATTGATTTCTTGTCATGATTAAGAACACATTTACAAATAAAACCTGAGGAAGGAAGGAAAGAATGTTAACACTGACAAAAATTGAAGACTTGTGATCGGGAAGTCTTTGAAGTGCATGCAGCGTGGGTAATCCTTGGTTTTAAAAAGGAAATATATAAGTGTAGATTAATTATACCGTGTTTTTTGTTTTGGTGGGAGGGGGGTTAATATGAAGAATATGCATAAAATTAGAATAGGTCACTGCTAACCAAAGGCTAAATTCTGAACTTCTTATTCACTGCTTGGTCAGGCAATTTTCCATTGAAGCCAGAAGAGTTTTGTCTGAGGAAGGATTACAAGACAGTGAGCAAAGACTTTAGGATTTGGCTCTATGATTATATATCTTAGGTACATAGGAAGCGGTGGAATTATTTTTACATGTCTGGCAGCACTGCATAGTTAAGGGTACTTTATAAATCATCTTCAGCATATGTATAACTTACAGCTACACTGTTCCTTTGGGTATGTGGAAGGGGAAATGTCAACTTCTTGGCGACATATCCTGTCCCCAACTCCTGCAAAGAGCTCACTGTGGAGTTAGTGGTTAATGAGTGGGGAGGGTGGAAATGGGTTTGCTATTTGCATCATCTCTTCCTATTTCCCATAGGAACCACTATGAAATCCAATGTAAAATGAATTTTGAGGCTAAATTTGAATTAGCTTCTTGTAGGGAGCCCCTTTCACTCTGTGGAACCTTCTTTTAGAAGAAGCTGCGAGGAGTCCTGTGGCACCTTATAGACTAACTGAAGTGTTGGAGCATAAGCTTTCGTGGGCAAAGACCCACTTCGTCAGATGCATGGAAGTGGGTCTTTGCCCATGAAAGCTTATGCTCCAACACTTCAGTTAGTCTATAAGGTGCCACAGGACTCCTCGCTGCTTTTGCAAATTCAGATTAACACAGCTACCCCTCTGATCCTTTAGAAGAAGTCTCCTAAGGCAGCTTCAAACATGGGAAGCCCTGACAGCCACAGCTCCACCGGGAAACTGCAGAAGCACAAGATCCTCTGCATGGACAGCTCTGTTTTCCGATTACACAGATCCCCTGTAATCCAGAAACTCCTAAGGCAAGCCCTCCTGTTTTTGTTTAGGGATGAAAAATCCATATCTCTTCCCCATCCCCAAGAAAATGGTCTGGAGTCTTTTAGTGGGCATTCCCATGGTGGGAAATGATCTGATTCCTCTCAGTGGGAACTCGCTCTTGTATGACAGTTGGACTGTGAGGTTAAAGCCTGTCTGCAATTTGTTTAAAGACACAGAAGAGTAATATAACATGGCCAATAATATTTGTGCCTTTACAGAAGAAATAATTCCCTGGCCTTTTTGTGTTGCAATTTTAGAGGCAGATTTTATTTTTTCAAGGATGATTTTGCAGTTCATTAATCCACACATAAAACAAAGCCCTTTGAGCGTTTAACAGTATTAGGTAAGATGAAGAGTGAGGGGGGATTTGATAGCAGCCTTCATCTTCCTGAAGGGAGGTTCCAAAGAGGCTGGAGAGAGGCCGTTCTCAGTAGTGACAGATGGTAGAACAAGGAGCAATGGTCTTTGGTGAAGCACTGGAATGGGTTATCTAGGAAGGTGGTGGAATCTCCATCCCTAGAGGTTTTTAAGTCTCGGCTTGACAAAGCCCTGGCTGAGATGATTTAGTTGGGGTTAGTCCTGCTTTGGGCAGGGGGTTGGACTCGACCTCCTGAGGTCTCTTCAAGCCCTATGATTCTATGATTCTATGGTTCTAGGAAGATTGGTTTAAACTATCTAGTGTATGTGTGCAGGAAATAATATCCGCAAATATATCTTGTATATTTTGGAGATAATGGATAAGGCTGTACTGCTTTAATGGTTGCCAGAGATCTCTCACAGAAAACAGTAAACAGTTTTGTTGTGAACAATATCAAATTTCAGTGAAAATTGTAGAATTCCAACTTCCTCTCTTAATTCTTCTCCACTCCAGATTTTTCTAATAGTTCCTAATCCTTTCCTCTATTATTAGCTTCTTTTAAGTGTTAAGCTCTGAATGTATGTATTCGTGTATAACTGTTGTCTCCTTGCCGGTGCTTTGCACCTACATTGCGACATCTTACTTATTATCTATTTATGTAAGACCATAAAGCATGCACAACTTGTCAGCATGCCATACAAAGAACATCATCCCTGTTCTAAGATACTCATGGGCTACAGGCACAAATGAGAACATAGGAGGTTTCTTAAATGAAAATATGGGAAAAGCCTGCACTGAGATCTCCTGATGCAGTTTCAAAGCTAAAAGACGGGGCCCATTCTGTTCATTACAGTAAAAGTGAAAGTTGCTAGTGGGAAGCTCTACTTGGTCTAGGTTTAGGTAAATAAAAGGAAAAGCCTCTAGATTACAAATCCTCTTCTCTCCCCCTAGAATGGAAAAGAGAATACTTAATGTTATCTTTTTCCCTGTTCCAGCATAACAGTAAAACTACCGTTTTAAACTAGAACTCAAAGCACACTGAAATTGTCTTGAAAATGTGACATTGTGTGTGTGTAAACAGTGAGACAAAACTCATCCAGTACTTAGCATATTTGTGGCATGGTTATGACAGTAAATTGAGTAAAGGTAACTTTAGAGAACATTGTTGTTCATAGGGTTGCCAGGTGTCCAGTATTGGCCCGGACAGTCCGGTATTTGCAGCCTCTGTCCGGTAAAAAAACCAGAAAAAACTGGACCTTTTTCTGTTTTTCTCGGATGGAAGGCCGCTTGGGACAATATTCCCCCTTTTTTTTTTTGCTCAACAAGTTTGGTCTTCTCCCATTTTTACTGAACCAATTTTTTTTCCCCACCATGTTCGGTATTTTTTCTGAAAATATCTGGCAACTCTAGTTGTTCATTACAAACTCCACTTGTTTTGTTCTAATCTGAATCCTTTTTAGTGAGCATAAAAGGCAATCTCTACAAAAAGTCACATAATAAAAAAGCAGGATTTTTAGTATTCTGTAATGGGAGTCAAATTATCACTGCTGTAGCTTGAAAAAATATTTTGTGAAAATGGCTGTATTGTTTTTACTCGGTGACCTAGAGGGCAGAGCTGTGTAAAAACTATTTATTACAACCTGTTTTCAGATTTCACGATCATTGTTTGTTCACAGATTTCTTACAGTGTGTTCTGTCCTGTAAGAACAGAAGATATATTCCCTGATCCGTGGATAATCTCCTGCAAATATTTACTGTCAAGCATATTGCCACAATAGTTCCATATTTTATGTTTAGCTGGAATAATTTGGCTAAACGGTCAGGATGTATCTAGAAAAAGGCCATCCATGCCAAAATAATTTTATTGTGGTCAGACATAAATGCTAAGTCTTAAATTGGCTGATGCAATAGTGATCATCAGTCAGTTTAGATGAGGGAAAATCATGTTCAAACTTGCACCAACACAATCTGTTAGCTGACATGGTGCTGAACTTGGCATATATTGCCAGTCAGTTGTGGTCAGCATTGTGTCAGGAAACTCACATTCGCAGTAAAATTTTATAAGTCTCATCAGCATCTATAGGGCTAATGGCATTGAGCGTCCTTCTGAAAATGCCCTATAGAATTTTGAAGAATACCAGTGTATTTATTAAGAAATCTAATGGACTCCTATAAAGACTACTCTAAATATCTATAGAATTGACAACAATAGTGTTTCTAGAGGCTTTTTTTAACTTGTAGCATTCTATAGCAGGAAAATATTTTTCTATTAAATTCTATAGGATGATTCAAAACCTTGAACTTAAGGGGTTTTTTTCTATTAAACTCAACAGAACTTCCAAAAGGACACTAGCTAAGCACTAAATGTTTCCAAGAATGGGCCCTATATTGTTAACTGTTTGGAGGGAAAAGTTCTGCCAAGAGTGCAAGGCAATCAAATCTAGCAGCACTCCGCTTGGAGGTGACTGAAATATCATAAGAAAATGGCTGTCATTATTTTGGCATGGATGGTCTTTTTCTAGATACATCCTGACCATTTAGCCAAATTATTCCAGCTAAAGAATTTTATAAAACAACGGACCCTTTCTAGAGTGAACTTGTCAGTTGCTCTTGTGTATTTGTCATTTAGTTGTTTAGATGAGACCTAAGAACATTTTAGTGACTATATCCTAGCTTGGAAGGTTCTGAGATAACTTCTCACTTGTCTCCTAGGAAGGAAGGTGTACATATCAGAGGACTTAATGATTTGGCATACACACCATTGAGAGCTCTTTGTTTTGGGGACTTTTTTTCATGCAAGTCTAGAAGTGCCTCTTAATTAGAAAAAAATCCAATTAAGAATAGGCCAAGTTATTCTCCTCCACTGGAAAGAGTATTTTATTGCAATAATAGTCCTCGTGAATTATTTATTAGTTTTATTTGCTTCTGTTCTATTAACATCTGTTACACGTGTGAGATATCATCATTGTCGCTGACTTCTCTAAGGATCATTTTTGTACAAAACAAAGATTAAAAACATTCACTAGAATGCTGGCTTCTTTGACTGCAAGACAGTTGATTGCCAATATGGGTATGCACACATGTTTGTCTGTGGTATCCAAACAGCAATTGTATTATTGTTGATGAAGGTGGGAGTTATGCTAGTGCTTAAACTAAACCTGGCTTGTTTAACAAGTTATCTTGATTTTCCTTCTTATGTAAACGATAAGAATGCATGTATATAAACTTACTTGTCCAACTTTTGGTTGTCTGAAAATTGATTATTTCTCTACGCATCTATGCATTTCTCTTCTACTTTGGCAAAACCCTGTTTTTCTGAAGAATTTTATTCTGACTACCATGCAAAAAAAGAGAAAAAGCTACTCTTCACAAAGTTTCTTTTACTGGATGGGCTGGACATTCCCCATGAGTTACACTATATAGGCCCAAAGGAATAATGGCTTCCTTGAAACAAGTAGATTTGGGAAATTTCAAATATTAATCAAAAACTGCTCCTCCTCCCATTCCAACCTCTCAGTTTCTTTGCCTGTAACCTTGTCGTAATTCTTCACGCTGAACTCTTTTCCTTAATTTTGAATTTTTATGAATCTTCCATAATGACAGTGGAAACTCCATTGCTATAGAAATCAGTCAAAGTAGAGACTACTTTGTCTCACTCTGGAGTATTGCAGGTACCCTCAGTATTGAATAACTGGAACCCGGAGAAGCAAACTTCATATGTACAATGCTTTTGCTTGCCTCCTTGCATGTACACAGAATATTTTATCCTCAAATTCCTTTGCTACTATTCCTCTCTGAACCCAGTTCAAAACTGTATAAGCATTTCCCATGTGAGTTTGAATTTAAACTACTTCTTACTCCCCCGGATCTCTTAGCACCCAATTTTAGACCCTCCCTGCAATCTCCCTGTTTTGGGTCACCATCTTTCTGCTGGTCTTGCTATTTGGAAGTGTCTACCTGTATCTCATCACCTCATTAGCACTTCCAAACTTTTCATATCTATCTGGAAATATAACTTTTTCCCTTTGTACCTTTTGATGATCTCTTGGTCTCTCATTTTTCTGTAATGTATTTATTATTTAACTTTGTCATGAACCTACTTAATTGTGAAATATATTTTGGGACATGGCTTGTATGAAAAATGCTACAAATTACAGTTAAATAAGTATAGTGCTGAAATTATCATCAAATAGTGTAGAGCGTTTATAACTTTTTTTGTCAAATATCAAAATCAGTAATTCATTTAATTGAATGTTATTTTTAAGTGAAAATCATTATATGATACATTCTATTTATAGAAGTGACCTTTTTCTCCCTTCTTCCCTAGTCCAAGGTATATACTCGCACACCAACATTATATCTGGATTTCAAGCTGGACAAAGGAGCTAAGCACATTCAGCCAGTTACAAAAGGTAGGAAAAAGATTTTATTGGTCAGTTCAATAAAGAAATTGAAGACACTTCTCCTGTAAAGGGTTGGGTATTAATCTCTGTATCTTTGTATCATTATGTGCAAAATATTCTCCTTATGGAGTGGTCTGTAGCCTCAGAGTTTAAAAATTTCAATATGGCAGTTAGTTACTTGTGGCCAAATTTTGCCCCTGAATACAGGGACATAATTCTCATTGATGTGAGTATTGTCCATGTATCCAGGGCTGAAGATCCTTCCCTGTAGCTGAATATAATATTATATCATGTCAAATTCTAGTGTCTGAAAACCATTAATAAGTGGGAGATGTAAAACTAGTCCAATTAATGTGATTTTGGGAGACTGGTTTGCAGAAAGGGATGTACCTGGTTTGAATCCACAAGTTGGTAGTGACTAAAAATCAATACCTCCCTCACCTCTTTATTGGTTTGAGTAAAAGGATTGGTGCTCTCAGAGTTGGGGTCTAAATAGGGTTGCCAGCCCACCAGAATAGGCCTGGAGTCTTCTGGAATCGGCATTAATGTCTCTGTGACTACTGAAAGCACTCCAGGAGATTTCAATGGGATATTTTAAGAAAATGACATTACATCATGTTAGAAAAAAATCCCCTGTAATAGCTGCAGTCAGAGTTGGTAAACCTAGTCAGGGGTTCACATCACAGTAGGCACTGTAGTATCTTTATTGTTGTTCTCAGAGGAGAAATTTAATAGAACAGTAGCAAGAGGACTAACCTACTCTTTACCCTTGACAGTGGTTTCACTGCATTGAGGTTGAACTACTGGAGAGAAAATTTGCACATAGATGCCTGCATTGTGCCTTGTCTGTGGATAAATAGGCCCTTCACTCATTGTTCCACTCTAGGTTCAGTGGCTCTTCCTTTACAGAGAGGATGGGCCTTCCATTATTTTGGTGTACTGTGCACATCAGTCCCAGTCATTGGAAAGGCTCAGCACTAAATTCACTTCAGTTGGGAACAGTTACGAAAATGAAAACAAAACCAAGCTAATAAACAACTTAAAGTTAATTTGTTAGTTCCTTGTATTGGCCTGTGAGAAGCCATTTCAAATGTCATCAAGAATCAACCATTTTGCTAATTTGATAGTTGGACAAATGGTAAAATATTATTAAAGCTCAGACCACTTAATCCACACAATTTATTTGTAGTATTTCAAATATTGTTGTCTCACTATTTCCTTGGATGTACATTTTAATATAGCCTTTGTATATTTGTTAATTAACAGACTACACTCTTGATGTTCTATAGCAAATACCAATACAATGTGGAGGATTACCCACTAAATCTACTGTAAAGTCGTAAGGAAACAGTCTAATAAGTATGGGATATTAATGTGTAGCTACTTCTCTCCTGAAGTGGCTATTAATGTATTTATATCCCATTTCCAGTTTTTCTTTTGATTGTCCCATTGATCCCTTCAGAGTAGGCACATCTAAGAGTTAAGCAGCAAGTCAGTTACATTGTTTTCTCAGAAAACAGATATGTGTGCACAATATTTTTACAATAGCAGGTGAAGCATGTCAATAAAATTTTAACCATCACATTCTATGTCACTTGCAAAGAATCTAGGGCCCAGTTCTGCAACCATGTGGTGTTTAACCATTCCTCTCATGAACAGTCTCAGTAAATTCAGCAGGGCTGCTCATGTGTTTAAAGGTTGGCAGGATTGGGCTCATAATTAGCAAAATCTCCAACATAAGCAAATTCCTTCACATTTGCAACACATTTTTTATTGTTAGCTCAAGAAAAAAGAATTCAGTGTTGTTCATCACTGTAACTGTTCTGAAGTATTTGCATAACAAATTGATTTTACTTTTAGTAAAACAATGCAGAATTGTTTGCTGCTTTCACATTTACCAGAGAAAAAAATGTTCTTGGGATTTCGGAACATGCTACACATAGCAGAAAAACAAATTATCTTTTTACAGATTTTTCACAGGTTTCATCACATACAGGCCAAAACCAACAGGGGAGCAGATAGTGTAGGAGCCAAACCTGATTAGCAAGGTAAGCATGAAAGAACTAGATTAGACATGGGGCAAATATATTATCATGGAGGAGAAGATAGATGGATTTAGCAGTTGCAAGCCATACTCTTGGGCAGTGTTAGTGAAGCGTCAGACCTTTGTGTGGGAGTTTACCAGAGATGTGGTACTCTGAAACATGCATTGTCTATAATTTAAAAATGTTAGACTTGCAGTAGGAGACAGAAGGATATTGGAATACATCAGTGGTTTTCACACTTTTTTTTTCCCATGACCGAGTTGAAGAAAATTGTTAATGCCCATGACCCAACATAATTTGAATAAAGTGTGGGCTCCAGGGTGGGGCTGAGGACGAGAGCTCTGGGCTATAGTAGGGAACTCAGGCTTTGGCGATGTCAAGACTGGGGCAGGAGGGGCTTACCTCAAGCAGCTCCCGGTCAGCGATGCAGTGGGGGTGCTAAGGCAGGCTTCCTGCCTATCCTGGCACTGCAGGCTATGCTGCACCCCAGAACCAGCTAGCATCAGGTTCCCAGCCAATGGGAGTGAAAAGCTAGTGCTCAGGGCAGAGGTGCGTGTGGAGCCCTATGCACTCTTCTACCCCCTCTCCCAGGAGCCAGGCCTGCTGCTGGCCACTTCTGGGGCACAGCACAGTCTGCAGTGCTAGGATGGGCAGAAGCCTGCCTTAGCACCCCCACTGGTCACTTGATCCCCCTGTAGCAACGAGACCTAGTGCCTGATATTCCATGACCCAGTACTGGGTCGCAACCCCTAGTCTGAAAACCACTGGAATATACCCCTCTTTTTCCAGCAATATGTTTTATAAAAGTGATGCAGAAAGAACAGAAGGGGAATGGCTAAAGGAAGGAATTAGGGATTTGGAATGCACAGAGAAAAGAGATGAAAGATACTTGACAATTTAGAAGACCTGGAGCACCAAAAATAGCTTTTGGTTTATTCTACAGATGTTTCATGGACATTACAGTCATAACATATTCAATTGTCAGACATGATATTAGAAAGTTAGTTAAAGTGCTGCTAGCACCACAGACAATACAGTTAAAAATGTACAGTAAAATTTGTGTTATCCGGCATGCTCTAGGATTAGAGTGTTCCGGTTATCTAAAAATTCCAGTTATTTGAGGGTCCCCATCAACCTAAGAAAAGCCAATGGACAATAATAGTAAAACTCAGGTTTTTTAATATTGATAGTTTTGTAGTGTGAGGCAGTTTGTCTCAGATTTCTATTTTGAGTTTAAGATGATTAGTACTTCTTAAATAAAAAATTGTTAAGCCAATCATGGTAAACCAAGCCAGGCCTGTGTGCCTGAAGATGTGACAGTATTTTGGCTGGGAGCAATGCCAGTTAACAAAGTTTTCTGGTTAACAGAGTGCCAAATTACAAAGATTTCACTGTAATAAAGGATTGCTCAACTGCACTTCTGGAGAGCCTCTGTCACACTGAAGTACATGTGCCTTTGATACCCGAACGTGGATACACGAAGATTTAATTTATCTCCATTTCTTTTCTCCTTCATAACTGACTTTTTTTCCTGTCTCAGTCCCTAGTGATGTCACAAAATTCACTCCCTCTTTGACAGATAGAGTGTGATGTCACATACACCGTATTATTGTCTCACCTAATGTCACATACACTGTATTATTGTTGCAACTATATTAATCCGGTCTGTTCTTCAGAGTAAAAAATTGTGGAGGGGAAGAAATTAGTTAAAAATTTCTGACACAGAACTGGGTATGGCCATTTGTGGCTTTTCTGAGGATTGAGATGAGTATGAAGTGCTTTCCAGCTCAGAAAAGCTGCTTTCAGCAGCTTTCACTAGTGCAGCTAGTGCAGCTTTGTCTAGATTCATTGCCAGTTTTCCAATGGTGGGAAAGCTAGTAGCTAATATACCCTAGCACTCATGATAATGTCATTGATGGAAGAACTCTATAATCAAACGGAAAACTAGATTAGGGTTTGGGAAGGCTGCATTGAGTCGCTTTCATTACCCAAGGCCAGCACTGACTGACTGATGATAGGATACTAGGCATTCAGCAGAACATCATTTTCTTTTGAGACCTCAAATATACCCATGACATTGTCTTATTGGCTCAGTTTGGTGAATCCCTGCTGCTGATGGTTGATCTGATTAGGCAAGAAGCAGAGTGCACTGATCTGGCTTTTAATCCAAACAAAATTAAGATCCTGGTCATTACAATCAAGCAGCCAACAGCTCTAGCTTACAAGCAGCCAAGTATTACCCTGTCTGGTTAAAATGCTGAGGAGAGGAGATGGCAACTGTCAAGTACTTGGGCAGCATCATTAACCAAGCTGGAAGATCCTCAAAAAAGGCAGACACTCCTATAGCAGCAGCCACCACCATGTTCCAGGCCCTTCCGCAGCCGCTGTTTGGGCCATCAGGACATCAAACTTGCAATGAGATGTGGATCTATAATACTACACTTACACCCAGTCTACTGGATAGCAGTATAATGTCAGAGCTGAGGAAAGATGAAGAGTGGCACGTTGATGGTTTTGATTCTTGCTGTCTTTGTCAGCTACTCCATATTGAGTGGCAGAACAAGATCAGTAATATGAATATGTATAGCCAGATCCACTAGCCATCTCTGTCAATTCTTGGTCTTCTTACAATAGAGGACTTCTGAATTTTGAAGTGCGTTCACCAGCAAATGCTGCTGCAGAGATACCAAGTCACCTTATTGGCTCACACAAGCTTGCTTGTTGCACTGAAATCAAGGCTTGATGGAAATCTATGAATTATATTCTGCACATCTTATTAAATATAGCCATCTTTTTTAAAAGCTGTCTCCAAGAAACACTCAGGTCCAGAGACATCCCAGCCTCTGCCATGAAGTTCGTAATTGTTCTGAAACAATAACATGGATAAAAACTTAAAAAACAACAAATAGACTAGTAGCACCTTAAAGACAAACAAAACCTATTATTGCTTACAGACAACCCCCTAACCTGAAATGTATTCTTTCTGATAACCATGCCACACAATCACATCATAAGCCTCCAGGAACCCGGCCCTGCAACCAGAAAAGATGCCAACTCTGCCCACATATCTACACTGCCGAATTCATCACTGGAGCAAACAACACAAGCCACAAAATCAAAGGGTCATTTGACTGCTCATCTAGTAATTTGATCTACGCCATCAAATGCCAACAGTGCCCCTCTACTATATATATTGGTCAAACTGGACATTCTCTGCAGGAAAGAATCAATGGACACAAATCAGATATACGTAAAGAAAATACTCAGAAGCCAGTGGCAGAACATTTCTGTTTACCTAACCATAAACTCACAGATCTGAAGGTGGCGGTCTTGTCATAGGCCAGCTCCTCAAGCCAAATACACAGGGAAAGCTTGGAATTACAATACATATGCAAATTCAATGCAATTACGAATGGACTTAATCAAGATATGGGGTGGTGAACCCTTTATCACTGAAGGTGCTAACAGCTTTCTGAATGGTATCCTTCCTGCCTTAGCAATCTATCCACTGTCTTCAATCTTTATCTACTCCGGTTTAGCACCCTTTCTCCTGATACTTTATGTATAGAGGTAGGGGGGTGGACAACAGAGCATCTTTCTCTCCCCCCCTCCCTTCCCTTCTCCTATTTATTTCGAGTTTTCTTATCCCCTAGTCATAACTCCGGTCATCTGAAGAAGTGGGCTGTGCCCACGAAAGCTCATGATACCATCTACATGTTTTGCAAATGGTCTGGTAGCACTTTATAGACTAACAAAACATGTAGATGGTATCATGAGCTTTCGTGGGCACAGCCCACTTCTTCAGATGACTGGAGTCCAGATCCAAGAATAAATAGGGGGGGGAGGAAGATGGGGGGAAAAGAGAGAAAAGGAGGGTGAAAGAAAAAAAGAGAGAGAGAGACTGTGAGTAGTTGGTTCAAATAGTTACAAGAGGCTGATAAGAACAATTGGCACCTCCATTGTTTGTTTGTTTGGTTAAGTCATTAGGATGTGGAAGGTAGTGTGTGAGCCAGCTGATGTCCCTGTTCATACCATTTTCATAAGAATTAAACTTGTAAATGAAGTTAAGTTCCAATGTTTCCCTGTGTATTTGGCTTGTGGAATTGGCCTGAAGCAACAAGGTGACTTGGAGCTTTATTAATGAGTGTCCAGGCAGATTAAAGTGTTCTCCAACAGGTTTTTGTGTATTGCCTTTTCTATTTATGGATAACAACAGCATAATATCTCTGTGGTCACTACATTCACCCTTACTGTCCTTTTCTGAGTGGAGGCAGAATAACTCCCTTCTTCAAGTCATTGTGGATGATAATCAGTGCACCAGATCGTTTGGAATAGCCTGTGCGGCCATGGTGCAATATTCTTACATGTCTTGAGTAGCTCATGGATGACATTATGGACTTCTTATGGTTTCACATATTTCAGTTTATGGGCTGCAATCCAGGTCTCTTCTTGGTTGAAAAAGGTGGCTGTACCAGAACTTTCTGACCCATTTCAGTCAGAAGGTGAACAGAAGGCAGTGGACTGCTGAGGAGTGTCTTGAAATGATCTTCCCACTGATACAGCTGATATTGCAGACTCGGACTGACTCTTTACTTGACAACCTGGTGCCACTTTCCCCTTCAAACATTGTAAGTTGAACATAAGATGTGGGGATTATGCGTGTTCCAAATGGGCTGCACGAGTGGAACACTAGCACAAAGACATGATGTTCTGCAACTTATACTTCGGATCAAATGCTGTCTTCAGCTCTCAAAATGTACTTACCCGTATACATTCAGTGGTGGATTATTTTGAGCTACAAGATGAATATATTGGAAATCTAAAAGTATATTCTATCCCTAAGCTTAGTATAGAAATTGAGTGTAGAAATGGAGAATTCAAAGCACCAAACAGCCCGGGTATTGTATACAATGTTGCTGTTTCCCAGTTATATACAATTTCTGTTAGAGAAATTCCATTATGTCATTTTCTCATTTGTATTCTAATTCTAAATATTTCTTTTGGCCTGCCCACATTGCCAGTGAAATCAACAGTTAAACTCATTTTTTTTACTGGGAAGGGGACTGGGGGCATTAGAAGTTTTAGCAGAACTTTTAAATCTGGGAACATAGCAGAGGGAAAGACTACATCATCAGAATAAAAAAAACAACAACCCTCTTTCCTGAAACAATAGGATTATAATAATGCCAAGTAAGTGCTGTGAGCTCTACCTGGTCTCTAGGGCTGTGAGCTCTACCTGGTCTCAGCACTCTATGTTTAACGAGTCTTTCCCTATGTTTCTATTTCTGGAGATAGCTAGTGACCTTAAAACAGAAGTTTATGTATTATGTTTTTCCAGCCTAATGACAGACTGATAAACAGAGTCCAACTATCTTCATGTTCAGGGCCGCATGCCTGGGGGGGGAGAGGTGGAATGTAGATTTTTTTACAATTATTTTCGGCGGTAGTTCACATGCAAGTACTATTAGATGTTTTCTTTAAATTTTTGGGGGGGAGACTTGGAAGGAAAATCCAGATGGTATTTCAGAGGGGCATGCTTTACTGCTATAACAAGTCTCCAGCATAGATGAAAACAGCATAATAATAGTTTGTGTATACCACTTTTAGATTTCCAAGTATTTTACAAATTAGGGAAACTGAGGCACTGGGCAGTGAAGTAATTTACACAAGGTTAGTGGTAGAATCAGAACTAAAACTTTTGCTTCTGTAACTGCTCTAAGCACTGTACCAAGCAGCTTTTTCAGAGTCTGCATTTCAGATAGATAGGTGATGTAAGTGTATTCCTTTATTGGGTTTATGAAAAGTTTGCTGTGTTTTTTTTTTTCTTTTGGAAAACTTAACAGGTTGCCTGATTCTCCCACTACAGGGATAAAAGTAAATCTGACCAATAGCCTTGCTTCTGACCTGTGCCAGATGTAATTATAGATCCAAAAAGAAGCACTGTGTTAATTTTGTTTATTGGTAATAACTGAATTTTAAAATAATTATTCACAAAATCCTTGTTACTGCAATGTTACCATTGCAAAATTAATCAAACAGAAAAAAATCTCTAAAAATGTGAAGGCTAATGTTTCAATAGCAATGTTATCTTGGCTGCATTGTGCAAAGCCAATTACAGGATAACACACAGTGGATATTAACCACTACACTGAAGAATCTGATCAGTAATTGAAAATAATATAAACCTTTTTAACTCACACTAATGACTGGGAAATCCATGCAAATTATTGAATTTAGGAAATTACTAAGTATGTGAATAAGAAGGCTCTAATACAATCACCAATGAGAATAGTGTATATATATCTCAAATGAGAAACCACAACTTCTCTTAAATTTAATTATTTCTTCCAGTAACATTAAATTGAAAGATCATTACAGAACAAGAAAGGCATCCTTACATTTAATTACTCTCCCTTGTGACTTACATGGTGGAGGTGATCAATCAAGTGTAGCTAATAATAGAAGAAGGCTTTGAAACTAAAGTATGTGGTAAAAATGTTATTCATGGGTTTGGAATGGATTATAGAGAAAATACTTACTAGGGGTAAATTCATCATTTTGTCTTACAGAAGAGAAATGAGGAAAAAGCTAGGAACACTTTGAAGAAATTAGTGGGCCAAATCCTTATAAAGAATAAATTACTGAAATGATACTAATGGAGCATATGGCTGCAGGTGTTTAGAAGCATTGCACAAAGAGAAAGGATCCAATATTATACTAAACTGTCTTCGTAGATAAGGAGAGAAGACTGAAAAAGCTCTGAGGCTAATACAGAATTACTGTGAGGAAAGTAATAAAGTGAACATGATTCTGGAATTTACATTTCCAAACCAGGAAAGGGAATCAAAAATATCTCTTATGAAATAAAGAGTTAAATGCTTTTCCTTCCAATGAGAGTTGTGTGGAATTTGTGGTATTTTCTCAGAGACTTTATGCAGCCAAAACAAAAGGTGGAGAACAAACACACTGAAAATTATTTAAGCTAAGCTAACATCTGAGAGGGCTGACAGGAAAGTTTGGAAAAATTAATTTTAATGCAGTTAAAATGTTTACAGTCAGGTGAAGTAAATGATCTCGTGGGGTTATTTTCTGAATTCCATAATTAGTCAGTGACCTGTCTGGTCATGCAGCACAGTTATTTAAAACATTTTTTCAAGGATGGAGTCACTCAGATTGAATATAAGAGGAAAAGAAAAACAAATCCAGAATGTATATACCAATTTCATTGTATGGCTAAATATTTAGAGGAGTTCTTCCAAAACTAAAGGTAGGAACCAATCAGAATATGTCAAAGGCAGGATTGTAGGACCAATCCTGTAAAGTATTGAGTGCTTCTTCAGGGACAATGAAATCCTGAAGTGGCAGGAGTGACCCCAGTGTTAAGAAGACTTCAGGGGTGCCATACTTGCTTGAATTCCAATATAAACAGCTTAATTAAGGCAGAGTTAAGATGTGGGTGCAGAGTTAATATGTGGGTGCATCTTATAAACAGCAGGCTCTTCCTGGCCATGGGAGTTTAAATGCCCCACATGAAAAGTTAGAAATTCTGAGGTGAGGCCCACTTTGCATGTCCTGTACAAAGGTAAAATAAAGAGCCAAGATCAAATGTGAGAAAACTAGGAATTGCAGGGTTAAGGTTTCATTTCTCAGACAAAACATACATTCACACACAATCTTAACCTTGGGATCTCAGCATGTTGTAGTAGCATACTTTGGTACGGAGAAGGGAGAGGAGAAGATCATGTTGAAAATGTGTATCTCTTGTTTTTTACTTGTTTCAAACTAGTAATATTAAGGTAACATTAGGAAATTGTCTCAGAGGGGTAGTTCCCTGTTAGTACCTACGGTGCCATAGGACTCCTTGTGGTTTTTGCAGATACCCACTAACAGATTTATTAGATCCTCATTTTATTAGGATATTGGTTTAATGTATGGTTATCCGGACCCATTGTAACTGTGGCTGAGTTGTTGGCAACAAGGAGAAAAAGTCACTCAGTAGGTCCATTATTATTATTTATCATTTATATTGTGGTAGCATTTAAGGCTCAGTCCCCATTGTGCTAGGCACTGTACATGACCATAAATGAATGAGATGGTTCATGTCCTGGAGTGTTTAGAACTAAGTCCAGAAGCAGAGAATCAGTGATGCTGTACAGATCACATTCAGACTTGCATTGGATTATATGAATTCGAGACTTGGTTTGGAACTGAAGTAAGCATAGAGAAAAAGGGATTTTCTTTGTTAGGGACAAATGTGATATTCCAAATTCTTTGTGCCACCCACAAGTGTTAGGACTGTACAGTTTTATATAGACAAGGTGGGTGAGATACTGTCTTCTTGTGTCTGAAGAAGAGATCTATGTGGTTCAAAAGCTTGTCTCTCTCACTCCCAGAAGTTGACCCAATAAAAGATATTACAGTAATTACTTGTTTAACACATGCCCGCTTAACATGTTTTTGCAATAGCACGATTTTTTTTTAGGGAACGTTTTTCGAGTAACACAACTGTCCCCAAAATAACATGAAAATAATCAAGTGGCGGACTACTTTGCACAGCAGTATAAGTTGGTGAAAACAGTGGTAATATGCGTGAGCGGATGAATACATGTGGTCGCAGCGCTCCTCTGCTCGCTCACATGTTTATCTTTGTATTTTAACAAACCGTGGCAACTTGTGTTTATAGGTGATGTAATAAACATTTTTATGAGAATGATCCTGATCATGAACGGAGCTCAAAAGTAGTGAAAAGCTTAGAAAACACCATATCTTGCTACAAGCAACTTTACAACAAAAAACAAAAAGCAGCAAAAGCAGCTCTCTATCAAAAGTTTTTGTCGTTTTCAACCTAAAAAAAAAATCAGCTGATGAAAAAGATAGACCTGTTCCATCTACATCATCTAATGTTGATGTTGACCCACCACC
The DNA here is from genome assembly GCA_032595735.1 of Pelochelys cantorii. NCBI lineage: Eukaryota > Metazoa > Chordata > Testudines > Trionychidae > Pelochelys > Pelochelys cantorii. Next base: position 137,974,653 of record CM064326.1, on the reverse strand, counting down.
AACAAAAAATTGACTTCGCCACCACGACCTGAAACACAACCCCCACCATTTCCATTATTTTTAATGAGAAAATTGACCCCGCATAGCACGTTTTCACTTAGCACGAACATTTTCAGAAATGTATCTGTCGTGTTAAATGAGGAATTACTGTACCTCACTCACCTTTTCTCTTTAAAATTCTGGGACCAACAGAGCTACAACATCACTGCAAACAACAATTGTGCAGAAGCCTAAATTAATGTGGGAGATAAAAATGTGCCCCATAACAGACACATGGGAATTTTTTTTCCAGAATGAGTAATGTTGGAGAACTTTCACCTAGTTTTTATTTTTGAACATATTTTTGTGCTTATTTTTAGTGATATTTCTGCCTACTTTCTTTGCTAAAGTTCCGCACAACTAATAGAAGAAACTGGATAGTTATGCAGAAGAAATAGTAAAAGTGACCACACACACACACACAAAAAAAAAAAAGGAAAAAATATCTAATTGTTTACAGTTTTAGTAATCTCAGGTATTACTTTTAGGAGATACAAAATTTGCAGATGAAAATATGAGTTTTTAAATTGTAGGTGTCATTTTAAACTGGAATGAATCTATATAATTACAAGAGCCACTATGGAGTGTATCACGGAAACCAAAGCATATAGTATCAGTATAATTCCATGCAGTATTAAATATGAGTACATTAAGATTATGTATGCTAACCTTTAATATTGCTTGATTATATTTCAGGATGGACATCTTTTATTTACACACTGTCTGGCAATTTGTATGTTGGTAAGTTTCCCATTAAACTCTTATTTCACTCGTTAATAGGGAGGATTCAGCTTCTGAAAACTACTGTTCTGCAGGAAAAAAGAAAGATCAGACCTAAAAATAATTTAGATCTTGTACTTACAAAAATAAAAATAATAAAAGTATGTGGTTTACCATAGTGATCTGTCAGTGTGCAATAGTTTATACTATTCACTTCCACTGGGTATTAAAACATATGCCACTGATGCTATCAGGTTTTAATAAAAAGTATCCCAAAGAACTCAGTTACAGTAAGAGATGAGACTTTAATTGTCCATATCACTTCTCAGAGGTTTGACAACATAGTAAAACTGACTATGACCCCTGTCCAGCAAGCGATTCTAGGCTGATTCCTGTGTCTTCACAAAGTACTCATGGGGTCCCACACAGTGCAGGGATATACCATATATGGCAACTTGTATACTGTGCTCATTAAAATGGACTTTATAGCAAAATGACATAGATATTGTCTTGAGCAAATCATGGAATATGAAGAGTGAAATGTTCCATCTCTTTACTTAATTTTTTTGAACAAAAACCAGTCAGATGATAATAATGTCTAGCTTTTATATAGTGGTTTTCATCAGTAGCTTTCAAAGCATTTTACAGAGGAGATCAATATTATTAATCCCATTTTATAATGGGAAAACTGAAGCACAGGACACTGATGTGACGTGCTCAGGGTCATTTAGCGTGTGTCTACTCTGCACCCTTAGCTCAAAATAAGCTATGCAATTTGAGCAAATTGCGTAGCTTATTTTGAGTTCATTTCAAAATAGCTTATTTCAAAATTTGGCACTGTCTCTACAGCGCCAAATTTCAAAATAAACCACTTATTCTGAAACATCCCTTAATCCTCATGGAATGAGGTTTACAGGGACATTGGAATAGTGAGCCCATTATATTTTGAAATAATGGGCTTGCTTAAAAGATGCAGAATAGCTATTTCAGGATACCTGAAGTATCCTGAAATCGCACTGCTGTCTAGACGTACCCTTAGCAAGCCAATAGAAGCACTAGGAAGAGAACCCAGGTTTCATCCAGCACACAGATCTGTCCACTAAGCTATGTTGCCTCCCACAAGTGGCCTTTCTCTCATCTTTTCTTTTTTTTGAATGGTGCCAACTACTAGATTCCATTCTAGGCCAACTGGGTCGGGGCAGAGCAAAGTCACTGTTCCTATCTCTAAGACATACTCCTGGATGAAGAGCTTATGCCTGACACCCTTCTTTGGGACATGGGACTCTATAAACCAGCCACAGTAAACTACCAGCATGCATCACCCCTTTAAGCCCCTGATAGTTTATTTACAGTGCCCCAGAACTCCACCTTGCTGTAGGCATGATAACCTTCTTTCAGAGAAAAATGTAGCAGGCAAGCAAGGGATACAGGCCTCACAAAGGAATTTCTTAACCATAGTCACTTCTAGGAAAGCACTGTAGTGTTACAGATTTTTAAACATAACTAACAGTCCTGAGACACAGTGGCTACGTCTACACTGGCAGCTTCTTGCGCAAGAACCGTTTTGCGGAAGAGTTCTTGAGCAAAAAGTCTTCCACAAGAGCACGTCTACATTGGCATGTGCTTTTGCGCAAGAGCATCCATGGCAGTGTGGACGCTCTCTCGCGTAAGAAAGCTCTGATGGCCATTTTAACCATAGAGGCTTCTTGTGCAAGAAATTAATGTTGCCTGTCTACACTGGCCTCTTGTGGAAGAGCTCTTGCACAAGAGGGCTTATTCCTCGTGGGGAGAGGAATAACTCTTCCAGAAGAAGCCCTGTTTTACAACGCGATACTGTAAATTTACTTGCGCAAGAACACGCATGCAGTGTAGACAGCAGGCAAGTTTTTGCGCAAGAACAGTTGTTCTTGCACAAGAAGCTGCCAGTGTAGACATAGCCAGCCTGTTCTAGGCTGTTCTCAGCATCTCTGAGGTCTAGTCAACATTTTAGGCTCAGCGTCCTCTCCTGTCTTTTCCATCTTCAGCCCTGTCTTCTATCATGTGGAGTTGGACTCCTCCCTTCTCATACAGCATCACCCCCTTAAATATGCCCTCTGATGCAATGTGCTTATGATGAGCGTAACTGTTTACTGTAGGCTAACTTTTGGCTTTGCCCCAGGCCTATGCAAGGGGCATAGGGTTGCTAGGTGTCCGGTTTTGCATCAGACAGTCCAGTATTTGAGCTTTCTGTTCGGGAAGCCAATTGAGACAATATACATGAGAAAATATAAATGTCCAGTATTTTCTAAATAAGATGTAATGCGGATTGTGATGTAATGTCAAGTGTGTCCGGTATTTTTGTTGAAACCATCTGGCAATCCTAAAGGGGCAGCACATAGTTACACCAGATGCCAGATTGAATGAGTGTCCTAATGTGGTTTCTGGCCACTCCTCTTGCTCAGAGGCAAGGAAAGGTATCCATGTCAGCCCTCTGCCAGGCACAGATTACTTCCCCCTGTGTGCCCGCTCAGCTGTGCTACTTGGTGCATGTGTGGATGGAGTCAAGGACCCTCCCATTCCGTGTTCCTACCCAGATGTTCAAGAAGGGGAGCAGCATCATGGAAACAGCTGTCCTCTGTGTTGTAACCTGCCAGATGAGTAGCTCATGCTAGATTGTGCCGGAGTGTCTTAAATCACCTTCCACTCCCTTGTGCAGGTGTGGTTAGGGCAAGTCACAACCTTGCTCTAAATTGGCAACCAAAAACAAAAAGAACAAGATTTGGTAGCAGTATAAAGTCTGATTGCATGGCATGTGGTGATTCTAGCTGAATGTTTTCATCCAACTGGGTTGAGTAATATACCTCATAATACTAGAATTTTCAAACGCTTTTAAATCTTAGCTACAGAAAAAAAACAAAAACCCAAAACACTGGGGATCACATAAGCAGTAGTTGAGATAGTCACACTCTAAAAATACTACAGTGTACATTTAAAACCTGTCTTTTCAGGTTGCTTTTCCTTTCTTTTTACAAATGTTTGGACAGCCAAATCTAAGCAACACTTGCAGCACAGATATTTTCAGTGGGGCTTTTGTGAATTTCACTGTTAGACTTAGCATTCTTGGCCAAGGTCAGTGATGGAAAATATTTATCTAATTTGGCTGTATTTATAACTGAAAGTAATTTTAAAAACTTTTTTTGTTTGAAACTTACTTTGTTTAGTGTAAGAAAAAAATAATTATACTGATAAAATATAAGAGAAATCACCTCTGAACATAGGCGCTATTTTCTTCCGTTCTGCTCTACAGCCCTTTTACAAACATTTTACACACTTTTTTGCAGTATTGGAAAATAAATGTAAGATGTTACAAAATTTACTCAAAGGCCTACCATTCAACCATGGTGCCAGAAATTGCTAGAACACAAACAAAACATACAGATTACATCTATGTCTGTATCACATTTGAAATGTTTCTTCAAATCACAACTTTGTGGCTCCTATCCATGTACTATGACAATGAGTGAGAAAGAGCAATAATCCCATATAAAGTCAAGCCTGCAGTTCCTTGGCAGACTTGTGCTAGTCAAGTCTAAATCCTGATTCCCTGGAAGAACAGTAGAAGAGAAATCATGTAGGAAGTGAAATGGGTAATTCTTAAAAGGAAGCTGATGCTATGCCCAGAATATGGGTCACTTTTAGACTTTATTTTATTGGCTTGCAAAGCCCAATTCAGTTTTCATAATTAATGCTTTTGTGTTCTTTCTGTGTATATAGAACAAATTGGTTCCAACAGCGCTCTTTGAATATCAAACTACATTATGCACCCAAAAGAACACAGATGAGTATATTCACTGTCCTTGTACATCTGCCCTTTCAGTGATCCTTGATAGCATTTAAGGAAATTTAGCTCTGTCCTTCCCTATTATATGTGGCAGCACATCCTTTTCTAATTTCTTCATGATCCTGTACCAGCCTACAAGAAATACATTAATTCCAATATACAAATGTTATTTATCTGAAAAGGGTTCAATGCAATTTCATTTGTCCATTTTAAAGCCTTCCCCATGTTGAAGTGCTTAAAAATGTCAATTTAAGAAAAATAAGTCATTTCTTACTCCTAACATAATTCAAGGGATTAGTTTTGAAAAGTATTCCCACCCTGCAGCCTACAAATAATAAAACAGTCCACCAATCAGGTAGAGATAAGAATTTGTGGTGAGGGTAGGGGAAATCTTCATAACAACTAGAAAAACTAAATTACATCTTTTGAATATGTGACTAGTAGTTATTCAAGATGAAGAGGACCCACTAAAGATCCTATTCACCCTCTTAAGACCAATATTACAGGTATAAGTGAACGCTAAGTGGTAGGCAGGGCCTTGTGAGGTACTGCTATACTGGGGGGTGAAATGTAATATTAAAGTAAATAATAATCCTATTTGAATATGTATCAAATAGTTTTCATAAGAATGTGACTATTAAAATTCAAGGCACTTCCCTTCTCTAGGCCTCTTTTTTTATCCCTTTTATTAACATATGTGTTAATACTGTTGCAGTTGTTCTCAATATTTTCTATAGAGCAATACCATGTTACAACAGAAAGAAATTTAGGGATTCATCTGTCTCCCCTCGTATCTAGCCATAAAGAGAAAGAGGGCAGCCATCACTTCCCAGACCTGTTTGCAATCCCTAAGTTGAGAACTCCTGTACTTAATCTATCTGATGCATTCACCTCCATCACACTTCTTCTCTCAACTGGACTGTACTCTAATTCCTATAGCCATGGTCTGTCAGAGGATGTATTGGGCTTAACAGAAGGCGGAGAAATGGCTTTTGTTCATCTGCTGCAGAAAGGAAAGTAAAAGACAACTGAGGTGGACAGTCGGTATGTGTGAAAGGCAGAGTGGGAATGTTAGAACAGGGATTCTCAAACATTTTCTTTGGAGCTCCCCCCAGACATGTTATAAAAACTCCACAGCCCCCCTGTGCTGCCACTACTGGTTTTGTGCAGGTAAATCCAGGGCTGTCATTAGAGGATAGTGATCAGGGCAATTACCTGGGACTCCATGCCACAGGGAGCACAATGAAGCTAACGAAGGGCACGTCTGCACTTCAGCGACATTAATTGCATAGCTGAAGTCGAAATAGCTAAACTCGATCTTACGCACTGTCTACACAGCAGGAAGTAAAAGGAAGAACGCGCTTCCTTCGACTTTCCTTACTCCTCATAAAATGAGGGTTACAGGAGTTGGAGTAAGAAATCCGTTATTTTGAAATAACGGGCTTGCTGTGTAGACGTGCACTCTGTTATTTTGAAATAACATGAGTTATTTTGAAATAAGTGTGCCATGTAGACATAGCCTAAGTTCCTCAGGCTTCTTCTTCAGCCCCAGGTGGAATGGTTCAGAGCTCTGGGTTGCAGTTCCATGCAGGGGCTTCAGCTTTCTGCTCAAGGCCCCAGTGAGTCCAAGACTGGTCCTGCTTGGTGGCCCCTCTGACATCTGCTTGCAGCTCCATGGCAGACCTCTGGGGCTACGTCTAGACTGCAGAGTTTTTCTGGGATACAAGAGCCATCCTGGAAAAACTCTGCTGCATCCAGGGAACACATCTGTTCTTGCGAAATTTTTTTCGGAAGAGCAGACACTTTTTTTGGCTTCCCTGTAAACATCATTTTACAAGGAAAAAGAGATGTTCCGAAAAAGGGTTTTTTTCTGACGTTTGGCCCACTGTAGATGGGCCAAATGTCAGAAAATCTTCTTCCAAAAAAAGAAGCGGAAAAAGCTTTTTCCAGAAGAACTGGGTAGTCTAGATACAGCCTGGTTGAGAACCATTATGTGAAGATGAATTCAAGAAAATCATGCGTGTTCTTAAGTAAAATAGCTCTCAGCAGAAAGAATGATTTGCATAATTTGCAACTTTCTTTGTATCATTCATTGTTTTTTTACATATCTGGTCTATTCAAAGGCGCTGATGATACCCAACAAAAAATAGAACCCCACCACACAGCTGTGTTGGATGATGGCGACTCTGTTCAGTTAGAAAACAAGGTAATCCTGATCCTGTCCTCATGCCTAGAGCTTATAACTCATTTCTGTAACAGATTTTGGATTGCAATTATCAATTTTATTTCTTTGGTATTTCCATCACTCCCCTCCCGTCCCCCGCCAGTCTTTTAATGCACAGAAAATGCAAGTATACATAAGAAATATTAGGACTAGAAAGAGGCAGGCATGTCCATTCAGAACTAGTCTTAAAACCATTTTTTTATTTTTTCATAATACATATCAGTTCCCCCCTGGTGTTGGAAACACGTTAGATTAGGGGTGAAATCCCAACTCAGGAGCTTTGTCATTGACTTCAGTGAAGCCAGAATTCCACCCCAGCTGTTTGTTTCAGTGCCTTTATTTTCTCTTTCATAATTCTAAATATTCTAACTGCGTAAAAGTGAAGTGTCCCTTTTCACAAAGAAGGCAAATTTCAATTTTAGAAATCTTAAAAAAAAAAAAAAAAAAAGCTAATCCCCAAGTGAACATTTCTCTGGTTTCTGGAGAGCCTCCAGTGAATTAAGGTGTTGTGGTGAAATGGGGCGTGTTCTGCTGGAAAGTAAGCCCTGTAGGGGCCCTGGCCTGATGTGAATCTCAATCAGCCTCATCTATACCCTGTTGAGATCAACCTGCCACCTTCTTCCTGGACTGTCCTCTTGCTGAGTTCTAACTCCGCCCTTGGTTAGGTCCTAGTCCTCGCTCACATTATGAAGAGTCATGGAGTGGGGCAGTGGGTGTGGGGCAGAGACCAAGAATAGAAAGTGATACACAAGGAGTGCAGAGTTGCTTGTGCTCAGACATGGGTTGGTGCGTGAATGAAGACTCTCTCTCTGCTTGGAGGGGACCTTCTTCCAGAACTCCAGAACAGGAGTTTTGAAGGAGATAGATTTATTTATGTATTCACTCAGTGTGCCGCAGGCCCTAAGTCAGGGGTGTGCAAAAGGGCCTCTGTGGGCTGGATCTGGCCGTTGATCCAGCCCACGGAGGCCCTGCCGCTCCCCCGCCCCCAAGCCAATTAGGACGTGCAAGCGTGCAGAGCTTCCTCCCACCCTGTGAGCAGCACACAGCTCTTTAAAGCGCTGCGCGCTGCTCGCAGGGCGGGAGGAGATGTCACGCACTCCCCCGCCCCCAGGCCCTGATTGGCCTGGGGGCAGGAGAAGCATGTGAAGTTTCCTCTGCCCTCCCCCCTGCCCTGCAAGGAGCGCATGGCACTTCAAAGTGCCATGCTCAGCACAATATAAATACCAATCAGGGCCTGGGGGCGGGGGAGCATGTGACATCTCCTCCCACTCTGCGAGCAGCGCGTCATACTTTGAAGTGCCACGTGTTCCTTGCAGGGTAGGGCCATGGTGGGAGGAGGCTTCGTGCGCTTCCTCCACCCCCAGGCCAATCAGGGTCTGGGGGCGGGGGAGTGTGTGAAGCCTCTTCCCGCCCTCCCAGGGGCATGGGTGCCTAGTGGGAAGGGGAGGGCAAAGGGGTTCCCCCACCCCCAGACCAATTATGGCATGGGCGTGGGGAAACCCAGAAGCATTCTGGTCCCGCACCTTCCGGATTAGGTTCTGCCCCTTTTGTATTAGGCCTTGTCCCTTCCAGGCAATTTTTGAAGTGGCCCCTGGGCAATAATTGTTGCCCACTCCTGCCCTAAGTGCTTTGCAAGGTGCAAATAAAACAACATGACATTGGTCATGAAAAAGGGCAGAGTGACAGCCTTGGAGACTAAGGTTCTTGATTAATTCATCAGACACATCCAGCATGAGTAGTACTAGCTTCCGCTGCCACCACATTGTCTGAAGGGAGTACCTCAAGGAGTCAGAGGAAGGGAATCATGGGTACCTATCCTCATGAAAAGTAGATTTGTGTTGTGTGTAACAGCAATGGACTTGAGGGAAAATGAAAGGAGAACTCATTCTCTATGCTTACTCAGTACTGTACTTATTCTTTCCACTGAGACTTCTTGACAGGGCTGCCAACTGATGACATTGTATTTTGTGTCCAAGACTCATGTCCACTAAGGATCTGCTCTTTTAGATAGGCCACTGACCAGCCATTAGATGACAGAGACTAGCAATTACTGACCTGGGCTTCAGTGCTCAGCACAATATAAATACCAAGACAGAGAGGACTGGAGTTGAACTGATCACAGAGATGTTAAAAGCACATTACCCAATTCCTATGAATCAGCCAGTCCTTTTGCAATGATACTTTTAATAGAAAATGCAATCTGTAATCTTCAGTAACTGTTATTGATGGTTACAAGATCAAATAAAGGTCAGGAGTATGCCAGATGAAATCTTAAAATAGTTTTTGGATGTCTTGAGAGTGGAAAAAGTCATCCAGTTTTGTCCAGGTATGAAATTTAAATATACATTCTGTATAATATACATTGACTTCTATGTAAACAGCTGCAGGGGGATAGATCATTAATTCTCTCTTGCTGACACCAGGGAACTGATTTACCCTTTTTTTTACCTGAGAATTGAAATGTTAAAATCCCATAAATGTAAGTGTAAATAACCAATGTTTCACCCCCAGACTTCCCCACTAGTATCATATGAGTTTTCCTTTCAGGTTAGTGTGGATGATCCTGAAATGGAGATGAGGCCTGGGAGAGTCAAGGTAGCTCTCACAACTTTGCTGTCATATACCATTCCATCTGTGCTTTCAGAGTTTATATTCCCAAGTAACTTTTGGACCTTGTGTTCATTCTAGAGCCATCTATTGCACATGCTATACTGTGCTGAGGCTGTCGGTAGAGGGTATCATAGGAGCAGCAATAGGCAAAATATTTCAGAAAAATAAATGTGTCTTCCTGTCCTAATTTCAGACTACTGTCTATATAGCCACTGAAACACAGTAGTTTAGCTTAGTTCGTCCATAGCTACCTTATCTGTTAGCTCCACTGCACTTACTATCTTTCTTTGTGAAGATTACATTATGGAGTACGAAGGTGGGTTGTCTCTATTTTGGAGACTCCGTGCTGAGACAGGCTAGCTCTTCTGCTGAGATCTAATTCAGGTCAGTATCTGTGAAGGTATTTAGGCACCTAAGTCCTGTCTTTAGGCATCGCTCTGATCCACAAAACTCCCACTCAGTTGCCTAAGTTGTATGATAAAAGTTCCCTAGGAGGCTATGTTTGATTCTGGAAAAGAGCACTGATGTCTCTGCTCTAGATGGCTGGGTACCTATCTGAGCAACTCATGAGCTGTAAAAGATAAACACACCTTTGCCTAACTTACCTGTGGGGTCAGATCTAGCAGGTCTGCTCAGAGGCCATCTAACGCCACCCAAAGTGGCCTTATAAACTCATTTATAAACTTTAGCCAAGGAGCGAGAGCATTCACGTGGGATGGGAGATACCACAAGTTCAGGTTCCACTTCTCCCTCTGAGGGAGAAGGGATTTGTACAAGGATCTGCTGCCTCTCAAATGAGCGCCCTCACCATTAGACTACAGAGTCATTCTTACCGGCCCTATTAATATTTAAATATTCAATTAAAGTGGAATAATTGCAATAAGAGAGATTCAGGGAAACCCACAGAATACCCTGTAGCATAGTAGTTAGGGCACTCCCTTGTGAGGTGGGAGGCTCCTATTCTCCTCTTCAGGCAGATGCTAGGGGATTTGAACCAGCTCCTCTGCCTTTCCCACTCCCTGGCTGTCTTGGGTGGAGTTAGACAGTCTCTGAGCACACCTATTGGATAGACACCCCCCCCCCCATGTTTGTTAGATGAGAAGTGCCTGTCTTCCTCTAGTTTCAGAGGGGTAACCGAGTTAGTGTGTAACAGGAAAAACTTAAAAAACAACAAATGGTCTGGTAGCACTTTAAAGACTAACAAAACATGTAGATGGTATCATGAGCTTTTGTGGGCACAGCCCACTTCTTCAGATGACCAGTCGTCTGAAGAAGTGGACAGTGCCCGTGAAATCTCATGATGCCTTCTACATGTTTTACTCATAGACTCATAGACTTTAAGGTCAGAAGGGACCATTATGATCATCTAGCCTGACCCCCTGCACAATGCAGGCCACAGAATCTCATCCACTCTCTTCTAGAATAATCCTCTCACCTATATCTCAGATATTGAAGTCCTTAAATGGTTTAAGGACCCCAAGATGCAGAGAATCCTCCAGCAAGTGATCCGTGCCCCATGCTACAGAGGAAGTCTTTAAAGTGCTACCAGACTATTTGATACCTTCCTCTAGTTTGTGGTTCAGAAGCAAAGATAAGCACCTCACAGCAGCCCAGACATAGGCACCTAACTCTGTGAGAGGGATGGGGCTTAGCACACACCCCTCTTATGCATCTCTCTGACTGGCTAGCTTAGAAGGCTCCCTGCCTAGCACGCTGACTTTGTGGCAACCCTATCCTATGGGTGATAGGAAGCAGATAATTGTCATAGTACACTCAGGCCACACCTTCTCCATCAGCAACTAGGAACAGGGCCTCAAACAGCCATTTCTGCTTACTCTAAGGCCTCTTTACTTTCTGACAGCATAGTGTGAATGAACCTTTACTGCAACTGAGACAGGCCCTGGGATGTTGCCAGTAGAGTTGCCAAATCTGTAATATTTAAAAACTGGGCACTTGAGCCTGAGTGCTAGAATCTCCCCTTTGACACTGCTTTCCCCTGAGGCCCCATTCCTGCTCCCTCTCCCCCCGCGGGCCTCACCACTTCCCTGTCTCTTCCCCTGAGACCCGGCTCCTGCCCTGTCCCTCCTTCTCCATGAGGCCCCACCCTTCCTTTGGTCCTCTTTCCCCCTTACTCTATCACTTACTGCTCCCCTCTGCCCCCTCCCTGAATAGATCAGGAGGGACTGACTCAGGTGAGTGCGCTCATGCTCTCAACATGGCGCTAAAGCTTATAAAAGAGCTAGGGCTAGGAGCTGCAGTTGTCTGTTGCAGGTAGGAGCAGAGGTGGCCCTACCTGAGTAGGGACTGGCGCAGGAGATGACTTCGCACTTCCCCACCTTTCTTGCCCTCAGTAACTGGACTTTGGATGTCTGGTCAGTAGATTTCACTAGACACTGTCAGGTCCACTTTTTGACCAGACTTGCTGCTCAAAAATCGGGAACCTGGCCACCTTATTTGCCAGTCAGCTGGAGACAAGGTATTTTGTGTCACTTATCATCAGAAATTTTGTAGCACATGATAACTGATTCAAATACCAAAAAACACCAACGTTTCACTTACAGTTTATGTAACTATGATGAGTGCACAGATATCAGAGTTTTTTGTGTTCCACCATACTGGGCTGAATTCTGTTCACTTTCTTCATGCATGTGGTCCCACCAACTGGTCACGTTAGGAGTCAGCAACCTTCGGCACACAGCCCATCAGAGTAATCTGCTGGCAGGCTGCAAGTCATTTTGTTTACATTGACCATCTGCAGGGATGGCCCCCTGCATCTTCTACTAGCCATGGGGGGATCATGCCTGTGGATGGTCAATGTAAGCCAATGGAAGCTGTCTCATTGCCCATCAGTGGAATAGATGAGCCACATGATGAAGTCTGTCGACCCCTGGCTTATGTGAACAAGATAGGGTCTGGTCTAAATCTGAAATGCACATGGGGAATCCAATCTTACATCTTCTGTTTCTTTTATAAAATCCATCATCCTCAAAAAATGTAGTTGCCACTTGGATATAATCTGACTTCCACCCCAAGGTGCAGCCATTCTACAATCTGTTACCAAAACTGTACAGCTGCGTGAGGCTACTTATTGATGAGAAATGTTCAGTCAGATTTCATTCATATCCTGTGGGCTCTCAATCATTAGCCACTTAGATTGCCTCACTGCAGAAATTTGTGTAATCAGTAAAAAGCCATTAGTATACAGTTGATGATATATCAACTTTGTTGATGTTATTTCCTGCTGAAATATGAAACAGTATTCTGACTGAGGGATAAGATAAATGCCAAATATATCCACTTAGTCTGAAATATTAGCAATACAGAAGTCATGAGGAGAAGCAGCCATGTGGATTCTCTTGCTTGCTGAGTAAGAAGAATCACTTACAAATACAGAGCAAGGTTAAGGATGTTGATGTGACTTGCGGTGCTGCCTTTCCTTGACAAATCCTGTATTTGGCATGGTCCAAAAGTGTTTATTAATTGTGCAATTGCTGCAGTCTACGCCCTTATGTCCCATGATAATTTTGCAACAGCAATACGTGTCCTTAAGACAATGAGGTTCTATTATTGTAATTTCCTCCTTGTGAAGCATCCAGCTGTCCATCTCTTTTGCTTGCAGTCTCTTCAGAACGCAGCACCACATTTGCTCACTGCTTCAGGGCACTGGGATCATGTTACGCTTTCCTTGCTTATTGCACATTGACTGCTTATGAAGTGTCAAATTGACTTGCAATTGTTCTTGGTTTGTACGCTGTTAGTGGCTATATTTGTTACCTCCTCCATCACCCTCATTTGGACAGGTAATTACATTCTGACAGCATGTGCCCCACAGCTGTGTGTCAGATTCCAGCACGGGACCAGATCCCCCCTGAAGCTCCTTTGCTATAGTGGCCATTGGATGTGGAAGTCCCTCCACCATAACCTGCGTCTTCTCCTTTTTTTCCTCTTGTTCAGACCTTAACTTTTTAAATCCCATATTGTATATTTTTTCTTTTCCCTCTTTTTTATGTTAGATTTCCTCTTAGATATTTTTACAGTCAAAAGTGAGGGGGTTCATTCTGTTTCATAACATTTGAGGGCATTAAAAATGACAGGTTAAACCAGGGGTGAGGAGCCAAAGGCCCAGGGGTCGGATGTGGCCCCTGGCTTGCCTAGATCTGGCCCCAGAGGCTTGGGGCTCCCTCCAGCATTGGGGAGCCTGCACTAATGCTGCAGTCCCTCCATTGTTCCGCCCATGGGGCTGGAGCACACAAAATCTACTAGCTTAGGCCCCCCTAATCTCTGAATGTGGGGAGCATCTTTCTCCTCAGTCGGGGGCCACATCAGAGACTGTTTGTTTGTTTGTTTGTTTGTATTAGCATCTCACTTGTGTGCAGCCCCTGATTTTTCTGTGGGTCAGTGGCCCCTGACCCGAAAAAGGTTCCCCATCCCTGAATTAAACAAAAGAGAAGTTGTGGATTGATTTCACCACATTGTAGTTAATATTTGGTAACCATTTCAGCTGTGTTCTAACTACATGTAACATAAACACATATTGAGGATCACAAGTTATTGCATGCACAAACGTGCAAAGGGGGGAGAACACAATTTGCTTCCATTCTCTTTTATCTCTTGAGTAGCAAGAAATCACAGTTTTTTATAGCTGTTGTTGTCCTGGCTGGTGCTCTTAAGGGCATGACTTGCATCAAAAGGGTAGAGAGGAAGAAACATTTTTGAACACCATTCCACCACAACAGCAAGCAGATCTGACTAGCCACAGATGGGATGTTGCACCCTCTTAAGTGTAGAGACCATCTCCTTGAATATGTACTTACAGCACCTAGCATAATGGGGCCTTGAGCCTCAGGAAAATTTCTCTGGGCACTTCTACGCAGCAGGACTAAACTCAAAATAAGCTACAGAACCTGAGCTACGATAATTACATAGTTTAAGTCAAAAAAGCTTATTTCAACTTTTGTCGCTCTCTACACAGCACTCTTCCCCTGATTTCCCTTACTCCTCATACAGGAGTTACAGGAGTTGGAGTAAGAAGCCGATTATTTCGAAGTAACGGGCTTGCTGTGTAGACACGCACTACATTATTTAACGCTGATGTGTAGACATAGCATCTCGGTGCGACTGTAATATAAATGTGAAATGAGGGTTGGCACAGCCGTTTTTGTCTCCAGGAGATTTGGGCACAATGTCTCCGATAAAGAGAGCTGTTGGAAAAATGTCAAAGTATTCTACATTTTCATTATTTTTTTCCTGCCAGCTCTCCTCCCTGAATCTTCCTGTTGGGGTGTGTGGGACCTTCACTGCCCCCTGTTCTGGGCTAGGCTTTAGTGCATAAACTGGACTTATATGGACACTGAACACTGAATTCATGGTTATCATCATTCTGATGTGCTAACGATGAACAGATATCAAAGGCCCTGATCCTGAAACACTATTGGTACTGATAGATCCCTGTGTGCTGCCACATCACCCCATTTCTCTCCCTGCATTCAGGATCAGGGCCTAAATTAGTTGTTTGATTATATTAATTATATATAATTTCTGGTTGCAATCGCCATGATATTAACAGCAATTTTTTTTACTAAAACCATCTTTCAAAAGTTTAATAATGTGTGTCTGTTCACTGATAAACCTAAAATCAGCATTTAATTGTTGTGTCATAATTACCTTATTAAATCTAAATTAGGTCCTTATTTGAGACACTTGAGGTAATCAACCCAATTTTTCTTTTTTCCTTGTAATTGTAAGTAGAACAAAAGGTCTTCTGTGTGTGGATTAATTATAAGGAATGTGCAGATCCCCTCATAGGATCAACTTACAAATACTTGCTTAATGATTTTAGCTGGGAATTATGTTAGCTTCTTGTAGTTTACTAACCACAAAAACTTGAATTGGTGCAGAATCCTGTAACTAATGGTTTCAAATGCAAAAAATGTGATGAAGTCATATGTTATTTTGAGGTCAAGGTTAATTAACTGCTTTTATTGAGCTCATATTTTATTGTTGCAGCCTGAAACTACCAGTTTAATTGGTGATAATCTAGGGCCTGATTCCACAAATCCTTTTTCATGTGAGTAGTCCCATTGGCTTCGATGGACTACTGTGAGCAGGCTTCACAGAATCATGGCTTGAATGTTTTGCTACATTTCTCCAGTTTAAGATGATTTTTGTTTCCAGTGTTTCTCCTTTTTTGTTTTGTCTGGCATGTGGAAATGTTTGTCTGGACCTGTTCTTGTGCATAAGATGTTGTTAAATAACTGAAAGGAATTTATTTTGGCACCTGAATTTTAACACTCAAGTATACATGTGGGCAGCTATTATACAGAAAGAATTTGATACCAGAGGAAAACTTTTTGTTCCTTGTTTTGTCTGTGTGACCCCATCCCTTTCATGTGCTCCCATGAGGCCTGCAGTGGCACAATGCAGCAGTGGCCCTGCTGCTGGACATAGCTTCTGTGAGAGGAGGTAGGTCTGCTGCAGGATGGTTCTTGGGACTAAGAGGGAACAGAAGCAGTCTCTAGTCCAAAGAGCCACCTTTGCTGCTCTGGAGCTACCTTTCCACCATGTTCACTGCGACACTACTGGCCTTCTCCCTCACTCAGGGTTTCTTCCCTAGAGTCCTTTCCTAGACTGGTTCTCCCCAGACTGGATACTTATTCCCAGTCTACCTCCAGGCCAAATGCCGGAGGGTGGTGGGAAGGAGGAGGGTTGACCTTTCCCAGCTTCTTCCTGCTCTGCCACCCTTTCTTTCTGGGGCCAGTCACAGGAGACCAGTTCCTTCCTATCACTGTCTTCCAGATGAGTCTCCCAGTTCCCCCATCACCCTTCTCTTCCCCAGCTGGGTCTGATGAATTAATTGAGCCACATGCTCTGCTCCAGAGCCAGTCAGGATTAGTTGCATATGCTCAGCCTGTCCTGATACTGATTAGCATATCTCTCCATAAAATGCCAGTTCCGGTGACAGTCTGTAAAATGTCTCTCTAAATATAATCTAAATATATGTTGCTATTTAATAGATTCTATTTATCAATTTAGGGTCCTGAAATAAGCCATTTTGTCTTAGTCGCTGGTGAGCCAATTAAGGAATCCGTGGTACAACATGGTAAGCATTTCTAATCAACAAGCCACTGGTCGGTTGATGATTGCCTTGTAAACAAGCAGAAAGAATTAAAAGGATGTGGACCATCTCCCACAACTACCAGCTTTTGGAGCCTGTTATGTTCTTTTTCATCAAAAATATAGTGATTGAAAATGAAAATCAGTGCTTCCCATGTTCCCCAGCCAGTTTGTTTTTATATGAGATAGTACTGTTGGACTAACAGTATATTCTTTGTATTCTAAAAATAACATATACTATATTTTTTAAAGTACTATACTTTTCATTTTTAACATGTTCTCCATCTCTGTTTGCTTGAAACATTTAAAAAACAACATGAACCCTAAAAAAACCTCCATGAAATCCATTAGGAGCTTTGTTATTGCTATTGATTTTGGTGGGGGGCAGGGGAGGTGGGAAGCGCTCAGATATGACAGCTATGGCTGACATTTGTATCCTGGAAAAATGAAAGAGATGTGAGTCAGGACATGGTGCAGTGGGTAGGGGGAAAATTGGGAACCATGGGAGCAGATAGTAGGAGCAAGCTGTTTCCTAGGAAGCCAGTCAAGTTCGAGTTTTTCCACACGTCCGTTGACTCTGTCCTGCATTCATTAAGATCTTTAAAGTTTGATTAAAATCCCGTTAAAGTCAACAAGAGACCTTCTTTTGACTTAAATGGGCTTTGTGTCAGGTTCTGAAAAGGAAGTCTAAATATAATTGTCTGTAACTGCAGCAGTTGATTTCATTTTGTAAATATGATTGAATCTATGAATTTAACAGAAGGTAGCATGGTGATCATCCACTCCGACCTCCTGTATAATATGGGCCAGAGATCTTACAAAGATACTGTTGAGATTTCCTGCACGGCTGCTAATACACTTAAACCTCTGTAGTCCAGGTGTCCCTAATCTGGAAACACTCATTGTATAGAGGAGAAGGCAGCTCTCTATGCTGCCACTTCCCCTCTCTCCCAGCTGGGGGAACGATAGCAAACAGAGGCTTTTCCCATGAGGCTTTTCCCCACCACTCCCATAGTGGCAGAGGGGGCGGTGCCTGGGAGTGGTGGGGAGCGTGGAACCACTGTGTCCCCAGGAGTGAGATAGCAGATTAGCACCTCACCTCCACCCTCTCATGCCCAGATCCCATAGCACTCTTCCTGGCCCAGCAAAATCTTTAGTCCCAGGGTTGCTGGATTAAAGAGGTTCAAGTGTACCTAGCTGTTAGTATTGCACTTTTCAACAATAGATCTCATACCCAAGGACTTCACTATCATTCTCCCCATTTTACAGATGAAGAAACTGAAGCACAGAGAAGTGCAGTGACATACCCCAGGTTGCCAAACTAGGAACAAATCCCAGGTTTCCCAAGTACCAGTCTAATGCTCTATCCGCTAAGATGCATTGCCTCCCCACATTAGAACACACTGAAATAGTGCCTCCAAAAGGAAGTTTACAATAAATCAAACCGGGTCATGCCGTACTTGGGGTGGATAGCAATATGGGAAGGAGAGCAGAGAAGCCAAGTGTTAAATGAGGCATTTGAGTTTAAAATATTTTAGATTAAATAGCATATGAATTAAAATTATTAGTTAATTAATTTATTATAAGTTAGTGGGAAAGGATCTATAGAAAGCCTATGATTCCCCTTAACATATCACAGCTGAAAGCTTTGGATTAAAGTTATTTTCCATCCTAGGGCCATTTGTGATGAATACTCAGGAAGAAATTATACAAGCCATTGATGATTACAGAAGTGCAAAAAATGGATTTGAGAGAGCTGCCACTTGGAAGTCAAAGATCGGAAACCAATGATCTGCATATTAAGAATTTAGCTGGCTAGTTCATATTTACATCTTGTAGTCTGATCATGCAGCCTTTTCACATATAAATTGTCCTGTTGCCTTCAGTGGAACTATTCATATGCATAAAAATTACTAGATCAGGCCAGTGTATGTGTGTAGAAAATGCATTAAGTCCTTTTTGTTTTGTTGTTCAAAAATATATTTCTCTTTTGCTGCAATAAAAAGACTTACTCATTTTATCTATTGCTTCCTAAGTTCTCTTTAAAGAAAATTATTTGTTTAAACTATTCACTTTCCTTTGTGAAACCCCTTTAAGCAAATCTTAGAGCCCAGAAGATATAAAAGGGTATGTTCTTTAAATAAAAGAACTAGCTATTGTAATATGTGTGCTGTGTAAGAACGTATGCTGAAGTTTCATGTTTCAGGTAATCTTTTTAAAATAATGGCAGTCTAGATTGCATCAGTTAGTTTAAAAACTGCTACGCTATTGGTAGGGACAGAATGGGATTAGAGCCAAAGTTTGACTCTGCTTCTGCCAAAGTCTGTATCAGATTTAAGACACATGCTTCTGCAAGCTTCCACGAGGGTTGTGAAAAAAGTTTTAATACAGAGTTGGATTACAGCTCTCTGTAGCTCAAAACATTGGCCGTTATACTACCATCTTAAAAGGCAGCTGTAACGCAGAGCACAGAATAAAGCATATTTTTAAATTTTCTGGACCACAAATGAATTGAGTCCCTTTGTGAATCCAGATGGGAGATCTTTTAATAATATTAATGTGAATTGGTACCTGGTTACTTGTAAGAGTATCATCTAAAACCAAGCAAATCCTTAAAATTTTCTTTCAAATGTATCTAAAGAACAGTAGGAAATGACATTGTCTAGGTGAATTATAATTGTGTTGGATGAGAGAACGGTTATTTACTTTCTCACGTGCATATTCTGTTTGGATTTACAACTGAAATTCTGGAAGCTTTTATTTTTTTAAATTGTTGCAAGAAATGCATTTCGGAACAGAACCTTCCAGCTGCATGATATCGACTGCACTGTAATCTGTGGATCTTAAACATCAGAATGTACAAACCGTGGGCAACCTTGAATGTTTTCATGGTGTCTGTTCTGCATCTGCTGCAGGCATCCGATTATGAGTATGGACCTGTGAAGGTAGGTGGGCTTTAATTTGCAAATATAGCAATTAATTTCAATTGTCTGAGAATACATGAGTTGCATTGTATGAAGTGGTGCAGCATCTACATAATTTTTTTGGTTTTGTTTGTTTGTTTACCTGTTTGGTGGTGGGAATTATTGTTGTTCGGTTACTCAGATATCCAGCAAGCAGGGAGGAAGTATTCTGTACTAAATAGTTTAATCCATAATTGTTTTATAGTTTTGCCCTTTTGCCATTTCTAAAGTTTCTGCCTTAATATTGGTTTCCTTTAATATTGGTTTTAAAAATTTAAAAAACCCTTGAAAGTCAGAAAAATTAGATTTTTCTATAAAAATAGGCTCTCCCTTTCACTTTGTATTAGTATATTGTCTAGAGAATTACTTACAAAGTATAAAAAGATTTCCTCTGAAACACTTGTTCAATAATTTGCCTCTGATCAATGTCTCTTCTCACTGTTGTTTAAAAGCTTTACACAGGTTTTTAACCTTTGCTGTGACTAATCATAATACAGCATAATAACCAGGAGTCAGTTTTCACCTGAATGGGATAAATGGGGCACTTTCAAATCTGACCTTTTGAGAAAATGTAAATACTCCCAGACCATAATTTACAAAGGAAACAAAGTGTCAAATAGGATTCTTAATTTGCAGGATTTCCAAGTCACAGTTAATCCAGTGTGTGCTCCTGAGACATTTAGCAAGTTGTTGGCGTTTTTTACTTTATGGTACAACACCACTTAACTTCCTTGTTCTTACTTCAGAGAACTTCTCCCTTTGCTAAGCAATGACTACACACTAGTCCATAAAACACACTGAATTTTGATCTTTGTTTCAAGAGGCTGGTTTGCACACACAAATGCAGAGATCCAAGAGATTACAAGAATGACAGTTATCATTAGTGCATCGTGTGTATTTGAAAATGACAAATAACTAGTCCCTCTGAATCTTCCTGATAAAGTTTTAGTTTACAGAATGAACAATTTGTAATTTGAAACAGTGAAGACTAGTATGGTCAGTCTATTCATCTCCTTTGCACCTTGATTGATAGACCATTGGTTTCTTACATATAAATGATTTTTAATCAGAGAACAGTTTCTAATTAGATGTTAAACTTATATGTGACTGGGTACACAATGGAAGTAAAAGATATGATGAGAACTTTTTATGCAGATACAGCATAGAATGTTGATTCAATACATTGTTAGTCCAGTTGTTATGTGAGTAAAACATCTTCCACTGAATTTTGCAACAGTATATGCTTTCCCAAGACTAAATGCAAAGGCTTATCCTTAATGGCTTTTCTGCGTATAATGTGTACTATGATGCCATTGTCATACAGTCTTTTCAATATATGTACAGCTTTAATGGTTGACATTGGGCTGCACTGTCAGTCATCGTTTGTCCATAGTGTGTTACTGCAGTATAATACCAATTACACTCCAGCACTAACATGAAGAGGTAGCATAAGTCACTCTAAAAAAAAATCTGTGTTTCAAGTAGACTTTACTTACCACTTGATAAACCACAAGTTAATTTCTCTGCTTTCTCATACTTGGAATATTTGTCTCTTTTTTATGAAAAGAGCTATTTGTGGTTATGTTGTACGCACCTTTAAGTTTTTAGATATTTTACTTTTTGAGATAAAGATTTTGGTATTATTTTGGCATTTACTACAGATGAATTTCCTAAAAATAGAAAGTCTTTAATGTAATGATGTTTAATGTAATCCATAGATTCCTAGCCATTAGGTAGAGAAAATGCCATTTGATTAATTCAGCCTAATTTGCAAGACTCATATCTATAGCACTTCTACTATTAGTCTGACCAAAGACATTGTAGAAAAATTTCTATGATGGCACCTTGGCCTCTCCTCTTGGTAGTTTAATCACTTTCCAGCTGCTCCTCTTAGGTAAGATCATCTCTTTTATTATGCAGTAGAGAAAGGAGTAAATGGACCTAAGAAGCCACATGGAGAGGAAATATAGATATGCAGGATCATGTTGTAACCTTCTGGTGCTGTTCAGATGTCAGATGTATATCTTCTGCATGCAACTAGCAGCTTTGTCACCCCAGAGGGCTGTGTATGTAACCAAGGATGCTGTGAACAGTACTTTAATTGCAGGACACGGACAATGTATCTCAATTCATAGCGTAAGCTTCTAAAGCTCTTTTAAGTCAATAGGAGTGTTACTTGAATAATGACTGCAGAGTGGTATATTAAAAATTATACACATGCACCATTTAAAACATTAGTTGGGTTGCAAAGTCAAGCATGCAAAATTCAGAAAATGACAGAATTAAGGTTGACTTTTGCATGTTTCACTTTGCAGCCTAAGTAATACTTTAACATACAAAAATGTGTGGAATTTCCCAGATTAAAGCCCCCACCTGAATAATGTCCCCCCCCAAATAACATCATGTGGCATTATATTGATATCCATATAGTTCATCAGCAGGGTAGGAACCTATAGATCCACTACACTGACTTCTGCCATTTGAGTTAGTGGAATAACTGGCAGCAATAATAGGTGCCTCCTGTATATGATCTAGCAGTAGAGGGGGGGATGAGACACACACCCGCCAGTAGGTTTCACAGATGTTTACTGACAACAGGAATTTTGATAACCCCAGGAATTTTGTGTTGCATTTCAAGCTCCGTAGGACAGTGTCTCTAGTGGGCACAGACCATTCTGCCCATTCCCCCTCCCCTACCCTCAAGTTGCCAGCAGTCCCTTACTACAAGGGATTTGTTTTATTTTTTCATCTCTGTATAAGACTGAGAAATGCTGAGTGCTGCAAAAGGAAGATAGAAATTCCCCTGGTGATTATATGAGTATTTTTTATCATTCATTATTAGAAGATTTACCTGGCATTGTTTGGGTAATTAATTCAATTAATTTGTATTTTTTGGAAAATGAAATGAAAATGTTCATGTTTCATTTAAATAATTGCTCTGGAATGGGGCTAGGGATGAGGGGTTCAGTATTCAGGCAGTTCTGGGGAGAGAGGAGTACCCAGCCCTCTCTCGCATTGCAGCACCTTGGGGCCAGATGAGAAGTCCCTCTGCATGGCTGCTGCATCAGGCACAGCCGGAGGAGGGGTGCATGTCCAATGGCTGGGGAAGGTCCAGGTTTGTCTGCCCCCTGCACTTCCCAGCCAGAGCAAGGAATGTAGCAAACTGTGCACTTCACCACACTCTCTGACGTAGGGGAACAGCCAGCAGTGCTCTCCAACAAATCAGTGGGGGAGCCCCACCAGTCTCCATTCCTCCCCTCCCAGCATTTCTAAGCTGTTTCTCTCTTTGCACACTCTCCTCGTTGTCTACTCACTGATCCCTCTGCTAGTTTCAGTCTCCCACTCTGCTGTCAGTGTCCTCACCTCACCGGCCTACTTGTCTAGCTCTCTTTGCCAGTTGTCCTCTCCCACCCTGGGTCCGTGTTAGAGCTGTTTCCCCTGCACAGGAGTTCCCAATCCCAGTCTTGACAGTTCCAGGCTTCCCCACAGCTCTGTCTCCGATACCTATCCCCTACCCCAGCTGCAGCATCTTCCCCCACCCTCCCATTTCCACCTCTGGCTCCCAGGCCCAGCCACCATCTTCCTGTCTGCTAGCCTTCAGTCCCACTATCCTCCCCACTCCAGCCCTAGGCCCTACATCCCAGTCTACTCCACCCCTCCCCCGCATCCCAGGTCTGGCTCTTGACTGCTAAAGTATTTAAATTAGACAGGGTTCTCTACTCTGCCTTAGGCCAGAAGATGGGGCATTGCATTTACCAGAGACAGGCTCCCTGCTTTTCAGTTTTGGGGCCTATGCATGGCCCAGTCTCCTTGAGATACAAGTACAGGGAGAATGCTCAGCACAGACAGAATCTTTGGAGATTTTAGCTGCTCAATCTATAAAACCTCTCCACTGAACGTGTGTGAGTGATGGATTTTCAAAGACTGATAATTTATGTGGATTTTCATGGAAACGGCAAAAGGCATATTCCTGACACAAATGCTTCCTGCTTGTCAAACGTCAAGTACTTGCTCCAAAAGGGGGCAGAGGACGGAGGGGAGTTTAGAACTTCTCACATTAAAAGTCACCAGGGTTTTTTTTAACATATGCTAAATGATGTATTTTTCTGTAAATTCATTCATGGAAATGGCTGAAGCATTTTGGCTTGAAACTTTCCCAGAAAATAAAATTCAGTCAGAGGCAGACATTCACCAGGAAAATGTTTATCTTGAATAGTGAAAGTTTGGTAAAGTTATGAGCAACTGAACACAGTGGTTTGATATTAGGAAGCGTAAGGCATCCTTAATAATAGGTAATACTGCATCCCCATCTCAAATAATGGAAGGCATCCGTTGTGACTCTACAGCTGAGACTGTTTAGTGAGTGGCACAAAATTGGGAATCCTATTTCAAACTGTAATGATTAGACTTAGGCTGCAGAATTTGGCACACTGACTTTTCAGACAACAATTGTAGTTTCCAAGTAATTGTTGGATGGCTATTTATGAATTTTTGTAGAAGAAACATTAAAAAAATGTTAATGTGTTAAAATGTTATCCCAATAGTCTCTTATTTTTAGGAAACTGCCAGCTAAACAACCACAACCATCTTTTCCGGTCTGTCTCCCAGAAATTCTCTCTAAGTATCCTAGGCATAGGGCATTTTTTCCTGAATTTTAAAATTAAATACAGAAAGAGTTATTCCTTGTATTCATCAGAACACAACTGATCTCCACCAAGAAAATCCAATTGAACTGCTCTGATCTGTAAGCCACTTCTGTTCTCCAACACCTCAGCTGGCTTTGTGTGGAGCTGGAAGTTCCTCATCTCTGATAAACTTGGGCTTCATCTTTCCCTTCTTCTTTTCAACCTCTTTGAAAGGGAGAGTTGAAGCCTAAGTTGTCGGATTCACAGCCCACCTCTTCTGTTAAATTAGGCTCCCTCTAACAAACCTCGTGTAGCTATTAGAGAGGAGCTCTGGGCTGACAGATCTGAGGACCACCATGGGACTGGAATTCTGCTTTGCTTAACTGCAAGAAAAGGGATTCTCCAGCCCCTACACCTTCTTTCATAACTCATGCACCCTTGTACAGTCAAAACCACCTCTTTTCTGTGCACCCCATCTTCATACAGTTAAACCTTTAGAGGCTATTTGCAGTTCAATTGCTGTCTGGAAGCCCTTTATACTGGGATTCTCACAGGAGGCTCATCAAAGTTAGAAACTGCCTCCAGAGTATATCTGCTATATTCCTGAGATATGATCATCACCAGCCTCTCCCCCATTTGCTTTGCTGCACAATGAGGAAAAAGGGGGCATTACCTGCCTTCCAAATTATCTTTAGCCTCAGAGGCACAGGGCTAGGACATGCCTTACACCTCCATGAGCATGGGGAGTGTGAACGTAAATAGTTTTCATGCAGTGTGCCCACAGAGGAGATTTACCTTCCTTTCTGAAAGCCAGTCACACTTTCTTCCTTAAAGACCACAGTGGCATTGTCTTTCAGACAGATATAAACAAAAGCTATGTATCAGTGACCCTGCTGTTGAGGTCAGGACATTGGAAGCTGTGAAGTAAGTTTGTTAGGTTAAATTCAAAGGCTGACGTGAATAAAGATGAGCTTGTAGGATTTGATATCCTGAAAAACTGAAATCCAACTGAGGAGATTTTGTTAATGTAAAACATAGCATCTTAGAATGTTCTCAAGTACCGGCTTTGATCAGTGGCTGCATTCTGCAGAAGGTTATGGCAACCTTTCATAAAAAAGATCAGTGAATTTCCTATCACATCTGGCATTTTCAGAGAGGAGGCTGCAACACCTGGAAGCAGAGCCAAGCACACAGTGATCCAAAAAAAAAAAAAAAGTTTTGAACCTGCTGGAAAATATTTCTGCCTTTTAACTAGGTATCTCTTCAGTGTTCCTTACTCCCAGGTTTCTTTAGCAGTCAGCAAACTGTTTGAAACTACTACTATGAAACAGTGGCTTTCAACAATATGTCTCACCTTTGCTGTATCATTGCTCATGTTGATTCACTGTGACTAAGGTTAATAGTCACAATGAGTAACATTTTAGAAAGCCTGCAAAATGTCCCTAGGCTTCTCCTTGGGAGTTTAATTTCCCTCCAGTAAATCATGCAGACAGCCAGTTTGTTCCTGGCTTCTATCGCTCATCAATTTTAAAAGCAATAGAAGAAGATTAAAGCAAAATTATTTTATTGCCATCCTATACTGCATCACACCTTGACTCTTTTTTTTAAATCATTTTGGAAAGGAAACTAATAACACTATGTTACCTTAGTTAGCACAAGTCTTTTTCATGAGAAACAGCAAGGAAAAAAATCCTCCCTACTACCTAGCTCAGTAGGAAACATAATGTCTGGAGATAGAACAGACTTCTCTTAACATGACAAGCTATTTAGGGTAATCAAACACAGGCTGGCAAATGCTTTCAATCAATCAGCTACTTGAAATGAAGACAGCAGCTAATTAAACATGGACATCAATCATGGCCCACAACTGGAACTCTATAAAACTGGCAGGAAGAGCAATTGGAATACATCCCCAAACAATAATGGGGTCACCATTCTGCTGGTTGGTGATCACAGTGGGGAAAAAAAACTAAGCAAATAACTAAACAACCATTTACTTATTGATGGTTTTTCTCTGCATCTCTTTCTTATGCTTTGTCCACATGAAAGATTTGCTTCAGCTGTACCACCAGTAATAAGTGGTGTTGCACTGGAGCTAACCAAATGCCCCAGGTGAGCAGTAAGAGGCATTCTGCTCCCAGGAGACAGGATACCTCTCAGAACTCATGTGCACACATGAAAGCACACACAATACTACATCCTTCATATGGTGCCCCTCACTCCCCTTGCTCTATGCCTGTCCATTTGGTGCTATCATGGATCTTGCCCCATCCCCTTAGGGGAACTGTGCACTCTCCTGAGTGCACGGATTGCAATTTTGCTTAGTTCTTGCGCAGACTGTGCAGGGGCAGGACAGAAGGAGAAAGGTCCTTGCCACATTTCCCCCATGTAAACGCCAGGCAGAATTTGGACTTTCACTATGATGAGGCGGAATAGGCATGCTGTTCTGTGTAAATAGATAGCAGAGCAAATAAATACAGCATACTGGTTTGCTCATGTTCAGATTACTCAGCTTCTTGAACTACATCTATGTGCCTACTCTTCCCCTTCCCACCAAAAATATGATTTCTAGTGTATGGCTTCTGTCTCCTCAGCTGGAGATACAATGCCATCTAGGTCCTTGGGATCTAAACAGAACTGCATCAGGCACTAAGCTGGAGGCATGTTATGGAATGGATGACATTTTGCAAGACCAAATGAGCATCACAGCAAGGCTTGGAAAGGGAGATTTCCAGGGATGTTTTTTCAGGTGGCTGTAGCTTAGCCATATGTATTTTCCTAGGAGTGGGATTGAAATACAGCAGTTTTGATGCTGTGCCTGAGGACACTCTTGCAGCACCACTGATTGCAACAGCGCTGTTTGCATGGAACTTAAGGGTTAAGTTTGACTCCTGTTCAAGCACAAGAAGTTTTCATCCTGCTTGTGCCCTCTTTGTAATGCTGCCAGTGGAAAGTGAGGCGCACAATTGGGCATGCCTATAGTGGGGTGTGGTCACAGAAGTCCACTTCAGATTGTTCACCAGTGTACGGATCACACCACTGATGCCTGCCATCTTGCTCTCAGAGGCTCCCCACCACCCTGTCCTGCTGGGCCAGATCCTCTGGTCTTCCCTAGACAAGGCACAGATTTGGGGTTACCGCCCCCCTGCAGAACAACACAGACACTGAACCAGTTTGGCTCTGGGAGGATGCAGTTTTAAGGCACAGCACCCAGGAAACCAATCCCCAAAAGGGATCAAAGCATCAAATAAATCCTTCTTACTCTGTATAAAAGTTTTACATGGGGAGAGCTCATAAGGTAAAGCCCGCTTTATCAATGAGAGAGATATGCACAGTGGTTGTTCCCCCCAGGTAACAATTATTTACACTGAACCTAATAATAAACAAAAGTGTTTTTATTAAGTGGTTGCTAGTTAAAACAGACAGATCAAAGTTACTAAATTAAAATGAATAGAAGAAGCATAGCTAATTCTAATCCACTAAGAAACCTGTTACATTCAAATTCTTGCCCTAAACAGCTGTTTTTATTTCAGGTAAAAGCTTCAAATCAAAGTCAAAATCATTTACTTTGACTTCAGCTGGCCTATGAAACTGTCATTGAGACTTCTGTGACTGCACCCGTCACAATGACGTTTCATTTGAATTAGGAACATAATTCAGAAGCCTTTTCCTTTGGCTACTTGACTGAACTGCTAGGGAAATATGACTTGAGAAAAATTACAGTTCCAAGAAATTGTAGGCATGTGGGCGAGGTAACATAAGTTCATTCAGCAATGGCAATTGCTCTGCATTATACAGTGATATTTAGAAATCCTGCTTTTTTGATTGGTTCCAAACCATTTTTAAAACAATGCAGGTCAGAACTGGATACTGACAGATGTGCAAAAAAGAAAAAAAAGAAAGCTCCACTGCATTAAAAGAATATTTGCAATGTATATTGAAAATTCATATTCTCTGTCTCAATTCTCCATCTCTAGGACAGTCCAGACTCATTGTCCAACCCCTGAGCCTTTCAAATAAGGGTCAGTTGCCAAACTAAAACAGCAGCTCCCTGAAAATAGACATACACCTTTGTAACAAAATATTTTTGGTCACGTGTGTCCTGTCACAGTATTGAACTAGCTCCTAATATTTGGTATGATGCAATATTACTAATTAGTCTCCAGAGCTGAATTCTGTACTGTTCCAACCCCATTGCCAGTTTGGAAAGAAAAGATTATAGTATCTCAGGAAAGTACAGGTGAATATGGCATTTGTACAAATGATGGTCTGAAGAATATACTGCATGGTTTAATAAGAGCTACAAAGTAGATGGTACCATTTGGCTCATACTGACTTAGATAATCCAGTGCATTTATGATGGTATTCACTGCTGTTGAATGTTGCATGGAGAAGCTTGTGTGTGTGATAAATGGGTAAGGAATCCACTACCTCAACTATTGTGGGCGAGTGAACTGTGATGGGGCAGGCCCCATCGCACTCAGCCTGGATTCTTTCTTCTTCCTGCCTCTCCAGCTGCCCTTCTTGCTTCTCCTTCCCAGTCTTCCCCTTCCCACTGAGCTTGTGAGCTGCTTCCCACCTCAGTGGTTTTCCATCCAGATTCCTTAGGAGTTTCCCCTTCAGTATTTTCTGGCTGCAGCACCATTGGCAGCCTCCCAGCACTACTTCTGTTCATACTGCTCCATAGCCCCACAAGGATCTGGATTGAATGCTTAGAGAAGGGAGCAGTGGGCAGCACTGTGTTAAAGACAATAATAATCCCTATGAAAACATGGGCCCAAATTGGGCACTAACCATGGACAGAAGGAATGCAGCTGGTCTCTTGCCTATTCAGTTACAGTCCCTGTGTTGTCCTGAAAGCCACTAAAAGGGTGAAGAATTGCTGGAGCACCAATCCATGTCTGGCACATGCTACTTTTCCTTTGGAATGGTCCCTGCAGCCATTGCGGTGATGGTCAAGAATCTCCCCAGGATGGCAGGCCTTCCTGGGGGGAGAGATTGAGGCTGTCCTATGGATCCTTTGCACTAATCTAGCTAGAGTATGGGACAGCCCTGCACTGCTACATCAGGCCCACTCTTGTGAATTTCAGATTTAATTGAGGGACTGCTGTCTCTGTGATTAGCATCCAGAGTGGTGTGTAGTTTGTGTTCTCCTGGCTGACTCTGCATTTCAGTAAGTAAAATGATGAGATCTTTATTAGAGCTTTGTGAAATGTTGCTTACAAACTCCTAACTCAGTCACAGTTCGCTGAGAGCTTGCTATCATTCATAAACCGTGCAACCTGATAGTGAGAAGTGGTGTTGTTTAAAGGGAGAGCAAACTGATTCTCTAAACCCTCTCCCACTCCTTTCCACAAACATGCACCTACCTCCCTGCCTTTTACTGTAAGAGCTACTACTGGCTAAAAGGGGGTGATTTATTTGTGAGATTCCTTTTGATAAAATATTAGGAACACTTAACTAAAGCAAGTGTGACAAAAACATTGAATTGAGCTGAGTTTATTATGGCTTACATTAAAATCTGGTGAAAATCTGCAGGGTTTGGGGGAGGGTTGTTTTGTTTTTTGTTTCCTTTGAGTTTTGGGGTGCATTCAAATCAAAGGCTCAGAGTGAATCAATGCATGTTAATTTGCATATGTCTTAGGGCTTTCATAGCATAAGCCTTCTGTTAAACTGCAAGAAGTCTGATCTGCATTTTCTGTGGCTATACAAATGATGCAAAACCTCTGGACCAAGTCAATCAAAATATAGAACAGCTGCTTCCTTGAAATCACACTATAACTAATACAATTTTGCTATGAAAACACATCACGTTCAGTTAAGCCAATGGCCATTATGTAACCATTTTGTAGCCATGAATGCTCAGATTAAGAAGCAGAACACTAATTAAACCTTCTACTTCAAGGAGTGAGTTACTAGGATATGGGAAATAGGAAGGAACTTCTCCTAATGGATGGGATTGCATAGTTGTAACATGATAAGCATGTTTCCCTGTCTCTGAATTGAGTATTGGTCCAAGAATGTGCTGCCAAGAATTTAATGAAGAACTCCCTGAAATGTTCACTCTGACAGTGATACATGTGACATTCTCTGGGCAAAATACTCCCCTTAACACAAATCCATCAATCCCAACCTCCCTTGCACAAAGTCCTGACAAAACCTGATGAATTTTACATATTTTCTACTTTGTGGAATCCACCCCCCTCAAATCAATACAACCTTCCAACCCTAGCATTAGGCCCACTATCTTGCAACCCACCATGCTCTGTTGCACTCCTTCACACCATGCTGGGGGAGAGGCGGGGGCAGACATGTTGTGCTGCAGCTTTTACAGCAGTGGTGACAGGTAAGTTGTCCTGCTCTCTGAGAAGGGGCTGGGTGGGTATGGAGAGGAGTTCCCTTCTGTGGACAGGGTGTGGTCAGTTTGAGAAAATGATCCTCTTTACTTCTTGATGCAGGCAGGTGTCCAATGCATGTGGGAAACCTCCCCTATGTGTTGTGGTGAGTAGCAGATGAATCTCACCAAAGCTAGTGTGTGGGAGAACAGAGCTCCAGGCTCCCTCTCGGTATGAGCTCTTCAAACTTTGGTTGACAGCTGGGCAGGCAGGCACTAATGACGAGAGAGTTGGACTGCAGCAACTTGGCCACTCTTCATTTCCTCATGCATTGCTGGAGCAGCTGGCTTAGAACTACAGGGACTACACAGTTAATTGCCTGTGTGGAGCTAGAACTACAGAGGGGAGATGCAAGAGATTGTTGCTGTAAAGCATGTACTCGGAGAAGGCTGAATACTTTACCAGATGAAGTCAGTTTTATCATTTTGGAGCATGTTGGGAAACAATTGCTGCTATCAATCCAGGGATATACTCCAAACATCACTGACACATTTTACATAACCAGCGTACACATGGGGGGGATCTTTAAGTCACCTCCAACTTCCTGTGGCAGAAATTGAGCCCAGCTGCATATTCTTGTCAATTCTCATACTCCATTTGTGCACAACCGGTTCATATTTTCAAGGTTATCTTTGCAAGGGAAAAAGCTATCAACCGTCTTTTAAAACATTAAAAGGACTCCAAAACTGGTTCTGTCAATAAGTGGCTCCAGTTCTACACTATATGGGCTCTACACTATATACTACACTATAGTTCTACACTGTATGGACCCTGCTGTAATGATGACAACAAATGATGTGGTCTAAATTTTATGGAAATCCAAATACAACGGGATCACTTACACTTTTTCTAAAGTGTTGAGACAATTTTCCTTTCCCATGGCAAGAGAGGTGAGTAGCAATGTTCAAATAACCTAAGCCCAGAGTAGGGAGCCAGTGAGTAGTTTCACAAGTGGTTTGATAGAAGTCTGACATGCCACAGGCAAATGATCAAAGTAGGCACAGATTTACAATACGGTCTGTAGTTTGTGACTAGTGTGCACAGTTACATTGTGCATTGTCTCTCATCTTGGCAGGACTGTAAAAGATGACAGCATCTGCTATGCAAAGTTCAGAAACAGTTCAATACGGACTATTGTTTCCATGGTAGGTTGGAGTGTGGGAGTTCTCCTGTGGGGTTGGCAATCAGATGTATGTTTGGGACATTAGCATTATCCCAGAACTCTTTCCAGTGTGCCTCAGAACGTAATGAGGATACTGTAAGAGCTTTAGCCCGATCCCTAAACACTCTTGCGAGATTTCAGATGTGTCTTTGGAAGGTACTGGGGGTAGTCCTGGATCACTAAATGATTTGTTTATGATCACACTGGTAATTAGCAAAGTGCTTGATTTGCACATTAATTAATGTAGGATGTACAAATCAAGTACTTCACTAATTTATGATTGATAACATTTACAATAATACTTATAGGCAAATATTCCACAGAGGATAGTGTTAGATGGGAATTCACGTGTCGTGGTTTCATAGCTGATATAGGTTCAGAAATGTTGTTCAGGTGGAATGTTGAGAAATAGAGAATTTCCATAATGCATCTAAGAAATGACATACCATTACTGGTAGTTACTGCATGCCAGGTACCAGTTTGTCAGACTTTTGGTAAAGCTGGACTCTTGATACAGGATTTTATAGAGCATCATAGTTAGTTGCTAATAACATTTTAATGTACTCTGGCAAGTCTGACGTTTTCAAGCTGTTCAAGGTTTTCTCTTATAATTTTAGTATCAATTAATAGAGCACGGCAAATGTAAAAGTCATTGTTGCACTATACATTTACAAACACAGGCCAATTGTTTCCATGGATAGATACAAAAATTCTCTATTTCTCAACATTCCATCTGACACATGAATTCCCATCTAACACTATCCTCTGTAGAATACTTGCCTATAAGTATTATTGTAAATGTTATCAATCATAAATTAGTGAAGTACTTGATTTGTACATCCTACATTAATTAATGTGCAAATCAAGAACTTTGCTAATTACCAGTGTGATCATAAACAAATCATTTAGTGATCCAGGACTACCCCCAGAACCTTCCATAGACACATCTGAAATCTCACAAGAGTGTTTAGGGATCGGGCTAAAGCCCTTACAGTATCCTCATTACGTTCTGAGGCACACTGGAAAGAGTTCTGGGATAATGCTAATGTCCCAAACATACATCTGATTGCCAACCCCACAGGAGAACTCCCACACTCCAAACTACCATGGAAACAATAGTTTCCAATGCAGTTGCTGGTTTCTGAAAACTAATGCTCGTTTCTTTGAACTTCTCCATCTACATGTCTGTATCTATTCATTGTCTCTTGTCTTATGCTTAGACTGTAAGATCTTTGGGACAGAGACTGTTTTGTTCTGTATTTGTACAGCACCTAGCACAATGGGATCCTGATCAATTACTTGGTCTCCTAGGCTGTATGGTGATGATGATATTGAAATTCCTCAAGTGGTATTCATGCCACTACAGAGCTCACACAAGCCTGCCATCACAGCTTAAATCCAAGAGTGAAAGCTATGTGGATCTTCGTGGTGGCTTTACATAAATTGGTGATGGGGTAAGCTTGGAGGGAAGGAGGTTTGCTATTACCCAAGTAGTACCCAAGTAATTCCACAAGTGGAAGTGAGCAAAAGTTTTTTGCTGAAAAATTGCAGATTTGGGTCAATTTTGGAAAATTGTTTCTACTTGGTTAAAAAAACAACTAGGAACAACATTGAAATGGTTTGTTTCATTCTGAAATGAAACATTTGGACTTTTCATTCTAAAAAAAAAATACACTTTGGAATTTCCCACAATCTGATATTTTTAAACACAAGAACATTTTTAAAAATGCAAAATCAAAAGAAAATATTTCAGTTAATGGAAAACAAACACTTTTTTGACATTGTGTTTCACCAAAAATATTTCACTCTGGGACAACCTGAAACAAATTCAATTTTTTACATTTTTTCAGTTTAGCCACTGACCTGAAACATTGGTTATTTGCACAATCAGCACAGAAGATCTCTGGCTCTAGTAACCCAGGGATACTAAGTATCCACAGTTCCAGTGGAGGTTGATGGGCAATACCAATGCTCCATGTTCCTGAAGACTGGGCCCATAATGGCTATTGATTAATGCATTTCCTAGATATAGGTGAAAGAATGGCAATGAACAGAAACTAAGTTACTTTCAGATACACCACACAAAGACCTGCGGTACCAAAGTAACTGGCCATTTCAGGGTTGTGGTGATTCATTCGCACATTATTTTAAAGTCTAGCTCAGCCATAATTCTGAGTATAGCATTCAAGCAGCACTGGAAGTTACTCGACAGATAACTCTCTAGCTAGAAAAGTTGGGATTATTTCATTTCACCACTTTCCACATGACTTCTCGTGAATTTAACTGTATTCCTACTTTACCCTGGTGAAGAAATTCATATCCAGATTTTTTATCCCTTTTCAAAAGTCAGCTGTAATGTTCCAAATTGTCCTGATGCCCATGCTACATTGTGAGTAGCACTGTCCCAGGATAAACTGATTAATGTTACACAGAGATTTAATTCAAACTTATTTTAAAATATATGTAACATGGTATTAACAAGAGCTCCACTCTGTTGTATGCAGAATCTTTTCTTGTGGAGGTATAACAGTTGGCTTCTCTTTATAGCTTAACCACTGAGAAACTATACCAATGCTCCATAAAACAGTGCAATATTATTATCCTCTTTCTTGGTCTGAGAGATAGGCATCATACCTAAGCTTTCTATTGCTATTTATATAGTGCTCATTAGAACAGCACCTAATTCCCTGATTCTGGAAAGCACTGGAATAGTTGCTTATGTGTGAAGATGGTGTGGGTAGAACTTCAGGGAGATGATTTTATCAGTTAAATAAGCTTTTTGTGGGACCTTTTTTGCATTTTAACATATTTGACTATAGAGTGAAAGATAAAAGAGGGACCATCATCAACTTAATCAAAAGGCAACCTTAGTTTTATCAAGTTTTCTGTCATTCTGCACTGGATATGCTTTCCAATCGATACATTTCCTTAAGTGAAGAGGCTGACTGTTGCAGTCATTGAAAAAAGTGGCCTTTGATTTGCAGATATACTAGGTTTTTTACAGATCCTCACATAAATTTAAGACCTGAGTATGTCTTTCTTTTTTTTATTACTTTGCCCATGCGTGCAAAATTCCTGCATGAGATACTGAATGGTCCAAACAAATCAAAAGTGCAAAGTCCTTCTGTAACAGGCCAGCAGTTTATTAGTCTTAAGCACCCCACTTTGTCAGCAGATGTTTATCTTGCTGGGAAAGTATTAGGTGGGTTCTGCTGACTTAGGGTATGTCTACACTGCAGAGGTTTTTTTGGAAAAAAAGGACGTTTTTCTGAAAAAACTTCACTTATGTCCACACTGCAATCGCCTTCTTCTGAAAGAAAATCAAAAGAACAGAAGGGTTTTTCTGATATTGGTAAACCTCTTTCTACGAGGAAGAAGCCTTTTTCCAAAAGAGCTCTTTCGGAAAAAGGCATGTGTGGATGGGGAAGAGGGAGTTCTTCTGAAAGAAGAGGAAAGAGGAAAAAGCACAGGTGCCATGGTGGCACTCCGTCCATAGTAATCACAGCTTAAATGCGAGATAGCGTCCATTCAGTGTGGACACAATCTTTCAAAAAAGCAAATAGCTTTTTCAATGCACTTTTGCTGTGTAGATATACTCTCTTTTGGAAGAAGTTTTTTCGGAAGATCTCTTCCGGAAAAGCTTCTTCTGAAAGAAGCCTGCAGTCTAGACATAGCCTTAGTCATGTAGACAGTCCTGTGGGAAGTTAAGATGTAGATGGAGAGCTGAGCAGTCCTTGGGAAGGAATCATAGGCTTACACAAGCCTGGGAAGAAGGTGTTACTGATATTTATGTCATGTGGTTGATTGTTTTGTCACTAAAGTCCAATCTCAGGACAAGCCTGAGTTTGTACTTTATAGATGTACTGCATGGTCTGTGGGTTAATTCCTCATCTGGAGCTATGCCTAATTCATACTTGATGAAGACCTAGCCTTGCATTTGTAAATCAAGTTGGAAAGACCTTTGTTCACACTATCTCCTTTTCCATTCTGGTGTTACTTATTTCAGGGGGGTTTATGATTCTGCATACATCTCAAATTATTAGAAAGAAGATAGATGTTAGACCTTTATGGCTTCTTCTGAAAATACAAATGTCATAATTATCTAAACATCCCAAAGTTGATTTGAGGAATCATTTCTTGATGTCTTGTGAAATTGTTCATAGTCCAGTGCAGGAAAACAGATTTTCCTCTTGTTTTTGAAGGATAGCTTTGGAAAGTCTGAGAGCTCAATGTTATGGAAAAACATACAACTTGACACAAGTACAAATATGACTATTACCTTCTGGTATGGAATTTTTTCTTACAGTTCAAAAAATAGTATTAAAAATAATGGTAAACCAAAGGGTCTGGAATCAGTTATGGAAACATAAGACTTTTGTTTGATATTTGCTATTGATGTCTTGCTGCAGAACCTCTGAATGCAGGCCATAATGTTTGTGTTTTATCATTTGTAGTGTGTGTTTTTTGGTATATGAACACTGCAAAACTTGTTAGATTTTACCATGAAACAGCTTGAAATGTGATTTTGTTCTCTTTGGGGTCATGTGTATGAGTCTATCACGACTAGGTTCTCCCCAAATCACTGGAAATGGTAAGTTTTTTGAAGCATGGATAGTGTTTTCATTAGCTGTGTGTACAGAGCCTAGCACAATGGGACACCAGACCATGAGTAGGTACTATCACAATACAAATAATAACAACAAAGGAAATGATAGATATTCCCACATCCTTCTGGACTGAGTTTAAGAAAAGGGGAAGGCAGTGAGTGAGAGACCCCACAGCACCAAAATCCTCCGGCCTGATCAAACTACTGAAGATTGACCATAGGTAGGTCTGATCAGACCCCCACCAGACTTATGCCGAAGGCAGAGCCTTGGTAGAAGAAGTGTCTGACACAGAACTAGAAAACACAGTGTGCATCAGAGCAGTGTGAGACTGAAGGGGCAGACCGGAGGTGCTTGCAAAGCTGATTGATGTGAAAGAAGATCAAGATGGGGTGTCTGGGACAGACTAAGCTATGGACCTGTGGAAGAAGCTATGTCTGGAACATGAAAAGAATGCAAAACAGATGGGATCAGGGCAGCGAGAGGTGAGTGGAAGGTGTCCTTTCAATATTCCAAGTCAGAGATAGCTGAGAAAATGCATCTCGTATCCTCTGCCAAAGCAGAGGGGAGCTTCCCTCCTTTCCCAAGCATTTGGAACTTGATCCTATGCTCACCAAAGTCAGTGGCAAAGCTCCCATTGACCTCAGTGGTGCAGGATCAGCCTCTTGATAATCAGCACTCTTTACAACTCTCCCCTCCCCTCATACCTTTGTCTGTGCAGTGAGTGCTGCCCTTCTCTTTCAAGGGAAGCTGCGGTGCAGGGAAGAAAAGACATTTGAACATCAAGCAGGAGGTAGACTTGGGAAATTCTACAGCACCCATCTTCTGGGGAGCTTTTCCATAATTTTTCATGTCTAAAAATGGCATAGCTGCACCATTTGAAGATAAGGCCTTGCAGCCTATGTGTGTGTGTGTGTGTGTAATATGTGTTTGATTTGTAGATTTGTAGCCATAAGCAGGCAGGCTCTCGTCCTCTTGTGCATGTTTTAGAACACCAGGCAACCATATGGTGCTTAACATGTAATATTATTTGAAAGTATTTGACTTTTTGTATTTCTCTGGATGGTGTCATTTTAGAACAATTTCTTTGACTATATGTGTATGTTCTTGGATCATCTTAGTGTCATACAATATTCATTTCTTCTCTGCTGCAAGGAACAGTGCACAATCCTGTAAAATCTCTTGTACCTCAGAATTCACAGGACTCTAAATCAAGGGGATTGCTGCATTTTTCACATTGTTTTTAGAAGTTTTTATTTCTGAATGCTCTTAAATTATGAATAGCAATGTATACACTACATTGACCTGACTGGAAATAAGAGAAACACATTTTATTACAATAGCCCTGCCAAAAGTACTAAGATGCCCACATTACACTCCCTTCAATTAACATACTAATTTTTCTGGCTCTTATTCCACTTGCCTCAGAGGGGGACCTAGCTCAGAAAACCTGCCCAAACTCCGAAGAATCTAGACAGCTGGATTTTTGTTAGGACTGTGGTTCCCTTTCATTTAAGTCTGGTTTTAAAGCCCTGGACACATTTGATTTGGTTGGAATGTTTTATTGCAATAATAAAGGACATCATGGTGGCATTTGATGGTGTTTGCCATGCTATTCGGTTTTATTGTGCTTGACCTACTTATTTGCTAACTGCTTCATTATTGGTACTACACTCTTAGCATGTGTGGGATTGAGTAGACAATTTGAAAATGGAAAAACAGACAAAATGCTTAGAATTAATTATTTATTACAAATTATTTCCTCAGCTTTTCTTTCAGCTTTCCTAGATCACAAGATCTAGAATGGCACTGCAATTCAGTATTCATGATAATGATTCAGGTTTATGATTTGGGGCCAGGTTTCCAGAAGGGTTAAAAAACACTTTTGAAGCTTCACTCAGTGCAAACTACATCAAAAATCATTTTACTAACCAGTGAAACATGGCAGCCCACTGGCCAGAGTACAGAGTAGTCTGTCTATTTCAGAAGGCATCTGTCTGTGAATCCATTTGTTCAAGCTCTCCTCCTAAACTGTAAGAGCTAGGGCCA
This sequence comes from Pelochelys cantorii, assembly GCA_032595735.1. NCBI lineage: Eukaryota > Metazoa > Chordata > Testudines > Trionychidae > Pelochelys > Pelochelys cantorii. The sequence goes on along the minus strand of CM064326.1, from coordinate 137,936,329 downwards.
TCACATTTGGTATGCAGCTTCTCCTATCTTAAAGCAAGGTCAGGTTGGTTGCGCCAGGACAACCAGAAGCCCTGGGAAAAGGATTGTTTTCCATAACATGCAAAGGGAGGGGCTGCTGTTCAGAGGGATGCAATGTGAGAGTGGCTACTGGGGGCAGCCACACCACCAAAGTTGTGGCCAGCAGGGACGGGGCTCCCATCTTGTCTCCAAGCACTCTGGGTAAGTAGCACCTTTCCCCCATTCTTGGCCCTTAGCCGCACCACCGGGTGGGGCGGAAGGCTCCTGGTGGCTGGGGGAGAGGGTTTGGGAGAAAGAAATCACCCCTGGCAGGTGGGAGATGGGTTGGGGGAGAGAAAATAACCCTGATGGCTGGGAGAGCTGGGAGGAGAGAAAACACCCCTGGCAGCTGGAGGGGCCAAGGGGGAGAGAAATCACCCCTGGTGGCAGGGAGAGGGGCTGGTTGGAGAGAAAATGCCCCTGGTGGCCCAAGGATTTGGGGAGAAAGAAAACACCCTTGGGGCTGAGGCAGGGCTGGGGAGAGAGAAAATGCCCCTGCCAGCCATTGTGGGAGGCTGGGCAGACAGAAAACATCCCTAGCGGCTGGGGTTGGGAACTGGGGGGGGGAGAGAAAAGACTCATGGCAGATGGGACCCTCCTGCCCCGAGCCCCTCCTTACCCCGCAACCCTCACTCTCGCACCTTCCCTCCTGCACTCCCCCCTGCCATCCCCAAGGCTCTGCCCTCACTCTCCCACCCCCCACACTACCAGCCCCCTGCCCTGGAGGACCCAGGCAATGCCAGATAAGTCTGCTAGTGCTACATATAGGCTTAGGATAAGAGTGAATAATTTATTTCAAGTAAACTAAGCCGGGAATTTTAGGTAGTTGGAAAGTAATTATCCCAAAACAAAGTTGGCCAGAACATCCGAACTAACATCTGTACTCTTGAAAATAAATAAATAAAATTAAAATGCCACAGATGTTTTGATAATTAACACCATATGTAGTCAGTCTGTTGTTTTACTGCTTTCCCAGAAGACTGCTCCTCCCGCAGCATGGGGTCCCCTTGACTGTATACGGAGCACTGGCTTAGTAGTGATACAAATCTTGGACTACTTACTACCTGCTCAGTCACCAATTTTATATATTGCAGCAACCTGGGATTTTCTTAAATTTAAATTTTTATAGGTAAAAAACCATTTACTGATGAGAATTGTTGAGAGAGGATCCTTGGAGGGCAACACTTCCTCATGTGGCAAAATTTTTTACCATGAGCGCCTTCACAGCACAGTACACATGTGTGCACACACTCAGAGAAATCTTGCATGCAACTAGTAAAGGATGCCCACAATTTAAATGTTAAAATCATAGCTGTAAATTCACTTGTGAACAGTACTCTTGGTGACCACAGGAGTTTTGATTGAGTCAGGTCTGCAGGATATGGCCAATAATTATTACTGGAAAAACAGGTAAGATTGTTGTGAACTGGCAGACTCTCCACCTGGCTCTCAGCACTGTGCCTACCCTGGGTTATTGTTCAAAACTCCTCCCCCTCCTGCGGTTCCTCTTCACCAAACCATGAACCTCAGTTGAAGCTTTCTCCTGACTTTGGCTTGTTCCTAGGATGTCTTCCGGCAGAGCCTCCCTCCCCTTCCTCCCTGTCTATGGCCTTATCCCTAGTTTCCTAGTTCTTCAAAGACATATTAACCCTTTACCTCCACATTAGTTAGAGCAGGGGTTCTCAAACTTCCCTGCAGCACAACTCCCTTATGGCAACAAAAATAAATACATGAACCAAAAGAGGAGACTGAAGCCTGATCCACCCAAGCCCTAGTGCCCTGGATGAAGGGCATAAAGCTAAAGCCCAACGTGTCCTGTAACTTGAGCCCAGCTGCACAGGACTGAAGCCCTCAAGCTGTGGCTTTGGCGTGGGACCCTACCAAATGTAAGTCAGCCTTGGTGACCCCATTAAAATGGAGTTGCAACCAGTGTTCCCTCTAATTTTTTTCATCCATGGCCAGTAATCCATTTTGTTATGTGCAACAAGGAAAGTGCAAATGTGCACCACTAATAGAAACACACACTACCGACTTTGGGTGGCTGTGAGCACTCTGCCATTCAGCTGGGCAGCACTGGAATCTCTCCTGGGCAGCTGCCTACACGCTCAGCTTACAGGGAACATTGGTTGCTATTCACTTTGGGTTCCTGACTCACAGTTTGAGAACCCCTGGCATTAGAGCTACTCAGATTCATTTGTTCTGTTGAGTCAGCAGAAACAACTCTGTAAACAGGGCACTAATCTTTACATCAGACTGAGTCAGCAGAACCCCCCCCTGCATTTCTAGGTAGGGTTCTAGAACATGACTCCCCATAATTTATTAATATTGACACCAGGCAACAAGCTGAATTGGGCCTTCTTGGTAGTGTTCTACCTTGGGAGTGGTAGAGTTATAACATTCCAGCAAGCTTTGTGACTCGCGCAAGTACAATGATTCCTGGAGCTGCCTCACTATAAGTAAAGTGCTGGTTTTTTTAAAATGTTGTTCTTATATTCTGCACTCTGTATACATTGCGAGCGTAGTGCCCTTCTGATGTTTCACTTTTCTTGTAGAGGGCATCTCTGTCAGCTTTGGAACGGTCAGAACAGCTGATAAGGAACGCTGCCAGTCTGGAAGAGCTACTTCGAATCACTCACTCCGAGGACTGGAAGCTGTGGAAATGCAGACTAAAGCTCAAAAGCCTCTCCCATTTAGATTCCCGGTCTGCATCTCATCGCTCCACCAGATTTGCTGCTGCTTTCTATGACATTGAGACACTGAGAGGTAGGTGTGCGGTTGTGCATGAGTCATCCACTTCATCTTCAGGATCAGTGAGCGAATGTGTAAGTAGGAGTTAAATAAATAGGCATGCTTAGAATAGACCAGCCTCAGTGGGAAAATGGTGAACAAGGAAAGCGACATCATATGAAGGAATGTGTTAGGCGACAGCCTGCATACATCTCCCTAGTTTATGGTCAGAGCTGGTTTAGTGCTCTCTGATCACAATTCAAAGAAAAGATATATGAAATAATGGATTTGCCAGTCAACAAAACAAGAGCAGTAAACATGTAGGAATGGCTTGGAAAGGCTGGCTGAGGGGACTGCCAACAGCAAAATGCTAAGTCCTGGAATTTGCCTGTAGGCAAAAACAAATGAACTCAACAGAAAATGTTGGAATTACTGCTTTTATGAGCTGTGTTCTGATATAAAACACCTCATCAGCAGAGAGATTGTCACCACTTTTTATGGGTGGGAGCTACCTAGCAAGGGAATACCTCCTTGATCTTCTTTAATAGTGAAATTCCTTCCTGGTGCAGAGTATGTGAGCAAGACCCATCAGCCAAGCACCAGAGTGAGAGAATTCTGAGTGTCAATCCACCTCATCCTGTGTCCTGTCTTCCTCTGTAGCAATATCTGAGACAAAAACAAAACAGAATTTGTTAAGGAAAAAATATCCTTTCCTGAGCACTGGAGTGACTGGCTGAAGTCCTGAAGCATGAGTGAGGAACACAAAACATAAACCACAGACCCCCTCGGGACTGCCATGAGCAGTCCTGTGCTACCAAAACAGCCCTGTCATACAATTCCACTCAGATTTTTCAAGCCCAGTCTTAACACTAAGTAGTTTGTTTGTTGCCCCCACAATTCCTATTGGGGAGCTGTTCTAGAACCTCTTTCCTCTGGTGACTAGGTACTTTCTTCTAATTTCTAACCAGAATGTATTCATGACCTGTAGATACTCATTTGTACTTGTGCCAACATTTTTCTTTAGCTTAAATAGCTCTTTTCCCTTCCTGGTATTTACCACCCTGACATACTTAAAAACGGTGTTCCCACCACTTACAGAATTTATTTTTAAGACAACAAAATCCTAGTGCATCATTGTTTGAAAATGCCTGGAGGAGATCCATGGAATTTATCTATGCATCTTTAAGAATTAGGCCTAGCAGCATAATTAGCAGTCATGAGCCAGCCATTGTACTGCACTAATTTCTAGTATGAGTTGCTAGATTTTTCTATAGAAAACTTAAAATACACCTTTTACATTTCTCTTTTAGTGAGACAGCAACATTGCAGAAAATATGCAGCCCTCCATTTGTCCACACAATAATACAACTGATGAGTTCAGAGAGTGGCACTGGTGCAGTATATGGCAACAGGCTTTTATCAACACTTAAAAGTAACATAATTGCTCAGCTAATAAAATTAGAAGAACAGTACCCTTTCAACAAAGTGGCAAGTGTAAACAGATAAATCAATAGCTTACAGATGTCCTTTACTTATGCCCTCTGGAGGGGCTGTTAGCTTTCTTTTCCCTTTCCCTTTAAACATCTAACTTCAGGTATAATGCTGCCAAATATCCTAACCAGGATCCAAATGAGAAAATCATTTAAATTCAAATAATTGAAATTTAAGATAAAAAGATCCAGTTAGGTATTCTTCCCCATCTTCTAAGGCAGAATTATTTCAAGGCCAACTCTATTAATGTTGTACTATGCCCTTTATCATCACAGAATCTGACAGAGCACTTACTAAAATCATACATATAAACTTATATTTTTCTTCCACTTTCCCAGTCATCAGGAATTGATCTCTGTCTATGGTGTGTATTTTGCTTTAATGAAGTGGCATCGTATGAAGGCTAGGTCAAAAACATAGGCCAGGTCTACAATAGACCTAGTGGGTCAGCTTAAGGTAATGTAAAATATGTAGCTGGAGTCAGCTTACCTTAAGTCAAGCTTGGTGCCTTTCCCACTGTGGGAGGCCAATGGGAGCAAACACCTTCATCAGCTTCCCTTACTCCTTGTGACTGTGAGGAGTATGGACACTGGATGGAACTGCCCTCAGCGTTCAATTTATGGGTCTATACTAGACCCACTAAATCAAATGCTGGAATGTTGATCTCCGGTGCAGTGAGTGAAGATGTGTCCATAGGTGCATCATCGTTTCTTGTCTCTCTTTACTGGTTTGCAAAACTACCAGGGCAAATTCAAGGTTTTGGTCTTCATCTCCATCCTCCCTTAGCTCCCACTTCAACCTGGGCAATAATGGTGTCCCTGAAAAAACCAATTTCCTTTGGAGCAAATAGAACTCCCTACCATATGTGGTGGAGGTGGCACTTTCTTGGCAACTGACCCATGAATATGGAACGCACACATCAGAATGCTAACAGACCTCAGTGCTTACTGAAAAAATGTAAAATCTACTTCCATGACCAATCTCCCTACAACTCCACCTCAGTTTTTAAAAAGTGATTAATAATGGGGGAGTATGTGTGCTTGAAGAGTATTTCTGTTATGCAAGTGTCATCTTGAATGCTTAGTTTGGAGAGCACATTGTTTTTTACTTCATCAGAAAGCCTAAAGTGAGATTCCAATCTCAAGACACTGGTATTAAATGGAGTACCTCTCTCAACTCTAGGGCTGTTCCTCCAGATTTACACTGCTGAAATCAAAATTCATGCCCCAAAGTCCTAATTAAACAATGGCAAATAAATGCCAGCACCATCTCAGAGCCCAGATGTTCAGAAATAACTGGTGATTTTGGGTGCAATTTGAGATGTCTTGGTGGGACCTGATCTGAAGAAAGTGCTGAGCACCTCCTTCTGTAAATGAGGTTCCTTTCAAGTGACTCAAGATGGGTATCCAAAAATGGAGGCACACAAATTCATTGGTCAGTTGTTAATGTCTTTGTTTTTCAGTGAGATCCTGTCGCTACTGAAGTCAGTAGGCCTTTTACCATTAACTTCAGTGGGACCAGGATTGTACCTCAGACCTGATTGTATCTTTTTTAATTGAATGCAGTTTTTGTTATTTTTTCAATACCGTTCATAATGTTTGTACTTTCTGCAGTCATAGATGAGGAATGGCAAAAAACTCAGTGTGTGCCAAGGGAGACCTGCGTGGAAGTGGCCAAAGAGCTGGGCACAACCACCAACAAGTTCTTTAAGCCTCCCTGTGTGAATGTGTTCAGATGTGGAGGCTGCTGCAATGAGGAGAGCCTGGGCTGTATGAATACAAGCACAACTTACGTTTCAAAAACGGTAATTGAAACAATTCGCCTTCCTTCTGGCCTGTCACTGGCTCTGAAACAAAGTGATGGAAGGGGATGCTGGATCTCTAAATGCTAATTATGGAGTTAATCTCTGCAGTAAGGATGATAGAATACATATATATTTATACAGAGTGAATAAGGCCTGGTGAATGATGATTTAGGCCCATTTTATATTCGCTTTACACAAGCATACACGACGAAACATGGTGTACAGCAGTGGAGAATGAGGTCATGTGAATGCACTATGGTCTCATGTAGTATTAATGAGTTTTAAATTCTTCTTTATTCTACAGTTATTGAGAATTATTGATGCTAGCAGCTCATAGAGACTCCCAGCACCACTGACTTAAGGGATTCTTTAGGAAATTCGGATGTGTAATGTCTCACAGATAAGTTCTAAATTTTGAAAATTGTCACCAATGACAAAAGAAAAGTGATTAGTGATTTTAGGTGTCTCACTATTGGAGTGCCTTGCTTCAGATACATTAAAGGAACTGTAGCTGCTCTTTGAAAACTCAGGTGCCATCAGCACAAATACCTTAAGTTGTCAGCAAGGTTCCCTCTAAGCTGCGCGGCAGCACGGCCCCACAGCTGCTTAATGAGCCCTGCCCAAGGGCTCAGGGCTGCTGCACATGGAGAAGCTCCCTGCTGAAGACAGAGCAGCAAGTCTCCTCTAGCTAGTAGGGACATGTCCCCTCCCTGCCAGCTGGGAGAGACTGGCTGCTCTGTCCTCAGCAAGGAGCTGTTGCTGTAGCTGAGGGAGAAGTGCCCCTCCCTGAGCCAGGCAGCTCCATACGCGGAGCCTTGAGCTCCTGGTTGGGTGGGACTCATTAAGCAACTGCAGGGCCTTGCTGCCACACAGCTTAGAAGGAACCTTGCAAATTGCTTTTGAAAAAGGCAGGCTTCAATCAATAGACAGACACTCCTAAGTAGCAACAAGGCAGCAAATAACCTGAATTTTACAGGCAGCACTATTATTTTACTTTTGTTGAAGCTTTATGCCTTTATAGGGAAATATTAAATGCTAGTGATGAAAAGTTTTGCATTGGTACAAAGTTCATGGACAATTGTTTAGAGAGAAAATTAAACTATTCCTGGAACAAGCATTCTAAAAGCAGTGGGCCTGATCCACCTCTGTGTTATTCCAGTTGTGCGTGAGTGTAATTCCATTGATTTCAGTGAAATTGTGCTGGAATAAAACTGCAGTGAAAGCAATGGTGAACCAGGCCCAATAACCACTATTCTGATGTTTGTTAATCAACCCCATTTCACATCACTAAGGGCATGTCTACACTAGGAAATTATTTTGAAATAATAACTCTTGAAATAACTATATTGAAATAGCATGTCCACACTACAGGGAAGCCTTAAAATTGGTCCGAGGCAGGATCCCCTAATATGGATGTGCTACCTCGACTTACAGAAAGCACTGGGGAATAATTACTTTGAATGACTCTGGGGAGTAGTTATTTTGAAATAGCAGCAGTGGAGCATCCTCACTACCGTTATTTTGAAATAACTATTATATAATAAATAGTTATTTCAAAATAAGCATTACTCCTCATGGAAAACTGGAGTTATTATTTCAAAATAACCAGCCCCTTATTTCAAAATAGTGGTCTTGCTAGTATGGACGCTCCAATTGTTATTTTGAAATAAGGGGAGTTATTTCAAAATAATTCCCTAGTGTAGAGCAGGGCTAGGAAAGCACTCTTAAGAGCTGTTGTATGTATACTACAGATGTCTGACCAGCTCAGAAGTCTGGGTCAGGTTAGAAATCATTTATGTATTCATGTTGTTATTCTTGGTGCAGTAGTTCATTAGTTTGTTAAAAAAATAAAGTTTGTTCAATTCTGCAGAATGTAACATTCCTTTAACTTCCTTCAAAAGAGCTATTTTCAAAAGTTTTGGGGTACATTCTATTCCCACATACAACTGTGTAAAGCCAGAGTCATTCTACTAAAATCAATGGAGTTATGCCAGACTTACATCCCTGCTGCTGAGAACAGAATTTTCCCCTGAGCTCTTGATTTCTTTGCAGAAAAATTGTAGGCTTCATGGTGAAACATTCACTGGAAATTGTAGGCATTCATGGTGAAACATTCACTGGAGACAGAGAAGTTAAATGAAATCTCTATTAAGTGACTGAGGTTACATTGCTAATGTATGTGAAGATGAGTTGAGGTTTTTAAGCCTCATTCATAAAACATACCAGTGATAGCTCAGAAAATGATATTTACAGTGTACTATTTTGGTAGCCTGGGTCGATTATGCTGACCAGTTCCTAACTCAGAGGGCATTGCTTAATTTTCCCTTTGGATTAATTTAAATTAGAACTGCAGTGACCATCAGCAGAAAAGAGGCAGGGTGAGGAGAAAAAGCAGTGGGCAGGAAGCATTTAAACAATTTTAAAGAATAATGCTGTTCAGTTTCTATTATACAACTATCTCATGTCATTCTTCTAGCTCTTTGAGATTTCAGTTCCTTTGACAAGTGTACCAGAGCCAGTGCCAGTCAAAATTGCCAACCACACAGGTTGTAGATGCTTATCAACTGCTCAGCATCACCAATATGCCATCATACGAAGATCTATCCAATACCCAGAGGAGGATGGGTAAGGCTTTCTGTTGGTACAAAATACTACAGAGGAAGCTATTTTGTTTTAAATTATTCACTATTAGTTTTCTTCCATCGACTTTCCCACCAGTTTCCAAACATCAGAGGTATTCTTCAGACTGATAAAGCCAATCTCAAACCCATTGTAACCAAGTCTCAGAGGGGTAGCCTTGTTAGTTTGTAACTTTAAAAACAATGAGTAGTCCTGTGGCACCTTACAGACTAACAAATATATATATAATATCATGAGCTTTTGTGGGCAAAACCACTTACTGAGATGAGATGAGCTTTGTTAGTCTCTAAGGGTGTGTCTAAACTACACCCCTCTGCCAACAGAGGGATGTAGATTAGGCACATCACTATTGCAAATGAAGCGGGGATTTAAATATCCTGCACTTCATTTGAATAAAAATGGCCACCGCTTTTTGCCGACGCGTGATTTTGCCGGCAAAAAGCAGCAGTCTAGACGGGGATCGGTCGACAAGGAAAGCCTTTTCCAACCAATCCTGTAAACGTCGTTGCACCGATAAGGGATCGGTTGGAAAAGGCTTTCCTTGTCGACTGATCCCCGTCTAGACTGCCGCTTTTTGCCGGCAAAGTGCCACGTCGGCAAAAAGTGGGGGACATTTTTATTCAAATGAAGTGAGGGATATTTAAATCCCCGCTTCATTTGCAATAGTGATGTGCCTAATCTACATCCCTCTGTCGGCAGAAGGGTGTAGTTTAGACACACCCTAAGGTGCCACAGGACTACTCGTTGTTTCTGCTGTAAACAAATTTAGTCTGCACATATTTGGCAGTCAGATTGAGGCCACAATTCAGCAAGTGCCTAATTAGAAGCACTTGGGTAATTCCATTGTAGTTAAGGTTCCTACTTGTATTCCTAAAGCTAGGCATATTCTTAACTGGTGCATCATTGAACTGGGGCATCAGAGCAGATTGCCACAGAATTTCCATTGAGGGTGATATGACACACTCTTGTCCAGTGCTTAATTTGTAATGAAAGAAGTGCTTTTTTTTTAAATGTTCATAACTGACATGGCAGGCCTGCTCTCCAGTGGTACGTAGTGATGTCAACATGGAGATGGCTACATGATTAGCTGATAAGACTGGGCTTATTGGTTAATCCTGTTGTCTACACACATTCTCCTGCCCCTTGCTGTCTGTATCAAAGGCAGTGAGGGGGGTAGGGAAGGTGGGAGCTGGTGCCCATGAGAAGCAGCTTTTAAGCTGCCTCCCCGAGAGCACTGGATCTGACTGTTCCCCCCACCACCAAGCTGCTGCCTCTGATAGGTGAGGGGGGGAGGCGGGAGCCAGTATGTGCAAGGAAGGGAGCAGCTTTTAAGCTGGCTCTCTGCACATGCCGGTTCCATGGACCTACCTGCCCCACCTTGCTGCCTCCTACAGAGGCAGAGGGCAGGGGAGGGTTCTGCGAATCAGCCTCTGTCCATGGCAGGCCCAGGCTCACTCCTGACAAAGGCTGCTCCATGGCAGCAGCCCCTGTCTATGGGGGGGTCCAAGTTCCCCACGGACAGAGGCTGCTCCAGCATCCCATGGAGCAGCCTCTGTCTGAGGCCAACCTGGGCCCACTGTAGCTGCTCCATGGCAGCAGTCCTTGTCCATGGGGAGCTTGGACCTCCCACGGACATGGGCTGCTGCCACGGAGCAGCTTCTGTACGCAGGGAGCTCAGACCCCCACATGGACAGGGGCTGCTGCCACGGGGCAGCCTCTGTATGTGGGGAGTTCAGGCGCCCCATGGACCAGGGCTGTTACTGTCCTGTGCTGCTGCCTCTGTATCAGAGGCAGCAACGTGGGGAAGCAGGCAGGAGCCAGTCTGTGTGGGGAGCTGGCTCCCCTTGCTGATTGGCTCCCGCCTGCCACCCCATGCTGCTGTCTCAGATACAGTGGCAGCAGCATGGGATGGCAAGGAGATCCCCATGTGTGGGGCTGGGAGCACACTGGCTGTCGGTCCCAGTCCCAGGGACTATTAAATAGTTGTGTACCCACTATAACATGACTGTTCAATTACATATTGTCATACATAGTGCCATGAGGACATTTTAAGAGAGGGGGTGCTGATATACCTTCATCTTATTCCTGTCCTGCCCCACCCCCATGCTGAGGCCAAGAGCAAAGCCCTGGTGTGTGACTGGGACCCAGGACATGAGGCTAGCAGCAGAGTCTCCAGTGTGCAGGGCTGAAGCAAAGCCTCACTCCTCCCCTTCCCCCAGCATGCAGGGCTGGCATCTGGGATCCCAGGCCTGGAGCCAGAAGCAGAGCCCCTGGAACAGGGACAGTAGCTGGGTTCCTGGGTGCGGGGCTGGCACTAGAGCAGGGGTGGGTAACCTCCGGCCTGGGTTTGTCTGGAAATGAGTGACAGGGGAGGGATCACATGAGGATTACCTGTTGTGTTCACTCCCTCTGAGGCATCTGGTATTGGTCCCTGTTGGCAGACGGGACACTGGGCTAGATGGACCTTTGGTCTGACCCAGTATGACCATTATTATGTTCTTATGTTCAGATGTGGCCCCCATGATTCAGCCCGGCCCCCTGCATTGGGAAACTTTTGCTGGTGCTCCAACTTCCCTGCCTCCCTCACTTCTCCACCACGATGCTGGAGCACACAAAATCCACTAGGCTGCCCCCACCAGGATCTGGTGTGGGAGGGGAATGTGGGGAGTGTCATTCTCCTTCTCAGTCGGGTGCCACATCAGTGAGGGGTTTGGGGTTTTTTTTTGTCTGCAGCCCTCAATTGATTTTTCTGTAGGTTAGTAGCCCCTGGCCCAATAAAGCTTCCCCAGACCTGCACTAGACCCTGTGGCATATGGAGCAGTAGGTGGGACACTGGGCATTGGGATGGGAGCCCAGGGGTGCTGCAGCATCCCCCATGCTCCCAGTTCCTGTGCCTATGCTGCTCTGGGCTATGAACTGCCAAGCCTAGAGGTGCCGGGGCTCAGTCCTGGCAAGCCCTGGCACTAATTAAGCACTGCTATTGTTATGAATTCACATAATAGAGCTGTCCAGTCTGGCTGTAAATAACTGTCTTGAGCAAGCTATCTTGGCTCGTCTTTTTCAGTAGCTATATTAATTCTTGAGATGCTTTTATAAAATATTTTATCATATTGTTTTTCCTTCTAGTTGCCCCTTTACCAACAAACTTTGCCACGGTGGCTTGATATGGGACAGCAAGAAATGTGAATGTGTTGTAGACAAAGAACATCTTAGCAGAAGGGAAGGTAAAAGTAGTAATATTGACTGACACTTTTGCAGCTTCCATCTCTATCAAAAAATGCTTGATAAGGTTCTCTCTGAGATTTCTCTGATTCTAAATCAATAGACTGCATTACCTTACTATATAATACTCTAGGTGTAAACATGCGCACAAATGGTGTTTCATCTCATTTTCTTCTGAAAAAAAATTAAAAAACAAGTGGTCCTATAGCACTTTAGAGACTAACAAAACTCACTTTTTTTTTCATACTAGCAATGGGAATAACGCACAGCAATGTACTAGAAAGAATTACTGTAGCTGTCAGTCACTCTCAATTTTCGTTGTACAGAGACAACTTAGTCATTTTTAGGGGGCTTTCAACTCAGTATCCCACATATATTCATCTGTATTCAAGAAATGCTCATGTGTTTCTGGGCTTAAAATAAACTGGCAAAGATATTACCACTCAAATTTGGGGCTAAGTTTTACCCTCATACGTAGTGCACACATGAAATCAATGGAGTTGTATGGGTAAACATTTGGAGTGTGTACTTCTGTCCCCCATTTAGAGTTTGATCTGGCAAACCATTCCTCCCATGACTGGTTTTCATAGGCTAGACAGGGCATAAACTGCACCTGAGAGAAAATGTACTCGAGAGACACCTCTAGCAGGCATAATGCTTCCTCTTCTTCCCTCAGATGCTGAAGAAGGAGGGAATATTTCACTCTACTCTTTTACAGGGCTCTTCCCTGTCTTCCCCCTTGTGCCCAGCTAGTTCCCTGGCTGGCAATTTGGGACTGAGGATGCCAGTGGGGCTAGTTGTAATAGAGATGCAGCCGTGTTAGTCTGGTCTAGCTGAAACAAAAGACAGGACTATGCAGCACTTTAAAGACTAACAAGATGGTTTATTAGATGATGAGCTTTCGTGGGCCAGACCCACTTCCTCAGATCAAATTGTGGAAGAAAATTGGCACGACCATATATACTTGTGAGAGTAAAGCTGTCTGTTATCAGGCTATTTGATACATAATAAAGATATAAAATTATATGTAGGAGTGACTTCCAAAAAAGCATCATTATCAGCAATTTGCCTCCTTTCTGTTCTCATGGTGGAAAAGAGTTGAATCCCTCAAAGAAATCAGCTGAAGACTTTCCCTTATATAGGAAAGTTCCTATAAACTCTTCCTATAAATCTAAAGAATTTTTCAAGCTGAACACATTGGAGGTGTTATAATTTCCCTAGACACTATAGAATATTTATATTCAGATGAAAAATAATGGGTATTTAACAAATCTGGACTACCTGGAAACAGAGGAAAATCTTGCCTTTCTATATGATTTTACATTCAACACATTTAAGAATACAAATCGGTAATAAAAGCAACTTGGCAAGCATTTGCATTCCTAGGCCAGTGAGCTAAAATAAAACTATATAAACTCTTTCTGTCTCATATGCTTTCTTAGTTCAGGCTGAACCTCTCTTGTCCAGAGCTCTGTGGTCCAGCAACATACGTGGTCCAGTAGGACCAGAGATGATGCTAGACCAGAGATCCCCGGCCGAAGAGTTGAGAGCAACAGCTGGACTAGTCAGTGGCAGCCCGCAGTACCAATGACCTGGGGTAGAGAGCCCCAGGAGAGACTGCCACCCTGTGAGGGATGGGGCAGAGAGCCCCAGGAGTGGCTGCTGCCTTGCGCAGGGCCAGGCAGCTGGTGGCAGGGAATCTCGGGAGCAGCTGCCACCTTGCATGGGGCTGGGGAACCCCAGGAGCAGCTGCTGCCCCATGCAGGGTCAGTGAAGCCCAGGAGCAGAGCCCTGCGAGAGGCTGGGGGCAGCAGAACCAGGCAGGTGGGCCAGAGGAGGTCAGGACTCTGTGTTCTCCCGGGGCGGCAAATTCCCTTATTTGGGACCACTCAGGGCCCAAGAGTGCCGGACCAGGTAGGTTCAACCTGTATCAATAGACAAGAAACCAATTATATTGGTCCCTATGGGACACAGGTTTGTCTTGTTGGATCAGATCATTAGTCCATCAAGTATGATATCTTGGTTTTATCAGTGCTAAGTACTTGATACTTCACAGGAAGACCAAAGTGTGTGTGCATGGAGGGGCAACAGACAAACTCACATTGCACCTAACATCTAGCTGTTTGTGCTATGGGCTAATAAAAAGATACATAGGCTGACTTATAATAATAACTGTACTGTGGCGTTTACTGATGTAAGCCAAAAAATTGCAATAATGAACAATGAATCGCTGCAGTTTGACAGTAGCTTAGACAAATTAATTTTAAATGACACCTTGAGGCAAAGAGAACTGAACAATCTGTACCAATTAATATATGCCAACGGTCATCACCCAAGGAGAGAGGTGGGGATCATTTCACCAAAATCCATGCCGATTTTTTAATCTTTAAATGACGACATTTGCTCTTTATTTTGTTTGGCTGTTAATTTCTGGTTTTAAATTGACAATAATGGAGGTTTCCCTCAAATAATGAGAATATCCTTTCTGGCCAGTGAGGTCAGAGCTCAGATTCTAGAGGTCATAGTCACAGGTTAAATCACATTGCATAGGTTAAATCTGAGCTATTTATAAAATTACAGGAAACTACCATTCCTATGACACATTGTATGCTATGACCTTTAACCAGGGTGTGCTGCTATCACTTTACTAAAGGTTCTCATTAAAATGTTCACTTTTTGCCATGATAAATCTCATGGTATGCAAAGATGTACATGTTTGCACAGAAAGGGTGAGGTATCAAGGAGCACAGTCATTTATTTTCTGTTTCATCAGTGAAACAAAATGTTTTCTCATTGCCCTAACCATATTAACCAAGAAGGGAATGTGTGCTGCTTAGCAAACAGACTTCGACGAGGCTGTACCTTGCTAAAATTGTTTATACTTTGTTTCTGAAAAAATATACTGAATACATTGATTGCAACACACAGTGTTGGGTGTTGTTTGTACTTCGTGCAGGATACATGCTTTTATAATATCTGCCATTAGGTGTAATGTGATGCATTCGACAACAATAAGCTCTTCATAAATATTTTGCATGGGAGTTCGACTGGTTGTCTCTTGCAGGGGTGATTTAGCAGTATCCAAAGGGGATAACTCCATGTGATGCAGGGAAATCATCCTGGTCTCTTCAGTTTGGAGGTGGTCTCATCCAGGATATTAATTTGTATAGAAATTCTAAGGACCCAAGTCCCTCTTCATGTCCATATGGATAAGCAGAATCTAGGCATACAGAGCTTATTACCAAAAGATATGTCTACTTTTATAGGACTCCCTCCTCTTGCAGAGCTGGCTAAGTGTGGACCACATATGGAATTTGATGAAGATAATTGTGAGTGTATCTGTAGATGGAAATGTCCCACACATTTTTTTCAAAATAAAGAGAATTGCAGCTGCTATTTGTGCAGGGAGAGCCAGGAGAGCTGCTCTCAGAAACACAAGATATTTCATGCAGAGACTTGCAGGTAAGTGTTCCTTCCCTTTCAATTTCACACCCCTTAACATAGCTGGACAACATGAAAAACATATTCTTTTCAATTAAGCAACACATATGAACTTTGAAAATGTAATTCATTTTGTTAGTCTTGATGTGGCAGTTGCATTTTAATTAGGGCTGGCAAGTGATTAAAAATTATCATGCGATTAATTGCACTGTTAAACAATAATTGGAACAGTACATGTTTTCTACATTTTCAGATATATTAATTTCAGTTACAAAACAGAATACAAAATGTACAATGTTTACTTTATATTTTATTTTTATTACAAATATTTGCACTGTAAAAATAAAAAAGGATGTTTCAATTCATCTAATAAAAGTACTGTAGTGCAATCTCCTTATTTTGGAAGTCAAACTTACAAATGTAGAATTGATTCAAAAGTAAAACAATATAAAACTTGATAGCCTACAAGTCCACTCATTCTACTTCTTGTTCAACCAATCATTCACACAAACAAGTTTGGTGATAATTTGCAGGACATAATGTTGCCTGCTTCTTGTTTACAATGTCACCTGAAAGTATGAACAGACATTTGCGTGGCACTGTTCTAGCCGGCATTGCAAAATATTCCTCTGCCAGATGTGCTAAAGATTGATATGTTCCTATTGTAAAATTTTACATGTAAAGTGTTGCTCTTGTAAAATTTCTGAAACCATGCTCCATGCCTCCTCCCTCTCAGATTTTAGATAGTCCTTCAGATTCGTTAACTTTCAGTCTAGTGCTGTAGCTATATTTAGAAATCTCAGATTGGTACCATTTTTACATTTTGTGAAATCTGCAGTGAAAGCCTTCCTAAAATGAAAATGTGCTGGATCATCATCTGTGCCGGCTATCATGTCAAATATCTGGCAAAATGTGGGTAAAAAAGAGCAGTAGACATACAATTTTTCCCCAAGAAATTCAGTCAGAAATGTAATTAACACTTTTTTAATGAGCATCATCAGCATATCTTCTATAATAGTGGCCAAAGCATGAAGAGGAATATGTATGTTTAGCATATCTGGCAGTAAATATCTTGCAACGCCAACTAAAAAAATGTCATGTGATTAATTGACAGCCCTGATTTTAATGTTTGCCCGTTTTCTTTAGGCTCCCAATCCATTGATATAGTGTTATATATTGATTAAACCAGAGGATGGGGAATCAAGACCCTACATAGTATTCTCAAATCTACCAGATACTCACTGTGTGACCTAGGGCAAGTCATATAATCTATCGATTAACCTTAAACAATTTCTTTAACTATTTTATTTGGACACTGTATATAGCCTAGAGGGTTTGTGGTGAGCTATGGGATCTTTCATTTCCAGGTGGTTCAGATTCAGTCCATGCAGCTTATGACTAACAGTCATTTCCATCTGACGGCTCTTCAGCGGCCTTTGGAAAATAAGTAAAAATCTCAGCATCATTCATCTTCAATAGGTGTCCATATGACAAAAACATCATCACATAATACCTACCCGTAAATGAGAATATTTGCTTACCACCTTAACAGAGTACTCAACAACTTAATGGGGGTGGGAAATTAACTATCCTTTCATAGAGAGAGATGGACCCTGTAGGTCAGGGTTAAGGTACCTTGAGCTGCCTTTGTTGTATCCATCCTGTAGAGCACTTCACCTGCAAAGACATCACTTCCCAACACTGTCCAGGAGCACTGCATTCATCCAATTTAAAAGATATTGAACTCTAGTGGCCCCTTCATTACTTTGAAGGGGGTTCAGAAGGAGGGAGGGAGACTACTAGCTCCACAATATTGCTCCCTCTCCTGAGATTCTCTTGGAGCTCCCTGACGTGAGGACTCTGCAGGATTTGGAGGTCAACGGGGCACAAAGCAAGGAAACAACTACCCTCTCCAGCATTGTCATCTAGTGGCCCCTTGGGTTTCCTCTTAGGACTCTGATTAAGAATTATATGTTACTCTTTAAAGCAGCATTAACTTGGGGACACTCTAAGGCTGCTACTTTGCAACTACTGGAAGATTCAGGCAATCGCAAAACACTGCTAAAGAGAATGGGTGTCAGCAGAGTGATGTGGAAGTCCTCCATGGAGACCCCACTCTTCATCTAGGGGCATGTTTTCATTATGTTTCAGATTGATGGGGCAATGATTGATCTGGGGGGAGGGTTACAATTTTTCACATGTAGTATAGCTGTGATAAATTGACCGACTGCTCTCCTGTCAACTCCAGTGCTCCACCAGAATGAGAAGAGTAATGGGCGCTGAGCTGAGAGTTTTTTTCTGTTGACCCCCTGCAGTGTGGCCCCATGGTTAGTAGATCTAAGCTGTATTGATTGGAGTTACGCTACTAACACAATTCAAATTGTGTAGCTTAAATCAACCTGTCTCCGTAGTGTCGACTTGCTCTAGATTTCCCCTTTCATGTGGATTTACTGGACCTATCCATTCCATGCCTTTCCAGTCTTTTCCAACACAAGGGCATTACATTTTGGGTAAATATGCTAAGATGCTGAAAATGTTGAAGGAAATACAAGTGGAGAGTTACACATCATCTGTCTCTCTCTCTCTCTCCCTCAAACAGCTGTGAGGACAAGTGCCCATCACAACCCAGGATGTGCTCAACTGCAAAACCAGTGTGTACAAAGCATTGTCGTTGTCCAAAGGAGAAGAGAAGCTCTCATGGGTCACAAAGCAAAGAAAATCCTTGATCTAGCTTTTTTTCCAACAACACACTGCTTTGCAAAGTAGCTGTCACTGACTTTTAAATCTTTAGTAAACATGGGACATCTTCCACATTAATCACAGAAGAATGAATCCAGTCTGCATTTATTTATTAGATTAATCACTATTAGTGGACCCTCTGGGTCATTGATAGCTGTCTTCTAATAGATACTACAGTAGAAAAATTACCAGCTGTAGGAAGGGAAGCGTGGAAAGAGCCAACTCAGCACTGTTATATGAAAGATGAAACTGGCATATGTGTAGTAGAGTGAAAGTTACCGTCCAGCAATTCAAGAATTTGGACTGGATAGTCTCTGAATCCTTAGCTAGTGCATCTCTTTGGTGAAGCATTCTTCAAAACTTTAGTGTACAGGATTTGGCTTCTAATATGTTCAGCACTGAATGATTTGATCTACTGTCCAGCATTATCATTTTGAATCTATCGTACAACTACTGTCAGATGTGCCGTATTTAAATGTATATAAGAAAATAAATCAGTTATTCAAGCTGTTTATTATCTAATGTCATCTCAGACAAATGCATATGGAAGCAGACAACCCCACCTCACAAAAGGATCAAACTATGGCTTTGTTGGGTTTGTCCCCAGTCCATATTTAGCTTGGAGTTAAGACACTTGGTAAATCTAGTTGTTACAGTAGCTTGAATAAAGGATTTCATTTCCCACACAGGTGATGGGTTTCAGTTTTTGTTTTCTAGGCTCCTGCTATGATGCACTATTGAGGTGGCATTCAGACAAGTACGAAAATACCCCCAGAGACTTCAGGAATACAAATTCTGTTTAGGGCTTGTTTTACTTTTAGCCTGTGATGCTATGGAAATAGACAGTATCTTCTTTAGGATAGAATTTATTTTGCCCACATAAGACCTGAGCATTGGAGCTTTCAGCAAGTCAAGTGTGGGAAAGGGTTGGGAAGCTCAGTCATCTGAGTCATTTAAACCTGGACTGGACAATTCTGGAAAAAATACTGTAAGGAACAACCTTGCATTGGCTGTGGGATGGATTAAATGATCTCACAGGTCTTTTCCACCTCTAAATTCTATGTTTCCCTTTGCTATTTTCAGACAATAGAAGCCCAGAGAAAATAAAACTGGACTGCTGGGGCAATGGAAAGGCTGACATAACAAAAGGAACAGAAATAAATCTTTGTAATGTGTGGGCTGGGTGTTATTTTCTGGCTGTATACAAGATTAACATTTGGATTTCTTTGAAAAGAAGTTAAGGACCAAATCCTGCAGTATTTACCCAGGCATTTAGCATATTTCTCATTAACTTCAGTGGGACTTTCTATCTGAGTGGGACTACCCGGCTAAGGGATATTGGATTTGGCCGTAGACAAATGTTCTGAGCAATTATTCTCTAGACTATCATCTTACACATTTTCCTAACATGCCATGTAGTTATGGGAGAGACTGCACTTCCTGAACACAATTTTTTTTTAAGGTTAGGAAATACACTTCTATGCCCAATTGAGAAGGAAGAGGCCTTGTTAACATTAGGTTTGCTACTATGTACTCCCAAGGAGTAATAGTCTTAAAAATAATAATAAAAAAAGAAGGCCCTGATCCTGCAAAGACTCATGCATGTGCTTTATTTTACTAATTGTGAGTACAGGTTGGACCTCCCTTGTCCAGCACCCTCGGAACCTGACCCGTCCCAAATGAGAGAATTTGCCAGATATGGGGAGGTCCCCTGCCACTGACCTCCCAGGATGCTCCCCCTCCCTGCAGCTGGCTCCGCCTGGCCTCACTGCCACTGGGCTTCAGCCTGCAGGGCTTGGACTTGGGCTCCAGCCTGCTGGGGTTCCCCGGAGACCGAGCTCCCCAGGCGCTGTGGTCTTGCTTGTCCCCTGTCTGACTGGGAATCCCTGGGGACAGGGCTTGCCAGCTGCCCCACTTCTGCCATGTGCTTTGCCGGCCCCACTTCTGCTGCGCTCTGGGCCCAGGGATGGGGCTTTCCCACTGCCCCGCTTTTGCCACTGACTGTCCTGCTGGTCCCCTGCCCGGCTGAGGCTCTTTGGGGATGGGGTTTGCCAGTGCTGCTGCTGCTGCCCCGCTAGCTGGGACTCATGGGGGACAGAACTCCCAGCCAGTTCACACTCCTGGGCTCTGGGGCTCTCTGATTCAGCAACATCTGCGGTCCTCCTGGACCATGAATGTTGCTGGACCAGAGAGTCCTGGATTTTGGAGGTTCAACCTGTAGTTCCATTGACTTCAGAGGGACTACTCCTAGTGGACCAAATTAAGCACTTTCATGAGTCTGCAGGATCAGGCTGCCTTTTTGCCTCCCTTCCCCATTCCTTGATAATACACAGTATCAAATTTAACATTAGCAAAGCTTCTTTCCTGTATCTCATGTACACAATTGGCCAGATTCGCTATGGCTGATGCAGGAATGCAAAAACATGCATCCCTAAACCTGCTAGGTCCCTGGTGGCTTGATGGAGATTCAGCTAAAAGGGCAACCATGTGCCAGCACTGCTTTTCTGTGGTGTAGAAGGGTAGATATAATAGGAACCCTGCTGATGGAAGAAGCACTGAATCAGTACATCCACTCTTCTACGTATCCAGTCACCGTAGCCTACTTTTCAAGTGGTGCTGACTCACTACTGCCCTTTCACTGCAAAGGGATGGCGGCTTATTTCTTCTACAATAAATTAGAAGAGATAATAGCAGATCTGCTGCTGCTGAGGCCCTGTGCTTTGCACTGCTGGATGGTGTCCTTTCCATACTGCTATCCTATACAGTGAGAAAACAAAACTGGAGCATGTACTGCATATTTGTAACATGCCACATGACAACACATGTGGAAAAGTTGAAGTGTTTAAGTATAATACTGCAAATGCCAGTTCTGTAGGATGTTCTTGATTATCACAGCCACAAGATGATCCGGGTGTTGCAAACACCATGGCAAAGACCATAAATCCTCCATGTGGAAAACAGGGACTAAAAGGAAAATACTGACAAGATCCTTTGTTGCAGATGGAAACCCAAGCAGATATGTAACAAGAAGTGTTTGTTGAGGAAACAAAAAATAGTCGTTGGGGCTATTTTATTTGACAAATACCAGGAATGATCCATTTTGAAACCTTTAATGCACCATAAAATAAATGTTTTTATATATCAACTTTTATACTAATATATAATACTTTACAGATTTAATAATAGAGGTTTAATATAACTATGCAGAATGCTTAAGTGAGGCATATAAAACTGATGGTAGATCTATATTTTGATTTATGTCATTAGCTCTTGACCTATGACTAAAGATCTCCACAGCAAAAAGGGTACTTAATCTGAGGAACAGTTCTGTTTGAAATTTGACATGCCTTTTATTATTGTGTTCAGCCTGCATTTTCAAACATATGGACCTGATCTACAGATCTCATAACCAGAGTAAAAATTCTAAACTTTCCTGTTATGATATGGTATGTCATAATTTTTACATAATAACTGACTACATTTGGATTCTAGAGTTTTGAGTTCTCTATACATTAATATGCACATTAAGATTCAATATATTTACATATAATAACTAATTCCTCATAAAGTCAATATGAATTTAGATTAGACCACCAGTAATTACTGACTAATCCTCTTACATCTTCCACATTTTTCTATTAACTGAATAAGAAACACAGTAAGTTTTAAGTCTGGTGCAGGCCCCACATTTGAAACAGTCAGGAAAGTATTATCCACAAATAAAAAAAGATATAAATTCTGAAGGGACAGGGGAAGACAAGTGACAATGAAGAACGTTAAACAAATCTGGTAAGTATAATTAACCTATGTATTTCAAACCAGTCCATACTTCATATACTTGTAGAAATGCCAGTGGCACATGAAATATGCAATAGAAACCTGAAAGATTATTAAAAGATTTTAAACATTATTGTTTTTTAAATATAGCAGGATCTATCCATATGCTTCATGCCCTCTCCACGAGTAGATTTCCATCTCCATAGCATTTGTTCCCCAGCTCATTCTGCCAACCATGCAGAGTTTGGGATTTCAAGAAGTACACCACTGCGGGGCAGGGTGGATACTGTCTGTACATCACTTCTTCCACTTAAGACTTGTGAATATTCCTCACCTATATTAATATGGACTATGTCAGCATAAGCCTACTCATACTCCACAGTCTCCCCTGAACGAGGTTTCTGGGGCAGCATCCACCACAAAATGCCTTGAGGACTAGGGAGAGAAATGGGCAGGAAGACACTGTAGGTAACTGAGATGGTGGTTCCAGGCTACTGTTGTATGTGGATATTATTCTGATTCAGAAAGCTGATTTTCATCTGAAAGTAAGGACCCCTGAATTAGCCTAGCAGCCTACTTGTCCATCCTTATCCAACAAGAAAATTAAAATATTGGTGTTCCAATCTGTTTTTCTTCTTCTCCCACTGATGTACATCAAGAGGAAGCCTGTTTAAATCAATAATTACACAGAGGTGGCTATTACAGTGTAAACAAAAGGAGAATCAAACCTGTAGGAGTGGGTTTGATTTACCTTCCACAGGCAAAAGGACTTATCTTTCTGTTGCAAAACATGATCCAGACTATTAGCTGGTAATTCATATAGATGTTGGACCCTAGCTGTGACCATATAGATTTTGGACCCCCTAGGAGGGTAACAATGCAACTCAATCTGTGCTACTTAAATAATTTTTTCTACATTGAATGATAAACAACCATGATGTCCTGTCATCCATTTTCCTACATGAAAAGTTACTAAAAACAACAAGAGATTTTTAGCCGGAGGGGGAGGGAGATCTGGTTTATATTAAGTTTAAAAGGAAACTGTTCCCAGTCAGTTAAGTATGATGGATGTTGTAAGGCAGGGCTACTCACCATGCAGCCCACGGCCTGTTTTTTTGTGGCCTGTGGTTTGGATTTACACAGGGCTCAACATGTGGCCCACTGATGGGATACTTTGAACATGGCCTCCACTGGGAACACACTCTACAATGGCGAGGAGTCTCCCAGGCAGGGTGAGAAC
This sequence comes from Pelochelys cantorii, assembly GCA_032595735.1. NCBI lineage: Eukaryota > Metazoa > Chordata > Testudines > Trionychidae > Pelochelys > Pelochelys cantorii. Next base: position 137,913,191 of record CM064326.1, on the reverse strand, counting down.
TGAAAGATGCAAGCAGACGAGCTGGCTGGAACAGACAGGTACAGGGTGTCAATGTTTCTAGCCCCCAGGGAGGAGGTGGTGGAAGCGCCCTGGAGCATTGTGTGAAAGACGCTATTTATATATATTTGCATATATATTAGCAAGTATATGCAACCACACTTAAATTGCGGCCCTCAGCATGTGCTGTATCATTGTGGCCCATGGGGCTTCCAAAGTTGAGAACCCTGTTGTAAGAGCTTGGCACCCCATGCTCCCAACACCTTTTTATTGTTTTATTCTAACCATATTTTGTAATACCCCTAATCCCTAAAGCCCCTTCACTGGGATGGCCACTCCCTTAAGTAGAGGAAACCCGGAATCTGTTTCTTCCACACTCTGCCAATGTTTTTTCCTTAGAAAGCAATAAAAGGTGCCCCCTGTACCTCAGGGGCTGAAAGCATTGGCCCTCTGCAGAAAAGTGAGTGCCAGCAGGTTTCTGAAGAACAAAATCGAACATACTTTACAATTTTTGTAACTGGATAGGCAGTGACTCCTTGATTCTATATGATTAGATTTTGTTTTTAAAAAATATGATATTCAATTGTTGAGAAATAATCTAAGATTGGGTGACAAAATAGGAACAGAATAGGAACTGTTTCATCTGGTTCCTGGCCTGGAGTGTGTTTGGTTAGAGTGGTGATTCTTTCTTTATGAAGATTCTAATCCTAATGTTTGGTTTATATGAGGTTATTTCACAAGCCCGAGTGAAACTTTGATGAAGACTAAACTGGTTAACTAAGTTGAATCCATAGACACTGTCCCAGAGTAAAATATCTCTCTGGGTTGTCTATCCAGCCCAGAGACACCAATTTTCTGAGTTTCCAGGGGGTGCTCAATCCCTGCTCCAACCCAGGCCCTACCTTCACTCCATCCTTTCCACCAAGGCCTCGCCTTTCTTCTTCCTGCCCCATTCTGCCCCATCCTCCACCTCTTCTTCCTGTCCCCACTCCTCTCCTTCCCCCCACAGTGCCACAGCTGATCACTGGTGGGCAGGACGCATGGGGTGGGGTGTGTGCTAAGCACTTGGTATTTTTTCATTGGCACCTGCAGAGTACACACAGAGTTGGTACCTATGACTGAGCACATCACCTTAGTACCTAAATTAATTTACTCCCCTGGATAATTATATCTGAATGGCAACCTCCCTAGTGGATTTCTTTCTTTCCTGATAAAGAAAAGAGAGGACTATGCAGCACTTTAAAGACTAACAAGATGGTTTATTAGGTGATGAGCTTTCGTGGGCCAGATCTACTTCCTCAGATCAAATTCTGGAAGAGAATTGGCATCACCAAAAATACCAAAGGAATACAATGAAAAAAAGTGAACACATTATAAAACTGACAAATCAGATTTAGAACAGAATGGGGGTCAGAGGGAGGGCTAGTATCTATGAGAGAATGATACTAGGGGTGATAATTGGGGAAACTATCTTTGTAATGGGTAAGGTAATTAGCATCTTTATTAAGGCCCATTCGTAAAGTGACAAATTTGAGCATGAATGACAGTTCTGAGGTTTCCCTTTGTAGTCTGGTGTTAGAGTCTCTTTGAAGTAATATACATGTAGTGAGGTCGCTGAGACAATGCCCAGGTTGGTTGAAATGAAAAGAAACTGGTTTATCCTTGTAAAGATGTCTGATGTCTGATTTGTGGGCATTAATTCTTTGGCAAAGTGTCTGAGTAGTTTGCCCTATATACATAGCAGAAGGACACTGTTGGCACATGATGGCATAAATTATATTTCTGAATGAACAGGAGTATGTGTTCTTGATCTTGTAACTGACATGGTTAGGTCCAGTGATGGTGTCACCAGAGTAAATATGTGGACAAAGTTGGCAACAGGGTTTGTTGCAAGGGAAAGTTCCAGGGTTGGTATTGGTGTGGTATGTCCTGTGGTTGTTGGTAAGAATTATCCTGAGGTTAGGTGGTTGTCTATAGGAGACTATGGGTCTGTCCCCAGAGACTAACACGGCTACATCTCTATTACTTTCCTGATAAAGAGTTACTTACTTGTTATGAATGAACCTTCCTGGTGAGCACAGAGTTTAGTACTGAGAGCAGTCCCAAGGAAGTTAATTAAAAGGGATATATACCCTATTGACATAGCTATTCAGAATTAGAATGGATGTTCAAACATAACTGTGCAGTATTTGCCCAGCTTTATTCTTGAGGCAAAAAAGAAATCCTATAAATGCTGTATTACAAAGCAGAGCTCACCAAATTATTAAGAACTATGGAAAAGCTGTTACTAGATGCTGTCCATTTAATGAAATGTAGTATTTTCTTAATTACATGACAAATGCACTACTGTCAAAAGACTTTTAAAGACATTTAGTCCATCTCCAATCTTGGATTATCCTGTGTATCCTTTTAAAGAAATACTTGTTTTACACTTTACTAGTTTTTAATTAAAGTTATAGTTGAGTATGCAGTTTGCTCTTAATCCAAGCCATGCAGAAGGCATTCAAGAAGCTACACAGTAATGCATGTACTAATCATAATACTGAATGTAATAAGCTTTGTGCTTAGAGTTAGACAGTTGGAGGAAATAACTCTGACATATCATACTGTCACAGAGTCATTTCACATGTCTGCTGGGTTTACAGAACTGCATTCAGACCTACACAGGCAGTGCCTTGATTCACAACACACTTGAATCAGTAAATTTTAAGGATCCTCTAGCTCCCTCTCCTGTTGAAACAGCACTTTTCCTAATTTTTATTAACAAACCACTTTTGTTAACATTTTAATGTGAGAACCATAGATTTTTTTGCCATTTATTTTGTAGTGGTTTTATTGTACTAATTATTAGGCTTATTTTTCTAAAGGGATGATGTCAAATATTATTTATCACAAAAATAATTATTTTGTAAGATTGGCCTTTCTGGACTGTGCTATCATTGATATACAAATGGGGAAGAACACGTGTGCCTAGTCTGACCAGTTTGGACCCAGCTATGAGGAAACTGATGTTTAGATCTGAATGCTCTCTGCAAGTTAATATACAGAATAGGGATGTAAATGGGTAACCTTTCCTGGGTGATGCTTACTGGTAACTAGTTAACCAGAGCCCAGCCGTCCAGAGCAGCACCCTGCCAGCCCATCCGGCCCTATTGTGCCGCAGGCGGGAAGTGCTCCAGCCTGGCTTGGCTGGATCAGCCTCCATCGGTGGCACAGTGCGATGAGCCCTGCCTGGCCTGGCCCACCGTGGCATGCTAGTTAACCATTTAAACATATAATTTCACCAGTTAACATTTTAAATGGGTTTTCACATATCTGATACAGAAAGCCATTTTTAGGGTGCTCTAAAACAGGGTTGGGCAATAATTTTTGACCAGGAGCCACTTCAGAAATTTTTGAAGGAGCCCCAGGCCATCTCGGAAGGGGCGTGGCCAAGACATGTCCGTGCTTCCCTACCCACAGACCCTGATTGGTCTGGGGGTGGGGGAGCGCACAAAGTCTTTCCCCCTGCCCCCCGAGAGACCTGCCAGCTGTTCAGAACAGCTGGTGGTTCCCTCTAGGTACCTGTGCCCCTGGTGGTGAGAGGAGACTTCGAATGCTCCCCCTGTTGCCCCCAGGTCAATCAGGGCCAGGGGAGTGGGAGCACGTGAGGTCTCTCACTCCCTGCCCCCGCCTTGCAAGGAGGTGCTGCGCTTAGAGTCAACCACCATCTGATCAGCAGTTGGTGGTTCACTTTCAGTGCTGAACCCCTTGCAGGGTGGGAGGAGACTTCACATGCTCCCCCCGCCCCCAAGTCCTGATTGGCCTGGGGGCAAGGTGTGCAGCAGGTCCTCTGTGGGCCGGATCAACTTGCTTGGCAGGCTGAATCTAAAGGCTCTTGTGAAGAAAACTGAGCATTAAAAAGTGTTGGCTGACTATTGGGCAAAACTATATAACAACACAAATTATCAGGGTCTGATCCTACAGTCTTCCTGTGACAGGACTGTAGGACTGGACCTTTAGGGCACATCTACACAGTAGGGCTAAAGCCGAAATAAGCTACACAACTTGAGCTACATCAATTGCGTAGCTTAAGTTGAAATAGCTTATTTCAGCTTTTGGTGCTATCTACACAGCAGGAAGTCTGAGAAACAGCCCTCTTCCTCCGACTTCCCTTAGTTCTCGTAAAATTAGGGTTACAGGAGTTGGAGTAAGAAGTCCTCCAACTTTTGTCAGAATAAGTGCTTGTAGTGTAGACATGGACTATATTATTTCAGAATAATGCCAGGTATTCTGAAATAATGCTGCTGTGTAGAAATAGCTTTAGAGTTTGGAAAAGTCTCTTCATGGAAATATTAAAAGACTCATATTTTGAGTCATTTTAAACAGGACTGTACAAAACAGGGGACATCACACGGTAGGGATCAATCCTGCTCTGGCAGGGAGCTAGACAAGGTGACCCACCAGGTAGCTTCCATCTCTAATTCCACAGATGCAACAATCACTAAGTCCAGCTGCATTAGAAACACTGGATGGTGGGGAGCCTGGCAGGGATCTGAGGTTGCAACATGGAAAGACAACTTATTTTCACAACCGTGAAAGAGAATTTCAAACAAAAGAAAACAAGTACTTTTTTTACAGCTTATATGTGTTGTTTTGTGCCTGGGCTCTGTTGCTTAACCTATGTCTAGACTGCAGGCTTCTTTCGGAAGAAGCTTTTCTGGAAGAGATCTTCCAGAAAAACCTCTTTCGAAAGATAGCGTCCACATTGATTGGGCGCTATCTCGCATTTAAGTTGTGATTACTATGGATGGAGGGGCCACCAGGGCACCTGTGCTTTTTCCTGGAGGCCTCTTCTTTCGAAATAAACCCCTCTTCCCCATCCACACAAGCCTTTTTCCGAAAGAGCTCTTTTGGAAAAAAGCTTCTTCCTCATAGAAAAAGGTTTACCACTGTCGGAAAACCCCTCCATTCTTTCGACTTTCTGTCAAAAGAATGCAATTGCAATGCGGACGTAAGTGTAGTTTTTCCGGAAAAATGGCTGTTTTTCTGGAAAAACTCTGCAGTGTAGACATACCCTCAGTTGCTTATGTAAAATCTTACACCAACATGACATCTTACCTAGTTTCCAAGAGATTTCAATAATCTACTAAGTCAGAAGATTTATAGGTGGGATTTTAAAGAAAAACAAGTGTTTGAACATAATATTCTCCTTCCTGACCAAGTGTTGGGCTGCATCATGTATATGGCAGGCTCTCCATCTACAGCAGTGATACTCAGATCACAGTAGTTCAAAAGAACCACAATAGCATAATTCATTGTTTCCTTTACACACAAACACACTCTTCTTCTCTCTAATTTTCATGTAAAATGACTGACCAAGGATTATTATTTTATGAGCTACAATTGTTTAATAACATAGTAAAAAGCATCTTGATTGGTTAATAATTAAACCAGTGTTTTAATATCATATTGGCAGGAGACACATTAAAAAGCCACTTGAGGCTCATTAGCCTCAAGTCTGAGTATCCCTGATCTACAGAAATAATGCAGCACCAGAATGTCTAGGGTGTTAAAGGAACCTGCTATTCTCAATCTTTCGAAAATTGCTAAAATGGACAGTTTCCTCTCTCCCTGCCACTGCAAGCAAAAATGCCAAAAATCTCCTGTCTCAATTACTATATAATACCTCCAGCCAGCAACACAAAACAAAAACCAAGAACAGTTTATCCTTCACTACAGAGTAGAGACACAAAATATCAGTTCCTTCTTCACTTCAAAGAAGAGGCAAAGCTATCATGATCACAAACCAAAAAATACCTATATTTTCCACATGTGGCTCTTGATTGCTCTTTGCTGCTTCCTGCTCAGCTTCACCTAGATTTCTTGCTCTATGCTTGGCATGAAGGCCCTACTGCTCCATTGTGGGACAGTTCTCAGCAGTAAAGTCAAGCAGGTAGCATTTAAGTATTTATAGGAGAGGGACCAAAGGCAATCTCTGTAGGGCACTGTGTGTTTTTTTTCACACCCCTGAGGTAGAAAGTTACAGTGCTGTGAAATACCAGTGTAGATTTGTCCTCAGCTACACTTACTATAAGGCAGCACTCATGATTCTTCACTTTCAAGAGTCTCAAAGTGATTCCCTTGAGAAAACATGAACTGAACCACAGAAGTTGCTGTCAGCTTCGCCATCTTCCCATCACTAACACAACATCTGGACTTCCTTAGTCCTGGTCTACACATGGGAGTTATTTTGAAATAACAAGCGGAGCATCCACACTATCAAGCCCATTATTTTGAAATAATGGGCTGGTTATTTCAAAATAGTAACTCCTGCTTTCCACGAGAAATAATGCTTATTTCGAAGTAGTTATTTCAAAATAGCGGTAGCGTGGACGCTCCAGTGCCACTGAAATAACTACTCCCCAGAGTAATTCAGACTAGTGCTTACTGGGGCTCTAAGTCAAGGTAGTGCGTCCACATTAAGGGAGCCTGCTGCAGACTAATTTTGAGGCTTCCCCATAGTGTGGATATGTTATTTTGAAATTACTATTTCAGGAGTTATTATTTCAAAATAATTTCCTAGTGTAGACATGCCATTAGGAAGCACTCCTAAAGAGAACAAACCCAGGGTGCTATCTTCACAAAACAGGGCTAGAGAGGAGTCATTCATTTGTTGTTCTTTTAAACTTGATGTGTCCCAGCCCCACGCGTGCATCCTTTTCACTGGCACAATTAACAGGAGTTAAATAGCTTCACCTCTGATTAGGAGAAATTAGAAACTGGATCTCTGCACTAGCTATTGTTACAGATGTTTAAATGTTATCAATCCAATAATAGGGTTATGGACAAGAGGATAGTGCTCTATCCTTGGGGATTTGATAGGGGAACAGGAAGCAGGTATGGCAAGGAGATTTAATTTTTGTTAGAAGCATTTAAGCCTCAGGACTTAAATGTATTATTTTAAATATATGGTCTATGGTTTACATGTTTATATTTCTGGGCCATTTTATAGTGGCTGGAGGTGAAATGGTATTATTCGTATCTGGAGGCTCAAGAAATGACTAGTTCTAAATCTAAGCATTTCTAATGTGTAATTGTAACCCACACACTTTCTGGGTGTGGTGTACTGTCCCATCTAGTAGCTGTGAGACCACTTACAGAGAGAATAATGAGTCTGTTCTACAACCTTAGCTAATAGCCAGCTGGCTTTTAGCTCATGTGGTAGAGACACATGCACTAAGCTCTAGAGGTACCAGGTTAAGTTCTGCTTGCCAGCATTACACAATCAAGATGCCAAATTTATTAGTAGTTAACAACTAGGGATGAAGGCAGGTAAACTTAGCCAGCATACTCTTCCTTTGGAAGGCCATTCCAGCATCTTGGACCAGCTGTGCCAAAGGCTCTACCTCCTGTCCAGTGCTCAGATAAATATAGAGGGTCCAAACATCATAGCTGTTATGGCAGCTTCCTGAAGAAAAAAATATCTCTGAGAGAACATGGGACTATCCCCCAAAAGCTTTTGTAACTCAGTGCCAGATTCCTGAGTGGCATCTTTTGGATCTGGTAGTGTTGAGGGGTCAGCTGCAGCTTGCAGTGCATAACAATATACAGTCTTCAGCCCATTTCACTTAGGGTGCTGCATTGTATGCCAGATGTCATTTCATTGTAAATTTTCTCAGGCTGAGACTGAAAGAACTGCAATACTCCCGCAGGTGATATATAAACTCCTCTGGCCAGTTGACATCTAAAGAAGATGAGGAATTTTCTTGATAGCTAGTGATTCTCCAGGATCAGCATGATTCCAAGGCTGCATATTAATGTAATGCCAGAGCTATGATGAGGTGTTGGTGCTGAACAGAACCTTAAAATGATTACCTCCTTCTATTGGCATTACTTCAGTCTCCCCTGAATTTAAGGCAGCTAGTTTTCATCCTGCCAGGAACTATGCTATTTGTGACCCATTAATGTCTTCTGTTAGAAGGATATAGACATCTGCAGGTTAGAGGCATATTGGTACTGCAACCTGTCATCTATCTGCACACAGATATTTGAATAAGAACAGACTAGCCCTAGGGACTTCAAATGGCAGCATATTTGGCAAGAAGCAGTAGCTTGGTGAAATTTCATCTATCCTGGCCTTGGATGGTGGTGCTATGGGCTGTTTGGTAGTAGCTTACTCCAGGGTATATGACGAGGGGCATCAGAAACGAACATCCATTTTGCCATCTCTTGGGATTCTACTATGAGGCCTATAACTTCCAGGGCATTTTTTAGAGCCCCAACTCCTGAGACTTCCGACTCCAGTTCCCCACTACCTCGCTGACCCTGGGCTTAATCTGTCCCCAGCGTGCTAGGGCTGAGTAAGCCTGCTGTGAAAAGCGATACTCGTATCACTTGTTAATATCGCTTTTCAAATCAGACTTACTATTTAGCAGTAAAGAAACAATTTGGAGAGACATGTGCCTATTTAGCTGTTTTTTCTTCTCCTAACACTAATTAAGGAAACACTTAAAAAACAACAATAGACTAGTAGCGCCTTAAAGATTAATAAAACATGTATATGGTATCTTTAGATTTTGTGGGCACAACCCACTTCTTCAGATGACAGGGGTATTAGAAGTCCAGATCCAAGAATAAGAAAGGGAAGGGGAGGAGGAAGAGAAAATAAAACAGGGAGGGGGGACAGAAAAAAAGGGGGGGGGAGAAAAAAAAGAGAGAGAGAGTAGACGTTCAAATAGTTACAAGAGGCTAAGAACAATTAGCACATCCATTGTTGGGTTGATTGTGTTAAGTCATTAGGATGTGGAAGGTAGTGTACAAGCCAGCTGATATCCCTGTTCATACCATTTGCATAAGAATTAAACTTGTAAATGAAGTTAAGTTCCAACACCTCTGTGTATTTGGCTTGTGGAATTGGTCTGAAACAATATGGTAACTTGGAGATCCATTGAGTGTCCAGGCAAATTAAAGTGTTCTCCAACGGGTTTTTGTGTATTGCCTTTTCGGAAATCTGATTTGTGTCCATTAATTCTTCCTGTAGAGACTGTCCAGTTTGGCCAATATACATGGCAGGGGGCAGGGTTGGCATTTGATGGCATAGATCACATTAGTGGATGTACAGTTAAATGAACCTCTGATTTGTTGGCTGACATGGTTGGGTCCACTGATAAAATCACTAGTGTAGATGTGTGGGCAGAGTTGGCACTGGGGCTAATTGCAGGGGTGGGTTCCTGGATGATTATGATATAGGTGTGTTGCGTGGTTATTGGAATGAATTTGTTTGAGGTTGGGGGTTGTCTGTAAACAAGGATTGGCCTTTCCCCCAAGGCCTCTGAGAGTGAGGACTCATTTTCCAGAATAGGTTGTAGATTTTTGATAATGTGTTGGAGGGGTTTAAGTTGTGCACTGTAGGTGATGACATGTGTAATTCTACTGTTTTCTCATTTGGGCTTGTCTTGAAGTAGTTCATGTCTGGGTACTCTTTTGGCTCCGTTGAACTGTTTTTTTCAGTTCTCCGGGTGGGTATTTCAGTTTTATCAATGCTCTCTATAGATCCTGTTGGTGTTGGTCTCTATCTTTGGGACTGGAGCAAATCTGGTTGTATTTTAGGGGTTGGCTGTATACAACAGATTGAGAAATATGTCTTGGATGAAAGCTAGAGGCATAAAGGTAAGTGTAGTGGTCGGTAGGTTTCTGTTATAGGGCGGTGGAAATTTGTCCATCATTTAATTGTACTGTAGTGTCAAGGAAGTGGATCTCTCGTGTGGACTGATCCAGGCTGAGGTTGATGGTAGGGTGGAAGTTGTTGAAATCCCTGTGAAATTCTTCAAGGGTCTCTTTCCCGTTGGTCCATATGCTGAAGATGTCATCCATGTAGCACAAGTAGAGTAAAGGTGCTAGGGGGCAAGAGCTAAGGAAATGTTGTTCAAGGTCAGCCATAAAGACGTTGGCATATTGTGGTGCCATTTGGGTGCCCATCAATGTGCCGCTGACTGAAAATACAAATTTTCTCCAAATCGGAAGTAGCTGTGGGTAATCAGAGCTCTGTAATCAGGTGTGCAGTGCTGTCATAGGGGCTGGTGTTCCTGAGAGTCTGTAATCTGTGTTCATGTGGAATGTTGGTGTAAAGAGCTTCTGTGTCCACGGTGGCCAGGACGGTGTTTTCAGGAAGATGACTGATGTTTTGTAGTTTCTTCAGGAAGTTGGTGGTGTTTCGAAGACAGCTCAGAGTGCTGGCAGCATAGGGTCTGAAGAAAGAGTCAATATAGCCAGATAATCCTATTGTAAGTATGCCAATGCTTGAGATGATGGATTGTCTGGGATTTCCAGGTTTGTGTATCTTGGGTAGTATATATAAAATTCCAGGTAGGGGGAGGGAGGATGGGGGAGGGGAGGGGATGTAAATTTGGTCCTGAGCAACATCAAGGAGCTTCCCCTCTGAAACTAATTAAAGACTTTAGGAAAAGTGTGAGAGCAGCCACGAGCAACTACAGGTCACCACTCTTTTGAAGCCACCAAAAAGGTGTCCTGAGAACCCCTGCCCCACGTAGGAACCAGCCCTTCTGGCCAGGGCTGGACTTACACTTCATGTGCCACAGCACAGCATCTGCAGCCCCAACCCCTCATATGGCATAGCTTTCACAGCCATAACGCCCCCCCCCCCGCCCCTCCCCCCCCACCCCCAAGCACTGGCACCTTGAGGCACATGCTTCTGTGCCTGACTGCCACGTACACCCAGGGCTGGCCCACAACATTGTGGCACCTGAGGTGGGGGGCGCTCAAATGAAGCCCCCAGGCTCCCCCCCCCCCTTGGGCCAAAACTTTGAAAGGTCTCTTGTGCCCTCCTTCCTCCCAGCACAGCCCAGCCCAGCCCAGCACAGCACTCCACCATCTGGCTGCATCTAGAGCAGAGAGAATACCTATGCACCAGCAGCAGACACAATTTTCTACACTCTGGGTCCTAGTGGAGCCCCCCCCAGTCTGGCACCTGAGGCCGCCGCCCCAGTTCGCCTCATGGTAGGGCCAGCCCCGCTCCCGCCCCCGCCTGCACCCGCCCCAGGCAGGCTCAGGGCCGCACCCCCCCCTCGCGCAGGCCAGCAGAACGAGCTCCATAGGTGGGACTCCGCTGCTGCACCACGTGCGACTGTGGAAGGCTGCGCAGCCGCACACGCACCGCGGGCCCGGCGCTCGGTAGCCCGTGTTCGCACTAGCGGTGTAGGCGCCCCTCGGCCAGGACTAGGGGGAGGAAAGAGTTAAAGGGGCTCGGCGGGCTCGGCCCCTCAGCACGTCAGCGACGCCCTCCTCCTCCTCCCCCCCCCCAAGGTCCCGACGTTCAACCGAACTGGCGCTTCCAATTGGTTGCCCTGCCCCAGGTGACTTGACGCGGCCCCTTCCGTTGGTTGGCTGCGCGGCCGTGCGTGGAGGCGGAGCGTCAGGGGATGCAGCGAGAGGGCGGGGGGCGGGGCGGTTGTCTAGGTGACGGGCGGAACCGGGAAGTTCTCTCCTGCCGAGAAATGGGTGGGCTGCGCGCGGCCGGTACGTGAGTGACCTTAAGCGCACCCCCTCCCCGTCGGGCTGGGACTGCCCGCGTCACCCACTGACGCTCCCTCCCCGACAGCCAAAGCCCTTCGCCCGGCTCCCGCGCCTGGCCTGGGAGGCGGCCCTGGCCCTGGCCGGGCTGCGCTGGGCCCGCTGCTGCTGAGAATCCCTTTGGGCCCCGCTGGCTGCAAGAGCCCAGTGCGGGAACTGTTGTCACGACCCCCCGCCCCCAACAGACCCTGCAGCGCGCGCAGCCTGGGGGTCACGGGCCTGCCCCCTGCTGCCCCTGGCCGCTCTGCCCCGCGTGTCGGGCAGCGCCAGCCTCTCGGTTGCCAGGGGCTCGGGGCCGTTACTGTTAGTGATCCGTGGGTTCCAAAGAGGCAGATAAGCTGGGCCTTGCCGTCCCGTGCCAGCCCTGGGCAGGGCGGGAGGAGCAGGGGCTGTGAAAGCGCAAGGTGGGTGAGGCAAACTTTTTTTTGTTGTTGTTTTTGGACCATTTTCTGTTGGTGCCAGAGTCAATCTTTCCAGCTGCACACAGCTCTTCTTCAGATCTGGGAAAGGCACTCAGAGGGTCACAGCTAAATACCAGGGTCAACACGTTGTTGAGCATAAATAGTTAATATATATTTTAAGGGACTGAACCCAAAGAAGTGGCATCTCAGTACCCTTGTAGCTGTAGGACACAAAGGAGGCATTATTGGGTATCAGGTTGTTGTAATACGCCATACATGCAGTGTTCCCCGTTTGGTCAATGTTCTTTGGTGTCTAGTAAAATTGTGAATTTTAAATGTCTAGGATCATCTTTTGAAGGTGTTGTGCAGGTTTCTTTTGAGATCAAGGGCCGATAAGTCAGAGGTAGAGTGATCACTTTGTGAAAAATGTTCACTGGCAGCCATTGTGCTCCTGGTCGCACTCCTGGGGAGCAGTGTGGAGTGGTAGCAGCCCTTGTCCTTGTGGAGCTCACCCCCCAATGAACAGAGGCTGCACCAGGAAATGCAAAGCAGCCCCCCCCCCGCCTTTGATAGAGGCATCAGCACAGAGCAGCTGGTTCCCCTCTCTCCCCTCCCCCCCACCAGCTCCTGCTCTCTTCCCCCCCTCCCCCCTTGTTGCCTCTGGTGCAGCAGGGGTGGAGGTAATGTGAGTGGTTGACAAAATTAACCAATAAGATGAGGCCTATGGGTTAATCATAGTCAACTACACACATTGATATCTCTAGTGGGGTCTAAGGATGTAAAATCCTGTTTAATTAGTTAACCAGTTAAATGTTAAGTTTAACCAATTAACTGATTAAACGGGGGTGCTTCCAGTCTTATGTGGGGCTACTAGCTCCCAGCCTGCACGAGGCCAGAAGAAGCAGCAGCAGCCTTGCATAGGACTGGCAGAACCACTGCGGCTTCTGGGGCCATTGCGGGTGGGGGTGCTGCTCCCCAGGTACAGGTTACCCATTACCCTGTAAGCATCACCAGTAACTGGTTACCCATTAACATCCCTAGCAGGGTCTGGTGCTGTTTTGATTTGGTGTGTCTGATCTATAGGGAGCTGTCTTCTGATGAGTTCAGAGAGATTGCGGGGGGGAGGGGGTTGAATGTCAAAAGAGGAGTTTCAGAAAAGATTTTTTTCAGGGCAGGATACCCATTGAGTATGGGTTGTAACTGATGATATCTCTATATGGGTATCACTGTGTGGTAGTACATAACAACTAGGGGTGTGAAGTTTTTAAGGGGGCTTATTTCTGTATTAAAGCAGAAATTGGGGGCATGTAGGCAACCCATTCAGTGTTATGATCTACTTCCCTGATGAAGTGTCTGTGTTTGGTGAAGCAATTTTTGACTGTATAAAAATGTGTGTATCTTAGACTTTCTCCTCAAAGCATATTCTGTGGTAACCAAGTGACTGGCTGTAGATCAGATTTCTGGCTATGGTTGGGGTGGTTAAAGGCTCCGTGAAGGTAGATGTGGTGACTTGTAGGTTTCTTATATGCAGTTGTCTGTCGGTTTTCACTGTTGAAGCTGATCACGATGTCTAGGATGTTAGTGCTGGTGTGAGAGCTTTCCAGAGAGAGTGTAATGGATTGGTGGTGGGTGTTGAAATTGTGATAGTTTATGAGCAAGTTTGTCTTCTGTCCAAAGCATGAGAAGATAATCAATGTGTTCAGGTATATCATTGGTATTATGGTATAGCTCAAAAGCTTGTATTACCAACAGGAGTTGGCCCAGTAAAAGATATTACCTTATCTACCTTGTCCTTCTGATATCCGAGTACTCACGTGGCTTCAACAACACTGCATGCATGTACTGAAAGTGCAGCAATTGTTAAATGAGATCTTGACCCTTTGATTTTTATCTTTCATAAAAATAACTTATGGGGCATGATGCAGGTGTACATGTGTTAAGTTTTGTGGCCTATGTGCAGTGTTCTCTCTAACATTTTCTATGCGGAAGAAAATATATTAAAACAAGCGATAGCTGAAAAGGAGCAATGCTTACATTATTTAATATGAAAACAAAAAAGAACACTACCCTTGGAGTATATGTATCATCATCCTTTCTAACAACTCAAGCTAGTAACCACACCAAAATGCATATTATCCACACATAGCTCAGCTTTAAGATGCCAAACAAATCTATGAATCAACTAGAAATAGTATTTGCAAGGAGAGCATGATTAGTACAATATTTACTGACACTGTAAAGGAGAGTAAAAGGCATTTACTAAGGCTTATACAGTTTCTCTGGGGAATGTTTAGGATCCATATTATGCAAGAACAAGTAAAGGAGACCTGTAAATACAGATAAGTTCTCCTGTTTTGAAACTTTCACCTTATGTGTGTCAACAACTCAAAGAGTAGAAACCCCAGAACAAATTAACAGATGGCTTCAGGGTTTGTAGATGCATGTTTCAAATAGCTTGCAAATAAGGTTTCATCCTACAAAACAACTAGCATCACACCTACTACTTTCTACTTCTTACTCATAAGAGCCAGAACCCTGCCACATAGCAAAGATCTGGCCTTAATGCAGCACAATATACCTTTTATTAATTAGTAAGACAAGATTTAAAAAAATAAAGATCAGTGTTTTAGATATCTGCAAAACTCTAAAAAATTCTGTTAAAATAATCTTTTTCCTTTTCTTATCATACACCAACTTTACCTGTGTAAACTTTGTTTGAAATGTCATCATGCAAATGACCTCACGTACCCACACACCCCTTGCAGCCTGCTTCTTCCTCTCCCCACCCTATCCAACCCAGCCAGACAGAGAGGACTTCAGAAAGTGAGTCAGGATAACCCAAACAAACTGCGCCCTGCCGCCTCCTCTCTGCACAGATGCCAACATCAACCCACCTTATTTCCCCCCACCTACCCTTCTGCAGACTCTTCCTCCCAGCCCTGGCAGGGGCTGGAATAAAATCCTGCTTCTCAAACTTTTAGGCACAAACAGCCTACAGGACACACAGCACAAACAAACTCACCACTCCTCCCCCACCTCGCCCCAGGACACACAGCACAATCCCCTTCCCCAACCTCCACCTCACTTCAGTGCCAGCACTCCCCAACCTCTCTTTCTCCCCCATTTACCCCATGCACTCAGCCCCTTACCTCCCTCTTCCCAGCTCAGGAGGCTTGAGAAGAGTGCTGAGTTTCTGCCTCTCTCTCCTCGTGCAGATGGGACTCTCCAAACTCCTCTCCCCTCTGACTCTCCCCCCAGCCAATTACTCACTCCCTTACTCCTTCCCCCCCCCCCCCCAACTTATTTCCTCTGTATCTCCCCTCCTTACCTGCTCTGGGAGCTCCTTCGTTTCAATCACACAGCAGCTCCGTTTGAACCTGCTGCTTAGCGAGATGCCCCTCCACCCGCTGGTCAGCTGAGCTCCCTGCCTGTGTGGGAGCTCTGAACGGGGCTCAGAATACAGCTGCGTAGCCACACAGCCTGCAGGGAACTTTGCCTGTGAGTTACAGTAATCCAAACTAGATCAGCGATTTTCAACCTTGTTTCATTTGTGGACTCTTAAAAATTTTCAAATGTAGGTGCGGATCTCTTTGGAAATCTTAGATGTAGTCTGTGGATCACAGGTTGAGAACCACTGGACTAGATGATCAAGTGATTCCATGTGGCCTTAAAATCTATTTTAGGTAGGAGTTACCTCACTTCATTTTATAAATGTGTAGTAAAATAATATGTCAGATTTTAAAAAAATATTATTATGCAAGGACAGAACCTCTGACTGCACAAGGTGGACACTCATGTGGAGTCCCTGTGAAGTTAATGAGTAACATAAGCTTGGACTCCTTTGCACGGCTAGAGACAATGATATGAATATGTGAGTCAGATGCTCAGAAAACTGACAGAATTTTTATGGTGAATATAGTAATTATCCCTGAATTGTGAAAACAAACGTATGGTATTTTACAATAACTATATAATAGGTCCATCAGCCTGGTATTATCTCCAGTTCCATAACCACTGTCCTATTTGATCATAGAAAACTGCAGAAGAGGCCTGGGGTTCTATCTTCCTGCCACTCAGAACCAAAGAACACCTCTATTTCTTTGCTTCGTGCTCCATAGAATGAAGAGACAGAGTCACAAGAGGCCATGCAACCTCACAAATTAATGAGGGAGATAGTTGCCAAAGGTAGGATGTGGTTGGGGAAAGAGGGTGGGTTCTATTATAGATGGATGGCTTAGAGCTCCCCAGAAGCTAGTGCCAGTCACGTGGAACCTAAAATGCTAATATTGCTATAGCATGAAGGTCCTTGTAGATGTGACAGTCTTAAGCCCTGCTTCTTTGCATATTTGGCAATAATTTTTTTTTTCACTGTCTTAGGTAATGAGCAGGCCCAAATCTACAAACTGAATGGCTACCAAAAGGATTGATTTCTGAACTTTTTCTGACTATGGCGTGCAGAAGAATAGGAGGCCATGGAGGCACTCTCCCTCCAGCTTCCTCCATGAATTGTGTAAAATCCCTAGCACCTGAAATTCGAACACATAGTATATGTATGGTATCTGATTTTTTTTATCCAAATATGGGAGGAGTGGAAAGTCACATCTACCAACTGTCACAGTGCCTGATTGAAAGAGGACACAAAGTTATAATTGTCACCCATGCTTATGGAAACCGAAAAGGCATTCGTTATCTCACCAATGGCCTGAAAGTTTATTATTTACCTTTGAAGGTCATGTACAATCAGTCGACAGCAACAACACTCTTTCACAGTCTGCCTCTGCTCAGGTACATATTTGTGCGGGAGAGAGTCACCATAGTCCATTCCCATAGTTCATTTTCTTCCATGGCACATGATGCACTCTTCCATGCCAAGACAATGGGACTACAGACAATTTTTACAGACCATTCTCTCTTTGGATTTGCTGATGTCAGTTCGGTGCTTACAAACAAACTTCTAACTGTGTCACTATGTGATACAAACCACATCATTTGTGTCTCCTACACTAGCAAGGAAAACACTGTACTAAGAGCAGCACTGAATCCTGAGATAGTATCTGTTATCCCCAATGCTGTTGATCCCACTGACTTCACTCCAGACCCAAGTAGGAGGGATGATAATACAATAACTGTTGTTGTTGTCAGCAGGCTTGTTTACAGAAAAGGTAATGAGGTTCAAACTGTAAGTTACTTTTCAAATATTTTTTCTCATTTTTCAAATGGGTGGTAAGAAATGTTCATTGTTTAAGTAATTGAATACAGATGCCATATCTGTGACCAATTGACAACACACTGAATCTGAAACAGTTGTTTCACTCTTTTTCCTCTGTCCACTTGCATGTGTTAAGTCTAAGGGCCTGATCCTAAGGAGTTTAACTCCTGTTAACCTCACTGGAACAGAAGCTGGCCCTGAATAGCCAACTCTGTGAGTCACGAGCAATTGTCGTGGAGTCAAAGGTCTTGTCGCCAGTCCCTTGTGCGTGATCTCTGTAGTGTGCCAGGTCTTAAAGATCTACACCAATGGTTCTCAGACTGCAGTGGTCTGTGGCTACCTTCCAGGTGGTCCGCGACTTGAACTCAGCCCCTCCTCCACCCTTCCTTTCTCCCTCTCCCTCTGCAGCAGGGAGCCTGCGCTGGTGCTCTAGCCTTGCCCGCCCCTGTGAAGTTGGAGCATCAGTGCCGGTTTCCTTTTGGGGGGGAAGGAGAAAGCCCTGCGCTTCCCTGCCGGATCCGGTTTGTGGGGAAGAAGTGGAATCATAAGCAGCTCTGTGTGCTGCCATTTCCTCCCCTGGCTGGGAAACAGCAGCACATAGATGCGCTGCCTAAAAAATTTTCCCCCTGCTCCCATTGGCTGGAATCTAGCCAGTGGGAGCAGCAAGAGGCCATGCCTAGGAATGGTACTTGGGAATGATGAAGGGCATGAAGGCAAGTAAGTGCCCCCTAGCCCTCATACGCAGACCCTGCATCCCCGTCCCCTTCACACATACCCCCCCTGAGACCTCAGATTCCCAGCCTGCTCCTGCATCTCGCCTCCCCTGCCCCTCGGCTGAACACCATACCCCCAACATATCCTACACCCTCCCTGGCTCCTGTACCCTCCCCCCTAGCCAGACACCCTTTCCCCAACCCGCTCCTGCACCCTCCTTTCTGGCCACACACTACATTTTCCCTTGCTCTTGCCCTCACCCTCGTCCATCGGGCCAGACACCCTACCCCCAGCCTGTTCCTGCACCCTACCTCCCATCCAGGCCTCGCACCCTGACCCCCACCGCCTGCCCAGACCTCGCACCCTCCCCCCCTCCTGCACCTCACCTCCTGCCCAGATCCTGCACCCCCATCTCATTGCTGGCAACCCTGTCCTGCACACTGAACCCCTCATTTTTTCCCCATCCCAGAACCTAACGGGGTCCACAAAATCCGCTAACCCCAGAAGAGTAAACTGGCAGGACTCTTGTTACATTTCAAATGCGGAGGTGCCTTAATCAAATAGTTGATTAATCTAAATTTAACATCCTTAGTGAGAATATCATTCATTGGGTCTACTCATGTGACTAGAGTTGCAGGGTTGAATCTTTGCCTTTTGCTTTTTAGCTAACTGTATGCATATCTCAGTTGTGGCAGTTAAGATTTTGGTGTTTTATGTAGTAACTTTGTATAAAGATGAAACTGGTTATATCCTTAAAATAATGTTAGTGTGAGAACCTAAATTTGCTTTAGATTTCTTTTGACAAGGAGTGTCTTTTTTTAAGGTGCTAAGCAAAAAAGGATATGTAATTTAAACATTTCTTATACCCTTACATTCTGGTACTCCATTCTGCTAGTTCATTGGTTTTAATATTTTAATATCCACTAATGCAACCATCTGTCAGAGCCCTCTGGTTTTGACACGTGTGAATGGTGTTATAAGAATGGATGGTGTCAGAAAGATAAGTTCTACACACTAAGTACAATAATAACTTTTCTATATTTTGTATTTTTAGGTATAGATTTGCTCAGTGGTATAATTCCTGAACTTTGCCAGAAATATTCAGATATACATTTCTTAGTTGGAGGAGAAGGACAAAAGCGAATTGTTTTGGAAGAGGTACGAGAGAGATTCCAGCTACATGACAGGTTTGTTCTGTGTTTGTGATTGCCATGTAAATATAAAAAAGAATATGGTGCAAAAATGAGGGTGTGGAGAGAAGTGAGTTGGGACACAGATAAAACAAGGGAATAAGCACATTCTTGCAAACTTGCACTCTGATTCTGCAAGTTGATTTGTGCAGGTAGACCTGTGTGATGCCCCATGATCTCTGGACAGGCATAAAAGATCTGTCCATGGAGATCCAGTTGCATGATTGGGGTGGTAGAGTCCTCTCCCTCACAAGAAATATCATACAGTGAAATAAGAGGTTCATGGTTAAGCAGCTGATTTGCTATGACTGCTGCTTATCAAGATGACCTGTGCTATTTTATTGTGCTTTCCCCCATCTGTGTACCCATCAGTTGTCTCTATCATACTTAGACTGTAGGCTCTGTGGAATGGTGACTATTTGTGGAATGGTGAACTATTCACACACAGCTAGGTCAAATTTATGCTCACAAATGATTATTTCCAATTCATCTTGTTTATTACCTAAATTCCTATCATTCATGTATATTATTTTTTCTCTGCATATACCTTAATTTTATTTTTGGCACGTTGATCTTGTGCTAAATGAGTTAGCATTTCTTCTTCCTTCCCCCCCCCTACCTTTTTGTTATTAGTGTAACACCTTCCTGGCTCATCTAGCCAGTGAATTCTTGCTCCTAGGCGCTATCGTATTAAAACGATTAATAAATTGAAGTAGGATCTGTTTCCATAGAATATATTGATGTGAGTTGGCTCCTCCTTTTTGGAGGATAGAGCAAGAAAGCTTGCTTTTCTGTTAGACAACAATATGGGTTTCTAGTTCATTATTTCTTCATATACCATCAAGCAGTAAAAAAAACTTAAGGGATTTTTGTACCGTCTATCAAAAATTTAGTGGTTTAAAACAAGTCAGTGTATGTGAACACATCATGTTCCCTGTGTGCTACCATTCCATTCCCCTCTTTCAGGATATTCTCTTCAAACCCCTTCCCCATGCCCTCCCTCCAAGCAGAGGACTCCTTATAACCTGGCACATCTTCTCTCGTGGCTGGGGCACAGTGCTCTCCTACTCAGGTCCACCATTCCCATACCAGGGGTTCTGTGTGTGCCCTCCCTTTCTGACTTTATTTCATTTCTCTCTGAGGGAGAAATAAATTAGGGTGTCAGCATGTTTCCATTCCATTTTTTCTATTCCTCCCTCCCCCCCAGGGTTCTTCCTGTTAATGGCTAGAACATTTCCCTGAATTTCGATTACATGTTGTGCTGAAAAGTTACTGTTTGGCCAACATATATGAAAAAACAATGGGTATTTTGTTTCTCTTTTTAAACCTACTGTACACATGCAGGACATGCTTTCCTAAATACTCTTACTAGAGATGTGATAGCTGGGTTATCTATTACAGACTTCAAATATCTGCCTGTTAATTAACCAGAAGAAGCCATTTTGATTTTTCATGTGATTTTAAAACTTTCAGAAAAATATTTTCAGAATATTTCCTCTTTTGCATTTAATGTGTGACACAAATTTCAAAGGCTGAAAGATTTTTTTTTTTTTTTAAATAATGACTTGAAGAGTCTCTTGTCAGTTATGTAATCTGGCCTTCTGAGTAACAGGGGTCATTGAATTTCCCCTAAATTAATCCATGCTTCATCCTCTGGCTGTTGTGATCTTTCCTGTATACGTTATAATCAGGGATTTTAACATTTCAAGCATGCAGATCTTCACACTAGTTATCAGTAATATCAGCTAGGTCAAATTTATGTTCATAAAGGATTACTTCCAATTTATTTTGCTTATTATCTAAGTTCCTATCATTTGTGTGTATTTTTTTTCTCTGAATATACCATATTTAATTTTATTTTGACACCTTAATCTTGTGCTAAATGAGCTGGTATTTGTTCTCTCCCCTCGCCCCCACCTTTTTATTATTAATTTAACACCTTCCTGCCTAGTGTAGCCATCCTGTCCCCTAGAAAATGGAAGTCATCCAAAATTTATGGCCCCCTCTCCGCATAGAAGGTGGTCCAGTTTTCCACAAAACCTTTTACCTAATGCCACTTAAATAGCCAGTGGTTCACTTTCAGAATCTTCTGTTTGTTGTTTTCCTTTATTTAGGAGACTTCCTTCCTCTCCTTCAACACCTTTCCAAGTTTTCTGAAGTCATTTATAATCCGAGTTATCAAATGAAGCAGTGTCATTAGTGAAGATATGCACCATCACTAATGGAGTCTTGCCCATCTAATCTTGCATTCACATCTGCTGTCTTGGCTTTGGGAAGACTGCCTGTCATTCTGTTGTCTGCCTGTCCCTTGCAGAATGTTCTTCCTATTCTGTAGCATAGAATCACAGACAAGATGTTTGGAGATCTTTGTGAGCATATGACATTTTCTTAAGGGTTGGGATGAACAGCCATTTTCAGGTATACCGTGTACAGCTGACCATTCTTTTTGACTGTCTAAATCTTTAGAAGCTTCAGAGGGGTAGCCGAGTTAGTCTGTAACAGGAAAAACTTAAACAACAACAAATAGACAATTAGTTTTCTGTCATCTGAAGAAATGTTAATACTCCTGTCATCTGAAGAAGTGCCCACGAAAGCTCACGATACCATCTGCGTATTTTGTTAGTCTTTAAGGTGCTACTAGTCTATTTGTTGTTTTTGGATCTTTAGATACTTTGTTTTTTTAAAAAAGTCCATGCTAAGAATCTGGTAATGATTGGATTTTTCTAGCTGTATGGATTTCCATGTGGTCCTTGCTTGAGTGGTCACACAGTGTTCATCTTCTTTACCCTCTAGCTGTGTAGAATGCCAGTTTGTCCTCTTGAGATTACAAAATGCCAATACTGGGCATGTCTACGCTCATAGAAGATTGACCCTCCAGAGGTCAACCTTCTAATGTTTGATTTAGCAGGTCTAGTGCAGACTGCCAAATCGAATGCTGAAGGTAGCTCCTCATACTGTGAGGAGTAAAGGAAGTCAACAGGAGCATTTGCTCCTGTTAGCCTCCTGCAGTGTAGACGCTGTGGCAGCTCGGCTTATGGTAAGCCAAATCCAGTTACGCATTTTGTGCAGCTGATGGCATACCTTAAGCCAGGCATGGCCAACCTACGGCTTGCGAGCTGCATGTGGCTCTCCTTCTCCCTCCCCCCTCATCAGTACGGCTTGCGAAGCTGCCCCCAAGGCTTGCGAAGCTGCCCCCACCTCCTGGCTCCCATGTGCTCATTGGGGCAGGGGAGCCATCCGGATCCAAAATTGTGGATCCAAAATGGAGGCCGCAGACGGGAGCCTGCTGAGGCCAAAAAGCTGTTGGATCCAAAATGGCAGCTGCGGATGCTGCTGGGAGCCTGCTGAGGCCAAAAAGCCTTCTTAAAGGGCCAGTCTTTTTTTCTCTACCTTTTTTTTTTTTTTTTTTTTTTTTTGCCCCGGCTTTTCGTGCTGCATCCAGCTGGATCTTGGTTCTTCATCCGGAATGGGTTGGCCACCCCTGCCTTAAGCCAACCTGTCTGGTCTAGTGTAGACCAGGCCCCAGGGTAGTTTCTATTCTTTCTGGTTACTTGGTCACAAAATTCTTCTTGAACTTGGGATGTTGATGCTTTCAGAGTCTGGTTATCCAAGTACTCAGCCTCTCAGATATATAGTGTCAATACCTGTTCTTCCAAATCGTGAATCTTTTCTTCCAGCACAGCCACCAACTTGCACCTCAAACAAAGTCTCTCTTGCTTCAGGCAGAAAAGAAAACATGGCATATCTGTTTTAGGTCATAGCTACTTTCCCATGGCTGACCTATATAATTGAATGTAGAACCATACCTAGAAACAGAATCTTTCACTCTCCCTGCAGAGCTCCCCTATTTGTTGCACTTATTTGAACTCAGGCAAGTGATAAATGTGGCATTTTAACCAAATAACACATCTTCCCTTCTTAACCTAGAAAACACAGTAAAAATGTTTTCAAGGCAATTACCATAAAACCTTTCATACTGTTTGTTTTTTCTTTAAAAGCTAAATATGGAGGCTTACTTTTTTATCAAAGTTTAAAGAAATTGGAATAAGATAGTGTCAACTGTGCTTTAATACAGTATTATGTGTATGCTATAAACTGTTCCAAAATATTTGGGTAATGTTTTGTAGCATTATTACAGTATGGGAAACCTGTATTTATCTTTTTCTTTAACTGTGGGCAGAGTGCGTCTTCTAGGGGCTTTGGAACACGAAGATGTTAGAAATGTTTTGGTCCAGGGACACATTTTTCTCAATACTTCTCTCACTGAAGCCTTCTGTATGGCAATTGTGGAAGCAGCAAGTTGTGGTTTACAGGTAAAAGAATCTTTGCTGTATATAAAAATGCATGCATACATATTTTTACAGTGCTTCATAATACATGCTTATAACAGTGCATTTCATAGGAGGCTCTATAAATGGTCTACCAAGATTGGCAAATATTAATTCACATTTCCACATTCTCTGGAAACTGAGACAGAGCGGTTAACTGATTTGCTTAGCTCCCAGAGGAAGTTCATGAAGAGTAGGGAATAGTGTACAGGTCTCCTAGCGCACAGTTCTCTGAAGTAACCAAACTGCCTCTTCAAAATGCTGTTCTGTATGTACTTTTGAAAGAGTTTTTGGCTATTTAATTCTCTGTCCATGGATAACTATATCTGTTAGACCTTTGCCTCTATCTTCCATCAGCAATAGGTAATTGACGAAAAATATTTGGTGACCATAACTGACCTTCGGTAATTCATGTAGCCTTGACTAAGCCATTGTTCTTATCACTGTTCTTTGGCTGACTCAAGAACTGACAGTCATTTTCTAAGTCAGTTGAGAAAGTATTTACTCTATGTAGAGATTTCAAATAAAGAGGAAAAACTAAAAGAGATCAAACTCTGGAACATTTTTGGTGGAATCCCTTGCTGCTTGTATACTTTTGTGAGTGTTAGTGCTGTAAGGGTGAAAAAACAACTGAGCAGAATCAGTGTTATCAGAGATTACGTTCCCAAGGAATATTTTAAGTATAGAAGTTGTCATGGGCATAGAAATTTTTGAGAGAGGAATTGATGGTGACTGGAACCCTCTCCATCAATCAATGATGATGATTCTTCCTGCTAGCCTCCCCACTCTCTTCAGTCACTAGTTGTATTACCCTTTCCCTTTCCATTTGCTTCTTAGAGTGAGTGCTTTAATTTTCTTATTGTTGCCTAATAACAATAGACTTGACAAGAATCTATGTTCTGCTTACTTTTTAATCTTCAACTTTTTTTTAAAGAAATTAGTATTGCAAAACTTTCAAATATAGCTCACAAGTATGTGTGGGAAATAAACAATCCCTGCCTAAAATTAGCCTACTGTTCCTTTTCCCTTAGGGACTAAGGGCAAGAGAGGAGGCAGTTAGGAGGGAATCCAAGCATCCAAGCCTGATTATATATAATTGTTTGAATATTGTGACAGATACCTTTAGGAAAGATAATTCCCTTCTTTGAAAAATTCTTTTGTACATAGTCCTTTCTTCTGCATGCATGGCTCTTTGATACCCAAATACTGATTCTGAATATCACACAGCTAAGCTACAGCACTATTCTAGGGCCCAGACTTACAGTTGGCATGCAGATGAAACACTTTTTGAAGTCATTTGATGTTATGCCTGGAAGGCACTTGCAAGGTTGGATCCTTTGTTTTGGTCTAAAGTACTCCTATTGAACAGTTTTCTTATTACCAGTATAGCTGTATTTTAGTGATTAAGTGGGTTTTACCCACAAAGCTCATGATTCTATATATTTTTGTTAGTCTGTAAGGTGCCACAGAACTACTCGTTTTTAGTGAGTTACACATGTTACTTAATTGTTTTGTTCCCTCCAAAGGTTGTGAGCACAAGAGTTGGTGGAATCCCTGAGGTGCTACCAGAAAATCTTATCATCTTATGCGAGCCCTCGGTGAAATCTCTGTGTGATGGTCTAGAAAAAGCTATTGCCCGGATCAGGTCAGGAACACTACCAACCCCAGAAACTATCCATAACAAAGTAAAGACATTCTATACGTGGAGGAATGTCGCAGAGAGAACAGCAAAAGTATGTAGACCTCTACTTCTGACTGTCTTAGAGTGATTTTACCCTAAAAAATGACTGTACAAATAGTGTTGTAAGATTCTGTATGTTTTATTTCAGTGATTTTTTTCATATCAAATGTGCATAGTTTAACAAGTAAAAAGTAAATATTTTCTCCTTCAGTTACTAAGACTGTAAATTCACACTACAACTAGGAAATCAGACTGAATTCTTTCTTTGTCATACACCATTACCATCAATAAAGATCCTAAAGTGCAAATAGTGCTTTCAGTTATATCTGTGCAACCCCGTTGTTTTTAGTTGGTTTGTGCACATGTAATTGCTTGCTCCTGCAATTGAAAGATGCATGAGAAAGAATAGAATCTGTCTCCTTTGGCTCTGCCAGATTAATGGAAGTAAAAGTTAGTGTCTGCAATAAAGATCTTAATGTCTCCAGTTAAGGATATGTCAAATAAGAAGTTGCCATGTTTTCACAGCTACTAATCAGAGTCAAACTGTACTTTGTGATTATAGAGGTTAGTTTGGTATAGATATTAGGGAAGAGTTAAAAACGGGACTCTAAACAAGAAGTAAATGTTGGTATGAGTAAGTCATTTTCAACCATTAAACAATACTTTTTTTTCTATAACTAAGTTCACTTTATCTCTGAAATAACTGTAGCATGATGCATCCAGTTTTCAAAGACATGGCTTTTGTGCTATTTGAAAATGTCTGTTGATCTGTGCATTGTATGTATTTATTGTGCTGCCCTTTACCGTAATATAGCATCATTCGTTTAATAGCAGTTTTGAATAATAGTCCCCATTAAAAAGAAAGTAACATTAAGTAACTTATGTATTTTCAAGTAAATACTATTACAGGTTGAACCTCTCTAGTCCAGCACCCTCAGGACCTGACCAGTGGTGAACTAGAGAATGTGTTGAACCCCAGGAGGTCAATATTGTCTAGCAGCGTTACCAACACTTCCACTGGGTTCTTAGAAGACATTTAGAGGATAAATTAGAGATAAATAACAGCACAGAACAGTGAGAGCCAGGACCAGTGGCTGTAAACAACTTTATGGGACCGCAGGAAACTTGACCACATTTATGATAAGTGGACATCCGGCTAACTAAAATTATGCCAGACCACAGATGTTGGACTAAAGAGGTTCAACTTGTATTATATTAGTAATTCTTGAAAAGTTATTTTTATTAAGAAAGTTGTAGAAGTTCCCATTCCTATTCACCCACTAACTACATGCACAAACACTGGAAGGATGAGCAAAGAATCTTTGTGCTGCAAGTCAGGTAGTTAAATGTCTAAATTATTACTGGTTTTTCCTATTATAAAGAAAAATAAGATTTCTGATCAAACAGACTGGCAGTATTCAGTATTCCCAATACTTTTGTAGTCAGGAAAAATAATCTTTTCATTATTTATCATCACATTGATGGATCAGTGAGTAGAGTTTGCATCTGGATTGGTAGATTTTCATTGAAAGTTAGGATTTTCAATTAAAATAACTTGTTAAATAGCAAAGTGTCTGATCTTTTTTTAATCCCACTAAGCTCTTTGTCTTCATGATCTCTTGTGATGACCAGTTCTGCAATCTAGTTTAATCAAGTTGGGAAAGTATTTCCTTTTCATCAGTTTTAAATTTGTTACCTTTCTGTTGGTTCTCGTATTACAAGAGATTATGCATTACTATTTAGCCTTTCTCTCCTCTGTGCCATTCATTATAAAGCAAGGGTGGGCAATATATGACTTGTGCACTCGATCTAGCCTGCCTAACCTCTCTGTCTGGCGTGCAGTGCTCACGCAGGCTGCCTGCCTGCCATAGCCCCATGTCATGATTCCATGCTGTTCCGGGAAGCAGCCAGCTGCTGCTGCCATGTCTCTGTGAGCCCCTGAGAAGATGACAGCAGGTCTCAGTGTGCTGCCTTAGAAATCGGCCAATGGGAGCTGCAAGGGCAGTCTTTCCGGGCACAGGCAGTTCATGGAAACGCACTGCCCTCCTCCCCTCAAGGGATGCGTGGAGACATGCTAGCAACAGCTGGCTGTTTCTGGGAGTGGCATGAAGCCACATCAGGCAGACAGCCTGCCTAAATGCCCCACTGCTCCAGGAGCTGCCTGTGGTGAGTGCCTTTCGGCCAGATCCGGCACTCCTCACCCTCTCCTGCACCCCAACACTCTGCACCAACCTAAACTCCCTCCTACACCCAAGCTCCCTCTCCATTAATATAGTAGAAATGTGCAGCCCATGATGACTTAACAAAATTTGCCTAGTGACCCCCCTGCAAAAATTATTGCCCATCCCTGTTATAAAGTGACACACAATAATGTTCCAGTCTTTTAAGTCTGTCTTCCTATGGAATTTTTTCCATGTTGTTGTTCTCATTGATCTTTTCTTTTCTTTTAAACAGGAAAATCTTTTATATGTATTTTTAAGTATTTTTGTTGGACATTCCCATCTAAGTTCAGAACAGGATTATTATAGTGTGCAATACGTAGTAACATACAGTTTTGCCTAATTTTCAAAGATAATACATCATAAAAATGACTCTGCAATATTTAACTATTTCCTCATTCCCCTCCTTGCAGGTGTATGACAGAGTTGCAGATGAAGTGGTGTTATCAATGGACAAGCGGCTTGACAGACTAATATCTCACTGTGGCTCAGTGACTGGGTGTATTTTTGCTCTTTTTGCTGTATTAAGCTTCCTTTTCCTGGTATTTCTGAAATGGATGACTCCAGACTCCATTATTGATGTTGCAGTAGATGCTACAGGTCCCAATGGAGCATGGACTCGGCAGTATTTTGCTAGTAAAAAGGGAAGTGAGAAGAAGAGATTTCAAACTGTTAAAATGTTTTAAGTGGAGAGAAAGGGCTGTCTAAAAGGTTTTAGGATTTGCTGATAGAATTAATTTCACAAAGAGACATTGTTTTTAAACTCAAAAACTTTCCTAAATTGTTGGAAAGAAATTTGGTAACGTGTGCTACCTCAAGTTAGAATTGTACCAGTTAGTTCTGGGAAAAGACTTAAGCATATGCAGATTTATGGACACAACTCTTTTGCAATTTATAGTTAAAACTGGGAGGAAAGTTGTAATATGTACAGCTAAGCTGTACAATTATCTTAAGACATAAGAATACTCCAGTTTATCTGCTACCAGTGTATTATACAGAGAATAAACGTGGATTTGTCATAGCATTGAGGGTGCCAAAATACAAAATTAACTAGATTTAGATGGTTTTAACCAACTCCTAATATTTGTAGAGTGACCATATTTTCCCTAAGCCCAGTACAGGTCACCAAGGGGCGGGGGAGGGCAGCTGCCAGCACTCGGGGCTTCAGCCCCATAGGATGGGGTGGGGGCTGAGCTTTGTAGCTGGAGCTATTCAGGAACAGGGCTTTAGCCTTACAGCAAGGGCTGACCTGGAATGGGGCTGAGCCCTGCAAACAGGGCTGCCCGGGAAAGGGGCTTCAGCCCCACAGAGTGGCCGCCTGGGAACGGGCTGATCGCCGGGGCTGCGGGAAGTGCCTGAGAACGGGGCTGATCGTCGCTGGGGGTGGGGGCTACTCAGGAACCGGGCTTGAGCCCCACGGCAGATAGGGGCCACCCAGGAACCAGGCTTGAGCCCTGCAGTGGCAAAGTTTTCAGCCCCGTGGGGAGGGCCACCTGGGAGCGGGGCTGCAGCCAGCAGTGGGGGTGCTTGAGAGAGGGGTTCCAGCCCGGGGTGGGGGTGCTGGCGGTTAGGGCTTCTGCCCCATGTTCCTGAAAGGCTGGCAGACTTTCCCTCTCTCCCCCCTTCTTTAGAGTGCACAGGGAGGGAAGACACTACACCTGGTTTCTCCCTTGGCACCCTGTCTGACTCCACATACCATGTGCTTTACCACCAGCCACAAATAGAGGCTGCTGGGCTATGCTAACTGGGGCACTCAAGGACGAGCAGGGGGCGTGCAAATATAGGACATTTTGCCCATTTTTTTTTTAAATGTTGGGACGCTTGGGAGACAGCTTGAATATGGGGGCACTCCTGGTAAAAACGGGATGGATGGTCATGCTAAATATTTGTATTGCTTTACTGGAGACTCGTAAAGAATTGGCAAAATAAGAATAGATACCTAAATCAATCAAAAGTGAAAACGTGATATGTGAAATCACTTCTGTAAAAGCAAGCACATTACCATGTATACTTTCAACATTTGGTGTACTGCTAATCAGTCCTTGTCCTTCCCAACTGTGACCCTAAACAGACTCTTCTGGCTGCACAGAACTAATTTTGAAAGGGTTGTATAATGTACTTTCTTAATGTGATCAGTATCTTTTAGAGAAGTGAATGGGTAACTGGTTAACTCTTACTGGGTGATGCGTACTGGGAACTGGTTAACTTGTATCTGGGAACACCTGCCCATGCCCTGCCATTAGCAGAGGACTGCTCCAGCCTTGTGGGGATCAAGAGCCGACCCTCCCATCCTTGCATGGGGGACCAGGAGCAGGAGCCAGCAGCTGGACTGGAACAGTTGTCCATGGGCTCCTGCTTAATCAATTAACTGGTTAACTAGGATTTTACATCCCTAGTGTCTTCCTGATATGTCAAAACTCCATTCTGGACTTCTAAAATATATTTTAGATAATGCTAAATACTGCCTATTTTACTCTTTCGTGTAAAAGTAAATTTTTATTTTGGTTTAAAGTATTCATTAAGGGGGGGGAGTTATTTTTTAGAAACCAGCATAATGCAAAGGCATAAGCTTCCAAGAATAGCACAGGCCTGCCAACTTGTCTAGTAGACCATACCAAAGTGTATGATAACGTCAGTTTGTGTGAGAGGTATAGATAAGCATCTACTAAAGGCTAGACAAAGATGACCAGCTTTTGTTTTTCAATTATGACATCATTTGCATTTGAATTCTTCTTTAGAAGAGAAAATATTCAACAGTTTTCATGCTACCTAGACTGCACCAAACAGTCTTAAATTAATCCAGCAAAAATGTTTTTCTAGAAAAAGTTAATAGATATGGCCAATAGATTTTTATACTCCCTGTAAGAAATGTGGCCCCTTGCAGTCATTTGTTCCCTAGCGCTAATCTGAGTAGTCTACACCTATATCAATTAGAAAACAACTTTGAACACACAAGAAGTAAGAGAAGAGATTTCACATACCTGTAAAGCACTTCTCACACAACCTTATTTGCTGTATTCACTAGATTAATTTCTTGCCTATCTCGTTTTAAACTGTGCATAATGAAACACCTGATGTAATTGTATTCTGGATGTGCAATATGCAAGGTTATGTTTACAGAATTTTGCAAGATAATTTAAAACATGCAACCAGTCTGTTTTGTATAAGCACCTTTTAAAATTTAAGTATTTTTTTAACTGTGTTTAATTAAAAAGTATTTTAAAGAAGCACTGATGGGACTTTGAGAGGTACACTGTTTACAAAGTAAAATTTTCAGCTCTAGATATTTAATATACAGTAAATATAATATTGTAAATTTGAAAATTTTTTAAATGTTTAAAAAAGTAGATATTAAATATAGTAGTGCTACAAGGATTGACAAAGTGAGTAGAATTGTAGGTAATACTTTATTAAGGTGAATTTCATAATTTTAAAAATCTGGTGCATAATTTTTTTTGTAAATACAACTTTTTAAAAATCATGGATACCATTTAGCTTAATTTTGCAATACGTATTTTTGAAATGTTGTTGATTTCAATTTCTTTTAGAACTTTACTGTTTTGATTGCCAATAGCATATAGGGACTCATGTAAAATACACACAACTCAAGTGTGGAGTAGGAGAACTCTATCTATAATACTCTGGCACAAGAGAGAATATTATACATGCCTGAATAATACAATAAGGCCTTCTCTCAAGCTTGTGTAACTTACAGGTTATGTAAGTCTTTGGTATCTTACGATAAAATACTGATATCTTTAGTTATGTGCATACCCAGACACTAGCCACATATATGGAAACTTCTTGCACAGATGCCGCTGCTCACCATTCTGACATTGTAAATGGAACTTACTATGGTAAATGACGTGTAAAAGAGAAGGGTGTTGGCCTGTTGCAAATGAAATTTAACATAACTGGTTTAACTACAATTGTATCTCAAACACTGTAATTTATAATATCCGTAGTTTGCTTCATCCCTCTCTCCATTTGCTGTTTTCAGACACCATGCCTTGTCCCTGTCAACATATCCTTGAGTAGTTCCACTGAACTCACTAGGATTCCTCTTCTATGTAAAATTATTTATGTAAATGTTTGCAGATTTGGGCCCTAAAATTGCAATGTGGAAGTTAGATGACTAAAAGTGTGCAGAATGGTATTATTGTCCAGCTATCCCAAAAGAAGTGCAGGAGACACTTGATATGGTTTTAATCAGGCTGCATCTTCATTGTTAGATGTTCAGGACTATCTAGCAGACAAAAGTGTACAGTGCAGGTAATTCCATGTTCATTCAGTTTGTACCCAAGGGTTTCTGCCAGTCCCATTCTTTTTCCATTAAGGCCCCCAGCCAACCTTACCATCTCTCTCCCACTTGAATGATGGTTAAGATGGGCTTTAAGGAAATCTCCTTTAACCAACACATCTTTAAAAACTTTTTACAAAGCTCTTTAACTGATCACCATACCTTCCCTAGTACCAACATTGAACAGGTATGCAAGTTAGATGAGTAAAAGTGTGCAGGGTGGTGTCACTCCTTTCACAGTCAGTGGGTGATTCAGAAGACAGCAGTGGACAAAAATGGAGAAAGGAGAGGAGACAGGGATCTATAGAGGCATAGAACATTTCAGGAACAAAGTACAGAAAGCCATGCAGAGTTCATGGATAAATGCTAGTATCATAGTAAACAAATAATGCTTTTAAAAAAATCAAGATAATACTTTTCACAATTGTTTCCACTTTTACAAATAATATCAATTAAGTGTTACCAGTAGTGAATCAAACCAACTGAAAAAATGTGTCTTAAATGGAGCAAAGACTGAAACAAACCTTTTGAATAAAGGATTATAGAAGTCATTTCCTTCTTTATCGAGCAGGTCATCTTGAAAACTAGAGTAGTTTGACCTATTTCCTTATTTCAAAGATGATGGAAATCTTAAACTGATTCGAATTCCACAGCATGTGAGACCTGCCTCTTGTGCCTAGATACTATGTGCAGACACTGTGAACATGTATAACAGCTTGTTTCTAATGTAGAAATAATCTGTTAAAATCAGAACAAGTAATAAGTGAAGTATGAATGCCTGCATACTGTGTGATGGCATTCAAATGCTTTTTAAGCATCTGGATAGCTCTAATGGTATATCAAACTGTAATGTTTAACCATTTTTTGTGCTCAAGGCTTTCTGTATAAATAAATTTATTATCCTTTTGGTATTTCTTGTTCTGTTTGGTTACTGTTTAACCGTTCATCCATGCCTGGACTTTTAAGGATTTAAGTCTACTCCAGTAAAATACAGGCTTGCCACCTTTACTAAATCCCGTCCACCCCTGCAATACTACAGCAGAATTTCAAAGGGACAGGGGGGAATGCTAGATACTAAGGATAGAACATCTATAGTTCTGGCCAGCCTCAAAACTATGCTTTTTTTACGTGATGTGCCAGGTATGCATGCTATGCCTTTGTTCTACTAAAGAAAGAATGTTTCAGCTGCCAACTTACTTATTCATTTTATCCTCTCCTAAGTTGTTCTAGGTCCAGAACATAAAGAAGATATGAGCCCTATTACAAATATGTTACAGGCTAAGTCCCTGATCTTGCAAACACTTATGCACAAGTCAGTGGAATGACATTTGTGCATAAATTTAAGTATGTATATGTGTGTGTGAAACCAGAGTTCATAACATAGAAAATTAATACAAAAAAGGGAGGGTTGGGGAAAGGACAGCAGCTCTACAACAAGACTCTGTTTTGGGGGCAGTGAATGTTAGTAGATTTTTAAGAGGAACTGTTACAGTGGGATGCATTTATTTACACTGGAACTGCTCAGGGAATTAATGTTTTCCATATTACAACTCCCTGCAAGATTCAAAGCAGCAGTGAACTGACTTGCATGACTTTCCTATTTTCTAATCAATATAATGGTTAACAAATGGGTAGGTTTAAAAAATAAAGCTGAAGTTGTATTGTTATGCAACTGAAACTAGCTTGCTAAATATTTTTAAAGTTACACATTTTGTTTGGAAATTAACACATGTGGCTAATGAATCTTTCAACTTCCTACTTTGTTCTTACACCAGTGTAAATCTGCAAGTCAGGAATGGGCACTTGCTGAGTATGCATTCTATTTGCATGAGAACCAGCATGGAATAAGCACCTCTCTGGGTGTGTCTGCCATGTGTTAGATGCATTTTAAATAATTTTAGCTTCAGACACTTACACATTCAGCTTGTAAGAAATGTACGTTTACAGGTCAAGGATTGGTAAGGCATAAAGTACAGCAGTTCTTTCCCAGTCTTCTTTTGGGGGATATTTCCCTTCTCTTTTCCTATCTTCTGGCCAATTCTTGTTTATACAAAAGCTCAAATAGATTACTCTGCAAAGTCAGCTAAGCTTAAAAGACTATCTATTGAAAATGAATTGGTGTTGAGAGTTAAGGTATGTGGAGGTGACAGGCTTGGCACTGAGAAATGCCTCAGCTGTACACTGTATTGCTAATGTTACTGTGGTGACATTCCCTGCCCTCCATCTTGGCATAGCACTATACCATATTATGTCAACAGGAAGGAATATGCTACCAAGAGGCAATCAAGCTGTGGCAACTGCATAGAGGAGAGTATCACTTCAGTAACCAATAACTTGCTTGGGATCTAGCATCATCTCACAGAGCATCTCAGCAGGATTTTTTCCCCTGAGTCATGATTGGTCTCTAAGGCCCAGTGCTTTGTGAGTTATCTTCACCACTTAGGTCATCCTGATGATTCACCTGTTCGCTGCAAAGGACAACAGAAAATGCCAACTGTTCTGTGATCAAAGGGGACTCAGTTCAGATTCACTGCCCAGTACCTTCCACCTCAGCTGACAGTTGGCTCTATTACAGACTTTTCCTCCAAGTGCTATTATTCCACAGGCCAGCTTCAAAATGAGAGCTAATCAGGCAAGCTCATTTTCATTGTTCTGGCAAGGCCAAGGCAGTGCTGGTTTTCCGACCATCTCACGTTGTTGGTTCAGTCTCCCATAACTTTTGCTCTCCAGTCCAGACTTCTGTCTCAAAATTACCTCAACCTATGCACTCTGTGCTCAGCTCCCTGCATCTCACTTGTGAGGCTGATCTGTGATTGAAAGAAGAGTATGTCTAACATTTGGTAGCTGTTCAACAGGTCCAACTCATGAGCTGAAAGCCCTCTACCAGAATGGTGCATTTGTCAAAATGGAAGCAATTTTTAATGTGATTGAAGGCCCATGGAGTTCAGCCAATGCTGGCTTGTATCCAGGGTATGTTGCCATATTTGCTGCAATGTCTGTTGTAAGGCCTTTCGCTTAACTCATGGAAAGTGCATCTGGAAGCAATATCACTGTTTCATCCTCATATTCATGGAAGATCATTGTTCTAATGCTGTGGCAGAACCTCCTTACCTGCAACTCTCCAAAAACACAGTGATGTTGCAGCCACATCCGAAATTCCTGCAGCTTTGATGGCTTTCCTGGTCTCTCAGTTTAAGTTGAATCAGGTGGTATGTTTGCCTGTTATCTTTCCTGGAGGAACAGTGCCTTCACACTACATGTCAGATGAAGTTTAGCCTTCTATCTGGACCAGACTAAACCCTTTCATGCTTATCTGTTTATGTCATAGACGTATCATATGAAGGGACAGGGGTCTCTTAACAGATGATATCTAAGTGGATAGCTTCCTGTACTGAGGCTGTATACAAAATAGCCTTGACTATACTCTCTTAACAGATGCAAGCTCATTTTATGCAAGCACAAGCAACATTAATAAAATTTTTGAGTGACCACTCAGTATTGGACATTTGCTGGGCTGCACATGGCCATCAGTACATATGTTTATGAACCATTGTGCTATTACTGCTGCAGCCAGAGCAGATCTACACTTTGGGATGTCATACTCCCCATTTAAGTTGACTTCAAGCTTCACCCATAGGTACAGCTTGTGAGTCACTCCTGTGGAATATATGGGTAGATCTACTCAAAGAAGAGGTGGTTACTTTACTGTGACTGGTTCTTTGAGATGAGATACAGACATGTATTCCTGATCCACCCTTCTCCTCTCTGCATTGGAATTTGGTCTCTGGGTGTTTGGTGCAAAGGAACTGAGAAGGGGTTGAGGCAGCATCATGTCATACAGTCAGAGCAGGGCCCATGGCCATGATGTGTGGGTGCCACCCCTCTGCAGACAAAATTCTCTAGCTCCGGTCTAACTGGGTGTGTGCGCACACAAGTGGAATATACATCTGCATCACATATTGAAGAGCTACAGTTACAGTAATGAACTGTTTCTTTTCTCTGATGCAATAATTCTCCATCACTGGTCTGTGGAGACCTGGCTGTCCATACGACTCTGACTCTCCCCTTATTTTTACTGGCTAAACTGCTTCATAGAAGTAAAAAAATCAGTTATTTTACTTATCCAGATCAACAGTTGCACTAGTTATGCACTTGTGGGTGGGAAAGCAGGTGGTGTGTATAAACACTTCCCTTGTTTTTAAAATGTGGCGCATATTAAACTTCTTTACAGTTTCGCAGCTTCAAAGGTGACAGACTGGTTCATTTGAATTGTGCTTTTACTTCCACTGCCTAAGAGCGTTTCTTTTCTCCTGGTACCCTTCCCCTTTTTCAGTCTGTGTAAGCATTCAATGTTCCAGGCGCTAGTCACTGGGATTGGAACACCAGTGGGCAAGTACCTGTATTTATTGCCGTGGTAGCTGAGAGACTGAGGTGCTGAAGAGTGACATGGCGATATCTGGAATGCTGAAGAGTGGAGGGGGAAAGAGGGGAAACAAATACATGTTCAAACTCTCTTAACCCAGATTCTCTGATCCTGAAACATCCATCATCCAGCACGGATGTTGCAGGACCAGAGAGTCCTGGTAGAGGGCCAGTAGTAAGAATCGCTGAGGGGCCAGCAGGGCAGTGGGCTACCCACAGGGAGCAGATGGCGGGGCCACCCAGCAGAGCTGGAAGCCCTGGTGCACTGCTGCCCAGGGCTGCTCAGAAAGCCCTGACATGCATGCCTGCCCGGCAGAGCCATGGTAGCGATGGCTGTCCAGTGGGATAGCAGGGTAGTGGTTGGGCTGAAGGGCCAGTGGCAGGGGTCCAAAAATCATAGAATCCTAGGGCCGAGAGAGATCTCAGGAGGTTGTCAAGTCCAGCCCCCTGCCCAAAGCAGGACCAACCCCAACTAAATCATCCCAGCCAGGGCTTTGTCAAGCTGGGACTTTAAAACCTCTAGGGATAGAGATTCCACCACCTCCCTAGGTAACTCATTCCAGTGCTTCACCACCCTCCTAGTGAAATAGTAGAAAAAACTTTCAAACTTAGACCTCCCCCACTGTAACTTGAGACCATTGCTCCTAGTTCTGCCATCTGTCACCACTATGAACAGCCTCTCTCCATCCTCTTTGGAACCTCCCTTCAGGAAGTTGAAGGCTGCTATCAAATCCCCCCTCACTCTTCTCTTTTGCAGACTAAATAAGCCCAAATCCCTCAGCTTCTCACAGCTTATGTGCTCCAGCCCCCTAATCATTTTGTTTGTCCTCTGCTGGACCCTCTCCAGTGCATCCACATCCTTTCTATAGTGGGGGGCCCAGAACTGGATGTTCCAGAATACTCCAGATGTGGCATCACCAGTGCCGAATAAAGGGGAATAATAACTTCTGTAGATCTGCTGGCAATGCTCCTTCTAATGCACCCTAATATGCTATTAGTCTTCTTGGATACGAGGGCACACTGCTGACTCATATCCAGTTTCTCATCCACTGTAATTCCTAGATCCTCTTCTGCTGAACTGCTACTTAGCTAGTCAGTCCCCAGCTTGTAACAGTGCTTCGGATTCTTTGTCCCAAGTGCAGAACTTTGCACTTGTCCTTGTTGAACCTCATCAGATTTCTTTTGGCCCAATACTCCAATTTGTCGAGGTCACTCTGGACCCTGTCCTAACCCTCCAACGTATCTATCTCTCCCCCTAGCTTAGTGTCTTCTGCAAACTTGCTGAGGGTGCAATCCATCACCTCATCCAGGTCATTAATAAAGACGTTGGACAAAACCGGCCCTAGAATTGATCCTTGGGGCATTCCACTTGAAACTGACAGCCAGCCAGACATCGAGCTGTTGATTGCTACGCATTGAGCCCGACAATCTAGCCAGCTTTCCAGCCACCTTGCAGTCCATTTATCCAGTCCATACTTCCTTAACTTGCTGGTAAGAATATTGTGGGAGACCATATCAAAAGCTTTGCTAAAGTCAAGGTATATCACATCCACCGACTTCCCCATTTCCACAAAGCCAGTTACCTCATCATAGAAGCTAATCTAGTTGGTCAGGCATGACTTGCCCTTGGTGAATCCATGGCATGGATGACCTCCCCTAGTCTTGCAAAATCCCTCATCTGGGACCAGTCAGGTCCCAAGGGTGCAGGACCAGGGAGGTCCAACCTGTAGTTGTATTTGAAGTTGTCCAAGAAATGATTCGGTGTAATATTTTGTTCTATGTGTCCAACCATGAGGTATCTTTAAGATGAGGTCTTGCTCCCCAGCTGGTATGACCCTTGAGGTTAAAGTTCACTGAAGGCTACAGTGTTCTTCTATGCTTGGGCTGCAGGTGAACTTGCAGGAAGGAGTGAGAGAGTTCCTCCCTCCTTTCTAGGCTATTTTTAACCCATAGTGGTATTTATTTGTTTGGTGCTGACCATATGTGTGGGGAGGAAGAATACACACACATATGCCTCCACCCCCACACAGAGACTGATTGGCATTCTGAACTAGCATAAAGTATTGCCTACCATGCAGATCCCTTTTCAGGATTGGACGCTACCACAGACATATAAGTTGGGATGCACTGGGACATCATGAGGGGGAGGGAAGGGTTGGTTGGCTTAATGCCTTGGGATTTTAAAATCATAAACTCACTTTTAGATCCATGGAAGAAGTAGTTTTTAAGAGGAATAAGGGGAGAGTTGTGAGTTCAGCTACTGTCGAAGTGTTCTGGTCTGTATGGGAGCCATGTGCTCCTCAGGAAAAAAGTCAACCCAGTTGGAAAAAGGTAACCTCTCTAATTTTCAAATATTTTGCACCTATAAATTATTAAAATCCTTTCCATTTCTTCAGTGTGCATTATTATATTTATTTATAGTGAATATTCACACAGAGTTTTCTGTCCTCCAGAGATGGAAAAAATGGGTACCTGCCATCTAATTCCAGCCCAATAACACCATGAAATGATTTAATCCCCAGTATTGTTATTCAATATCAATGGCTGCCCCAAAATAAAAACTGAATGTATTTCTGGTAACTGAGGAACAGCAAGTGCTGGAGGTTTTAAATAGATGTCATATGATACCAATTATAGCCTGGTGAAACTTAGCAGACCTGGGAAACTATACAAAGAGCAAGCCAAAATGGAGGGCAATTCCATACTCCATGCTTTTAACAACATTTATTTTGCAATTTTTGCTTTATTTTGCTTCAAGCTTTTAATTAAGATTTCTTTGGCTCTGCTGACCCACTTCTATATTGTTAAAGGCAACAGAAAAGAGGCTGCCAGGATAGCAGAAGAGATCTATGGAATAGCCCCAGGTAAAAACTTAATTATTGACACAAAAGAATTCAGCAGTGTTTTATGTCTTGAGAAATTAGATTTTAATCACTGTGTTGCTGCAGAATGAGGACATGACTGATAAATGTGCAAAGTGGATGATTTATTCTGGCCACACGTGCATTCCATTTCCAAAGTCTTTGCAAAAGCAGTATGAGTTGGTATGTTTTAGGTGTGCAAAATGAGACTAACAGCTTGAGTGTGAACAACACTTGGTTAAATATAGTAAATATAGAACAATAGTAAAGTTAAAAAAAGAAGTCTGCTTTGGAAAGCATTGTAATTGCCAGCATCAACTGTGTGCATGACACAGGTTTACTGTGTATCCTAGTTTACAACCAGAGAGCATGTAGGGAAGAGGTTTAGACTGTGGATTTTCTAAAGAAAGGTACCAGGAAGAGTACAATTAATGCCTGGCTAGAACTAAGTCAATGGTCCCTGTTCTTTTGAATGAAACCATAAAAGAGAGCATTGATAAAATTCCTGTGAAACCAAAAGTACAAAAATGATTTATATGTAATGGGCCTCCAAAGACTCATTTTCCTATTTTTCTTTCCAAGTAGTTTTTTCTACAGACTTCCACAATAGTGCATTGATCAGAATTAACACCAAAGTAACAATTCTAATTAAAATGTGTAAGTACTTTAAAAATAACAGCTAACCAGTTATTAATTAAATCTGGAAGACACAGTATTTAGTGACATTTACAATGTTCTTATCAGAGGCTAGAGGCTAGAGCCTCCAACTCTGATTCACTCTGTATATTGCCCTCCTCCATGAGTGGTTCTGAGGAAGCCAATGGAACAATTAGCAATGCAAGATGACACTCACTGTAAGAGTATCAGAATCTGGCCCAACAGTAACTTCTTACCAAGCTGATATAAAGAAGAATAAATAATTATTTATACTAGGGATGTGAAAAGGTAACTGGTTAACCAGTTACCTGGTAAGTATCATCCTTATTGAGTGATGCTTACTGGGTAATGGTTAACCTGTGCCTGGAAACAGACCCTGCCCACAGCCCCACATGGAATTGGGAGCCCTGCTGGCTGGGGGCTGCTGCAGCCAGGCTGGAGCAGTCCCCTGCCTAGGATCCTACTTAATCAGTTAACCAGTTAAATGTAACATTTTACTACTTAACTGATTGAACAGATTTTTACATCCCTAATTTATACCCACTTCTGCAATGCGACAAACTCTCTAACGGTTTATTAAAAAGAATTCTGTTAATGTATTGACAAAGAGCTTATTACATGTGCCTTGATTTAAATTTAGTAAAATATTTGATAAATGGCTTTTTTTTCTCCGCCAGTATATAGATTCTTTATATAAGTGCATGCAAAGTTACCAGGACTACATCCTTTTTTTTTATCTGCAAGTGGCCATTTGCAAATCTCCATGAAGGATAATCTTTCAAAACACAAGGTCATGTGATGTTGTTGCCTGCATACTAGATTGGATTACAGATGCACTGTCACAGCCTAGCCTAAGGTAAAGCAATGTGGAGAGAAGCAGCAGCAGAGCTGCTTGAAATAATCTGTAGACATTTAGAAAGGACGTTTCAGATATGCCTTTCATAACCGGGGAATTAAGAGATGCCCCTTATGGGAACTACATTTGCCATACGTTTCAGGGAGGTATGTTGTTGTAGTGGCTTGGAGATACATAGCTTTGTATGCATGTTCATGGTGAGAAGTGTGCCCTGAATTATGTAACATGAGGTGCGTAAATATACATGTACAGTATATATGTGTGTGACATGTTTGCCTATGCAGCACAGCATATTTGTGTGTAATTAGAGGTGGGGGTAGAAGTACCATCTATCGGTTAGGTAAGGTTGCTTGATGCTTCCTAGT
Source organism: Pelochelys cantorii (assembly GCA_032595735.1). Taxonomy (NCBI): domain Eukaryota; kingdom Metazoa; phylum Chordata; order Testudines; family Trionychidae; genus Pelochelys; species Pelochelys cantorii. Next base: position 137,872,420 of record CM064326.1, on the reverse strand, counting down.
ATATACCTTTGCCAAAGGTTTACCTGTTCTGATGGAAATTGTCTCTGTCAGATGTCTGTCTCAAGTTGAATGGAGTATGTGTATATAGCGATACAACTCCACCAAAACATTTCAGCCTTTTTGGAGAGCAGGATGGGAGCAAGCCCCACAATATTTCTGTGGTTCCCTCTGGTATTAAGGTTTCTTTGCGTCTTCTTTGGGAGGAAGAGGATGCTTACTTGTAGGTGGCTGTTCTGGTTGGCAGGCCCATGCTCTGTTCCTTCAGGCAGGGAGATGGTTCATGCCGCTTTGCCAGTCAGCCCTGAACTGGGCTCCCTTTTTTTTATTCCCTCTCCAGGCCTGGCATTGGTTGCAGATATAGTGGGGTGGGGCTAGCTGAGCCCAAGGCTTGCTTTAACTCCCGCTGTGCTGTCTGGCCATTTCTGTGCTTCATCTCAAAAATAAGAAATTATGTCATGTGGGTGTCCGTACAATCCCACATTTTCATGAGTGGGGTTAGAAGCTTTAGATCCAGGGAACTGAGCTCATCAACTCCTGTGAATGGCATAACTGATAGCATTAATAGGTTGCTGTCTTGTATGTGGGATGGCACCAGAAGCCTCTGAGGCACATACATTGGCAGTGGAGTTCACAGAAACTTACTGATGGCAGAAGAATGGAGAAACTCCAGAGTCTTGAGTTCCATTCCAGGTAGTGGAAGGAGTACAATATCATGGACACAGACGTGTCTGTCCATTCCTCCCGAGCTTGACTCTTTCAGCCCCTTCCCAGTCCTCTCTCTCTCCCACTCCAGGCTTCTTGTCCCAGCCCCATTCTCCTGGCTTGCCCAGTCCCAGTCTCCCTTCCTCAAGTTTCTCTGCCTAGCTCTGCCTTCTCTGACTCTGTCTCCTTTTTCAGTCAGTCCCAGCAACCCTTCCCTGGCTTCTGGTCTCAGTCCCTCCCATTCCCAAGTCTCTAGTCTCAAGAGATTTCTTGTCTCAATCATCTCCTTTCCCTCCCCCTGCTCTGGCTTTTGTTCCTTCTGCAACTGATCTCCTCCATGTTCTCTTAGTGTTGGCTGGAGGTTCATTGGGGGTGCAGGAGAGACAGGCTCCCTGCTCCCAATTCCAGTGCCTAGTTCCACCCTGTCCCAGAGTAGCAGGGAGCAGCCATTACAGGGAAAGTCCGGTTTCATTTCTGCAGCTGATGACTTAAGGGTTCATACTTAGTTGTTCAGAGGGGACAGTGCCAATGTTTCCTCTAATTTTTTCCATCCACGTGCAGAATGAATTTTATGTTCACTAAGGCATGTGCAGATGTGCACTACCAGTAGAAACACATGCTGCCAGTTGTGGGTGCTGTGGACAGTCTGCTAATGAGCTGGGCGGCATTTGACTTTCTCCTTGGTGGCCTCCCAAATGCTCAGCTTACAGGGAATGCTGGATAGTTGTCAGCCGGTGGTCAGGGCAGTGAGTGGTGTGTGTGAATTATACACCCGAGACTTCAACTGCTAGGACTGGGGTCCTTTAGCAGCGGGCAACCTGGAGGAGGTTGACGGGTGCCCCAAAGAGTTTACAGGGAGAGCTTATTACACCTCAGATTTTGACTGCTAGGATACACGATCCCTTCGCAGCGGGCAGCCTGGGGAGGCTGAGAGATGCCCCAACGGATCTGTCCCCTGGAAGCGACACGATCCAACGCTCAAGCTCTCCCTATATCTGTCCCTTATGACCGGCTGGAGTTCTTTTAAAATTGTGCTTGGTTCTGTTACAGCAACTGAAGGAGTCAGGTCACAGCTTAAACAGTTACTATTTTATTGTTACAGGGTAAACTTAGCTGTTAAATGCTACTACTGTGTTACAGATAACACAGCCACTACAAAGGACAGGACAGAAATTACACTAATAAGTCACTTACAGGTACCATGAAACCCTTTTGGTTCTCTGAGCTCTTATTAAATGCATGCAAAATAGACACCTAGCAGGTATATATTCTCACTCCTGCGTTCCAGACTTGGCGTGGCCAGCGTCTTTCTCTCAATCCCTCGGGAAGAAGTAGGGCGAGGTTGGGCGTCCCACAGACCTCGGGAGACAACATATACCTGCCAGCAGGTATAGATGATTGGAGCTCAAATGGGGTGGGCTACTAAACCCCTCTTTATACCCCTTGGGTCATGTAGGCTTCTTCCTGGTCTCAAGTGGCCAATTAGGAAAAATGGCTTTGAATGCCAAGTTTCCCACGAAGGGTGCAAAGCATAATTCACACCTGGGAAAATGCAGACAATGGGCACTTCTAGTATGTGATGGGCGAAGATTCCTCTCCTGGGACAGTGTAGGCGTGTCAATTACTGGTGCTAGCCATCAGGGCGGCAGGAGGTCCCCTGGTTGTCAGCTAGCCCATTTACTGTCTGATTTCTGTTTATTAGAGTCAGGGACAAGCAGCACCCCTGTGTTCCCAGGGCATCAAAGGCTGACTGCCTTTCTCTTGCTCTCTGGGGGGGGGGGCACAAGATGGGGTTCATGTCTGGCTACAATAGTGCACATGCTGTCTAGTCATTACTAGAGGTTATGAGAGTCTCAAACCTTCTTAGTTAGGATGGAATCGTCTGGGAATTTAGCTGCTAAAATCCAAGAAGTCTCTACTGTTGATCATGTGCACATTGTGGTTTTCAATAGGCTCACAACTTGGTCAAATTTGGGCACATTTTCATAAGAACAGCAAAAGGCCCATCTCTCACACACAAGACACCCCCTGTTTTGGTGTTGTTTTCATGTCCTTGCTCCAAAGCATGGGGGGAGCTTCAAAGACACGGTTGCCACAATATTTTATCATGGGTAAAACATTTTTTTTCCTAGCCTCATTCTCACAAACAGTTCATTCAAACAGTGATTCAACCTCAGGCAGACACCTGGCAAGGACAATTTCAGCGCAAACAGCTAAGTTTGGCTAAGTTATAAGCAACCGCAATAAGGTTTTTATTATGGGAAGTGTTGAGCAACCGACAAGTAGGTGGCACTACTAGCTCAGCCTATAAAACAAGCTTCTTTAAGATCATCTATAACAAAATATTATGCAACACTTTCTGTTTTTTTCCTGGGAATATGATATGGTTGCAAACGCAAGGCAGAGTTAAGGCTGCGGTTATTAATGGACTGTGAATCATTGTCTTGTGTAAAAAGGTGAAACAGTTTGCTCAGCTCTTACCTGTTTTCTAACTTTATGTTCTTCCCTTAACTCTAGCATAAGGCACATTTTGGAGGTTCACTGAAATGTAGCAGCAACTTCAGTTTCAGCTTTAACTAAGTAGTTTTTTTTTCTGGTACATGTGTTGTGTATTGTTTGTGAAAAATCATCCCATGAGTGCTGAGCGCAGGCTCGAAAGGCCACTCAGGGTGCCATCGCTACGTTCTATTTTTAGTGTGCTAGCTGAATGAGACTGAGAGTGGGTATGTCTCCTTGAGCAGAGAGCCACGCCCCAGCTCCAAGTGCAGACATACCTGATATCTTGTAGTATTCTCACTAGTGTGCCTTTTGAAACTTTTTTGGGAGTCAGGCGAGAGGCCAGGTAGCCCAGTGGTCAAGGTGTTAGCCTGGGACTCTGCACATGCAGGTTCAGTTTTCTGCTTCACCACAGACTCCCTGCAATCCTTGAGAACTCCCAGAGCTTCCAGGCTCCCTGCTCTCAAGCTGTGGTTCTTGGGATCTGAGCTCCATGCACTTCCGCAGAGAGCCTGGGAGACTCAACTTGAGAGGGGCTTCTTGCCATTGACATGGGAGCCTGGAAAACTTCTGCACCTGCTGGAGCCACAGGCTGTGCAGCTGTGAGGCCAGATGGCATCCTATACTGCAGAAGTCAGGCAACTTGGGAAGTAACTGGCCTGAATGTTTGGTAGCCCTGGGGACGTGTGTCCCAGGGCAGCTTACAGGCACTAGGAGCATTAGGCCCCAGGAACCCAAGTAGCTGCAGCATGAAACTGACAAAACATTGACAGTGTCATGGCTGTTCACAACTGAACAGTGGTGCTGGTATCATGTCTGTTTCACTCATGACCTGTCAGGATTCCCTGGAGCATATTTTGTTTCGGAAACACCATATTTTGGAATTTCCAAAATACAATTTTTGGAATCTCCATATTGTGGGAAATCTGGTGGGAGGGGAATGGTTTTGATGAGAACTGGACTGAAACCAAATTTCAAAATTTCGCACAGTATGATTTCTGCCAGCACTGATTGTGATGCAGTTGAGTTTTAGATGCTGAATTGTGGGTAGTAAATTCTCTCTGTCAGAATCTCTGTAGATATGACAATGTCCCTAATGATCTGTTTGGCTGAATATATATAAACCTGTAGGTAGCAACTCTTCTGAAATGGGACCACGAATAAAATATTTAATAAAAATATACAAACGACCCAGCATTGTAGGGTTTGTTAAAGTTAACTTGTTCAAAATGGTATAGAAAAACAGGAATCAAGCAGCTGGCAGAATGTATTTTTTTCCATGTTCCTCTGAAATCCTCAAGTGAGGAAGAGAGGAAAAAAACCTGTTATCTGCTAACGTATGTAAGAAGGAAAGACAGTCAAATATATAATACATATTAAATGTATTAATTTAAGAGAAATAATTGCTGGGAGCATATTGGAATTGGCTTGATGAACGTGTCACCCAAAAAGCTAAGCCAGTATTTGCAGGCACTACATCTCAGCACAAAGTGAAAATGAACCCACAGAGTAATTTGTTATAAAATGTAAGTTACCAAGGAAGTCCTGTGGCCAAGATTTCTTTTTTAAAAATGGGGACTGTGCTTAAAATTAAAGCTAGAGGTGGGATTTTGAAAATTGCCCCAGAGGGTCTCAATCAGGCTCACCAAGAGGATGGGCAACTGCCCCACCTTTAAAGGGACTTGAGCTCCTTCCTAGCTGCCATCACTGCAGCAGCAGTGGCAGCTGAAGCCCCAGGCCCTTTAAATTACCGCTGGAGCTGCAGGTGGCGCTGAACAGCTGGCAGCGGAGGCTACCCTAACCCCACCCCTTCTTTCCAAGGTCCTGCCCCTTCTAGGAGCATGGAGCCACACCCCACCACCTTGTCCAGTGACCTAGCAAGTCTGTCAGCTTCCCTGGTCTTAATGATACTATATTCCTAACTCACAAAAGTGCTTTCAAAAATCTCTCCCATAAGGCTTTGCTTAGGTTCCTAAATAAGTGGCCTGATTTTCAAAAAAGCTGAGTGTGCAGCAGTTCCCATTGAAATTAATTTTTACTAGGCAATCCCATTTTGTTGGTTTCATGCCATAGGTACAATTTCCACACTGACACAGATCAGTATTCCCAAGTAGACAAGGTGGGAATGTGTGATTTTTTTTTTCTTGTGATCTTTTGGAACTGTTTGTATTTTGGCATCTCTGCCTTTGTAGTGCCTTTGAATTAACTCTTGGGCTGTTTTAGGTTCCTGGGCAGATCGCTCTCCTCTTCATGAAGCTGCATTCCAAGGGCGCCTACTATCTTTGAAAACTTTGATTGCACAGGTAAGAAACCAAAAGTAAATATGCGGTGAGGCCTCAGGATTTTTTTGGTTAGGCCTTACCCAGGAATGATGTGTTACAGTGAGAACTCAAAGACATAGAGCTGGGTTACAAATAAAACTATATACTGGACTCATTTTTGACATATTACATGCTGGGAGTAAACCCAAAACAAAGGCCACACAGCAAACTGAATTATAATAAGCAAACATCATTGGTATGTTCCTTTTAGGGTTGCCAGATGGTTTCAACAAAAATACCAGACACACTTGACATTACATCACAAATCTACATTACATCTTATTTAGAAAATACTGGATACTTATATTTTCTCATTTATATTGTCTCAATTTGTTTCCTGAACAGAAAGCTTAAATACTGGACTGTCCGGTTCAAAACCAGATGCCTGGCAACATTAGTTTCTTTTCAAAGGCAAACTATACAAGCTCCATAGAACTTGAACTGAAAGACACTAATATATTTATAAGGTATTAATAATCAGGTATTGCACTTTTTGTAAGGCTGAAAATGTACATGTTGCCTTATAAAGCAGAGACAGATGTGTTCCCTGCCACAGAGAAGCTTAGAAGCTGGGGGCTAGCCCTGTGAGGTGCTATATGCCCTCCACTCCCACTGATATCACAGATCCAGAGGAGCAACAGTGTGAAGGAAAGAAAGATTTGGGAGAACAAGAGGAGGAAGGGGGTAGTGCATAGGTTCAAAGGAGAAGGTTATAGTTGTTAAGAGGGCGTATCCCTTCACAAACCCCTTCCCCCCACTTCCCTGGTCCTTCTCATGTGAACAAAGAACTGCAATACCCAAAGTCCAGAGATGCAAACAATTTGATGTTTATTGGTGTTAGCTTCCAGCAAGTACAAATCCCGTTTCCTTTCCATTTTCCCTTGTTTTTTCCCACCTATTTCCTGTTTGTCCCAATGTATATAGTATTATTTTCAAGTGTACTTTAACCAATTATTCTACTGAAATTTAACTAACCTATCTTAACTAATTGTAACATGATTATCTAACCAATTATATCTCACCACCTTAATTGGTTTAAACCCAGCAAAATTAATTATACAGGAGACAGAAACACTCAAATAACCAGATAAAGATCATACAGATAAACAATAGAGAGATGGGGAGCATAATAATGAAGCAATAAACAAATGAGGATTTCTCAGACCCAAATACAGGTTGAATTTCACTAGACCAGCATGCTTGGGACCAGTGCCAAACCAGAGAATATGCTGAACCGCAGGAGGTCAGCATTACCAACAATTCCACTGCTCTTAGATGACATTTACGGGGCAAATTAGAGCTAAATAAGTGCACAGAACACTGAGAGCCAGGACTGGTGGCTGTAAACAAACTTTATGGGTCTGTGGGAAACTTGGCCACACCATGATAAGTGGACATCCAGCTAACTAAAACCATGTAGGACCACGGATGGTGCTGGATCAGAGAGTGCCAGATTACAACTTGTATTGTTAAGTGGGTCCTTGCCGGACAAAGCTATCAGCCTAAGTTTCCTTTAAATCTTCTCGGTTCTTCCGTTTGTGTGAAGGTAATAGATTGGATTGTGGTTCTGACAGCCCAAACATGCATTATTTCAACATGATTGGTTTGGAATGTGCCAAGAAGTGACTGCACATTTCCCAGCTTATGGATGCTCCTGCTGCTTAATCAAAAGCCTTAGCTCAAGAATAAAGCCTCAAACCATCATATACAGATAGACTGTGATTTTGATTCTTTGTTTTTATACCCGTGTAAGAATACACCTACATTCTTAAAGTATAGGCATAAGAGGCAGGCCTGAATATCTAGATCCTAACAATAGATAGAAACTCAAGGAGAGCAACTAGCCAAAATGCAGCCTGGAAGGACAGCAGATTTATTCTCCCTTCCTGAAAATGATCTGATAGCAAGGAGCTGGTCAACGAAGTCCAAGAGCAGTCTCTTTTGTTAGAATATAGGGGTAGGATTCCAAGAAGTGGGAAACATTTAAAAATCTTTTAGCAAAGGCAGCCAGTGTTTGCTGGTTTGGTCACAACTTAGCGGATGTTTAGTGGAAGGAAAAAAATGTGTCTACACAGCAGTAGGTTTCAAAAATTCTTTGCATTATGATCTATCAGAGTCAAAGGCTATGTTTACACACTGGGTGTTTTGATTCCTTGCTTGCTATCACACTGTAATGGGATGTCACTCACCCCACATAAGTGGACCCCTTTTGGCTGAGTGCCTGTGTCTGCACTCCTTGCTCTGGTGGCCCTCCTGCAACCCAGCCCTATCTGAGCCTTTTGAGCTCCCAGAAGGAACTGCCTCACTGTAGCCCAACAGCTTCCTTGTAACAGGCTTGCTGGGCCCTTCTTGGTCATGTCCTTTGTGTCACTCTAGCTTTCTTGGAAGACTTCTCTATGGCTTTCTGGGTGGGGTGTAGCAAAGCCACAAGCCTGCAGCGGGGACTTCAGGGCCTGGTCCACCCCGTTATAGATGTCAGCCAATAATATTCAAGATTCCTCTCTTCATTTTTGAATTATTTCTCACAGGGTTGTCCAACACATTCTGTAAAGAGGGCCATAAGGCAGTTTGAATATGGTTTATGGGTCAACCCAGCAAAGTTAGGCTCATATCCCACCACTGATCCACAACAAAACAACTGTGGTATTTACACAGATGAAGGGTAAAATATGACCATAATGCTGTAACTAAACTTTTAGGCTGTGTCTACACTGGAGCGTTCTTGTGTGAAAACGGCTGCTCTTGCACAAAAACATGCCGCCTGTCTACACCGGCCGAACATTCTTGCGCAAGGAAACTGACGTTGTACTGTAGAAAATCAGGGCTTCTTGCACAAGAACTCTGACGCTCCCTTTCAGGAAGAAGCCCTCTTGCGCAAGAGCTCTTCCAGAAGAGGCCGGTGTAGACAGGCAACATGAATTTCTTGCGCAAGAAGCCCCTATGGTTAAAATGGCCATCAGAGCTTTCTTGCACAAGAGACCATCTACACTGGCATGGATGCTCTTGCGCAAAAGCACATGGCAGTGTAGACGCTCTCTTGTGGAAGACTTTTTCCACAAGAACTCTTCCACAAACGAGTTCTTGTGCAAGAAGCTGCCAGTGTAGACATAGCCCCTGTACCTTAACTTAAGTAATTTCATTGAGCATCACTCACGGGGAAAAATGATGCAAGACGCCTTCAGGGACTTTGCTTTTTCTGTCATTTGTTTGGTCATTTACATGCTTTCTTGTGGTGACTACACATTGCAAGCCTAAAGGCTTGTTTATACTTATCGGAGGATTGACACTCTGGCAATCAAACTTCCGGGGTTTGATTTAGCAGGCCTAGTAAAGACCCCAACATAGTCGCATGGAATAAGGGAAGTCAATGGGAAATCCACGGCCAACAGGAAGTTTCAGGTGGCCATACCTGCAGACATGCAGGTAAATAAAGTGACTGGCAGCCCACCCGGGCTAACCCTCATTTAGCACCACATTTAGCCTGTGGGCCATTTATTTCTCACCCCTGATTTAGAACCCAGCATGATAAAATTACTGCATTTTGAATGTCAGAGTCCGGATTATGTTACAGTACATGTGCATGAACTCTTACTTGTCATTTGATGGAGCTATATTGTGGAAAACATACAGCAAAGTCTCAGTCAGGTTTCAATCTAGTCATATTTCTGCTGCTTTTTCCCCTAGGACTGTTTGCATGGCTAGTTTCAGTTCATACAGCTGTTAATAGAAGGGCTGTTTTTCATACAAACGCTTATAAAGGGTATTTGCTATTCAGCATTCTTTACTCCTGTTTCATCAATTTGATAAACAATCCATGTGACTTGGGAAATAAATCATACTCATGGTCAGAGTGCTGATTTTCTGGATAAAATATGTAGCTATGACATATCCTGGTCACCTTTGTATATCTGGAAATAGGAAATTAAACTTAATCACTAGAGGCCAAAGAAGTACAATATCTTTCTTGCAATGTACCATGAATTATGAAGCAACATAGATAAGAGTCATTCAGTTTCTTTACCTTTTGCTTTAAATCCCTCTCCAGTGGCAATGGATGCAGGAGTTGCAGTGTCAGAATGATTGTCTGAGCCATACGTATTCCAGGGCAAATCTCATTGACTTCCGTAGGAATCTAGCCAGAGCAAGGACTGTAGATCTGACCGCTATGTAACTCCTGCCTGGAATGAACTCCAGTCATGATGGTTGCATTGCTTGTTGCTTGCTTGTTTTTTGTTTGCTTTTTTTCACATCTTGGCTCTGGATTCTAGGGATTCAATGTGAACATTGTAACAATAGACCGGGTTTCTGCTCTCCACGAGGCCTGTCTGGGTGGCCATGTTGCTTGTGCGAAAGTCTTACTGGAGAACGGCGCTCAAGTGAGTATGAGCATATAAATGAGGCCAATACTTCCTTGGGAAGTGATGAGAACTGTGGCAACACAACTGACATTAGCAGGGATTCTCAACAGAGGTGCATGTATTGGGCGCTTTTCAGAGAGAGAGAGTGCATGTTATGAGAGAGAAATTGTGGCCAAAAAAGGGGATCATATTTTGCTTTTACTACTAATAAATTACTCACATTTCTATAGTGGTCGCCTTTCTCCTGAAGGACTCCACCTTTTCACAGCTTAGTTGCTGTTTTGATCTCAGACATGTACCTCTTTGTTTTTCTTCTCTGAAACTTCACTGTGATCAGTGCAGAAAAATGAGACCAAATTAATTGTTATGACAATTAATTATGCTTTGTGCTTTCCAGAATGGTCACTGGAATTGCCCCAGATTTTCTGATATAATTGAAATGTTTCATCTAATAAAAGCACAACATTTCTCTACATTGGACCTAATGTAAAAATACCCTAAAAATAAAATATGAGAATATAATGATACATATGATTCATTACATTGGGTCTGCTTACAGCAGGGGTGGGAAGCCTTTTTTGGGTTGGGGGCCGCTGACCCACAGAAAAATCAGTTGAAAAGCAAAAAACTACCCCCCCAAACCCACACCCCTCACTAATGTTGCCCCCGCCTGAGAGGGAGAAAGACATTCTCCACATTTCCCTTGCACGCCAGAGCCCTGGGAGGCCCAGGCTAGTAGATTTTGTGTGCTCCAGCCCCATGTGGGCATGGCGGGGGGGCTGAAGCAAGCACTCCCCAATGCAGGGGGGAGCTTCAGGGGGCTGGATCAAGGTCAGCAGGGGCTGCATCCGTGGCTTACAGGTTCCCTTGATTACTGTGCTGAACAATTTACATCTGGAGTGGCAAAACAAAACAAAAAAATCAAATGAGCAGTCCAACAACTGATCTATTCATTAACAAAAAAGAATATTAATACTGAATAACCATGTTGTACATTTAACTTATAACCCCTAGACAGGAATAACAAACCTTGATCTTCATATTATTCAATTTCAGGTTATTTCTGAAATTACCCAGTTTAAAAAATAGAGCTTTATTGATCACATATCTTTTCAGCATATGGAAAGTCACAAATCAGAACTATCAGTTGTCACCATTAGTAAGGTATCCTTATTGTTCAGCTCTCCCCATTCCTCCTTCATTGCTAACATACAGTCTCGGTGAGTCAGTGTCTTTTACGTTACATAAATTAATAGTCAGGGACATGAGACACTGTCCCCCACTCTGTTGACTTTCCTCAGCACTGGGGTGTTTTTCAATTTCTTTCCCTAGACAGCCATTTATTTTAAAACAATCTTCCCTGGATTCCTTCCTTTATTACCAGATAAGTCAGTATCCATCAGAGAGGCTTTGCTAGTGTTTTGGTAAGAAGAATTGGCTACCAGCAAGGCTTTGTCTATGCTGGGGGAAAGCATCATGCTAGAAATGCACTCACTACCTCATTTTAACCAGCAATAGTATCAACAAGGACAGAAATGTTGAAATGATTCTAGAAGGTGTTTAAACATGACTTGTCCTTATTTACCTTCAGTGCTAAGTCATGTTTATCACCATGGCAGTTAACATGTTTTCTAATGTTTTTGTTCTTACTGTAGACATGGCCTTACCATTGGATACATTCTCAAAGTGTAGAGCTCAGGAGCTGGGAGAGATGCCATCAAAACACATTAGACTGACTTGTACCAGTTTGGGCAAATCCCCCTGCACCACATATGGGAAACCACTCTAGTAGGACTTAGGAATCCAAGATGATGGTTGTCTATTCCTTCAGATATACTGTAGTCTGCATGACTGTCCTTGTATTCCTTCTGGATCTCATCTTTCTCTGGGCTTTCCCTTTCTCTAGAAGCTGAACAATTCCCTGTTCTGTACAGTTTCCAAAATAGGAGATGAGCAGTCTGGAAAAGAGATGTAAAATGGCCTCTTTTTTATCTATCTATCTATCTATCTATGTATCTATCTATGCAGTTCAAACAGATATATTCAATATCTTGGAAAAAAGTTAATCTTTGCACCCATTCATACGGCTGCAAACTCTCCTCAGGCTGCTCCAAGAACTGGGAATTGATTGGCAGCAATTCATATGGGACTGCCAATTCAGCTAATCAGGCATTGAAATGCCAGTAAGAACACTTAGCAAAGAAGCAACTCTTCTCCACCCGGTACTGACTCATCTGAGGAGAAAGGAAGGGATCCTGGAAGGCTGCTTCAGAGTAAATGGCTTGGTATGGAAGGAAACAGAAAAGACTACAGCACTGCAGAAAGGCAATAGTGTGCAACACAGCTTCTCCTAGAAGACTGTGTACTTATAAAACTATATTTTTAAGTAAAGAAAAATAAACAATCTTCCATTAAATAAACACCTTCAACTAATTCTGCTCTAGAAATTGGGCTTGAAAGGAGACCAAGCTGGAAGCAAGGGGTCTTTGTGAACCTGGCTGCTCGGTTATAAGGAGAACACACTGAAGCTGTTCATCATTTTCCACTAGGACAGTTGGGATCCCCAATTCCCACTCTGTGGCACTGGCACAAAGGGCACCATGTGCTACCATATAGCATACTAGACCCACATTATGCAGCAAGTACCTCCGGTTCAGCTTATGCAGCAAAGCTGCACTTCTCTCTGTGACAAACCGGGAATCATGCAATGGTGTTGATTGTGAAATCTGATATCTGTGTGGCTTCTTGAAATGGAGAGAGCAGGAGATAGACAGGGCTAGAAGATCAACAAAAATGTTCACTGTATATTTGCTTTCCTTCAAAGTTTTTGATTCAGTCAGAAAACGGTAAGTGTGTTGGTTTGAGGTGGCTGAAAACAATTTTTGATGATTAAATGAAAATTCTAAATTTTCCGTGGTGAAAAACCCCTTCCTTTCAGTCAGCTCTCGGTAGGTACAATTTTCAGCGTCAGAGTTCTGTGCTGCTGCTGCCCAGAGAGGTGGGGTGGTACTTCATAATAATACCCATCTCCTGCTGCAGGTAACTGAATTTGGTGGCAGATATGGATTCAGACATTAAATAAGATCAGCGCCTTCTTAGTATGCTGCATTTAGCATTGAGATGTGGGTGGTTTCCAGTGGAAGTGCATCACTTTTAAAAAAGATTGTCTGTCTATCTTGCTGTTTCAGGTCAATGCAGTCACTGTTGATGGCATCACTCCTCTATTTAATGCCTGCTGTAGTGGCAGTGCAGCTTGTGTGAACATGCTACTTGAATTTGGTGCCAAGCCCCAGCTAGAGAGTCACCTTGCTTCACCTATTCATGAAGCAGTAAAGAGAGGTAATTTCAGGGCTTTGAGTACAACTAACTATAAGTAGATCTAGATTTATATTTCCTTCCTAAATAAGTGTGGGAAATTAATCTGCATCCGTGGGCTATGCAGCTCAATATGAGTTCTTGGTATGCTGTGTTGTGCAGAGTGTGTGTGTGTGTGTGTGTGTGTGTACTGGGCATCCTGCAGGGATGGACTGATGTGACATGACCTCTCTTCTGTGTTATCCAGGTCATAGGGAGTGTATGGAAATTCTCATGGCCAATGATGTTGACATTGACCAAGAAGATTCTCAGCATGGAACACCCCTTTATGTGGCCTGCACATATCAGAGGACAGACTGTGTCAAGAAGCTTCTAGAACTAGGTGCTCTAGGGGCTGGGGAGGGGAAGCTATACTTGTTTGAAGCCACCACCTATTGTTTTTCCTTTAATCCTTCCCTGCTCCTGATATTAGCATTTAATTCCTCATGACTCCTTGGAGGACCAAGTACTTTGAGGATGGGGTAAAATAAAGGATTCTGACATTTGAAAATGATGATGAGAGAAGCAACGAAGAACTATTTGGCATATTGTTTGCCATGTGACCTACATCAATCCCTTTTGATTATTATAAAATAAATAGCCATGAATGCTAAGCATTCACCTATCCATGGCTCACCACATGCAGAAGGAGCAGATAAGCTAACCAAATACTCAAAAGAACAATCTCTCTGGTGATCATGAAGATCCCCTATGCAGCAGGACACCTTCTCAGGTGATGTGGCTTGTTTTAGCCGTTGCAACTATCCTGACTGGCATCTGCTAAGGCTCCGGTCCAAAATGGGTGTTACTGTCAGCCCAGGATAAGCATTTTACTCCTAGACCTTGATTGCAAAGTTATTTTAATTAGATGTTAACACCCATTTTTTTCTGGCCATTTGAATGGATCAAATGAAAGCTGCTATAGATTTTAAATACCCACTCATTTAGTAGTTAAAAAGTTCATTATTGGCTCAATTCCTGTTGATTCGCTATCCTTTTTGTCTTACTGCTTCTCTTGATGCTAATACAGTAGCCATGTAACTTCTGGATATTGAGCACTGCTATACTCAAGAAAAGATGGCAAGTCCTGTGTGCCATCAAGTGCACTTCATTTATTGATGCCAATGATGGAAGTCAAAGTATGTGATGTAAATCTTAGACTCAGCCAGTCATGTGTTTCCCTGCTTCTTTCCTGGTCTATTCTTATCTCTTTGTGTGTTTTGAAGGAGCCAGTGTTGACTTGGGTAAACGACTGGACACCCCACTCCATGCTGCAGTTAGGAAATCCAGTGCAGAAGTAGCCAACTTGTTAATAGACTACGGTGCTAGCATGACATGCAGAAATGCAGAATTCAAATGTGCCCTGGATCTGGCAGCCCCCAACAGCAAAATGGGAAAGGTGCTCTTGCTTCGGGAAGGTAATGGTTCTTTTTGCTTTAATTGGACAATTTTTTATTTCCTTTTCGTAAGTATTTTTCATGTTTATCGTTTTGCTTTTCCATACACAGCAGCTCCCTCTGTTAGTTCTCTGAGATTCTCCATGATGTTTCAAGTCTAGCTGTCAGGGCATAGGAATGAGAGATGAGAGACCTCACTTCAGTTCTTAGCTTTGTTATTGACTGTCTATACGATGGCAGGCAATATGATGCCTATATGATGATCCTAGTTTTAATGGATCCTTTAATCCTCAGTTTCCCGTCTGTTGAATAAGGATAGTGTTTGTCTGCCTCTGTAAAATGCTTGGAAAGCTATGGGTAAGAAGTGCTATAAATAAGCATCAAGTATTGTATTTATTGCTGTTGTTATCAACCTTATTTGAGTCAACAAGCTAGTAGCTATTTTGCATACAAACCAGAAATCCCAATGAAATGTACACATCAGTGGATGTAACGGAACTCATATGCAGCTCCTGGCATAAACAGCTACATGAATGTGTATAACTTGGCTACAATGAGAAAGTGAAACTTAAATCCAGTGAGTTATTCAGCTTCTCAGTTCACTGCTGTTTCATGAAGCTTCACAAAGCATACCATTATAAAAATGAGCCTTCATAATTTACCCGCAGTGTCTCTGAGAGTATTTCTGGTACCATTTAAAAAATCTGTGTATAAAAATCCTTTCTACTAAAGACATGCCAATATTTTATCTAGCTCATCTTGCACCTTCCTCTCATGGAGAATTCTTGCCATGCTGTTTTTAGCCTCCATAAGTTTATCTAACTATGGAGAGTAGTGTTTCCAACTCATCATCTGAGGAAGTGGGTTTTATATGATCCTATATATATATTTGTTAGTCACTAAGGTTGCATGGGACTACTCATTTCTGGAGAGTAGAAACTCTAGCTCTACTTGTTTTGTGAAGTCAAACGCACATCCAAGGCTCTGTATAACTAATAATAGTAGCTCTGAAATACATGCAAGGTGATCTGAAGTATTCTTTCCCTTAGTTTTACTGTTTTATAGCACATTTTCATCTGAGGAAAGCTATTTGTGTACCTACTAATTTAATAGGATAGGCCTAGTGATCTGTAGCATTCAAAATCTTCATTAGAGCCCTTCGTAACTGTTGGTCCGCTAATAGCTTTCATCTAATCCTCAGCTATTTTCTCAAATTCCAGCAAGATGATAAATCATCTGTATAAAAGTTCCTTATTTTACCAAAATTCAATTGCTCTGATTTCATTCTATGTTCTGAGCTCAGTATTTTTCTTCTCCTCCAAGGTATATTTATTTCTGTATCTGGCATCATTCCCAATCTTTCCTTGTGAAACAGCCTGGCCAAGGATCTCTATGCATGTTTCCACTGTCTACCTAGAAAGTACGAAATAAAACTGTGACAGGATTCTTACGATGCTGTGCTACTGTACTTCCCTGCTTGGGATGGTAACAAGCATGCAGGTCACACCTTGAGTTGTCTGTGTGGAAGACATCTGTGGCTCTCACCCTGTCTATAGCTCCATAACTAGAGGTAACACATAGGGGCACAGGCTGGAGGGGCAAGAGGCCAGAGCCTCTGGGTGGCCCGTGGTACTAGCAGGGGGCCCTCACTGACAACTGCTCACCAGCTGTAGTGAGGGTGGAGAGGAGTGATGTGGCCCTAGCACCCTCCGCTACCTGGGTTCCTGGTCCTGTTGCTCCGGTGAGGGGAGAGGACTGCCCTTGCACTCACTGGCAGGAAGTAGAGCAACATGGCCAGGAGCCAAGTGAGTGGAGTGAGCTAGGGCTGTGTCACTCCACTTCCCCCCCCCCCCAACACACTTGCTGGTGTATGTATGGGGGCCTGACCCCTGCTTATCCCCTGGGCCACGTCGCTTAGGGGAGTGTGCTTGAGGGTGGAGCAGCGGTGGGGAAGAGGTGGGGAGGGGGCAGAATAGGTGGGAAAATAAACAGCCCCTGGGCTGAAGGCATTTGTTCTGAGATAGGGATGGAGTGGGGAGGAGTTACGTGGCCACATGACCCCCTTCTCCTTGTCCCTCCTCGGCTGTCGCTTCTGGCTTCCACCAGCCTTGGTTACAACCTGCAACATGACCCCAACACACTACCAGTCCTGAATTTTTTCCAAAACTGTATACTCTGCAGTGCCCTGTCTTCTTCAGGACAGCTCAGAGAAGAAATATAGTCCCTTTGTTTTTTTTAAAGACATAGAAGCACATCAAAACTTATTAACTGGGCTGAATATGCCCTTCTATTTAAACATAGCACTGAGTTGGTTTAAAGTAAAAATAAAACAAATGTACAGTAATTCCTCAGTTAACACAATAGATGTGTTTCTGAAAATGTTCGTGCTAAGTGAAAACGTGCTATGCGGGGTCAATTTTCCCATTAAAAATAATGGAAAAGGTGGGGGTTGCATTTCAGGTGGTGTGGTGAAGTCAATTTTTTGTTGGTGCTGGGTCATCAACATCAACATTAGATATCTAGCAACACAAGTTGCTGTGGTTTGTTAAAACACAAAGATAAACACATGTGTGAGCAGAGGACCACGTGTGTTCATCCACTCATGCGTATTATCACTGTTTTCACCAATTTATACCACCACACGAAGTAGTCCACCACTTGATTGTTTTCGTGTTATTTCGAGGATGGTCATGTTATTCAAAAAATGTTCCCTAAAAAAAAATCGTGCTATTGTGAAAACGTGTTAAGCGGGCACGTGTTAAACGAGTAATTACTGTATTAACAATAGCACCTAGGTTAAGTAATGCCAAGTAAAAAGAAATAAATTTAGGGTTATAAATAAAACAAGAGTGAGAATGTAACCCACACACCTAGTGGGTGTGGTTCACTGTCCCATTTATTGGTACTTAGACCACTTACAGCAAGAGATAAGAATGAGTGAGAAGCAGCTTTAAAGTTCAAGCTGTAGAGGCTCCTCAGAGGTCCTAGGTTCAAATCCATCTGCAGGTAGTTACATGAACCCCCATCTAAAAACCTCAAGCTTACTCTAGCAAGGTACAATCTTTACATAATCAGGTTTCTCACCTATATTCAGTTTCCAGAAACTTCCACTCCTTCCTTGGATGAAGGACCTATCTTTCTCAGCTTGCAAAAGTTCTATTCCCTTAAAGCTGCCTACCCATGGATGCCAGAGATTACTTCTGTCCTTGCTAATAGTTTTCAAAGTTCAGTGAACTTGTTTCAAGAGACATGATAATCACCTATTGTTTTTCACTTCTTGTGGTCCTGTCATCCCTCTTTATATAAATGAAGCTTCCATTGTTTTGATTCCACTTATGTCAACATCCAAAAGTTGACAGAATGAAAATCACTAGAGGGTGTTTACACTTTCTCCCTCTGTCAACAGATCATGTCTGCATTGGGGGCATCATCATCAACAGTGTGAGCAATGCACCATGGGTATGTATCCCACAGTGCAGCATTGTGGGAAGGCAGAGCTGATCCCTATGCATCTTGGGATTCCCTCTGCATTTTCCCATAGCCTCCTCAGCTGCTGGGAGTGGCATCATGAGTAGCTCTGAACTCTCTATGCTGAGGAATGTCAAAGCAGAAGAGGAGTCTGTCCTTCTCCCTGATTTCCTGCAGCAGCAGTTTGCCAACTTCTGTGTTCCTAGTGAAGGGCAGAACAGGAGCATTCCAATGATTTGCTCTTTGCTTGTTCTGCAAACAGGGTAGCACATGCAACTATCAGATACTTCCCGGAGGTTTGAAAGGGGAGGGGTGAATGCCTGCAGGGCAGCAAAGATTAAACACTAAGCAGAAGGCAGGCATTGTGGGTTACAGGTGGAAGTCAGTTCTGTCGCCAATCAGACAGCAAAGTCTGCACTGGCTGTTTGTTGACAATAAAGGGAAGAGAAAAGAGAAAAGTTTCCTGTAGGGACGGAAGTTTTATTGTCTCTGAAATGGGGCATTTTTCCTAACAAAAGTCACATTACAGTATGTGTGTTTTCACTGTTTTGTCTTCAAAAGGCAATTTTGGCCACAAAACTTGGTAGTATAGGCAAGCCCACTGTGATATTGATTACCAGTGTGTATTAGCTTTTGAAAAAGATCTTGCTCTATAGACACCTATAATACAATAATATCACACACAATCAGTTGATTCAGTTGTTTATCATTTGAGGATCAACTTCCTTGTCTTTATAGACCAAGAAACATTTGCAATTGATTTTTTGAGGTTTCCCTTTCAAAGTAAAATTTATTCAAACATCAAGGAAGGCAACATGGAGTTGGACTGTGAAGGAAGCGCCAAGCTCTTTCTTCCCTCACTTGTTATCTTAGTGGCTTTATTTATCTAACAGGTAAAAATAGACTGTCATTATCTTTGTGGGAAGATCAAATGGTCAGAGAATCAAATTCACATTTCTTTGTCTAAAGCAACCTGTTTACCAACATCCCCTAACTTGCCTGTTTTAAGCACACTTTAGTTATTATTGAAGTATATATGCATAACTTAGCTTCTGTGTACATACATTAAGCAAGAATATTAATGATCAGCAAATGATTAGTTTTCAAACGATACCCCAGGAGGCATATTTGGTAGAAAGATCATTACAATGGTGTGTGGGGCATGAATAGAAGGGTGCTTAGTGTCATAAAACCCCAACTACATTTTTGCACCTCCAACTTGCCTGACCAAAGAAAAAATGAAAAAGGTACAAGGAGTAATACAACTGGAATACAATATGATTGAAACTGACAGGAGATCAGATGCATACATGAGCAGCTATATCAACTGCTAACGGAACAAGTCCCTTACTTAAGCCTGTTAATTGGGACAAATATAGCCAACACCCAACCCTTCTGCCCCATGTTGTTTTTGCTTCTTTCTTAATTTATCTAACAGCATCCCTATGAGTGCCAAACATTTTTATTCTATGGAACTTTCTGTCTGTGAATGTGAAAGGATCAGTTTCTCTGTGCACCTATGGGATTCAGTGGGTTAACTAAATAGGAAATACTCTAGCATTTTATGCCTGATTCTTCTTTACATGAGTGCCCCTTTATACTATGTCATGTACTTCTAGTTAGTACATGTTAGGTTGCAGAGCTGCTACTAGCAGGTCAGGCTCTTGTATCAGGTATGGCCTGGCTTATAGAATTATAGAACCATAGAGCTGGAAGAGACCTCAGAAGACCATCAAGTCCAGGCCCCTGCCCAAGTCAGGACCAATCCCAATTAAATCAACCTAACCAGGGTTTTGTCAAGCCGAGACTTAAACACCTCTAGGGATGGAGACTCCACTACTTCCCTAGGTAACCCATTCCAGTGCTTTGCCACCCTCCCAGTGAAATAGTTTTTCCCAATATCCAACCTGGACCTCTCCCACCGCAACTTGAGACCATTGTTCCTTGATCTGCCATCCATCACTACTGTGAACAGCCTTTCTCCATCCTCTTTGGAACCTCCCTTCAGGAAGTTGAAGGCTGCTATCAAATCCCCCCTCACTCATCTCCTCTGCAGACTAAATAGACCCAACTCCCTCAGCCTCTCCTCATAGGTCATATGCTCCAGCCCCCTAATCATTCTGGTCGCCCTCTGCTGGACCCTCTCCAATGCATCCACATCCTTCCTGTAATTGGGGGCCCAGAATTGGACACAATACTCCAGATGTGGCCTCACCAGAGCCAAATAAAGAGGAATAATCACATCTCTGGATCTACTGGCAATGCTCCTCTTAATGCAACCTAATATGCCATTAGCCTTCTTGGCTACAAGGGCACACTGTTGACTCATGTTCAGCTTCTCATCCACTGTAATCCCCAGGTCCTTTTCTGCAGAACTGCTACTTAGCCATTCAGTCCCCAGCCTGTAACAATGCTTGGGATTCTTTCGTCCCAAATGCAGGACTCTATACTAGTCCTTGTTGAACCTCATCAGATTTCTTGTGGCCCAATCCTCCAATTTGTCTAAGTCACTCTGGACTCTATCCCTGCCCTCTAGCGTATCTACCTCCCCCCCAAGCTTAGTGTCATCCGCAAACTTGCTGAGGGTGCAATCCATCCCCTCATCCAGGTCATTAATAAAGATGTTGAACAAAACCCGTCCCAGAACTAAACCTTGGGGCACTCCGCTAGAAACTGACTGCCATCCTGACATCGAGCCGTTGATCACTACCCACTGGGCCTGACCTTCCAGCCAGCTTTCTATTCATCTTACCGTCCATTTATCCAATCCACATTCCCTTAACTTGCTGGCAAGAATATTTTGGGAGACCGTATCAAAAGCCTTGCTAAAGTCATGGTATATCACACCCACTGACTTTCCCATAAGCTTCAGAAGCTTCCTTCTCAGAGAGACACACCAGTGATGTGTTCTCTTTACAACAATTTAATGGACTGCTCAACGTTTAGTATATGCTCTGAAAATGTCTGTTATACATGGCACCACCTAGTGGCTGAACAGTATTTTACAGAAAAAAATCAAGGAGGAGCTCTCTACATTAGAAACTATCATAAAAAAGCAAGCCTCCGCACACATTTCACCTCTTCAAGACTTTACTACTATTAAACAAACTACCTACAAGGACTACTTCATCTCCCGTCAGAGAAAAAAGGACAATAAATTGTCCAAACTGCTATATTCCTCAGGTTCTCTCATTACGGATACTTTCAACTCACCTGACAAAATCATCAACCTATCTCATCACTCTCTCAGCCCAGCAGAAGAATCTGTCCTATCCCATGGACTCTCCTTCTGTCCCACCATCCCCACAAATGAGATTCAGTTCTGTGGGGATCTGGAATCCTATTTTTGCTCCCTCCGCCGGAAGGAATATTTCCAACACACTGATATACAACATACTGACCTCATTGCTCCCCCTCCCCCGCCAATCCCACAAGAGGAAGGCTTCTATGTGGACCCCCACCAACGGACATAACGAAAGTCTTGATTTCTACATCGACTGTTTCCTCAGACGCACTCAAGCTGACATTATCAGCAAACAACATATAACATACAACCTCAGTCATGCAGAACACAATGCTATTCACAGCCTCAAAACCAATCCTAACATCATAATCAAAGAGGCCAACAAAGGAGGCACTGTAGTCATCATGAACAGGACAGATTATGAACAGGAGGCGAACAGACAACTCACCAATACCAGATGCTACAGGCCTCTCTCCTGTGACCCCACTAAGGAATATAAAAAAAAAAAAAATGAAAAAACTGCTCATGACACTCGCTGATGCTGCTCAGGAACAAATTTATGCTAACACCCTCCCCCCCAATCCCCGACCAGGAACTTTCTATCTACTACCCAAAATACACAAACCTGGTAATCCCGGATGGCCCATCATCTGCATACTTACCATAAGATTATCTAGCTATATTGACTCCCTCCTCAGACCCTATGTTACCAGCACTCCTAGCTACCTCCGCAATACCATAGACTTCCTGAGGAAACTCCAAAACATCAGTAATCTTCTTGAAAATACCATCCTAGCCACCATGGGTGTAGAAGCCTTTTACACCAACATTCCACACAAAGATGGATTACAGGCCATCAAGAACACCATCCCTGATAACACTGCACACCTGATTACAGAGCTCTGTGACTTTGTCCTCACCCACAACTACTTCCAATTCAGAGACAATTTCTATCTCTAAGTCAGCGGCACAGCCATGGGCACCCACATGGTACCACAATATGCCAAAATCTTTATGGCTGACCTTGAACAACATTTCCTCAGCTCTCCCCCCCAACACCCCTACTTTACTTACGCTACATCAATGACATCTTCATCATATGGACCCATGGAAAAGAGACTCTTGAAGAATTCCACAAGGATTTCAACAACTTCCACCCTACTATCAACCTCATCCTGGACCAGTCCACATGAGAAATCCACTTCCTGGACACTACAGTACAGTTAAATAATGGACAAATTTCCACCACCCTATACTGGAAACCCACCAACCGTGACACTTACCTTCATGCTTCCAGCTTCCATCCCAGACACATTTCTCAGTTGATTGTATACAGCCAAGCCCTACGATACAACTGGATTTGCTCCAACCCCACAGACAGAGATAATCACCTATAGGATCTTTAAAGAGCATTCCTAAAACTGAAATACCCACCTGGAAAAGTGAAAAAACAAATTGACAGAGCCAAAAAAGTACCCAGACATGAACTACTTCAAGACAGACCCAAAAGAGAAAATAACAGAACTCCTTTTGTTGTTACCTACAGTCCACAACTCAGACCCCTCCAACGCATTATACACAACCTACAACCCATCTTGGAAAATGATCCCTCACTCTCACAGGCCTTGGGAGAAAAACCCTATTCTTGCTTACAGACAGCCCCCTAACCTGAAACATATTCTTTCTGGTAACCATACCACACAACCACATCATAAGCCTCCCGGAACACAGCCATGCAACCAAAAGAGATGCCAACTCCGCCCACATATCTATACTGGTGAATTCATCACTGGAGCAAACATAAGCCACAAAATCAAAAGGTCATTTGACTGCACATCCAGTAATTTGATCTATGCCATCAAATGCCAGCAGTGCCCCACTGCTATATATATTAGACAAACTGGACAGTCTCTGCGGGAAAGAATCAATGGACACAAATCAGATATACGTAAAGGAAATGTACAGAAACCTATTGGTGAACATTGTAACCTTCCAAATCATACTATGAGAGATCTCCAAGTAGCTGTCTTGTCACAAACCAGCTCTACAAGCCAGATCCACAGGGAAGCATTGGAATTATAGTTCATCCGCAAATTCAATTCACATGCTAATGGACTCAGTCGTGATAAAGGTTGGTTAGGACATTACCAATTTAACAACCATTGAAGGTGCTAACAGCTCTCTGAGTAGTATCCTTCCTGACATGGGAATCTATCTATTGACTTTGATTTTTATCTGCTTAGGTTTAAGTACCCATTCTCCAGATACTTACTGATGCTCTGTCTCCTACCCCCCTCCCTTATTCTTTCCCCCCTCCCCTTTCCCTCCCTATTTATTTAGAGTGTTCACATCCCAAACTCATAACTCTGGTCATCTGAGGAAGTGGGCTGATACCATCTACATGTTTTGTTAGTCTATAAAGTGCTACCAGACCATTTGTTGTTTTTTTTCAGTATTATGCGGTTAGCATTCCATTCCATTAACACATGATTAGTGAAGAGCGGTGGTTCTCGTCCTTTCCAGATTACTGTACCTCTTTCAGGAGTCTGATTTCTCTTGCGTACTTTAAATTTCACCACTCTTACAAAATCAGACATAATATACACAAGTGTTACAGCACACTGTGACAGCAACAATTAAGTTTCTCTCCACATTGAGTCTATGCCTACTCTTCGTTTTGATGGCAATCATAGCAGAAAATGAGACTTCACAAAAATATGACCCAAAATGTAACAGAACATCCAAAGCAGCATTGCCAAGGTCAGTGTAGCTTTTCTGTACAAAATGCCAGAACTAGATTAGAGTGGAGTCATTAAACTTCATTTGCAGACTATGGTCTTTACAACCCCTCAAGAAGATGTTCTTACTGACAGTCAGAGAGGTTATTGCTGCTAATCTCTGACAAAATGAATGGGTTTCTTACCCAGTTGAGTTGAACTGAATGATGTTGAATGTTGGGGAAATATGACTTGAATTCAGATGTCAAGTGGTCTAAATGATCTACTGTTATTTTTTTAACTTTGCTTTGCTCAATTCCCCCCTGTGCCTACATCTGTGACATACATGTGAAGGAGTGGAAAATAGGTGTGAAGTCTTTGTCTCTACATTTGGACTTCTAGAGTTCAATTTTCTTGGTAAAAGCATTCACTTTATCCTAGAGATTCAGAACATTAGTGTCATAGCCTTGCATGGACAAATTTACATCATTCAGCTTGCTCAATATATTTGCAAGGTAGGCAAGATGAGCTAACTACACAGTATTGTCAAACACAAGAGGTAAGAGGGGATGAATGTTCAGAAAGAAACCTGTGAAATTCTGTGCATAATTCAAACTCTGTCAAGTATTTTCCTTCTTGAAAGTCAGTGAACCTGTGTGAAGCAACAGTTGATGTTCTGACTTCATCTCTTCCCGCAGAGCATGAAACAGGTGAGCACTGAGTGGCCTGGGCTTGATCTAGTTGTTTTTGACAGATTCATTTAAAACTTCATGCAGCTCAGAACTCATCCTTTGGAAGCAAGTGCCTCTCTGTGTATGGTAAAAAGCACCCACTGCTAAGCAGGACTTTCTTTCCTGTTCCTACTTACAAGTCCCTTTGCTTTCCCAGTCACTGCAGCAGCCCCATTGGTTCAGAGAAATTTGCATACATTCCAACACAAATCATGTTCAGAAATAAAAAATCAGTTTAGAAATGTCCGCTGTAGCTGATATTGTTTTGCAAAAGTATAAAGGCAATATGTTGATATCAGTGGTTTCAGGGTATCAAACATAAGCAATCAGCTGAGCTTCTCCACTAACATCTGGGGACTCATCAAACTGAAGGACAAATGTTTTGGCCTTTTTAATTTTCTCCACAAATTTAGAGACTATCCTCTTCCATTTCTTCCGTTCTATGACATACAGTGTCATGTGATAAGGGTACTACCATTTTGAGGGTGTCGACTGCTTTTTTTATAAAGTATGTTTTCTGCAAGCGCCACAGCGGCAGGCAGAATCATATCTCCTGCAACTGTATTTGGCATCTTTGATTTTGTTACAAGAAGAGAGACAGCATACAAAATTTTGAGTGCTGTTTGTAAAGATAATGGAAGCTTTTTTTCATTGTAGCTGGCATGTCTGGAACTCAGAGCTTTCTTTGAAAACTAGCTCAACTGCATGCACAAGGTGTTTTGCCTTCAAATGTCCTTCAAAATATGCTGCCTTTATACTGTTTTTTTTAATCAGTGTTTCTCTGCAATTGACACACAATGCTCAAGGTGGATTGCAATTCAAGAATGTGAATCCAAAAGCAATATATTCCTTGCAAATCTGATTATGGGTTTTTTTTCAGTAATTTTCAATTTCTTACAATGTTCATTGTTGCCATGATTGCTGCTTCCAGCTCCTCCTTGTAAAAGTTGATAGATTTTTAAATCACAACTCCATAGGCACTATGACAACTTCAACCTAATTAATGTGCTTGCATGCATCAATTAATTACATTAGACATGTGTTTTGTGTCTACATGTTATGTTACCATATAGACATATGATGTAGAGCAGTACACACAAGTTGTATGAAAGTTCAGTTTGTGCTGACTTTGCTAGTGCTGTTTATGTAGCCTGTTGTAAAACTAGCCAAATATCTAGATGAGTTGATATCCCCCCAGAAGATGTCTGTGTACCCCCAAAGGTTCAAGTATGCCTGGTTGAGAACCACTGGTATAAAGAGCTTAGTTTCAATGAGAACAGGGCCTTTATGAATCAAAAAGATTAGAGAATTGTTGTGCTTCTGTATCTCTAC
Source organism: Pelochelys cantorii (assembly GCA_032595735.1). Classification (NCBI taxonomy): domain Eukaryota; kingdom Metazoa; phylum Chordata; order Testudines; family Trionychidae; genus Pelochelys; species Pelochelys cantorii. The sequence continues at coordinate 137,846,300 of CM064326.1, read as the reverse complement.
AGCATTTCATCCTGTAACAAGGTGACTTTTCTGTGAACCAGAAACAGAATTTCTATTGATTTCAGTGCCTACAAGATCAGGCCATTTAGAAACTAATTGGAAAGTTCCGGGATGTGCCCATCCCAATAGGAATCACTCCTGTCACTATGTTAAGTGTTTTAGAGGCTTTACTTTAACAAGCTCAATTGCCTTAGACCCTTGAAAAGTAGTTGTGCACTCTTCATGCTCTACTCTGTCTTTCTTGTCAGTTGTAGGCAGTGCTGGTGTAAGACATGTCTGTACCTCACTCACCATTACTGTAATTTCTCTCTCTCTTTCTCTCTCTGTACTCTCATTAGGGCTCTTGCAGGGAAGTGTAGATAGGCCCACTGCACGGCAAGGGAGGGAAAGTGGTAATTATAAGAGCTTCTATATGTTCTGCTTAGCTAGCACTGTCCGCTTGTGGGGCCCTGCTGGCCCCTTCCTACCTCTTCCAACACAGTGAAACTCAGGCTGCGGCTCTTTTGCCTTGCTCCAGGCTCTCTCCAGGCAGGGTTTCCAAACAATAGCTCCCATATAAAGACCTACTCTGGCTCATGACAGTGTAAGTCTGCAAGTGAGTCTGGCTCTTTGTTTATTGATGATATACACTAATACAGCCACCTTAGACAGACTAGATGAAATTCACCCTACTCAGAGGGCCTATCCACTGGCTTAAGACCTGGTTTGACCACCTAAGTGTTTGGCCTTTGTGTTGGCTTTCTGCACAGAAGTGAATGTCACCCACTCATGAAATGTAATTTCCCCTTAATATCTTTCCCTTCCTATTCCATTATAGGATCGGTTTCCACCCACAGCTTCTATTAGTCATCCAAAATCATTGCAGTTTAAACTTGATTATAACCCTGGTCAAGCACTTGTACATGTATGGTTGGCAACTTTTATATCTTTTGTTACAATATCTGGGGTTCTCTGAGCTAACTCAAAAATTATCTATATGGCCTGGTTTATAGTGGCATGAGCAAGTATAATGTTACTAAATCTACTACTCAAATGCTTTTTCTATCCAGACATAAACTGTGAGAGATTTAATGGAAATGTCCCTCTTTACTATTAATTTTCCTCCAAATCCTTTTTGATTTCTATTGTCAGCTATTCAGCCTTTGTTTTCCTTACAGCAGGAGTGGGGAATCTTTTTTGGGTCAGGAGCCACACACGAGTGAGAAGCAAAAAAAGCGGCATGGGGGAGATGCTTGGGGGGAAGAGTGGGGATGGGGCATGTTTGGGGTGGGGATGGAAGAGGAGTGCTAAGAGGCAAGGTGAGGGTGGAGCACAGGAAGGAAGAAGGAGTGTGGGAGTTTGGGGGAAGAGGTGAATTTGGGGGAAGGCCTGGGGCAGAGACTGACAAATTACAAAGTTGGCACCTTTGCACATGACCATATTAGTTAAAGATCTAATATACTTGCACACTTTCATGGTTCTACCATTTATCTCAAATGAAGAAACACAACACTGACTGTGCGCATGAAAATGCTTTTAGAATTCACAGTGTCAAAATTTCTAAACCAGTTTCCATAAAACAAGTCATATTTGAACAAAACCTGTTCAAGCATTATTGATTTACTCATGGCTAATGTTTCTCGTATAATGAATGGTTTTTCTTTTGTTATGCATGCAGCTCAAAAATATCTGAATGGAGTATGCACAAACATTTCAGAGATTTTTAGGTCAGCAGGGTTCGTTGTGATCATTCAGTCTGATCTCCGATAAGCCATTGAATTTCCCCCAAAGAATTTCTAAAGCAGGTCTTTTTGGGTGTGTCTACACTGCACCCGTAGCTCAAAATAAGCTACGCAATTTGAGCTATGCAAATTGTGTAGCTTATTTCGAGTCAATTTCAAAATAACCTGCTATTCTGAAATGTCCCTTACTCCTCGTGTAAGGAGGTTTACAGGGATGTTGGAGTAGCAAGCCCATTATATTTCAAAATAACGGGCTTGCTGTTAAGACACGGGATACCTCCAGTATCCCGAAACGTCACTGCAGTGTAGATGTCGCCTCAGAAAATATCTAATCTTGATTTAAAAATGGGCAGTGATAGAAAAATCACCATGACCCATGTTCCCTGTAAGATGAGTGCTTGTGTAACACCAACAGGCAGAACCGAAACTAGGACCTCTGGAGCTTAGTGCATAAGCCTCTACTGATTGAGTTAAATGCCAGCTGCCTCTGTCTCTCTCTGTCTGTCTGTCTCTTTCTCTGTCTCTCTCAAGTCCTTAAAACATAACACGGCTTCCCATGGGCAATTTTTTTTGAGGAAGTTATGACCAACTTCAAAAGAGTTTATAAGGAGTCTTGCCTTCCAGCCAGGAGTCAGATCTAAAGCTGGTTAATACTGGCCCAGCAACATTGTAATCAGTATAACTCTGCTGATTTATACCAGCTGACCAGTTGACTTTTTACTGATACGGGTTGCTACCATTCCACCTGAAATGCTGAAAGCTGAAAACAAACCACAAATTTTGTAAGTATGTTGCCTATAGATTGTCATGAATGAAATGCTGCATGGGATAACATTTCTTTCTGACAAGCACAATCTGGATCCTTAACGGGTTGTCTGTGTCATTACAAATGCTACTATTCACTTTTTATCTCCAAAGTGTACTTTGGTTCATCTTTTCTTCATCCCATATGAATGGGACCCATACATTCCAACAGAACCCCAATTCCCCATAATGCTAACATGTATTTATATGTTTTAATGTTTAGTCATGTATTTAGACTCCTAAGGTACTTATCTAGCTGGCACTCAACACCATGCTATTAGTATTTCAGCTCTGGAGAAGGACTCTTTAAATGTATAGCAAACTAACAAACAAACAACAGGAGGGACATTGTAATTTAATGGAGACATCACAGTAAAGGATTTTCCCTCAAATCTCTCTTTTGATCTAAGGGAATTTGTTAGGTTTGATCTGATTTTTAAAGCTTCACTTGTATTCTACTGTTAGTTTTTTAATGTATGCTTATAGATTTTGTTTGTTTTTCTCTTATTTTCCAGGTCCTGCCAGCCTTGCCCAACTATGTCGGTTGTGTATCAGGAAGTGTCTGGGTCGCTCATGCCTTTATGTAGTCCACAAGCTGAATCTTCCTGAGCCACTTGAAAAATTTCTCTTATATCGAAAGCTCTATGATTGTCTATGAGATGATCACCGGGGAGGAACAGAATGCCTGTTTACCACAAATATATCAAATCAAGGTGAAAAATGAAGACATCATTTACTGCTTATAATAGGTACCAAACTACTTCACTGCTGACATAACAGGACTCCCTGACACAGTACTTCTATATGTTGAAGCCACTGGAAACTGTTTTGTAGCCCAGTGCATCTTATCATGGAAAGGATACCCTCACACTTCAGAGTTAGTCCACTGATCTTAGATAAGAGAGTCACATACACAAACTGCTGATTTATACAGGTGTGCATGTGTAGGGGGGAGAGTTAATACACCCAAACAGCTGATTGTGGGCAGATATCATAGAATCATAGAATACTAAGACTGGAAGGGACCTCGAGAGGTCATCGAGTCCAGTCCCCTGCCCTCATGGCAGGACCAAATACTGTCTAGACCATCCCTGATAGACATTTATCTAACCTACTCTTAAATATCTCCAGAGATGGGGATTCCACAACCTTCCTGGGCAATTTATTCCAGTGTTTGACCACCCTGACAGTTAGGAACTTTTTCCTAATGTCCAACATAAACCTCCCTTGCTGCAGTTTAAGCCCATTGCTTCTTGTTCTATCCTCAGAGGCCAAGATGAACAAGTTTTCTCCCTCCTCATGACACCCTTTTAGATACCTGAAAACGGCTATCATGTCCTCCCTCAGTCTTCTCTTTTGTAAACTAAACAAACCCAATTCTTTCAGCCTTCCTTCATAGGTCATGTTCTTGAGACCTTTAATCATTCTTGTTGCTCTTCTCTGGCCCCTCTCCAATTTCTCCACATCTTTCTTGAAATGCAGTGCCCAGAACTGGACACAATACTCCAACTGAGGCCTAACCAGCGCAGAGTAGAGCAGAAGATATATGTATGTGTGGTATGCAAACCACCTTAAATATGATTCAATTATGTCAACTACTCTATGGCAAAACTGTATCAAAATTCTGAGACTGAACAAACTCTTGCTGAAGAAGTTTAAATTAAGCCACAAGAAATAACTCATTTTCTCCTGTCTTTCCTTTCAAGTGCAGCAAAACTGTACATGAACCCCAGACTTTTAAGATTTCAGGAAATAAAACCTCAAATAAAAATATCAAAGGAGAATGGAGCCCCCCCAAAATTAAACACATCTAGGGGTGGTAGGTTCTTTCCTTCTCTCATTCCTACTCTGTTTGGCTCTCAGCAACTTCATTAGTGAAAGAACTCTTAAACTTTATTATGGCTTTAGCCTTCCCATTATTAGGTCAAAAGCCTGTGGGCTAGGAAAGTGAATAAAGTCTAGACAGAAGGCATACTTTAAGTTTTGTTTTGTTTTTACCAGAGGTTGGTTGATTAATGGAAGGAGTGTTTCTTCAGTCTCAGAGTTTTGGTACACTTTTGCCATAAACATGGGGTAGTGATGGCTCATTTAGGTTCACCAAAGCTGAAGAGGGATTCCAGCTTCATTTTGTTATCTGAACTTGTTAAGGGTTTGAGGAAAAACAATACATGTTCAGTCTCTGACCAAACAGTTTTCAATATAAGCCACAAAGGAAGATAAAAAGAAATAATGTGAGAAACAGCATGGTCTAATGCAATGGTTCTCAACCTTTCCAGACTACTTTCAGGAGTCTGACTTGTCCTATGTACCCCTAAGTACTTCTGCTTGTAAAAACTAGTGTGAATGCAGGACTGGAAGCAAGGAACTCCTGAGCCTTAACTCTTGCTCTGACAGAAGCAATATCTCTGACTCTGGACTTGTCACTTAACCTCTTAAGGCTATGTTTACACTATGGAGTTTTTCTTAGATACTGGAGGTATCTCGGAAAAACTCCGCCATGCCAAGGGAACATGTCTGCTCTTCTGAAATTTTTTTCGGAAGAGCAGATGCACTCTTTCAGATGCACTGTATTCCTCCTTTTAAGAGGAATAAGGGCTCTTCTGAAAGAGGAGGTTTTTCCGACATTTGGCCCCGTGTAGATGGGGAAAAGCCTATTCCAAAAAAAGAATCAGAAAAAGGTACTCAAATTGCAGAGTGTACTCTGCATACCTTTTTCCAAAAAACCCCCCCTAGCAGTGTAGATATAGCCATAGCTGCAGGTTGCTATCTGTAAAATGGGAGTAATATTTCTCCCTCACATTGTTATGACATTTCAGCACACAGAAGATGAAAAGTGCTAGACATCATTTTTTCCCTCAGAGATCAAGTAAAACAGACCTGGGATGTTACAACTGAAGTTAAGTGCATTTTCCTGCCTGTAAAAATAGTCTGTGTTTGCACAGTTTGGATTTTTTTCCCATTGCCATTAATAGCAAGAGTGATTTTAAAGGGTCAACAAAGTTTTCACTGAATGTAAGTATTTCCTCATATGACACAGGGCATATGTCAGGCCATTCTGTAAGTTGAATTAGCATTTGGTGCAAACTTTCAGGACCTCTCAAAACCTGAAAAGACTGTGTTCTTTTTCTGTCAGTCAACATCACTCTCCTTATCTTTATCTAACCTGCCCTATTTTAGAGCATCAGAACGTCTAGGTGGCATCTGGTATCTAAATGGAGAGCCAGACACCTAGCTGATATAAACTGTCATGGTTCCATTGAAATTAGGTGAGCTACAACAATCTAGCTGAGCTAGGATCTGCTTCAGAGTATATAATAAACACTTGTTTTTCTTACATGTGCAGCAATTAATACAATATGTAATTTACACGGACTTTTAAATTTAAAAGAATGTATATTCCTTGTAGGAATGCAAATCCCAAGCAGTAACTCTGGAAGGTATGCATTCTGTAGTACCAGTAGCTACTCGCTAATTATAGTTAAAACTAGCTTCCTGTCGTAAAATCAGAATTTAACCCCACACCTCACCTTTCCCCCAAATGCTGTTCTTCCTGAAATTTCACCTGCCACATATTATTTCCAAATACAAGTTTTTGAGAAGTTTGGTTAAAAAAATCAGAAAATAAAATTTAAAGTTAGGATGTCTTGAAATGAAATTAGAAATTTGCTTGATATGGTGTCCAAATTTTTTTGCTCTAATCTAATGATTGCCTGGTCTAAAAAACTTCATAATTTTGTTGACTGTATTTTGTTTTGTTACAATTTGCAGAACTATTGCTCAGGAAAGTGGTGGGCAAAATATGGCCCATGGGCCAGATCCCACCCCCACCCACGCTGCAGGATCCAGCCTGTGAGAGCCTCAGCCCAGCTCCCTACCTGCCCTGCACCCTGCTCAGAGCAGCTTTCTGAGCTTTGCAAACCTGGGGAGAGGGGGAAGAGGTTTTTGCACACTACCCCAGCACAACCTTGCAGCTCCCAATGACCAGTTTCTGGCCAATAGGAGCTGCCTATTTTCAGGATAGGAAGTGCGCAATATACTCCTCCCCCGTCTCCATAGGCTCGTAGCATTCAGAGCAGCACACATGGCCCTCACCTGGGTGAGGAACCTGCTATGCAGGGCTGCTGGCCCCTTCTACACTCCTCTTCCAAGTCACAACCCTTTCTCAGACCCTGCACCCCCTCTTACACCCTTCCTCCAGGTCATAATGTTCTCCTGCATCCATACTCCTTTCCGGATCCTGCATTCCCTACTTCACCCCAGTCTCCTGCTCCAGGTCACAACCCCCTCCTTCACCCAAACTCCCTCCCAGATCTGACACCCCCTTCTGCACCCTAATTCCTTACCCCCCAGCTCCCTTCTGCGCCCAACCTCCATCCCAGACCATGTACCTTCTCCATTAATAACATGGAAGAGTGCAGCTCTTGATCTTACCAAATTCTTGGAGTGGCCCCCCCCATCAAAAATTATTCCCCACCTCTGGCTTAGGACATTGCAGTATGTGGTCTTTTAATCCCCCCCCCCCTACTATATCCCTTACATCATCTACCCAAATCTGCGGTTTGGGTGAATCATCTTTCAGAGGGACATAGGAATTGCTGTGCTGGAATATCTAGCGGTCCATCTAGTCTGATATCCTTTTTTTCCAACAGCAACAAACATCAGCTGCTTCAGGGAAAAGTGCAACAAATCCTGTAGTGAGTAATTATGTAATTTCACGCCCCTAGGGCTAGTTTCTTTTGTAATCACAGGCAGTTTGTATTTGCCTTATGCTTTGAAGTATGAGGTGGAATTGTGGAAGTTCTTCATTATCCATATAATGATATGATAATTTTTTTGAAGGGGACAAACACCATATCTTTTATTAGACTAACTTCTGTTGGTGGGAGAGACAAACTGTTGTGCTTATATACAGAGCTTATCTTCAGCTGAAATTGGTCCAAATAAAAGATAATACCTTGTCCCTGCCTATGAAAAGTAGTTATGTGGTAAATCAGCCAATTTCTACTGTTTATTTGTTTTTCGCAAGATGAACAAAAATAAGTGTACCCTAGTTGGCTATAAGTGAATACTTGAGGAAAAACTTGCATACCTCCAAGCTCCTCAAATCACAGATACAAATTCCTGCTTTCTGAATGGCTTGTCAGTAGTGAACATGGCCTTTTTCTGGATCAATAAGTAAAACTCCTTGTATACATTTTTGTTTAAAAGGGAAAAAGTGGCATACTGCTGAAATTTGTGGCTATAATTAACAGGCTGTCAGGTATTTCCAGGGGAGAAATTCCATGTGTGTATATATAGCAATATACATTGCATGTTGGCTTCATACACAATGATCAGCATGCCCTTCTTGGGCTAATTAGTCTTCCTGTTCAAGTAAAATTAATTTATTATTCAACTGTTCATTATTACATGGTTCATTCTTTTTCTGTGTTGATAGAAGGCTAGATTCAACTGGGGTGTACATTGGCTTCCCCTGTGAAAAACAAAATACAGGGCCTGACTACGAAAAAGGTGTAAAGGGTGTGGGAGGGGAAAGTCACTCTGTCTTCTTCTCTTTGTCTATGTCCTTCCTCAGCGTAAATTGCTAGCATACTCCAGAAAATTCATAGTGGTGGCCCAGAAGAAAGCATGGCCTAGACAGCCAGGGCACATGCAGACTGAATGCATCTCCTTCAGAGTAGTCACTGGAAATGCTTTTATGGAGACCTGCCATAATTATTGCTGTTCCCTCCCCTGCCAAGCACAGATCCTAAGGGAGGGCAGGTGGCAGTGTCACTACCTTTCCTGCACTGGGAAAATCTTGTTTGGGCACATTGGTCATCGGCTGGCATGGGGAGGAACCACAGTGGGTGAATCTGGTCCATCCACCACAGACGTCATGATATCCCAGTTTTCAATGGGCAGTCCTGCATCTGACAGACAGGACTGTTGAAAAACTTCCAATATAAATATGATGCTGCATCACGATATGGCAGCATGCCAAGACTGCAGAGCCTTCAGAATAAAATTAATTCATAAGCAAACCTTTAGGTGACAGTCTGAAAAGACTACTGAACCATCTGTCCAGCTAACAGTTTATGATGTCTTTGTGTATTTTTTTTTTGAAAACAGTTTTTTTCTTTGCACAAAACAGTTGCTCTCCATTGTGAATTTTTTTAAATGATCTTCAGAAGATGTGTAATATCTAATAGAGTATATTTCACAAAGAACTGTTTGTCTGGCTTTATTTTTATTTCTGGAAAATACCTTTATCCTTAAGCTTCTTGACAATTGTAGAAACTCCTGAAACAAACTTGGTGGCGGAAGGGAAAGAAATCATATTTAGGATGAACATATTTTCCTGTACTGAGTATGGGACAACTGGTAAAATTACTTATGTTCAAGAGATTGAATGGCAATCCATCAGAACTATGCAGTACAAACTTTCAAATTAGCATCAAACTGACTGCGCCCCTGGTAAAAGAAATACTATGTAGCTGGAGTCTTTTTAATTACCTTCTTATTTTTAAGCTTTGCTCATGGAGTGGTGACACACACACATGTTCCCATATTCCTCTCTCACACAGTGATTGGGGTGACTGACCAACCTGACACAACCTTTTCTGCTCAGTGCTCTCCCCTCTCCATGCCTGGTGCAAGGCCCCTGGGATGGATCCGCTTCGCCTGGTACCTGGTGCTGCAACCAGCCCCCTCCACATATCTGCCAGGATTCACGCAAGAATGAGGCAAGCAGGAGCCTTTTGGTATTCTGCGTGAGGGAAGGGATGGGAACTGCTTCCAGCAGACTGTGAATACTGGAATATTGGTTGAGCTCAGGACTTTTAGAACGGAAGACAGAGAAGATGTGGTGATGAAAACATCAAATACTTTAATGAAAATTGAATAATCAGTTGCTATGTTTGGGACATTCCAATTTAATTGTAATACAGTGTACCTACTATTCAGACTGATCTTCATGAATCAGTTGCTTCTGAGTAAGGATCACCCTAAAACACTATAAAAATCAGAGGAGCTACTGTACATTTTCATGATCTCTCATTCCATCTTGCACGGAGTAAGACTATTTTCAAGCCACTGGCCCAGCAGGCATATTTCTTTGCTTTCTATTTGTATCTCCTTATCCTGCAGTGAGATACTTGCTTTTAGCAGTTTCTAACAGTTTCCTGCTCTCTGCAGTCTGAGATGTATATAAAGACACATTGTTTTAAGTTTGTCTCCAAAGCTTTGTGCCTTTCATCAGTGAATACCTGTCACAGAATAATCAACCCCCAATACTCAGACCGGCTCCTCATTAGGAATAAGATCATTTTGATTTGTTACTGCCATTCGTAACATCACTATAGATTCAGAGCTGACAATACACTTATCATGAGGTCTCAGACAACTGTACCCTGCCAATGCCTGACACTTGTCAATCATAATTTTTGTGTCAAGAGTATGGCAAGTCATCCACAAGAAAGTTTTCTATAAAAAATCCCAGCAAGTAATATATCAGTTTGGTCCCAAAGGAATTACACCTAGCAGATGAATAACTGGAGTGCATTTAGACAGGGCAGGAAATTCCACTCTGATATTGATGCAGAATCTCTTTCTTGCTTCATACAAATGAAGTCCCAGTCCTCACTACCCTTGTGCAGGAATGAAGGACTGGAAGCCCCTGGGGTTGGGGTGCTGCAGGGCAGGACTGAATTCAGATGGGCATGTGACCTGTCAATCAGTTGGCAGCACTGTGTATGGTGGCGCACATTTTACAGTCTCTCTCGTGTCAGAGACACAATGGTAGTGCTCTGGTTATTGCACTTGAGCAATTTTAAAGAGAGAGTACCACAATATACTACCAGCTTCTGCTAGGTCTTTTCTATTTTTTTGGTAAAGGTGCTCTGTGTGTGTGTGAGAAATTAATATATACCCTATTTCCCATCATGCCTTGCCAGAAGCTAGGACTACAATTATGTGTCAGAGTAGACTACTGTTCCCATTCTGCCCTGCTCTCCTGGGTATCAATAAGAGACTGCCCAAGAAACAGGATTGTCTCCCCGCCACCACTGAGTGACAGGTTTGCTTCAGCTGACTCTGCTCATGGAGCTTTGGCCTTGGACCTTCAGCTGTAGATCAGTAGAACAGGCAGTCTTGCATCACCTTATGTCAATTTCCCACAAACACTTTCCTTCCTCTCAGTCCCATCATTTTCCTGCTTTGACAGACAGGTTTCTTACAGGCAAACGTGGGTGTAGGTGCTACTTGTTCAAGAGTGTCCCTCTCATTAAATGTCTGTATACTCCTCGGTATAATCCTCAGGAAATGTCTCTCATTCCCTCAGAATTGGCCCTGAAGGTTCAGCAATTCCTAACCTAGGTTAGGAATGCGGGTAGGTGCTCAATCCCTAACAAAATCATAGAACCATAGAGCTGAGAGAGACCTCAGGAGGTCATCAAGTCCAGCCCCCTGCTCTAGGCAGGACCAATCCCAACTAGATCAACCCAGCCAGGGCTTTGTCAAGCCGAGACTTAAACACCTCTAGGGATGGAGACTCCACTACTTCCCTAGGTAACCCATTCCAGTGTTTCACCACTCTCCTAGTTAAATAGTTTTTCCTAATATCCAACCTGGACCTCTCCCACCACAACTTAAGACCATTGCTCCTTGTTTTGCCATCCGTCACTACTGAGAACAGCCTTTCTCCATCCTCTTTGGAACCTCCATTCAGGAAGTTGAAGGCTGCTATCAAATCCCCCCTCACTCTTCGCTTCTGCAGACTAAACAGACCCAGCTCCCTCAGCCTCTCCTCATAGGTCATATGCTCCAGCCCCCTAATCATTTTGGTCGCCCTCTGCTGGACCCTCTCCAATGCATCCACATTCTTTTTGTAGTGGGGGGCCCAGAACTGGACACAATACTCCAGATGTGGCCTCACCAGAGCCGAATAAAGGGGAATAATGATATCTCTGGATCTGCTGGCAATGCCCCTCTTAATGCATCCTAATATGCCATTAGCCTTCTTGGCTACAAGGGCACACTGTTGACTCATATCCAGCTTCTCATCCACTGTAACCCCCAGGTCCTTTTCTGCAGAACTACTACTTAGCTGGTTGGTCCCCAGCCTGTAACAATGCTTGGGATTCTTCCGTCCCAAGTGCAGGACTCTGCACTTGTCCTTGTTGAACCTCATCAGATTTCTTGTGGCCCAATCCTTCAATTTGTCTAAGTCACTCTGGACTCTATCCCTGCCCTCCAGCGTATCTACCTCTCCCCCTAGCTTAGTGTCATCTGCAAACTTGCTGAGGGTGCAATCCATCCCCTCATCCAGGTCATTAATAAAGATATTGAACAAAACCGGTCCTAGAACCGAACCTTGGGGCACTCCGCTAGAAACCGACCACCATCCTGACATCGAGCCGTTGATCACTACCCGTTGGGCCCGGCCTTCTATCCAGCTTTCTATCCATCTTACCATCCATTTATCCAATCCACATTCCCTTAACTTGCTGGCAAGAATATTGTGGGAGACCCTATCAAAAGCCTTGCTAAAGTCAAGGTATATCACATCCACTGACTTTCCCACGTCCACAGAGCCAGTTACCTCATCATAGAAGCTAATCAGATTGGTCAGGCACGACTTGCCCTTTGTGAATCCATGCTGACTATTCCTAATCACTTTCCTCTCCTCCAAGTGCCTCAAAATGGATTCCTTAAGGATCCCTTCCATGATTTTTCCAGGAACCGAGGTAAGACTGACGGGCCTATAGTTCCCTGGATCGTCCTTCTTGCCTTTTTTGAAGATGGGCAGTACATTTGCCTTTTTCCAGTCATCCGGGATCTCTCCCGATCTCCACGACTTTTCAAAGATAATGGCCAAAGGCTCCTCAATGACATTTGCCAATGAGGGTCTGCTCCACTCAATCAGGATGTCCACTGCAATGCAGACGTATTCTAACAGTCAGCTGAGTTCATAGGATGAAAGAAGTGGAGTTTGAGGTGGAGACGGAAACTGTCAGGTTTGTGGATGAACCTGAAGAAGCTTCAAAACCTAAAATTCAGCAAATTACAAACATATTCTTCATATCAAACAAAAAGTTTATTTTATTGTAGTGGTGTTTATCAGCTCATGAACACAGATGATCATATCTGATTGTGTTTCAGGAGAGGCTGTGACATGGGAGTATTCTCTGTAGCAGACACTAATCAAAGTAATTACAGAACTTCTTGCTGTGAGAGGCTTTAGTGTAGCAGTTTCTTTGTTTTGTTTATTTTTCAAAAACTGGATGCCTTTCCAATCCCGAGAGGCAATTTTTTCCCACATCTTAGTCATGAGGACCCTGTGTAGACTGAAAACTAAGGACTCCAGTGAGGCCAGCCATGTTAATAAATTGAGAATGATTTGGCATCAATGCAAAGTTTTACAACCCGCTTATATAGTGGGGATGCACAGCAATTGCACAATTGCCATGAAAAATTGCTGCAACATTTAGTGTGCAATCCTGTGTGAAGATCTCATGCTGATGCTACCCACATCTTGCCGACTGGCAAAACTGCAACATGCTTTAAGGCATAGATCTAGGTCCTTTGAACTCAAAGGGTGTTTCCTAGTGACTTTACTGGAGTCAGGATTTGGTTCTAATTAAGTGACATTAGCTCTGTTTGTTGGTTTAAATTGTGAGACTCTCCTTCCTTGAATGCAACATGCCTTTGTAAGGCAAACAGTAACAGGAAACAGACATTTGTTCACACCTCCAGTTAGAGCACAGAAAGGCTAATTTCTCATAGGAAGAGAGGATGTTTACAGAGGGAAGTTCTGTGAGAGTGAGGGGGAGGTGCTGTTGTTGCTTCAGAAGAACAGCCAGCATAGGGTGGTCTTTTTTAAAAAACAACCACCACCAGCTCTGGAAAAGAATTTTTTTTGGTGGCTAAGGACTACTCGAGGACAAAGCTTTTTTTCCGATGAGATCTGACAAAGATTCCAAACATCTTAAGAAGGGCTGAGTGTTCCAAGTTTTGATGAGACCCCATGGAGAAAAATGCACGCTCTGCAGGAAGGTGGCATTGGTGATTTCAGCATGTGACAGTTTTTGCTTCTGCGTCAGTGTTGGAGCAGTACCCTAGCAATTGGAAGGACTGTGCTATTGGTTCAAAACCATCATGCTGAGTGCATGCAGTTATTAAAGATTCCATGACATAGTTTGTACAGGAGCGATGGTCCTTGTGTGCTGGCCAAATTCTAAGTTGGGCAACAGCATTCTGCTTGTTTAAATTTTTTTGTTTGAAGTTCTTCCTCCCTTTCATTTGGAGACTTTCACAGTGTTGCTGGGCATTAGAATGGGTGAATGATAAGAAACTATTGCAATAAATATTCATTCAGCCCTCTTTGCCCTCCCACCCACCCACTTTAAAGTTGTGAACACCAGTGTTACAAACTAGCCAGACTGCCACACACCTCATTTGGAACTGGAAGTCCACAATCAGGTGGCAGCAGAGACAACCACTCCCACGATTTCCCCCAAAACAGCAGTGTGTTAAATGTAAAACAAAACAAAGGAAAAGCAGCATTTTAACTCTGCATAGTAAAGTTTCAAAGCTGTATTAAGTGACTCCTCAGATGTAAGTTTTTGCAAGAACAGCCAAAACATTTTGTTCAGAGTTATGAACATTTTGGAGTGCTGAACAGCCTCTCTTGCCAAGGTGTTCATAACTGAGGTTCTGGGTGTCTTCTATGACCGCGACCAACTAGCACCCAGAGCTCAGATTTCACTTATTGAATAGCAAGAAAGAGAATAAATGGAATCAGTGAAAAAATCATTGATTAGTTTGGAATAATTAATACATTTGAAGAAAATCATTGGGATTGGCTTGTAGGCAATCTGTGAACAGAAAAAAGGGAAAATCATTGAATAAATTATTATTCACTACCTACTTGCTTCAAGTTTGCTCTCCTCTTTTGAACAGCTGTTGTGTTGATATATGGACGGTTCTTTTTGGGTGGTAGTGAAGGTGATTTCTGCAGATAGCCAAGCTGCTATAAAACTTTAGGACCCTGCAGGATGAAGGGTGCTACATAAATGAAAAATAGCACTGCAATTATTAAAAACTCTGACGTGTAGTGTATCCGCTCTGTTTCTAGCTTGGCTATATAGTTGTGAAGAGTTTGGCCTGACTTCTGCATGTTGCCCAGGTGGTAGCACTTGAAATTTTTCCATCAAAAAGACTTTGCAACAAGCACATTAAACTAGCAGGAGTTTTTCTCCTATACTCTGCTTCTGACAAGAGACCCTGAGTATGTCTACACTTCAGTCCAAGGTGTGACTGCCGCTTGTGGAAACACTACTGTTTATTACAGCTAAAAATAGCAATTTGGAAGTGATGGTGGGGATGTCATCGCAAGTACCTACTGGTTCCTACTCACACTGCTGAAATCCAGGCTGAGAGAGTTACATTACTGTTTTTAGCCATGTCAGTACAGGCTTATGAATGATTGGATCACAGAGATCCCCTTGAGACTGTCGTTTGATGGGCTGACCATATCACTGAGCCCACCTACATGCTCTCGGGGTGCTCCACCACCCTGTTCTGCTCTGGTTTTGCCAGCAAAGGAAGAGTTGGGGTGTGAGGGGGCCGACTCACCCCCGCAGCATCACCAGCCGACTGTCCTGGGAATTAGCTCTTTCACACCTTTGCTGGGTGCCTTCCTCCAGGTCGTGTCTCCCCTCTTTCTCCTGGTCACGGCATCCTTTTCAGGACACTGCCCTCCGGCAGTGCCAAACCAGTTTCTGGGCCCCCTGCCGGGGGTCGTTGTTACTCCACAGGCCATGTTTTAGGCCCGGTAGCCAGGGAGCTTACTCAGTCCGAGATCTCCTCGCCCTGCCTTGCTTCCCCAGTGCTGCTTTCACTCCAGGGAGCCTCCTTCTAGGAGCTAGACCCTCCCTGCTCTCCTCCCAGAGCAGCAGCTCATCTTCCTCCTCCCTCCAGGAGTCCTTCCTTTTATAGGCCCCAGCTGGGCCCTAATTAATGAGGCCTGCCTCAGCTGGGGAGTTACTCTCAGCCCTTGCTCTGGGCTGGGGTTTGCCCTTAAAGGGCCAGTGCAGGGCAAGCGCCCTGTCACATGGGGCAACAGCCCTCCCCCAACAGAGTGACACAGACACTGAGAGCAGCTCAGCTCTGATGAGGGCTCAGTTACAGGGATTTGACAGCATCCAGGAGCACAGCACCAGATAGGACCCAAACCAGTGTTCCCTCTAAGCTGCAGTGCAGTACAACTTCACAAGTGATTAATCAGACCTGCTGATTGATCACCTATGAAGCTATGCTCCCATGCATTTTAGAGGGAACATTAACCCAAATCCCAAATAAATCCATTTTATTCTGTATCTGATTTATACAGTGAGCTTACAAGTTGTTCTCCCCCTTTATCAATGAGAAATATGCACTGCTGTTTGCTTCCTCCAGGTAACATTTATTTACACTGGGTCTGATAATAAACAAAAGTGATTTTATTAGTATAAAAAGTGTGATTTAAGTGATTGCAAGTCATGACAGACAGATCAAAGTAAGTTACTAACCTAAAATCAACAAAACATGCCAGTTAAATCTACTACGCTAAGAGAAATTGTTACAAATCATAATTTCTCACCCTAGTGCTTATTTCATGTAAAATTTTTCAGGTCAGAGCTGATCTTTTTTCTCACCTAAACCCAGCTGCTTCTTTCTCCTCCCACTCATTCAGGTTTCTTCATGTGCCCTCTTGTGATGGGGAGCAGCCTGTGAAGCCAGCTGAAGACAATCATACTTTGCTTCCCATCCCTCAAATAGAATTGTCCCAGGGCAGGAACTCTTTGTTCATATCTCCCCTGACTGGAAAGGTACAAAATTCAAGATGGATTCCAGCACTAGGTGACATGGTCAGATGTCTTTGTAGGACTAACCATAATCCAGGCTTCCAAGAAAAACAAGACTATTCATTGCCTTGAGCACAGGGCCATTAAGTTCCTTAAGCACCAAAAAGTGAGGAGTACAGGATCTGTCGAAAAATCACCCTGCTGTTGGCAGAACCATAGATAAACCATGGTTTCAGTTTTGAAATGGCACTTGATCGAAACAGCGCCATGACAGGATTATGCAAACGAAGCGTGGGATATTTAAATCCCCACTTAATTTGCACTTTCAAAGTGCTTTATTTGCATCCCTCTGCCAACAGAGGGGTGCAGTGTAGCCATAGCCTAGAAGACCTCGTTTAATAAACAAATGTACAGTCCATTTTTCTAATGTCATAATCAAGAAAGATACAGGCACACAGATAAAATCTACACATTCAGGGGATTACTTGTATATTCACATATGTATATTCATAGTCATGTTCATGTTTATATTCATATTCAAAACCATATTTCCTTACAAATATGGGGGTAGAGTGTCACATGGCAGATAGAGACAGTGTGGGTATGTCTACCCAGTTACATTATAGATATATCCTTTGTGTGAACTCAACTGTATTGCCTAACCCTTGATTTGTATTAGTCTTATGTTACCTTTTGGAGGGGAAAAAAAACATTAGTTCTGCAGTTGTGGTTTCTTTTCCTTCAGCTGGTCTCAGCTCTGTATTATTCATCAAATATAACCACCACGGGTTGCTGCTAGTCCCCAATACTGCTTTAATACTGCCCAGATGATAGGCACACACTTTACTGTGGTGACCTTTGGTAATCCACTCTCCAATTTGCTGCTCACTCATAGCTATTGGAGTGAGAGGATGTTAAGAGTGAAGAAAAAGGAAACAGGCACTGTATCAGTGAAAAGAAACGTTTTTGTTTGCCTTTAGTTGTATAATCTTAATTAATCTAAGTTGTTTGTTCAATTTTTCTATCCACGGTCCCTCAACTTCCAAACTCAGGCTATACTATTTAATGCTGTAAAACTAAACCTCTTATGTTTGTACATAATTTACTGTATCAGCTTTGCAAATGTATGTCATAGAGAAAATTGCTGTGAAGTGAGACTTATGCAAACAAAGCCATCTTTTAGAGGGGAATGCATGCAGTTTGCAAACATCGGGTACTGAAAGGAGATAATGCTGAGACACCATGCAGGCTGAGGATGTGGGATAGAGAATACTCACAGGATATGATTAGAATCTGTGTAAGGGGATCCAGGGACCCAGCAGCAGCAAGAAACAAGAAAACCTTTAGGGCTCTGTGATATTTTTGGACTACTGAAGTGAGTAAGGGCTGCAAAACTGCATTCCTGCTTCTTGGTATCTGTTAAGACATTCAGTACAAACCACATAAAAAGAACACAATTTGTGCTTGTATCTGTGTTTGTACAGTGTCTAGCAATATGGAGTCCCATCCTTTGGTGGCATTAAGGAATGGTGACCATATTTTCTCAATCAAAATTAGGGACATGTTAGCCATGCCCCCTGACCCACATTAGCAATGCCGCCTAACTCCCATTAGCCATGCCTGCCTGCCACAAGAAGTCCCGCCCCTGGAGGTAGTACTCCCGGGTCAAGATGGACACATGACCAGAAGTAAAGGGTGTCGTGTGACCCCTCTAAGAACTCCACCCACCATCCTCTACCAATAGGGATGGGTTTGGACCTCATAGGACCCCTTCCATGCAACTATGCTGCAATTGCATTAACCCAACTTGCATTGCATTAACTTGGCGGAAAAGGCTGGGGATGCCTCTATTTCAGGGGTTCTCAAACTTTTTGGCTCATGAACCACCTGGCTTAATGTAAACCTTTCCACGGACCACTGGTTGCTAACAGAAACTTACTGTTAATTACATAATTATACCCACTGGCAAAGCTCCAGTGAAGCCGCCTATGTGCTCTGCCGGTGGGGAGGAGGCTGCTGTTGTGGCGCGCGAGGAGCAATGGCAGTGCACAGAGCCATTTCTTGGTTGCTTCTTCCCTGCAAGCTGGTGTCCCCATCGGGTAATGAAATATCTGGCAGGGATTTCCGGGACATTTCACTACTTGATGGGGCACCGAGACAGAATATTTCAATTCGGGACTATCCCGGAAAATTTGGGACATATGGTCAGTGTACATTTGTGTACTAGCAATAAATATGATTAATAATAAATAGTTAACTGTTAGACATTGCCCTTTAGCAACGTGGAGGAGTGAGGATTCTTTGCTTGTTTGAAAATGGCATCATCTGTCTTTGGTAGAATGATGTCTTTGGGTAGGCTACAGATTATGCAAAATTCACCAATGGCTTGAGCAAAGGTCCTCGGTGCCCCCAAAGTGCTGGCTGACAGAATGGTTGTGCTGGGAAATAGCGTCTCTCCCTGTGGACTGCAGAGATATCAGTGCTGCCCTATGTATGAGGCACCAGAATGAGGGAGAGAGGCAGGCCTCATGGGAAAGGCAGCTGTGTGATTCTAGTCAGGCCCATATGCGGGGGGGGGGGGGAAGAGGGAGATGCGAACAGTGTGAAAGCACTCCCCCATGGTCCACCAGGTAAGTGTGCTCCAGCTGGACAGCAGAAGGTAGGAGCAGCGCGTTGCCCTAGCCTCCCTCCCCCATGTTGTGGCCAGCCAGGGGAAGGCTGGGGCTGATTTCCCCACTTACTTGGGGGACCATCGAGGGTATATTCACACCCTTGAGGTCCACATTTACAAAAAAAAGCACACACCCCCGCACAGAAATTCCTGCGTACAGGCCTGCTAGTGGTTAGTACTTCATGCAGGGGCAGTTGTTTTTCCAGTGCATGGGCTAGAGTAGTGGCCATGTTACACTACCTTCCTCAGCTTTGGAACCATCTTGCTTCTTAACCCCTCACCTACAGTCCAAAATAGCCCTGACCCTTAGGGCATGTTGTAAGACCAAATTCTTTACTCAGGCTTTGGGGGATGGAAGGAGATGATAAAGGCTTGTGTTTGTGGGATTTCGTCTTTGTTTATATTCTGATTTGGTGGTGAAGAGCAGGTGCCAGGTGGATGTTAGGGCTTGTCTTCACTGCCATGCTACATTGAATCATAGAATCCTAGGCTGGAAGCCTTTTGGAAAATCTGACCCTGTTTACTTGTCTGTAGGTTAATTATTTTTGTTTCTGGTGAAAAAGCAGATCCAGCCCTCTGCTACCCACCCACAGGGCTGGAGCACACAAAATCTACTAGCCTGGTCCCGCCTTGGCTCTGGTGTGTGAGAGGGATGTGAGGAGTGCCTTTTTCCTTCTCAGTCAGGGGCTTCTCACTTTGCCTCTCACTTGTGTGTGGCCCCGGACTGATATTTCTGTGGTTCAGCGACCCCCAAACCCAAAAAAAGGTTCCCCACCTCTGATATATAGTAGTGCTGCAACTATGATGACTCAGTGAAGTTGATTGAAACGGATGTAGGGAAATAAGGCCGCATAATACTATGCTTTTTCATGCCGTGGAGACAATAAAGTACTTCCGTGGGAAAGCACAGCTTTGGGAACATGTGGTTTCAATATTATCATGGCATGTGGTGACTGCTGCTGTGTAAAAGGAATTCAGTATTCCATTCTTTGCATGCAGTCATGAGCTTTTCAGATAATGTCAGTGTTTGAAAACTGGAGGCACACTAGATACAGGAAAAAGGTGTTGTCTCAAAACAACCTAATTTGATCCCTCTCTTCCTGAGATACTTTTACAAATCCTTAAAAGCAGAATTTGCTCAACTAGCTGAGCTGGCTCTCTCTTGGTTTGTTGGCAAACTGAGAAGTTCCTTCCTGATAAAAACAGAAGGCAGACTTGCTGATTGGATGTGGCTTTTGAAAGGATATGACATCAGCCACATCCCTCACTTTGTACAGTGTAGTCTGTCTGATCTCTGTACACCAAGTGAATGAGGAGGCGTTTCATTAAATCGGCAGTGCAGACAGGTACTCAAGTTATTTGAAACTGCTGCCGGCACCAAGTTCCAGTCTGCTGAGAAGTCTGCTTGTCTCACACACACGGTGTTTGCTTAATAGATTACTTGCATAACTAAGATTTTCATCAGGGAGGATGGAATTTGAACTCTCAGGAGCAACTGTGAAGTGAAATAACAGAAATTTGACTGCCCAGTGTGCAATGGATGGTGCTGGAGCAAAGGAAAATGCCAGTATATTCCAGGGAGTGGAAGGACGGTCACTTGCAACTTCTCAGTCAAATGCACTGATGAGCGGTAAGTAATACAACTGTATCTATCCAAACGGTCTTCCCGAGAGCCTTCTGGTGGTCATGGAAGGGCTACGGATGATATCTATTCAGAGATCTGGAGGTATATTCTCCCCGAAGGCTTGTTTTCATGCAGTTCTTAGGTAGACATCTGGGTACATGGCAGTAAAACCAAGCTTTATTTTTAAACACTTCACAGATATTAGGAATCTGTGTAAAGAAAAATAAGCATTACAATCTGACCCGGACATAACTGCAAAAGAAATTGCAATGTGGGCATGTTTGGTTTGCATTATTGCCAGTTGAATGCTCAGTGCTTGCTCAGCGGAACAAGTTCCTCTTTTGTTTTGAAAGATACGCTAAAAAAATCTTTACTAGTGACATTGCCACATTTGTGGCTTATTCCCAGCAGGCCAGGTTGCGAACCCCTTTCTGTCACCGAGGAGCAGTTCCGCATCCAACTTGCCCCCTTTTTGCTCACCCCTTTGAGTAAGAAGCTCAGTCTGCTCCCAAGCATGTGAAAAATCTGATAGTGTCACAAGACAATCTCTTTTCACATACAGCTTGGTTAGTGGTTTCACTTCAGTCCATGTCCTTGGGGAGGCCAAGCTTTCAGTTCATGGCCAGTGTGCTGGGGGAGGAAAAATGAAGATAACATGCTGTAACATTGCAATATTCTTCTTTTCTTCATGAGAACTCTGGAGATTTTCCCTTTGCTACATAAAGAAAAAAGGCTGGTGCAGTTAGGATATGAGAACTACAAGGCCAACTGCAGCGCAGAAGTGACCCTGGTGTCTTGCTGTCTAGGTTGATTTGGGTTTTTCGTTTTTTTTGTGAGGGAGGAGGACAGAACAGTGATAACAATCTAGAATGAGTCTGCATTTGAGGTGGATTCTTACTAAATGGCCGACAGGTTTCCAGCATTTGGAAGGAAGGAGGAAAGGCTGTGTTTGTACAGAGCCTGCACAATGAGAACCGGGTACATGACTAGGCTCACAGGCACTATGGTAACATAAAAAAGCCTACAGTGAGGCAAAGATTGGTGGCACTAATTTAAGGATTCAAAATAATATGTGGACAGGATTTTTTCAATGAAGTTTAAGAAATTATACCCTCAACTCCCCCTGAAAGTCAGTGGGAGTTTGACGCCTAACTTTTAGGTCACTTTGAATATCTCAGCCTTAGACTACTACAGAAGATTTCAGCTCCTATTTACAGTATCTATGGACTAAAGGCAGAGGCACCAACTTTCTGATTTGCCTGAGAGTGTTCAAGCCCCAGACTCTCCTCCTGCTGACCAGTAGGGCACACTGTGGATAGGAGGTGCTGGGGGGCCAGGGCAGGAGCAGGGGCTGCTCAGCACCCACTATTTTATTCTGGTCAGTGCGTATGGTTAAAGTTCTTAGGTAGATTTCAAAATGTTACAAGCACACTAGGAGTTCTGGTGAGGGAATTTTTTTTTTATATTTTTGCCTCTCCAAATTCGCCATTGGCATAAGCAGGCTCACCTCCCTTGCAGTCAGTATTCATGTGCAGAATGGAGTTTAAATGTTGATTGAAGCCAATGTCTGTAATTTAAAAAATATAATCAGTGGCTGGTTAGCATTGGCTATTGGCTGTGTTTTACTCGATAATTGGGGTCTATGTTGCAAATCCACAAAATATCAATAATTTACTGCACAGCTGCTACTACATCTATAGTACTGAATAGAAAACAGGGTGAGTAGAACATAGCCTAGTCCCACATTTTTCCTATCAATACACCAGAACATCTACCACAAAGAAGCAGAGGCAGCTATCCACATTACTGTAACAACTTGATTGTTTCCTTATTCTTTAGATGATCCTACTTTTCAGTCTGAAAAACTACCCCACATTGTTCATGGATGAATGTGATTTAATAAACAATATTCTACTCACATTACTTTTAAAGCAAAATCCGTATATTGGTAGTTATGAATAGCATAATAGCCTTCACCAAGCAATATAAGATGGCATGGGCCCACTGTTGCTCTATCCCTATGGGGACAGATCTTTAGGGACACAGTATGTTGCTGTAGTTTCAGTGCAGCCGATGGAACTTTGCCACCTTGCTTGTGAAAAGAAGTGAAATGCTACAAAACTAACAATTTTTTTTAAATCTAATTTTCTAAAGAAATACCACAAAATAGGTTACACAAAAAGACTTACTTCATGAAGGTCTGTACTCCATGCACTGACTACTACCAGTAAGGATGCATTTAAGGCAGGCCATGCCTCCCACTTGGCCCTTTGACTCCTCTACATTTTACAAATCTGAGTAATCTTTTTTTAAATTTTATTTTATTTTTTAAAGAGAGGGGTGAGTTTTTCTGCCCCTTTGAATCAGTGATCATTGCCTGCTTGCCAGTCTTTCTCTCCTCTACTGTGCTGGTTTCATTATGCCTTTTTCCGAGACACCATAGGAGATAAAAGAAATGTTGGCCTCTATGAAATCACTGGCCTACTAGTTTGTCCATCTGTGATGATAACCCTTCTTGTAAAGGCTTCATTCCATCTTCAGAAGTTAGTCCAGACTTCTCTGTCAACATGCTGTAGCAGGTCCCAGTAAAGGTATTTCATTCTGGCCTAAATCTGCTCTGAACTCTTCGCTTGGGATAACAATCAAGGTGCCATTAGAATTGCTCCATCTTTGTTAGCCCCAGGATGACAATTCCTTTAGAACAAATACTGTTGAATTCTTATCCCACAAAAGTTGCAGAGGCTTGACTATGCACACCAAATTCCTTTCAATTTACTTTATTTGAATAATATAATAAGCCTCACAGATTGGAATACTGTTGTCAGATGTGTGCTACTATTGAAAGTTGATAAACTTTCCAGAGGCTTTAAGTGTTGGCAAGTGTGAAATGCATTAAAATTTGCCTAATTTTTGTACCTTTAAAAAACTCATTATTTTAGACAGAACAAATGTAAATTAACCAATGCCAGTATCACCATCCCTAAAAGGTTAGCAGGGAGTCCTGTGGCACCTTATAGATTAACCGAAGTGTTGGAGCATAAGCTTTCGTGGGCAAAGACCCACTTCGTCAGATGCCCACGAAAGCTTATGCTCCAACACTTCGGTTAGTCTATAAGGTGCCACAGGACTCCTCACCGCTTTTGCAGATTCAGGCTAACACGGCTACCCCTCTGATACCTAAAAGACTACTGTGCATGATTTACCTGCCATAGAACTTTCTACATCACAAACATTACACTAGTATGGATGTGTCTAGACTACAGGGTTTTTTCGAAAAAAGTGGCCTTTTTCGAAAAAACTGTACTTGCGTCTAGACTACCGCCGCGTTCTGTCGACAGTAAATTGAAAGAACGCGGCGGTTTTGTCGATGGCGGTAAACCTCATTCTACGAGGAGTAACGCTTTTTTTTGAAAGTCATCTTTCAAAAAAAGGCGCTATTGCATGAAAACAGGGCTTTTTTGAAAGAGAGCGTCTAGACTTTCTTTCGAAAAAGCGAGCCGCTTTTTCAAAAAATCTCCTTGTTGTCTAGATGCTCTTTTTCGAAGGAGGCTTTTTTGAAGGATACTTTTGAAAAAGCCTCTTTCAAAAGAGGCTTGCAGTCTAGACGTAGCCTTCATGTCCAAACTTCTTTCTATCTCTTGTCTATGTCTTGTGTCTATGAAATATCTTTCAGTGGTTATCATTGAAAATAAAAGAGGAGTAATCTGGGGGGGGGGGAGCGGGGGGTTCTCAGATACCTAAATCAGTGGAGGTACTAGCAGTTGATGGCTTAAAGGTAGTGACTGCTAGCAAAGTATTTTACGTGTCAGATCCATAATTCTCAAACATATTTGTTTCCTTTCTTGGTCCATTAGAGCGAAGCCCTGGTCTACATCAGGGAGTTATTTTGAAATAATCGCTCCTTAGGTCAAATTTATAAGCAGAGCGTCCACACTACCAAGCCCATTATTTAAAAATAATAACAGGCTGGTTATTTCGAAATCTGTACTCCTGATTTCCTCTGGGAATAACGCTAATTTTGAAATTGTTATTTCGAAATAGCGTTAGTGTGGCTGGTCTGGTGCTGCTAATTCAAAATAATTGGCCTCCAGAGGCCTCTCACAGGTACACTTCTGACCACTCTGGCCACACCAGGCATATCCACTGCTCCCCTCCTCCTGCAGAGCATAAAACTCCTGGCAGCAGGAGAAGGGCTTCTTGCATGAGGCCAGCTTGGGAATCCCCATTTGAGACAGCTACCAGCAAGGCAGCCATGAGTGACCCCTAATGCCCCAGCAGACCCTCCCATGGCTGCCAGCACTCCTGCTGCTCCCTCAGCTGCCACTGGCCAGGGACGCAGGAGAGCTCAGGCCTGAACTGGTGCAGAGATCCTGGACCTCATTCTGAGGGGAAGAGACCAATCTCCAGAATCATTGCACCACAAAGAGGAATGCTGACATCTATGGCCAGATTGCCACCAACCTGGCCAAGAAAGGGCACACGCGGACACTGGACCGGTGCTGGATGAAAATCAAAGCGCTCCAGCAGGCCTACTGCCAGGCCAGGGAGCAGAACGGATGCTCCAGGAAAGCACCATACAGCTGCTGCTAGTATGACCAGCTGGATGCCATCCTGGGAGGGGGGGCTAGTCACCTCCCCTATCGTTGTTGTGGAGTCTGGCCAGGACATGCCCGGTGTCAGCTTCCAGGAGGGTAGAGTGGCAGGCGATGATGCCAGGGTGGAGGAAGAGGCCAGCAAAGCAACCATGCCCACCAGCCAGGACCTGCTCCTTACTCTGGAGCCAGTACCCAATTCCCAGGATGTCTCCCAGGTTTTGGATGATCCCAGGGAAGGCACTGCAGGTGAATTCTATAACTTTCCATAGCTACACGAAGGGGCAGGCGACAGGCTGTGGGGGGCTGTGTGCTCGTCTCTCGGCCTACTCAGCCTGGGGGGGTCACACAACAGCCTGTGCACTTGAGTGCAATTGGATCACTAGTCCAGAGCCCTTAGCTCCATGACGTTTTCACACAGGAACCTCTCGCTCCTTCACACAAGGTTCCTGGAGAGGCCTGTTTTACTCCAGCCTCCGTGGTGGGACACCTTCCCACAACAAGCCACCACTAAGGAGTCTGGGGTCAAACACACAGCAGCGCTGCACATACCACAAAGTCATGCCCACACTCAGGCAGCATCCGCTCCCAGTCAAGCACGGTGATGCGGAGGAGATCAATCTCATGCATGGGAACCTGCTAGGGGGAGGAAGAGAAGGGGACCCCATTAGCACTCTGTCTGGCAAGTGGCGTCTGTCACTCACACACACCTCCCTCCACACTCCCCCCTCCAGCGGGCAGGGATAGAAGTTCTCTCTCTGTGAGAAGTCACCAGTGCTGGACCTGATGTGTGCCAGACACAGTAGGAAGCTGAGTTGTCCCATCTCTCCCTCCTGCCTGCAGGCTCCTGGCCTGTCTGTCACCTTTCCATGCCTGCTTGTCCCCTGGCTGTGGGTGTAGCAATGCTCCCCTGGGATGTTTATGCTCCTGCCGGAAAGTGCCTGCTGTCTAGGCAACATACGGCCTTGCTCGAAGCACATCACCATTGTCTGAACTGAGACCTTCGGTACCAGCTCAGAGATTAGGGCTAGGCTTCATACACAGTGTCTGCAGGGATGACTGCCCTTGTCACTTTTCTTCACGGCTGGGCCAGCTGCAAGCTTGGTGCGTCCCCCACCTCCCAAGTCATCTATCCAACTCTGTGGGAACTGCAGAAGGAAACACACTCATGAGGACTTCCTGAGGAAGCAGATGGCCTGCCTGCAGTCTCTCATCTGGGGACTCAAGGAAAAGCACTAGGAGTGGGCCGCTTAACTGGAGGAGCACTGGGCTAACTGGGAGGAGTGTTGGGCCGACTGGGAAGAGCACCAGGCTCACTGGGAACAAAGGAAGGTGGCCTGGCACCAGCTAGTGAACCAGTACTGCGGCATGTGTTCATCCCTCACCTTGGTGATGGAATGCATGTTGTCATGCATAAAGCAGGCATTAGATTCCTCATTAGAGACTGTTCATGGTTAAATGTTCTTTTTGTGGTATTGACTGAATAGTACTGTCAGATGGCTCATGCCACAAAGCCTTTTGTGTTAAGGATATTGATCCTTTTGCTGATATTTCAGTATTTGTACAAGTGCCTACATATTTGTGTAAATCTACCAACTCCAGAATTGACTGGAAAGCTTATGAAATGTATCGAATTGTCCTTTTGCCTGACAAATACCAAATCAATTTCTTTCTTTCTCTTTAAAAAAAAACTTGCCAGTTCCTGTGTCATATTTTAACCATAACAATTTCCCCGATATAAAAAACTATTTCAGATCCTATCACAGCCATCCATGCTGACAAATTTCTGGGTAACAGTTTTCCATTAAAACCTTCCAAATGTCAGTGTTTTACATGCCATGTACTACTTTGGAAATGTTGTGAGACATGTCAATTTTAAAATGCCTAGATTTGCTGGAACTGGTAGTTCAAATCTTAGCTTGACTTAGGACTTCAACTTTCAAAGGTAGATAAATTGACTTCCATCTGTTTTACTGTATGCAGACTTTTTTAGACAAGATTTTAACACCAAAGATCTGTTTCCTGCATGTGAACATGAGGGACCTCAGAGCAGATATCTCCTTATGTCCTTAGATGAAATTTCACTCCTGACACTGACTACTGCAGCAAGCTGGTTCCCAGGATTGTTGCTAAAAAGTTGTTTGCATTACAGTGTTTTGCTTTAGGTCTGAAATCATGCAAAGGAATCCAGGGGGAGTAGAAAACACAAATGAACTCCCAACCAAGGCATTTCAGTTAGCATTGGCAGAGCCCTTTGAAAGACTGGGGCTATGGTCTTCTTTGTTTGTTTTTAAAGTGGCTGAGACAGGATAGAATTCAATGGGCCAGTGTTATGATGGTTTAATGTTGTTTCAAGGGAGTAAAGCAGTAAGAAATCACATGGCTTTTGCTTTTTGGGAGAGCCAACCCTCTTGAAATTAAAACTCACTTTCCTCAGAAATTTCATCAAGGCTAATCCAAAGCCCTTTGATCTGTTCATTAAATGGAACAAATAAGCAAACAACATGCTCGGAAAGTGTCTTCCTCTAGGTCTCCCCTGTAAATTTTGTATCTAATTTTGTGGCTTTAATGGTACAGAGCACACAGTGGATACTTAATTCCTACTGTCATTACAAGAATTCTGACCACCAAAACTTGAGGTACAACATCAGTGGGTAACACAATTACTCCTGGATATTTTGGCACCAGTCACCATTGATTGTTGTTAATTCTAACCCATTTCTGGCTATTAGTAAATAATTTAGCAGCTGCAATTTTTTCAAAATAGCTTCTTTTATAATAATTGGCAAAGTATGCTGAGCTTAAAAAAACCCAAAAGGCATTACAAAAAAATCAGAGCAAGTGGCAGGCTAAGTAAGAACAAGGCTGCGATGTGTAAATTATTCTTGTGTCCTTCATTGGGGAATTAGTTTACTGGTATTTGTTTAAAACACAATTTAATTCCTCATAAAATGTATCTTGTTTTCTTACTGCCTCCAAATGAGAAGGCTGGTAGCTCAGGTAATAAAACATCTTAACCAGAACTAAATGCAGCAGCAGCACAAATGTAAATCTCCTGCCAGCTGGAGCCACCAGTAGCCAGCGCCAGGTTCAATATTTTGGGGTTTCTCTACATCCATCCAACACAGAACTGCTTGAGTCCCCACCCAGTAACCTGGAAAATTCACACATCACCTCTGGGCGCCTCTGAGGGTATGTCTACGCTACAGAGCTTTGTTGGAAAAACGGCCTTTTTTCCAAAAAAACGTCACTTATGTCCACACTGCAATTGCATTCTTCTGTAAGAAAATCGAAAGAACGGAGTGGTTTTTCCGGCATTGGTAATCCTCTTTCTATGAGGAAGAAGCCTTTTTCAGAAAGAGCTCTTTTGCAAAAAGGTGTTTGTTGACAGGGAAGAGGGAGTTCTTTCGAAAGAAGAGGAAAGATGAAAAAAAGTAAGTGAGCATCAAGACTCTTTGAGATGCCACTAGACTAATTGTTTTTTAAGTTGTTCCTGTTACAGATTCACTTGACTATCCCTCTGAAGCTTATCTACGCAGTGTCTTTTTTCTTCCTCCCCTTCAACTTTTTTTCCTCCCCCCCCCCCTCCCTCTATCCCTTATTTAGTTTTGGACTTCCAACACTCTGGTCATCTGAAGAAGTGGGTTGTGCCCACGAAACCTCATGATACCATCTATATTCTTTGTTAGTCTTTAAAGTGCTACTAGACTATTTGTTGTTTTTAAAATGTTTTCTGTATTTACATAGATACACAAATGGTTTCTCTCCCATTCCAGCTAGCTGTAATGGAAGCATTCCTTCAGCTTCTGCTTGCACACGCAATGTTTAAATTAGTGGAAATTGGAGAATACTCAAGAACCTCATGTGAAGGAAGCAGAAGTTTAGATAAGTAAGGCAATGAAATAGTCCTTGAAATTCTTGACTCTTCTCTTGTCTGTCTCTGTTTACAGATTTTGTTTCAGATTGGTCTCCCTTACATGATGCCTCTATCTATGGGCATCTTCTTGCTCTGAAGAAACTCATCAATCAGGTATCATTTTATTGGGGATATGAATATCCACTTGCTTTGCTCATTGATCCTGTTGTTGAATAGAGGGTGTATTTTATTTTGTAAGAGATCTGGGGTTAGTACAGTGAACTCCACTTATGATAGATGGCTTTATTATAGCCAGCTTATTATCTATGCAAAGCCATATAAAGGAAAGTCTGGACTCTTCAAGAAATTGTGTATATGCTCAATTCTTGCACGAGTAGCCTCACTGAAGTCCATGGGATTACTTCTATGCTTCAAGTTAAGCATATGTGTTAGTGTTTGCAAGAGTAGGGTCTAAATGAGCTGTATCCTTATCTCCTGTCAAGACTTTGGCTGGAGGAGATCAGTTACTGGGGAAATGCCCTGTGTTTGACCTTGCAAATCTCATGAGAATTTCATAATTGAAAGATTTGCAGTAGAGCTAAATAAAACATTTCTAATGCAAGGCTTGCTTTTCCATCAAAACTTGGTCCTGAAATCATGGAGGTGTCTGGAAAACAACTTGATAAGATTCCAGAATTTCTTGATAATATTGCATATATAATATTTGCAAAAATCAAAAGGTCACTTTTTTTGAGAAGTCACAATTCTAAATCCTGAAGGAAAAAGTCATATGGCATAGTGGGAGGTATGTCTAGACTGCGGGGTTTTCCCAGGATACTGGAGGTATTCCGGAAAAACTCCACCACATCCAGGAAACACGTTTGCTCTTCTGCTTTTTTTTGCGGAAGAGCAAACGCGCTCTTTCGGGGAGCCCTGTATACCTCGTTCTATGAGGAATAAGGGCTCCTCCGAAAGAGGAGGCTTTTCCACCATTTGGCCCTGTCTAGAATGGGCCAAATGGTGGAAAAGCCTCTTCCAGAAAAGCAATCAGAAAAAGCTACGCAAATTGCACAGCGCAATTTGCGTTGCTTTTTCCGAAAAAAGGCTATAGTGTAGACCTGGGTGATGTAAATGACTGGGAGCCAAGATTCCAAGACATTTAAAATATGTAGAGCACTATATAAGTGGTAAGAATTACTGTTTTTGCCTCCAATAATAATTTCTGTTATTTCACAAGGGAAGCAGTGTTAACCTTATTACAGCAGATCACGTGTCTCCTCTCCATGAAGCCTGCTTAGGGGGCCATTCTGCATGTGCCAGTGTCCTATTAAAACATGGGGCTCAAGTAAGTATAACACAGATATTTGGGAGCCTATCTATGAAACTCAGTTTTCCCTTCAAGATAATAACTGGTTTAATGAACGATGAGAAGAAAACCACAGGATTGCATGTTGAGATGTCTACAGTGTGTTATGTAGAAGGAATGTGTGATCTGAAGAAATGTATCACAATGAGTTGAACAATAAAAAGACCAGTAGTATTTTTAAAAAAGCCTATTTCAAGTTCCTTACAGTGTAAGTTGTGTGAAAAGAATAAACCCTGCTAATCTTTTCTGAAACAAATTCTAATATAAATGAAAGCCTACTTACACTATTCTGGTGGTGTAAAGGAGATTTTTGTGGGTGTAAATAACATTTAAATGTTAAGGCCCCTTTACATATTTGCAGGAATATAAGTAAGACTCTGGATCTGTTAGGGTCTTTCATTTAATTATTTTGACTGGACCAAAATAGTGGGTAACCATTTCAAAAAGCACAGTGAGATTTTACATTTTATCATGTCTTCTTGTACTATAAATTAAATATAAAATTCCACACTGTACTTGCACACTGTGCCTAATTTTACTCTAAGCACATTGCCACATTTTTACACAAAATAATTTTTTAAATAAAGTAACAAAAATGTTACAGATATAGGCAGCCCCTGCCATTTTTATTATTATTATTTATATTTTGGTGGCATAGTTTCATATATTTTAAGGCCAGAAGGGACCACTGTGATCATCTAATCTGTGTAACACATGTCATAGAATATCCCTGAACAAATTCCTAGAGCACATCTTCTAGAAAAAAATATCCAATATTGCTTCAAAAACTGCCACTGGTGGAGAATCCACCCTAATCCTGGATAAATTTCCCCAATGGTTAATTACCCTGACTTTCAAAACTTTACACCTTATTTCCAGACTGGATTTGTCTAGCTTCAACTTCCAGGCATTGGATCATGTTATACCCTTCCCTGGTAGGCTGACAAGCCCTTTATCAAATATTTGTTCCTCATGTAGGCACTTATGCATGGTGATAGTGTTACCCCGAGCCTATATATTGAGCTCCTTTAGTCCAATCTTGGTTGTAACATTCAGCATGTTTTAGGCACTTAGCAAACAAATAGGAAGACACGGTCCCTCTCCCAAAGAGTTTATAATCCTGCAAAAAGATATGTGCATGCTTAACTTTAGAAATGTGATTAGTTCCGCTGATGTGAGTGGGATAAATCACATGCAAAAATGCAGTATGGGTGTAAGTATGCAGGAACATACCTAAAAAACCCAGCAAGAAGCACATAAAATGGAGAGGAATAGAGACAATGTATAAGTGCCCAGAATGGTGATGAGTGCAAATCTCATGTAATTTCTGATAGTCAAGCAAATGGTAAAATCTGAGCTAATATAAAATGTTTTTAAAAAAATTATTTTCACAGCAGGAAGTATTGACTTTTCAGTGACAAATTGAAAACTGAATATTTTGGATGGAAAACCAAAAAATGTTAATTCACACATCACCTCAGTATTGCTTCCTGGGAGTTCTAAGTTAGGTGCTTCCTGCTAACGTTTTCCTCAATCGGCTGTGCTCTCTGGTTAGACTACATCTCCCATAATGCACTATGATATCCACTCTTGCTAAGCTACCATGCTACATTCTGGAAGCCCTGAGCCATGGTGCATTATGGGAGATGTGGTCCAGTTGGAGAATCTGGCCCATACAGGACAATGGAGGCATGATAATCAAAGACAGCTCCTTTGAGCAGCATAGTGGTATTTCAAGACTCAAATAGTTTTTCAGTTTTGACAGGGTAGGTTTTTTCCAATGAAAAGTTGATATTTTCAACAAAAGGTAACCACTTAAAAATCTTTTAATTGAATACTTAATTTTTCATAGAAAAAAACAGTTTTGATGAAAATATTCAACCAGTCCTTGTCAAAATATTCCCAGACCTCTACTGTTTTTAAAGAAACAACTTGCCTGTCATTTTCCCTTCAGGTAAATGGAGTTACTATTGATTGGCACACTCCTTTGTTCAATGCCTGTGTCAGTGGCAACGTGGTCTGTTTGAATCTATTATTGCAGCATGGAGCCAGTCCACATGCAGCATCTGACTTGGCTTCACCTATCCATGAAGCTGCTAAACGAGGTAGGTGATTCAGTCAAGAATTGGAATTCCTTTTCCTGTTACCAAAAGCTTTCAGCTGAAGCTAGTTAGATATAAGAAAGATCAGTCAGTATACTGAATCCATGTAAAATACATCCATGTATACTGAATCCATGTAAAATATATCATTGACAAAACCATAATAATTGTTCTCAGTGCTGGTATCTCAGTTCCTGACATCCTGTCTTCATTGGTGACACTCTCCCCGGGAGTTCCTAATAAGCTCCTGAGGTCCTGGATATCTGTGCTGTGATCTCTTTTAACTTCCTCCACCATACAATCTGGCTCCCAAGCTGTCACACCAACTAGTACTGCTGTGGGGGGACAGAGTCGTCTTCCCACAGCTTGAATGTTCTCATTTGGTGTGGAGGGAAAGGTGCAGGTATTTCTTTATCTGGTACTTTGATCCCCAAAATGGCGGTATTCATCAAAGAGGAAAGCATCCCACCAACAGCACAGCTCTGGCCTCTACCTACCATAGCCCTGACATTACTGCCATGCCTTCTACCAAACACTGTAACAAGTTTTACCACTGGTGGAAGTTGAACTTGAACTTCTCATCTCCTAAATTAACATGCTTGTCAAACATAGAGAATCCTGTGAAGAGAGAATTACTGTGAGTTTTCTGAAAGCACTGGAAATCAAAACCAATTTCCACAGACTCTTCCATTCCCTTGTAAGCACTTCGTGAAGCAAGGAGTCCTGTTTCTACTACTGTTTTAGTCTTATAGACAAAAAGACTGCTTTAATGCTTTGATGGTGAACAAAGGCCAGCTACTATTTTCCATTAAGAATGGATAATGATCTCATATTAGCTAGCAAAAGGAATACTAAAATGAGATCCCCATTGAGAGCAAAATATTTCAGCTAATAAGTGAAAGAGAAGAACCTAGGAAGCAAGTGGGCTGTCTTGCACAGACCTTCCCTTATTTGGCTTGGCTGTTCCTGTTTTTCGGTGTAGACTCTATCCAACAAGTAAAATGCATTCCTTTGAAGATGTCATGGCATAATTTGGTCGTATGTGTAATGTAAGCTCTACTCCATTACATGATAACATTCCTATTGGCACGTGTCCCCTTGACCAGACTAGAGGTAGAAAGAGAAAATTAGGATTTCAATCTCTTGAAAAGAGATTGTGGGAGAAGGGCCCATTATGGACAGGAAATAAAAAATGGCAGAGATGACTATTTGGATGAGCACCTTTGAGACTATTGTTGTCCGTGATCTGTCTCACCTGCATCTCATCCAAATGATTCATTACAGAATAGGTAGACAAAGGCATGTTGAGCGTATCCAAATATTGGGGTCCAGGGAGAGGATAAAAAAGAAAATCTAAAATGGCTTGTCAAATCAATGGAGCAATGCTGATCTACACTTGAGAGGAGGGAGGTGTATCTGAGACACTTTTATTTTTATTATTTGGCCTTCCTTTATCCTTTCAAAGGTCATACTGAATGTGTTGAATCCCTCACATCCAATGGAGTAAATATAGACCACAACATCAAACATCTAGGTACTCCGCTTTATGTGGCTTGTGAGAATGAGCAGGTAGCCTGTGCCAAGAAGTTACTTGAATCAGGTAAAAAATAAAATAAAATTGTCACTTTATACTCTGACCTCATCCATGTGTTAGGGATGTTTACACATGGGAGTTCTGAAACACTTGAATTGTATAGGTGGCTTTGTATATCATGGTGGAATTTTAAATTGACTAGAAGGAATTTAGACACACACCTCCCATTTAGTCTAGTACAATGAATCAGTACTGCATTCACCAGTGGGTCTCAGCCCAAGCACTATCAGTTACAATGTGACATTTATAAAACTTATCACAATATTTTGTCTAAGTCATTTGAGGAGAGCTGGAGGAAACAAAAGCAGAACTCTGCTTTTCTCACACTTTACCCGGAGGTAGCCTTTCGGTCTAAGAGAAGCCATTTTTATACAAAATGCATCACAATTTCAACCAGCTGCAATACAGAAGAAAATTACAGTAACATTATACTAGAATTTAAAAAAAAAAAACCCTCATGGTCCTGCAGCACTAGAGACATTCCACAAGGAGTAACGGTAGTTCGAATTAGGATCTTTAATTCGAACTACCTAGTCTGTGCCGCGTGTAGCCATGGGCACGGAGTTTGGACTAAGGGGGATTTAAAAATGGCGGCGCCCGGGAACATGCAAATGAAGCCCGGGATATTTAAATTCCAGGCTTCATTTGCAACTCCGGTTGCCCTCATTTGCCTACCTAGCTTGAACTATGAGCTAGTGTAGACATACCCTAGGAAAGGTGATGTGGGGGCTGAAAATGGAGCTGTGTCTCTCCCCTGCTCTGTAACATCCAGCAGACTAGTCTGTGGCTTGTAAGAGAGTACAGCAGGTAACACTGCTGTGTGTGGTCCCCCAGAGCAGAGGCACAGCTTTAGGCAGAGTGTCTGAGGGAGATTTCAGTGATTCCCAGGTCCTCCTCATCCCACAACAGGTGTGGTTTAAAACCATAATCTAGCCTCTTTTAACTTTCATCTGCAGGGGGGTGTCTAGACTACAGGGTTTTTTTGAAAAAAGTGGCCTTTTTTCAAAAAAACTTCCCCTGTGTCTAGACTGCTGCTGCATTCTTTTGAAAGTAAATCAAAAGAACGCGGCAGTTTTTTCAACTGCGGAAAACCTCATTTTACGAGGAATAATGCCTTTTTTCGAAAGTGCTCTTTCGAAAAAAGGCGCTATGTAATGCAAACTGTGCTTTTTCGAAAGAGAGCATCCTGACTGCCTTGGTGCTCTCTTTCGAAAAAGCAGCTTGCTTTTTCGAAAGTACTGGTTGTAGTCTAGATGCTCTTTTTCGAAAATATCTTTCAAAAAAGCCTCTTTTGAAAGAGGCTTGCAGTCTAGACATAGCCCAGGAGTCCAGGATGGTAATGGGAACCTCCACTGGTGCAGGTTGGTCAGAAGCCGAGGAGGTGGCTAAGGAAATGGGATGGCCCAGCAATGATTTTTTAGTAACTACTGTGAACATATTTTTGGTCCCACCTTATTTTCAGGGGCAAGTGCAAATGGTGGCAGAGATCTGGACTCTCCTCTCCACGTAGCAGCCAGGAATTCCAACGCTGACCTGGTGCACTTGCTGATTGACTTTGGAGCAGATGTGCGAGCTAAGAATGCAGAAGGCAAAAGGCCAGTGGAACTGGCTCCACCAAGCAGCACTTTAACACAAATATTTGTGCGGAAAGAAGGTGTCCTTTAATATTTGCTTTATTCACACTCATAATTCATAAGGAGGCTTGTGTAAGTGATTGACAAAAGGGCATATTATTGACTGTACTGTGTTTCATGTTATTAACTTTGCAAATGGCCATGTATCATGGAACAAAACTGAAAGTACCTGGGCTCAGTTCTGCCCTCAGATATTTAAACACAATGTCCATCGGCATCAGAGTTATTATTAATTATTATTATTTATTAGACTTTAAGGAGATTCCAGCTTCAGCAAAAAGGAATTTCCAGTCATCACAAATATGACAGAATATTATTTAGATCCTAAGCACCTGTAACCCCCCATATTTGTCCTGAAAGTCATCAATAAACAGATTTGGAGCTTGTAATGTAGCAGAAATTAGCTTAGGAGATGAAGAACAACACTTACAAATCAACTGGGAAATTTCCTCTTTCTGACGAACTGCGTTCTTGGGACTGATTCTAAATCCACAATAGTCAATTGGAAAATTGTCATTGACTTCAGTGGGTTCTGGATAATTCCTGAGGCTGTGTCTAGACTACACTTTTCTGTCGATAGAGAGATGTAGATTAGGCATGTCGAAATTGCTAATGAAGCAGGGATTTAAATATCCTGCACTTTATTAGCATAAACATGGCCACCACTTTTTTTGAAATGGAGCTTTTAAAAAAAAAACGGCAGTCTAGACGCGGTTCTGTAGAAAATAAACCCTTTTTCGACAGATCCTGTCTTCCTCAAAAAATGAGGTTTACAGGATCTGTCAAAAAAAGGGTTTATTTTCGACAGATCTGCATCTAGACTGCCGTTTTTTTTTCAAAAAGCTCCGTTTCGAAAAAAAGCGGTGGCCATGTTTATGCTAATGAAGCACGGGATATTTAAATCCCTGCTTCATTAGCAATTTCAACATGCTTGATTTGCATCCCTCTGTCGGCAGAGGGATGCAGTCTAGACGTAGCCTGGGTTCTGTTAAAGCCAGTGGTGCTCCTCGGAGCATGTTAACGAATTTGAAAAGAATAAAAAGGAACCTCAAATCATCCAGTAAGAGTTGAGACCAGTTACCAGAGGGCAAAATTTACCCACTGAGTTTTAATCATGTAATTTTTGTGGTATAAATCCAGCAAATGCCAGGAAAATCTGTGTTAAAGTTCTGCTGGGTAGCTTTTAATTCATACAGTATAAAAATGGCAAATGGATTGTAACTGAGATCTATTTCCTTGCCTTTTGCTTTTTTTTTGGGGGGGGGGGGGAAGGGATGATCAAATCTTAAAAAGTAGCAACATGTCTCTCTGAAAATTAATTTCTCTGTTATGCATTTTTGAAAAAGGCTGTAAAACACATCCCAACATATGATAAGCATATATGATATGTGTTTATTAAGCTCCTATGTTATGTCCTACAGAATCCAGCCCTTCTTCCAATCTTTAGGTTTGATATTATTTACCTGTAAATCAAAATGGTTTCAAGTCCATTTTGTTTTAATTGGCTATATTACATTCATGAATTCTGGGGGAAAATCCTACTTGTTTGCCAGGGAAATGTGAACAAAGCTGTTGGTCAACGGAGTTATATTCTTACAATGCATCCATTTAGAACTTCCTATGCAGACAGTAAACAGTATCACAGTTGTTGATAATCTGGACTTCCATTATGTTAAACAAGGTACTGCTGGTATGATCCATCATTATATTACTCCAGTTTTATGCCAATGTGACTCTGTTGAGATCAGTGGAGTTACACCGGTGTAAAACTGGAATAATACAGTGATAAATGAGGGCCTGTGTGTGAAGTTGATAATATTATGAAAACAATCACCTGATGCTGCATGGCACAGATATTTGGCCTTTCAGTGCATTCTGCCCTACACACAGGTGTAGTGTTACAGATCTCAAAACCTCTTTCTGATAGAATTCTGACTTGCATTACATGTGTTTATCTGAGATAAAGGAATATGTCGTACATTCCTAGGGAACAGCCACAGATCTACATGTAACATTGGAAGGGCTGAGCTGAGAGGGCTGGACAATAATTAATATTTCTAAAGAAATGCAGTAATTGAAGTGGGTACTTATAAAATCCAGGAGACCATTTTGCTATTGAGTAGTGTTTCCCAAAAGTTCTTCAAAAGTCCTTTTAGGGGAGTAAGTTCCAGGTTTGCGAGCAGCTGGTTTCTAAATTGTCTGGTTTGTAGCACTGAAGCAATTGAAAACACACTTGTAAAAACATACACCCTCAGGGCCAGCCCACAACATTTTGGTACCTGAGGCGGGGAGCTCAAATGACAGCCCCATGCCCCCTTTTCTCCTGCCTGCCTGTTTTGTCTCTTGTACCCTCCTAGTGCCCCCCTCCCCACTCTCTGGCACCTGAGGCAGCCGCCTCAGTTTGCCTCATGGTAAGGCCAGCCCTGTACACCCTCTTCTTAAACATTCAAGTTCCCTGCCTGTAGTGTTACTTCCCTTTGTTTTCATTCAGATTCATTCTGTGAGCACTGATTTTTGACACAGGCAGCAGCTATAATAATTCCCACAATCCTGTGCAGCCTCCATTATTCCAGTAGATTCAACTGCTAATCAGAATTGTTTTCCATTTTCTTTTCTTTTCCTCCATTTGATAAATGCTTGGAAGGCTCTTCCTATAAATGTGCAGGAAATGGCAGCATCTCTGGGGGTTTGTTTCAGTAGACTATTGACCAATTTACCAGCCCATGTCATCAGTATGAACAGTTACTGAAATGTTTCATTGCATACATTTTCTGCCTGAATGAAAGAGACAGTTGTGCCTGTTCTGGTTAACTAACTCAATCTACTATATATCTGAGAGTTTGTCTGTCCACCTGCCAGTCTGTCTGCCTGTCCACACGTCTGTTTGTCCAAGAACTCCTCTTAAACAGTAAGAGCTAGGACCACTAAATTTTATATGCAGCTTCCTCTTATCCTAACTTAAGGCAAGATCAGGATGTTGGTTGTGCCAGGACAGTAGGATGTGACTGAAATGGGATTGCTTCTCATAAAACCATATAGAAAAGAGAATCACCAGGCAGGTGAAAGCGGCTCCCCAATCCAGGACTGCCCCAGCCCTGAGTCTCTGCCCCCCCCCCGACACCCTTTAGGGAGAGTGTGGGTGTGTGGGGAGGGGGTCTGAAGCTCCTCTCACACCGTCAATTCATACAGGGACATTGCTGGCTGTTCTCCTTCATCAGGGAGTGAGTGGAAAGTGCACAGTTTGCTGCATTCCTCACTCTGGCTGAGGAGCAGACATGCATCCCTCCCCCAGCTGCAGTAGCCATGGAGAAGTACTTCTTACCTGGCCCCAAGCTGCTGCTGTGACAGAGGGCTGGGGTAGTCCTCTCTTCCCCGGGCAGCCTGTACACTGAACCCTCATCCCTAACCCTACCCCGAGCAATGATTCCAATGAAGCATGAACATTTTCGTTTTATTTTCCAAAAAACAAAAGTTAATTGAGTTGAGGACCCGAGCAACACTGGTGGGTACATTTTCTAGTAAACAAAGCAGCATTACATTCCTGAAAGAATTACCTTGCATGTTTTGGTTATTTTTCAGGAAACGTGAAATTAATTGTTTAAATATTTTTTAAAACTTTTCTCTTTTTCAGTGAAACATTTTCTGCTTTTATGGGGTGTTTTTAAACTTTTATTAAGCTCTCAAAGAGTAATTTATTTTTCGTGGAGTAAAATAAAATGGAACACCATGTAATACTGCAGTTGTCCTTCCTGTTCCCATTGCTGTCAACTGCAGTTTCAAAAGATGAGCTGGGAGCTTAAA
Organism: Pelochelys cantorii; assembly: GCA_032595735.1. NCBI lineage: Eukaryota > Metazoa > Chordata > Testudines > Trionychidae > Pelochelys > Pelochelys cantorii. Next base: position 137,806,709 of record CM064326.1, on the reverse strand, counting down.
TTCGTAACTTTGCTAACATGAAAAATCACTGACTGAACAGAGAGTGACACTGGATTTATGGCTTATTACAACAACCTGTAACCCCCTCTTTTTTGTTCCATGACTGAAGATATGTTAATGGGCCACTTTGACTTAAATGGGACCTTAGAATATGTGCTATTTATGCTACACAATCTGTTCCTCTTTGCATTTAGCTGTGATGCTTGGAATACCTTTCCCAGACATGAAGAAGAGCTCTGTGCTCTCTCACCAACAGGAGTTGGTCCAATAAAAGATACTACCTCATTCACCTTCTTTGATTAATTGCAATTCTGCCAATTTCAGCAGGAACAGACCTTGAAGCATTAAATTATTCTGGTTTGGATTCATCACTTCCTTGCACTATACAGTCTTCTAAACTTGTATAATATGGGTGTAAAATACTAGTGTGCTGACTTGGAACAGTTTGGCAGGTATAAATGAGATAAGATGCAAAGCAGTGGAGAATCAAGGCTGGTGTATTTACCACGTTCATGTCTCATTAGTACTGTGGGTTGACAGTGCTCTTGATACAGCCACTTGAACAGCAAAGCAGTCTTTAAGGGAACCCAGCCAGCTGTGAAGAGTGGCTGAAAAAGTGGTAGCTGGAGTGTGGAGAGACACTGTAAACAGCTGCTTTTCAAAGCTGTTAGCCAAAAGCAATACCAGCTGCTTCCATCAGTTGCTTCCACTCTCTTACCCATAGCAACTACCAGCTCAGCTTCTCTAGTGACCACAACTGCCTTCTTTTAGAAAATTTGACCTGGGACTTGCTTTTAGCTAATATCATTGTGTCTGCCTCTCTGATTCCCTCTTGCTTTCTCAACTGTCTCATAAAGCTCATCTCCTCTTACACTGCTTCAATCCAACCCAATCCTCCCTGCCACCCTCCAATAGTGCCTCCCATTTGTTTGCGCTTCTTATCTACTCTGTCAGTAACTGTTCTGTTGTTGTAACTGCTGTGTATGGTGCAATAGCCGTATAAATGACAGGTTATATGACCCCACTGTTTTGTTTCTAAATACATGATAGTAACTACTGCTTAACAAGAAGGATACATCCTCCATTCAGCATGTTGTGTTATTACATTTAAATAAAAGACATGGATTCTTTCACTAGGGCTTTCATTATCAGCATGGGACTAAATAATCTTGAAGGTTTAAACAAGGGATTATATATTGCATCTCTTGCTATGTGTTTATCACTGTTATACTGTTAGGAATACTTGTGCAAAAATCAGTGGGCTGCAAACCTGAATCTCACTCAAGGGAAAGGATTTTGAAAGAAGCATTAATCATCTCATATTTTCAAGCAACATAAAGTATTTAACATTTATCTTGTAACTTGTAGGAAAATAATACAGCTATTAATCATACCTGTAACAGGATTAAGAATGACTGTGGTTCCAAGACAGTACATTTACCTTGTGGGCTTGCGCCTTGTATGGTCATTTACACCTGGGCAACATGGGGGTATATTGCCTCTACCGGGGTAAGTCAGAGGTGCTTTCTCATTTGTTAGTGTTTAAAACACATTTTGCACTAGAGTGAATGACTGCACCAGGAGCTGTACAAAGGGGAATGGGTCCCTGTGCACCCAAAAAATAGCCTACATTTTACCAGCTACAAAATCAATTTATAAATGATCATCTTTCTCAGAGCTGGCACTAGCCGTAAGCAGAATAAGCAATTGATTAGGGTTCTGAGCATCTCACTGGGCCTCCATTCTCTTTTATAGTATATGCTATGGGGATCCCACATATTATTCCTGCTTAGGGTACCCAGAGGGCTAGCACCACTTCTGATCTCCCTTAAAGAGCTAACTACTCCAAACACCTTATAACTAAAATGATTCAGTAAAGAATTTCCAGTGTGTTGAGCTTTTAGGAGCCAGCAGGAGCTGAGAACTTGGGAACGATGCCCTTAAGTAAAGCTGGTCTAGACTGAACCACACAAAAGTTGGCCTTGTTCCATAGTTACAGTTTCAGTTCTGTGCCAGATGATCTTGGGTCAATAAAATCATATTTTATAAACTTGTCTTGTCGCATCTTTCTCCAGGGCCCCTGTCCTTGATGCAACTGTGCCGCCTATACATTAGGAAGTGCTTCGGACACAAACAACGTGACAAAATAACTGGACTTCTGCTTCCGGATGAGCTGAAACATTTTCTCCTCCATATTTAAACATGTTTTGTTCAAAACCAGACCAATAAAAATAAGGTGAGATTTGTAATGGAAACAGTCTTGCAATTTTATTGTGCATTTTGTGGCATTTGATGTTTCTCCAAGAGCCCCAGTTGATGGAGTCATGTGTTTAGATGAGACTCTCAGTTTTCTTTAAAAAAAAAAAAAAAAAAAAAAAAAAAAAAAAAAAGGTGAAATTTTAGCCCTGTTAGCTCTGGAGAAAAGCTTGATAATGTGACTCAACTTAGAAAGCAAGTAACATGAGGACCAAATTTATCATTTTTTAAAGAAAATTATTTTTAGCTAATCTTATGATTCTTTGAGGCCTGATTTTTGAATGCTTGGAGTTGGGTCATAGCGCAGTACAAACAACATCTCAGATTTATTAACTAAGAAGGATGGTTGAAGTCTTGCTTTAACCAGCAATCACCTAAGAGGCCCATGCAGGCTATGGAAAATGTTCTGCACTCTTTTGGATCTTACGTATAGGGATATGGAGCCTATTTTAACCCTGAAAAGCAAGTGGGGGGGATTTGGCATGGGAAAAACTGGTTAATCTTTTGCAGTAGTAATTCCACTCTTTTAAAGATGATCAAAGAATTTGCTGACAATTTCTTCCTTAGAATTAAAAGAAAAGTATAGGAAAGACAGTGAATGTCAATTATTTTACTGAGTTAGGTTATTTCTGCCCTTAATGTTTTAAATATGAACATATTAGCCAGTTCTTAAAGAATATTCTGTGTTTTCAGAATACCCAACAATGCTATAGATGAGTCCCAGCCAGTAACAATTTATTTTGACCTGCATCTGAAACTTTTAGGAGTTTACATTGTTGTTGTTAGCAGATAGGTCATTGTTGAGGGTATCTTCCTGCAGTGGGAAAACAGTAGGAAAATTATTTTTGATCAGCTATTAAACACACTTATCCGCTGATGTATTTTGAGACTTAATAGCCTCCTATTTCAGTATAATTTCTCCCTTAAGGATAAATTTTTCAAGACTCAGGTTACCACTTGCTGTCAGGTAATGAATGTTCTTCTGCTTTTTGCAAAGTGAAAATTCCTAAGGATTTTTCAGCAGGTCATCAGAAAGGACAGCTTCATTTTTTTCTTATACAAAAAGGTTACCAAAGAGTTCATGTGAAGGGTGAAATAAAAATCATTCTTGGAAAACATTCTACCTCTTTCTTAACATTTCCTACTTGAGAAAGAAAGAAACAATTATCTTTGGTGCAGAATAATAAACAACGAAAACATATAAATATTTTGAAAACACTGGTTCTTTTTCAGGCTAACTGAAAAATAAAATTAGGACAATGATAAACTGCCCCTCCCCCCTTTTCTCTTTCTACATTAATTTGGATGTTGGTCAACCAATCACAAAGGTATAAATTCTAACTCCACTGAAGTCAATGGCAAAACTCCTATTGACATTAGTGGTGCCAGGATTTCATCCATCAATAACCAATTTTAGATTTATTCATAACTGTCCTACAAGCTCTTTAAGTTGCAAATGTGCTCTTTTGAGTGAAAAAAGTTATGGTGCATTTTAATTACCCTCCCTCTCTTCATGCAGCTCTCTGCATTGACTCTGTTCATAGAATGTTTGAATCTGAATAGAGATGGATTTGAAGCAAAACCCCAGAACTGCATACCCTGCATTTGGGGAAGTCTAGATCAGGATCTGAGTGCAAACTTTCTAGCTCATTCCCATCTCTACTTCTGAATCATGGTCCTACTATACAGTACTTACTAAAAGCATTAATAATTTAGATGCATATTCTTCTGGATATAGTCATACCATTTGGGTGTTCTTAAAAAAATACACATGTAGACCCAAATGCTATAATTCATTAAATAACATTTTCAAAATGTTTCTTATGTATGGAGATATACCTATCTCATAGAACTAGAAGGGACCTTGAGAGGTCATCGAGTCCAGTCCCCTGCCCTCACGGCAGGACCAAGTACTATTCCTGACAGATTTGCCCTAGATCCCTAAATGGCCCGCTCAAGGATTGAACTGACAACCCTAGGTTTAGAAGCTTCAGGGGTAGCTGAGTTAGTCTGTTACAGAAAAAAAACAACAAATGGTGTGGTAGCACTTTATAGACTAACAAAACATGTAGATGGTATCATGAGCTTTCATGGGCACAGCCCACTGGGCTGTGCCCACGAAAGCTCATGATACCATCTACATGTTTTGTTAACTCTGGGTTTAGTAGGCCAATACTCAAACCATTGAACTATCCTCTCCTTTTTGCAATTGCTAAGACCTCACTATGGTTGTGTTTTGCAAATAGAAGCTGACTGCATTACTAATATGCAGAGTGAAGGAAAATGCTTCGTATTCAGTGCTGGTGATGTCAGCAACTTCTGCAGGAGGAAATACAGAGTCCTTAGTATAGAAATGAAGGGCACATAATTTTTGAAAAAGAGCTTCTTGTTTAAAATGTTTCCAATACACCTCCATGGTTACATAGTTGACAAATATGGGAAGTTTAATAGCATGTCCAAATTCCACAACTGTATGCTCTTATTTGGTCTTTGGTATATAAAACAAGCATTTACATCCCTACCTGGGCTAGGCATACGGCTGCAGGATATAGATACCCTGCTTAAGAACCTGATCGCATTCTGATTAAGTCAATAAAAGTACTTCAATTTATTTTAATGAGCATTGGATCACGTTCTAAAATACCCACATTTTAAAACTAAAAATTCAGCTCTCCAAATTTTAGAATCAGAAATGGTAGTTAATTTTTTCAGCAGTTTTGCCACTTTCTTTTAAACTTCTGATTTTGTGACCTCAACCAGTGTGTTTACAGGACTAAGCTAATATCCTGAGATGTTCAGTCATATCAGGTGATAAAAGTGGGTTTTTTTAGATCTGTTTATCTTTTGACGATTTAATAGTTTGGTTCTGTTTACCTGATGCTTTTTATCTAGTATAATTAGGATGAATTCCCTGTGCTCATTTTGAATCATCTCAGTATATTTATGTATTTATTTTTAAACCATTCATGATTGAAACTGATGGATTACAGCTTTATGCATAGATGTCTTTGAAGTTATAATGTAAACGTAATGAAATGTGGAGCTATTTACAAACTTGAAATCATGCCAATGCCACTTAGTGTTTGAAAGTCTGTTATGAATATATTTTTTGTAGATTCTAGGCTGCTATTTTGTTAAAGGATTCTACTTCAGCAGTTTTTAACATGAATATTCAACCACTATTGTTTATAATGTTTGCTCAGAATATGTTTATATTCTGTTTTTCATTTTTATTTAGAGCACCTATTTTGTATTATGATTAATATTCTGGAGTTCTAGGTTGAGATCTGTTACTCTGACTTGTAACAGGGATCTAACAATTTTATTAATAGTAGACAGACTCTCATCATAAGCTGGAATCCTCTCTGAATCCTGGGGCTTTCATAACCACCGTACTTTTCCTTTAACATTTCTGAAGAATGCTGTTATAAGAGCTGAAGCAGCTGTTTTGTCCCCTGAAGCTGTGTGGGAGCTGGATCTCTCTTGAAGATTTCAGTTTTCCCTAGAACATTTATATTAAATAAATATACAAATTATTGTGTCATTCTTTTAAAATAGATAAATTCTTCTTTATGAAACAGTTCTTTGTGGAAACAAATAGACAATGTGCTGTCCGTGAAACCCCTCTCCCCTTTCAATAAACCAAACATACTTTTTATTAAGGCAAACTTATAATGAAATGTTCACATAGTGCATTGTACATGACTTGTTCAAGATCCGATTAATTTTCAAAGAACTGGATCAGAAGATGGTAGAAAGGAAGACCAGATTTCTAAACACCTGTCCTCTTTTTGGCCCTACTCTTGTGTCCATGCTTGATTTAAAAGTTTTTTCCAACATTTTAACCAGAGCTGCATGGGAAACAGAATTTCCATTGTATGAAAACTATTGTGATTTTTGAAATTTGGTTTTCTTCCAACACATTTCAGTTTTTAAAAAAAAAGTGTTCTCTGTGTGTGTGTGTGTGTGTGTCTGTGTGACAGAGAGAACTTTCTGTTGTATGGGGTAGAGAAGGAATTTCATTCTGTTTTGTCCAGTTTTGATTAAAAAGATCAACACAAAAAGGTTAAAAAGCCCAAACATTCCATCCTGAAACACTTTGTTCCTTTTATTTTCACAACGAAAAAGCATCCAAATCAACACATTCCTGTTGAAATTTTCATTTTGACTATATACCATGTCCCAATGGAACAACATTCCACTGGAAATTTTTCCAATCAGCTCCACTTTTAATTCACCCAGTAGAGAAGTTAGTTTACAGCTGGACTTTTTCTCAGGCCTTGGGATGCTTTGGATCATTCATCTTGCAGCAGTGAGTCTGATAGCTCCAAATCATAATACTATGTATCCCTCAAATACCTACTACTCCCAGTGGGCAACAGAGATGGCAAAGAGGTGAAATGGCAAAGATCAGAGTAAGGATCTCTGCCTCTCATCTGTGCTTACCAGGGGTATAATCAGGATGGGACAAGTGGGTGGGCCCTGACTTGAGGTGGGTGGGGAATGATGGGGCCACCTCTCCCATCCCTCCAGCCATGGGAAGAGAGGGATAGATACTCTGCCCAGGGCCTCTTAAAAATGGGGGGCCCATAAGTATGCATGATCACTCTCCCCACCCAGCACGTGGGGGCTTGCCCCACTCTGCCCGCAGGGCACTCCTGCTGGGGAGGGGATCGGGCACTTGAAGAGAGCAGAACTGGGGCGCAGGGGGTTGCCTTACTCTGCCCCTCACTCCTGGTGCTTCTGGCAGAGCATGGGGGCTTGACCTGTTCCTGGCAGATGCTCCCAGCAGGGTGCTGGGTCAGGCCTTGCCCGCTCTGATCACCAAGTAGGAAGCAAGGTTGGGGGGCCAGGACGTGCCCGGCTTCACCTTGCCTAGTGCTCCCAGAGGGGGGCTGGGTTGGGACTTGCCCTGCTCTGCCTGTCTGCCACGGTGCTCCTGCTGTGAAGCAGGATCGGGAGCTGTCCCTTCCTTCCCATGCCCACCCTGTGCTCCTGCTGGGAAGCGGGCTCAGGGCATAGGGGCTAATAAGCCCCCAACTCTGCTACCTGGCACAAATGCCGGGCAAGCAGAGCAGGCCTAGCCCGCAACTCCCCTCCCCAGGCCTGACTGGAGCACTGGACAGTGAAGGGCAAGTCCCCATGTCCATGAGGGAGCACAGCCAGGTGGGTGAGCCTGGATTCTAGGTGGATGGGCCATGACCCCCCCATGCCCACCCATGGCTATGCCCCTGGGTCCTACATACCAATGGCTCTAAGAAGCCATTCCAGCAAGGAGAGATAGCCATGCACTCCCAGCAGACAGCACTGTGGAAGTGATGCTGAGGAAGCAAATGGCTGTACACATATGAGGCTCCACAGCTATCAGCTTAGATAGCTTGTATGGGTCCCTCTGTAGCACCAGAGACATACCAAGGTGCCGGTGACAGAGTGCAGGGTGCAACAGGATAGCCTGCATGCTGATTACTGAGCTATATCCCCTTGAGAAAGCTGACGGGGTCAATTACTCAAGCAGGCTAGCCAGCAGGCTCGCTCTCTGATAAAGAGACAGGATGGAAGTGAGGGGGGCAGAAGGGAATGGGCAGGGCTAGCTGAGTCTGGTACACAGAGGCACAGAATAGGGGGGCCACTGTTCCTCTCATGCCAGGTGCAAGGGCCAAATGCTTGGCTGCCATTGTAAATAGGCTCCTGCACAAGGGATTGTAAGGACATGGTGAAAGCACCACTGTGAAAGTCTATGCAGTTTTGGCAGTGAGAAGGCAGGAGAGGAGCCACACCCTGTAACAGGGCCATAAGTGGATTCAAGAATCAGGTTCAAAGACTTTACCGAATGAAATTGTCTAGATGGTTATACAAGTTTAAAGAACAACCTGAATTTTCCTCTGTTGACACAGTACTAGATTTGACCAGTAGATGGTGCTACTGCATATGTCTTCTGTTCAAGATTTTTTTTCAGAAATAACAAAGGAAAATGGAAAAGAAAATAGTAAGGCAAAAACAGACTATATAAACTCTGCCAAGAATAAAACAGACAGCCTCCAGAAATTTCCATTCCTGACTGAAAACTTTGTAGCTTATTTTATTTTATTTCAGTGTCCTGCTGTTGGCCTCTTTTTTTGTATCTATTTGTCCAGTATGGAATTAACCAGGGTCAATGTAGCCATTAGCATTTATTTATCTTGACTGACTTGTTTACTGGGTTTTAACTTTTTTTTTCCAGGGTGGAGGCTAATGTGTTTTCCATGCACAGCTGGTGTGAAGAAAGCAGCAGGGAGCTCTGAAGCTAATGAACACAAACACTGTCACTTGGTCATCAGCTGCCAAGGACCCAGTAATTACAGATATTCCACAGTACTCAGGAGTTTGGAAACGTGTATTCATTTATTATGCAGTTTCATTAAACTGAATTACTCCAACCATTTTGCTTAAGGGAGCTTGTATTTCCAGTAGTCATCAGCCATTTACAATGGACTATAGGAGCCAGAGCAGATTAGAGCCATCAGTAGCAGCACCCATTCTTACCAAAATTATAGATAATTAACCAATGATGGTATGTCTACAACGCAGTGTTATTTTGTAATAACTGATGTTAATCCTGAAATAACAAAATGTGCGTCTACGCTATAAGCCTTCATTCCGAAATAATGTGGAGCTGGAAGACTTCTTACTCCGACTCCAGAGCCCTCATTTCACAAGGAGTAAGGGAAATTGAGGGAAGTATGTTCTTCCTTCGACTTCCTGGTGTAGACAGGGCCAAAAACCAAATTAAGCTATTTTGGCTTAAGCTACACAATTGACGTAGCTGAAGCTGTGTAATTAATTTGACTTTAGCCCTGCTGTGTAGACGTACCCTGAGAGACTCAAGCCTGCCGGAGTGTTCAGCACAAATACAGCCTAAAGCTAATATTCTCCAGAAACTTTCACCATTGTAATGAAATAATTGTTACTGCTGGGATTATTTCTTCCTCTGGTATTTTTTATGGTGATGATGATTGATGAATATTTGAGATCTCACTTTGGGAGGCCACAGGGAAGCAGTGTTTGAGGACTAAATAGGTCTGTATCAGTCAGGCCTCCCTGACAAGTGAGTGTTCTACATTCAGGGTGGAGAATGGACATCTGGCTACTGCCTAGTTCTCTTTTGTGAGGTGGGATCTCTGAGGTGGTGAATGGATAGTTGGGGTACGTGTATTTAAACTGGCCTTTTTAGGATGGAACAGTTACATATGATGTGGGGGAAGAAGATTTTCGTAGGAAGGCTTAGAGGTGGGAGTTGGGGAATTGGATGGTGTGTCTCTGGCATCATTTATGGCCTGTCCAGAAGTCCCTATTCAGGTAGCCAGTTGTGGCTGCATTCTCTCACTGGGCACTTTTGGGGATATCTGTCATGAATTGAGGATTTGGCAATCCTGGACAGGGATGGGATGTTATGGTTTTGTCTCCAGAGTCCTGATTCTGATCGGCATGGAAGTAGGCAAACAGGGAGTATGGAATTTGTTATCAGTCCCACTGCTCGTGCCTTGAGTCCTGTTTTGGGAGTATGGGAAGTTGGTGGAGTGTATCTGTAATCTTCAGCTCAAGTAAGCAAGGGTTGTGGTGTCTGGACTACAAGGACTCTACATTACTAATTATGTAGTATCTTCTATTTTTGTCTTCTGTCCATGCAGATATTTTGTCTCTTCTGAATCTTAAGCTTCATAGGAAGAATGATTTATCTAGTATTTAATGGATGATGGCTGAGTCTCAACCCAGGCAAGACTGAGATGCTGTTTGTGGTATGAGAGAAACAACTGGAAGAAATGGTGGAAATCCACAGAAGCTAGAAAATCAGGGAGCTATAACTGGTTCTCTGGCACATTCTGCACTGTGGGAGGGATATCCCAATGCAGGACAGACTTTGACTCATTTAGTTAACTGAGGCATCTGGCAAGTTTTTTAAGGGTAGCCACGGGTTAACACTGAGGCTACGTCTACACTGCAGATATTTGTCGGCAGAGAGTATGCTAATGAAGCACTCATTAGCATTTGTCACACTGTCATTTGCATATCTCTGCCGATGCTTTTTGCGCAAGAGGTTTTTGCACAAAAACAAGCAGTGTAGACAGGTCAGTTTTGCGCAAAAAAAACCCTTTTGCTCAAGGTCCCTTATGCCTCAAAAAAGGAGCTATACAGGTTCTTGCGCAAAAAGGTTTTTTGCGCAAAATGGACCCATATACACTGCTTGTTTTTGCGCAAAAACCTCTTGCACAAAAAGCATTGGCAGAGATATGCAAATGGCAGCGCGACAAACACTAATGAGCCCTTCATTAGCATACTCTCTGCTGACAAATACCTGCAGTGTCAACGTAGCCTGAGTGGGCAGGGTATTTCCTACCTGGGGCTGAACAGTGTGAGCTGAATTGGGAATGCCCTGGGAAAGTGATGAGACAGAATTACTGAGCTCATTCGACATCATACCTCAGTTAGGACTGTAGCTGCTGTTATTGCTAATGAAATCCCAGCTGTTTAACTAGCATCCTCAAACATCTATGAATGTGTAAATGATTCTAACAGAGCAAATAAAAATCTCTTGGGAACAGGAAAAGGTATTTGTCCCAATCACATCTGCTTCTCTTGATAGTTTCTTTTTCATGCATTTTCTGTTTCAGATCTCAACTTTCCTTACATTTGTGGGTTTATCTAGTCATTTTGGGTATGGCTACACTTGCTCCCTATCTCAAGATACGGATGCAAATGTAGTGTACCGAAATTGCTCATGAAGAGTGGGATTTAAATATCCCACACTTAATTAGCATAATCGTGTCCGGCCGCAATTTTGAAATCGCATTATTGAGGGAAAAAAAGCCTCGTGTAGCAGCATTATTTCGAGAGAAAACCCTTCTCTCGAAATAACTGTTAAGCCTCATTGTATGAGGAGTAACAGTTATTTCGAGAGAAGGGTTTTCTCTTGAAGTAACACTGCTACACGGGTCATTTTATTTCGGAATAATGAGATTTCAAAATGGTGGCTGGATGCGATTATGCTAATTAAGCACGAGATATTTAAATCCCATGCTTCATTAGCAATTTCGGTACACTACATTTGTATCCCTATCTAGAGATAGGGAGCAAGTGTAGACATACCCTTCCTGACTCTACGGAAGCACCTGCCTTTATTGCTGCTACTGATGGCTCATTTCATGTGTGTAGTACTGTACTTGTCTGCAGTGATGTCATTTAAAAAAATCTGCTTCACAACGATCCTAGAATCCAAATTTTGGTTTACAATGGACTTTAAAGTTTGTAACAACTGAAGGGTCATTCTTCTTCTTAGGTTTTATTAATCTCTTCCAATCATTTAAAAATAAGCAATTTAAGTCACTACAGGATTTTCCCTGTTTTCCATTAATAACAATGTAAGCCTAATTTCCTCCAGCTGATTTTTCATAACTTGAATCTTCAGTGCTTACTCATTTTTAAAGCAATTAGATCTGTCTGCAGGGAGAATAGGCTTAATAAAACACCAGATATTTTACTGCCAAAGAGATTCATAGGGAACATCAGCTATTTCACTATTTGCAGCATTTTCTAGTCATTTAAGTAGCATTTTCGTTCCTCTGATGGTGCTTAAATTTAAGGGATGGTTCACAAATGTAAATTCCAAGTGCAGGGATGCATCTCCCTAGTTTGAGAATCACTGTTTGAGAGTCATTCTTTCACCTTTTTTATTGCTCTGCCAGAGTTCTGGTTTCCTCAAGAATTTCACTGACTATTTTCCACAGAATTGGGCAAGAGAGTTTAGCTCTTTTTACTTTTACAAACACATGTACTACATTAATCATATTTCAACTTTGGAAAGTAATAACACAACAACTGGCAATGAATATGCCAAAACACTTTAAGGTAACATCCAGAACCCTGAGTAAGATTTCCAGAGGTAAGCAAAACCCAAGATCGGTAGCAAAGATAAGTTCTTCATCACTGGACTCTTAGTTCTAAGAATTTACTCATAATTTCCTATTCTCAAAGATTTTTGCCTTTTCAACCTTAAGAAAAATGCAGCATGTCTTTTGATACCTGCTAGCTAGGCTCCAGAAAGCTTCCCAAATTGAAAATGAATTGGCACCATGCTCTAGTAATTATATAAATGCTCTGACAATAGAGCCACAGTGCTGCTTCCATAGTTGGATTAGATCTGTTAAGAAATCATTTATAGTTAGTATCTCTGATACAGACTTTCTGGTTTAAGGTCAGTCCAGTTTAGGTCTCAGATGTTATTTCAGCTGACTAGCAGTTAACATTTAGGTCATTTATGATAACAGATTTTTGGATGATCAGTAGTAAGGTTAATTAATTTTCTAAACCTGTAAAGGCCTTCTAGCACTCTCTGTACCATTTAGCCTGCTTTTTGAGTTGTCAGGAAGGGGGACGGGCCATCTCCTACTCCAACACCCACTTTATGATAAGGTTGTTTCCTATTAAGACCTACACTATACCACTACATGACATTTTCCACTATTTATGAAAGTAAACTTGTTTCCCTCAGAGTTCTACAGTATGGCTGTGTCTAGACTGGCAAGTTTTTCCACAAAAGCGGCTGCTTTTGCGGAAAAACTTGCCAGCTGTCTAGACTGGCCGCTTGAATTTGCGCAAGAACACTGACGATCTAATGTGTGATCGTCAGTGTTCTTGCGCAAATACTATGATGCTCCCGTTCAGGCAAAAGCCCTCTTGCACAAATGCTTTTGCGCAAGAGGGCCAGTGTAGACAACCCAGAATTGTTTTGCGCAAAAAAGCCCCGATGGCAAAAATGGCGATCGGGGCTTTCTTGCGCAAAAGCGCGTCTAGATTGGCACGGATGCTTTTCCGCAAAAAGTGCTTTTGTGGAAAAGCGTCCGTGCCAATCTAGATGCTCTTTTCCACAAATGCTTTTAACGGAAAAACTTTTCCGTTAAAAGCATTTGCGGAAAATCATGCCAGTCTAGACGTAGCCTGTATGTTTTACTCCTCATAGCATTTCACATATTCTTGGAGAGTAATTTTATATTCCCCAATTACTGTAGCTTGATAAAATGTGCTTTTATTGTCTCAGTAATTCTATAGTTTTATCCTTCAGCTTTCATTGCTACCCATGAAAATGGGGTGACAGAGTTTTCTGGTAGTTGCAGCTTTAGAGTCAGAGATCTGGGTACACCACTGGGTCACACTGTGGGCCTAATACTCTTAATGACAGTGAATAGCATCTAACTTGAGAAACAGTCCATTTGGTTATGTGAGTCTGGACAAGTCACTTTGGCTTAATTCTGAATTTCTACCCCTCAATTTCCCTGCATGTAAAAATTAGGATAACACCCACAGCTCAAGCCCTCAGGGTTAGCTCACATTTAGAGATGGGGGTATGACTCTCAGCTGGAGGGGACATATCTGTCTTAGCTGTGCTCAAGCTAGCACGTGAAAAACATGCAATTTCAGTGACAGGAGCCATGGGAGAGGGTAGCTGCTCCAAGTGCATACTCATCGGAACTGTTAGGCTAGTACTTGGGGTGACTAGCCCCACCAGCCACTCATGCTGTTGCAGCTTCACTTCTATATTTAGTATGCTAGCTCCAGATAATGATGGCTGAAGCCAAGCACTGATGTAGGAAGGACTTGAACTCCCTTGGGACATATTTCTGGGCTACTCGTCCCAACATTACTTGGTCCATCTGATCAGCCTGGTCTCTCACTGCACCCAATCCACCTTCATGGTGATGTCATTGGTGGCAGTAGTGGTACTCCATTGATTGGGGTTAGGGGCAGTTGTGCACATGACTTTAGAAAGGCAGGTAGGAGTGAAACAAAGCTAGAATGTTTGCTGCCTGGCCTTGGGGTCTGAGTGGTGGATGGAATGAGCACTGATGGGACCAGCCCAGATCATGCCAAGTAGGTATATCCAGAGTTTGAAACAGTCAGTCTTTGACTCAGAATAAAACATTCCACTGTTTTTTAAATGTAAATGACAATCTCACTGGGATTTGGTATGCTAAGAACCTTCAAGATTGTGTCCATTCTAGAAGTAGACAGTTTTATAAAATCCTATTGTTTAGGCAGTTTCCCACATGCCTCCCTGAACAGATATTTTAAAAGGTCTTCTGGGAGACCAGGCAGAAGAGCTCAAACTCCATAGATGCCTGGAGTCAACAACATTTCCAAATAATTTTCTCAAAAAATAGAGGGTGGGTGGAATGAAAGCTCAGCCTTTGCTCTGTGTACAGCAAGAAAGGTTTCTGCCAGAACTTTAGAAAAACTATTGTAAGGTGAAATTCCGATATTTCAAGGTGGAAAAGATCTATTAGATAATTTTCTCCACCTCCTGTCAGCTCAAGTGTGTACTGGGAAGTGTTCTCCTGGGGCTTGTCTGCACTGGTACATTTCGTCACCCAAAACTGTGTTTTGGTAGCAAAATAGTGAGAGCTTGTACACTGCAATGTGTCTTGTTGGTAAAAACACCCCCAAAATTCCACTCCTGTAAAAGACTTTTGTCTTTTTCCTTCCCTTTATTGTCAACAAAGAGTCAATGTGAAATCTGCTGTTTGTTTTGTCTAGAGAACTGGCTTCTGCCAGTATCCCACAATGCCTTTCTTGATGGCTCTGCTCAGTGTTTTGTGATCTCTGAGGCTCTGAAGGCATGCATCCCCTCCTCTTTCAAAGCTCTGGGAATGATCTGACAGCTGAGCAAGCTGCTCCATTTGGAGAACGAACAAAGAACAAATAATTGGAGTGATTTTGTTCTGTTTCTGCAGGGGAGGGCTGAAGAGACTGCTGTGCTGCTTTGACGTTCCTTACCAGGGAGAGAGAGTTCACAATCCCAAGAAGCAAACACATCAGTTTTGCCTTCCCACAACACTGCACTGTGAGATGCTTACCCACATTGCTTTGCTCTGTCAACAGGGAAGTAGCCATGTGGCCATGAAATGTCAACAATGGGAGGCAGAAAAACTGGTTTTTGGTGACTTTTGCATGTTGACAGCACTTTTGCGCCAAACCACCCAATGGAGACATAACCTAATATTCAGCCTGTTTCTCTTTTCTTAATCACTTCCCATTACTCCTAGTTACACTTCCTCCCCTGGTTTAAGCCCTTTCAAGCTGAATGTAAAAGTTAGGTCTGCAAGGTCACTGCAGACAGATTTCTTCAAAAAGGGAAGTCAGAACTTGTGAAAGAGGACTCCCAGGAAGCTTTGAAAAGAATGCACTCACAAGAAAGATCACCTTGTTGTGTGACAATACTAAGTTATTGGAAAATGATTGAGGCTTGTCACAATCCACATGTTAAATGAGAACATTAATAATACACAATAATAATTCAAACTATTGAATGACTATGATAGTGTGCTACCCTGGAGGGCATGCATGGTACAGCCCGAAGTGGCATGGAGATGCAATACTTCATATTATTGCTTTAGAAATTTATGGAAGGTTTCAACTGGTATTCAGCATCTGGTATTCTAAGAAACTCGATGTTCCAGAGGCAGCAAAGGTTGAAGAGGCAAGTTCAGTTGCATGGAATGTTATGCAATGGTTGTACAAGTTTGGATTAATAACTAATGTCCTTGTTAGGAGATGAAAACAAGTTGAAGAAAATCCTCAAGTGTTTCCAAAGAGGCTTCACAGATTATATTACAAGGTCATGAATTGACCAACACTAATCTGTTGTTGCTGTAGGTGATATGAGAAATGTAATAGCACACACGCTTTAATGGAGCTATAAATGAACTATTCAGACACATGTTTTCTTATCTCTCTCATACTCAGCTACAATTACATTTGAGCATTTTTTAAAAAATCTGTTCATGCGAGTCTCATGCCAGGTAATCATTTAACATTCCAAAACAATAATTAAGCAGATAAAACATTTACTCTTGGGCTTATCTATGGGGCTACTGACTGGTTTATTTGGCAGCTGTCACTCACATGCAAGGGGAATGCACATCTCCCTGGGCCATTTAACTCCTTCCCAATACATAAATCTTCTGTGGTCTTTCTCTCTGTGTTTCTCCATATACACACGTAATGGCCTATCTCTTCAGCTGGCAGAAACCAATTTACATTATCTGTTGATATGAAACTTAGTGAAGAGAATATACAGTGAAAAGCATACCGGGCACATTATCAGCACTGCTGCAAGTGCATAAGTTTTCACCTTGCTATTGGTAGTAAGAGTAAGATAAAACATTTATCAAGAGACATTTTTATTAATAAAATCTCCAAACCCAGAAGATGCAACACTTCAGCTCTGTAGGACACTTTGGTCAAAGACTAAAGAATTAGCACCTCTCCTATAAATTATATAATTGCCAATCATATCAGGCTTCAAATTTAAGTTAAAGACTGAATGATGTATGAAAAAGAACATGTTTCTCGCTTGGAGCTAGATCCTCAACTGCAGCTAAGCTAACGGTTGCAGTAGGGAATCCACTTTTCTGCCCTCCCAAACCAGGGACTGTCTTGGCCCCTGATATAAACAGAGCAGCCTAAATTAATCCCATTAGAAGACTGCCATAGGGAACACTTCACCATTCGGAGGCCATGGGAACAGATGCTTCAGCCTCACTCTTTATTTATACTATATTTAGTTATGAATATCATTGGGGGATAGATAATATAGGCTGTGTCCATGGTGCTCTTTGTTGCAGCTACTTACCTTGACACTGCCTATGTTTTAGAAGAACCAGTCTAATTATATATTTTCATGTGCTACCTATTTAGGATAATTTTAAACTACACCTCTGAGGCTACATCAAGACTGCAAGCCTCTTTCGAAAGAGGCTTTTTCAAAAGATGCTTTCGAAAAAGCCTCTTTCGAAAAAGAGCATCTCGACTACAACCAGTACTTTCGAAAAAGCAAGCCACTTTTTCAAAAGAGAGCACCTAGGAAACCTGCATGCTCTCTTTCAAAATAGCGCCTTTTTTTGAAAGGGAACTTTCAAAAAAAGGCATTATTCCTCATAAAACGAGGTTTTCCGCAGTCGAAAAAACTGCCGCATTCTCTCGATTTACTTTCAAAAGAATGCGGCACAGGAGATATTTAAGAGCAGATTAGATAGACATCTTTCAGGGATGATCTATATGGTGGTTGGTCCTGTCATGAGGGCAGGGATCTGGACTTGATGATCTCTGGAGGTCCCTTCCAGTTCTAGTATTCTTTGATTCTATGCGTATGAATGGATTGTAAAAGGACGCAAAGACCTTATACATTTAATCAAATGTGAGGTTGGCAGGGTAGATGTGTGTCAACGGGACATGTTGAAGCACTGCTGTCAGAGGCCAGAGTTAAGTTTGCGTGGGCACCCTCAATTTCCTAGTTTTCAGAGGATTGAGTTTTGCTCAACTCAGAATTCTGCAAGGGTATGACATACCATTAAGCAACCATAACTCAGTATTACCATGTTTTTTGCTATTCATTATAGATATATATTAGTACCTTTAATTCCAGAGCAGGACTACTCAACTTTGGAAGCCCCAGGAGCGACAATGATACTCACAGCACTGCCGAGAGCTGCAAATTAAGTGTGGTTGCATATACATGCAAATATATATGCAAATAGCTTCTTTCACACTGACAGGCCTGAATACAAAGATTAAGCCGCAGTGGCAGACCCAAATGTGGCCAGTGTAAGCCAGTCAGCAGCTCTCAGACTCTGCCCACAAAGCTAAGCAACCAGCACTTCTTACAATGCCCTGGTGCTCCCAGTACCTCCTCCCTCGGGGCTAGAAATGCTGACACCCTGTACACATCTATTCCAGCCAGCCTGTCCGCTTGCGTCTTTCAATGTTCACCCTTCCTGGGAGATGCCTCACTGTTGTGGAGAGTGTTCCCAGTGGAGGCCATGTTCAAAGTATCCCACCCATGGGCCATGTGTTGATCCCCGCGTAAACCCAAACCACACTGCAAGCCGCAAACAAATAGGCCGTGGGCCGCACGGGACCCAAGTGTTGAGTAGCCTGTTCTAGAGCATATGAAATGTGTTGCTAAATCTGTATCTAGAAGAAATATGGTAAGTTGCCTTTTGGGAAAAGGAACCAATGCATTTCCCAAGGGAAAGAGCAATTAACAGGAAAGATGACCACAATGGCCTAGTCATGTGGATGGTTTTGTTGGCTGTTACCTAAAGTGGTATGCAAAACAGTATATCTACCAAACTGCCATGCATGTTCAAAAGGGTTCTTTTGTTTTTTGAACTACTGCAAGTTAGCTGAAGGGAAGTTGAAAACCTGTCCGGTAATGTGAACCTCAGTAAATACAGATACAATGGCAAACTGTATGGAAGAAAACACAGCATAGGTGTATTCTAATATATTATAATAAAAATAAATATAATTGATCATGTCTAAATGCTAAATGGGCATTGGCTCCCCTAAATATCAAAAGGGCTTTACTTACACAGAAGGTATTACTGTAAACTTACACAGAAGGTATTACTGGGTGCATTTTTTCTTTATAACAGACAATGCAAATAGAAGTATCTAATCAAGCCAAGTTTGTTAGAGTCCTAGAATATGTAGGATATATTTTGCTTAACTCTTGTTACATTTCATTATCTACATTTCCTAACTTGAATAAAATTGGTCCTAAGTTATACTGAAAATCATTTGAAACTATTTACTATTATCTTGGGACAAGTTCTGAGAACACTTCTCTGACAGAACAAAAAGAGTTCTTGTGATTCTGCTGAGTTTGCACATAGACTGAGATCACTAGCACTTGGCCAAAGGGGGATGTGAGTTAAAACTTGAGAGGAGTGGTTGACAAAGGAGATTTTAAATACTCATGGGGAATGGAAGAAATAGTTTAACAAACTGAGAAGGCAAGCAAGGGTATGTTTTTAAAAATCAAATGGCTGGTACTTCATAT
Organism: Pelochelys cantorii; assembly: GCA_032595735.1. Lineage (NCBI taxonomy): Eukaryota > Metazoa > Chordata > Testudines > Trionychidae > Pelochelys > Pelochelys cantorii. The sequence continues at coordinate 137,787,580 of CM064326.1, read as the reverse complement.
ACCCAATGGACTGAGCTGACAGATGTGCCAGACACAGCCTTAGGCTGTGAGAAGGAAATGAACCTTTTCTGCCATGCTGTAGGTAATACTTTTGTAGTTTGCAACCTGAGCTTTGTGGATGCTTAGTAAGCTTATTCATGGTGTTAGATTTAAATTCAGAAAGGGACCACTGTGCTCTTTTAATCTGATCTCCTGCATAACACAGCTCATAGCATTCACATGATAATTTATGCATCAAGCACTTTTCTGGTTGAGTTAGAACAGTGGTGGGAGATAACCAGACTATGGGCTGGATGCAGTTGCTGCTGGCACATTATTTACCTGCACCTCTGCAGGTACGGCTGCTTGAAGTTCCCATTCTCCGCAGATCGCCGCTTCTGGTCAATGGGAGCTGTGGGAAGAGGCACAGACAGGGACACGGCTTCCCGAAGCTCCTTTTTGGCTGGAAACAGCAATCTGAAGCCAAGGGGAGCTTCAAGTAGCCATAGTTGTGGAAGCATAGGTAAATAAAGTGCCAGTGCATCCAGCTTATTGCCCACCCCTCAGTAAGAGCATATATTTTAGAAAGACACAAGACTTCAAGTGATGAAAAAGCTATCATGACTCTAGAAAAGTTGTTCCTCTGGTTAATTTCTTTCACTACTAAATGTGTGTATCTTATTTCCAGCCTGAAATTGTGTAGCGTCATCTTCCATAAGTGATCGTCAAAAAATGAGCTCTCCTCCCACCATCCTCTTAACCTCCAGGTCATGTGTACCTTTGTCTTCACTTGCTTTTTGGCATTATAATTTTTGATGTCCTTCTCTTTACCTTTTCCAATTCCCATATATCTTTTTTTGAAATGGGTCGACTAGATCTGCAGTCAGTATTCAAGCTGTGGGAGTACCCCACTGACTTATATAGAGGCAATATGATATTTCCTGTTTTATTACCCATTCTTTTCTAATGAGTCCCAATATTCTGTTAACCTTTTTAACAGACTGCTGCTGCACACAGAGTGGTGTTCTCAGATTCTCAGAGAACTATCTACAATGACTCCAACTTCGCTCTCATGAATGCTAACAGCTAATTTAAACCCCATCATTTTATATGTATAGCAGGGATTATATTTTCCAAAGTGCATTACTTTGCATTTATCAACATTGAATTTCATCTGCCCTTTTGTTATGCAGTCACCCAGTTTTATGAGATCCCTTTGTAGCTCATTGCAGTCTGCTTTGGAGTTCACTCTCTTGAGTAGTTTTGTGTCATCTGTAAATTTTGCAACTTCACTGTGTACCCCTTTTTCCAAATCTTTTATGAACATGTTGAATAGAACCCAATATGAACCCCTGTGAGACACCCCTCTCCATTTTGAAAACTGACCATTTATTCCTACCCTTTGTTTCCTATAACTAGTTACTGATCCATGAGAGGACCTTCCCCTCTCTTCCCATGAGAGCTCACAATGCTTAAGAGTCTTGGGTGAGGGACCTAGACAAAGGTTTTCTGAAAATCTAAGTAGACTATATCCACTGAATCACCTTTGTCCACATGTTTATTGACCCCCCCCTCAGAGAATTCTAGTAGATTGGTGAGGCATGATTTGTTTACAAAAGCCATGTTGACTTTTCCCCAGCGAGTTGTGTTTAACTATGTGTCTGAAAATTCCGTTCTTTACTATAGTTTCAAACAGTTTACCTGTCTCTGAAGTTAGTCTTACCAGCCTGTAATTGCCAGAATTACCTCTTGAACCTTTTTTAAAAGTTAGGGTCACATTAGCTATCCTCCAGAAGCTGATTTAAATGACAAGTTACAAACCACAATTATTAGTTTTACAATTTTACAATTAGGTTCCTTCAGAACTCTTGGGTGAATACCATCTGGTCTGTGTGACTTGTTAAGTTTATCAATTTATTCCAAAACTTACTCTAAAGACACCTCAATCTGGGACAGTTCCTCATATTTGTCACCTAAAAAGAATGGCTTAGGTTTGGTAATTTCCCTCACATCATTAGCCGTGAAGACCAATGCAAAGAATTAATTTAATAATCCACATGAAATGAGTGTTTGAGCTACTGAACACTTCAGATAACAATAAAAGGAAATGAATACAAATATAATTTAATAGGCTGTGGATAATTGTCTTCCAAAAGGAAATCTCTTCAAAGAATGTTAAGGATGGAAAGGGAAGCAATCAAAAGTCAAATGCTCATCCTTTTCAACTACCTAATCATACTGTTTTAAATTTAGGACCACTGCCTCACACAATGTACAGATTAAACAGAGAAGGAAGCTATTCAATTTCAATAGATTTTTATTCTCAAGGTTACTGCATGCCATCAATAAGAATGAGGCAGGGGTCCTTTCAAACTTCCGACTCATTTACTAACCTGAGCAAAGAGGTAGGAGTCCTGTAGAAAAAAGAGTATCCTAATTAAGTCTCTATCATAAAGCACATATGAAAATTCACACTCACAAGCTTAATTTGGTGTTTTCAGTTGTTTTGGGGTGCATCTACACTGCACCGTTACTTGAAATAAGATACATAATTCGCATAGCTCAAATTGCATACCTTATTTTGATGCTATTTCAAAATAGCTTATTTCGTCATTTGGCGCTGTCTAAATACTGTATGCAGTATTCAAGATATGGTATACCATGCATTTATATAGAGGTAATAAAATATTCTCTGTCTTATTCTCTATCCTTTTTAAAATGATTCCTAATATTCTATTTGCTTTTTTGACTGCTGCTGCATATTGAGTGGATGTTTTCAGAGAGCTATCCACAATGACTCCAAGAGCTCTCTCGAGTAGTTGTAGCTAAATTAGTCGCCATCATATTGTATGTATAGTTGGGATTATTTTTTCCAATGTGTATTACTTTATATTTATCAACATTTAGTTTCATTTGCCATTTTGTTGCCCAAGCACTTAGTTTTGGGAGATCTTTCTTAAGCTCTTCACAGTCTGCTTTGATCTTAGCTATCTTGAGCAGTTCAGTATCATCTGCAAAATTTGTCACCTCACCTATTACCCCTTTCTCCAGATCATTTACAAATAGGTTGAATAGGATTTGTCCCAATACAGACCCTTGGTGGGGGAACACCACTAGTTGCCTCTCTCCATTCTGAATACCTACCATTTATTGTTACCCTTTGTTTCCTGTCTTTTAACCAGGTCTCAGTCCATGAAAGGACCTTCCCTCTTATCCCATGACAACTTACTTTACTTAAGAGGGACCTTGTCAAAGTCTTTTCTGGAAATCTAAGTACACTATATCCACTGGATCCTCCTTGTCCACGTGCTTGTTGACCCCCCCATAAAGAACTCTAGTAGGCAGGTAAGGCATGATTTCCCTTTATAGAAACCATGTTGACTTTTCCCCCACAAATTATGTTCATCGATGTGTCTGACAATTTTATTCTTTACTATAGTTTCAACTGATTTGCCCGGTACTGACATTAGACTTATCGGTCTGTAATTTGCCAGGATCACCTCTAGAGCCCTTTTAAAATATTGGCGTCATGTTAGCTATCTTCCAGTAATTAGACACAGAAGCTGATTTAAAGGATAGATTACAAACCACGGTTAATAGTTCCACAATTTCACATTTGAGCTCTTTCAGAACTGTTGGGTAAATATTATCTGGTCCCGGTTACTTGTTGTTAAGTTTATCAATTTGTTCCAAAACCTCCTCTAATGACACCTCAATCTGGTACAATTCCTCAGATTTGTCACCTAAAAAAATGATTCAGGTTTGGGAATCTCCCTAACATCTTCAGCCATGAAGACAGAAGCAAAGAATTCACTTAGTTTCTCCGCAATGACCTTATCGTCTTTGAGTGCTCCTTTAGCATCTCAATTGTGCAGTGGCCCCACTGGTTGTTTAGCCAGCTTCCTGTTTCTGATGTACTTAAAAAAACCTTTTTCTATTACTTTGAGTTTTTGGCTAGCTGTTCTTCAGACTCCTTTTTGGCTTTTCTTATTATATGTTTAAACTTAACTTGACAGAATTTATGCTCCTTTCTATTTTCCTCACTTGAATTTAACTTCCAATTTTTAAATGATGCCTTTTCATTTCTCATTGCTTCTTTTACTTGGTTGTTAAGCCACAGTGGAACTTTTCTGGTTTTCTTACTGTGTTTTTAAATTTGGGATATACATTTAAGTTGGGCCTCTATTATGGTGTCTTTGAAAAGTTTTCATGCAGCTTGCAGGAATTTTACTTTTGGCACTGTACCTTTTAATTTTAATGGCACTTGTAAAGTTGATAGCCTCTTCTCTGTCAGCCTTGTGACAATATCCTGAAGTGTGCTAGCATCAAGCAGGTACATGTTTTATAACTCTTTCTTAAACAACACAATATATTTTATCAGTTCCCTAAGTGCTGATTACTTTGTGACACACTGTACCAGACTAGCCAACATCAATCACATCCCTCCACCACATCTGACATATCATCCCACCAGGGAAATGCATCAAAGCTGATTTTACCATTTGCTCTACCTTGGAAACATGGAAAAAACAGTTTTCCTGACATTTCAAGCAGAGAAATGACCAGAACAGAGAAGCCCTCAGTATCTCAATCTTTGCGTGCATGAAAACAAACTATGGCCGTTTCTTTGGCTTTTAATTTTTTTACTGAGAATTCATGTTTGGAAGGTCTTACTATATTTTCAGTAAGAGAGGGGGACATCCCCAGCTTTCTATTTTTTGAGAAATTATATTCCAAGGATTATGATACATATTATTATCCTAGTAACTTTTCCTTCAAAAATAAATCAAACATCACAACAATCTGTTTCCTTCCCAACTCCAGGCTAGTACAGAGTTTGCCTTTTGCTAAAAGGATACTTGCAGAGCAGGGAGGTACTACAGGTCCACCTGAGAACAAACTGCATATTTCCAAGCAGCTTTTTGCAATACCTTGCTGCAATTTCAGGATACAAAACATTATTTTGCAGTGACTCACAAGAAAAATGCATGAAGTGGGACTAAAGTACTCTAAGGGTGCATCTACACAGCACCCTTCCCTTGAAATAACTTATTTTGAAATTTGGCGCGGTCTAGACAGCACCAAATTTCAAAATAAAGTGCTATTTTGACAAATCCTTTAACTGAGGGTTACAGGGATGCCAGAACTGCGCACCCATTATTTCAAAATATATTTAGAAATAAGGGGCACATTTAAAGATACAGAACTGCTATTTCAGGATATGTCCAGTATCTCAAAATAGCTCTGCTGTCTAGACGTAGCCTATTTGATTCCATTTTATACTTGCCTCAGATTCCTTCTTTTGTATCTTTTTCTGGTCTTCGTAGACGCTGACACTGAGCCTGAACTTTGTAAAACTTTGCTTGTCAGGTAATGTGTATTACTGGATAACTGTCGTTCAAATTATGCCAAGGTCTCCAATAAATATGACTGTTGTGTTCCTGCTAATTGTGTTTCTGATTCTTCTCATCAAACTAGCAAGCAATTTAGCATAATTAGCTGTCTCTGCTCAACAGAGAGTGAGGAGTGGACTAACCTGTGTGTAGAAGGTCAGTAGAGGGAGGTACTGGCAGAGCTGGCTGTTTATCATTCAGAATCATTAATTCACTCATAGGCAGATTCAGCCCGACAAGGCAAGCTAGGTAGTCACCTAGGGTGTCAGTCTTTAAGGGGGGCCAAATTAGATGGGAGTGAATTAGATGGAAGAGATATGTCTTATAAATGAAAGTATCAAATATTGTACTTGTAAAGGAGTGCATCATTGCCAAGTCAGAAGCTGAGTTATATTGTTTATTTCCCATTGTGGAACATGGCTGTGTGTGTACATTCAGGTAAAATGTGTCATGGCAGTGCTTCAAAAGAGCGGTGCCTGGGTTTGTTGCCTGGGAACAAGGTCTGGCAGTTAGGTCATTCTCAATAGCCAATCATGCAGTTGAGTGAGTGTTGCTTGCCACTTACTGAAGGCTGGTCAGCAACCCCCAACATGTGTTCTGACATGTTGTGAGCCGTGAGCCTGAGGATGCTGTGCCTACAAAGAATTTGTATGGCGTTGGACTTGAAAAATTTGGTAAGAAGTTTTAACAAGATTGTAAAAGGAGATTCACAAGTATTTGTAAGATTAAGGTTGAGTATTTATTGTAGACTATTACTGTTAAAGAGTAAAGCCTTTAAGTGAACATTGTAATGATTAAATAAGTTTAAAGTGTACCAGATTTATGTTACTATGATGTCATCGCATGTGTAGTAACTCACTAGAAAAGGTTTCAATAGATAGACAGCTACATGCTCTATTGTCCCATAGCATTACAATTTCATAATTTTGATTAACTTATGTTTTAATTTAATATGAATAGTATTCTACTTTAGTGCCCTTGATCTCTTGACTCTTCCAGTTTGTTACTAGTGTGGAGTGTAGCATTTAAAAGTTAAAACTGATAAAGAACCTTCGTTCTTCCATGCTGAAAGAGAGATTTGTTGGATGGGTCACCAACTTGACAGAATATGAAACAGCTTCAAAACTTTGTCCCAAACAACTTATTGCCCAATCTGGACACATCTACATTGCAGGGCTAAAGCCAAAATAAGCTACACAACTTAAGCTACATAATTGACATAGATCAAGTAGAAATAGCTTATTTCAGCTTTTGGGGCTGTCTACACAGCAGAAAGTCCGAGTTAGAGCACTCTTCCTCTGACTTCCTTTACTCTTCATAAAATGAGAGTTACAGGAGTCAGCGTAAGAAGTCTTCTAGCTTGACATGTCAAAACAACTGCTTGCTGTGTAGAGGCGCTCTATAGTATTTCGGAATAATGTCAGCTATTCTGCGTAGACATAGCCTTTGTGAGAGCAAAAGCACAAAAAGCAAAGTTTTAAATGTTTACACAAATTGATGTCTCAGTGCAAAAGGGTTACAACTCAAAACCAGACTTCATTCAGTATCAAAGGATAAAGATGTTTAGTCTCCTGAAATTTCATAAAAAGAAAAGTTTGGGATTTTGGAATTATATAAAACTTTTCAGTGAAAAGTATTGCACTGATTATCCAGAAAAAATATTTTCCCTGATAAATAATAGTTACCCATAAGTCTTGTATTCTATACTATATCAGAACAGATACTCAGCCCCTGCACATTGAAGGTTTTCTAATCTTTTATTTTGTTACAGATATGTCTGTGCTTTACCATTACCCTAGGACCTGATCGATACTAGTGAGTGCTGTTGGTAACTTGCAAGGCAGCCATGCAATGCTTGCTGGTGAAGTAATAGTTCAGAATTTCCTGCCTGGTTTCAGACTCATAAAATGTTCCTAAATGTCCTCACAGAACATTCCTATGGTCAACTTCCCTTTGGTATAAGACAAACTCAATACAAACCAATTAAAATAAATTAAAAAAAGATTACAGAACCCTCATTGCTCTGGAGAGGTGTAATTGGAGACGTGCCTTCTGATGGATATGGTATCTTAAGAGGGAAACAATTACCAGTAAGCAAACCTCATAGCTATGGGAATACATCCCCTCTCTTTGGGCTTTATCCAAAGTTCACTGGTCAATAGTAACCTGTCAATAAGTCATGGTACAGATCCTTAAAGTACAGGAAGCCCAGGGAAGGCAATCCTTCTCTTTAAAATTGAAAATACGAGCAGATCCTCCAAACACAAATCCCCACAAAAACTAAAAGCTGAACAAATGGCCATGCCTGATTATCAAGCCTGTGAAGATTTTGACACTGAAGGCTTAACCTATATCTGTTCCCAGATAATTTCTCTGCTTGACATTTCAGGAACAATGTCCCCCCCCCCCCATGTTTCCAGGGTAGCATACTTCATCTGTAAAATAAGCTTTTATGGATGTCCCTGGCAGGGGTGTGTGTCAGATGAGGTGAAAGTATATGACTCGTGTTGCCGAGAGTGGTGTGATGTGTCACAAAGCAATCAGCACCAAAGAAACAGATGAAATGCTTTATTCTTTAGGCTATAGTTACACAACATGTTCTTGTTGATGTTGATGAGCTTCCGTTGGTCTTATAAGGATGACAGAAAAGAGACTTTACCAACTTGAGAAGTGCCCTATTACCTTAGGAATGCTTTGCCAAGAGTATTTGAGGACCATGTGCATGGACTCATGTGCATAATAAGACAAGCACTTACACTTGCATAGTTGAGAATTACTAAGAAGGCATATCCATGCTGATGGCCCGATATTAGTCATGATGACCAAGGTGGGAGAATAGGAGTTTTGTGGTTTCATGGGAATCCTTTGTTGACATTCAATCACACAACTGGAGAAGACTTGGTGTTTTCTGTTTTGTGTACAGGTCATTCTGCTCCAGATTCTGCTAAATAATTCCTGCCACTGCTGACATTTACATCATAGAACTAGCAAAGGTCCCACTGAACAGTGGTGTTGAGGAAGGATTGTCTAATGGTAGCCTGGGATGCTAGCCTGGGAAACAGAAGACCCGAGTCCATGTCTCTGCTCTACCTCAGACTTGCTGTGTGATCTTGGGCAAATCATCTGGTCTCTCTGCGCAGGATCCACAAAGGGACTTAGGCATTTTGATGTGGATTTCTGTAGTCACTAGGCCTGTGAGAGAGTGAGAATGATTCTAGTCCAGTGGTTAGGGCACCCATCCAGAAGGTGGAACAGCCAGGACTTTAGATCCCTGCTCTGATGATTATTTAAATATTTATTCAAAGTGGAACAGCTGCAACAGGAAATATTATGAGAGACCAATATCTAAATCAAGGGTGGGGAATCTCTGACCCACGGGCTACATGCACTTCATCAGGCTTAGCTGCTGGCGGGCTGCAGGACAGTTTGTTTACTGATTGTTTGCAAGCACAGAGCCCTGCAGCTCCCAGTTGATGTGGTTCAACATTCCCAGCCAATGGGAGCTGTGGGAAGTGATGGCCTGGCCTGCAGGTTCCCCACCAGTGTTCCCTCTAAGCAGTGTTCCCCCCACCCCTGATCTAAATAGTCCTGTGCTGAAAGCACTCTCCTGAGAGGGCAGAATTGAACTTAGATCTGCCACCTCACAGATGAGTGCTTTAACCACTGAGCTAAAAGCTATAGTGGGGATATCACCTTTGCCTTTTGAACTGGACCTGATTCTATCAGGGGCCTCTGAGCACACTTCCTGGATTGGACCCCACAGGTGAAATAGGCAGAGGAGCACCTACTTTCCCCACCTGTTTGTGGATTGCTCTGGGACTTAGGCAAGAGATAAATGCCTAGCATGAGGCAACAATATGTAGGCCCAAACACACAAACATAGGGACCAAGAGAACTTTTACTGAAAATATTTAGGCACCTACAGCAGGACTTGTTGTTATGGCACCTAAAAATGGGATTTCAGTGCTTAAATATGAATTTTAGGCACCTAAGTGGATCTGGGCCTTTGGACCTCAATTCCCTGTCTGTAAAATGGGGATAACATTTCCCCTCCTCACAGGGAGATAACCATTAAAAGATTGTTTAGTTCTCAGTGTGGTAATGGGGGCAATGTAATTACAATAGAAAGAAGAATACTGCTGAAGGCTTTTTTTTTGGGCCTTTTGGAAGGGACCAAATTATAGCTGGTGTCCACTGTTACAAAATCCACCTGACTTCCTTGGTGAGCAAACACTCAGTCTCCCTTACTCACTCCCTGCCCCACGGCAAATACACAAGCTGAATTATGTACAGGCCAAATATAGAAATCACATTTTACAGGAAACAAAACAGCCACATTTCTATCAATGTTCATGTAAACATAAATATTTTGTCATGTGGTGTTTGCCTCCCTCCTCCATCCTGGTTACAAGAAGGCCCTTTTGTTTATTGCTTATTCCCTGTCCGCCTTCTCCACAAGAACACTCAAACTTGGTGCTAAGTACTTATTGCAGGCTAAAAAGAAACTCTCTTGGGATTATCCTGGAGCAGCAAATCAGACAGATGGCTATAGCATGGCCAGAGTTCCAGAGTGATTTAAAGCTGCCAATATTTAAGGGCTCATTTGTAGCTTTGTCATAAGCCCTGTTTATTTTATTTTTTTTGTATTGCGGCAATAATTATAGGTGCTGGTAATGAGGAAGTACCTCATTCTGCTGGGTACTGTACGAACACAAAACAAATAGTCCCTGCCTCAAAGAGTTTACAATATAAGAGTTAGACAGGAAACAACTGGTGGGAAATAACAGGAAACAGTTGAACACATTGGTTCTCTGTCCCAGGAGCAGCTTTGGAACCGATTGTGAGTCAATCGGCTTATGGTTCCAATGTCTTTCCTTTAAGTGGAAGTAATCTACATCAGCCTTTGTACCTGGCACCAATGACTTCTTCTGGCATGCTGACATAGCACTCCTGACCAGAGAGAATGCACTATTTTTCAATCAGCTCTACTCACAGTACGTAATTCCTGGTTTCATAGAAGTCAGCAGCAAAACACTCACCTGTCTCTGTTGCTTATGTTATATCAAATTCCTACTTAACTCTCATAAAAGGCCATCCACCATGGTGTCCTAGCTAAGTAGATTTTATCAAATAAGGGAAGGGGGAGGCAAGATGAATACCTCCGCTGATTGGTGCGGAGAAGCACGTAATCGGACGGAGACTTCTCTTAGAGGAGAATCCATTGATAGAGATTCTCTAGGCTGTAGTGAGAAAGAGAGGAGGGGAGAGGACAAACAAGGGGCCAGAGCAGACAAACAACCATATACAAAGGAATCTAATACATCAGGAAAGGGCAGACAAATAAACAGTGGCAAATTTTTAAAGTGCTTCTACACAAATGCTAGAAGTTTGACTAATAAGATGGGTGACCTAGAGTACCTTGTATTAAAGGAGGAGATTGACATAATAGGCATCATTGAAACCTGGTGAAATGAGGAAAATCTATGGGACATAATCATAGTAGCATATAAAATATATCAGAAGGATAGAACAGGCTGTGTGGGTGGCGGAGTGGCACTATATGTGAAAGATAACGTAGAATCAAATGAAATAAAAATCTTAAATGAATCAACATGTTCAATAGAATCACTATGGATAGTAATTTCATGCTCCAATAATAAGAATATAGCAGTAGGGATATATTATCGACCACCTGACCAGGACAGTGATAGTGACGTTGAAATGCTAAGGGACATTAGAGAGGCTATCAAAATAAAAAACTCTATAATAATGGGGGATTTCAATTATCCCCATATTGACTGGGTACATGTCACCTCAGGAAGAGATGCAGAAATAAAATTTCTCAATAGCTTAACTGACTGCTTCTTGGAGCAGCTGGTACAGGAACCCACAAGGGGAGAGGCAATTCTCGAATTAGTCCTGAGTGGAATGCAGGATCAGGCCCAGGAGGTAACTATTACAGGACCGCTTGGGAATAGTGACCATAATATAACAACATTTAACATTCCTGTGGTGGGAAGAACACCTCAGCAGTACAGGACTCTGGCATTTAATTTCAAAAAGGGGAATTACACAAAAATGAGGAGGTTAGTTAAACAGAAATTAAAAGGCACAGTGACAAGAGCCAAATCCCTGCAAGCTGCATGGAAACTTTTTGAAGACACCATAATAGAGGCCCAACTTAAATGTATACCCCAAATTAAAAAACATAGTAAGAGACCTAAAAAAGAGTCACCATGGCTTAACCACCACGTAAAAGAAGCAGTGAGGGACAAAAAGGCATCTTTCAAAAAATGGAAGTCCTATCCCAGTGAGATAAATACTGTCAAATCAAGTGTAAAACTGTAATAAGAAAAGCAAAAAAAGATTTTGAGGAACAGCTAGCCAAAAACTCAAAAAACAATAGCAAAATGTTTTTTAAGTACATTAGAAGCAGGAAACCTGCTAAAAAACCTGTGGGTCCCCTAGACAATTGAGATACAAAAGGAGCAATCAAGGACAATAAAGCCATTGCGGAGAAGATAAATGATTTCTTTGCATCAGTCCTCACGGCTGAGGATGTTGGGGAGATTCCCAAACCTGCACCGTCCATTGTGGGAGATGAATCTGAGGAACTGTCCTGGATTGAAGTGTCATTAGAGGAGGTTTTGGAACAAATAGAAAAACTTAACGTGAACAAATCTCCGGGACCGGATGGCATTCATCCAAGGGTTCTAAAAGAACTCAAATGGGAAATTGCAGAACTGTTAACTGTGGTTTGTAATCTATCCCTTAAATTGGTTTCTGTACCTACTGACTGGAAGGTAGCTAATGTGACACCAATATTTATAAAAAGGGCTCTAGAGGTGATCCCAGCAATTACAGACCGGTAAGTCTAACGTCGGTACCGGGCAAATTAGTCAAAACAATAGTTAAGAATAAAATTGTTAGGCACGTAGAAGAACATAATTTGTTGGGCAAAAGTCAACATGGTTTCTGTAAAGGGAAATCATGTCTTACTAATCTATTAGAGTTCTCTGAAGGGGTTAACAAACATGTGGACAAGGGGGATCCAGTAGATATAGTATACTTAGATTTTCAGAAGGCCTTTGACAAAGTCTCTCACCAAAGGCTCTTGTGTAAATTACATTGTCATGGGATAAGAGGGAAGGTCCTTTCATGGACTGAGAACTGGTTAAAAGACAGGAAACAAAGGGTAGGAATAAATGGTAAATTTTCAGAATGGAAAGGGGTAACTAGTGGTGTCCCCCAAGGGTCAGTCCTGGGACCAATCCTGTTCAACTTATTCATAAATGATCTAGAGAAAGGGGCAAGCAGTGAGGTAGTAAAGTTTGCGGATGATACTAAACTGTTTAAGATAGTCAAGACAGAACCAGACTATGAAGAACTTCAAAAAGATCTCGCCAAACTGAGTGATTGGGCAACAAAATGGCAAATGAAGTTTAATGTGGATAAGTGTAAAGTAATGCACGTTGGAAAAAATAACCCCAACTATACATATAATATGATGGGGGCTAATTTGGCGACGACAAATCAGGAAAGAGATCTTGGAGTTATCGTGGATAGTGCTCTGAAAACATCCACATACTGTGCTGCGGCGGTCAAAAAGGCAAATAGAATGTTAGGAATTATTAAGAAAGGGATAGAAAATAAGACCCAGAATATCTTACTGCCCCTGTATAAAACTATGGTATGCCCACATCTTGAGTACTGTGTACAGATGTGGTCTCCTCACCTCAAAAAAGACATTTTGGCTTTCAAAAGGGTTCAGAAAAGGGCAACTAAAATGATCAGGGGTTTGGAACAGGTCCCATATGAGGAGAGGCTAAAGCGACTGGGACTTTTCAGTCTGGAAAAGAGGAGACTGAGGGGGGATATGACAGAGGTATATAAAATCATGAGTGGTATGGAGAGGGTGAATAAAGAAAAGTTATTCATTAGTTCCCATAATATAAGGACTAGAGGACACCAAATTAAATTAATGGGTAGCAGGTTTAAAACTAATAAGCGAAAGTTCTTCTTCACACAGCACATAGTCAACCTGTGGAACTCCTTGCCAGAGGAGGCTGTGAAGGCTAGAACTATAACAGAGTTTAAAGAGAAGCTAGATAAATTCATGGAGGTTAGGTCCATAAAAGGCTATTAGCCAGGGGGTAGGAATGGTGTCCCTGGCCTCTGTTTGTCAGAGGCTGGAGATGGATGGCATGAGACAAATTGCTTGATCATTGTCTTCGGTCCACTCCCTGCGGGGCACCTGGTGCTAGCCACTGTCATCAGACAGGCTACTGGGCTAGATGGACCTTTGGTCTGACCCAGTACGGCCATTCTTATGTTCTCTACCATGACATGGATGTTTCCTGAACAAAACTACACAGACATTTGGCATAATCAGCTTATCTGTTAAGGGATGTGTGCTGTATTCTAACCTAAACTGGTAAGTCTCAGAGGGGTTGCTGTGTTCGTCTGTAATTTAAAAATACTTGAAAAATGAGTGGTCTTCTAGCAGCTTGGAAACTAACAAAAATTTAGATATAGTATCATGAGCTTTCGTGGGCACACCTCACTTCTTCAGATGAGTATAGGTTGTGCCCATGAAAGCTCGTGATACTATCTATTGTTTTTGCTAATCTCTAAGGGTATGTCTACACATCAAAGTTAATTCAAAATAACAGCCGTTATTTCGAATTAACTTTAATAGTGTCTATACAGGCAAACCGTTATTTCAAAATAAAATTGAAATAGCGGGGCGCTTAATTCGAATTAGTTAAACTTCATTCTATGAGGAATAACACCAAATTCAAAATAGCTAATTTGAAATAAGTGCTATGTAGACGCTTATTTTGAAATAGGGGGCCTCCAGCCCCTCCCAGTTTCCCCTGGTGGACACTCTGGGACAAACCAGGAAAACTCCTCTCCTCTCCCCCAGCACCGGAGCCCTTAAAGGGGTAGACTCTGGCCACAGTGCACATGTCAGATCCAGGACTGCCAGCAGTCGCTGCCCCGACCCAGTGGCCCCAGGATGAGCTGGGCAGCCAGTGCCAGCCAGCTGTCCCCTGCCCAGTCCCCCAGCTCCCAGGGGCCAGCCAGGGGCCAGAGACGGCAGGCACCCTCCTGGACTAGTGCAGAGATCATGGACCTTACTGAGGTTTGGGGGGAGGCCTCTAATGTCCATGATCTCCGCACTAGATGGAGGAATGCCACCGTGTATGGCCGCATAGTTGCCACTATGGCCACCAAAGGCCACATGCACCCCCAAGAGCATGTGCGCATGAAAATTAAAGAGCTGCGGCAGGCGTACGCCAGGGCCACTCGGGGCAGCTTTTCAACAGGAGCAGACACCTGCCCCTATTTTGACACCCTGGACCGCATCATGGGGGGCAGGATGGTCCGTGCCACCCTGGGGGGCAGCGAACCGGGAGTGGAGGGCCCTGACCAGGGCACGGAGGAGGAGCTGCAGGAGCCGCCACGGAGGGTGCCACACCAACAGGACTCACGAGCTGTCCCAGCAGAGGAGTCACCAGGGTCGTCCGGGGAGGCCACACCAGGTAAGTGTGGGTAAACAGCAAAAATTAAGATGTTTGTACACCAATGCGAGGAGCCTAGGGAACAAAATGGAGGAACTAGAGCTATTGGTCCAGGAAGTGAAACCAGATATTATAGGAATAACAGAAACATGGTGGAATACTAGGCATGACTGGAGTACAGGTACTGAAGGGAATGTGCTGTTTAGGAAAGACAGAAATAAAGGTAAAGGTGGTGGAGTAGCACTGTATATCAATGATGAGGTACATTGTAAAGAAATAAAAAGTGATGGAATGGAGAAGACAGAATCTGTCTGGGCAAAAATCACATTGGGGAAGAAAACTATTAGATCCTCTCCTGGGATAGTGCTTGGGGTGTGCTATAGACCACCAGGATCTAATTTGGATATGGATAGAGACCTCTTTAATGTTTTTAATGACGTAAATACTAATGGAAACTGCGTAATCATGGGAGGTAGATTGGCAGAGGCCCTGGAGGTTTTTCACCTTCCTCTGTAGCATGGGGCATGGATCACTTGTTGGAGGATTCTCTGCATCTTGGGGTCCTTAAACCATTTGAGGACTTCAATATCTGAGATATAGGTGAGAGGATTATTCCAGGAGTGGGTGGGTGAGATTCTGTGGCCTGCATTGTGCAGGGGGTCAGACTAGATGATCATAATGGTCCCTTCTGACCTTAAAGTCTATGAGTCTATGAGTGCCATCCCTGACCCCTTCCTGGGGGGGGTGGGGAGGGAGACCAGGGACCACGCGCATGGGCCTTGCTTACCACGGATCACACAGCAACCTGTGCACATGTGAGCACGTGCCATGCCACCCCTGGGCAAGTGTCTCCAGCTGCGTGCCACACAGGGGCTGTGGCCTGATAGACACACATGTGTGTGAAGAGACCTGACATCCTCCTGACCCCAGCGCAGGACACAGCAGGATGCCCTCCCTTCACAAGCCCTCTCTACACAGAGGCAGGGGACATCTCCCCCCCCCCACCTCAGCTGCACTATACACAGCACAGGGGCATGGGTGTGGTCTCGGGGCAGCTCCCACTCCTGGGGATAGCCGGACATTCCAACCATGGCCTCTGTGCAAGCACAATGGCTCTGACAGTGCAGGGCAGGGTCATCCTCACCTCGCAGAGTGGGGCTGGGCTTCACCCACTGTGTCCCCAGGGAGAACTGACCACTTCTCTTGTTTCTCCACAGCCACACCAGCTGCGTGTGCAGGGCGCACCACACCACATGGGACATCCTCCCGCACCCGAGGGCTCAGCAGGTCCACCACAACACTGCAAGGGTACCGAGACCAGCAGCTGGGGGCCCTGCAAGCCCTGCACCGCACCATGGAGCAGTAGGTGCAAGATGAATGGGAGTTCCAGCAGAAGCTGCTTGCCCAGGGTCATGCCATCTGTGCCCATCTGCAGACACTGGTGCAGAGCATGCTGCCTCATGCTGTTCCAGAGCCTGCTGCCTCCCCAGCTCCCCTCTCCTCCTTCTCCCACTCCTTCTCCCCCTCCCGCCTCTCCTTCCTCAACCTCCACGCCCTCCTCCTCAATCTCCACACCCCCAACCTCAACCTCTGCCCCATCCCCCTGGGGACGCTGAGGCCCCCCCCCCACCCGCCGTGCTGGGAGACAGTTGGCCCAGTGAGACCCCCACCCCTGAGCTTCCCCTCCCCCTTGTTCCCCTTGCTTCCCCCTTCCAGCTCCCTCCTCCCATTTTTCCCCCTCCCCTCTCCCATCCTCTCTTCTCCCCTCTCCCGCTTCCTTTCCTCAGTCTCCCCAGAGTTTCATCCCGCCCCCAGTTTTGTTAAATAAAGAGAGTTTATATTTTTGAAAATACGTGTATTTTATTTGACATCAGGAAGGGGGGTTAGGGAGGGGTAAGTGGAAGGCAGGCAAGCAAACAGGGACACCTGAGAACCAGCTGCCCAGGGAGGGGGGGTGTCCCTTTAAGCACAGGCCTCAGACAAGAGCCACACAAAGACACTCCTTACCTGATGCCTGTTACCCCAAAAATATTCTCACTGGAGACCACTCAGGGTTACACTAGTATGGGTTTATTTCCACTGGGTAAAACTAAAGAAGATAGAGAGCTCGCTCTCACTCTCTCTCTCACACACACCCCTCCATTCATTCACTCCTGCCCTCAGGCACTCACACTTACACAGACATATGGGTTGCAGAAGGAGCCAAGGCATGTGGATCCTGGAGGGTCTGTCTGCTCATCATGGCTGGGGAAGCTGGTCAGGAGGAGAGACACTGGAGAGGAGCTTCTCAGGAGCAGGGGAAGGAAAAAGAGAGAGTCTCACATGTGCTCCTTCTCTTTATATAGTATCTGAATGGCTCCTGTGACTCATTCACCTCGTCATCAGGGAGAATGCCCAGACTTCCCTTTATCCAGCAAGGAGCATGCCCAGACTGTGATGACTCATTGAAATGTGCTCCATTGTTCCAAGCCTTCTTCAAACACATTCTCTCACACTCACTCTCTCTCCATTCATTCAGGGGAGAATGCATCTTAGGGAAAGTTACAAGCAAGGTGGCTGAGAGTTAAAGATTACACAAAGTTGCAGTTTACAGTAAATTTGAGAGTGACACAGATTACAAAGTTTGACAAAGATCACAATGAGTTGCAGTTTAAAACCTTAGACCCTACAGTTTGGTGTAGTTTCAGAAAATCCATGCATACAAATCAAGTAAGCTCAGGCGGAGGCTTTTTTAATGTCACAATGCCCTAACCCTGACCTGGTTCCGGCTGGCCTTAACTCCGAATCAGTGTCCACTCTGTGTGGATGCGGTATTTCGAAATAGCAAAATGCTATTTCGAAATGCATTTTGTGTGTAGATGCGTTATTTTGAAATAACTTATTTCGCATTAACTATTTCTAAATAAGATATTTCGAAATAACACTGTAGTGTAGACATACCCCACGGTGCTACAGGACCACTTGTTTTCCAAACTGGTAAGTGATGTATCTGTTATGTAGATCATGTAATTCCCAACTGATAAGAACACATTTTGGTGACACCGATGCAATAAGGAGTCAGCATAACCAAAGGCCACACTCAAAATTGCATTTTGAAAAAAATAAAAATAAAACCAAAAGAAAGTGCAAGCACCTATCATTTCATTTATTTAAATTGTTCCACTGTAAATCTTATTCCAGTTCGTAGAATGATAGTCTTTCAACTGTGATAATTGACTGTCTTTTTAATATCATCACTTTCAAACCAACTGCACTAAATTCATACTAATTACAGCTTTATGCTATGTTTGACAAAAAGAGAATATTTATACATATGCTAAAATAGTTGAAGAAAAATGAATTCACAGGTGGAATTCGATAACTATTAGCAGTTGAACTTGCTGTCTTGAGCACTTGTGACAAATCACATTACTGAAATGGACTTCTTAGCCTGCTTTGGCCTACAGCCATTGAAGTCATAAGCATTGACATCACAAATGGTCCCCACATTCAAGTATCACTTTTCCTGGCATTTGTATTGAATGTTTCAGGAAATTGAAAATGGTTATTCAATTTGAAATCTTTTCTAAAGTCCAGGCCACCATTCAAATTACAATTACCTATTAAGTTGAAGTCCCTTTTCCCCCCTCTTCTTTTAGGACTATGCTATGAAATGTCCTCATCATGTCAAAAGCCATGCCTCTTCAAAGGACAGGAGTATCTTGTGCTTGCTGAGCTATGATCTTCCATTACAATATTCAAGGACGCCAACTGATCACATGACTACATTTGTCTCTGTTGCTACCAACTGGTGCTGTCTTTGGTCATAGACAAGTTTATCTAATTGGTTTTTCAAGCTCCAATAGACTTAATACTCATCTAGAATCAAACTACTTTTGATATCTGCTGTCTGTAAGAACAGTTGCTATGTGTGACAGGGGAGAAGGGACATACCAAGTCACCATTAATCCCATTTATCACAGTCTTGTTTTCTCCTATTCTGCAAAACTTCCTCTTCTTCAGAAGTGTCAGCTGAAAGACTTTTTTCCAAGTCCCTTTTTCTCTTTTGGAAATCCTCTTTCAAGAAGTGAGAGAAGACTATGTATAGCTTACATACTATCTAAGGCTAGGTCTACACTAGGGGATAAGTTTGAGTTAAGATACATGATTCCAGCTACATTAATTACATAGCTGGAGTCTCAGTATCTTAAATTGTATTTTGGCATGCACACAGTGGGAGGTTGATGGGAGCACACTCTCCCTTCGACTTCCCTTACTCCTCATAGAAGCAGGACTACTGATGCCTAGGGGCGTGCCCTCTCAGTTTGAATTAGCGTGTCTTCACTAGACCCATTAATTCAAACCCCTGAAGATTGACTGTGGTGGCTTCAATCATCTCTGTAGTGTAGACAAGTCCTAAGAGTGACAGATTTTGCATCCAGTTTCCTGAATGATGGAGTCATTACACATTGTGTTAGAGAGGTTGCCAGTAGGATGGAAGGAGAGAAGACTATGAGATATAAAATATTTACTGAGTAACTTTCCATTATCAGCCAATGTAACTATTTCTAGTGCTGTAATAGCTGAAGAACAACATAATGGAGGGGAGTGAAACACAAGGGGATGATCTTCTTCCTCTCAACCTCTGTGATTAGGACAGAGTGAATTTTTTTTTTGGCTCGGTGACGGACTCCCAAAAAATTAGTTTGGGTCTAACTCACTTTTTTTTTTCATTGCATTTCTGAGTGTTTTATACCCCAATCTTTTCTGAAGAAAAATCCTAGCTAAATTTCAAAATGAAAAGTTAAAAATATTTTATTAAAAAACATTTTTGGAGAGGCAAAATGAATTACTAAATTCTATCCAAATCTGTGAACAGTTCAACACAACTTTTTTTTTTTTAGTATCAGTTCTTTATCTGACAAATTTCACGCAGCTCTGCTTGTAATACTAGAAGAATATCTGGACTCTGGACTCAAAGGAGCATGTGGGAGCACAGAGAAACTCCCTACCAGCAAAAAGAAAAGAAAAAAGAAAAAAGGGAGGGGCAGCTGAAGAAAGCCTGTGAACCCAGCTTGCCTGCTATATATGCAACCAGTGCCAGACATGGAGGGGGAAGAAAAGAAGAGAACCTGGCTTAGTTCAAGTTTCACTCAGTTCAGAGGGGGCTTTCTCTCTCTGTTTGAGGGGAGGCTTGCTACAAAGCAGACAGCAGCACTATGTGTACTTGACTGAGACAGACCTCTGAGGAGACTGGGGTCCCAGCAGTATGTGAACTTTGCTTTTTCTCTCTTAGGACATTGAGGGGCTGGGCCCCGACATCCACCTGACCCAAAGGGAACTCAGGCCACCAGCAGAACACCACAGAAGCCACCACAATTCATTTTACCCCCCAGTTCCTAGTGATTGCTGAATTTGTATGAATGAATTCCTACTGGGAGGCTACAAGGTAGCAAAAGTAATCCAGATCATTTACTGTTTGTGATGCATGTCAGAGAATTACCTGCATGGGGAATGTAACACAGAACTTAAGGACCAAATTCTGGTTTAACTGATCTCTGCAGAACCACACTGAAGTCAACAGGGTTGCCTGCGATGCCAGAGGTTTGAGCCAAAAATTTCACTCTGACATTCCTTAATAACAGGAGAGTGATTAAAAGATGGGCCTGCTATTAACTTACCAGTGACGTGTGTTTGTGTGTGTGCTATGATGTCTTTTTACTTCAGGTCAAACTTATTTGGTAGCATTCATGAATGCCAACTATTATGATAGGATCAAGGATAGGAAGTGATCTGGGCTGTTGTATCCTTTGATGGGATGGGATATTTTCATGATATAGTATTTTGCAGCACCTGAAGTGTGACACTGCTTCCACAATTCAGTGGAAGCACAATCTTAAGTCTGTAATTATTGCGTTCTGTTGCTGAAGAGTGGATGAGTTACCTTACCTCTCAGGCTGTCTTGTTGCATTTTCCCACAAATCCTGCCCTATTCTTGACATAACCCATTCCTCTTATGACTGTCAACTAGCATTACATCCTACAGCTTTTCTTGGACAGGTCTCATGATGGTGAATTGTTGTTAGTTTCAGAGGGTAGCTGTGTTAGTCTGAATCTGCAAAAGCAACGAGGAGTCCTGTGGCACTTATAGACTAACAGATTTATTGGAACATAAGCTTTCATGGGCCACTTCGTCAGATGACATGCAGTTTATGACGTGCTGCCCTCAATTTAATTTTTGTATATGCTTTATTAAATTGTAAGCAATCCCAGGGTTTTGGTACTAAAGTAAGACGTTTTGCCTTCAATAAAAGGAAGTTTGCTTCTTTATCAGACTATAATCTCAGCTCAGATGCAAATTGAAACATCCTAAATGTACAAACTAATTAGGTGGAAGATCTAATTAACAAAAATTAGAATATGTATGTTTCTAAAGACATCTACCCTAATGAGGTCTTTCAGGAGCCAGTTAGAAGAAACCACATATGGTACATGAAATAAGTATCCAGCTCATTAATTGTGCACAGATTAATTTTACAAATTAATTATATTTTTCCAATATTGTAGATATTATAAAAACCAAAAATACATCATTGCAGGTGTAAAATGTCTGAGAATGAGACAGGCATTAATCACACTAAATTGTATTAATTTTAAACAGTTTACCGTTGACTAACCTGTTTAGAGGTATAAGCTACACTATTAAAATTCAGTTTAATGTTGCATCACTGATTTTTATGTCCATTACATGTTAAAGGATTTTCATTAAGCAACTTTATAGGAACAGATTAATCATGTATATTTCTTCTCCTAGATTCATCGCTCAGTGAATTAGGTCTTTTAAACTTTTCCTTTTCTTCAGTGTCTACACCAGTTAGGTAGCCTGATTCCTTGTCCTCATTCACTCATTATACATCAAACAGCCATAAAACAGTTACAGGTTGAACCTCCCAAATCTGGGACTCTCTTGTCCAGCAACATCCATGGTCTGGCCGGGCCACAGATGTTGCTGGATCAAAGAGCCCTGGAGCAAGGATCAACGGGGCCAGGCAGTGGCCGGGGAGCTCCCCCCCACCTGGGGAACCCCCAGCTGCAGCAAAGCTGCAAACCCCTGGTGACAGCGGGGTGATGGGCACCCCCTGCTGAAGTGGGGCTGGCGGAGGCAGGTGGCTGGAATCCCTAGCTGCAGCAGGATGGCCCCAACCTGGGTGACTCTGAGGCAGTGGGTGGGCAGCAAAGTGGGGAGCCATGGCAGTCCAGCTTTAATGGGGTGGGCAGCAGGGCAGGGAGCCCCAGGGAGAGGAACCCAGGAGCAGGGCAGTCAGCAGGGGAACACTGACTTCCCCTGGTCTGGAAAAAACCTTCATCCGGGACCAGTCAGGTCCCAGAGTGCTGGACCAGGGAGGTCCAACTTGTATCATCACTGGGTTTGATTTTTAGCTTTCTTTGCTCAGGTCTTATTTGGCCTCTGAACCATAGCTGAAACTCAAGATATACATGTATATCGATGGATCCATACCACCCATCTGTTGCTACAGCAATCACCAGTGATTATAAGCACACTCACATCTCCAGTCAGAACATACGTGCAACCCTGTAGACTGAAAGGGAGTGGAAAGGCTCAACATTTCTCCCTCCGCCCACCTCTGCTTGTTTTTAATCCTGTAAAGCACTGGGGTTTTTTCCTGGCTTTGTTGGGGCCGGCCCTTACATTTGTTATGGTCAAGAGTGTACAATAGTGCTCAACTCTTTCTCTGGTTGTTAACATGTGGGGAAGGCAAGCTGCATTGTTCCCTAAACCAAATGCAGATGTGCATAGGAGGGTCTGCCTTCGAATGTTGGTGAAGGGAGGAAACAACCAGTTTCTCTGACATATTAATCTTTTTACATAATGGGGATGGCTTGTTAATGGGAATGGTTATGTTTCTCTTTCGTGGCAGAGTTTGAGGACTCCCCACATCATCATGAGCTGCTGTGACTCAAGTATTCATTTTTAAGTCTAAATGACAAGGAAACAAAAAAACTGGTCCTATTTCCTCCTTCTTAAGCGCTATTGTAATCCATGGGCACTGACACTCCGAGCACATTCAAGTGTCCCTGCAGTGAGATGGTGAGCTGCAGTTAATGTCGCTGGAGTGCAAGGCCATCTGACATACATCCAGAGCTTAGATCTGTGTCAAAACAGAAGTCTTGCCTTTAGAAGAGGACATTGAACTGGTTAATAAACTGATAACATAGGACTAAATTCAGACCCGATGCCCGTAGATAAAATTCCCACTGAAGTCTGCGGGAATTAATCCACTTCCACCAGAGCTTACGAGGCAACTGGCACTAAAAGATGCGTAAAACTTCAGCAATTTATTTTTATCGCTGAAAAATAGATGAGCATCCTCCCATTGCAGAAAACACTATATCAATTCACATGAGGCTATGCCCAATTGCTTATTATTTTAATTTATGCTGGCATAATTCACAGATGGTCTCTCGGAGTTGATGCACAGTAAGAATATTTTTCACTGCAAATTTATCCTGACAAATGATGTTAGACTATTAGTCTCAAGTCTAGCTGCTGGGCTTTCCAGCCAGGGACTCCAGTGTATTGTTATTTGACAAGTTGCAGGAGGAGTTAATGATGTTACCAGGAACGGGACAAACTCCACATCCCCTGACCAATCAATCTGTTCTCAGAGACCGAGTCTAATGAGTGCTGTTCCTAATGCTGCTCCTCTCGAGACACAAATACTACATTGGACACTGGGAGCAGACTTACAGATGCCACTATCTCTGGAACACTCCCTCTGGCTTCACTAGCTCCTGCATAGCCAGTAGCTTGGCAGTAAAAACAAAAGGCCAGGAGCTGTATAAGTTTGGATTTGAAACTCCCCTCTCTCTCCTTGAAGAGCTCAGGTGCTCCCATGACCCTCCCATCCCTCTGGGATACAGGAAGGAGAATCACAGTTCTCACTGACAAAAAAGAAATGAGCCTGGGGCTTGTTGCACGGACAGTCCTGGAAATATGAACCAGCTGCTGGAAAACAAGTTACGGGGCTCTATTGCATCTGCAGAAAGGGGAGGGCTACCCCTTTACCACACACATTCAATGTAGAATGAAAATGGCAAGTTTTGGGGTGTAGCCCAAAGAGTAAACTCACTCATCATCCTCAATGTCCCCAGGCTGTGTTAGGTCAGTAGCTAGAGATGCAGCAAGCATGAGGTGTTCGAAGAGATTGCACTTGATTATACACACTGGGAGGCCAGGACTGTACCCTTCAGCTCTCCTGGTAGCCTTGGTGCCAGAACAAGAAGTAGCTCTTGCATTTTAACACATTCAAGTGTCCCATTGATATATGTCCTTCCTGAAATTTCAACCTCCTTTCCCATTTCCAGTTACCATATTACAAGCTGGCCATGTGCACAGTGCTGCACAGGAATCAATTGTGTGGGATGGAAGAAGGCAACAAATTCACAGGCCTGGCCAATCTGCTTATTAACATCCTTAACCCACTTCGAGGATGGGACTGAGCTGATGTCATGTGCCATGGGAAGCCCCTCGTGTCTTCTAGCAGTATCATGAGGACCACATGCAAGAGGCACCACGTAGTCCCTGCACTGTCCCCCTCTGCCAACTGCCCCAGCAGTGCCTGAGGAGGAGGGGGAAGAGGAGGAGGAGCCTAGCTGCAGCTATATAGCTTGGGATTCTTGCAGCCCATCTCTCACTATTAGTGCCTTCTTCTCCAGCTGCAGCCTGGAGTTTAAAGAATCAGTGCTGGGAGGGAATGTGGATGGAGCCTGCTGTCTCACCATAGAAGCAGGCCTGTGTGCAGGGGTGGGTGTGAAGGGTGCGAGCTCCTGACACACTAGCATTCAGTCAGGCTCTCTCATCCCTTGGAACCACCCATGCTTTCTGCCAGCTTCTATGTTTTCCCCTTTAGGGAGAAGATGCCCACCCTCAATTTATGTGATCATCTCAGATTCAAAATTCAGCTTCAGACACATTCTGAAAACTGCAAGCCATCCCACCCTTACTGCTTGGTGATTACTCTGCTTAACCACTCCTATCCCATGGGTTGTAGGGAGCAGCCATTCCCCCACCTAAAGAGAAAAGATAAGTAGCTTTTCATCTCCCTCTATGCTGCCCAACCTCCACCTGTCCGCTGCCTTCACTTGCTGCCCCACAATAGACTAAGTTATTTCTTTCCCTTTCCTCTGACAGCCTTAGGGTTGCCAACCCACGAGGACTGGCTTGGAGTCTCAGCAACTGAAATTTAATCTTTAATTAAAGATTGTCAAGTGAAGAAGCCTCCAGGAATATATCCAACCAAAATTGGTATCTCTACCTTCTACTCATTAAGTTCCTCCTCTCTGCTAAGGCATCTTCCCTTGCCACTTCTGTCGTTGTCCCCTTCCCCACTATTCTCCACACTCCCCTGCATTCCTTCCTCAGTCTCCTCCCTGCTTCCCACATTACTATGGACCTGCTGCAGTGTTTCTGCTTCCCTCAGTCATCCACACATTTCAGTCTTTCTTGTCAACACCAAATCTCAAAGTACCCCTCTGTCTGGCTTTTGTCCCTCACAATCCTGCCTCCTTATGGCATCTAATCTAGTTTCTTCACCAAGAATGGCTGCCATCTTCCTGAGGACAGCCTGACTTCAAGCTTATTCACAACATTGTGAGTTGGTGGCCATCTTACCCGGCACATCTTCACTTCCACAAGTAGGTAGTGTAGGGTAATACTGGCCATCATAGCTGGCTTCAGCTCCACTGACAGACAGGGGCACTGACATTTGACTAGTGGAACTTCTGAGAGATTGAAATGCTGGGCCTATCCTTATCTGTACAGCGAGAGCAAGTTCTGGAAGGTAGCGTTTGTGCTGGTGGTTTCAGGGAGCTTAGTTACAGCAGGCACAGACAAGCCTACTTCACTTTCAGGGCATATGGTAGTGAGGAGCCTCAAAGCACTGTGTGCCCCTGGGGAGAGTCCGGATATTTTTTAATTCATTCCTCAGCAATTCATGTGATGGCTTATGCAAATTTGCTGTCAAGGTTCCCTTGCCATATAAGAGAAGTAAGATTTCCCCAAAAATGAACAAACCAGAAGATGGCACTCTTCCACAGAGCTTATCACAGAGACATGTTCCCTGCTGCTGCTGCTAATACAGTAGTCAAAGTAAATAACTTCTCTTCAAAAATGATAACGTTAGCTTTTCTGGTAAAATGATCTGCAAATGGACGTCTCAGAGTTCCAGAAGTCTTAGTGGAAAAATACCAGAGGAGTCTGAGGCCTTATCTTCCAATGCCAAAAATAGGAAAAAATTCTTCTGAGAGTGACTGACTCACTTCTTGGGTTAACTAGTGGAGCAGAAATAGCATTTCTCTTTATTGGCAAAGAATATCTTCAGTTGCTAGCTTCACTCAGAAGTTTAAGGTGCTATATTACTGTAGTATTCTGGCAAGTGTAAGCAGAATATAATACTTTAGACTGCCGTTTAATTCACAGATTCAGTGTTATGCTATGTACAAGGAGACTTAATCTGCCAACACAAGCATTTTTTGTGTTACAGCAACAACAAATGAAGAGTAACTGGAGCGGTAGGAGGCGGCCATAATAAGAGAAGACCATCTGCTCTGAGAGCAGAAGATCAGATGCTTCCACTGAAACAGATGGCTGTTGCTCCTCAAAAAGTAAATTGGAGATCTTTAACCAGTGCTCGGTATCTCTACCAACAAAGAGGAGTGAAAAGAGATTGTAACAAAATGAAGAGAAGATGAATGGAAGGTCAGTTAGGTGCTGAAAGCAACAGTAGGTAAAATGGAGAGTTCTAAATCTGAATGATATTGGAAAGAGACTCCATTTGTGTGTCACTAAAACCCACTCATGGAATTAACCCCCCATAATGCATAAGTATAGTATTTTACATCCTGGGGAATTAAACTTCCCAAGTTCTCCTAAGTTGGCTGTACTATGCACTTTACTCTCATGCAATGAAAGTAAGGGGGGGATATGATAGAAGTCTATCAAATCATGACTGGTGTGGAAAATGTGAATAAGAAAAATTTATTTACTTATTCCCAAATATAAGAACTAAGGGTCACCAAATGAAATTAATAGGCAGAAGGTTTAAAACAAACAAAAGGAAGTTTTTCTTTACTCTTAGTCAACCTCTGGAACTCCTTGCTAGAGGATTTGGTGAAGTCTAGGACTTTAACAGAGTTCAAAAAGAATTAGATAGATTAATGGAGGTTAGGTCCATCAATGACTATTAGCCAGGATGGGTAGGAATGGTGTCCCTAGCCTCTGTTTTTCTGGAGGTGGGTGAGAGGGGAGGGATTACATGAGGAATACCTGTTGTGTTCCCTTCCTCTGGGGCATCTGGTGTTGGCCACTGTTGGCAGACAGAATACTGGGCTGGATGGACCTTTAGTCTGACCCAGTATGGCCGTTCTTATGTTCTTAAGCACAATTTGACACAAAGGATTTACCAGTT
Source organism: Pelochelys cantorii (assembly GCA_032595735.1). Lineage (NCBI taxonomy): Eukaryota > Metazoa > Chordata > Testudines > Trionychidae > Pelochelys > Pelochelys cantorii. Next base: position 137,760,217 of record CM064326.1, on the reverse strand, counting down.
TAACATACATGCTTACAAACCAAGCATCCTCCTTCAGGCATTCCTAATACACCTACGGGATGCTGGTAAGCCAAATGCCTGCTCTGGCCCAGGCCCTGGGTGTTAGCTAAGAACAGACAGACTCATAGCTGGAAAACAAACCAGCTCACCTGTAGGTTAGTTTTGTTCAAAATAGGCATTGGTCTTATAAGAAGGTATTTAGTGCTTACACTCTGCGAAATGCTTGTCAATTACTGAGTGTGTTAATTTCACTTGTAACATCTATATGCCACACTGTAAGGAATATATACGTTTTATTTTATAACTTTGTAACGGGTCATAACTCACTGCCACAGCACCTCCTTCTGCTCACTCAGGGAATCAGTGCTCCAGCTTTGGAGTGTCTTCTGCTGGCCAAAGTCTTGCCTTCAGTTATCTGTTTTCTTCACTGGTTCAGGCCCCATGTCCCTTCCTGCACACAGTGCCCTTTCCTCACAGTGTTACCCTACAGCAATGCCTCTGCACCCTGTGGTCCTCCCCTCCCAGGAAACCCCAGCCCCCTATAGCCACCTTGCTTCAATGATCCACTGCCAGTCATCATCTAGCCCCTGCCTCAGGACAAACTGCAGTCTGAAATAGCCTCTCATCATTGGCAAGGGGGTGGACGTGCTGCCTTCTCCTGCCCTGGCTGCTTCCCTGCAGCCATTGGACCCTTAGGCCTTGCCTCAGGTACTGCAGCCTGGGAGTGGAGTCAGGCCAGAGCTCCCCGGTAGCTTCCCGTAGCTGGAGCAAGAGTGTCTGTTTCCCTCCTCTCCAGCAGCCCCTAATTATACAGCTCCAGCTGAGCTCTAATTGGCTGCTGGCTTCACAGCCCCATACCTCTCCCAGGGCTGCATTTAACCCTTGGTAGGGTAAGTGACAGGGCAGCTGCCCCATCATAAAGTTTAAAAGTGTTTCCTCTGAATATATGAACCCAGACATGAGAATTGTCCACCCCTCTCCACCCAGCTCCCTTCTCCCCACATTAAGGAACAATACAAAGAATTGGTGTGTGGTCCTATCTCACCTTGAAAATGTTATGTGCACCTCATGAACTGGAAAGCCACTGTAAATGATGAAAACGGGTCACAAGAAAATTTGTGACCCAAGTTTGTGACCCTGAGTTCTGGCCCAGGGACCCTAAAGCAGCAGCCACAGGCAGGGGTACTGCCACTCTCAATCTGGCAACTTTTCCCTGGACCACTTCACCAAAAAATCCCTCCCAGCATCTTTCCTTTCGTACCTACTCATTAGTCCTCAGCTCACGCCCACATAGCACTTCCTGTCTTTTGCCCTTTCCTTGCCTGGTGGAAGCCCTTTTAAAGCAGCACCACATGCCTTAATTGGCTGCAGGTGTCTAATTCACCCCAGGTGCCTGCCTTATTATGCTGCACTTAGACTTGTCTTTTTTTTTACCCAGGGAAGAGAAAGATGTTGACCCCAAGCTCCAGCATGTCTTCCCTCTATTAGTGTATGGCAGACAGCTGGTGTGGGTCTGTCACAATAGTTTATTACAGGATTGGCTACAGACATTGTCCTTGGTGTAAGATCTAGGGTACCAATTGATCTGGCGTAAATGGCTTGTCTCTTGGGGCTGGGAGCAACCTGAATATTTTATGAGTTTAGTGACTATCACTAAGCTCAGCTTGTGTGCAATGCAAGTTAGACTGGAGAGACTCAAGGAACTGACAGTGAGTGCATGGTAAGACTGTTGGAGTGATCCATGCATTTACATTTGTTACTGAGTTGGTGAAATCTAATTATAGAACATCCCACCAGCTTGGGGTATCTGTCCAATTTTTGATAATTTGCCCTGGGGGTAGGTACTCGTGTCATAAGTGTCTCTAGAGAGCATGACAAGCTAAATGATACAGGCTTGTTAACTATACATCATAGTAGTGTAGTGACATTCAGAATGACCAAAGGAGACCTAATTATACTTAAACTTCCAAAATCCACCAGCTACTTCTGTTCCCTCCACTTGCACAGCAGCCCATTCAGCATATTTAAGAGACTCTTCATATCAAATAATCAAGAGTTACAATCTAGAAAATGAACCGCATTGCAGAGAAAACATTTCTGCCAAATTAGAAACAAACATAATTTCTCATTTAATTGTAAATACACCGCATTTTCCAAATGAAACCATCTGCATCGTCGTGCTTAATTAGAGTACAATTTGTCAAAGAGGGGGGAAAAAAAGAAATCGACCAAGATTTATGGTTCCTTCATGTAGGTCAGCTTCCTACATTCCACTGTGAATCCCATCAAAAATAACTGTCTCAGTACTTTGGTCTCTGGCCTCCCAATCTTTCCCCACAGCCTATAAATGGGCACCCATTCATCAGCCTTATGCAGAGCCTTCTGTCCCCCACACTGTGACTTATGATATGGGAAACCTGGTTGCGACAATAAGGGGATGTATCATAACCCTAATTCCTGCTCAAGCACCAGTGTGGTCCTGAGCAATCAATTCTTTAGTACCTTTTGCAATAAACATTTCCGAGAAGGGCTGAAAAGTGCATGGGATTCCTGAGGATGGGTGAACAGTTCTGATGTTAATTAAAGAAGCCTTCAAATTGCTCTAGCTTGTATTAGAGTCAGGGCTGGGGCAGAGAATGAGGAAGTCAAAAACAGCTCCCTACTGCCTTCCCTATGATCAGCACTAATGAGTGTAGTAGAGAATATGACCCATAACTTTCAAGTTCTTGAATTTTTAATAGAACCTACTGTAATTTCTGTAACGGGCCTGTTAATGGTAGTATCTAATTAAGAACATATTAAAAGTGTGTAAGTTAATGGGATAAATCCATTAGATTCCCTTCTGTTAAAATTAACATTTCAAACATGTGTAAAGGACACTTTAATGAAACATCTCTAACAAGAGGATTGCACAAATGAGTAAGATACCTTTAAGACATCGAGGTAATTTTTGGAGTCACGTGCTCTGTCCCCATGTCGGTAATGCTCAATGCTGACAGACCTCATAGGGTGGTCATGCCTGAAAATTATATTTCATAGCTTGTCACAGATTAATAGAAAAATCATATTAATGCTGCGCACATTGAACTATTGATTCTCAAAGCTTACCCATGCTTTAGGAGGAAGGCAAGCTGGAAACAAAAATGAAGTGTTTTAAAAACAGAATTTTTAATCTGTACCTCAATTACATACCTCAGTGCATTCAGGCAACAGCAAAGGTGGGAGAGGTTCTCGAGTGCTCAGAGGAGTTAAATCGGTGTAAAGCTGTTGTCAGTGGAATCAGAATTTATCCTTGTACAGCTCTCCCACGGACATTGGAGAGTTGCTTGCAAAACGTTTCTGCCAGCTGAAGTCAGTAGCAACAAGGGCTAGCTTCACTATCTGGTGGAGGTGGGGTCCTCTTAACACTGCAAAACAGAACTGGCTCCAGCTCCCAGCCATTAATCTGAAAATGGAACAGAATCCCTGGGTACCACTACGAGGCAGTTGTACCCTCTTGCAAGCCTGGAGTCTGTGTATAACAAATGAGAACTTTTATTTCAAGGGAACCAGACAATAGTTTGGGAAAACACCACAACCATGCTCAAAAGACATGTGATCATAAGCAAAACACCCACCCCAGAGTGCGTTGAGTGGTGTCATTTGCCTCAGTTTCTCACCTTGCTGTGAGAAAGGCCAACAAGCAAACATACCTTTTACACACCACTTCCTTCTCCCTCTATTGCACCCAACTCGCAGATGCTGTCCTAGGCCAGCAATGGCCAAAAGATCAGAGACATGCACACATAAGTTTATCACCCATCTCAACTGTTGCTGCCACCACTGCACTACAACTGGTTCACAGTCACTGCCATTCCCTCAGTGTTGCTGCCGCCTACCTCTGCACCATCATTCACTACAAAGGTCATAGGCAGCTGCATCGTCACATTCTCTGCTGTCACCTACATCTCTATTGCCACCTTTGTAATGCCACATCTGGAGGTCCCACCCAGCTCTAAGTGATTTCAGCAGTGAGTGGAGGAACTTCACTGCTAGTGCAGGCTGTGCAATCTCTTTCCCTGAAACACTGTCCCACAGCAGGTGTGAGACTGAGCACTTAAACCTGCTTATCAGTGGTGTCAGCTCTAGCAATCACAATAAATCAAAAGGCTCTGGGTTGAGAGTATTTACATTTGTCTTTAAACAATAGAGAGGGGGAGACTCAGAGGGCATCTAAGATTCTGAGGCAGAGCTCACACCATCAGGCAGGAACACCTGTCCCCATCTCCTATTTCCTTTTTACTAGGATTTGGCATCCCTCCCCCTGCTTAGCAAGTGCAGTTCAGTTAAGGTTGATCCTCTCAATCAGGGCATGAGTAACTATTGTTCTGATGCCCTTTACTCATACAATAGGAATAACAATATTTCACTATCCCTGCATTCAGTACTAAAGAAATTTGTAACCTAATGCCAGCCAAAATTGATTACTTCGGCAACGTAGGTTAGTCAGCGGAGGCAGAGTAAATGTGTTCTTGTAAATACAGTCTGGTCCTAAAGACTTCCCCCCACTAGTTCATCACTAGATATCAGGGGAGAGTTTATACAGGCCCTGCTTACAGTTGCAAATTAAGGGCCCAATTCAAAAAGTACATAAGCCCATGCCTAAATCCAATTGAAAATAAGGGGACTTAAGATCATATTCTACATGTGCTCATTTTCTCTTCTAAATCAGAGCCAAAGCAGAGAATATGTGCCCCTAAGGGTTGGACACTCACCTAATATTTGAAGATGGGTGCATTGCAATAGGAAAACAAACTGGTATAAAGAGCAGATTTTCCTCTGTTAGTTCATTTGCATGGTCAGAGCTTGATATGCATGAGTCTACAATACCTTAATACTCTCTTCAGCCTGGAAGGACATTACCAATGTCAATTTGGCACTTTAGCTCTTAGTCTAATTTAATAGTTACCTGGAAAGACAGGTAATTCCTATGATGTCTGCTTTTTTGCAGAGAATATTTATCTAATAATTTACAACCATAAATCAGTTGTTATAAATGTTGCAGAAACAGGCCTACCCGAACTTCACTCTCATTCAGACTAGAGCAACTAGTAATCTTGATAGCAACAATCCTCATGAATTTAAGATTAAAGTCTAATCAAAATTCATATCTGTGCCTCTTGAATATTGCATACATTTGAGTAAGATGAAGCATATTTCCATGCAATCATCTAGTCTTTTTCAAGCTCCATTTTAAAATTACTGTAACAAGTTCTTTTGTGATTCAAAAAGAACTTTATACAACTGTTCATCCACTATACAAATGCCTTTGAAGGCCACATTCAAAAAGAACTCCCTGGTTCTGCTATCTCTTGACATCACTTGGAATTTTACTGGAGTTAAATGTATATGACTTGGTCCCTTACTTGAAAGTCCCCTTTAAGATACATGTAAAGATTTCAAAAGAACTTTGATTCAAGTATGAGTTGTTTGGTATACACCACAATAATATGAATTGGCACTTTTCCTACATTTAAAATCCACTTGTAAACAAATTCATTAGAATTCTGTACTAGTTGTACCAGAAAACAACAACACAAAAAAGTCCTGAACAGGGCACTTAAGCCAGATAGCCATTGTTACCAACAGCACATGTTATTCCAAAGAAAAAAGACCTGCACTTATTTCTTCCCTGTTCAGATACTCTGAACTCCAAACTCCCTCCACTAATTCCTCTGTCTCAGCCATCCTCACCCTTCTACAAAACCCCCTCCACCACTGCAAAAAAGTATGGGAACGCAAGCAAACCTTGCAGAATGTCCTGAACTTCAACAAAGTCAGGCTTTGATAAAGTTCTTCCCATTTCTACTAGTTTATCAGATAATTTATCTACTGCAATACTACACCCAGACAGACATCTAGACCCCAACCATTTAAGGCTTTAAAGATCCAACACCTTTGTGATGCTGCACCCCCATATTTCTATAGAAATGTGTTTTAATATGAATATGCATAACATCAAATATGCTTTATGCAAATAAGGGCATGTGACCTATCATTGAAGAGCTTGTAATCTCCTGAATGTGTATACTCTATTTGTGTGCATGTATCTTTGTATGTGAAGTTAGAAATATGAACTGTAAACATGTTTATTAATCTAGGTCTTGTAGTGAAAGCCATTAGTGGTACTTCAGGGCCTTAATGGCCTGGTGCTCAAGACAATGATCTGTAAATAGTTTTGTTTTTCCTGTAAACCTGAATTATAGTAGGTCCTATAATGTGCCCATGCCACTTGATGCTGGAATCCATCTTGAATTTTGTATTTTTCCACAGAGGTCAGGGGAATGGAACAATGACTTCGCACCATGGAGAAATTCTATTTAGGGAATGGGACACTAACAATGATCATTTTGTGCTGGCTTCAAAGACTGCTCCCCACAACAAGAGGACATGTGAAAGCACCCGGAAATAAAAGAACTCTAACAAGGGGAGAAGCTGCTAGATCCAACTCAGGGAAAAGATCAGCTCTGGCCTGAAAAAAATTAGGATTAGATATTATGATTTCTCTTAGTGTATTAGGCTTAGCTGGCCTATTTTGTTTTATTTTAGCTTAGTAGCTTATTTTGATCTGTCATCACTTGCAACCACTTAAATCCCACTTTTTATACTTAATAAAATAATATTTTGTTTATTATCAAACACAGTGCTACCTGGAAGGGAGAGGACAACAGCTGTGCATATCTCTCTTTCATTGATAAAGGGGGCAAACTTTATGATTTTTTTCTGTGTAAAACTTTTATACAAAGTAAGATGGATTTATTTGGGAGTTTGGTTCCATTGGGGTTGTACACTTGGATGCTCTCAAGTCTCCATACTGAGTCCTCCCAGAGCTGAATTGTTCTCAGTGTCTGTGTTACTCCGCTTGGGGACTGTTACTCCAACTCTGTGCCTTTGCTTGGGGAAATCAGAGCTTCTGACTCAGCAGGACAGGTGGTGGGGCACCCCAGAAGGCAGATAGATGGGCTCAGTGGCATGATAAATCCATCAGGTGACAGTCTCAATGGGATCTTTGTGACCCAAACCATCACAACTTTAAACAACATTCAGAAATAAGTTGGAAGTCAGTACTGCTCATGCTATATTTTCTCTCTAAAGTCCCATGTAATAAGCAGGCCAGGACAATCTGCTGGAAACATCACAATGATTTAGACTTTTGCAAAAGGCATTGCAAAAATGTAATTGTGGTGGCAAAGATGTGGATAAGCATGGTGAGCCTTGCATTCAAAGGAAAAGAACATAGCCTTCATGTTAAATGAAGATGATTAAGAAGCACAGCTACTTAAGAATCCCAATTTTGCTAAAGCAAAATTCAGAGCTGGAGAGCAGGCTGGTCTGCTGATGAAAGTGAATCTTAACCAGAACAGCTGAAATTGATCACTGTGTCAAACCACACTGGATAGCTGATCACAAGGCAAAGTAGGTGTGTCTGTGCAAATACTATCAGCTCCACTGGAAGTATTTTCCCCCAGTTCATCAATAGATGGTAGGGGAGAACTCAGTCAGACCGCTGCTTGCAATTAGCAAGACAAAATATTTGCTGTTTGTGCAGCTTTTGATACTGTGAAATTAAACCCATGTCAATCATTTAAAAAAACAAGCCCTCTTGCAGATGACTTTCCACTGTTATCGAGGAGGTGAGACTTTTTTGCAGAGTGAAAAATCCCTGCATGCTTGGTGTACAGAGGGAATAGCCACAGTGATGGGCTGACCCTGCTTTGCTTTTCATTAGGTGACATTAGATTTATTACCAGTGACTCAGCAAACTCGGGACTCAAGACCAAGAACATTCATGTTTATTTTGATTCTGTTCATTTGTCAGATAGTTTGTTCTTCAGCAAGAAACCAGCTGGAATTTTAACGGGAGCTAGAAATGGAAAGAGGTAGTGCCTCAGGTAGGGATGTAGTGTTTACAATGGCACTCCATTAGTGCCATGGAGGTTATAGAAATGCTGTCACTTACTTCTCTCCCATTTGGGGTAAACCCACCTTTACCTCACCTGCAGTGCTTGAAAGTTGCTACATCAATTATGCTCAGTGCTATGCTACCTATGAGCTGTTTGTCTAATGTCTATGAATAGACAATTAGCCTTAACCTGGGCTGAGAGACAAGAAGCCTGAGGAAACTGGGTGTAACCAGTAAGGAAAGAATGAGGCAAAGTATTGTATCACAAATGGAAAAAAAAAAAAAAGAGTGTCCATTGGTTAGAACAAGAGTTTGCTTTAGAGGAAATGTTGAACTTTGAGGAAGTGCCCTCTGCCTTGTTGTACAGTAATTACTCATTTAACACATGCCCGTTTAGCACGTTTTCCCCATTGCACGATTTTTTTTAGGGATCGTTTTTCGAATAACACAACTGTCCCCGAAATAACACGAAAATAATCAAGTGGTAGACTATTTCGCACAGTGGTATAAGTTGGTGAAAACAGTGGTAATACTCATGGGCGGATGAATACACGTGTCACAGCACTCCTCAGCTCACTCACATGTTTATCTTTGTGTTTTAACAAACCGCGGTGACTTGTGTTGCTAGTTTTCTTGAGTTGCTAGATATCTAATGTTATTGTTGACGACCCAGCACCAACAAAAAATTGACTTTGCCACCACTACCTGAAATGCAACCCCCGCCTTTCCCATTATTTTTAATGGGAAAATTGACCCCGCATAGCATGTTTTCGCTTAGCATGAACATTTTCAGAAACACATCTATAGTGTTAAATGAGGAATTACTGTACTTTTATTTCAGTCGTGCCATACTTTCAATCCCAAACATTCAAAAATTCAGCTCCTAAAATAATGAGCAGAGTCTTACCAGATTTATTGCCATGAAAAATACATCACAGACAGTGAGATCTGGTCTCCCCCTGTGAAATTTGGTCTTTTGTGGGCTTTTACCCTGTACTCTACAGATTTCATGAGGAAGAGCAGCATTTGTCAAATTGGGGATGGTGACCCAGCAGGGAGTTGTGGGAGGAGGGTGTCAGAAGGTTATTTTAGGGGGCTGGAAATAGTCCCATACCTAGCACTTCCTGTTTTCCTGGCACAACTAAACCATGACCTTTGTTTACATGGGGTAAGAGGAAGCTGCCTACCAAATTTGGTGGTCCTAGCGCTTATGGTTTAGGAGGAGTTCTTGAACAAACAGCTGCATAGACAGAAGCACTCTAAGATAGATAGATAGATAGATAGATTAGAGCATGAATTTCCATGAGATACAACTCACTTCCTCAGATGCTGAAGAGAAAAAAAAAAGAAAGACAGAAGGGGGGAGATACAGAGGTGGGAGTGTGAGGACAGTGCTAATTAAATCAGAATGGATGTGGCTAATCTCCAACAGTAATGAGAAGGCCAGAGTACCTGAATGGGAAATTACCTATTGTAATGTGAGAACCATTCAATGTGTTTGTTTAGACCTGGCCCAGGGTGTCAAATTCACATATGAATTTCAGCTCAGCAGTTTCTCTCTGCAGTCTTTTTTTTGAAGATTTTCTGTCTGGGAATGGTAACTGTAAGTCTGACACTGGCTTTTGGATGTTGTCATTCTTAATGTCTGATTTGTGTCCAATTATTCTTTTACTTAAAGACATTCCTGTTTGTCTGATATACATGGCAGAGGGGCATTGTTGGCACATGATGGCATATATCACATTAGTAGATGTGCACCTGAATGAGCCTTTTGAGCCTTTGAGCTGATGTGGTTAGATCCTGTCACCACATCCTTTCCTTCCTTCTTTCTTTCTTTCTTTCTTCAGCATCTGAGGAAGTGAGCTGTAACTCAACAAAACTTATGCTATAATATCCTAATACATTTGTTAGTCTTTAAAGTGCTACCAGACTCCTTGTTGTTTTTGCTGAAACAGACTAACACGGCTATCCCTCTGAAACGTGATTTTCCATGTTATTCTCTTTCCCTTTCTTAATACAGTCCAAAATACCTTACACACTTTAATGGCCACTGTTGCCCATTAAGACACCATCAGGTAACTGCCTACATTGATTCCTAGATATTTTTGGTCAGAGTTTACAAGTAATTCAGAGCTCATCAGTAGCCCAGATGCTAGCCTGTGAAACAATCTGTTTGTGCCATTCTGTAGGGACCTGTCTTCATCTCTTAGGCTGGTCCTTCAGGGGGTCTCAACTTTTCCTGATTGACCCTTCTTAGTTTGCCCTCAGCCAAGTCAGTTCTTAGACCCTCACTTCCAATTAAATCTGTCAGCCCTTCACTGTGGGTGTCGCCTAGCTGTTTTCCTGAAGGCAGCCAGGTGCAGGATGGTCACCTCATTGTTATCGCAGGCCTTCTTGCCTCCTTTTTCTTTTCTGTGCTTTCCCCTTTCGAGAGGCCTAGTTTTCTTTATTAGTTGCAGCCTTGGGTGTCTGTGCCTACATGATTGGCAACTCTGGCAACTGTGAGGGGATGTGATCATGCTGCTTGCTTGTAAATAGGAGAGACTCTCCTCCCTCCCCCCTCTGTGCTCAATATGGGGCTGGTAAACCCCATTATAGGACCATAAAGCCACCTAGCATTTGCTCTGTGTAACAGGAATCAGTGTTTAAAATCAGATAGCACTCCTGGCACCTTCCAGGATTTAAATATTACAGTGGTTTAGGCTGGGCAGCAATTCTGTTCTGCCACATCTACAAAAGAACATGCATCTCATGACCCTGCTCAGATTACAGTGGGGAAAAACACCTCTGGGATTTTACAGTGTTAAGTGCAAACGTCAATTTGATTGACTGATGTCTCTAAAAGGAGACTCCATTTGTGGTAGAAGTACTGCAGTTGACTTTTATGCTACATTTGTTCCCATCCTCAGTATGACAACATGTCTCTGGGATCAAAGAATTTTTTTCCCCTTCAGTGCAACTGTGGCGAGTGTCTCTGAAAAGAATGTCGTTTCACTGTTATTGTGAGAATAAATTCATCACTGGTGTTAACTGGATTCACGGAAGTGCAGAAAGGGCAGATTGGCAAATAGTTTGGCTAATGAAGGATAATTGGAAGGCAGGGTTGCCCAATAGATTTTATAGTCAAACATCTTATGAAGCCAATGAACTGTGCTTGGATCCCAACCATGACAAAAGTGACTGATAAATTGTGCTATTTAGATGGCTTTAAAGGGTTCTCACTGTCAAATACTCTCAGCTTCTATCCTTGACATCTGGTGCTTGTGATCAGAGGACAGAAGTTAATCTGAGAAATGGCTGACTTACTTTTTGATTTGTTATCTTTCGGTAGAATTTCCATTATTCTTGAGCCACTGAATAGTATAATAAAGCAGAGTTTCTTATGCTTCTGTACTGATAGTGGATAATGCTCTGGCCATTACTAAATGAAAATAGTGTGATCAGGTCTAATTCCCATGTTGCCCACCTCATCACTTTCCACTTTCAAAAGTTCTATTGACTTTTTCTTCCCCGTGTCCTTTAGATAATTCTCAACCCACTAAGACAAGTTTCTCCATGCATAGCCATGATGCATGTCCTAAAGCAAGCTTCAGTGTTAAAAGCTTAACCTGGTATTGTCTGAATTTCTCCTAGAATTATAAAATGTATTTCGCAGATGATCATTAGAAATGGCTAGAAAATGGGGGGAAGTCTGTATTTAATTATTTTAAGCAGTTTCATTAAGATGAATGTCCAGCTAGTTCTAAGGATTTTTTCTTAAACCATAGCTATCTTTCAGCTGTGTTAAGCCTCCTTCTCAACCACTACTACCGTGTACTACTTACTGCCTCTTTACCTTTTCTCTCCCATCACGTCTCCTGTGCAAAAGAACAACTGATACTGGTAAGTAATTTTCTGCATCTGTGTTGTTCATATCTGGGGCCTGAAGGCAGATCTACACTTAAGATGTTGCACTGGTGCAGTGGTGCTGCTGTAGCACTTAAGTGAAGATGCTCCTGCACTGAGCTTCTCCTGTGCATGTAGTTAATCTACCTTCCAGAGAAGCTGTGGCTATGTTGATGAGAGGTGAATTAATTATGTCCTAACTATGGGAGATAGATTGTAGTGTCCTAACTGCATTAGCTCGGTAGAACTATGTTGTTCAGAAAAATTCACACCACCTGAGCAATATAGTTATGCCAAGATAGGTCTGTAGTGTAGACTTGCCCTGTGACTTACTCTTCTCCACTTGGCCATGGAGATCCTCAGTGGGACACACTACATCACCTGGGTCCTGTCACCTTCAACTAAAGCAACAACAGGAGCATCAAAGCCATTGGCTCAGCCAAGTTGCCCCTGGCTACTATGTGTCAACAGTGAGTACTTTCTAGGTTTGTCATATTTTAACTTAAATAACATCTTATAATATTTAAAAACTACATTGAGGTCTGTATGTACATGTCTGTATGGGCCTAGTACTCAGATTTTGCACCAAACTCTGAGGTGCTGTATTAGGTAGATTCCCTGTGCTTGACTCATTGATGCCAGGGGCCCATTTATATTGGCTTTTCTAGTGAAAAGTAGATATAAAGCAGCCCTATGCCCTCCCCCTCGGGAATATTCCCAACATAGAAGGCCCTCCCAGCAGACATAGAGCCAATTCTCCTGGGGTCCTGCAAAAGCCTCCCCACCCATGCAAATGTATGTTTTTTTTAAAACAGTTAACTTGTTGAAGAAAATGATGACCTCTGAAGTGACTAAAGTTGTTGTATCCTATACCATATATTAGTGCACATGCCAATATTTTATACATAATGAAGTGAATTTGCAACTCCAAGTCCTGTTGTCCCTCTCTATTCTAGTGTACCCCCAGACAGGTAAATGTAATCAACCACAACAATACGGGCATGGCATTTTATCTGACACAACTGAAAGGACAAGTGTGGATTATGAGAAGCGAGATATCTTGTTAGAAAACAAATCTCATTCCTAGGGATTTAACTTTGCATTTTTTCAACCTCATTTCACACCATTAACATCAGGATTGATGATTTCTCACTGTTTTGAAATAGGGAAATATACATACAGTTATCATATATTCCAATGCCAGACTGGACCATTGTGATCATCTAATCTTATCTCCTGAATAACATTAGCTATAAAACTTTCCCCAAAGTACTTCCTAGAATATAGCTTTTAGAAAAGAAATCTAATCTTAATTTAAAAATTGTCATTGATGGAGAGTCTGCCACCACCTTGGTAAAGTTGTTTCAATGCTTAATTACACTCACTTAACAAGTTATGCACTATTTCCAGTCTCAATTTGTTTAGTTTCAAATTTCTAGTCACTGGATCATGTTGTACCTTTCTCTGGTAGACAGAAGAGCCCATTACTATTTGTTCCCCATGTAGGTAATTATAGACTAACAAATAACCTCTTAACCTTCTCTTTGTTAAGCTATGTAGATTGAGCTACTGGGGGAATGTTTTCTAATCCTCTACTCATTGATGTGTCTTTTCTCTGAATTCTCTGGAGTTTCAAGTGTGGGCACCAGAACAGGGCACAATATTCCAGCAGCAGTAGCACCAGTTCCAAATATAAAGGTAATATGACAGGATATTGCGTCCCACTAGCAATCAGTGGTGCCAGTTGTATGGGTGCTGGGGGTGCTACTGCACCCTCTGGGTTGAAGTTTCAATAACAAACACCAAAGAAGTGAAGAAGTGGGTCTGCCCCACGAAAGCTCATCACCTAATAAACTATCTTGTTAGTCTTTAAAGTGCTACATGACTGCTTTTTTTGAGTTTGTTTGTTTTACCAAGATCAGACTAACTCGGCTACTTCCTTGTTACCAAATACATGGTTTCCACCATCAGCCTACCACTATAAACATTGTTCCAGCACCCCTGCTAGCAATGAAGCTTTTTAAAACTGTCTTCTATCTGCCATTGCCCATACTTACTGGAACACTGAAGATATTTATATACCAGGAAAAGATTCTGTCTATTGACCTCTAAGATCACTTTCTTAATGCATTCCAAGGCTTTCAAATTTTCACCTAATTGCTTAGCTTATAAACATTTTCCCTCACATAATGGAAAGGTCAAATGAAGGCTGCTGTTTGACTCAAGTCATTGACATTCCTCTTGCATAAAAGATTTTATTTTGTGTATCTGCAATCCATACTCCCACTGCAAATATCAAATCACAAGCCTCCCATTTTTCATTTATCAAAGAAATAGCCAGTAAACAAGTATGCTTGTCTCTTTATTGAAAAAGGGACAATGATTGCCATTCTATTTATTTGCCACTAGAGGATTTATCCAGCATTGCTTGGGTCCTTAACTGAAATAATTTTCATTATTTTTCACTTAAATCGTTGCTCTGGGTGGGGCTGCGGATGAAGGGTTCAGTATGCAGGCTACCCCAGGGAGAGAGGACAACCCCACCCCTCTCTCACTGCAGCAGCTTGGGGCCAGGTCTCTTTCTCCAATTCTAGGTCCTGGTCCCCATCTCTGGCCCCTTACTGCCTCCCTGTGGTCGCTGTACAGTACAACCGTCTCTGCTAGCAAACTCCTCCCTTTCCATTTTATGAGAAACAATCACATTCCGGGAACATCCCATTGTCCTGGCACAACCAATTGTCCTGGACATCCCATTGTCCTGGTATCACTTACCTTGGTTTAAGTTATGATAAGAGGAAGTTGCACACCAAATCTGGTGATCTTAGCTCTTACCAGTTAGGAGGAGTTCTAGACAAGACAAGCAAATGGAAAGAGAAACAGACACACAAAGTGTCTCAAATGTCCTTCTGCTTTCCTCCCAGATGTGTACTGCTTGGGAGCAGACAACTGTTTGGAGCAAGTTGTAATAAATGAATCTTTACATTTTAGTGGCACAGAATCAATCTAATAATCATTCTTTGTATGGGAAATGATTCACCATTTTTCATGCATCCCCCACTGAAAATTTAATAAACTAGTGAAACCATAATCTGTCCAAAAAATACACTCCACCCAAGTTATTTTTATTTGAACCTTTGTGAAACCACCATTTTTGGTGTTGCAGAAAGTGCCTGTTGACATCTAACTGGCACCACAGAATTAATGCTTTTCATTTACATATCGACCCCCCACTTTTTTTTTTTAAGTAACCTTTTAAAACAAATCACACTGCATGGTAAAACAGGAACACTTTGGAGAGGAAAGTAGTGACAAAAACAGATCAAGTGCAAAGGGGCTAGCTCTCTATGGAGCTGGGGGGACAGGAAGGGGAGAAAGGGAGCCATCCTGGTCACTGTTCTATTTTTTTTTTAGCAAAGTGAAATTCCTTAACTTTTAAATCCTCCTCAGCCCACAAAGCACATGTATAGTTCTTTTCTTAGGGTGTCAGGAAGTTAATTGTTGCCAATGCTGCTAGAGTAAAGGCTATAGTCATAACTTCATAGCCCTGCTCACGAAAGTATCTGAGCACCTCACAGTTTTCAATGGATTTTTATCCTAACAATGCTCCTGTGAAGCAGCAGGGAAGTATAATCATCACCATTTTACAAGGGGGAACTGAGACACAAGGTACATTTAATGATTTGCCCAGGGTCAAACAGAAAGTTTGTAGTTAGGTCAGAAGTTGAACCAAGGCCTCCCAAGTGAACAGTGTTCATCTTCTGTTTGGGAGACAAAATAATGAGTTTTGGGAAATATAAGAAGTAAAAAGACAGCTATTTTTTCACATTGATGGGATATATCTGTTTCTAAGCCCTTGAGCTAGGAAACTCAGGAAGAAAGGTCAGCTTTTCAGCTCTTAATTACTTTTCATATTACTATAAGTGCACTCTGGTAAATTTATACATTCATAGTCAGGTCACATAATCTCCTCAAAGCTAGTACAGGTTGAACCTCTCTAGTCCGGCACCCTCGGGACCTGATTAGTACCGAACCAAAGAATTTGCTGAACCACAGGAGGTAAATATTGTCTAGCAGCATTATTTAACTCTTCTGGTGCTTAATGGCCACTTAGAAGACATTTAGAAGATAAATTAGAGCTAAATAATAGCACAGAACAGAGTCTATATTAGGGAGTTATTTTATAATAATAATAAAGATATACATATCCCATAGAACTGTAAGGAATCTTAAGAGGTCATTGAGTCCAATCCCCTGCCCTTGCAGCAGGACCAAGTATCATCCCTGACAGGTTTGCCCCAGCTCCCTAAATGGCCCCCCATCAAGGATTGAGCTTACAACCCTAGGTTTAGGGTGGCTAGTGCTCAAACCACTGAACTAGCCCTCATAATGCCCCTTATTTTGATATAGCAAGCAGAGCATCTACGCTATCAAACCTGTTATTTCAAAATAATAACTCCTGCTTTCCACAAGGAATAATGCTTATTTAGAAATAGTTATTTCAAAATAGGGGTAGTTTGGATGCTCCTCTGCTTCTATTTCAAAATAACTACTCCTCAGAGTCATTCAAAGTAATTACTGCCCAGTGCTTCCTGGGACTCTAAGTCAAGGCAGCACATCCACATTAAGGGAACCTGCCTCAGACTAATTTAAAGGCTTCCCTGTAATGTGGACACGCTATTTCAAAATAGTTATTTTGGGATAATTTCCTAGTGTAGAAATGCCCTGAGAGCCAGGACTGGTGGCTGTAAACACATTTTATGGTACTGCGGGAAACTTGGCCACATTAATTATAAGTGGACATCTGGCTAACTAAAATCATGCCAGACCACAGATATTGCCGGACCAGGGAGTGCCGGACGTGAGAGGTTCAACTTCTATGTTCATTCACAAAGGATGTGTATAATTCATATAATTTTTACTTGTATGAGAGAGACAAGGTGAGTGAGGTAATGCCTTTTATTAAACCAACTTCTGCTGGGAAATCAGCACTTCCGTGGTCATAGGACAAAGGAGGGTTAGTAGGTTACAAAGTGTTGTAATGATCCATAAAACCAGTGTCTCTGTTGAGTCCATGATTTGTAATTTCTCGCAGAATACCAGTCTAGAAAACATGACCTATGAGGAAAGATTGAGAAAACTGGGTTTGCTTAGTGTGGCAAAAAGGAGACTGAAAGGGGACATGATAACAGTGTTCAAATAGGTACAAGATTGTTATAAAGAGGAGGGTCATATATTGTTCTCCTGATCCACTGAGGACAGGAGAAGAAGCAAGGGGTTTAAATTGCACCAAGGGAGATTTAGGTTAGATATTAGGGAAATCTTCCTAACTATAAGGATAGTTAAGCGCTGGAAAAAATGACCTATGGAGGTCGCGGAATCTTCATTGTTGGAAGTTTTTAAGAACAGGTTTGAAAAACACCAGTCAGGAATGACCAGATAATACTTAGTTCCACTTCATTGCAGGCTCTCTTTCACCATACATTTTTCTATAATTCTGTGAGATGCTGAGACTACATAACTGCTGTTTGCTTCCATTGCATACAACGTGACCCCTCTAGCTGTGTAATGGCCTACATATTTTAAATGACTTATTGAATGAAGCAATGAGAATATTTTGGAGGAAAATACGGTCACAGCCATGCTTGTTTTGCAATACTGGGGCCATATCCTCTGCTAGTGTAAATCGGTGCTGCTGACTTCGCTACTCAGGATGTGGCCCACTCCTTTTACCCTTACATTTTGCTCTTTGACTCGTCATGGAACCTTCTCTTGCTATATGTGCAGTTTATATGTGCAATCCTAAGAGTATATCAGAGATTTTAAAAATATTTCTATCGGTGCTTTAGAAAAGCCATAAATGTCCTCTCTCTCACAGGAACATCTTGATGATCTGTGTGCTTCCTTGACAGCCCAGTTCTGAGTTACCGTACTGTATCTTCTCTGCTAATGGCTGACAATTTGTGAAATACAATAAATAGGTGATAAATAGCCTGGGTAACACATGTTTCAGATTTAGATAGCTATTGTGGAATAAATCAATGGTGGTTGAATCTTAAAGGAACATTGAAGATTAACAGCTATTCTTAGAAACATTTGCTTGTTGCAGAGGGCTAAAGCATCCTCGTTTGATCCTTCAATTGCATGCATGTGAATGGACCACTGCACCTGTACAATGCCCCAGTAGCCTCAGTGAGGCTCTGCATAGGTACAAGAGTTGGTTTGCAAGCATCTGATCACATAGTCAGGGTTCAACTAGGTGTCAAAATTAGACTTGGGAAAGAACTAGAAAATAGGGAAATGGAAAACACTTGCACTGCCAGAGGATGGACTAGGTCACTTAACAAGCCCTTTTTAATCTCTATGATTCTATTTAGTAAATAGAATCACACAGTTCTCATAATTTTAAACCTTTATTGAAAGCAGATTTAAACCATTTGAACAGAATTAACAAGACAGCTGGTGAATTTGGTTTTAACTGGCTGTTGTATGAACAGAAAAAAGGACTAACAGCCCTGCGTTTCTTTGGTAAATTCAGTTTTATAAATTTTCATCAGATGTGCTAATTACAATTTCTACTGGGCCAGAGAAAAATGCTATTGAATTAATTAATTAGATTTTGATTTATGACCCATCTCTCAAGTTCTCCAGGTGTTCGGTGAAAACAAAATGTCTGACTTCCAAAGAAAAGGGGGTAGGAATTGAATGTCAGAATTAAATTTTGCTAGAGGCAATGTATTGTTCCATGCTGAACTAGCACCCTGTAGTCGGAAGCACTCACCCTGACTGTTCAGTGTAGGGAACAGGAAAGAAAGAGACTACAGGCCAAGGTAATATTCACTGAAGTCAGTTGTAGCCTTTCTGTTCTGTTTAATGGGTATTGGATGAGACCCAAAATGAAGGAGGAACATCCATGGCGCAATCACCTACATTCAAGAAGGCTGGGGGCATAAACATGGGCAGTAAGGGAAAGGCAGAGAAATCCTGTCAAATGTGCACTTGAATGGGTAAAACTGGGGTCCCTGACTATCTGTTTTTCTTATTTATCTTTCACATCTGGATTAAAATTGAGCACATGCTTCTGCCGCACCTTGTATTTGGAGAGAGAATAAGAGGATGAAAGGCATTGGGGCACTAAGATGTAGAGACCTGCCACCTAATCTGTAAGGACCAGATTGTGAGGGAGGAAAACAACTGGAAACTCTCAGATGGGTTGGGTAGTGTCTCCTCCTCCTGCCTGTAGGGGCCCATGGTGGTGGTGACTGCATGCCCCGCTTCTGCCAGGCACTGCCACCTCACTGCACAAGGCATGTGCTGCAGATTCTGCCTCTCCCAGGCCTTGTCTATGCTAATGCCCGCCATCGATCTAATCTATGTGACTTCAGGTATGCAAATAGTGTAGCTGAAGTTGACGTACTTACCTCAGTGTCTTGTGCACGGTAAGGTCAGTGGGGGCTGCTCTCCCATCAACACTGGCTACTCTTCTCATCCTGGTGGAGTACCAGCATCAGTGGGAAAGTGCTCAGAGATCGATTTATCGTGTCTAAGCAGACGCGATAACTTGACAGCCGATGAATCAAATACTTCAGTGTCGATCCCTGGCATATTGTGTCTACCCAGTGGCAGTGAGGGGAATAAAACAAAGTAGGTCTATACTAGAGACAGTGTATGGTTTTTAATAAAGCAACAGACAGTGAATGGTTTAGATACCCAAGATGTTACTGCTTTTCACAAAGGCTAGGAAGTCGCCTTTAGTGAATCCTATGACCTGTACAGGATTTGAACTTTGGCTTGGTAACTTTGGAATGTGAGTGAAATTGAAAAATATTTTACAGCAACAATGCTTGTCATATTTAAGTAGATTGTTTACTGGTACTGAAATCTACATTGCTCATTACATGAAGGGCTTGTGGAAAAGAAGATTGCAAATAGCCTATTAACAACAGCTTAGTCACAGCAGAAGTTAAAGCTAATTGCTATCTGGACTGTTGGGGGCACACGATAGAATGGTATAGGCCCTTAGGTTTAGTATCTGTGGTGCTATTCTTTTATTTAAGGACAATTGGATATCTCCAGATGGTCCTACTGTCCAGGGCTCAACTCCACAGTCTGCTGGCTCATTGAGGTCCTCTCCAAACTTTCATCCAGATGTTGCTTTCCCTGTGGTAGTATGAAGGCTGCAAGCCCTACTTCACAGCCCTGTAGGGTTGTATCTAGCTACTGCTGTAGCTCTTGCCAGGAAAACCCTCCTCCATTATTGGGCTCTCTGCTCTTGATCCAGAGGTCAGGCTGCACAATGAAGTCCATGGGACTTATACCACATACTTAAAATTTTAAATGTATGTTTAAGTGCGCTGCTCAGTCAAGACTGTAGTGCTTTAATAAAGATGCTGTATGCCAACAGGCAAGAGCTCTCTCATCATTATAGTTAATCCATCTCTGCAAGAGTGGTAGTAATGACAGACGGGGAAGTTCTCATTCTGATATAGTGTGGGTTACACCAGGGCTTAGGTCAGTGTAACTACATTGCTGAGTGATGACAATATTTCACATTCCTGAGCAACATAGAGTACCAAAGTAAATCTGCCCAGAAATTCTAAATAATGATGGCAATTAATGCCAAGTGTGGTGGTGTTTTGGGTCAGGTGGACATGTGTCCACTGGGAAATAGATTGGGAGAGCAAGAATTTATTTCTGATAGGCCACCTAATAGCTATCACATAGCAAGTTTCTCTGTCATTCTTGGAAAGCTGCGACATTTTGATGAAGTCAGCTCACTTATAAAACCTAGCATTTCTAAAGAATACATATGCCGATTTACATACTAGGTATGCTGTGGCATCAATAAAATCTTGTTGCTTATAAATGCATTTTAAAATTAATAATGAAATATGCAAAACACAGACCTAGAGTAAAGCCATGCAATTATGCAGGGCAATGAGAAAAATAAACCTGTTTGTAAGCTGCTTGAATTGAACCGTCAGATAGATCAATGTGCTGCACAAAATTGGATGGAAAAGTAGGACATTTGTTTCCTGTAGCACCGTGGTTCCAAATGAATGAATTCAGTCCTAAAATGAGTAAGAAATAAGCCTTATCCATATTTGTATGAATTGATATTATATAGCCATATGGGTCCTGTTTCTATTTATAAGCTTTTAAAAAGATAGTACTCTATAAAAATGCTCACAAAAATGTGAAGGCAAAGCCTTTTTATATACTTCATTGTATTACATCAAATAATTCTTAACCATAATGTGAGAAGAGTGGAATTCCAGAACTGTGGTTCTTCCACCGAAAATGTTTTTTGAAAGTGGCTAATAAAGAAAAAGAATGTAATGTAGGCGAAACAATCCTTTGCTACACTTAATTTTCTCTAGTATTTATGAAAGTCTGACTGTACGTTTAACTGAAAAGAGATGGGATTTGTACATATTGTACTTTTGACACATTTTGTATTGAACACACCAAAAAACATCAGCTGAAAGCAGTGGGCATACCTAAACCGTGCTGCCTCTCTGCCTGCGCTGCCAAGGCTACATTCCTATTTATACTTGTGCTAGTTCTCACTGAGCCACCATGAGCATGTGCACATCACACTGCTGTCAGGCATTGGAACCTCGCCCATTTACCTCAGCTGATCAAATGGCCCTTTAAGTCTGGTTCTACAATCCTCATTCGGAAATGCTTATGCTTTAATTAGCACACTTTACATGTGACTTCAGTGCAGAACTACATGTAGTAGGAAGATATTTTTGTCCTCACTTTTATTTAATTGCAAACTGCAGTAATTCACCTAAATCCTGCATCATGTCATGGGGTGAGATTAGCTGATCCTGGCGGTTCCTTCTAACCCTATGGTTCTATGATTCTAATTACAGTGTACACGCAATTCAGGTATGAACCCGATCTACTAGGAATCATTTATTATACTACGGCAAGTTTTAAAATGTGCCGTCTTGTATCAGTCTTGAACATATGTCTAAAAATCCTAACTAAAGATAAAAGGAGTGCACGTTCTGGGCCCATTTCTTTTCTGGTGCAGAAAAGATAAATTACATCACCTTTGCTCCTGTACATCACTTCTGAATTTGCTCCAGTACAACTAAGGAGTCTAAATTATGTAAACTCAACACCAACAGGATGGAAGAGAGTAACTTTTCAGAGAAAAGCCGATAAGATGGGCAGATTTAGCCTCCTTTAAATTTAATATTCCAAACTGAGAGGTGATGTATTGGGAAGTGCCTTTGGGAGTATGTCAGTGTAACATACAAGCTGAGGGGTCTGGAAGTAAGTGTAGCTCACACCAGTTTAGACTCTCTTTTGGCTTGGCCTGTTGTCTTTGAAATAAATTAAACATTAGGAGCAATCAAAGATTAATTGTACCTAATGTTTGGGAACCTGAGACAGCCTTTCCTAGAACCAGAACATTTTAATAGATCTAATTATATATTCTCTTAAAGATTCATGACAAGCCTGCTGTTGCCTCCTTGCTTTAGTGGCAAGAACGCTGTTAAAAGTCAAGGCCATTAAAGACTTTTTGACAAGTCAGTTTTAATTGCAGCAATTCCCAGATGAGAAGGAACTGTATAAAATGATGGCATCCAACCTTTTTTTTTATTTTTTTCAAATGGTTATTTAAAGAAACAATTTCATTAAACCAGCTGCAAATGCTGTGTAAGATCTATACCTTAATGATACCCAGACCAGTTTTTCATTTGGATTCCAATGGCTTGCACTTTGCCAGAATGATTACAGGACCAGCATGATATTTGTTAATTTTTAATAACAGCACCAGCACTGTCTGGGGAGAAAAAGCAACACTGAAGTAAATTACTGTGTTTTCAGACTTTTTGTTTATGCTGACCACGTCAAGCCCAAAGTCTGCTTGGACTTCAGTGAAACTTAGATCAGCGACTTGAAATTAATGATGACGACACACCCTGAAAGAGCCAGCTGCATTAGACCCCTTTGGTCACTTTTGAGATGTAATATGATTTGTTTGCAGGTAACATTTACCGACCTCACCCAGGTTTGAGTTCCCATTCTGCTGGCCACTGTACAAGCCTGGGGTAAGATCTCAGCCTTGTTTCAATCCCTTTGTACCAGGTAAAAGGTCAGAGTAGCATAAGGGAGGAGGAGTGGGCAACTGCAGCCAGGGAAGGATTTCTCTGGTTCAGGCACTGCAGAGATAGACATAAGTCTACCTACATAAGACTGCCTCAGGAGCTCCTCACTTGGGCTGTGGAATCTCACCCACTGAAGAGAAGCCAATCTCTGCCTCGAAGCTGTGGTGTGGGAACACTTTTAATAGTCGAAGATGTTATGCTGCTTACGTCCCTTCCCAGAACTATCTCCACCATTGGCCATCCACAGTGTACTGGAGAAGGGGAGGTGAATTTAGAGATGTCACAGCCTAAGTGAGTCAACAGCTTCCCAGGGCTCCTACTGTGGTAAGCAAAAAGAATCCAGACGGATTAGTAAGTATGTACGTGCATACTGCTGCAACACGCATGCTACCACAAACAGGTCTGCATGCAGTCAGAATGTGTAGTAAAACACAGCCATTTCTAATTGCAATGCAGACATGCTGGAGCAGTCACTTCAACAGGCAGCGGGTGTGAGGAAAAGAATAGTAATGGAAAACCTCTAGCTCTCTTCAATTAGGTTTCATAACAGCAGTGAAGCACGGCAGGGGAGAGCTTAGCTGGGTATTTGTTTTCATGGCAACACGTTCCTCTTTGCACCTTTGACTTCAATATTAGAGGCTTTGCTATCAAGCATATTATTTATGCTTGACAGCATTGACTCTACCCGTTGATTACTTTTATACCAAATGAAATCTGTACAACTCAAGAGGGCAGAAGGAGGCAGGGCCTATTGTGAGAATAGATGCTAGACAGCCTAGTGCGAGGAACTGCTTGTGATATTTTTTAGCAGTTTTTTTCCCCAAGTAATTTAGACTAATAATACCAGAAAAAAGATGGACTTAAGTAGTATTCATAAAGTGACAAAACCTTTTTTTCATTTAAGAATACTGCATCTGCCCTTTATTCAGTATGCTATTCAGTCCAGGAAATGGTTTTATTGCCAGACTGAAGTATCAGTTAATGTGAGTGAAGCATTCTGAGATATTGAAAAAGGAAGCAGTTTTAATTCCAGTCATACACATGCCTTTTTATGGACTGCTATAGGCTTAATCAGATCAGTCTCTCTGATAAGTGCATTAGCACTGATCATGGGTTAGGCTGGCACCTCAGACCCTTTTAATCAAAATGAAAGACAACTTTTCCCTTTTCCACTCCTTCTATATGTTATGATTAAGAATGGCTCCATTCCAGGTTCACAGAACAGACTGAGGGCAGTGATCAGTACCATGTAGCAATGGTGTTTTATTTTGGATTTGTTTTAAGGAGCTAATGCAGAATAATATCACTCTAGTTTCCCAGATATACCCTTCCCAGAAAAAGACACTCAAATTTTCTTTTGTAACCAGAGAAAAAGATTGCTTTAAAATAACAGTCTGCTCTTTATTTGAGGCCTTAAGACAGGAGTCAGGTTTGCTTTTAGGATGACCAGATGGCAAGCGTGAAAGATCAAGAGAAGGGGTGGAGCATAGGGGTAATATGTGCCTATATAAAACAAAGCCTTGAATATTGGGAATGCGGTCATCCTCAGGTTTTTGCACCACCACTTCTAGGGTATGTCTAGACTACATGGCTCCGTCGACGGAGTCATGTAAAATAGTTTATTCGGCATAGTCAAAGAAGCAGGGATTTAAATAATCTCCGCTTCATTAAAATAAAAATGGCCGCCGTGCTGTGCCAACGATCAGCTGATCCGGCACAGTGCAGCAGTCTAGACGCAGCGCGGTCGACAAGGGAAGCCTTTGTTGACCGCGTCGGTAAACCTAGACTGCCGCGCTGTTTATATTAATGAAGCGGGGATTATTTAAATCCCCACTTCTTTGATTATGCCGAATAAACTATTTTACAAGGCTCCGTCGACGGAGCCATATAGTCTAGATGTACCCCTAGTTTCCTGGACCTAGAAAAGTTTGGAGGATGGATTCTAGGGGGGAGGTCTGTACTTGGCAGGGGCATAGAGACCTGAATCAGGGCACTTGGGATGAAAACCTGGTTCAAATGAAGTCAGTAGAATCTTTGCCATTGAGGTCAGTTGGGTCAGGATTTTACCCAGGACCAAGTCAGTCCAAATCAGCTTTACCTCCCACTCTTTGGGAACCACTGCTCCATCGCTGGCCCGGCCTGGGAATATACACTACTTCTTGCTATGGCCAAACCCTGTTCCTTGTCTCAGGCCAGCTAACCTCAGGGGCAGCAGGCTCAATGCACTAGCAGCAGCCTGGTGCAAAGTAGAAGCAGCATGTGGCCCAGAGTGGCTCTGTGCAGAAGCAGGTAGACGGCACAAGGGTCTGCTTGCTTGTGTGAGGAAATGGGCTATTTTGGTGCCATGGGAGTGAGGACAAGGGAGACATAGTATCTAGAGAGTAGAAAAGGCTCCTTCATTGGATGAAGGGGTAGGGAAGAGATGGGAGACAGGTGGGTCTGTTGCTTGCAGAAGAAAGAGTGAAGAAATTAACTGGCTTGCCTTTCTCTTTGGAACCAAAAGTTAAAACAGAGCCTGCTTTTGCTGTGCTTCCTTGTCAAGATTTGGTTCCTTATCAATGGGATCCATACCTGTACACTAAGCCCCTGCTAGGTGAGTAGGGCTAGCACAGCCTTCTTGGACTCCACTAGCTAGTATTGAGAAGGACAAGTGGTTAGCCAAGATAGGTAGTAGTGGAGATGGAGGGCCTGCTACTAGAGCTGGGGACCACAGGATCTCCCTCTGGGGTGGTGCTTTCTTTGTCTTTCTGGCCAGACTTGGGACAGCTGGGTGCTAAAGGGCTGGCATAGAGCAGAAAGAGGACTAGGGAGCCAGTGGTGGAGCTGAGGGGAGGGAAGGCAGGGACAACTGCCTGCACAGTGCAGCGGCCTCCTGGGATATGTCTGCACAGCAGCTAGACACCTGAGGCTGGCCTGTGCCAGGCAGCTTGAGTTGGTAGAACTCAGGCTGTGGGGCTGTTTCACTGCTGTGTAGACATTTGGGCTTGGTCTGCAGTCTGGGTTCTAGTATCATGTGATGCGGAAAGGTCCCAGAACTCAAGCTCCAGCCCAAGCCTGGACATCTACACAGCTGTGAAACAGCCCTGCAGCCTGAGTCCTGTGCACCCGAGTGGGTTGGCACAGGCCAGCCATGGACTTTTCTTTGCTGTGTGGACATACCCTAGGTATATGTGTGGTGCTTTTTCAAGCATATTGTGCACAGAGGCCCCTCTAAAGACAGGCAAGCTAAGCAGCTGCCTATGGGGGCAGAATGTCAGCACGCTCGAGGGGGAAGCTGTTCATCCCATACTAGCCCGTCATGGCGTGGACTGGCTGGTGCACACTGGTGCTAATTAACAATCCCTGAATGCACTTACATTTAGTTGTGAGTGCAATGAGAGAAAATGTGCATCATCAGTCAGCACTTAACGTGCACCCTGCTCACATTCATATATCCACACAGCTCTTGGCACAGGCCACGCAGCTGGAGGAGCCAGCCTGGCAGAGGGAGCCCAGGAGGAGCCCACACCTCTGGCTGATCCCGGTGGCCTCTCCTGTCTGAGCCCAAGGGAATGGCTTGCCACACAGGAGCCCTGTTTTTCACTTGCCCCTGTCCGTTCACCATGTTCTAACCCCACTCCAATGGCCCATCCCTCCAGCATCCTTCTCCCCTCTCCCCTGCCCCCACCTTTCTGCCATCACCCCCCGAAGTTGCAGAACCTGACTCTGCCACTGAGGGTGTGCAGGGCAAGTACTCCCAGGCCACAGAAGCACCTCAGCTGTTGCTGGCTAGTGCAATGCCCACTAAAACTGGCAGCCACGGTATTGGTATTAATTTGAGAGAGTTGCTTACAGTCCTGTGCAAGGCATTAATTTCAATGTCAAGGTGGCTAGAATAACAATTGCCTTTAATGACATCTGTGATTGTCAACTGATACAAGACAGCAGCCATTGGCACCTTGCAGCATAACAAGATCTCTAGTGTCTTGTTAAAGGGGCATGTTGTATTGTTGGGTGGGTGTGTGTCTGTATTATATATATAGTCAGATTTTGCCACCTTTACTCACACTTAAGTACTCACCTTCTCAAGAAGTCTCGCTTATTTCAGATGGACTCTGACACAGTATTGAGTAAAGGTCCATCTACCATCTGGACTGCAGACTGTTACTGAAATACCGTTGTTATTTCTATAAAAAGGAAAACTTGTGCAACTTCAGTACTAGGTCAATAATAAATTCACTTTTAAAAAAGAAGTAGGTAAGGAAGGGCAAAACTTCCCTCCCTCATTCAATTATTGTTGCAGGGGGGTTGTATTGTGTTGCATTTAGGATTCAATATCACTGATGGTCTGTCAGCCTGAGAATGAATCCAGGCACTATTGGTTAAATGGAAAGTTTTATTCTAATGGTTGTAGATACATGGGACGCTCTTAGAAAAAATGCTTGAATGATGCGCGAGGCTCAAATGGAGAAAACAGTGACCTCCATTAAAAAGGAAGACATGAGTTTAATCATTCAAAGAGAGGGCAGAATGGAAGGACCAATTCCTAATAATATTTAAGGCCATGTCTTGACACCCTTACTCAGTCTGAGATGCATGGAATTTCATGGGACATTTGTAGAGTTCAGTTCAACTTGAATAAGGGTATCAGTGGCTGTAACTTAGTATTCAAGCTGTAAAATTAGATCATGGCAACACCGGTGAGGAATTTAAGGAAAACTAGTTGACCTGGATCAGAGGAGCAGATGCAAAAAATGTACAGCTGGATCCATGTAAGGGATTTGAGACCCTCAAAGGTTGTCTAAATCTACCCTGGGAATAGCAAGAGAGAGAGAGAGAGAGAGAGAGATAATGATTTAGCAAGAACATAGCTCATTACTGCCTGAACCTTGACAGTGCCAGATAAGCTTTGTTAAAGTTTCAAGACAAAGTACACATTCCAGTGGGATAATAATAAAAAAAAGTCAGAGGTCATCTTTCAAGAGCATTGAATTTACATGTTTAATGATTATTTCCTTCAATTCTCCTGGCAATGAAAGGCCTAACACATCAACCCTTAATGGGCTTCAGGAAGTGAGAGTTTTTCTGCTATAACTCAATATCTGGCAACTTCTTCACTACATTAGAGCAACTTGTATGGATTTAATATCACAGAGGAGTGTCTTAGATTTAAATGCAGTGACCTTTTTGGTCAAGCTGAATACTGGAACTAGAGTTTCCGCTCCGGAGGATGAAGCTCACTAGAGAACTGAAAGGCATATTAGTGGATCAATCTCATTTTGTTCAGCCACTGTGTTTCATTCTCATGCCACCCACCCACCCCCTCACTATCAGTTTTAGTGCATCTCAAATGGAGGGTATGTCTGGACTGCAGAGTTATTTTCAGGAAAACGGCTATTTTTCCCCCAAAAAAACCCTTCATTTGCATCCACACTGCAATTGCGTTCTTTCAGAAAAAAGAATGGAAAGAACAGAGGGGTTTTTCCGACATTGGTAAACCTCTTTCTACGAGGAAGAAGTATTTTTGCGAATGAGCTCTTTCAGAAAAAGGCGTGTGTGGATGGGGAAGAGGGAGTTCTTTTGCAAGAGGATGAAAGAGGAAAAAGCACAGGTGCCCTGGGGGCCACTCTGCCCATAGTAATCACAGCTGAAATGCGAGATAGTGTCCAATGAATGTGGACACTATCTTTCGAAAAAGCAGATCGCTTTTTCAATGTGCTTGGGCAGTGTGGACGCTCTCTTTTGGAAGAAGTTTTTTTGGAAGATCTCTTCCAGAAAAGCTTCTTCCGAAAGAAGCCTGCAGTCTAGACATAGCCGGAGTGTGCAAAGGACTTTTAGGACCAGGTTTTGGACCCATATTTATTACATTTTCCTCTGACTCCTTATATTTTGGCTTACAGGACATCCCATACACTAACTCTGGATTCAGGGTTTGATGGCTGTTAGATTGTCCCATAGGTGCTGACTCTGTGGGTGCTCCAGGTCTCAAGAACTCAGTGAAAAAAATAGGGTGTGCTCAGCACCCATGAGCCATAGCCATGGGCAGCACATGACTCCTGCCCATGGTTGGGTGGGGCCACTTCCTAGAATTGGGGGGGAAGACACCAATACCCAGACAAGAGACCTAAGTTCTGTCTAAGCTACACAGCTGCCTATTAAGTGCTGTGAAGGTGCTCAGGACCACAGTGGGGAGAAATGCTTCTCTCCAGTCCTTTGACTTGCCAAGGTGCCCCTCCCTCAGCTCCAACTCAGCCCCAGCCCAGTTCTACTGTGGCTGGGGGACAAGCACCCCTCAGTCCCATCCTGGACCTGCTGCATCCATGGAGTGGTGCCCCTGGGCCCAGTATATCATGTGTCACTTCCACATTGGTGCACATAACAACATTCTTCTGTATGTGGACATAAATTAAAGGGAACACTGCAAGGCCCCTGTCCCTCACTCCACCAAAAGGCCCCACTCCTACTCCACCTCCTCCCCGAAGGCCCCATCCCCACTCTGCCACTTCCCACAGCTTCTCTGCCTCTTCCTTCGAGGCCCCCTTCCTCAAGGTGCTCCCTGTCCGCTCCTCTATGCCCTGACTCCTGAGGCCCCCCTGCCCACCCTTTGCTTCTCTCCATCTCCTCCCCCAATGCACCCCCCTGCTATTTCTTTCTTCCCACTGCTCTAAGGTCCCCCTCCCCCACTGAGATTACAACTGATGCATATTCAATAACTAGAATATGAAGGAAGCTTATAAATATGTTGAAAATAGCCTCCTCCCCAAAAAATGCTGCCACCCCAGGAAACTCACACACCTCTTCAAGGACACCAACTGGCACAAACAAAATTCAGTGCCTGTGGATTGCTGTCATGGTACCCTCTCATGTTAATATTGCACAGTGCCTTGGACAGGATGGTTAGAGGGTAGTTCAGAAATACACTTTTTCTTGTCAGCAAATGGTACTTATTTTTACCAACTGTAATACAATTTAAAAACACGGATATAGCTCAAGTGAGTCCCTAGCTTGAGCTCTTCACCAAACCAGATGCTCACTGGTGCGTGTTATCTCAGACAGGAGCAGCAGAACAGCTGAAATGCGGAGTACACCAGCCAGTAGTCTCCAGAGGAGCAGAACTGTGGGCTGCATGAGAGATGTGTTGTTTATGTGTCAGACACTGAGCCTATGGGGCTTTGCAATCTGCAACAGAGCAAATCAGAGTGGGTTTAAAATGGCACCCAAAAGAGACATGAAAGTCACAGTATTGCTTATGTTAAACTAGGGCACATCATTCATCAGAAAAGCCCACTTATGTACTTTATTAATGATAAAGCAATAAAAGATAAGACGATAAAGCAGCTACAAAATTGTTATTTGAGCATTTACTTCTAGTCCCACAAAAATCTAAGTACCTCTAAATATGCCTTTCTAACCCAATTAAAAGCTATTCAGAAAGGCCCTGTTTTCATTCTCATCGAAGTCAATTGCAAACATCCCCTTGCTTTCTGTGGTTGGAAGATTGGTACCCAATGCATAAAACATTTACCCCCTTTGTGGGCTATTTTAAAATATAATAAAGTCTCCCTGCTTTTTGGACCAAGGGACATACCTGATTTTAATTTCAAATCATTATGGTTCTTAATAAGCTTAAGCCAAATCCTGAACCTAAGTTCACTTACCTAGACTGCTCAGTTAGATGCTAATTCAGGAAAGGACTTAAGCACATGGTTAATCGGAGCTCAACCATATACTTACAAAAGGTGCCTTTTTAAGAACCTGCCCTGAATAAGGCTTCTTTCCTTAATCTGGGCCAGGGGGTCGGCAGCTTTGGGCATCTGGCCCATCAGCATAATACACTGGCAGGCGGTGAGACATTTTGTTCATGTTGACTGGCCACAGTCATGCCCCTCCACCCTCACCCCAACAGTTCCCAACAGCCATAGTTCACTGTTCCTGGCCAATGGGAGCTGCAGGAAGTAGTGGCCAACAAGACCCTGCAGCCTGCATCACCTCCCACAGCTCCCATTGGCCGGGAACAGTGCAACCTCAGCCATTGGGGGCCACAGGGGGCCGTACCTGCACACAGTCAATGTAAACAAAATGTCTCATGGCCTGCCTGACAAATGCCATGTGTTGAAGGTTGCCAACCCCTGATCTGGGCCTTAATTTGGAAGGAGAGGGGGATACATGTAGCATATAATGAAAGCATCATATTATTTCTCCAACAAACAAGCATCAATTCTTCTTTTATATTATTCCAAATTGAATTGATGTCTACTTTCAGCCTTCTGGAAAAGGGGCATAGTGAAAATGAATATCAGGTCTTTAGAGTAGGTATTATATAAAACTCTGGCATTCATTGATGACCTTGTGAGAAAAGTGGCTCGTTGAACTTACTAATTGATTTTTATGGAGACAAAATTGCCAACACTGAAATTATCTTTTATGAAAGGAAATGTGGAGTTATAGATTCACAGTAGGACCTTAGGCATTTTTAAAGCCATAAATACATTGTGCTGGACTTACATAATGCTAATTTCTGTGCATTTTTTTAAGATATCAGAAATACTGCTTTTAGTGATATTCACAGTACAGTGAGAAAATAAGTCTTTAGGGAAAAGAACTATACGTCTCCAGCAATTTAATCCTAGGCATTTGTTTACCAAAGGAATATTGATTTATTCATACTGCTAAGAAGAATTATATTTTCCCCAAAGCAATATTGCTAAATGTTGATGTTGTTGTTTTCTAAGTCTGAATATTATGAATTCCTCGGTGCAGGAACTCTCCCTTTTTTCTTTGTTTTATACAGCACCAAGAACATTGCTGAACAAATAATAGATAATAGTATATCCATGCAAGGGCACATTTTCCAAGCAAGGTGCATGTACTGATTTGAATGTTCTCAGTATATTTTAATAGGTTTACAAGAATGTGATATGTAGAAGTATCAGATATTCACACATAAATCAACTATTTAGCAGGAGGTATGGCCATATAGGCACACCAACACTTGGTTTGAATGAATACATTGGGAATTTGCACACATCAGACGTGTAAATGTAAGCACAGAATGATTCTGAAAATCTGCTTCATAGACAATACCTTCAGATCGGCTGTAGAAACCAACAAAAATCCAAGAAATTCCTTAAAAGTAGCTACTCTACTAGAAACAGGAATAAATAATTCAAGTAAGTCTCAGCTATTGTGCAGAAGTGCAAGCCAACATCATTTACATTGTTCTGCTGAACCATACATTTCCCTTTATTGTTGCTGGGCAAAGTATCAATGCAATCTGTATAACAACACAATGTGTTATTACCAAAGAAAGTTTCCCATTACCTTGCTCATTTCCTACAACAGAGGCCATACTTCTTTTTTCTTACTCCATAGGTGAATGAATATCAGGAGTTAGGGGAAAGTTATTTGTGTCTTGTCCTTTTATTTTCTTGAAAAGATGTAACAGTGGGTCAAACTATTGCTATTCATGGGCAGTAACTTCATCTAACAGCCCTCACTAGTATCTTCCTTTCTTGTAATGATCTCAGCTATGGTGTGACACACACAGGCGCATTGTAAGAAACTGGACTCATCCTGATACTCATCTTGACTCCATCTCATATGATGAAGTGGGTTTTACCTGTGAAAGCTCATGATTATATATATATATATACATATATATACATATATATATATATATATATATATATATAATTTGTTAGTCTCTAAGGCGCCACAGGACTACCTGGTATTTTGATATCCTGATTCCTGCTACCCATCACCTGATATAGACCAGGATTACACAAATGTAGTGATTCTGTCATATGATGGGTCAGTTACCACTCACACCAGTTGCTATGTTAAAAATAGCTCAGATAACTTTTGATGTAATGTCTGATGATACGCCTCAATCTTTTAAGTGTAAATGGGGCTTTAGCAGCATATGAAGGAAAAAATTGCTTCACTCAAGGAGTTCAAAAAGTTTACATTCTTCTGAGCTCATAAGCCTAACAAATGGAATGCCCAGGGCTGCAGACATAGACTTCATTTAGCTGTGCGTCTCATTGCCATTTCTTTTTATTAGCATTTAAGCTGATGGTGTATTTTCAGTTATCAAAGTAATATGTATGTACACAAACTCACGAAGCCTGGGAAAAAAGCAGGTTGAATTAGAAGTTCTGGCACAGTCAAATAACTATGATTTTATTGGAATAATGGAGACTTGGTGAGATGACTCACATGATTGGAGCACTGTCATGGAAGGGTATAAACTGTTCAGGAAGGACTGGTGGGGGAGAAAAGGAGGAGGAGTTGCACTGTATGTAAGAGAGCAGTATGATTGCTCAGAGCTCCAGTATAAAGCAGGAAAAAAGCCCATTGAGAGTCTTTGGGTTAAGTTTAGAGGTGGGAGCAACAGGGGTGATGTTGTGGTTGGTGTCTGCTATAGACCACCAAATCAGATGGATGAGGTAGATGAGGCTTTCTTCAGACAACTAACAGAAGTGTCCAGATCACAGGCCCTGGTTCTCATGGGGGACTTTAATCACCCTGGCATCTGTTGGAAGACCAATGTAGCAGCACACAGACAATCCAGGAAGCTTTTTTGAGAATGTTGGGGATAGCTTCCTGGTACAAGTGCCGAAGGAACCAACCAGTGGCTATGCACAGCTTGACCTGCTGCTCACAAACAGGGAGGAATCAGTAGGGGACGTAGATGTGGGCGGTAACCTGGGAAGCAGTGATCATGAGATGGTCCATTTCAGGATCCTGACCAAAGGAAGAAAGGAGAGCAACAGAATACACACCCTGGACTTCAAAAAAGCAGACTTAGAATCCAGCAGGGAATTTATGAGCAGGATCCCCTGGGAGTCCAGGAGAGCTGAGTTGAAGAAGTTTTATTGAAGGCACAGGAACAAACCATCCTGATGTGCAGTAAGAAAAGCAAATGTGGTAGACAATCAGCTTGGCTTAGCAGTGAAATCCTTGATAAGCTTACACACAAAAAGGAAGCTTACAAGAAGTGGAAGCTTGGACAGATGATGAGGGAGAAGTATAATTATATTGCTCAAGCATACAGGGGTGTAATCAGGAAGGCCAAAGTGCAACTGCAATTGCAGCTACCAAGGAATGTGAAGGGAAACAAAAAAAATTTCTACAGGCACATTAGCAATTAGAGGGTGGTCAGGGAAGTGTCGGGCCCTTACTGAATGAGGGAAGTAACCTAATGACAGATGATGTGGGAAAAGCTGAAGTACTCAATGCTTTGTTTTCCTCTGTCTTCAAAGACAAGATCAGCTCTCAGACTGCTGCACTAGGCAGCACAGTATGGGAAGGAGGTGGGCGGCCCATGGTGGAGAAAGAACATGTTAAGAACTATTTAGAAAAGTTGGACATACATAAATCCATGGCACCGGGGATGCCGAGAGTGTTGGCTGATGTGATTGCAGAGCCATTGGCCATTATCTTTGAACACTAGTGGCAATTGGGGGAAGGTCCTGGACTACTGGAAAAAAGGCAAATGTAGTGCCTATCTTTAAAAAAGAGAAGAATGATCCAAGGAACTATAGACAGGTCAGCCTTACCTCAGCCCCCGGAAACATCATGGAGGGGATTCCTAAGGAATCCATTTTGAAGCATCTGGAAGACAGGAAAGTGATCAGGAATTATCAACAAGGAATCACAGAGGGCAAGTCATGCCCGACCAACCTGATTGCCTTCTGTGACAAGGTAACTGGCTCTGTGGACATGGGGAAGTTGGTTGATGTGATATACCTTGACTTTAGCAAAGCTTTGATGCGGTCTCCCACGGTATTGTTGTCAAAAAGTTAAGGGAGTATGGATTGACTAAATGGACTGTAAGGTGGATAGAAAGCTGGCTAGATTGTCAGGCTCAGTGGGTAGTGATCAACGACTCGATGTCTGGTTGGTGGTTGGTTTCAAGTGCAGTGCTCCAAGGATCAGTTCTGGGTCCAGTTTTGTTCAACATCTTTAATAATGACCTGGATGAGGGGATGCACCCTCAGCAAGTTTTCAGCTGACACTAAGATAGGGGGAGTGGTAGATTAATTGGAGGGTAGGGATTGGATCCAGAGTGACCTAGACAAATTGGAGGTTTGGGCCAAAAGAAATCTGATGAGGTTCAACAAGGATCTCATCTAATATCTAGGTTGGATATTAGGGGAAACTATTTCACTAGGAGGGTGGTGAAGCTCTGGAAAGGGTTACCTAGGGAGGCGGTGGAGTCTCCATCCCTAGAGATTTTTAGGTCCTGGCTTGACAAAACCCTGGCTGAGATGATTTAGTTGGGGTTGGTCCTGCTTTGACCTCCTGAGGTCTTTTCCAAGCCTATGATTCTAAGGACAAGTGCAGAGTCCTGCACTTGGGATGGAAGAATAGCAAGCACTATTAGGAGGCTGGGGACTGATTGACTAAGCAGCAATTCAGCAGAAAAGGACTTGGGGATTACAGTGGATGAGAAGCTGGATATGAGTCAACAGTGTGCCCTTGCAGCCAAGAAGGCTAATGGCATATTAAGGTGCATTAGGAGGAGCATTTCCACCAGATCTAGAGAAGTGATTATTCCCCTTTATTTGGCACTGGTGAGGCCACATCTGGAGTATTGCATCCAGTTCTGGGCCCCGCACTATAGAAAGGATGTGGATGCATTGGAGAGGGTCCAGCAAAGGGCAATCAAAATGATTAGGGGGCTGGAACACATTATTTACGAGGAGAGGCTGAGGGACTTAGGCTTGTTTAGTCTGTAGAAGAGAAGAGGGGGGATTTGATAGCAGCCTTCAACTTCCTGAAGGGAGGTTCCAAAGAAAATAGAGGCTGTTCTCAGTAGTGACGGATAGCAGAACAAGGAGTAATGGTCTCAAGTTACAGTGGGGGAGGTCTAAGTTGGATATTAGGAAAAACTATTTCACTAGGAGGGTGGTGAAGTACTGGAATGGGTTACCTAGGGAGGTGGTGGAGTCTCCATCCCTAGAGGTTTTTAAGTCCTGGCTTGACAAAGCCCTGGCTGGGATGACTTATTTGGGGTTGGTCCTGCTTTGGGCTGGAGGTTGTACTTGATGATCTCCTGAGGTCTTTTCCAGCCCTAGGATTCTGTGAAAGTTATTGTTCACGTACTTGCAGCAATATGATCCGTGGTAGCAATGTCTGGTGAAGCCACTGTCCCTGCAGGCCACCCTGTCAAGAGCTGCCTCCCTTCTTCCAGCAGCATGTACACTGCTGTAGTGGGACTTGGATGTTCGCAGCCTTCCCAACAAGGGGAAGGTTGACAAGTGGTCCCTCAGCACATGCATTAAAGTTCTGCTGTGGTGGTCACGAGTTGTTGCCAGTGCATCTTCCAGGTGCTTAAGGTAGAAGAAGAAGGAGAGTAGCTCTGCTCACTAGTTTTACAATGCTGAGTAGCTGTGCCTGCTTCACAGGTCAGAAAGGAACAATGCTCTTTGTCACTTTGTGTTTTCTCACCTCTTGCCCTCTGGCCAGTGTATCGGGAAAAGCTAATGAAAGGAAAATCTCTTTTTTTAGGTTTGAATATAGCAAATATACCATATATATAACCTAGGATATGCTGGCTATTTGAGTTGGGGAGGAGTCATCCACTATCTCTACATTTTCTTCCCCACTGACCATTATTTCTCTTTTGACACCTGTTGTGGAGTTGCTGCGGTTCACTTTAGACTCCTGCTATCCAGTAGAAAGAGAATTTTATCTACCCCCTTGCTGAGTGTGAGATGACTGATTAGCACCCTGTCCCCGTCACGTAGTTTTAAGATATTTTTAACAACCCAATGGAAAATAAGCAAAACTCATGTTAAAATAAATAAAGGAGTCAACATATCAGGACACCAGTCTCAACTGTCCCTAAAATGGAAAGTCACACTTACATTTAGTGCAGTCACTTCCCATTGGTTTCAAAAGTCATTTTATCAGAGCTGCACGTAGCTCTGTCTCCTTCATGCCATTCTAGGCACACGTGACTGGCACACTGACTTTGTCCAGAACTGCTGTGACTGTCAAACTGTGTAGCTGTTGTCACTGCAACCTTGTAATCAGATTGATTTGCCACATTGCTGAACAGACTTGATTTTTTCAGAATATATAAATGAAATTAATTAGTTCTTGAACACCTAAGTAACATTGCCACTCGTTATTGCACACCTAGCCATATAGAATGGATTAAGATAAATGTGAGTGAAATTAGAGAGTTAGTGGATAAAGTGAGCAGAGTCAACAGAATATATTTAGATTTCAGTGAAGAATCTGATACAGCAGCACTCAAAATCTTACATGAAACCTTGCACTGGAATGGGCTTGTCATGAGAATGAAAAACTGGCTCAGCCTTATAATGATTAATGATAAAGTGTCAGGTGGAGGGAACTGGTTAGTAGGTAACTGCAAGGTCCATTTTTGTTCCTTCTAATCTAAAAACAGAGCAAACAGTGCACTAATGAAATTCACAGATAGGATCAAGCCGGAGAAAGGTGCAACACCAGTCAGAGCATAGAAATAATAAAAAGGAGACTAGAGATATTAGAAACATGGGCAGAAAACAACAAAATGAGATCCACTTTGAAAGATGCAGATTTATATGTGAGGAATAATGATTCAAGGGAAAACATTCAATACAAAGGGGAGATCTTAAAGCTGCAGGAGGCCTACAGGTTCCATGATGGTAATTTGTTGCACTAATATAAAAATCTAAGGGCCAGGTTTCCCCATCTAGCAATATTGGTGCTGTAGTTAGGGGTGCTGCACACCCTCTGATTTGAAGTGGTTTCCATCATATACAGTTTGGTTCAATGGCTCTCAGTGTCCTCACTCTACAAATTGTTCCAGCTCCCCTGCCTAGCAATGGAGTTAAAAGGAGCTATAAGGAAAATCTTGACCCTGGCACCCTCTATGTGGGAAATTTACTTCTTTGTGACCCTTATTGTTGGTAGCAACATGGGATTGATCATCATTACTGACCTACAACTGAACATGCCTGCTACTCCTATTTTTCCACCTGTGGGTGAGAGGGGAAGGGAATGGGCTCAGCTTCGAAACCACTCTCTTTCCTGCCAAAAGGAAGTCCAGCACAGCTGAGCTAACACATATGTGGAAACAATCCCAGCCAGCTGTGGAGCTAGTGCTGAATCATTCCACCCCACAGAAAGGCAGAAATCAGGGACCACTTTGTGACTCAGCGACATTATCTGGCTACCCTTACAAGTACATGCTACTCCTTACTCAGAGCTTCCATGGTAGAGTGAGGTGAAGAGTGTATTCTGCCTTAATAATCCCTGGGGTAAAACAGGCCTTAGGACTGCCAGTACTATGTGCGCTATCCAAAGCAAATTGACTAACCATCACGTGATTCACAGAAATTTTCAACGTTGGTGAGTAGCCAGGCTTAGTTTCATTTTGCTAATTTCCTCTGATAAAATATTAATTTGGAGCTGAATCTGAAT
Source organism: Pelochelys cantorii (assembly GCA_032595735.1). Classification (NCBI taxonomy): domain Eukaryota; kingdom Metazoa; phylum Chordata; order Testudines; family Trionychidae; genus Pelochelys; species Pelochelys cantorii. Next base: position 137,721,844 of record CM064326.1, on the reverse strand, counting down.
GCAGATGAGTTTTGACAGGAACTGTCCACGAGTAAAACTATGCCTAAAACTGTTAAATCTAATTGCAGACTGAGGCAAAGTGGAGTGGGGAAAGGTTAATTCACAGGAGAAGGACGATATCACTGAGTCTCCCGTTCTCACTGACATTTCCTAGTTCAGTTGCTTCTCTCTTAGTGCTCCTAGTACACATCCCCGGTGTTTTAAGTTTGCTAAGTAAGAGTTTCATAATGCCATTCAAGTCCTCAGTGTTACCAAAGCAGGTGTCATCTGACACAGGCCTAAGCATCTCAAGAGTATCCTTAATGCAGCTGCTCTGAGGGGTGTGATCCTGAATAGATCAGGTACAAAGTGGTGTCCACAGAAGTGCAAGGTAAAAAGCAATGAGCAAGACAGACAGTGCAGGGGAAACACCATCTTCTATTGGTAAGAGTACCACTGTGTGCCCGGCTTAGAAGCAGAAGCACAGAGTGAAAAATTAGGAGCCAGCTGCCTCAGTAGTATGACTGAGGAGATGGGGTCTGAAGCCAAATATGACCCCTCTCCCTTAAGACTCACTACTTCTCAGTGTAGAGAATTAGACTGAGGCAGTGATTTTCAAAGCTGCCTAAGGAATATAGACCCTTGGTGCTCATCATTTTAATTAAGGGGTTTGCAGTCCAGCTTTGAAAATCCCCACCGTATTGATTATTTGTGTCCCAAGTATAGCCTCACCTACCCTTGAGCTAGAGAGCAACAATCATTTGTTTCCAAGATTAAATCCTGTACGTTGCAAATATTATCAGACTGTCTACCAGAACACTTAGGAGTGATGGACCCAATTCTGTTCTGAAATCCCCAGTGTAAATCTGCAGCATTGGCACTGCCATCAGTGATATTTCTCTGTCTTTTTTTGAGAATAATATTGCTTCTCGAGGGGCGGGATAGAGTCAAGGCTTCATTTGCCTCTGCCCACTCGTTTCTCATACCACTGGGAAGGAGGAGGTGTAGCAGTCATGTAAAGGCTGGTCTGTCCCATATAACTACAGTTGATAAGACAGCAAGGACATGGTGTACAGCCACTTACTCCCTTGGAAGGGAATGCAGCGAGGTTCAAAATTTTGTCCGTAATACCTGGTAATTTCCCTGGGAGCAGGGGAAAGAAGCTGGTCCTTAGAGATTCTTTTGACTTCACTGAGTAGCGAAGTAATTGTCTTCTCTTGAAAACTGACCTCAGAGATGTCATGTTAGTTAATAGAATGTTCAACATGAATTTATAGGCCGCATAGACAGGCGTATGTCTTGTTTAACATCCTGTTAGCTTGTAATGAATAAGCCATACAGGACTTGAGGTTTATGGGTGGTCAATAGGGAGGTAAACACAACTGGTCCATGTGTACACTTACTGCAGAGTCCTATTCAGTAACATGTTGGTTAACATGACTCCTCATGGTATTCTAACTCTGCAAAGACAAACCCACAGTGCTGCAGTGGCCACTTATCAGTAAAACTACTGCTGGTTAATAACTAAATATATTCAATAATATACACCCTGATAAAAAATGCACTTTGATGAACATTGGAAGCTGTTTACGATTCCATCAGATAAGTAATTTTGACAAGTAAATTTCCCTGAGCACATGACCTATGAGATCTGACCCTTGAAAAGTAGATTCCTGCTGAGGTTCAGTATGGGGGCTCCTTTTCAGAGGAGTTGTGTTTAATCTGAAGTGAGAATTGCCAAATGCTGACGAAGGACAGACTTAGTCCCAGAAAAGGGATGTTCAAATAAAAGTCAAAATGCCAGCCAACCAAAGTGGTCTATGTTTATCTTGAAACTAAAGACAAACTTTCCTCAGTACTTTACTAGGGAAGGAGCATTGCACTGTAGCACCCATAGACAACTCTGTTACCATCCATTGCACTGGAATTTCCCTGACTGTAAGATGTAGATAATCTAACTTCCCATCTTCACAGGATTATTGTGAACATTTATGACTGAATGGAAAGCACTATAGAAGGTTAGAATCAGATAATCTCCTCTGCTTTCAGAGACAGAGGGGATAAAAAGAGGCCAAATACTGACTAACATGGCTGGTATGCCTAGGTGGAGTTGAGCTAAGCATCATCCGCCTTTCCTTAATCCTTTCAGAAGGTATTCAGGGCTTGATAGTCTCAGTGGAAATGACTGGGTCGAGGTGTGGACAATCAGAACAGACAAACCTCCCAGTTCAAATGAGATAAAAATATGCTACTGGCTAGTTTGCAAATTACTGCTGGCTTGGGCAGCTTGCCGTAGGCACAGATCTCTCTTTTCCACAAACTTTGGGCTGCCTGATGCTGGTCTGACAGGTTCAGAAGTCAGGGAGGTCCCAGCTGCAGTTGTCCCTGCCAGGAGTGGGACAACAAGCTTCTGGAGCACTCTGTTCATACTAGTACCTACTAGCAGGCCCTCCCACTCACCGTGCAGCAGCAGACTGACAGACCTGCCCAAACTCTATGGGATTGTCCTTGTTCTCTAATCACTTATGGAGACTTTTTGGCCATGTCCTTTCTCTGTCTTCTAAGAGCTAGTATATGCCTTTTGCCCATAGAAGGGGCTGGTGCCTCTTGATGAAGCAGACTTTAACAAACTCTGAGAACAAGTAGGTAAGGTCCCAGGGAAAGAAAATGCAAGGGACAACTGCAAACTATTCAGATGTGAAAGAAAGAGAGGCAGAAGAGTAAGAGGTCAGTATGACTCCATGTGGAGTTTTTTAATGACCTCAGAAAGGAATCCTATAAAAAGTGGAAACAAGGACAAATTGCTAAGGAGAAGTACAAAAGAATAGCACAAACTCATAGGGACTGAATCAGAAAGGCTAAGGCGCAATATAACTTACACCTAGCAAGAGACATGAAAGGGAATAAGAAGTTCTTTCATTACATTGATAGCAAGAGAAAGAGAAAGGAAAAGGCACTAAAGTGGATGCCCAAGGCCCAGGCCATAGAGAATGGCTGGAGTCTATACCCCATCCTTGGAGAGCCTAAAAGTATATGGACCCAGGCACAGAAGCTTGGTGAGGCTTCAGCAGTGGAAACAGGCCAGAGCTGTGGCATTAACCCCTCGCAGGTTCTCAATCCATTTTATAAATCTTATTCTTCTGAGACAGCACACATCTCACACAACCCTTTAAAAAGCACATCTCTAATCTCTCTCAACACCCAAACTGCTCTGTTTCCAATGGAAATCATATTTTTCTGGTGCGTGGCAGGATGCTGTTTATACACTCTCTTCCCTTTTTTTCTCGGCATGGATTGAGATCAGCTATAAAAACATTGACATGGAGCACATGTAGAATTAAATCAAAAGTTACATCATCACTGATAGTGGCCTGTCATGCAAGCTACCGCTGACCGATTCAGACAAGTGGGTAAGGTGTTCTATTTTATTCCTTACATTTAGGTGACATATTTGGAAACTGAATGATAACCCAGCACTGAAATCTCCTCACTTTCAAACAAGGGTAGTGACATGCCCAGTCCTCCTGTAACTCTGAAGAACTAGGCACCTTCCTATAAATGTGATGTTAAATCATGAAGGTGTGCTGAGACCACAGCCTGCCATTGTGGCAGTGTTGTCTTATTGTTCCTTTGTACTCTGGCTGTACCCACCTGTCCCTTGTCTTATGTTTATCATGTAAGATTTTTGGAGCTATTTTTTGTTCTCTATTTGCACAGCACCTTACAAACGGGATCTTGGGAGACAATGAAAGTGGTAGTCATTACAACAATACAAATTAATAATACGATGCACACTTTTTGGAAGCATTGGGGGTTTTTTTAGTTAACTTAGGCTTAACACTTTTATGGTATCTATTGTCTCTAATTTTCCTATTAATTTAAAATAAATTCTGAATGTAACTCTGATGTATTAAATTGGTTTTCATTTGCATGCCAATCTGAAAGTCGCATTTTCCCTATAACTTATACAATATGGTAATGCACAAGACTACTGTGAAAACAAGCTCATGTTGTATTAAAAGTCCAATTATTTAAACCCAAATTAGTATGGTGATGTTTAAAGAATGAAAAGCTCGTAAGGTCCCTTCTATAGGTATCATTCTGGTTTAAAATCAAACTAGTTATTCACACTGCTACATATATACAATGCAAGATTCTGAATTCACAAGTTCTGTACCATTTATATATGGCTATCTATTTTGTTAATAAGCACATTTTTAAAGCGAGTAATTGAAATGTGACCAAATACAAAAATTGCAGGAAAGGAAATCTTAAGAGCTTATGAACTGTTTGACTTCCAGGTAACTAATCTGGCGGAGAAATATATGGAATAATTTTCCCCCCTCAATGATCTCTTCAGAAGCTTAAAAATGAAAATTGTTTCTGAACTGCCTTTTTGACTTCAATTGCATGCACACACTGGTTTGTTATTCTGAGGTTGCTCATGAGTGCTGAGATGCTGGCATTGATGTCTCCTTAAAGAAACAGGAGAATTGAAACTATTCTTGAACAGAAAATATAAAAAGAAATAGATACAAAAAATGTAATGGCTTTTGCCATAGAAGTAGGTAAAAGTGCATCAATATTGGGGCTCCATCCTATTTAAAAATGTCCCTTTAATATATGATGCAGCATTTATAGGATTTCCATACTATTTTCTGAAAATTTACTGCATTAGTTAAAAAAAAAACATTTAGTCATTTACTATTATCAAATATACACAATTCCATACACCAAAATTCTGAGTTTGTACATGCAGATCTTACACATACACAAATAGCACAGCTAATTGGACATGTGTAGAGCCCTGCATATCTGCGGATATCTGCTTTGTAGCCAGGGTATCGACATCCGCAGATGTGAATGCAGATATTCACAGCTCATTCTTGCAGATATGGATGTGGATGGAAATTTTGTACCTACAACCCTGTAGATTTGCAGATACCCGCTTCATAGGTGTGAATACCCGTGGCTCACTTTTGCGGATACAGATGTGGATACAGATACAAATTTTATATCTGAACAGGGCTCTAGAGATGTGAACAAACAATCCATTTGTATGGAAGTTAGGCGTGCTGTTGAAGCTAAATTAGGTCCCTCTTTCTCTTCCCCCTGTTCACTATTCTCCCTTTGCTAAGTCACTCATTTCTCTTAACCAGTCATTGAACAACAATCAGCAAACACTTAAAAAAACCATACATAGCAAGTAATTAATTCAATGGCATCAACTGGCTTCAAGGGAGTTATGCTGATTTACATCAGCTAAGGATATGTCTCTTATTTTGTTTTGTTACTTGACTGAATAGCTCACCTCCCTACCCCAGATTTCCCTAACATCCATCTGGTATTTTTCAAGCACATGCCCAATCTCAGTGCTGGATGTACAGGAAGCAAACTATTGCCATATCTCTGAAGATTTTGAGATCTATGAGTTTGGGAAAAAGCTTGACCCCTATATTGCATGACCTTCCATACTCCTAAGGATTCAGGAGAACAGTGCCAGAATATGTCACATGTAGACTCTTATGGAGATTTTGTCTTCCCATTCCCAAATATATCTTTTCTGTCAGAGCAGATGGTTACAGTATGAACATAGAGCAGATATTTTTTCAATAGCACAGCTATTATTAAATATGTTTATCTCATGTTTAAATGTAATTAAGTCAAACAGTCAAACAATGCAATTAACTGTACTAATCACACAATGCTTCTGAGTCCCTCTAGTTTATTTTGAAACTAAACACCTCAGGATTCATAACGAATATAAATGAGCTCTTGTTTCATGAGTCTGAGACTGTTTGATGCTAACAGATGACATTGTGTCACACACATGTTGTGAGATTCTCAACAATCAAATGATAAACAGCTTAAGGGCATTAAACATGGATTTCTGAACAGGTGACCTGAACCACTGTTAAAGACCCAACAGAAAATCCCCATTTGATTTTTTATTTTTCTTTATTAACTATGTGTTAGCATGTTAGTTACAGCATAGTACATATGTGCTCCATATGATAGATCTATATTACTGTTCCTGCCTTGAAATAATTTTCCACTACAGATTGGACCTCTCTGGTACAGCACCCTCGGGACCTGACCAGTCCCGAACGAGGAAATTTACCGGACCTGGGGAGGTCCCCTGCTACCAAACTCACAGCCCGTCTCCTCTCCCTGCTGCTGGCCCTAGCTGGCCCCCCTGCTGAGTTGCCATGTCACTGCAGCCCCATCAGCCCAGACTGCTGCAGCCCTGGCCTGGCTACCAGGGCTGCTGCGTCCCCATCCCTGGCCCTACTACTGGGGCTGCCACATCTGCTGCATCCCCACCCTGTCTCTGTCACCAAGACAGCCGCGTCCCTGGCTCTGGCCCCACTATCGGAGCTACCAGGGCTGTCACGTCTGCCGTGTCCCCGGACCTGCTACTGGTGCTGCTGCAGCCCCGGCTGTGCTACCGGGGCCCCGGTCCTGGTCCCGGTGCCAGTCCCAGAGTCTCCGAGCCACCAGCCCGCTTGCCACTGGGGCTCCCAGTCAGGACTCCATGATCCAGGAACATCCGTGGTCCTACTGGACCATGGATGTTGCCGGGTGAAGGAGTCCCAGTTTTTGGAGGTTCAACCTGTATAGATCTGCTAGCTTTTGTTTTAGGAAAGATACTGAGGGATTCCATATTTCTATAGTTCCTTAAAAAAGAAAGTTGCGACAGAACAGCTGGGGTGAAAATTTCAAACACATCTAAGTGGCATAGAAGCCTATATTACAATTTTTTCAAGAGAACAGTTTTCCACTGGAAAACACAGTTTCATCAGAGTCAAAACATTTCTCAGGAAATGTCAGTTACGATGACATTTTTTATCAGAAAGTGTCAGCATAAAATGTTCCTGCTTTCTTGTTTCATTTTGACAGTGTCAAAACATTTTGTTTCAATAAGGTAAGAGCAGTTTGTTTTGACTATCATTTCAGTTCATTTAGACTCTTAGATATAAATATAAAATTGTACATATTATAAGTCTCATTAACTTTGGAATTTAAATTTGTCACCTTCAATATGTGGAAAATTCGTATGGTGACTGTTTTCTGGCATTTCCCCTTCCCCTCAGAAGGAAAAGTACACTTTGCTAAGGTGAATGTGTAAGTCATGGGGCTACTATGTCTACACCATGAGATTATTTCAAAATATGTTATTTTGAAATAATAACTCCCAAAATAACTTTTTTGAAATAAGCTTATTCCCCAAGGAAAAAGGCATTTTTATTCCAAAATAACCAGCCCCTTATTTCAAAATAACAGATTTGGTAGTGTGGATGCTCGGCTTGTTATTTCAAAATAAGGGGAATTATTTTGAAATAACTCCTCAGTGTAGACATGCCCTGGCTCAGTTTGTTCTAGACGCAGAGCTGGGTGAATGGAGCAGGTTGGAGGCTGTTAGGTGCATAGACAAATTGCAATGCTGGACTAGTTGAGCCACTAGCCTCTATATTTGCTATGAGAAATTTTGGGTTCTGAACATGCTGAGATACCCATAGAAGGAAGTATCTTGGAACTCTTTTGTGCTGGTGCTGATTAAAGTTTGTCTCTGTAGGCATTATGGCTGCATCTAGACTGAAGGCTTCCTTTGGAAGAAGCTTTTCCAGAAGAGATCTTCCGAAAAAACTTCTTCCAAAAGGGACCGTCTACACTGCTAAAGCACATTGAAAAAGCAATCTGCTTTTTCAAAAGAGAGCGTCCAGACTGAATGGACGCTATCTCGCATGTAAACTGTGATTACTATGGATGGAGTGGCCATCAGGGCACCTGTGCTTTTTCCTCTTTCCTCTTCTTTAGAAAGAACTCCCTCTTCCCCATCCACACACACCGTTTTCTGAAAGAGCTCTTTCGGAAAAAGGCTTCTTCCTCGCAGAAAGAGGTTTACCAATGTTGGAAAAACCCCTCTGTTCTTTCGATTTTTTTTCAAAATAACGTAATTGCAGTGTGGACGTAAGTGAAGTTTTTTTGGAAAAACAGCTGTGAGTGAGAATTTTGTATTGTGCTATACACTTCTTTTGACCAACATAGCTTGAGAGAACACAGAAATGCATTTGATGCCCATGTCTGATGTGATAAATGCCGCTTCTGTTCTGCTTGTGCCAGGAGGGACTTTTCAGTTTGTTTGATGCAGCTTTCTTTTCTCACTTCAGGTTGTTAAATCTGCAGAAACGTGGTGATGGACGCAGATTTTCATCTGCGGTGAAAGCTTTCTGTTGGAAGCACACTGCTGATTGATTAGTGTGCCTGGAAGACTCCTGATTACAAACAGACTGGCAAATCAAGGATCATGCTGCAATTAACCTTTAGGCTGCTGGCATTTTTTATTTTACTGATAATTCAATCTGTGATGTAGGGAAGGAATACCCTCAGACATGAGCCAGAGTGTTTAAGATTTCTTGCTCTCAGATAAGGGTGGGGAACCTAAGGCCCGGGGGCCAGATGCTGCCCCCAGCTTGCCTGGATCCCATCCCTAATGATTGGAGCTTCCCTCCAGCATTGGTGAGCCCTTGCTGGTGTTCCAGCCCCTCTGCAGGACAGGAGCACACAAAATCCACTAGCCTGGGCCCCCATAGGCTCTGGTGTATGAGGGGAATGTGGGGAGTGCCTTTCTCCTTCTCAGTCAGCAACCATGTCAGTGAGGGTTGTTGGGTTTTTTGTTTTTTGCTTCTCAGTTATGTGCAGTCCCTAAGTGATTTTTCTGTGGATCACCCAAAAAAGGTTCCCCATCCCTGTCTCAGAGATATTATTTAAGAAATCATTTTTGGTGTCCTACTCTTTTGACAGGATAAAGTTTCCTACTAATGTAACTCTATTTCCCTCATGTTCTTTGGTCTTTCAGTTCTCTTTTTTCACTCATGCTTAAGGCCATTCTCAATGCCAACTAAATAGGAATGCTCAGAAGGAAAAGGATATACAAAAACAATTGGTCTGGTTCAACAATTAGTTGCTCTTGTGTAGTCATAAACACCTGAACAAAATGGGTGTAAAATACTGCTGTGCTGATCTGAATACATTTGACACCCACTTAGTCTGGGAGAAATGTGAGTGACTGCACAAGACGCAAGGTAATGGCCAGTCGGGCCAAGAGGCTCTTACAGAGCTAACTGTAAAGTGCATTTCCTCCTCCATCCTGAATTCTTTAGGTCAGTGAGACAGGCCGGGGGGGGGGGAGGGGAGATGACTACAAAAGATAAAACAGGGATTCTACAGGAATCTATACCCCCAAGTTTGGAATCACTGAAGAACAACTCTGAAGGGCTGCCATTGGACATAGGCTCACTCTTGGTGCTGTACCTTAAGAAGAATCACAGACCACGTCAGATTGACAAATTGGTGCTGCTGAAGCATTCTCTATTCTGGCTTTCATTTTCCTCTGTGGACTTTACACCATGGTATATGGGGAATTTAGTGAGACTCTCGCTTCAGCCCACATCTTTATCCCACCCAACTCATGGGATATATTGTAGAGGTGATTTGAAGCAGCCCTATATATAGAGTGACCATCCGTCCCTTTTTTACCAGGACTGCCCCATATTTAAGCTGTTTCAGGTGTCCCAACTTTTTTTAGAAAAAAGAGGCAAAATGTCCCGTATTTGCATGCCCCCTGCTGGTTCTTGAGTTCCCCAGTCAGCACAGCCACAGCAGCCTTTATTTGTGGCTGGTGGTAAAGCAGGCACCGGCACGTGGTGTCTGGCATCAGGCAGGGAGCCAAGGGTGAAACATAGAAAGGGGGAAAGGGATAGCTCAGTGGCCTGTGCATTGGCTTGCTCAACCCAGGGTTGTGAGCGCAATCCTTGAGGAGGCCATTTAGGGATCTGGGGCAAAATCCATTAGGGATGGTATTTGGTCCTGCTGTGAGGGTAGGGGACTGGACTCAATGACCTTTCAAGGTCCCTTCCAGTTCTAGGAGATAGGTATCTTATAAACCTGGTAGGAGTGTCTTCCCTCCCTGTGCACCCTAAAGAAGGGGGCAAGTCTGCCAGACTTTCCAGAACATTGGGCTGAAGCCCAACCACTGGCACCTCCTCCCAAGCTGAAACCCCTTTCTCTCTCACCCCCACAAAAATCCATCTGTTTCTAGGAATATGGAACCAATGTCAGATTGTTATTTGTATTTTGAAATACACTAGAGGTAATAAGATGCTATGGCAAAGGGGCTACATGTATCAAGGAACAGAGCTCCTTTGTTTGAAGCAACAACATTTCTGAATTTGCCATAACAGATATGTGGTGATATAGGAAAGTAATTGTGTTCCAAAACCTCTGAGTATCTCTCTGTGGGTCTTTGTGGCAGATTATAATTACTTGCCACACAGTGAAGAAACTGCTATGAGTATCAGATATTTTCCAGGCAGATGGAACAGGAGATGAATTATAGTATCTTAACAGCTGGTTTAAATTGTCCTCATATTTCAAATTCCAAAGTGTTGTGAATAGTGTTGTGAAAAAGTGTATGTACATCCCCTTTTCATTTCTGTTTGTCTTACATCTGTTTATTTTATCTGCACCTCTTGATTTTAATGTGTTTATGTTTCTGGTGTACTTAAATGGAGCTACAATAGGAACTACTCTATCAACAATTTGTTTATTGCATTTTACTGTGGCAATAACATACAGCTAAGGAATTGTTGCAAAAGAACAGAACTAACTTTCATGAGTCCTTATGGTTACAGTCCAGTGATTTCCACAGTGAGTTTATGTTGGCTGCAGCACTGCAAGTGATTTTCCATCCTGTTAATCTTATGATTTAGTGTGGCACATTACATAACTGATTCTCACATTATTAAATGTGGTGGCTTTGTTTTCTCAAATGTTCATCATAATGCTGCTGGATTAGCAGAATATTTGAGGGGAAGGAAACTGGCTTCCAGTTAGGTCTTCATTAGCAAAAAACGAGCACAGTTTGTGTTACCTGCTTCTCCATTCCCACCTTACCTCCATGTCTACAGCTAAAAAAAATGTATAACTAAAAATAAAATAATTTCTAAGAGGCTTGTTTCAGTTACAGACATGGATTACAATACAGTAATGAAATATGCTTCACACCTTGTATAGTCATTACACCTAAGCAGAGCAGGTGTGAGGTAACATGCTTTCGGGCTCTCTCACTTTGCACAGGTGTAAGTGACAGCATAAAATGCAATTATGTCAAAACAACACCTTTAACCCGAGAAGATCTCTGGGCATGCTACATACTCTATACATCAGTATGATTAGTGACTATGATTAGTGACAATGAAGGCTGCAGGGCATGCCTCATCTACCCAAAGCCTTAAAGACATAAGATGTTAAGGGAAGAGTATTGTTTGTTTCTTCCTAGATTCATATTGCCAACAGCACTGTCAAGAAACACACACTGCTCCATTTACCTTTTACTTCCATCTCCAACAACCATAAATACCCCAACTCCAAGCTTGTGCGAAAGGACTTATACTAAGTCAGGGCTGATTATGTACAACACATGTTCTTTTTTATCATTTAGCAAACTACTTTGCCTTACAGTTGCCCATCATTGGGGAGTTTGCATTTGACTTTGAACTCTTTGCCGCTCCTCTTTTAAAAGACGCTTGACTGTAGGCTCGAGGGGCATTTGGTGAGGGCTTCTCATTTTTTACCTTCTTCTGCAACTGATGAGGGATGTTAGTCCCACAGCAAATTCATTGTCAAATTACAATTTGGAAGATTTGCCATAGCATTTTTGTTACAGGACGTTATAAAATGCTTTATTGGAAAACTCTCCTAATGTATATTTGATATTCTAGGAAGTGGCACATGAGAAGCAACAGTGTGGCCAAAGGACAGGTTCCAAAACCTTTTAGATTTCTTGCAAAAGGAATACAATGAGACAATGGGAAGGAGGTTGCCAAAGGGGGTGACAATTAAACCTCCAGGAAAAAATCAGATTAGACTCAAAGCTTATATTCTGTTTGTTTTTTGTCATTTCAACGAGAATTTTACAAAATAAAAGCAAAATCATTTTCAGCACTGCAACCTCATCTGTGTGAAGTTACTACGACTGCATATAAAAGCATACCAAAATGTTGTCTACATTGCTGGCTATTCCCACATGATGACATGATTTGCATGTGACATACCTGCAATTATACACCCAAATTAAGCATGGAGTTGTATGCATTGTGCACGCAAACACCTTTAAAATATTAGCTCCTTAATGTCAATACAGAACGGACAGAACATCAGTTTTTAGAGTCTCATCGGAAAGAACTCCATCTCTCACCCCCTTCATACAGAGTAAACAACACAGAACTCCCGTTTTTCTTCATGGAATGATGAATGACTGAATCAGCCCTGGATTTGAGTTGTAAGTTTAAGGTAGGACCAAACCTGAAAAATAAAATTGAACATGAGCTGTTTTAAAGCAGCTTGTATAGAACAAGCATACATCCCCACCCCCAGTTGATTGTTTAACTAAAGGTGTAAAATGTAAAAATAAAATAAACTGAAAGGAGGGCGACAAGTGCAGGGGACCCAGTGAATATGTAACTGCAATACTCCTGAAAAAACTTTTAGATTTTCCCTACCAGTTTAAAATTGCAGCAATTATTCCTTTATTGGTAAGCAGTTGGTTTTTATGACTCGGTGCACTAAAATAATGTAATTTGCAAAATCTAATTCCAACTTCCACTTCAAAAAAAGTACAGAGAAGAGTCAAGAATTCTAATTCCCCTGAGATTCCTATGACCTAGACCTTATGGCAGAACCGAAAGCAATGGTCTCAAAATATTGCACCTTACAAGAATATCCTCCTTTATGGAATCCAGTATTGTAAAATGGTGTTTCACTGGAGATGTTAAGATTGTATTGTGCATAAATTTATGTGTGATTATATAGTATAGTCTTCTGAAAACAATTCAGGGCACTCAGCTTAATATTTACCCATATGTAATAATAGCAATTAGGCCTGATTAAATAAGAAATCAGTTAGAACCTCTGAGGCAAGTCTTCCTTTGGCCACATACTGTATCATTTTCTTTACATTTCTTAAACTGCTGTATTGAGTTGATGTTTGAAAACCCCAAACAAAGCCAAAGCTTATTCATTCTGGTACAACACCGCTGTGGTAAAGATTAAAAAAGAGACAAAACTAAATCACTTTTCATGCACAGCAGAGGACCAGCAAGTGTTACCATGGAAACAAAGTCTGTCCATATCTGCTTCATCACTGTGTGGGCTTCTAGAAAACAGCCTCTCGCCTCACACTTGACAACTTTTTGGGCAAATTGCTCTCATGGGTAATAGAACAACTCCTGCTAGGTTACATGGATCCATATCTGGGATGGCCTGGCCATTCTTAGCAGCTCACAGGCCTTAGGAAAGAGTGATACTGCAATTTTACCAGCTGAAAGGGAGAAAATGAACAGAAGTGACAGGAAGGAGAGACTTTCCCCAGCTGACTTCTGAAAGGAATGACCCTGGGCTGACTATTGCCTTTTGTTCCCTCCACACCTGTAGGATACATTAGAAAACACACATCAGCTTCTCTTACAACCAGGGAACTGATTTGAACTTAATGGCAGTAGAAACTATTTATGTGACCTGCATACAGACATTGAAAGTCTCATTACTGTGCACATTGTTAAAGCTACTCAACTTTTTTTTTGAGCCATCTGCTTCTGGTATCAAAAATAGATCTGAGGAAAAAATCAAGTAGTCTCATCCTTAAAACACAGTCTGATCCTGAGCCGCCCTCCCCCCCCCCAAGCCACCATACACACCCTTCCATTTCAGAGTAGCTTTCAGCTGTGCATCTGAAGAGAGCTAGGATAGTACAATTGGTTTTAATTATATTTTAACACCATGAGACAGATGTATACTCTGGTATTTGTCCTGGTACAGTAAGCCTGTTCCATGCTGGTTTTGAATTTGTTTGATGTGATTTTACTCAGCAGTGTACTAGGAAAGTCTCCAAGGCTGTCATGATCAATAAACAAATGGGAATGACACCAAGTGAAATACAAAATGAAAGGGTTAGGTAAGAGGATGTGGCTTGAATACAAAGGCACCCGACCAGTCCACTATGCGCTCTTTGAACATCATTTTAAGTTCATTATCTTTCATTAGAGACCATTTTGGGGATATGTAATGGGGGCACCCACTTCTTGAGTGCCTCCCAGAAAAATCATGGAGGGGATCCCCAAGGAATCCATTTTGAAGCACTTGGAAGAGGGGAAAGTGATCAGGAATAGTCAACATGGATTCACGAAGGGTAAGTCATGCCTGACCAATCTGATTAGCTTCTATGATAAGGTAACTGGCTCTGTGGACATGGGGAAGTCAGTGGATGTGATATACCTTGACTTTAGCAAAGCTTTTGGTACGGTCTCCCACAATGTTCTTGCCAGCAAGTCAAGGAAGTATGGATTGGATAAATGGATTATAAGGTGGATAGAAAGCTGGCTAGATTGTTGGGCCCAACAGGTAGTGATCAATGGCCTGATGTCTGGTCGGCAGTCGGTTTCAAGTAGAGTGCCCCCGGGATCGGTTCTAGGGCCGGTTTTATTCAACGTCTTTATTAATGACCTGGGTGAGGAGATAGATTGCACCCTCAGCAAGTTTTTGGATGACACTAAGCTCCTGCCTTGCATCATTCCTAAAAATCTGACTCTGGGCTTTCATTCCTGGCCTCCAGCTCTGACCTTGGACTCTCTCTTCTGCCCCAACCACTAGGCCTGTCCACATCCCAGTCACTGACAGAAGTGGGTGTCTGAAGCAGACTCCCCCTCATAAGCCCTCAGTCTGACTCAGTGTATTATAAATCATGCCCTCAGCCTCAGGATATAAACACTAGAAAGAAAGAATAAGAAGTTTGAAATTTAATAGCTTCATTCACCTGTAAGCCTCAATTTGAAGTAACCCTGCTTTGAAAGAATTGGCTACAGCAGTTGTTTCACATTTTTGTTGCCCTCCAAAAGATATGCCTTAGCTTGCAGCACAGTAAGTACTGTAGTGGCACAGAGTATACTTCACATTCAGGTTGGTTTAACAAATGAACTAAACTTATCAGAAGTCTGCCTCAATGACATTAGAAACCTGGACTCTCTCAATAAGGAAGATACATTCTGGAGTCTATAGGCTGCATTCTCATTGTTTTGTATCTTGCATCTTTATTTACCGCTGTGCAAAGAGGGAGCAAAGTCGGTGTAAGCTATTAGTAAGGCTGGATAGTAGCATTGCCCACCCTCTTTGAATACCTCTGCATATCTTCCAGAGTACAAACCCCCTGTTCATTCCTGCGCAAAAGAAAAGACAGAAGAATTTTAATCAATTCAATCACTGTATTAGTAAAAAAAAACCCCACATTTCTCTTCACAAATTCTTTACATACATTTCTAAAGCACTTCTCACTTTGGTTTATAAGTACTGAACAAGGATCATAGAACTGAGTGAGCACTGTCACGAATGGACGTCCGTCTCTAGCCTATTAATCTTTTAAACCTGTTTTGCTTGATTTAAACCAGTTCCTGGGTGCACACTACTGGCTCTGCTCTGGTTCTGTGAAAAACAGTATGGGGAAGAGATGAATTACAGTACAACCTGGTGAGTGAAATGGTAAGTGACATTTTCAAAGTGCCTCAGTGAAGTAGAAGCTTAATAGGAGTCAGTCTCCTAAGTCACATAGGTGTTTTTGAACATTATACCAGTGACTCTTGATCTCATTTAGGAGTTATTATGGAACCTTGTGTCTGCTACTGAAAGGTTCTTCCTTTAATTGAGTTTAAACCTGGGCCCTATTAAATTGATGCCAGACACTCACAGCTCCTATGATGGGTCACAGAAGAGATGGCTCGGAGGCAATCTCTAAGACTCTATGAATCCTGTTCTATTAAGGTCCCAATTAACCAGTACCCTGAAGCCATTCAGCTAATAAAAGGAGATCTGGTACAGGTTACTGAACAAATGTGATTTCTTTAGTTGCTTGACCTGCTTAGGAGAGAGGCCATAAAGGTGTGAACTTACTGTAGTTTCTTCATGAATATCTTATTTTGGCCCAGCATGCCAGACAATAAGTGACAGAACAATAATTTTAGTGTCACTCATTATGGCACGAGGAGTTTGACAAGATTAGTCAAGTGTTGGATTTGGGATGCATGATTTAGATAAGTAATTTGCTCAGACTTAATGTTATTGTCTCCTTTTTGTGAAGGCTTTGTAACTTTCAATATGTAGCTTGTTCTCATCTGCTGCAGAGCATAGCTCATCAGCTGTCAGCTTCTGTGTGTTAAAGACTGTTTCTGACTACCCTAACTGGGAATTAGATGTTAAAATGCAGGGGTTTTCCTCTGCAGGTAGGAGCCAAATCCTGCTCTCCAATATTCAGTGCAGTTCATCCATATCCAGCATGGAATTTCACTTGAGAATGACTTAAACATGTGCATATCCCATAATGCCATTATGGAAGACAGCCTAGAAATACTGCCAGGGTGTCTGCCAACCTGATTTGCAATAACTGTGCAGATCAAAAGCAACTTCTGGTAATATTCTAACATGTCCACTATCTCTCATTAAACATGGAATTGGCAGTTCTTAGACTTGGGCAGAACACAATACAAATAGTCAGCAGGGCTGACAGCCTCTCCAGGCCACTGGCCATCGTGGGGGGAGGACCTGACCTATGCCCCCAGAAGGGATGGGGTCTCAACTGGAAGGCCACGCCTCCACCAGACAGCTCTCAGTGCTGCCCAGAATGCTAGGCATGGAGCTCCTACAGCGATTCAAAGGTCCCAAGACTCCTTATTACCGAGTCCTGGGGCAGTTGGTGGGCCTGCAAATAGCTTTCCACTTGGGAAGTAGCTAGAAACCCAAGTCATTGGCCAGGATACTATTGCAGTAGGTCCCTGCCCCAGAAAACTTAGTTTTCACATAGTCAGCTCATTAGTATCTGCCACTTCATACTAAGACTCTGAAGATTCTTAATCTTTAATCTTCAAGATTATTTTAGGTATAATTCACAATTTTGATTGTAGTTTGTTCTCTTTGTGCAAGCATACATGTTACTTAAACTCAGAGTTTGTTGTTTAAGACTTATTCATAATTAGACAATTATGGCCCTTTGTTTTAATGGAAGGCCAGGAACATTGTTCCAAAGAAGAAAATGTTAACTTAGTTTAAACAAAAGACAGGACTATGCAGCACTTTAAAGACTAAGAAGATGGTTTATTAGGTGATGAGCTTTCGTGGGCCAGACCCACTTCCTCAGATCAAATTGTGGAAGAAAATTGGCATGACCATATATACCAAAGGGATACAATCAAAAATAGTGAACACATATAAAAAGGACAAATCAAATTTCAGAACAGAGTGGGGATAAGGAGGGGAGGTTAATATCTGTGAGCTAATGATATTAGAGGTGATAATTGGGGAAGCTATCTTTGTAATGGGTAAGGTAATTAGCATCTTTGTTGAGGCCCAGTTGTAGAGTGTCAAATTTAAGCATGAATGACAGTTCAGAGGTTTCTCTTTGAAGTCTTGTGTTAAAATGTCTTTGAAGCAGGATGCAGGTAGTCAAGTCATTGAGACAATGCCCTGTCTGGCTGAAATGGCAAGAAACTGTTTTTTCTTTGTGATTCTGTCTGATATCTGTTTTGTGTGCATTGATTCTTTGGCGAAGTGTCTGAGACGTTTGTCCAATGTACATAGCAGATGGACACTGTCGGCACAAATTATATTTCTGGATGAGCAGGAATAAGTGTTCTTGATCTTATAACTGAATTGGTTAGGTCCAATGATGGTGTCAGCAGAGTAAATATGTGGACAAAGCTGGCAACAGGGAAAAAGGGAAATAAATGTCAATGTGAATAGGAAAGCAAGGTGAAGAATCTGTGCTAATATTAGTTGTCTATTGACCAGAAAATTATCTTTCAGGCTACGCCTAGACTGCAGGCTTCTTTTGGAAGAAGCTTTTCCAGAAGAGCTCTTCTGAAAAAACTTCTTCCAAAAGACAGAGTCTACACAGCAAAAGCGCATCGAAAAAGCGATCTGCTTTTTCAAAAGATAAGCGATCTGCTTTTTCAAAAGACACTGAATTGACGCTATCTTGCATTTAAGTTGTGATTGCTATGGATAGAGTGGCCACCAGGGCACCTGTGCTTTTTTCTCTTTCCTCTTCTTTCGAAATAACTCCCTCTTCCCCGTCCACACATGTCCACTTCCGAAAGAGCTCTTTCAGAAAAAGGTTTCTTCCTTGTAGAAAGAGGTTTACAAATGTCGGAAAAACCCCTCTGTTCTTTTGATCTTTTTCCGAAAGAATGCGATTGCAGTGTGGACATAAGTAAAGGGTTTTTTGGAAAAATGGCCATTTTTCTGAAAAAACTCTGCAATGTAGACATACTCTCAGTTAAATTTGGAGCCTGAGCAAAATGGGGGAAAAGAATAAACAAAAGGCAAAGGCAGATGTCTTCCTGGAGGGGCAACTCTAAAGAATGTCCTTTGTCTCATATGTTTTAGGCATGACGCTGAAACTATTTTTAGATGAAGAATAAGGGCACAGAGGCCTCTGTGTTTATTGTAAGGAATACAGGTACAATTGTTTGCACAGAATATCCTGCCATGCACAGCCCTTTCTTATACTATTTTTTAATAATTAATGCAGAAAATAAAAAAAAGGAAGATTCCTTCCTGGTTGTGGCCAGTATGTACAGTAACCCAAGAGTACATACACTTAGTGTGAGACAAAGGGTACATCTACACAGCAACATTATTTTGAAATAACGTAGTCCGTGTCTACACAGCAGGCAGCTATTTCAAATTAATGTTGAAATACTGTCAAGCTGGAGGACTTCTTACTCCAACTCCTGTAACCCTCATTGTACAAGGAATAAGGGAAGTCGGAGGAAGAGTGCTCTATTTTGAAATAAGTTCTGGGTAGATGCTCCCAATTTTGAAATAAGCTATTTCAAAATAAGCTATGCAATTGATGTAGCTCAGTTTGTATAGCTTATTTCAAGTTAAGCCCTGCAGTGTAGACACACCCAAAGAGAACCCCAAAGAACTTACTGTCAAAGAAGACACGCACAGTGAGAGAAATGTACTATTATCCCTATTTTACAGATGGAAACTGAGGCACATAGTGATTATGTGATTTGCTCAAAGTCACACAATGAGTCTCTCACAGAGCTAGGACTTAGACTCAAGTCTTTTAAGGCCCAGTGCACTGCCTTAACACCCAGATCATCCTCTCTCTCTCTAATTACTGTATAAATAATAGAGGCCCCTGTCCATTAAATGACAGAAGCATATGTATAATTTTAAACCTATGAATAGTCCTATTGAAATCCATGAGATTAGCCTGGTGCTTGAAGGTATGCAAGAACTTAAGTGTCTTACAAATTGGGTCTGTGATCTCTTTCACTCCCACTTTAATGTTACTTGTGCCCTTCCTCTAGGATCCTGTCCATGGTCTTTAAGATTTTTCCCAGGCATAAGGAAACCCACAACCTTTACATCGGCCCATCTTGAAGGGCTGGACTAATAGTTTCTTGCCAACCAGGATGGGCTCTGGGGTAGCCTTTCAGTATCCTTAAACCTGCAGAGGATCTCAGAACAGGAGAAATCCTTCACTGGCTAATTAGACTGCCTCTAAATCACTTTGCATCACTGGGGTAATGCAAAAGCTTCAAAGGGGTAGCCGAGTTAGTCTGTAACTGGAAAAACTTAAAAAACAACCAATAGTCTAGCATCAACTAAAAGACTAACAAAACATGTAGATGGGGTAACGAAAAGCTGTCATAACAGGGCCAGAGACTCCGACCTAGAATCAGTGCCAAGGCTGCTAACAGAAAAATTGTTAAGCCCAACAGACCACATAGCTTGAAATGTCTATGTTGTTGTAATGGATATTCCACAAGAAACAAAATAATGCAAGTCTAAACATCAATGTCAACCTACTGAGAAAAATGGAAATCAGTGTATAGAAACAACCACAGGAATAAAGCTATTTTCTCACTGAAGGTTCAATAGAATCAGTGGATTCTTTTCTTGCACAATAACTCAGACATGAGCACAGGAGGAAACCTTGGTAGTTAGGTAGGAATTACAGGGACCCAAATTTTGCCTTTAGATATGCACAGGCAGTTTCCATTGAAGTCAATAGGCCAAAGTATTCTTTCTGCTACACTACAGCAAACATTCAATGGGGTTGAGATCAGAGAGCCAAAAAGAGAATTTGGGCTGATGAAAACAATTCATGTATACTGAGGGCAGAATTTGGTTTAAGATATCTATTGCAAGAATGGTATGGCAAGGTTGGAAAGAAAATGCAGTAGATATAATCTATCTGGATTTCAGGAAGGCATTTGATCCAGTTCCACATGGGATATTATTAAGCAAACTGGAGAAGACGGGGATTAATATGAGAACTGAAAGGTGGGTAAGGAATTGGTTAAAGGGGAGACTACAACTGGTCATACTGAAAGGTGACCATCAGGCTGGAGGGTAGTTTCTAGTGAAGGTCCTCAGGGATCAATCTTAGGACCAATCTTATTTAACATTTTTGTTAATGGCCTTAGTACAGAAAATGGGAATGTGCTAATAAAATTTACAGATGACATGAAGTTGGGAGGTATTACTAATATGGAGGAGGACCAGAATACCATACAAGATTTGGATGACCTTGAAAACTGCAGTAAAATAAAAATGGATGAAATTTAAGAGTGCAAATTTCAAGGTCATGTGCCTAGGCATTAGCAACAAGAATTTTTGCTAGAAACTGGGGATTTGTCAGTTGAAAGTGCCAAAGGATGAAAAAAACCTGGGTGTTTTGGAAGATCACAGGATGGTTATGGGCTGCCAGTGTGATGTGGCCATGAAAAAAAACTAGTGCAGTCCTAGGATGCACCAGGTAAGATATTTCCATTAGAGAGGGGGAAGTGTTACAAGGCATTGGTGAGAACCTCATCCGGAACACTGTGTGCAATTCTGGTCTCTTGTGTTTAAGAAAGATGAATTCAAAGTGGAGCAAGTTCAGAGAAAGGCTACCAAGATGATGTGAAGTATGGAAAACCTACTTTTGAGAAGAGACTCCAGGCTTGACTTGTTTTGCCTAACCAAGAGAAGGCTGAGGAAAGATTAGATTGCTCTCTATAAATGCATCAGAGGGATAAATACCAGGGAGAGGGAAGAGTTATTTAAGTTAAGTACCAACATGGGCACAAGAACAAATGGCTATAAACTGGCCATCAACAAGTTTGGGCCCGAATTAGACAAAGATTTCTAACCAGCAGAGGAGTGAAGTTCTGGAACATCCTGCCAAGGGGAACTATTAGGCCAAAAAAACCTAAATGGCTTCAAGACCAAGCTTGATAAATTTATGGAGGGGATGCTATGGTGAGGCTGCCTCCAATGGCATGTAGTCCATCAATGACTGCTAGCAGCAAATACCTCTAATGGCTGGTGACAGGACATTAGATGGGGAGGGCTTCAAATTACTACAGAGAATTATTTCTTGAGATGTTTGGTCAATGGGTCTTGCCCACATGCAGTGTTCCCTGTAAGCTATGCACTTGTGTGGCCATTCAGGAGAGATTCAGGTACCTCCCAGCTGATTAGCAGAGTGTCCACAGCTAGGTTTTTTATTTTTACTGGTGGTGCACATTAGCATATGCTTCAGTATACATAAAAATTATTCTGTACGTGGATGGAAAAGATTAGACGGAACGTTGCTCACATGCTCAGGATCATCATATTTGGAGTCAGGAAGGAATTTTCCTTTGGGTCAGATTGTCAGAGGCCCTGGTGGGGATGGGGTCGTTACCTTTCTCTGCTGCATGGGGCACAAGACACCTGCAGATTTAAATCTGTGTAAATCATGATTCAAAGATGTCAGTAGCTCAGCCGGCAATTAGGGTGGGTGAGGTTCTGTGGCCTGTAATATGCAGGAGGTCAGGTTAGGTGATCTTGATGAGCCCTGCAGACCGTAAAGTCTGTGAGTCTACAACTGAGATGCCACACATTAAATCACACCTTGTCCCTGGCTGCATAGATTCATGTGGTAGTCTCCCGCTGAATAAGGGAGAAATGTAATCAATTAATTAAGTACTGTCTTAGGGTAGCTGCTGGGCAGACAGAAATGGACAGGAGACTTACTCTTAGTCAGTGAGGTGCACAGTGCCTAATGTTTATACACCCACATACTGATTCAGTAAACACATACACTGACCTACAGCAGCTATGTACCCCCTCCAACATTGCTCAAAAAATTGCAGATCCAAGGCCCATTATAATTTAATTATGCCTCAGCTAAAGTGTTTACGAAATATCCTCGTGACACCAACTGCAGTAAAGGTGCATCTCTTTCCTCCCATCCTCATTAGCTGGCTAAACAGGGGAGTGTTTACAACCCAGAGCCATACGATGCGTTAGTCTTGGCTTTCCAGCCAAGCAATTAAAAACAGAGGTGACCTGGCTAAACAGAAAAACTGTTTGCTATAGTCAGTCTGGTCAGACACTCTATTCAGGTATTTGTGACAGGAGCAGGTAACAACAGGGCTGGTGTGATTATTTGCGGGGCCTAGTTCAAATATATGGAGCAGGAGCAGGGCCTAGATAGATAGATAGATAGATGTTGTGCCACCCAGTGTGGTTGTATGCACACACACATATACTAGGTGGCACAATTTTTTTAAACAATGGTAAAACAACATTAACACACTCAAAATTGTCAAAATGGCCATTCACCTACTGTGCATGATGGACGTACATATTTTGACCTTATTTGTATATGTCATAAAGAAAACTTCTATAAAACAAATGTATGTACATAGGTATTTTTAATATAATTTGAACTTTTAACCATTATTGTTTTAATATGTAATAAATTGTCTAAATCTCCAGTATATGAGAATGGAGCCTAGAGCATGGCCAATAGTAAAGCGTAGGGCCATGTGCAGGGGAACCGATTGCATATGCCTTATGCCAGCCCTGGGTATCAAAATACTTGTAGAAAAAATTGTAGTAACCATTTTATATTTAGCTAGAAGCCATTTTGTATAACAGAAACCATTTCAGCTTTTCTCTCAAGCACGTAGACCAGAGTGAACTTTCTGTCACCCCGTGAGAAGAGGTCTACAGGATGGGCTATTGGTATGTGTTAATTGGGCTGGTTGGGACAGGAGGTGTACTCCCTCGTACCTGTCCGCCATCTTGTTGATAAGGCTTTGTTTTTCCTAGTTTAATTGATGATTTCTGTAATTGGATGCCCTGACGTCAGACTGTTTGGTTAAGGGTATAAAGATACTAGGACTGATTGTATTAGCAGCCTTACTGGGCCTGGCTTTGCTGGGACCACGTTTGGCTCATGCTGTGCTTTATTAATTAATAAAGCTATTTGTTAGCTGCCTAAACAGAGAGGAGTGTTTTTGCTTCGACAATTTGGAGGTTCCACCGAGATTCCTAACGCGCCACTTGCCTGTATGGACGGACCGGCACTCCACTTCCAAACCTCTCAGAGCGCTCAATAGAAGGTAAAGGGGATACCTGTTACGAAATCTCCTGGGTGAGGGCTTAGGATTTGGAGTGACGGCTGGCCATTGGGGTAAGGGGGGCTACGGAATTCAATTTTGTGGAGCGGCTAACATTTTGTCTGTCTGTGTCTGTCTTTGTCTATTAGGCCTGTCTTATGTGTCACAGTTCCAAAAGGGCACACCGGTGTCTCTAGTGAGGCAGCCATGCGCTGGACCCTCTGTGTTCGGACGCTAAAAGCTGGTGTGGTGCCATTACTCTCTCTCGGCACACGGAACTGTGGGGAAGCTTTGTTGTCTCTCTCTGTTATTTGTGGACGTAGTACTGACCTCTGAGGCTAACCCCAGGCCATAGTATTTCCCCACTCCGCCAGGCTGTCTCCAGGCGCCAGGACGTGGTGTTCTGCCAGGCTGGGACGGGTGCCGGAAACCCCTGCGAGCCAGGTGGACTTTGAGTCCAGGTGCCTCGCAATACAAAAAGGGGGGGGATCGGTGCGGGCAGGCGGATTTCTCTTAATGCGGTGACTCGCAGCCCCTGCGAGCCAGGTGGACTTTGAGTCCAGTGCCTCGCAATACAAAGGGGGGGTAGTGCAAGCAGGCGGACTTTGGTTCGGTGCCTTGCAGAATCTGTTTGAGTGCGCGCAGAAAATGGGGGTAGGTCAGTCCGCAGGAATTCCAGTGCCTTCTAAGGACAGTCCGGCTTTCTTTATGTATACCCACTATGGGAAAAATACTTGCAAGTTTTTTAGATAAATGGAATTTGTATACTCAAAATGACTCCAAATTACAATTCCCATTGCAAGGGACTTTCGATATGACTAAAGTCTTACATTTAAGGGGGTCAGCTGAACCTCAAGACTCAGCGGATATGTGAGGGAGTGAAGACTCCTCTTGTTTCATGAGCTGCTAAGGTCTGACACTCTAGATCCGGCAGACTCTTACTTTAGAGTGTGAAAAGTTAGTTTAGGTGGGGGTTAATCTAAACATCCCCCCACACTGCCGAAAGGCACCCCTGTGTACTACATGTACGTGCATAATGGTCCAAGGACCTGTAAGCATTTAACGAATTGGAAAAGAGAAAAAATTAAAGCCCTGAGGAATGAAAGTGAAGCTCAGAAAAGCAAAAAAATCTGCCCTGCAGTAAGATAGGTAACTTACAAACTTGCTGCAGAGCCTCTGTGCCAAAATAATGCACAAGAAGTGGGAAATTTTGCACAACATCACCTCTCTACCCCTCTTTATAACGCATACACAGATAGAGAGGAAACACAAAAAATAACTGAAAGGAATTAGCTCTTCCCTTTGAAAAGACGGGCTCCTGTAACAAACTTGCCCCATCCAAAGCAAAACACCAAGTTTAAAATAAGTTTAACAGTTTAAGGGAAGTGTTCCTCCAAATTCTAAAGAAAAGAAATTAAGCAATATTGTAATGTGTAAGAGAAAAAAAAAACTGCTTTAAAAATGACTTTCTTGCAGTCTCTTTTAATCATCTATGCGAAGAAACAATCAAGTTTAAACATTTGGCTACAGACACTTTGTGAAATCTATTGCAGGGAAAATAAGGAATTCTACTAAAACTTAATTGGTTAACTGCATTAAAAAAATAGAATCTATACATGGTAAATTTGTAAAACCTGCACCCTAAGGGTTAAATGTGTCTTTCAAGGAAACTAATTATTGTTTTAAAAATCCAAGCCCAGAAACTTCACGGTGTTTCTGTTCAAGGCTGAGTTGATAGCACTTTTGGCTTGCTTTCAGATCCAAGGTTGTGTGTGTCTGCAAACTGCCTGTCTGTTTTGGAAGAGGAAGGGGGGGGGCACTGTCCCCCATAAGTAAGCCTGTAACATTGCATATGATTCTTTTCAGGAAAAGAAAACCTTTTTGCTTGCTGAAATAGTAACTAGCAAGCGCCTTGTTCTAAGAAAGAGTTTCTGTGGCAGTAAATCATTTGAAGCTTCACACATTTAAAAAAAAAGAAAAAAAAACAAAAAAGAACAACCTGGTCTGCAGTACAAGAGGGAAACTGAGGCATGCCACTGTTGGGAAGGGCTAGCAACTCTGAGGTAATTCAAGGGAGTGGAAGGTCATGAGTACCGATGAAGCACCCTTGTTCTCGGAAAGTTGCAGCTCACTCACCCATGGAAGTGGTAGGGAACTAGCTGTAACTGGTTCCCCTAGCAGATCTTAGGCAGTATTTTAAGTTATAATGGGCCACCCCGATGGGGGTAGAAATGTTTTCTTGTCTTTCAGATCATCAAAAAGCGCTAATATCAGCTGAAAATTAACTGAAGAAAAACCATGGTTCTGTGTCATGACATAATAAGTTTGTGTTCTGTGTTCTGTCCAGATTTGTCTTGTGTGTCTTAATTGTGATATATGTATTTCAGACATTGTTGTGTGTACCATATTGTTGTTTTAATGAGAAAAAAAAATAATTTAAGTACCTTGAATAATCTTAACTTTGTGCTTTACACAAACGGTTTTTTGCTTTTATAATTCTAGTGAAGTTTTAGTAGTAGACTATGCAGTTTGTACTGTCTGGAATGTAGTGAAATCTGCTCCTCTACCTGCCATTTTTCCCTTCTCTCCTACCATCGCCAGCTCCAATGCCATCCCTGTCAGAACTGGCCCTTCTGCAGGACCAAGCCCCAGAATCGGAAAAGCAGGAGTGGAGACTGGCAGGGTGCACCTTGCACCCAGACCATTTGTGGCGCAGCTCTGACGGCCGCATTGTTGCCCCAGTGGTCTTGCTACCTCACCTTGCCTCCGTGCTCCATGGGCTGTCACACGTTGGCAAAGGGGGGATGGTAGCAATCCTAAAGCAAAATTGGTTTGCTCCTAAATTCTCCCAAGCAGCTAAAGATTACTGTCTGGCTTGCCCTGTCTGCCAAGCCCACAACGTGGGAAAACCTGTAAAGACAGTTCCGGCAACCAGACCTCTGCCTTTGGAACCATTTCTAAATTTACAGATGGACTTTATTCAATTGCCTAAATGTCAATCTTTTGAATATGTGCTGATTATTGTTTGTTTGTTTTTGAGATGAGTAGAAGCTTATCCCTGCAGGAAAACTGATGCTATCACAGTGGCTAAGAAACTTCTAAATCATTACATCCCATCATGGGGAATACCCCTTGTGATCTCCAGTGATAGAGGTACCCACTTTACTGGACAAATTGTTCAAAACCTGGCAAAGTACTACTCTATCAGACAAGCACTGCACTGCCCGCGACACCCGGAGAGCGCAGGAGCAGTAGAGAGACGCAACGGGATTTTAAAGAACAAACTTGCTAAGATATGTGAAAACTCTGGCTTAACATGGGTAGAAGCACTCCCGATTGCCCTAATGAGCACGAGAGCCACTCCTAATCGGAAAACTGGACTCAGTCCACATGAAATTGCATGTGGCCGACCTATAAGACTGTTAAGCAGCCCAGAAATTGACCTGGCTGATGCCACACTTATTAAAGGAAGCATAGTCAAGTATTGTCAGAAACTTATGAGGTGTGTACAGTCTTATCATTCACAGGTTAAGGACACCTTCCAGGAGGCCCCGACTGAGCCATGCCATAAACTACAACCAGGAGACTGGGTTTGCGTGAAAGTTCACCAGCGGAAGACTGCCCTGAAACCCAGGTGGAAGGGTCCCTACCAGGTCCTTCTGACCACTCCTACTGCTGTAAAGTGTGAGGGATTGCCCACCTGGAGTCACGCCTCCCACTGCAAACCGGTTCCAGCCCCTACAGAAGTTGGCCCCAACAAGGAGCACCGCAGACCTGGTACCAGAGACCCAGGTTCAGAAGCAGATGGGGATCACCGCAGACCTGGTACCGGAAACCCAGGTCCAGAAGTAGACGAGGATCAGCGCAGGTTTGGTACCGGCAATCCAAGCCCAGAAGCAGACGATCCTGAGGAACCGAGGCCAAGGTACCAGCTGCGACCCAGAAGAACCTGCCAGCGATAGGTGAAGCAATCTACGAAGTCCTGAAGAACAGCCAGCGTGAGGCTGGACAAACAATTCCTGTTGAGCTTATGCTTAATCTTGTTTTTAATACCTAGTAGTTATAACCTGTATGGTTCAAATGTGTTTATGCTTTTAATGAATCAAGTTTCCCAAGAATTTAATTCCACAGGTTGCTGGATATGTGCTCACAGTCCTGTACACTCAGAAGGAGGCATTCCAATGATTCCGGTCCCACTGAACAACACTCAAATGAATGGCCCATTGTTTAGTGAACTGAAGCCAAATGATACTTGGCAGGATAAAGGGTTTACTAGCCCTGGGTATATCCGCCTAGCCCTGACACCAGCTGGAAAATACTGCTGGACATGTAATGGTACGGGAGCCCGAGTGGGGAAAAGCAGGTGTGAGGTAAACCTCGTCCTGAATGGGGTATGGAACAGAAATAACACCTGGGAAAATAATAAAGGCCCTTCTGACTTTGGCATCGATGGGTACTATTTGCAATGGATGATGAAGCCCCAATGCCAAAAGACCTTAACAGCAAAGGTTGGCCATTACTTTATATGTGGCCGCCGGGCATTCAAAACGCTGCCTAAGGATTGGAGTGGAACCTGCTACATTGGAGCAGCCTTCCCAGCCATTCGAATCACTAACCATCTCCCTGGTAGTCGAATCCGAAACTACCGAGAGATAACAGAAACACAGCGGTTTTGGGGAATTATGTTTCCAGGACTGGGTGTGGCCTATGCAGTAAGAGAAATTCGGAGGCTGGAAGTAGCTTTTGAGAAAGTAGCAAATGCCACAACCAAAGCTCTCCGTGCCATTAATAAGGAGTTAGGAGAAGTGAGACAAATGGTTCTCCAGAACCGGATGGCCCTAGACTATGTCCTAGCTAGTAAAGGCGGGGTTTGTGCCTTAGTGGGAAAAGAATGCTGTGTGTATATTACTGACACCAGCAAGGAAGTGGAGGAAGACGCCTCAGAGATTGAAAGAACTGTGGAACGCCTAGGGGAGGAGGAAGACAGGACCCTCTGGGGTTGGTTGGGAGGCTGGGTTGGACATGTGGGAACTTGGATTTTGCAAGGAGTAGTTCTAGTATTAGCTATATTCTTTTGTGTTTATTTTTGTTTCTAGTCAATCATGCTGTATTTCTTGTATTCTGAAAAACACAAGACAGACCCTTACTAAAGGGAATGTGGAACTCATGATGTTAAAATATGATGAGCAAGAAGGAAACAAGAGATGTACATAAATGCGTTGATGGAAATGGAGGCATAAAATGGTTCAAGGTTAGCCTTTAAAAGGCTAAAAGGGGGGAGTTGTAGAAAAAATTGTAGTAACCATTTTATATTTAGCTAGAAGCCATTTTGTATAACAGAAACCATTTCAGCTTTTCTCTCAAGCACGTAGACCAGAGTGAACTTTCTGTCACCCCGTGAGAAGAGGTCTACAGGATGGGCTATTGGTATGTGTTAATTGGGCTGGTTGGGACAGGAGGTGTACTCCCTCGTACCTGTCCGCCATCTTGTTGATAAGGCTTTGTTTTTCCTAGTTTAATTGATGATTTCTGTAATTGGATGCCCTGACGTCAGACTGTTTGGTTAAGGGTATAAAGATACTAGGACTGATTGTATTAGCAGCCTTACTGGGCCTGGCTTTGCTGGGACCACGTTTGGCTCATGCTGTGCTTTATTAATTAATAAAGCTATTTGTTAGCTGCCTAAACAGAGAGGAGTGTTTTTGCTTCGACATACTCTAGCAAATATTAATATATTGGCACTCTTATCACATCACATTTTTCCAGTATGAACCAAAAGTTTTCATTGTGTAGAATTAGAGATATCCACAAGTAGCATTCAAGATAGAGATTTATTCCCAATAGGTGATGTCAATAAGAAAGTTAAACCATTAGGTCCAGATTTCTAAAAATGTCCACGTTCACTGGGCAACTGAGCCCATAAATATGCACTTGAAGGTACACGTCTACAAATATGAATTTTGACATGTCACCAGTAGAATTCAGTCTAACAGTGAAATAATTGCTTTTTCATCTCTCAGAGATCCGCAAGAGTATTTTGAGCACAGCATGTATCGTAGTCAGGCACTTAATGCATCAAACAAAACAACTAAAGAAAGGCTGAGATGCAATTTGTTGAGGACTTTAGGATGTTTAGAATTTGGAGTCTGTCACTATTTTGAGGATTTCAGCTCCAGCAGGTGAAATGAGTAGTGCCCAACCTTATCCCACATAAGGGCCACATAAACTGAAGCACAACCTTGTACTGGCCAAATAGACTCTATACATTCTAATAAGAATTGAAGTCACCTGTATTGATTTATATTTTAAATTCAGCTTGTTTCATAGATATTTTAATCGTTGTTTCTTGATAGAGTATTGCCTGTTTAAAACCAAATAAAGAAATCAGCACATAAAACATGCATCAGAATTATAGAAAACAGAGAAAAAACCCAGTAAAGAACGTAC
Source organism: Pelochelys cantorii (assembly GCA_032595735.1). NCBI lineage: Eukaryota > Metazoa > Chordata > Testudines > Trionychidae > Pelochelys > Pelochelys cantorii. The sequence continues at coordinate 137,691,923 of CM064326.1, read as the reverse complement.
ACCCTTCTCCCTAATCACACATAAGATGTTCCCTTTCTAAGTTAATGAGAAGTTTGAGGTTGTTTCTCAGCAACCAGTTTGTTGAAATTTGGCTCAAAGTGAGAGACAGTCACATGAACTACAGCATGCAGGTGGCCGTCTATTAGACAGTACCACAGCTGAGCCTTATTCAGCTTCCTAATGGAGAAAGTCTGCTCACAGATGTGTACACTGCCAAAAATTGGGCACATTCGACTAGCCAATCCATACAGATTTTGAAACTGATCACTGACCAGCAGTGAGTAAAACTCCACCAATTTCTTTCATGAAAGATGTGCATTACAAATGAGTTAAATCAGTTCCATTTGCACAGGTGCACAGACATTTTCCACATTATCAACACGAGGGTTTTTAGACAGACAGATGTCACTTGCTTGTGGCTTGAAGTTAGAAAGTCTGGCCTCAAAATTCTCATCCAAGAGGTCCAGTAATTTTTCCATTCAGGCACATAGGACTGGAACACTGACCCTTTCTCCCTGAGTTCTTCATGGGGCAGAAAGTGAAATAGTGTTCCCCTCTGAGCATTGTTGCAAGAGTTTCAGTTCTTCTTGAAAAGCTTTTACATCTGAGTATAACTGAGAAACAAGCCTCTCTTTTCCTTGCAACTTCAAATTGAATCAGTTTCCTCTAGGAATGTTTAAAATGATCAGTGATTCAGCCCATCTGTTCTGATCGAGTTTATGGTGGCCACCATGGTTTTCATTACATTTTCCCAGTTTAGAACTTTGCCACTAGGAGCATATTCGTGAATAATACAATGCAGTGCTGTTGGCTTTTCAGCATTACATGATAAAGTCTCTTATACAACAGTCCAATCAATCCAGTCTCATGGCCTACCCTGTTCTTAGCACTATCCATTGTCACCCTGGCAAGCTAATTCCAAAACACGTAGGCTGCGTCTAGACTGGCATGATTTTGCGCAAATACTTTTAACGGAAAAGTTTTTCCGTTAAAAGTATTTGCGCAAGAGAGCGTCTACACTGGCATATGCTTTTGCACAAAAGATGTTCTTTTGCACAAAAGCATCCGTGCCAGTGTAAATGCTTTCTTGCGCAAGAAAGCTCCAATGGCCATTTTAGCCATCGGGCTTTCTTGCGCAAGAAATTAACGTTGCTGTCTACACTGCCCTCTTGCGCAAGAATACTTGTGCAAGAGGGCTTATCCCTGAGCAGGAGCATCAGAGTATTTGCGCAAGAAGCACTGATTTCATACATTAGAACGTCAGTGTTCTTGCGCAAATACTCGTGGCCAGTGTAGACAGGCGGCAAGTTTTTGCACAAAAGCGGCTGCTTTTGCGCAAAATCATGCCAGTCTAGACACAGCCATAGAGTTCCATAATAGCACTGGCAAATCTCCTAAACAAGTCTTCACTTGTAATTTTCCCGTGAAGTATCTGGAGCACCATAAGATTATCAGTAATTTGAGATATCTATGCCAAGAATTAAAATTATCAGCTGAGCTCTGTCAGTAATGTCATTACTTTCAACCAAACTCACTGAAATATTTTTTTCAAAAACTTTGGATTTTTTCACAGAGCTGTTTCTTTAAATTTGCACATATATCTTCTACTAGCAGGTGAGGCCTGTCATTGACCGGGCAAAGTCATTTTGCATAGATTACACTTTCAGGAAAGTTCAAGAAATGAAATATATGTAATAGAATTTTGTATTAATGCGCTTGCAAAAGGGAAGTAAAAGAACAGTTTTAAATTTGTAGGATTTCAACTTCAAACATCATTCATTTTATTGAATAATTACCATATATAGTACATTTGAATCAAAAACTCATAAAGCTTCCTTTACTCTTTCCGTAACTAATTTGAATGATTTTGTGATTTGTAACAATAAAAATTTTCTTTGCACTAAAATAACAGTTGAATAGGTGACTCAATTTTAATTTTGTTAGCAAATATTTTTATGAACTCTAATCATAATAGTCATGACTTTTTTTGGATGAAAAACTAAAATAATTATTTAAACCTTTCACCCAGCATATTCCAGTGTAAAAAGTAGTACATTCAGCTAATTTAAGTGGCAGGATTGTTTATGCAAAATTTGATATCTGTAAGTAATTCCGAAGTATGACTTTATTTTGCACAAACAAACTCTTCAAAATATATAAGAGATTCTTCATGTAAGGTCTGATTAAATGGACGTACTGCTTCAGTAAGATTCCTTTGGTCAGGACACATTTCCTCCATAACCACATGCATTGAGTGTTTATGAACTCCCAGTCAGAAAAAGATTTGAACTTAGTACCCCCAGTACATACACAACACAGTAGCTTACCTTCACTGATTCTGCATTTTCTTCTTGATATATTCTTAGCATTTGCTGTAAACTTCCACCTCTTTCTCAAAGATGGGATCTTTGCAGTTTGGTGTGCACCCTTGTATTCATCATACTTTTCCCTGTGTTTGTGTCATAGGCTATATCTACACAGCAGCATTATTTCAGAATAACTAATATAATTCCAAAGTAACAAAGAGCACATCTACACAGCAAGCCATTATTTCAAAATAATGTTGAGATGGAGGATTTCTTACTCTGACTTTTTTTTGTAAACCTCATTTCACAAGGGGTAAGGGAAGTCAAAGGAAAAGTGTTCTTCCTTCAACTTCCTGCTGTGTGGATAGCACCAAAAGCCGATTTAAGCTATTTAGACTTCAGCTAAACAATTGATGTAGCTGAAGTTGTGTAGCTTAATTCGAGTTTTGGCCTACTGTATGGCTATGTCTACACTACAAAGTTTTTGTGCAAAAACCCTCAGACTGTCCACGCCTCAAGCGCATTTTTGCACAAAAAAAAATTACAGTAAATCGACACGACAGAGGGGTTTTGCCGGTAGAGTTATTCCTCTCCCCACGAGGAATAACTCCATTTTCCGCTACAGTTCTTGCGCAAAAAGGCATGTGTGGACGCTCTGCAGGGGTTTCTTGCGCAAAAAGAGCCTATCAGAAAAAGTACAGGTGCTCTGTTGGCCGTTCTGTGAATAGCCATCAGAGCTTTCTTGCACAAGAGCGTCCATGCAGTGTGGACGCTCTCCTGCGCAAAAGCACATCGCTTTTGCGATGCGCTTTTGAGGTGTTGACACACTTTTGTGCAAGACGTTTTTGTGGAAGATCTCTTCTGCAAAAAGCTTCTTGCACAAAAACCCTGCAGCGCAGACAAAGGTAAACAAACTCGACACGCACTTGTTGTCACACTGAATCACATTCATCACTCTAGCTGTTTAAGAGTGTTCCAGAAGGTTCACTAGATCTTGTATTGGTTTAGTCGACTTCACAGTCACACTGTACAGCAGCATGTACATGGTTATATGTGTAAAGAGCCCTGTGTCATTGACACTGAGCCTAGGATAAAAAAAGGAAACATATGTGATAACAGAATGGTTTAAATACAGTATACTAGGGGGCTGCACTCTGTGCTCGCTATGCTCACCAACCCCCACCCTGGCTGCTTTCACAGCCAAGAGTCTGTTAATCTTGCACTGATTATATAGAAAAGTTAACAAAGCTGTATAGAAAAACACTGTTAATTGGTCTATTGCTCACGTACTACATGTTACAGAAGGACTTACAGACAGATCTCAGTTTTGTAGTTGGTTCTGGTTGAAGCACAAGTTAAGTGAGATGCTGAGACTCCACTTTCAAGTGGGCTGATGACGTCATTCTGTCGTGCGTCAGGAAAAACTTTTTTATAAATATATAGAGAGAGACAATATATCTCTTCAGCAGTTCCCCTTGCTTCCAAGATGGAGAATTACAAAATATCAAATTATGTTTTATTGAAACTATATTCACATTTAAGGACTTATGTGACAGCTAATTACAGAGGAACATATGCTTTTTGTCAGCTTTCATACAATATAAGTTAACCACAGTAACTCCATAGTTACCATAGTTACCCAGTATCCCTTAGGAAAATAAATCTGCCTGTTATCATCATTACAAGAAGATACTAGCAACAAAACACCCACAGTCTAACAGAGTCTTACCCAGTTTATACAGAATGCCTATCTCTTAATTATGCTATAAAAAGTGACTAATATGATACAATGTGTTTATATTACATCCCATCATAAGGCATCTCTCTGCACAGTTTGTATTTTGCTATTTCACTGTGGACCAAACAAGCATGGTTTAGTAGACATATCAGAACTCACATATAGCCCTTCATGTCACAAATGACATGCCTTCATGCTTGCCGCCGCACTCCTGCCACTGCCTCAGTGTACCATCCATCCCACAAAACAAACTACCACAACAGCTGGTTTCGCAATGCCGCTCTCTTTCTGCATGTGGCTTTTTACCATCAAGTAATAAAGCATTCCAGCCCTCTTCCCTTGGCTCAGTTAGCCCCTTTCAGACAGTTTATAAGGAGTTTCAGTATCCATATAATCCTCCCTCTCAGTTTTTGCTGTTCATTAGCAGAACTTTATTGTAATCCTTCCTCTAGATTCACAGTCCTTTGCAGCTGTCCTAGCTTCCCTCCCACAGCAGACTCCTGTTCCCAGCAGGTTTGGTTTCTAGTCACAGGTCCCATTCACATGACCCAAAGGTGTATAAGCAAACAATGTCACTCAAGTTACTTTGAGAATGAGCTGACCAAAAAAAATCACAAGGTAAAACTGTGAGGACACTGCCTTAGTTATGGTATATCTCACACACATACAAAGACATGAAGATTAAAGTAACCTGAGGCAGTAATGTTCTTTGTAGCATATCTAACTGATCATCTTAAATCCCTACATGCAGTGAAGAACTGATGCCAACCTTGATGCCTTGGTATTTCAATGGTGAGTAATTGCAGTACCATGCTAATAAATGGCAATTAGCTGAGGGACACCAGCCAAGTAGCTGCTATAAGACTCATTATGTTGTGACTATTGAAGTCTATGAACAGCTTGTATTAACTGTAGCCATTGGGGAACTGTCTTGAGTCAAAGTTATTTGAACACAGATATGGTTAATGGCCCTTTTATTTCTTTCTGGTTTTGTCTAATGACCTTGTTCTGCCCTTAGATATTTCAAACACGACAAATGTTCCACTGGATTTGAAGATGACATGCAAGACCTTAAAAAGAAATGTTGGATCTAATACATGGGTTAAACACCATTTCCTTTAATGGTGTTACCTCTGATATATATCAATTTAAATGAGACCAGAAGCCAGCCACTTAAAATTAGAACCAGTAAGAAAATGAGTGCAAGAATGTTCTTCGTTTGAGAACAAGGCTCCATATCCAATTGGACCATTGTAAAATATATCTGTGTGTAACCAGGCAACATTTCCCTGCTAAATTAATGCAACAGATTGAACTAATAATCAGCAATAGACATAATTAGTCTTACCTACCATTTTCCAGGGCTGTTATTGACTTTAATTAAAGTCTCCCCAGACTTATGAATTTAAAGCTTTTTTGTTATTAAAAATGTATGCACTACAGATGACATTTCCAAACATAGCTAAACCAAGATGCTGCATAGCTCTAAGTGAGCATTTTAACAGTGTGTATCAGTTAGGTTCCACTATATACAGTAGAACCTCAGAGAACCTATGGGCACCTCGGGAATGGAGGTTGTGCATAATTCTGAAATAATTCTTAACACTGAATAAGCCATTATGGGATGCTCCTCAGCTCAGAATTGTGACTCACAGTTCTGCAGTGGCTGCTCCGTGAGTGGGGATGGGGACAGGCAACTGGTTCTGACCCCTGGCTGCAAAGATGATGAAAGTTGTGTTCCAGGGCACTGCAGTGTCAGTGGGTGCACAGAGCAGCCTGGGGCCCTTTAAAATTGAGCTGCTTTTCCAGAGCACAGCATGTGGCCAGGAACTCGGGCTCCAGGTCCATTGACTAACATTCCAAGCCAGGTTTCAGTAGCTGCTTGGGAAGATTTTCTTCTGAGCTTTGAGCTTGCAAGTTTACTCCCCTGTGTACTATACGGCACAGTATAGTACGTATTTGCTAGTTTGTACTGTAGTGAGGGTTTCCTATAAGCTGTGCACTTGTGCATCCACTCAGGAGAGATTCACATGATGCCCAGCTGATTAGCAGGGTGCCCATAGCTAGGTTTTTTTTATTTCTACTGGTGGTTGTCAACATTCACACATGCTTCATTACACACAAAAATGTATTCTGCACATGGATGGAAAAAATCCACCCATGGATGGAAAAGATTAGAGGGAACATTGACTGTAGTACTGTCTCTTGCTCATGAAAATGAAACTTAAAAATTTAGAATTTTTTTTAAATAGCTACACTCAAAAACAAAATAATGTAAAACTTTAGAGCCTACAAGTCCACTCAGTCTTACTTCTTGTCCAGCCAATCACTAAGACAAACAAGTTTTATTTATGGGAGCTAATGCTGCCTGCTTCTGATTTACAATGTCAACCAAAAGTGCGAATAGGCATTTGGATGCACTTGGTGGCTGGCATGTCAATATATTTACATGACAGATATTCTAAATATTCATAAGCCCCTTCATGCTTTGAATGTAGATTCTAAAGTGTTATATTGTTTTGTTTTAAAGAGCAGTTTTATATTAAAAATATTTCTACATTGATGTACTATTTCTTTTGTTTCTCTCTTTTACGGTGCAAATATTTGTAACAAAAATAGTATAAAGTGAGCACTGAGCACTTTGTATTCTGTGTTGTAATTGAAATCAAGATAGTTGAAACTGTAGCCAATGATTATTCCCCATTTACATTTTGAGATCAATCAGCTAGCTATATTAATGTGCCATATTAATTTAGTTTTTAAGCAAAATATTGTAATTCAAATACCAAAGTAAAAATAGTGTCCAAAGGCCAGAACCCATAAAACACTTAAACACACGCTTAACTTTAAGTATGGTTTGCAGTCCAAGGAAAATATTTGACTTCCCTCAGTGGAGAAATCTTGTACAAGGCATTTGGACTATGTCTATACTACAAGTTTTTTGCGCAAAAACGGCCATTTTTGTGCAAAAACCAGTGGAGCATCCACACCTCAATCACATTTTTGCATTAAAAAATACAGTACATCGACAGGACAGAGGGATTTTGCTGTTAGAGTTATTCCTCTCCCCACGAGGAATAACTCCTTTTTGCACTACAGCTCTTGAGCAAAAAGGCATGTGTGGACGCTCCTCAGGCGTTTCTTGCACAAAAAGAGCCTCTCAGAAAAAGCACAGATGCTCTGATGGCCATTCTGTTAATGGCAATCAGAGCTTTCTTGCACAAGAGCGTCCATGCAATGTGGCTGCTCTTGTGCAAAAGCACATCGCTTTTGTGATGCGCTTTTGAGGTGTGGATGCGCTTTTGCGCAAGAAGTTTTTGCAGAAGATCTCTTCCGCAAAAAGCTTCTTGCACAAAATCCTGCAGGGTAGACAAAGACTTGTTGTATTATTTTAGAAGAACAATGTACTCGTCTGATGAAGTGGGTTTTACCCATGAAACCTCATGACTCTATATCTTTGTTAGCCACTAAGGTGCCATAGGATTACTCATTGTTTTTTAATGTATTAATAATCAGGGTTTACAACACTGTTATTTCAGCTACATCTAAAAATATATGTAAATAAGAATAGATATTTAATATATTATTGAGTAATGCAGCTTCAGTGGCACGGAGATATTTACAAAATATGCTGAATGGCTGTGAAAATAAATCTAAATCAAATTCAGCTGTTGTTAACAAAAATACTTGTGGATCACTATGTTAAAAGTAAGGTTGAGAGTCTAATGTAATCTGCCTTATTTGCTTTGAAAACTTAAGTTAAATAGAAGGAAAGATTACACATTGCATGCAGAAATATCACATGGCATATAAATCACAAGTCCACATAATCAGGAGTAGTTTGAATATAGCTAGGAGTTTAGTGTGTGGGTGTATGAAGAGAGATGTATGTAATGAAAAGTTAGATCATTGCATTCTGGAAATGTAAGTCTGTTTTGAAATTGTTATTTCTTGCTGAAAATGTACAGTACAGTCTGTACCAAGAAGAGTGACTTTATTCTTTGCACATAAGATATTTCATATGAACAAATATGATGCATCAGTAAATGTGTTATTATTTATTGCCTGTATTACCATAGTGCCTAGGACTCTTAGTCTTGCATCAAGATATAAGTGTGAAAGGTGGTATACAAGCACAGAACTAAAAGATAGAAAAAACTGTTTCAAGGACAATCAAATTAGAACAATGTGTGTGGCACAGTACAAGATAGTAAAACACAGTCCTCAGCCCAAGGAGTAGAGATACAAACAAAACAGGTCAGACTCTAGTGGTACATGTTCTGCTAGCATTTAGAAGGGATGACAGCATCAGACATGTCAAGCTTTGTGGATGAAGTGTGCATTGTCATGGATTTTGAAGGAGGAGAAAAAATTTTGACACATGAAAACAGGGAGGACAAGGAGTGCATGAAATAGTGAGAGAAAGATACAAAGGGGACAGCTGGAAGGAATGCTTAGAGGAATATGAGAATCAAAATCAGAATTATAGAACTGGAAGGAACCTTGAGAGGTCATCAAGACCAGTTCCCTACACTTGTGGCAGGACCAAGCACCATCTAGACTAATCCCTGTGGAACCCCTGTTGTTATGCCTTTCCAGTGAATCATTCATAACTCCACTCTGAAATGTTTATTCAACCAGTTATGTACCCACCTTATAGTAGCCCCAACAAGGTTGTATTTCTCTAGCTTGTTAATGAAAAGGTCATGTGAGACTGTACCAATGACTTACTAAAATTTAGATATACCACATCTACCACTTCCCCCTTATGCACAAGGCTTGTTTTCCTGTCAAAGAAAGCTATCAGGTTAGTCTGACATGATTTGTTCTTAAAAATGGATGTTTGCAAATGGATTCCTTAATTATTTGCTCCATTATCTTTCCTGGTACAAGTCTCAGAGAGTTTGCCATCTTAGTCTGTATCTGCAAAAACCATGAGGAGTCCTCTGGCACCTTAAAGATTAACAGATGCATTTAGGCATAAACTTTTGTGGATAAAACCCACTTCATCAGATGCATGGACATAATGGAATAATGGATAATCTCTTAGACATTCCAGTCTATCTTGCCATGTAGGCAAGCCAGATTATGAGATAAACTAGCAGACTTACTCAGCATTACCCTTCAGGGAAGGGAGCTGGCAGTGTGGGGGGTACAGGACTCAGGAGAGGGTCTTGGGGATGTGTGGGGCGGCAAGTGCAGGAGGCTGAGGGCAAGGGGGTATGAGAGTGAGGGTTGGAGGGCATTTTCTCTTCCCCCAGTTCCCCACAGCCACCAGGGTGTTTTCTCTGCCACTAGTCTCCCCCCACCAGCTCCCAGGGGGCATTTACTGACCCCCCCAGCATCCCCTTATACATTTAAGATAAACCTTACACATTTTAACACTCACTTTGATCTGTACTAACACATACACAAATTGACCTGGCTTCTGGCTATGCATTTGTCAGTGTTCACTGAGGCCTGGGGCTTTGGCATGAGCTGGTGCCTGGTCTGGCAGCATCACACACATAACATCAGGACCTCACACTGATGAAAGAGAAAGGAAGTGAAAGGCAGGGGAAACCAGAGAAGAGCAGGCTGCAGTCCATGAAACAGATAAGAATTTTACAGGGAGGATGGAAAGGAAAGGACAGGTTTTGAGGAGGGGCAAAGGAAGAGAGAGGAATGAAGAAAAGACACTGATGTTTGAGCCTGGATAGATGGGGGTGTTTATTAAAGTGAGAGAGACGAGGCATGACCCATTAGGACATGCACAGTACAAACCCATATGGGTTATATTCTGGAGTAACAAGCTGTGTGTTGACTACTTGCCTTAAATGCCCTTAAAGCTTCCCTCTGCCTTGTAGCATTTTAGCACAGTCCTCACAACAAAATCCCTTCACTCAAGGGTATTCCAGACTCTGGATTCAGGTTGTGAGGGTTTTAGAGGTCAGTCATCTCTACCTGCTTGTGATTTCAGAACCTCTGTATATTTACGTCTTACTAGTACAGTGAGATGTTTGCAGGCAGACTCCTGCACCAGTGAGGAGTCCCACTAAAATGTCAGCAGTTCCACACAGGCAGTGGGATCCACTGGTACGAAGCTCAGGGAGGGATCAGGTTCTTTCAGTATACAGCAAACAGATCAAATCTCAGGTATTTCTCTCTGGGGAAATGACAAGATACACTATGCATAGTATAGAACTTTGTCTCCAAGCATCTTTCAATAACTCCTTTAAAGAGTCAAGCAGATCAAGTTCTAATTAAAAACAAGACTGACTAAGTTTCAAAAACAAAATCCCAGCTAAGGGATAAGTCTTCAATGCCGTTGTGAATGTGGCAATGAACATTTTTCTCATAGAAGTGGAAAAGAAGACATTACCAACAGACACACATTAAAGCCCAGCCTAATATTCAGACTAAACGGACACTTTAGGTCAGATTTGAGACAAATTTAGGATGTTGTTGATTTGGAGGCTGGTGGTAGGGTTGTTGTTTTTTTGAAGAGAGAAGTGTTGAATTTCTCTTAGGGTGCTTCTACACAGTAACATTTTTTCAAAATAACTAACGTTATTTTGAAATAACTTAGTCTGTGTGTACACAGCAGGCTTCCGTCCCCCAGCCGCCAGAGGGGAATCCCATTCAATTAAGGTCTGATGGGAAAATAGGTGCCGGTACGCTGTCCCAGGGTATACCATCACAAAAAAAACACTGGTTTCACCCAAGGCTGATTTAATATGGGACTGGGAGGTTGATCAGATCTCAGGCCTACATTATTTGTATCCCTGTTGGGACTTAAACTCAGTGCCTAAATTTTCCCTGTAGTAGTTCCCTAAGTACCTACATTTCTACCTCCAGTTATTTAGATTGCTGTCTGGCTCTAGGCATCTGGATGTCAATTTCTCACATTAGTCCTAGGTAGTCCATGACCAGGGAAAGATAGGAGGAGGAACTTCTATCTCACCTATTGGGCCAGAGCTGGTAGGCATACTCAGAGTTCAATCAGGTACCTTTCAAAAGGTTGAACTCACTTTATTAGTTTTAGCCAAGATATTAGCATATGCAGGCAGGATAACGGAGACCCAGCTTCAATTCCCCATCGCCCTCTGGGGAAGGACTTGAGCAAGGGTTTCCAACCTCTCAGAAAAGCACCCTAACACCTCAGCTTTAGGATATTTTGATGGAGGGCTCTCTCCATCTCTTCTGTTGAACCAGTTCTACTTTGTATAACTACCACTATTCAATAAGGCAGCAAGGTTATTGATTGCTTTTTTTGCCTTTGATCAGCCTCAGGATCAGCCTCCCCCTGTGTGACTAATGAGGGGGTAGGCCTGACCCAGGTGAGCAGGCTTTAAAAGTCAGAGGCAGAGCAAACAGGGGGGCTGCAGACAGGGGAGCTTAAGAGGGAGTTTGACAGAGAGAGGCCTACTATGGTCAGGAAGACCCACAACACCTGTGCCAGCACTGCTTCTATCTCCTCTGCCTGCACCTGTAGCCAGACAGACCACCTGAGTATGGATGCTTCTACCCAGATCCTGATGTGGGTTTTCAGGGATTGTGGCTTGCAATTCCCACTTACTGAAATCCAGACTGAGGTGACCATCCAATGGGAAAGGTGCCAGCTGGTGGAATCTCTCAGGAAGCAGGTGGGAGAGCTACAGGAGGAGGTGGCTAGGCTGAGGAGCATCCAAATCCATGAGCAATTCCTGCACAGTATTCATGTGGAGACAGCTGAGGTAGCTGTCCCGCTATACAAGACTGTTGACAAACCACTGGTGGAGGAGGATATAGCTCAGGGGGAACACTGGCAGCTGGTCACTTCTGGCAGCAGGCAGTGCTTTATCCCTGCTCCCAACCCTCCCACCATGGTACTAGGAAACCATTATGCTCTTCTTGATACAGGAGATAAGGAATCACCCCCTACAGCTGAGGAGAAGAAGCCTCATACCCCAAAGGCTGGGAGGTCTGCTGCCACCACTGCGAGGAGGAAACGTAGGCTAGTGGTGGTAGGACACTCTCTTCTAAGGGGGATGGAAGCACCCATCAGTTGCCCTAACATGTCATCTTAGGAGGTATGCTGACTGCCACAGGCCTGTATCTCAGATGTAATGGAGGCATTTGTGACGTAGTGGGGGTGCTGTCTGCTCTGTGACCCGGGGTCCCCCTGCGCTGTGATGGGAGATTCTCACTGACTTTCCCAAATGTGTATTAACCCAGACACCCAGGCTCAGCCTCCCAGGGAGAGACAAAGGAAGGAGGGCAGAGACCAGCCCCTGGCTGAGGGGCAGGGCTGGAAGAGGGTTTTTTTTAGTTTCTGTCTGGTATCATGGAGGAAGCAGCCTAAGCAACGGGCTGGGATTTAAGGGCCCAGTCTCCCCCATCTCAAGGGGGGCTGAGGCATCCTAGGCCTGCCCTGTAACCAGATTACATCTATGCTGTGCTGTATCCTGGAGAAGCAATAAACTCCCTCTATTCTAGTGGCTGGTGGAGTCTGTTCGTGCCACTACGGGGGTGCAGGAGGCAGGGGAACCGCGACAAGCCACCACAGCTTTGTTGAGGATTATGCAGCCCTCTGACCACTACACCATGCTACTCATCCATGTGGGCACAAATGATACTGCAAGGTGTGACACTGAGTGGATCAAGGGTGACTACAGGGTAAAGGAGTTTGGAGTGCAGGTGGTATTCTTTTCAGTCCTTCCTGTCAAAGGTCAGGGTCTAGGCAGAGACACGTGTATCCTGGAGGTAAATGCCTGAAGATGGTGTCGCCAGGGGGCTTTGGCTTCCTCAACTATGGGATGTTATTCCAAGTAGGACTGCTAAGCAGGGATGGGGTTCGCCTTTTAAGGAAGGGGAAGACCATATTTGGATACAGACTGGCTAACCTAGTGAGGAGGGCTTTAAATTAGGTTCGACGGGGGCAGGTGACCAAAGCCCGCTGGTAAGTGAAGAACATGGAGACCTGGGAGATGGGTCAGAAATAGGAGGGAGTGTGGGCTATAATAGCAGAGAAAAAGGAGGGACAAGACAGAACTGGGAGGAAAGGTCAAACCAGCATCTTAGATGCCTATATGCAAATGCAAGAAGTATGGGTAATAAGCAGGAAGAACTGGAAGTGCTAATAAATAAACATAACGATGACATTGTTGGTATCACAGAGACTTGGTGGGATGATACACATGATTGGAATATTGGTATAGAAGGGTACAGCTTACTCAGGAAGGATAGGCGGGGGAAAAAGGGAGGAGGTGTTGCCTTATATATTAAAAATGTACACACATGGACTGAGGTGGAGATGGATGTAGGAACCAGATGTGTTGAGAGTCTCTGGGTTAGGTTAAAAGGGGTAAAAACCAAGAGTGATGTCATGCTAGGGGTCTACTACAGACCACCTACCCAGGTGGAAGAGGTGGATGAGGCTTTTTTTAAACTAACAAAATCATCCTAAGCGTAGGATATGGTGGTGATGGGGGACTTCAGCTATCCAGACATCTGTTGGAAAACTAACACCGCGGGGCACAGACTATCCAATAAGTTCTTGGACTGCATTGGAGGCAACTTTTTATTTCAGAAGGTTAAAAAAGCTACTATGGGGGAAGGTATTCTAGATTTGATCTTAACAAATAGGGAGCAGCTGGCTGAGAATTTGAAAGTAGGAGGCAGCCTGGGTGAAAGTGATCATGAAACACAGAATTCATGATTCTAAGGTATGGTAGAAGGGAGAACAGCAAAATAGAGACAATAGATTTCAGGAAGGCAGATTTTGGTAAGCTCAAAGAGCTGGTAGGTAAGGTCCCATGGGAAGCAAGACTAAGGGGAAAAACAATTGAAGAGAGTTGGCAGTTTTTCAAAGGGACATTATTAAGGGCCCAAAAGCAAGCTATTCCACTGCATAGGAAAGATAGAAAGTATGGCAAAACGCTGCCTTGGCTTAACCAGGAGATCTTGCATGATTTAAAAATCAAAAAGGAGTCATATAAAAAGTGGAAACTAGGACAAATTACAAAGGATGAATATAAGCGAACAATACAGGTATGTAGGGGCAAGATTAGAAAGGCCGCACAAAACAAGCTCAAACTAGCTACAGACATAAAGGGTAATAAGAAGACTTTCTATAAATATATTAGAAGCAAGAGGAAGACCAAAGACAGGGTAGGCCCATTGCTCAGTGATGAGAGAGAAACAGTAGCTGGAAATTTGGAAATGACAGAGGTGCTTAATGACTTCTCTGTTTCAGTCTTCACCAAAAAGTCTGATGATGAAGAAGTGCCTTACATAGTGAATACTAGTAGTAACAGGGTAAGTTTACAAGATAAAATAAAAAAAGAACAAGTTAAAAGTCACTTAGAAAAGTTAGATGTCTGCAGGTCACCAGGGCCTGATGAAATGCATCCTAGAATACTCAAGGAGCTGGCAAAGTAGGTGTCTAAGCTGTTAGCTATCATCTTTGAAAAATCATGGACGATGGGAGAGATTCCAAAAGACTGGAAAAGGGCCAGTATAGTGCCCATCTATAAAAAAGGAAATAAGAACAACCCAGGAAACAACAGACCAGTCAGTTTAACTTCTGTGCCAGGAACGATAATGGAGCAATTAATTAAGGAATTCATCTGCAAATACCTGGGAGATTATAGGTTGATAGGTAACAGCCAGCACAGATTTGTAAAGAACAGATCATGTCAAACCAATCTGATAGCTTTCTTTGATATAGGATAATGAATGTTGTGGATAAGGGAGAAGCAGTGGACATGGTATACCTAGACTTTAGTAAGGCATTTGATACGGTCTCGCATGATCTTCTTATCAATAAATTAGGCAAATACAACTTAGATGGGGCTACTATAATATGGGTGCATAACTGGCTGGATAACCATTCTCAGAGAGTAGTTATTAACACTTCATAATCCTGCTGGAAGGTCATAACAAGTGGGGTTCCGCAGAGATCTGTTTTGGGACCGGTTCTGTTCAATATCTTTATCAACTGTTTAGATATTGGCATAGAGAGTATGCTTACTAAGTTTGCAGATGATACCAAGCTGGGAAAGGTTGCAACTACTTTGGAGGATAGGGTCATAATTCAAAATGATCTGGACAAACTGGAGAAATGATCTGAGGTAAATAGCATGAAGTTTAATAAGGACAAATGCAAAGTACTCCACTTAGGAAGGAACAATCTGTTTCACACATACAGAATGAGAAGCGACTGTCTAGGAAGGAGTACTGCAGAAAGGGATCTAGGAGTCATAGTGGATGACAAGTTAAACATGAGTCAACAGTGTGACGCTGTTGCAAAAAAAGCAAATATGATTCTGGGATGCATTAACAGTAGTTTTGTGAGCAAGACATGAGAAGTCATTCTTCCACTCTACTTTGCACTGATCAGGCCTCAGCTGGAGCATTGTGTCCAGTTTTGGGCACCACATTTCAAGAAAGATGTGGAGAAATTGGAGAAGGTCCAGAGAAGAGCAACAAGAATGATTAAAGGTCTAGAGAACATGACCTATGAAGGAAGACTGAAAGAATTGGGCTTGTTTAGTTTGGAATGGAGAAGAGTGAGAGGGGACATGATAGCAGTTTTCAGGTATCTAAAAGGGTGTGACAAGTAGGAGGGAGAAAAATTGTTCTCCTTGGCCTCTGAGGATAGGACAAGAAGCAATGGGCTTAAACTGCAGTAAGGGAGGTTTAGGCTGGACATTAGGAAAACTATCCTAATTGTCAGGGTAGTTAAACACTGGAATATATTGCCTAGGGTGGTTGTGGAATCTCCATCTCTGGAGATATTTATGAGCAGATTAGATAGACATCTATCTGGGATGGTCTAGATGGTACTGGGTCCTGCCATGAGGGCAGGGGACTGGACTCGATGACCTCTTGAGGTCCCTTCCAGTTCTAGAGTTCTATGATTCTATGATTCTAAAGTTGATGCTATAGCCTCATGGCCATGTCGAACCACACAGGAGACCCAGACTCCAGTCCCATGTAAAATTGCTACTTGCCTGCCACCTCTTTTGAAAAAAACACGAAATGGTCTGGTAGCACTTTATAGACTAACAAAACATGTAGATGGTATCATGAGCTTTCATGGGCACAGCCCACTTCTTCAGATGTCTGGAGTTATGAGTTTAGGACATGCAGACTCAAAATAAATAAGAGAGGGGAAGCGGAGGGGGGCGGTGGGAGGCAGGGAGCTAGAGGGAATCAGTAAGTATTTGAAGATTGGGTAGTTAAAACGAAGTAGATAAGAATCAAAGTCAATTGATAGTATCCTTCCTGACATAGGAGTCTACACAAAGAGCTGTTTGCACCTTCATTAAGCTGTTAAGTTGATAGTGCCCCAACCAACTTTCATCACAACTGAGTCCATTAGCATGTGAATTGAATTTGCAGATGAACTCTAATTCCAATGTTTCTCTGTGTATCTGGCTAGTAGTTCTACACAAAGTCTGCACATCCTAAATGTATAACTCCAGTCATCTGAAGAAGTGGGCTGTGCCCACGAAAGCTCATGAGACCATCTACATGTTTTGTTAGTCTATAAAGTGCTACCAGACCATTTCTTGTTTTTTTCTGTACAGACTAACTTAGCTACCCCCTGAAACATCTTCTGAAGTAATTCCCAAAGATCATCTTCTATAGCTGCTTTTCTTAGCAGTTTTAAACTGTAGTGGGTAGCTCCTGTTTCCACTGCAATTTGTGTAACCAAAATGCCCAAGCAGAAGCCCACGCCCTTCAGCGTAGGGGGTGTAAATCAGATTCTAATATTGAGATAAATATTTTACACTGGGCATCTGTGTGATAAGTAAGTATTCACAAGCTTTGTTAGTCTCAAGGTTATTTTTAATTGGAGAAACCATGTCAGTGATTTAATCTATAGTGTCAAATGTTTTCAGTGTCAATATGAAGACTCCAGTCATTTAAATGTCACTGACAACTGCCCATTTCCAGCTCTAGCTTACAGTGCCTCTCAGGAAGGGAAAGAAATGGAAGTCACAGTGTCACAAAAGGAGGTATCATTTCTGAACTCACTGCATCAACCTGTCTGGCACTGGAGGCAACTGGTATTTTAATTTTGAACACAGGCAGGTCTGCACTTACAATGCTGCATCAGCACAGCTGCACTGATGCAGCTATGCCGCTGTAGGCTGTAGTGCTTTACTGAAGGCACTCTATGCTGACAGGAGGCGGCTCTCTGGTTAGCGCAGTTAATCCCCCTCCATGAGAGGTGGTAGTTATGTTGGCGGGAAAAGTTCTCCCAACAGCGCTTCAGTGGGTGTAACTATGTCACATCCCAAGCAGGAGCATCCTACTAAAGTAATTCTGTAAAGTAGACCTGCCCATAGACACCTATCTCCTCAATGAAGAATAAGACTTAATTTCATTAGATTCTTTAATAGTAAGTGGCTGCTTTATATGCTTTAAAGTGATAACACCGAGTTTATTTCACAATAGGAAGGACAAAACAGACTAATCCAGGATCACGTCTGGATCTAATTAGCTAGAATTTGCTGACAGAAATGTTGGCAGCTAATTGCCTCTTTCATTAGCTAAGCTCCAAGCTACACTATCTAATCTACCTCTGGCTGAGGCTGGTTGTTATTTTAGCAATGACTGTAGGCTTAATAGCAATGCTCCTCTCAAGCACTTAAACAGCAGTCATGAATGTTTGGTAAAACATGAGGAGCTCTTGGCACAAAAAGAAATGAAAAGCATTACTGCAGAAATCCATGGTACATTAGAGCAGCATTTCCCAAACTATGGGCCATGGTCCGGTACTAGTCCACAGGGAAAAAATACCGGGCCTCAGCATGGCTGCCGGTGTGTTCCAGGCTCCCAGAGTGCCCATGCGGCACCGGGTCCCCCAAGCCCTGGCCTGGACTGGGCGGAGGATGCAGCCGGGTGTTCCAGACTCCCGGACTGCCCGTGTGGCACCAGGTCCCCCAAGCTCTGGGCCGGGCTGGGCAGAGGATACAGCTGGAGTTGCTGGATGGTGGCGGTTTCCTTGGGTGAGTGAGTTGCACCCTGCCGCCTGCTGGCTCCTCCAGGGGGCAGGGGCTAAAAGCTGCCAGCCTGTGCCTGGGGGCGGGCTCTCTGCACGGGCAGCACAGAGTTTGGGCACTGCTGGGAGAGCGCAGGCCACTTGGCAAGGGTGGCGGTAGGCCCCGGGGAAAGGGCTTCGTCTCCCCGAAACACGCCTGATTTCATGTGACCGAGCCTGTGTCATTGGTTTTCCTGTCACATGACACAGCAGCCGCGGCTTGTTTCTGCACGGTGCGACAAAGTGCACGTCCTTCTTAGGTTAACTGCTTAAGTTTTCTTCGTTTATTTTCAATTAAATACCCTCTCATTTTCATCTTCAATATGGATAAATGGCTGAAGAATGTGACTGGAAATACAACAAAAAAATGTTCGAACGATGTGCAGCCTAATACAAGTGAGAATAAGAAGATAAAAACTCCTTGGACCCGCAGTTATTCAGACAAGTATTTGAAATTTGGTTTTGTAAGTGTTGGTAGTGATAATCACTTGCCATTATGCATAATCTGTCACGCAGAACTATCCAATGAGTGCATGAAACCATCAAAACTGAAACGCCATTTGGAATGCAAACATCCAGAATACGCAAGTAAGCCCATAGATTTTTTCATAAATAAGAGAAATGAATTATCTTTTGCTAAAAAAGGTCTGAAAACTGCACTTTCTATGTGCTCTTCAAATGAAAACTTTGTGTTGGCTTCATATGAAGTTTCAAAACTAATAGCCGAGACAGGTTATCCACATACTGTTGGCGAAAAGTTAATACTTCCTGCATTGCATATTATTACATTCTGTATTATGGAGGAAAAAAAGGAAATCAGTTGGGTTCACTGTCTTTATCCAACAATACAGTGAAATGTAGAACTGAAGATATGGCGAAAAATATTGAAGAAACTCTCATAAGTCGAATACAGAATAGTCAGTTTTTTGCATTACAAGTGGATGAAAGCACTGATATAGCTGACACTGCCAATTTGATGTGTTTTGTTAGACATGATTACGAAAGCTCCATTCAAGAAGATCTCTTATTTTGTAAACCACTTCCAACAAGAACAACGGCTGCCGAAATTTTTAAGCTAATTGATGATTTTATTATTCAAAGCAATATTGACTGGAAAAAATGTGTTGGACTGAGCAATGATGGGGCTCGAGCAATGGCAGGGTCTCACACTGGGCTTGTCCCACAGATTCAAGCTGTAGTGCCAGACTGTGTATGAGTGCATTGTAGTATTCACAGAGAGGTACTAGCTGTGAAAACTATGCCATCACTTTTGAGTTCCACTCTTCAAGAATGTGTGAAGTTTATAAATTATATAAAATCTCGTCCTTTGAATTCCAGAATCTTTACTGTTTTGTGCAATGAATTAGGAAGTGAACATGAGCATCTCTTGCTATACTATGAGGTTTGATGGCTGTCGAAAGGAAACATTTTGAAACGACTCTTTGAAATGAAGGATGAAGTTTTATTGTTCTTGGAGCGACACCCTCCATTGGCAAAAGATGTTATATTTACATTTAAGGACAGGTTTCATGAATTTGATTGATTATCAATGGTGGCTTACTTATGTGACATATTTTGTCTTTTAAATGACTTAGGTCTGAATTTACAAGGCACTAAAATTAATATTTTCAAAGTTCACGAAAAAGTTGAGGCAACGATTAAAAAACTTCATTTATGGGCAGAGCAAGTTAACAAGAGAAACTTTAAATCTTTTTGTACTTTAACTGAATTACAAGAAAAATATGCTGAATCTAATATCTCAGAAGCGATTTCTGCAGCAATCCAAAAACATCTCTTGGGGCTAATATCAAGCTTAAAGGAATATTTTCCTCCAATTGATGCCGGTAAAATGTGGATTAAGAACTCGTTTACAGTTGACACCGAAAATGAAAGAAATATTACAATTGAATGCATCAGAAGTGGATTCATTAACTGACCTTTCCTGTGACTCTGCCTTAAAAGAGAACTTTGATAAACTCTCCTTGATTGATTTTGGTTGAGCTGTAGAAATGAATATTCACATTTATCTGAGAAAGCAGTTAAATTCTTAATGCCTTTCGTCACGACATATAAGTATGAAACTAGTTTCTCGTCTTTTGTTTTCTTCAAAAATAAATATAGAAATAGATTGAATGTCAAAACAGATTTGAAGATAAAACTTTCTTCTTTTGCTCCTGACATAAAGTTGCTATGTGACGCAAAACAATATCACCCATCCCATTAGTTCTCTTTTAAGTTATTTAAAAGCTATAAAGTGCACACATAATAAATGACTTATATTCGACTCATTCAATTATAAATAAACAAACTTTACATCTGTTAAAATTCTACTGGTTAAATTATAATTAAGGTAATAACAATAAGTTAGGCAGTATTTTATATCAAGATTTATATTATGTATTGTTATTATTGTGAATAAATAATAAACAGTGAAAATTTATTTTTCTTTTTTTTTATATGCATTTATATTTTTGGGCTTCAAAAAACAGTACTGAAAAAAAACCAGGTTCCAACTAAAGTAAAAAATTTGGGAAATCCTGGTCTAGCCAGCTTTCTATCCATCTGACAGTCCATTTGTCCAATCCATATTCCCTTAACTTGCTGGCAAGAATATTGTAGGTGACCATATCAAAAGCTTTGCTAAAGCTAGCACTGGGGGCTTTGGGAGGACCAGAAAATTTATTTGCATATTCATCATTTGCTTAATTAATATGCAAGTATGCAAATGAATGTTACCGGTCCTCCAAAAGGTCATGAATGGATTTACTGGTCCCCGTGTCAAAAAGTTTGGGAACCCCTGCATTAGAGGATCCTTGTTATTAAAGTCTGGGCTAGAAACCAGAAAACTAGAGGGTTCTATTCCTGGTTCTAGCACTGAGGGTTGTCTGAAATCTAAGTTTCTGGTCTGAGCAGGAGAAATGAAATGTACTGATTTCACATTAAATGTGTCATACTTAACTCTTAGAAATAATGGGAGATAGATGCTTAAATAGCTTTGAGGATCTGGACCTTAGAGACTTGTTGAACAGCACTATAGAAATGCATGTTTCATTATTATGAGCAATAAAGGAATGAAATAAAGGCTCTAACTTGAAAAAAGGTTAACAGTTTACAGCACACACCACGTTTTTATTTACTATTCTAAGTGTAAAGGAGGAAGTATAGTAACAGTTAGCAAACTCTGATTTAATAAGAACCATCCTACTATTTATAACAGTTCCAGGCCAGGCAGTTGGTGCTAGCATATATGTAGTGTATGCTGTGCTATATGAAGCAGACAGAATTATTTCAGGGACATCTCTTTTACGTAGAATTATATCACTAAAGAAAATCAACCATTTAATACATGGTGAGCATGAGCTAACATGAATAAAATGTAAATTAAATACATTTTTCTCACAGTAACATCATTCAGAATAGTACTAGCTCATACAATGCATGGCTTATTCTAATACAGGGGTGGGCAATAAAATGGCAGTGGTTTACCAGAGTTAACCTCTGGAGGGCTGCTGCCATTATATTTACCTGCACCTCTGCAGGTGGGTGATTTGATGGATTTGGTCTTAATTTTGTTTGGTAACTAAGTTTCAATTCAGATTAATTTCTACTGTCACTGCAAAAATTTCAGACAACTCCATGGAGTCAGTAACTCTACCTCTGAGCAAAGCAGTTCAAGATAGTTCTAAAAACCAACATGACGGGATTACAGTATTTAATGTGAAAAAAAATTAAAAAACAAGGAATGGTCCTGTGGTTAATGTGTGGAGCTCACTATGATGGTATTCACACACTGGGTGGTGCTGGTGAGCTAGAACAATGCTTCTCCAGCTCCTTCATTATAGGAACCATTTTGTAAGAGAGAAAGCCTCCCAGGGAGCCTGTGGAGGTGGCCCATACACCATGTGGCAGAATTCATGAGCTAGAATGATTAGAGAAGGTGCTTTTGAAAATTGCAGGCAAAAGCCAATGGGATTTAGGCTCCTAACTGCCCAAATCATCTTTGAAAATGGGACTTACATTTCCAAAGTACCTATGTCATTAATTTAAATATAGAATAGACATTCAGCTCTGTGGAAAAGTAGAATAAAAGCCTCTGGTTTAAGTAAATGCCACCATAATAAACACATCACCAAAACACAGATATGATCGTAGGATCAAAGGACAGTACATGTATTTGATACAAAGATATTTAAAAGAAAAACATAAGGAAAAGTAGCATCTGATGATTTGGATGACAAAAACAAGCATGCAATTTCTGTTCTTATACATATACTAGTTAATATGGACTGGATTATGGACTGGTCAGATAGCTACATTGACTTCAATGGCCCATAGACACCCAAATCTGTATGGGACCAAATTCTGCTCAGCTATGCTGATTCAGTCTACAACATTTATGAAGTGCAGAGCAAATCTTATCATTTCAGCTTCTTTTCTTGATGTATACGAATGTTATGTGTGTTTTCCACCCTGACATCACTAGCTCTACCATGGCCAACTGCAGGCTAGTTTGTCAGTTACACACGATGGTCCCATGTTTTTTGCCACTCCCTGAAACTTAATTTTATTATTGGACAATTATTCAAACATTAGAGTGTTCCATTGTCTGCCCTATCGATTAGAGATCATCTTAACAAGGTAAATATAAGAGTTTTCTTGTTCTTTGAAGAGGAGGCCAAACACTTCATGGACAAATTTGTTATTCTGAAAAAGAGCAAAGGGCATCTTTTCGCAGAAGATCAGATTATGTTTGTCCGTGATGATCTTGATGCTGCACCCTTAAAGACAGTCAATAGGGTTCTCTTCCTTAATTGATCTCACACATTGGTGTAGCGTGCTTAACATGATGACCAAACAAACCATTCTCCTATTTCAAAAAGTAGATTTCTACAGCAATGGCCACATTGTGTTCTCAATCAGATGCAGGGCTGGATTATCCAATAGGCAGACTAAGCACGTGCTTAGGGCACCAGCAAAGCAGGGGCACCAAAAACAAGAGATTTTTTTTGAAAAAATTTGATATTTGATATTTCAAAAAAAGCATCGAAGTAGTCATCATGGGAAAAATCAGAACTCTGCAGAACGCTCTTTTTCTCAGCTGAAAAGAATAAAAAGCCCTCAGAAAACAACAATGTGTCAGGACAGACTTGATTCACTTTCCCTGTTGTGTATGGAAGCGGACATGCTTCTTCGAGTCAGCTTTGATGAACTTATCCAGAATTTTGCAATCAGAAAATCTAGAAAGAAGCTATTTTAATTTCAGCGTGCATGTAAGTTTTGTGTCATTTCGAAAAATAACATTTTATTTTATGGTATAGTATTGTTTATATTTTGAATTACATATGGGGGGGGGCACCATAATCTTTTCAGTGCTTATGGCCTCTAAAAGTCTTAATCCGGCCCTGATCAGATGAGTGTAAATACAGAGCAGCTCCCAGAAAAAAATCAACATTATGATGATTTATTATTGAAGTCAGTGACACTACTCCAGATTTACACTGATACCAGGGAGATCAAAACTGGACTCTCAGAAACTAGCTAGTATTTTGTTTGATAAGGTTTTTATTTCAAAATGTATTTCCCTTCCACAATCTCTCTCTTGTGACACTTTGTTCCTGTATTCATTTTTACTAGCACAATAACTTTCATTACTTCATTGTGGTTGGTCTGATCCCACAAGCATTCCACAAACACTCGCATGCAAAGACAAATATGTAAAAAAATGTGTATGAAGACTGGTGATAAAAGACTTTAATATGTATAATACAATGACAAAAATACTTGTTGCCATTAAAAAAAAATAGTCACTCTATTGCAGTGGTCCCCAACACGATGCCTGTGGGCGCCATGGCATCCGCCGGGACATTTATGTGAGCCCGCCTAGTGACCAGGGCCGGCCCGAGCCATTCTTGCGCCCGGGCCTCGGGTGCCCGGCGCATGCACTGTGCCAACTCCGGGCGCACAGCGCATGTGCAGCCCCCACCCTGGGCACATGCGCGGCCCCCGCCCCGGGCGCGCGGTGCATGCATGGCCCCACCCCTGGGTGCCCGGCAGCCCCAAAAGGTTGGGGACCACTGCTCTATTGCAGTTGTAGCCTAAATTTATTCCTTACTAAGCCATCTTACCAGTCACATCTTTTCTTTAGTAGTATCTACTCCACGGTTTAGTTTGGTTTAGCAATCTGTGTATGTGTCTCTGTAGTGTGCTGGTTGCGTGTTCAGTTGTCTATTGTCCTATTTTGCAATATTGGGACTCTTCCATGTATTCATGAGACAAAGTTTTTTGGATCTATTTATTCCCCACCTCTTAGTTATTATTCTTCTATTAATATGAGATGGCTCTCCTCTCCAATCCCTACTGTGGATCTTCATTGCATGCATTCTGTGTGTGGAACTTTCACAGTTGCCACAGAGAGTTCTGTGCATATAACAAGTGCAGAATAAGCAACAGTGGTCCAAGGGTTTGGATAAGAAATAGGCAGGTTGGGATCAAGGAGAAGAATTTTGTCCATTGTGTTATTGATTTGTTTTTATTGTCCATGTAATAAAATGTGTTGACTAATTTCTGGCAGAGAAACATGGGGGATCTCAACTCTCCCTTCTCTGAAGTGCTCAGAAAAGACCAAAAAGAAAGTTTAGAATATATCTTCAAGGAGGTGGTCCAAATCCTCACACATTTACAGGAAAATTCAGGATTTTTGGTTTCAGGTGGTTTATCAAAAAATAAAGACTTCCAGAGGCAAGATGCTTCATAACTTGAAGAATTATTGTGAAATTGGTGAAAGAGAGCCACAATCCATGTGACAACTAGAATTCCATTAAATTCTAACAGGCACAACATGTTGAATGGGATTAATCTTAACCCTGTGAATAAGTAGCAGTGCGTCTGCTTACAAAAGCAGTGTGCAGGCTCACTGTGAATAGGTGGAAGGTTAATTACATGGATAGACCTCGCAAGTTTGCCTTTGCTGAATGTTCAGAAAAATACTGCTACTAAGTTGCAAAATTACTTGATCATTTAAAAGTGTGTTTTCCCTAGCATTCTTTGTTCAACTAAGAAAAAAGTATCTACATTTCTCTCCTTAGTTTTCATGGATTGACAAGTAACTATTATGATACTGGATGGTGATATTTGGGAGACACAACTGTTATGCCACTAACATAGTTTGGTTCTGTCTCCCTCTGTTGGCTAGACCACTTGTAGAGGTTTGTGACTACTACCACTTTTTAGACAAGAGAGCTGGCCCTTTAGTTCACACAATAGGTGTTCATGCTTTTAACTCCAAGTTCAATCCCAGCAGATGACCTGTTCAAGGGCCTCATTACCTTTGGACTTTACAGAGATTTTACAGAATCTCTGAAGTTGAGGATGAGCTTTGGGAATAATGCAGCCCAAACCGGCACAATGTAGATCTTTGTCCCCCCTCTAGTGACTAGATCACGTATAGAGATTGACGAGTCTTCAGTGTGGCCTCCCGCTTAATCCCAGAAGTGGGTTCAGGTTCTGCAAAGGATCCAAGCAATTTGTCACTGAAAGTCCATAGAATGTACAGGTTCTTTCCACGGATGCTGCTGAACCAGAGAGCCCCAGCTTGGGGCTGTGGAGTGCCAGCAGCCCATGGCCAGCCATGGAGCTCCAGTGGCCTCAGAGCAGCTGAGGTTCAGCAGCCCTGGGGCAGAGGAGCCCCGGGGCAGCAGAGCCCCGAGCAGTGGAGACTCAGATCAGCAGAGCAGAGGAGCCGTGGAGCAGCAGAGCTCCCATGGCCCTGGGACAGCGGAGTCCTGGCAGCTCTGGGGTGGTGGAGTCCCAGAGCAGTGGAGCCCTGGAACAGTGGAGCCCCGGTGGCCCCAGAGCAGCTGATTCTGGGAGCCTTGAGGCAGTGGAGTGCCAGCAGCCCAGGGCTGGCCAAGGAGCTGGGAATCTGGTGGCCCAGGAGCCAGGGAGCCTGGTAATTTGCTGAGAGATCCCGGGAGAGCCTGAAGTCTGTCAGCATAGGGGCCAATCTCCCTTGGTCCAGAAAACCCCTTCCTTCAGACTGGTCAGATCCCAAGGGTGCTGGACCAGGGAGGTCCAACCTGTAGCTAAGTTCCTCAAAGATGCTGAGGCCTCTAACTCTCATTTAAATTAGAACCTTTGAGGTTCTGGGTTTAGCTGCCTAAGTCACTTTTGAAAATCATACTTGTTGTCCTAAGGATATATCTGCACAGCAAAGAAAACCAGTGGCTGCCCATACTAGCCTACTCAGGCTGCGGGGCTGTTTCATTACTGTGTAGGCTTCTAGGCATGGGCAGCAGCCCCTGGAATCCTACATAGCAATCCTAAATAAGTCTATAGTTTGAGCCACACAAGCCCAAGGCATCTGGTAGAGGCCAGCCATGGGTTTTTCTTTGCTGGGTAGACACATCTTACGTCATTTAAATTTTTTTGCCCTATGTCTAACTGCTATGGCTGACACTCTTGTCCTAAACTATGCATGCTGCAGAAACAATATGTTATATTTCTTCCCATATTATACGAATATGATTACTGAAATGAAAATGTCCACATTTTACATTAAGGCTATACATTTATAAATAGTTTATGTAGGTATAAATGAGTGATGATGTTAAATAAATGATTAATCAGTTAGTTTAGCTCACTGGAGAATGTTTACCAGCTCAATAGGCTGCTGAAAGTCAAGACAGATAACCATCTAACACCTGTTGGGTGTCAATTAATCAATTTATGTCTATAACATACTTATAACATTTGTTAATCTTTTATAAGCCATTTTAAAATGTCCCTTTCCTATAAAGTTTGATATGAAATGCAAAGACAGAAGCATCAGAAGCAGGAAAACCATTCTCTAGTTCATCCATTTCTCACACTGGCCCAACCTTCGATGTGTGGACAGCGTTCCCTCTATTTTTTCCCTCCCATTGTGTTATGTGCACCAAGGCATGTGTGGATTGTGCCCTGCTGGCTGTAGGTGCTGTGGGCACTCTGCTAATCAGCTGGGCAACACCTGAATCTCTCCTGAGTGGCCATCCCAGTGCTCAGCTTACATGGGACACTGTGGCTATGTCTATACTGGCGGGTAATTGCGCAAGAACATCTTGCGCAAGAGTTCCTGTGCAAGAACTCTTGCACAAAAATACGTCCACACTTCCCTGTGCTTTTGTGCAAAAGCATCCACGGCAGTGTGGACGTTCTCTTGTGCAAAAAAGCGCTGATGGCCATTTTGGCCATAGAGTTTTCTTGCTCAAGAATCCCCTGCCACGCGTCCACACTGCCCTTTTGCGCAAGAGCTCTTGTGCAAGAGGGCTTACACTTGTTAGAAAAGAGTGTAGCTCTTGCGCAAGAAGCCCTCTCTTCCCAAGCATTACTGTAAATCCTCTTGTGCAAGAGCGGGCGGGCAGTGTGGACACTCTGCGGAAGAATGGCTGTTCTTGTGCAAGATCCCGCCAGTGTAGACATAGCTTGTGAGCATATCCACACTATGCAGAAGATCAGTGCTGCTGCAGTTGATCTTCCGGGGTTGGATTTAGCTGGTGTAGTATAAACCCACTACATTGAACTCAAAAGGTGCCCCCACTGGTGCCAGTGCTCGGAAGCCAACGGGGAGTGCTGTGTGTGGACAGCGTGGACATGCAATGTAAGATACATCTATTCCAGCTACGTACTTTATGTGCCTTACTTCAACCTTCCCATGTAGTGCAGACCAGGCCTGTGTGTGGAGCTACAGCTGAACTTCTGCAAGGTCTGGAAGTGGGTGGATCTTGCCTCTCTGTGCATTTCAGTCTCTCTCCATAACTGAAGCTACTAGTTTAAGGAAACGTGCCAGACAACATTAAGAAATGTTTTTTTCTAGACCACTTCCTATGATGATCACGGTCAGTTGATGAAAGTTGTATTCACTAAGGGTGCTGGTGGCTAACAAAGGCATGATATTGGTGAAGACAATGTGCCAGAGGGAACATATCTACGTAATTTATTAGAAAGGGTACATGATTCTAATTATACTTTTATCTGAAAAATCGGACTATTGTCAGATGCTCCAATATTATTAGTTTGATCTCTAATTACAATTACTATTACTTTTGTTTCTAAATCACTTCTCAGTAATTTACAAGAAGCAGCTTGTAAAGATTAAATAGAGTCCCTAACAGTGAAATAAGTTCTCTGAACTCTTCACTACATGCATTTTATCACTCAGAGCATGTGGAATTACTGGAAAAAAATGGACATTTTCCCTAGAGTCCACGAATGGCAGATAGTATCAGATTTAATTCAGGTCTATATACATCTTTATATCTTGATATATTTTACCAATGAGCCACTCAAAATCACCAAAAATATACCTAAATTCTCACTAGCCAGATTATTGAACAAACAGGTCAGAAAATAGGAGAAAACAGCTCTCAGATACCGCTTTAACCCACTTTTAAAGCTGATTTACAGCATGGTAAATTTGAATTGTTTCCAAGGGTAACAACATGTCCAAATCAACATCGATCTGTGCCATTCATTGTTGCACCTCTGAAATTTAATGGTGACTCTTAAAAAAAGTTAACACATTGCACTCTGGACTGTCTCAAGTTACAGTGAAAATTACATTTTTATTACAGTACACACGATGAGGCCTGTATGAATTTACATGCACACAAGATGTCAGGTTTTCTTTAAAACCTGGCCTTTTTTAGTCTCAGACAAGATGCATAAATATGTCTTCACATTTTGTTGCTTTTTCTTCGGTTGTACTAACAGTTAAATGTAGTCAGTTTTCTTTTCTTGATAACACACAGAATCTGTCACATAACCTGGGTTTCAATGTACAACTAACTGTGTGTGTTGGCCAGAAGACTGCAAATGTAGTGGAATTGGCTATGATCAGATCATTTCATAGATAAACTCTTTAAAATGTATATGGTTTGATTTTCTGTGTTTATGAGCAGAGTCCATGACCATGCTGTTTTGCAATATACCAGTACATCTGCAGCTGGAGTATCATTATAATAGAACAGGCAAAGATCATGAAGAGTTATTTTAATTCAGTGCATTACTATAAATGCAAATTTATGTTTAGATATCACTAAATGTCACATCTCTTCCAAACACCTTAACACTATGCCTTCAAACTGTTTGCATTTGCCTGTAGCCTGATGCTCTAAGAGTCATATGCTTTTTCAGTATGCAACTGTGTTACCACCTCGTTGGTTTACCCTGAAATAATACAAGTTTCCCTTTGCCTATGGTCACAGTTTCAAACATTTTCCTATCTGCCCAGCTCATGAGACAAGAATTACTTTATCTGAACACTGTATATTCTTTCTTAGGCAACAAGATACCCCAAGAAAACTTCGTTATTATTTAGTCATTAGAGTGATCATTTCTTTGTGGATTAACATACACAGTATGCAGTTAGTATGGCATAAGAACCTATGGCCCTGGTCTACACTAGAGCTTTATTTTGAAATAACTCCCCTTAGATCAAATTTATAAGAGAAGCGTCCACGCTACCAAGCCCGTTATTTCAAAATAAGGGGCCGTTTATTTCAAAATCTGTACTTCTGCTTTTCTCGGGGAGTAACGCTCATTTCAAAATAATTATTTCAAAATAGTGTTAGTATGGATGCGCTGGTGCCACTATTTCAAAATAACTACTCCCCAGAGTAATTTTAACTAATTACTCCCCAGTGCTTCCTGGGGTTCTAAGTTGAGATAGCACATCCACAGTAACAGAGCCTGCCTCAGATTAATTTTGAGGCTTCCCTGTAGTGGGGATACGCTAGTTCAATTTTGTAAACTCTGGAGTTATTAAGTCAAATGTAGTTATTTCAACATAGTTTTCTAGTGTAGACATGGTCATATGGAACAGAATAGGTTATTATGTGTGTCATATAGCATCTAGAAGACCCAGCTACAACTGTGCTAGTTACTGTAAAAATGCAAACTGGTCAAATCTGGGAAAAGCAAAAGACATATCTTCGTCACAACAGCAATGCCTCTGCTGAATATCTTGTATGTGCTCCAAAGCAGGAGGGCACTAGAGCTTCTCAATGACATTGTTTAATGTGGGCAAACAACATATTTTCTCTAACTTCATTCTTAGGAACAGAAGGACAATTTTGCCTAAAACTTTTCAAAATACTCACCTGAGGCTGACATAAAACATGAAAAGTTTCAGCTTGACAAAGATGTAAACAACAGTAAGCACGGTCCAACCGTTCCTACAATGCAGGGGTGGGGAACTTTTTTTGGGTTATCAGTGCATATTTGTCAGCTGTTTTCATTAAGATGCTCATAATGATGCCTTAGTTTTGTTTGCTTGTTTGTTTCCTGAATAGATACAATAGGTCATATCCTCAGCTTGTATAAATCTATATAGTTCGACTGAACTGCATGCAACTCTGCCAATTTACCTTAGCAAAAAATATGACACAGTGAATTTAGAACCTAGCATGATGCTAAAAATATTCCTTTGAATTCATATTATCTTGCACTTGCCTATAGTAAATTTAAATTGTCATAGTTATATCCAATTTTTTTGTTGGGTACATCTAAAGTTGTTCACGGCTTGACACCATCATCTTCTTTCTCAGATCATTAACAAATTAAGGTATGGCAATCCTAGTACAGAATCTGGAAGCATTCCACATTCCACAGTTAATCTCTTTCCATGCTAAAAACTGGCCAACTGCCCTTATCTTTGTTTTCTGATCCATGACAGAAATTCACATCTTTCCTCATCATTGATTGGAAGAGATTTGCCAAAGATTATTAAACCAGTTCACTCTTATCCACAATTTTGTTGATGGCTTTATTTAGTTTGGTATTAGAATTCTTTGAGTTGAAAGAATTCTAATAAACCAAAGAAGTTTGTTTTTCCTTTGTGGAAGCTGTACTGCTTTGTCCTTTAAGCGTGATCCTGTAATTCTACTTTTCATTATAGTTCCAACTTCTCAATTATTTCTGGTACTGAAATAAGACCTACCAGTTTGTAATTTCCAAGATCCATCCTAGAGAGGTTTTAAAAAATCAACACATTTGCTGTCCTCCAGTAAGGTAGCTGATTTTTAAGTAAAGGTTGCACCTCTATAAACCAGGATTCTCTGGTCTGGCAACATCTGGGGTCCAGTAGGACCATGGATGTTCCAGGATCAAAGAGGCTAGGTGCACTGCAGTGGGGAAGGGGGAGGCCTGGCATAATGCAGCAGGCTGGGAGCCTGGTGTGCAGCTCAGCTGAACTGTGGATGGGGAAGGCAAGAGACTGGTGCATGGCTCAGCTGGGCTACCAGAGATTGGGGGGGGGGGACCCGATGGGGTAGCAGGGTGGGGGAGGGGCAGTAGGGCAGTAGTGGAGCCAAAAATTACTTCCCTTGGTCAAGCAAAATCCTTCATCCAGGACCAATCAGGTCCTGAGGATGCCACACTAGGGAAGTCCAACCTGTAGAGCAGTCCAGTCACTTCATTCCTAAATTTCTTCAGACTACTATTGGTCCTGATAACTTGTTCCTCCTTAATGTATTGGGTTGTTCCAGTAGCTTTTCTGCAGACAGGTCAAGTTCTCTTAGTTAGTACCTCTTCTTTATTATCTGAAAAGATAGAACTCTCCCTAAAATTCTCTGTGGAGAAGAGTTATCCTCCTTAGTTGCTCTCTTTACTCCTGGATTCTCCCTCCTGCAGGCTTCCTGCTTGTGATATACTATTTAAAAGAATCAGATTTGTTTTTCTATCTTCAGTTATTTCAATGGAGAATCCTAGCACTTTAAATCTTACCAGTGATGAGAAAAATCATAGAATATGAGGAGCTATGGATTACACTTCAAATTGAAAGGGCTACTGAATATGTATAAAACACAAATGTAATAAACTGAAATACACCACTAAGTCTCTACTGGAGGTGGAGGAGAGTTCAAGTAATCTAAATCTCTGCAATGACTGTGCATTACCATGAGTTATCTCAATTTCCATTTCTGTAATAGGGGAATTAATGAAGACACGTGTGCCTCCTCAGTGAAGGTGAATATATTGGAATGACCTCCAGAACATAGCCTCTGATTTTGAAAGAACTGGAGCTAATTCCTTGAGTTCCTCCTTTGTGTTCACATGTTCCTCCCTGTTCTTTATCACAGTCAGTGGGTAATCAGGATAAATTAAATGTGTGACCCTTGGTAAGAGCATTCTTTCTTGCTATTATGTTTTTCCCTGCACAAAAAGCAATCAAATAAACCTGAATGACTTATTTTAGATTAAGGGAGTGGGGAGGGGGGAAGGCAAGTCTCTCTGAGAGCACATTGTCTGATTTCTCTGCAGCATGTTGAGTCAGCTCTGCCTCACAGGAGAACTGTCTTTGCAGACAACAATCCCCTATAACTGTAAAGGTGCAGCACACAGAAAACAAGATGCTGACAATCATGGAAATTACATATATCACATTTGCCAGCCAGATTTTATTCCAACGATTTATGTTGCAAATGGAAACTCTATATTTTTGGTAGGTCCATCTCCCTCATTCGGATATATCTTTACTGGAACAGTTTCTCTCCTCCTACAGGAGGTTTGCTGGTGGGATGCACAGTACTGTGATAGTCGTAACTTTTTGATGCTGTTAGTCAAAATACTATTTCCTGGACCTTTCATTTGACTTTTAAAGACCAAAGTGCTCGAAGAATAAATGCTTTCATTATTTTCCCTCATTTTTTTAAGACAAGTTCTTCTGTCAAATGATTGTACAGGTTGTACATCCCTGGTCTGGCACCATTGGGACCTGACTGTTCCCAGATGAGGGATTTTGCCAGGGGAGGTCATTTTTGGACCCCTGCCCTGGGCCTCCCTGGCCCAACCGCTGGCCTCCCAGCTGGCTCCTCACCTCTTACTGGCCCCACTGCCCTGCCGACCTGCTCGCTGCCATGGCTCCACATGCTAGGGCTTCCTAAGCAGCTGCACTCCTCAGCTTGCAGCTCCACTGGGCAGCCCCACCATTAGCTCCCTGTGGGTAGCCCACTGCCCTGCTGGCCCTCCACCAGGACTCTCTGGTCCTCCAACACCCATGATGGATCATGGATGTTGCCAGACCAGAGAATCCCAGTTAAGAGAGTTTCAACCTGTATACTCTCTTTTTAAAAATCACTATTATTTAATAGTGAATAGATATGCAAATGCACCCCCATGTTGCTTTTTCCATTGACATCATCATTTGCTGCTTTAAGAGATCTGAGAGAGTCTTCTCTGAAATAGGCACTCATAGTATTTTATATATCCTGACACACATCTAAGTTTGATTTCAGGACCCTAGCGAGGAGACTGTGGGTTGTATTGTATAAAGCACATAGTTGGTTGGCTCATTCAATTCTGACATTTAAAAAAATAGAAAAGGGTGTAGGTGACTGCAATTCTTAGGCACCAAACATAGGTTCTTTATTGCTTCAGTTGACGTGTATTTTGAGAAAGTTACAGACATAATGGTATTTTATATATTTTTGTCATTGTGAATGACAAAATATATGAGAGTACGATGAACTTTCTAATGAGAATACGTAGATAAAGAGCTACAATATAATGATGGATATGCATTTACCTTGGGAATTAAAACATGATGCAAGCACATACTTCTCAATTGCTATTTTAATTGCCTTAACTGTAGATTCTTATCATCTATATCTAGCTATCGCCAGCTAACCACCCCAACAGTGAGAGGCCTAGGCTGAGAGACCCTTTGAGATTGTAACAGCTTACTAGGTCCCTCCTGCATCAAGGAGTTTTACCCTTCCCTTTTCTGTGCTCTATGACCTGCCCTCATGAACTCAAGTCTAGGGGCTGCCAATGGTTGCTAAAGTCCATAAAGTATAATGAAGGGCAGTCTTAGGGCCAGCAGGCCATTGTTGGGAAGTCCACACAGTAGGGGACTGGTCAGGTAACAGAAGATCTTCTTAAGAGGCATGAAAGATGGGTATCTTGATACCCTATTGAAGGGGGCAGGCAAAATATGGCCTGTGGGCTGGATTTAGCCAGCCAAAAATTGAGATCCAGCCCACCATAATACTCCTGCAGCCCAGTGGAACCCTTGGCCAGGCTCCCTGTCTGCCCCGCCCCCATATGCCACTCAAAGTAACCAGCACACAATTGTTGCAGCTCCCATTGGCCAGTTTCTGGCCAATGGGAGCTTCCTGGGCTATGCTTGCAGGCAGGGCCAGCCCAAGGGTTTTTGGCACCCTAGGCAAATTATGACTTTACCCTGCCCCCCCCCCACACACACATATATGGAAAAAAATGAAAAGTCTACAGTGAAATTTTACCTTTATTTATTTAGCATTCAAAATGAACAATGTAAACTAAAAAAAAATATTGAATTTTCTACTTTTCATTAAACACAATTTTACTGTATAAGGTAAACCACACAGTATCTGACACTTGAACGTTTTAACTGTTTTGAGCTGCACACAGTGTTTCTGGTCAATGCTATAAACAGTTGCATTTCAAGTTGCAACTATCTTTCCCTCAAAGGAACTGATTTTTGGGAAACTATGAAAACCTTTATTCCTTGGTACTGAATGAAGGGTTTTGTGTGTGTGTGTGTGTGTGTTGTAACCCTTTTGCACAGGGCCATCTATCACAGCTTATAACATGGCAGAACAGCTGTTTCTGGTTGGTGACTGGCTTTCACTAAGCAGTGAGCAACACTGACTCAGCTGTATGACTGGCCAATACTGGGTTACTGAGAATGACAGAACTGTCAGACCCCACCCCCAGGGAGCAAACCCAGATGGCACTTTTTTGAAGCTCTGCCGTGACACATTTTAACTCTATTTACATACACAGATGTGCTCCACAATGGGAAATAAATAATGTAACTCAGCTTCTGATGTGGCAATGATGCACTGCTTTACAAGTACGATATTTGATACTTTCATTGATAAGAGATAACAAGTTAATACATATTTTTAAATAGAGAAAAAAAATCACTGCCATCTAATTTGGTGCCCCTTAAAGCCTGACGTCCTAAGTGACCGTCTAGTTCACCTGTATGGTTGGGCCAGCCCTACTTGCAGGTGAATGCAGCATGCAGAGACCCCTCCTGAGTGTGACACACAGAGACGTATGCGGGCCCCAGGAGCTGGCCACTTTGAGCAGTGTGTGGAGCTGTGGCAAGCAGGGATCCTGCTTCATGGTTATGCTGGGCTGCTGACCAGGAGCCATCTATAGTAAGTGCTTCCCAGCCAAAGGCTACACCTGGCACCAATATTCCTTCTAATCTTTTCCATCTATGTGCGAGTTTTTCTCCATCCGTGTGCAGAATAAATTTTGTTATATGCACTGAGCCTAATGTGAATGTGCGCCACCAAGGAAATACAAACCTAGCTTGGCTAATCAGCTGAGTGGCATTGGAATCTCTCCTGAGCAGCTGCCAGGGAACCCTGCCTGGAACCCTACCCCCCCTCCCACACTCCAGCTCTCCACTCCAGGTCACCACCCAAATCCTCTGCACCACCTCCTGCACCCCTGTCCCATGTCACAATCCTCTCCTACCCCAGGTCACAACCCAAACCATCTGCACCCCCTCCTACACCTCTGCCCCGGTCACAACTCCCTCCCAGACCCTGCACCATATCCTACACCCCTTCACTTGGTCAGAATCCTCTCCTGTACCAAACCCCATTCCAGACCCTGCATTCCCTCCTACATCCTAATCCCTTGTCACACACCCCTTCTTCACCCAAACTCCCTCGCAGACCCCACAACCACGCCTTCACCTCATTTCCCTACCCAGAAATCCCTCCTATACCCATTTCCATCCCAGACCCTGACCCCCCTCCATTAACATCACAGAAAAAGGTGGCTTTTGACCACTTACAAATTCTTGGAGTGGCCCCCATCAAAAATTGTTGCCTACCTTTGCCCTATTTCTTTTAACTGTTGAGTTTGAAGTTGTGCCTGAACATAGCATTCTGGGAAGACAACATTTGCCAAGTGATATGATGGAGCTGTAAAGTCTGATCGATAGAAGCCTGGATTTCATCTCCTTTACTCTGTACATGTTGCTTTGCCTTGCTCATCTATAACACAGACATCCACGAAGTCCAGGAATCAAGAACATTTTAGATGAGATTCTTGGGCAATATTAATCTCCTAAGGTTTTTTGTCAGTTATAAGCCAGGCTCAAAGAACAAACACTGCAGTCTCCTTATGAGCTTACCTGTGCATGAGTGACCTTATTCAGCCTAAATAATTGGAAACATCAGCCATAATCTAACCTGTGCCTGATGAACTCACTGTAACAATTAAACATTTTCTTAATTAGAACTTTTCCCAATTAAACTCTAAATATTTGGATGTCTAAGACACTGGTGTAAATCTTAATGAGGCATATCTCATGAATGAACAGACTAGAGGGAGGCAACTATGACTTTTGAAAGACTGTATGCAGTCTGCTCCGTATAATGTGTTCTTTTACGTGTAACTTTTTGGTTCTGCAATGTTATTTCTGCCAATGGTAACCCTTTAGAAGCTTAAATAGCCTCCTAAGCTCTGTGGCTTTTATTATATAAATCTTTCATAATCAGGTTTAAATAATACCCTCCTTATTCCACCTCACTTTAAGCCATTGCTTCAATACAACATTACTTTCCTATATAAAGATTACTTTTCAAGACCTGCTCAGCAGAAAATGCAAAATCATAGCATTCTTGAGAAATGCTTAATGCAGAAAGGTGTCCTATTCCCAAAGGTTTGCCCACTATGTGTGCGTGAACCTAGTTGTGCTTGATTTTAAAAGTCACGAACTACTAAGTTAATTAACTTGTTAAGTTTTTAAGGCACATTAGAGCAGAATCCAGCTTAAGTAAATACGATCTCCTGTTTTTCTGCTAGTTTTAAGTAGCAGATGGATGAAAGTAAAATCTGAGAACCATAAAGGATGTATTGTGAATGAGAACCTATTTTCTGTATACACTAACTCCTTTTATTTTTCTTAGAATCAGGAAGAGAGTGCCAGGCAGATCGCAGTGAGCTTTTGCTGCCTTTCCATGTTTGCATTCCCTGTCCCTAAGGAATTTAAATGACTTAACAGCATAAGGGCCTTTTGGTGGTGAACCCATTTTCAGAGGTGCTGAGTCCAGAGATAATGCTTCTCAGATCTTTTGCTGATCACTCAGGCATTCTTTTCCATGGTATCAGTGCCACAGATGATATGGCAGAATGGCACCTCTCTCCATGTCCATGGATGAGACCACATTTATAGATGCACAAGTGTAAGCGTGTGTGCTGTTGCATATGGTCAACTTCAGTGAGCAAATACCCCCATTAAATGTATGAATGCAGCTACATGTGGGCCACCACTGGCCATTCTGGCAGATTTATGTGAATCTCTTGCAAGTCTAGAATCACATCAATCCCAGCCTACATTTAGGGTTATCTGTTTTGTATGTTATTTCATGAAAGTTTGCATTCCACATTGGAATAAAAATAAACGCAGGAACCTCAACTTTTTTTTTCTTTTTTATGTAGCAGAATAGCTGGATGCCAGCCAGCTGTAGTAAAACAAGACTTTTAAAACAAATTAGTATATTGGGCCTACGACACTGAACCTTTAACAATATGCCTTTAACAACATGACAATGCTATAATAGTAGCAGTAAGCATCTTTCCATCTTGAAAGTCCATGGGAATGCACCCCCGAGAGGTAAAGAATTTACTTGGATTTGTGGCAACCATGGCTGTGGCTGAAGAGACCCACTCAACAGAGACAATCTCTGCTGCGTCTGTCACGTTTGAAGGTGATGTTTTGACCCTTTGGGATTAAGCTTCTAGAAGTTCTTGTCTCCTCTGCTAAGCTGGACTGCTTCCTTTCATAACTGTAACCAATAACCTCCTGGGTGTGGTGCTCTGTCCCATCTAATGGTACTAGGACCCCTTAGGGCACGTCCACACAGCAGTATTATTTCCAAATAACAAGGTGAGTGCCTACACAGCAAACCCACAGCAGTTGTGGTTATTTTGAAATAACTGGCCTCCAGAGCTTCCCACAGGTGCCCTGGTAGCCACTCTCTGTCCACACTCATCAGAACTCTATAGTTCCCCTTCCCCTGCAGCCCTTAAAGCTGCAGTCACAAGGGAAACAGTGTGTGGCACAGAGCAGGCCCAACTTGCACCATGCCACACAGCAGTACCCAGATTTGCCAACCCAGCACCAGGCCCACCAGCCAGGAGCTCAGCCAGTCCCTGGAGTCAGTATCACCCTCCCAGGATATTGCCCAGGGATTGGACAAAACAGGGGAAGGCCCATGAAGTGAGCTCCATGACTGTTCCTAGACACACCCTCACCCCAGATGCACACTCCTCGCTCGGCCTTCTCAGCCTGGGCTGCCTCAGAGGACCCTTGTGCTCCTTCTCACAGGGTTTCTGCCTTACTCCTGACTCCATGGTGGGACACCCTCCCACCATCAGCCAACACTAAGGAGGATGGGGTCAGGGACACACACACACAGCAGTGCTGTGCACAGCATACGGGCATGCCCACTCTCTCGGGGCAGTGTCTGCTCCCAGGCACGCGTGGCAAGGTGGAGGACACCAAGCCCCTGCTGGGGAGCCTGCTGGGTGGGGAAGGAAGTGGAGGGGACCCCAGCTGCCTGCAAAAAATTGCACCAGGGGGTGCATCATGAGGTCCAGGAGCTGAAGACTGCTTGACAGCAGATCTGGCTCGATGGCTGGGAGTGCTGTGCTGTCTGCAAGGGCAACCAGAGCAGGCAGGGAAAAGGCTTTGCTGTCCCTCAAGGAGGTAGGCAAAAGAGAGGGGCCTGAGACACAGCTATACAGGGGTGTCCCTTTAAGCATGAGCATCAGCTAGCCTCAGGAAGCAGCCCCAGGAAGTGACTGCTGTCCTGATGCCCTGCCTGAAGTGCTTCCAGGAGGCTTTAAATGTGATTGAGGCTCCAATCAGTTGGATGGATGCTCTATTTTGAAATAGCTGGCGAAGCAAAGGCGTCACTTAGTTTTGTGCGGCTAAACAGACAGCTTTATTGATCAGTAAAGCCAAGCAAGCCAAACGTGGTCCCAGCAGAGCCGGCCCAGTAAGGCTGGCTAATACAATCAATCCTAGTATCTTTATACCCTTAACCAAACAGTCTGACGTCAGGGCATCCAATTACAGAAATTATCAATTAAACTTGGAAAAACAAAACCTTATCAACAAGATGGCGGACAGGTACAAGGGAGTACCTCTCCTGTCTTAACCAGCCCAGTTAACACATTCCAATAGCCCATCCTGTAGGCCTTTTCTCATGGGGTGACAGAAAGTTCACTTTGGTCTACGTGCTAAAGAGAAAAGCTGAAATGGTTTCTGTTATACAAGATGGCTTCTAGCTAAATATGAAATGGTTTCTACATAGCTCAGCGCTATTTCGATTGGCGTTTGCTGTGTAAACGCGCTATTTCGAAATAAGCTCTTTTGGAGTTTTCTTCCAAAATAACTTATTCTGAAATAAGTGTGCAGCGTAGACGTACCCGCCGAGAGAGAATAATGAATCTGCTCTACAGCATGAGCTGAGGGCTGTGAGGCTTTTAGCCCATGCAGCAGAGGCCTATGCCTGTTGCTCCAGAGGCACCAGGTTCTATCCCTCTTGTAACACTAACAGACCCTGGTTATTGGTGGGCAGGCTGGGTATGCTTGCCCACTTCAGTGTTGGTGACTGTGTCCCTCCAGGCTACTCCAAAGATTTAACAAAGGCAACACATATGAAAAAACTTTCAAGCCTTCTTTTCTGATGAGAGTATAAGGTCCATATCTCACTTCCATGCAAAAGTGTGCTGATAACACACTCACGATACACTCCCATCTTTGCTGTAGCAGTCTAAACACACACACACACACACACACACACACAAAACCTTTATCAATATGACAATTCTATATCAGAGTCTACATATACACACACACAAACACAGAAAAGCTATCAAAGTATACTAAACTTAGCTAGGGCACTAATCTAAATATAGCATTGACAGGACATGGAATGAAGGTCCCCATATTCTCAGCAAGCTATGGGAATGAACATAGTCAGTTAGGCAATATACAGCCCTTGTTAAATATCAGCACATCTCTAAATGTTCAGAACTAGAAGGGGAGTTCATCTGTTCCCAAAAGATTTCGTTTTTGTAGCTGGTTCTTGAAACTCAATGTTGCTTGCAGTTCATGTCCCACAAGCGTCAGCATGCTGATGCCACCTTACAGAACATGCGGGAGGGGGAGGGGGAAGGTTTCCCTTCAGGTTTAAAATCCATCAGTTAATGCAAAAATACTTTCAGTGCTCCCCAGAAGTCTTACACAAGATGAATTTGTTCCAGCACAGTTTTAGGAGGAGGAGGCTCTTATTTGCTACACTTTATTCCTCAGAAAGATGATTCATGGCCTCATCATTGCTGGATGAGGTAATGCAATGAGAAATTATTCCTTAAGGTTCCCAATAGCTTCAAATCAGATATTCTGTGAAGGTAGCTCGTTGGCTGTATTCAGCAGCTGTATACAGTAACCTACTATTCCTTTCAGCAACTGTGTATTCTGCTCTGCTATGCCCTCATTTAAACGAGATGTCATTGTAGTCAATGGAGATGACTCCTGAGGATGTAAAAGAAGCAAAAATGATTTAGCATCGCCAAAACCAACCAAACAGCAACCAGAAAAGCAGGTATTAATGAAAAGAAGAACTATCCTACTGCCATTGAACACAAGCCATTTTAGTCAGGGTCTAAACCAATGGCAACACCTTCAGGCCAAAATCTGTCCAAGGGGTTATAATATGTGTTTATAGTGAATGTAAAAAATAGCTGGGCTTTGTATGAATAAATGAAGTTCTATTATATCAATGTGCATTCACATCAGTGGTTACAAATATATTCCGTGCTGCTTTGGGAAATGGTGCTATATTAGAGCTCTAGCAAATACAGGGCTGCCTTCCACATGTTTATTAAAACACGTTGGCCAGATAACAAACACACATTACCTATATTGGCCAGATTGTCTGCTGGGTACAATGGGCTTGGGGGGGGGGGACAAGGGGGGGAGGGGAGCCATCAGGGAGCAGACTACATCCTCTTCCATCTCCACGGCGGCTTAGTGCATGCAGGGGCCTGGCCCCAAACTGGAGGGGGAGGGGGAAGAAGTGGTACAAGCCCTCCCCCCTCCTCCCAGGGTCAGGCTCAGCTGTGCGCCAGGTTTGGGGCTGCGCCATGTAGCAGCGGCGGGGGGAGGGCTCAAATTTTGCCTTTGCCCCATGGCACATAACACCCTCACTACGCCTCTGTAGAAGGCAGCTGTAGCAATTCTTCCCCGCGTTGGTTCTGTCTCATGCTGGGGGAATCCCAATGAGGGGAGATGGGATCATTTCCTCTCCTATTGCACTATGGAGGAGCCCACTGTATTTAACACAGATAAAGCCTGACTAATAAGCTGGGCATTTATAAATGGTGGCAGGGCAGACAGGAGTTTACCACACTACAGTTGACTGGAACGCATCTTTTTAACAGCAACAACTTAATTCAGGAATAAAGATGTCCAGAGATTAGGTGATGCCTCAGAGAAGCATGGCCAGGGCTTATTCTCCTTCCGGGCACCAGGCAACAGTTGTTTTACAGGATGGAGAGCACATGCTTCTCCTTCCAGGCTCAGGAAAATGGAGCACTATGCCATGAGCTCCTGCACCAGTACTGTCTGGATCAGACATGGTGGGCCGATTGCCTTAGAGCACCTCTGTTCAGCCAGAAACTGGGCCACTGCACTCCTCAGCCCTGTATGTGAAGCACCCTTTTTGCACTCACATATCTCTTTGCGCATAGTCACTAATTAGTATTTTGAAATTAAACGATGTGGGGGAAACTAAGTCATGTTTCCTTGAATTGTTAGACTGGATGTCTAACCATTTTGGCTAGCTGCTTTCACTAGGAGACGTGAGGACCTTAATCTAAACTGAGAGAAATTAATTTCAGGAAGTTTTCATCTTTACAGCCAGCCAATGTTCATTACTGAATTCCCATCAAGTAAATTAACAGTCAAGTGAGGCTGTGTGCTGCGCTGACATTTTCATGAGTGAATTCCGGATAGCCAGCAGTACAGTATTTAAAGACCTCAAAGGTTAATGCATCCTCAGATCTTGGAGTCTGATTTTCCTCTAAAACCTGAATACATAATCATCTCCTTAATCAATCACTTTAACCTTTTAGCATTTGACTGCAGACTTGGTGCTATAATAAATGTGAGATTTAAAGGGTGAATTGTGTGTGAAGCACTGCCGCCATCACTCTCTGACATAGGAGAATGGGAAGTCACTTTAAAAAATTATTGGTTTCATCAGTGCACTGCTTTGCCACAATTTGGGTCTAGGTTTTGTTATACTTGGGATAGCAGAGGAGTACTGGCTGAGGCCTTGGACAGGATCCAAGACAGTGAACAAAAGCAACAATGGATATGCCTCTTCTCCAAAGCAGGAATCAAGCTACCTTTCATCACCCCCTTCCCTTCCAATGGCCAGAAAACATTGAGCCTCTGAGCCAGCACCAAGGGGTGGTAAGTGACGCTGATGTGTGATGGTCCTGGGACTATAGGTTCAAATATTTTCATTGGCCCCAGACCACTAATTAGCAGTTGATTGACCCTGAAAGCATTTTTGGTCCTTCTCTAGTATTGTAAGACTCAAGGCATGTAGGGTAATTTTTCAAAAGTTGTTAAGTCACTTAGGAGACTACATTTCATTGTCAGAAGTGACTTAAGCACTTCTACTGACATTCAGTGTCA
Source organism: Pelochelys cantorii (assembly GCA_032595735.1). NCBI lineage: Eukaryota > Metazoa > Chordata > Testudines > Trionychidae > Pelochelys > Pelochelys cantorii. Next base: position 137,649,102 of record CM064326.1, on the reverse strand, counting down.
CTGGGCCTGTTTCCAAAGAGACAGATACTAGGTGCGTAAAGATGCAGATAGGTACCTAATAGGACTTCAAAAGCAATTAGGTGCCCTGGGATTTAGGCACTTGGGATTTATTTTAATATCCCACTATGTGGCTATTTGTCTTCAGGCACCTAAACACCTTTGAAATATTTCCCTAAGAGCCTAAGTCACTTTTAAACATTGGAGTTTGGCTTCTAAACCACACAGATACTTGCCCAGGGAGCCCCGGTGCAGCATGCATGACTGCTCAGGAAACCCGTGCACAGCTGCCCTGAGCCCCACTGCTGGGCTGCCCAGGGGAGCCAGGGCAGTGATGACTGCCCCTTGGGTTGGCAGAGCAGCGGGGCCTGTAGAAGCTGGGAGGCTAACTGTCAGGCTAGGGGAGCCAGTGGCAAGGGTCCAAAAATGATCTCCCTTGGTCTGGTAAAATCCCTCGTCTGGGCCCAGTCAGGTCCCAAGGTGCCGGACCAGGGATGTTCAACCTGTAGTTGGACTATTTGATTTGGAGGGTTATTAGACCCATGCCACTCACTGGGTTTCACAGCCCAAGCTGGAGTGTTTATATTGCTATTATTAGCACCATACGGTGAGCTCCGAAAGCTTGAGTCTGCAGAGTCACGCTCTAGGACTCACTGCTATGGGTGTTTTTTGCAAGGTAGACATACCTTAAGAGGGTTGACTCTTTCCAAATAAAGGCTATAAAAGCTATAAACCCTGCTGCTTGTCATTTTCTATCATGATTCGTCACATGTCAGATGTTTCGCTTTTGATGTTTCTAAAGATGATGCTGTGTGATGGGGTGTACAGACTACACGCTGGAGAACAAGGGGTTAAGGAGCAGCTCTGGGCCCAGGGAGCCCTGCCCAGTCACACATGCAAAGCCTGCACCAGATGAAGGCAGAACTTAAAAGGGGAAACAGAGAAGCTCAGAAGGAAATAGGTAATGAGGGAGAACAGGCCTCTGTGGAAATCAAGGAGCTCTGATACTTGGCCACACTTCCAACATCTCAAAATAGTTGAGCAGTGTAGATGTAGCCAGATGTGATGTTGGAAGCTAGAGTCATTGTAAAGACTCAAATGTTTAGAAACCATTTCTGAGAAAAAGGGGACTTTGACATTTGAAAATATGCATGTTCAGCATGGTTTTCATGCAAAATCCATTTTATTGATTTTTACCAATACAGTAAAATTCAAGGACCACAAAATTAAAGTGGTTATTTTTCAATGAAAAAGTTCATGGGAAATTATTTAGTAGCTTTTCCCAATACCAAGTGAAGATAAACAAACAGCATTTGATGGACGAGTGCAATCTGTAAAAAAAGTAACAATAATAATATATTATTCTCGAAAACATCTATCATTCTGTTGTGTGCTTGAGATGTAAGCTCCCTTCTTGAAATTAATTTTCAGTGCAAATTCTTCTTTCTTTCCCAGGACATAAATAAATATATTTAATCACTTTTTATGCCATGAAAATACATAACATAAATTAACAGGAGGTTCAGTTAAATCACATCCACTTCTCCCTTTTCAGTGCAATCTGTCCTCAAGAATCCTGCTGCTTGTCATTTTCTAACATGATTCTTCACATGTTCCTCATTTTTCTTATTTTCGGCCAACCAGGGGCCATTTAGACAGAGCAAATATCCTGTGTTTGATCAATAAATAGACTATTGCTTGCTGAAAGGAAGTTAGACTTCCCTTTGTCCATCACAGTTTGCTTCTGTAGTTTCTTCACTCTGCTCCAAATATCAAGGTTATGCTTGATTAACTTTACCTCAGACTAATAGATTTGCTGTACAAGAAAACATTGGCAGTCAGAGTTCCCCTTTTTTCACCCAGTCTATCATGAGGAAAGCATAATTACTATTTTTCTCCTCTTTTCAGAGAATTTAATAGGCTTCCACCAAATGATTTGCATTTTATAATTTTACTTTTTAAAAAAAGCGTTTAGAAAAATATTCTGGTGTTGTTTAGAAAACAGTGTTTCAAATCCTCCAGTCCAGAGATCAGGGCATGCTCTTGATGTTCATTCTGACCATGTTCTTCAGTCTAGTCTGCACAGCTGCCTCTCAAATGTTGCCACAGGCATTTCTTTGAAACTCTTCCTTGTTATATAATTGATTATTAGATCAGCACCCAGATAAGATGTAATAGTTCTGACAGTGGAATATCTCATGTGCGCCAGCCGCAACTGAAGAGTGACTGTAATTATAGTCTGTGGCAATCTAGTTTTCTGCATCTGTGAAGCATTAGACACCCGTACTCTTTGCCTAGCATATTTACCAAATGTAAATCATAGACTCACAGTCTAGAAGGGACTGCAAGGAGCATCTAGTCTAAATATCTAAACACCAGTCCTCAATATATTATTCCAAACTCACCTCTGATCTAACACAGGGCAAATCAATGGCAGAGCACATGCTCCACTCCTCCAGACGATGCAGAAGTGGCAACTGACTTAGGTCTGAATTACAGAGACTTCCGTTAGAGGATATAGGACAAGCTCATATTCTGTTCCTGACTTCTTCCAGTGGAACAAACTATTCAGAGACCTTCTTCACCCAGTGATTTATTGACAAAGTTAATTCCCACCACTTTTACAGATTGTGCAGCAGCTTTAATTAGCATCCTGTGTCTCTAAGGGCATGTCTCCACAGCAGCATTATTTTGAAATAACTGACATTATTCCGAAATAAAATAGTGCGCATCTACACTACAAGCCACTATTTTGAAATGATGGCAAGCTGAAGGACTTCTTACTCTGACTCCTGTAACCCTTATTTTATGAGGAGTAAGGGAAATCAAAGGAAGAATGTTCTTCCTTCGACTTCCTGATGTGTAGACAGCGCCAAAAGCCAAATTAAGCTATTTTGACTTAAGCTACTGCTGTATCATGCAAGGAAGGTACTAATAAACTTCAACAGGACTTTATTTACTAAAAGTGAAACCTCTTTACAAAGCTGCTGCACCCCTCTGTAGCTCTCACTCAGCCCTGGCTAATCTTCTCCCCCCCCCTTCCTGTTTCCTCTGCTTCCAGATTCCCAACAGCCAGTGCTCCCAGTTCTAATAATTACAAGAAGCATCTAAAACACCACAGCTACACAATTGACGTAACTCAAGTTGCGTAGCTTAATTCAACTTTAGTCCTGCTGTGTAGATGTGCCCTAAGGCTACTGAGTCTAGAAGAGTTAAGACCTCTTATAGTCTTGGCTCTACCTAGGGTTGCCAGTTTTCCCAAATGGATGGATCAGACAGCATTCACAGCATTGGTATCTAGATCATCCACTCACAAAAGCTGGCAATGAGATGGTCTACCAGCCTAAAGTGATTTCAGTTTGTGTCTCCCTACCTCCGCACTTCTTTCCTGTGTCTTTGTGCCCTCTAAGTTAAGGAGGTAATTAGCTTTTAAGTCTCTCTAGCCTATCTTCAATCTAACAGTTTAACACTGTTCCCGCATTCAAGTGTGCACAGGGCAGTTAACTGAAACTGCAATGATCAGAGTGCTGGATCAGCTGTTGTTGCCCAGTGTCCAGCACTGTCACGGGCAGGGCCAGATTATCCATTAAGCACAGTAGGCACAACGCCTAGGGCCTATGAAAAATTAAGGGCATAAAAAAATCATAATTTACTCAAAAATATGAAAAGAAAACTGCTAAATCACACTTAATAATTTGCTATTTTGTATTAGAATACATGTGCAAATGTTGAAGATCAATTAACTGGAGGGATGGAGACAGACAAATAAAAAGGGTGGAGAGATTCTGCATTAGCAGATCTTAATGCAGGATCTGACTTCACTTGTATTGGTGTTTTTCTATTGTAAAGCAGTTAAGTTGCTTTTGTAGATAAGGATTATGTGGATTGGCCCAGCCCATTATATTTGCATTTACATTTCAAAGAAAGTTTACATAGATGTTACTGGCTTAAGATATGGAAAGAAAAGGATTCTTTTAACAGATTTTTTGGAGTGTTGTAGATATCTGAAGACTCTCGTCTTTATTTTTTTTAAATATCCTGTGATACTAATTAATACATGGTAAATTGCTAAAACTGGAAGAACTTTGCCATGGAACCTGTCTATTTGTTTGGCCTTTCAATTAGAGTTGGACCAGGCAAGTGATTCCCATTAAATTTTAGAATTTGGGGAGGAGGATTAAGTTAAGTTAAGTTAGTTAATGCCTATTACGCCCACTGGCGTGTAGGGCAGCAACAAAGGTTCTCCATTTTTGTTTGTCTTTGGCCATTTTCTCCAGTGTGTCCCAGTTGTAATTCATTCTCTTCATGTCTGCCTCAACTGTACACCAGCATGTTGTCTTGGGCCTCCCACGTATCTGTCGTCCTTCAGGCATCCAGTGAAGTGCTATCTTTACAATGGTGTCTGCCTCCCTTCTCATCACGTGCCCTATCCATCTCCAGCATCTTCTCATAATGCTAGTGGTCATGTCCTCCTAGTGGCATTGCAGGAGCGGGTCATGGTTGGAGATTGTTTTCAGCCAAAAGATGCAAAGTATCTTATGAAGGCTGGTGGTGTGAAAGGATGAGAGCTTGGCATGGTTGCACTCTGTCATTTGCCAGCCCTCTGAGCCGTATAGTAGTGTTGATATGACACAGCTCTGGAACAGCTTAAGCTTGATATGGACACTGTACTGTGTAGATCTCCATACATTGTTCATACTCCTGAGGACATTTCTGGCCTGACTTAGTCTGCTCTGGATGTCGTTCTTGGTGCCTCCATCATGGCAGATGATGCTGCCTAAGTACGTAAAGCTGTCTGTGCTAGGTAAGTCTGCATCATCTATTTTGATTGGTGCTGGTGAATCTATATTGAGAATCATAATCTCTGTTTTCTTCTGGCTAACTCTTAGTCCAACCTGGTGTCCAAAGGTGCATAGGCGTTGTGTCTTTTCCTGCATGTGTTGATGGGTATAGGAAAGCAACGCAAGGTTGTCCGCAAAGTCAAGGACTTCTAATGTGGAAAAAGGTGTCCATCTGATACCCCTTGACGCATCTGCTGTTGTTCTCCGCATCACCCAGTCAATCACCATGTTGAAGAGTAGTGCAGACATGACGCATCCCTGTCTGACCCCAGTCTCGACTTCGAAAGACAGATCGCAGTATCCCATGCTACGTGTGAAGTTGGTATAAAAACTCTTAATGAGCTGGACCACTTGTAGAGGGATTCCATAGGCTCTCAGAATGCGCCAAAGGCTTTCTCTGTGTATGCTATCAAAAGCCTTCTCAAAGTCAATAAAGTTTATGTACAACTGTCTCTGCCACTCTGTGAACTGCTCTATGATGTTTCTCAGGGTGAAAATCTGGTCTATACATCCTCTTCCCTTGAGAAATCTGGCTTGTTCTCTCCTCAGAGACTTGTCGACAGCATCTGAGATCCACTGGATGATGACCTTGGCTAGGATCTTGCTGGGTACAGATAGAAGTGTGATCCCACACCAATTGTTGCAGTTGCTGAGTACTCCTTTCTTAGGAATCTTGATGATGACTCCTTTGGTCCAGTCCTTGGGTATCTGTTGTCCTTCCCAAATTGCTTCAAACAGTGGTTGGAGAATGGTGGCTGCAAGTTCTGGGTCTGCTTTAAACAACTCTGTGTCCAGGTTGTCAGGTCCTGGAGCTTCTCCATTTTTCAGGGATCTGATGGATGCACTGATTTCTTCTTTCTCTGGTGGATCAATATTAATATCAAGGTCCTCCTCAGCTTCCTGAATGTCCACTTCTTCTTCAGGTGGTGGTCTATTCAGAACCTCTCTTAAATGCTCTGTCCAGCATGCTTCTTGCTCTTTCTCTGTTGACAGTAGCTGCCCTTGTTTGTCCTTAATGGGGGCACTTGTCCTGCCACGATACTTGCTACAAACAAGCTTGGTGATTCTGTACATGTTTCCTTGCTCCCCTCCATTAGCTGCATCTTCAGCTTTTGTTGCAAGGTCCTCCATGAAAGCTTGTTTGTCTGCCCTCACTAACTTCTTTACTTTTTGATTTGCCTCTCTGTAATTCTGCTTGTATCTTTCTTGAATTCTGGCTGATCTGGCATCTACCAGTCTCTTCTTTATGTCCCGTCTCTCTTCGATGGCTTTCCATATATCAGGCTTAATCCACTCGTTCCTCTTCTTCCTATCCTTAAAACCCAGACAGGCCTCACTGCTTTTTGTGTACACTGATGCAATCTGTTCCCATGCCATGTTGATTTCATCTGTGATACTGGTAGATACATCATCCCTTAAATCTTGCAAGGCTTGGAATCTGTTCTTCAGTTGAATGGTGAAGGCAGTCTTTGTGGTGACATCTTGTAGTTTTTCAACACTGAAGTGTCTTTGTATGGATGTCTTAACGTGTTCTTCGCAGCTTAAGTTTCACAAGTGCCATCACTAAATGGTGATCACTACCAGTGTCTGCTCCTCTCCTCGCTTTTACATCTTTCAAGCAGCATCTCCATGTACCGTTGATCATCAGATGGTCAATCTGGTTCTTGTCTCTGCCATTTGGTGAAAACCAAGTCAGCTTGTGAATGTCACAGTGTGGGAAGAGAGTCCCTCCAATGACCAGATTGTTGACGGAACAAAACCCTACAAGTCTCTCGCCATTATCGTTCATGGTGCCACACCTATGTCTGCCCATGGCCCTGTCATAGTGTGTGTTGTCATTTCCCACTTTGGCATTCAGATCACCCAAGATGATGGTAAGATCATGGTGTGGTGTAGACTCCACTTCTGCCTGAAGCTGCTCATAGGAGATGTCTTTAATTTCTTCACCTCTGTCATTGGTTGGAGCATAAACCTGGATCAAGGTGATGTTCACTTGTCTTCCTTTCAATCTGACCCTCATCAATCTGCTGTTGACAGGTTTCCACTCTAGCAAATATTTCTCAATCCCCTTCTTAAGGATGATGGCCACTCCCTCATGATGCCTGTCATCGTCTCTTCCAGAGTAAAGCACTGTTTCTCCTGCAGAAGTCTTCAGTCTCCCTGATCATGTCCATCTATTCTCACTAACACCAAGGACGTATAGATTGTATTGTCTCATTTCAGCAACTATTTGTGCTAACTTGCTCATATCGTACATGGTTTGTACATTCCAGAATCCAATTCTGGTCTTTGTCTTGGTGTCCATCATCGTGGCAGTAGCTTCCTCACAGCTTTCACTACTGTCAGTCATACAGGTCCCCAGAGAGGACTTAGGAAGGCCATTGCACAAAGTTGTAGGAGAATCCTTCATTGCTGTTTCCGTAACAATTTTTTTTTCTAGGTCAAGGTTGTTAGCCCCGAGCTGAACCCCCAACCTGGAGGACCAGTGAATCACACTTAGTCTGGTCTCTATCCTTCGACCTGTCCAGTATGGATGATCCTACCAGGAGCACTAGGCTCCCGGTGACATAGCTCTAGGGGTCACTGAGACACACAAGCCCCCCAACCGTGACAAGGTAGTGATCCATCGGGGGGGAGGGGGATTAAGATCAGATCTTATTATATGGTAGAGTTCTGGCACTTATGAGTCAATGGGCATACTAGGTGTGACGCTAGGTGTGTTGTAGGATGAAGACTGTATTTGTAATCTCTTTAAAAGATAGAGGGAACACTGCTTATTACTACAGTAATAATTACTCAGACACTTCGCCAAAGAATCAATGCACACAAAACAGACATAAGACTCTCTCACAGAGAGAAAGCTGTTGCTTGCCATTTCAGCCAGACTGATCATTCCCTCAATGACCTTAAAACATGCATACTGCTTCAAAGAGACTTTATCTCCAGACTTCAACGTGAAGCTTCAGAATTGTCATTCATGCTTAAATTTGACACTTTATGTATGGGTTTAAACAAAGACTCTAATTATCTCACCCATTACAAAGATAGCTTCCCCAATTATCACCCCTAATGTCATTACCTCACAGAAACTTCCCCTATTATCACCCCTATGTCATTACCTCACAGAAACTAACCTTCCCCCCTCACCCCCACTCTGTTCTAAAATTTGATTTATCAATTTCACATGAGTTCATTTTTTTGATTGTATCACATTGGTATATATGGTTGTGCCAATTTTCTTCCACATATTGATCTGAGGAAGTGGGTCTGGCCCACGAAAGCTCATCACCTATAAACCATCTTGTTAGTCTTTAAAGTGCTACATAGTTCTGTCTTTTGTTTCTGCTTATTACTACAGTATTTGTATTTCACAGTTGTGCTTCAGAAACCCCTAGGCTACTACTAAAAACTGTTTGGCAGAAATGTATGGCTAGCATCAGCCACTGTACTGTTGTTTTGTAAATGACGTTGAACGATGAGACACAACGTTGCCAAGTTATCAGCTCTGTGGCACAATGCATTGCTCTGTGGATTTGACAGTCATAGCGGCAGCAACATCACCTTACTTTTTTCCTTATCAGCTGATTAACTATCAGGTGAATCCTAAGTATAATTGTAGTATACACCAAAATGGCTGTTATTTTAGAATGAAGTACCATGAATTTCTCACATGGTGCGCCACTTTCAAGAGGGAAAAATAAAGTGGGTGACATTAGGTGTATAGGTGATAGGGAATTTCTCCCTTATATATTTCTATATAGTCTAATTTAAGGGCCTACAATTATGAGAGTGCCTAGGGCCTACAAAGAGCTTAATCTGGCCCTGGTCACAGGGCCTTTAGCACAAAGATGCAGCCACTTGTGGGCTTTGCACCACAGAAGATGGTAGAGCTAGGATTTGGCACACAGTATTTTGCATGCTATGTTTAAAAAAATCTGTTTAGTTAACCTGCCACTAAAAACAGTACTATCTGCAAAGATCTTTGTAGCATGTCTATTAAGCTTTTGTACAGTGCCTTGCAGAATTCTGCTGTTTCTATAGAAGCCACGGATGAGCTCTTTCCAAAAGATATTCTACAAGTCAAACTCAAGTTATGGGCTTGATGCAGGAATCAACGGGTGAGATTTTATGGGCTGTGTTATACAGTAAGTCAACCTGGATGGTCATATTGGTCCCTTCTGGATTTGAAGTCTATTAGTCTCTGAAGTAAGAACATGTTTTTTTCTGAGCTTGGGATTCAAATCCCAACAGGATGACACATTTTTCCTCTAGTATGCGTCTGGACTTCACAGGGTAAGTTTTTCCAAATGTTGGACCTAGATAGTGCACACAGTGTGCACAGCCTTTGCTGCAGGTAGGATCTTTATTTCACTGTTCCACACATGATACTCTTACTGAATCCCACCAAATATTGGTTCTGGGGTGACAACCTAGGAGTGCAAAGTCTTCTAGCAGCTGTAGTATTGGCAACAGTGATGCATCTTTCCCCACAGGAAACTCCTCCTGTCCTTCTCCGCTGCTTAGGAGTGGAGCAGGCAGCTCAGTTTCCAAACCCCTTTTGGTCCTTAGCCTTTCTGCCAATACTGCATTCAAGAATGCCAGCTTGGGCTAACTGTGAACACTGTGGCGTTAATACCTGTCCACTTTACACTGAGATCATTCATTTGTTTCACCCAAGCCACCAGATAGCCTTCAGATGGTGATGGGGTGGAATTTATTTTAAAAAGGTGCCAGACTGACAACTGAGGAGGCTGAAATATCCATAGACCAGGTACAAGTGTGTGTGTGGCCCTTGCCTTGTGAGATTCTTTATTATTTGGGGATCCTACAGAGAAGTCCACACCCCCCACAAGCTATGCAGCAGATCTGGGCAGATCAACCACAAACAGCCATTCCCTCAGAAGAGAAAGCTATTTGTAATAGTAGCCATAAAGTTGTTCAAATAATGCTTCAGTCTGGGCCTTGGGGGGACACTTGCTTCCTTAAACCCTCACTCATCTTTTCAGTGCACAGCCTGGACACTTATAGTGAATGTTGGGAACAGGATCCAGGCCATTGCAAATTTCATGAGCATATCTTGAATTTACTAAACTCAGTGGGTTGTTGACTTGAGGGAGCCTAGAGTATATCAGATGAGATATAGTATTCTATTTTACCAAAAGCCAAGTCAGTTTCAGTTAATGTTAAACAGATTAATCAAGTTTAATTATATTCTGAATTTCTTACCTCCTTCAGGGAACATACAATGAATCTAATTGTGCTCCAGTTTTGTGCCAAATGTATGACACAAAGTAAATCTGAACCCTGGAATTTTATTTAGGATTCATAAATTCTGGACAGGGATGAAAGGGGCAGGACACCAATTAGCTCCTTTTGGAAGAACATTAAAAGTTTTGAAAGTATGAAGTTCTGATCCTTATCAGAACATAAAAATGGCTATAATGATCCATCTAACCCAGTATCCTATCTTGTGACAGTGTCCGGTGCCAGACTCTTCAGAGGGAATGAATAGAAGAGAGCACTCATGGAGTGATCCATCTCCTGTTGTCCACTCCCAGCTTCTGGCAGTCAGAGACTTAGGGTAACCCAGAGGATGAGGTTGCATCCCTGGCCATCTTGCCTATTCTCCATGTATTTATCTAATTCATTTTTGAAGCCCATTGTACTTTGGACCTTCACAACTTCCCTTGGCAACGAGTTCCAAAGGTTGATTTAATAACTGGATCCAACCACATCAGCCACCAAATCAAAGGCTCATTTAACTGCACATCCACTAATGTGATATATGCCATCAAATGCCAGCAATGCCCCACTGCCATGTATATTGGCCAAACTGGACAGTCTCTGTAGGAAAGAATTAATGGACAAAAAGCAGATATCCAAAAAGGCAACACACAGAAACCTGTTGGAAAACACTTTAATCTGCCTGGGCACTCATTAATGGCCAAGTCACCATGTTGTTTCAGGCCAATTCCACGAGCCAAATACACAGGGAAGGGTTGGAATTTAAGTTCATTTACAAGTTTAATTCTTATGCAAATGGAATGAACAGGGCTATTGGCTGGCTCGCACACTACCTTCCACATCCTAATTACTTAACCAACCAACCCAACAATGGATGTGCTAACTGTTCTTATCAGCTTCTTGTAACTACTTGAAACATCTACTCACTCTCTCTTCCCCCCACCCTCTTTCTCTCTCTTTTTTTTCCCTCTTGCAGTCTCCGTCCCCCTTCCCTTATTTATTCTTGGATCTGGACTTCTAACACTCCGGTCATCTGAAGAAGGGAGTTTTGCCCACAAAAGCTCATGATACCATCTACATGTTTGTTAGTCTTCAAGGTGCTACTAGACTGTTCATGGTTTTTTAAGTTTTCCTGTTACAGACTAACTTCGCTCCCTCTCTGAAGCTTTTGTATTACTGAGCTAACTCGCTGAGCACTGTCTGGGTGATAACTACTTTGAGTTAGAGAAGTGCTGCTGATTTCCTTCTGCCTTGCGTCCTCATTAGGATTTGCACATGGTGCTGATCACCCACAACTTCCATTCAGGCACATGCTTCCAGTGAGCATGCAGTTCCTCACAGTACCAAGTCCTGAAAGAGGGGAGTTTTCCAGAAGTCTGACTCCTCTTTCAATGAAAGTTTGTCAAAGAAACCAAGAAAGCTAAGTCACGTACAGCAGGAATCAATGTTGAAAGCCGGAGAGAGGAAAAACCAGACATGCCCGCTGGGTTTGGATTTTCTCTCAGTTCCTGATCCTAATAGATGTCTTTGGAGCCTGACGCTGCCTGAACATTGCTGTTGAATTGCTGCTATTGCCTTGACAGTTCTTGACCTTTTTTATTCCTTTAAGTTTAACTTTATTTACACTTCATTTAAATTTAATACCTTTGGGCAAGTGTGGGCACTCGTGCCTTATTCTCTTTAGACTTTTTTTTAATGTGTGAGGTCTCTTGTTGTCACCAGTCTGCCTGTTTCAAAGAGTCCTCTAGACTAGAGGATCACTAGTTCTGACTTCAGTCAGAGTCGTTCATATTACCCATGCTCTGGAAAAACACAAAGTAGCTCCAGCCATTGCAGCCACAGCAAATATACATATATTTTCACAACTTTTCTTTTGAATGCACTGCAGAGCTTGGTTCATCATCCTTCTCATTGACTAGATATGAATAAAACATTCTGACGGAACTCGATGAGGTAAAGTTCTCCCAGATGCACTCTGCAATCATTGACGTTTCATGTCTGTGGAAGATCAGATTTGTGGAGTCATCTTTAATTGCTCAGGAATAAGAATGATAAATAAGTGAATGTAGAGAGACTCCTGTGTGGGCATTTTTTGGAGGGGTGGGTGGGAGTTGCCCAAAAGTGCTGGAACTAGTGATGCTAAAGTGGTTTCCATCATGCGCAAGGCTTACAGATTGATTCAACAGCGCTCAGCACACCCCCTCCCCCCCCCCCGGACAAATTGTTCCAATCTGAAAATAAAGAATGTGTGTGTGTAGAGGGGGAGGGGATATTAATATTTAAAGCAACTTGTGGTGAAGGCTTCCATGAAGCTGCCAATTCCCTCGTGGCAGTGAAACACATTGACACATGTTCACAGAGTCTGAGTCATTCTGGATTAATAGGCAGTATATGCAGTTTGTGAGCCGAGGGAGGGGCTGGAATACCTCATGTAATTCATCAGTGATCTTCTCTGGCTCACAGAAGATGAAGCAATGCAGGGCTTTTGAGGATAGAATGGTGTGTAGGAAATTTGGGCTTCTTCTAACTCTCTCACTGCCCAAAAGAGTCTCTATATAAATAGGAATTTCTACATTTGCAGGACATTTGCAGGACAGGAGAATTTTAGTTCTGAACAATTAATTTGTTGCTACTTCCCCCACCCTCTCTGAAATCCATAATCCTCAGACCCAATCCAGCCCCTTTACGCTGAGTAAATGGACTGTCCAGGGGAAGATGCAGAAGACACCCTCTGAGGACCCTCTTGCAAGCCCGGGCAAAGGGATAATGCAGGGGACAGAGCTGGAGGCAAGAGAGGCATATCAGGGATAGAGCCACAGCAGCCTGAGGAATAGGCTGTAATTTAAAGAGATGGCCTTGGATAGTCTAAATTGGGCCAAGGGCCATCTCTCTGCAAGAGCAGCTCGTTAGTAGCCAGTGAACTCACTTCTGTAGACCAAGTTAGTGGCTGCATAATAGTTACAAATTTGAATATGAGCCACAAGTCCAAACAGTTTACCCCGTTGCATTCATAGCAGCCGTTTGAATTGTACAGGGGCTACAATTAATGCTAGTAAACATATATTTTATAAGCAATTTAATCACATTAATATTTAATCTCCTTGTAAGCAGGAAAGATTCATTTCCACTTGTGTGAGTCTATGACATAGAAATGGCAGGGGCCTGCCTTACATAAAGTAGGTAGGATTTAGGAATGTTAAGGACAAGTTGACTAGTCGACTATCCGATAAGCAAATGCTTATCGGATAGTTGACAGGATAGTAGACTAGTTGCTTCCCCCACCCTTGCTGCCTCTATCAGATAGAGGCAGCAAAGAGGGGGGGGGAATGATGGGAGCTGTGCGCCGTTGCCCCTTTGAAACACCACCTCGACATTTCAAAGCAACAGCACCACATGGGGCCCAGAATCAGCTGAGGAGTCCACGTGGACTCAGAATCAAAATGCATCGACTATTTGATTAGTGAATTACATGCTACTTAACATCCTTAGTAGTATGTAGTTGTACTTCAACAAGGAATACTGTCTGATAAGCTAAGTATTGCTATAATCAAAACTACCACCAAATTTTGCCCTGAAGTACACATTGATCCACACTGAAGTCATATGAGTTTCCTGGGGCATCAGTGAACACTGAATTTGGCTCTACTACACGTGAATAAATTCCTGGATTACAATTTGCACTTCGCTTTCCCATGCAGTAACACCACCAATTAACGGACTTCCTTCAGAAAGCCCCATGCAGCAAAATGTTCAGTGCTGTTGCTTGCATCCCAGGTGTAGCCGACAGTATCGTTTTAAGTTGCATCTGTACAGGCCCACTGATGGGAGGGAGAAAGGGGAAAACTGCCCCAGGGCCCAGCGATTCAAAAGGACTGAGAGCTCCCAGCCACCACTGCTTCTATTGCAGCAGTGGCAACAGCCAGAGCCCCAGGCCTTTTAAATCGCTGCCGGCACATCAGGCAGTGTGTTCCAGACGGTGCCCAGGGCTGGCTCTTGGAGGTGGTGCGCTCTGGGCTGGCTGCCCCAGCTCTGCCCCTACTGAGGGCAGGGAGCCCAGGGGAGAGCTATACAGCAGAGTGACCACTGCAGGCAGCTATAACACCAATAGAGTGGCCAGCTGGTGATGAGGCTTGCTATCACGTCTGTCCCCAGATTAGGTAAGTGGGGCCCCCTTGCCCAGGGAACAATCACTGCTGGCCCCCTCACCATGAGAAGGGCCAGGGGAAGGGGGAGAGAGCCCCCAGCAGCCTTCCTCACCCCAGAAGGGACCAGTTGGGAGTTTGTCCCCAGTACCACCCCCCACCCTGGAATGGACCAGGAGGAAGGAGCCCCTGCTGGCCGCTCCTGACACTCCCTCACCACCAGGGCCTCCTGCCTTGAGCTTCCCACATCCCCACAGTCCTGCTTGACTCTTGCACCTCCACACCAGCACTCTGCTGTTTTGAAGGACCCAGGCAATGTCAAGTAAGACTTCTAGTCTAGCTATATATTTTAGAAATGTATGAATGTCTGTCTGTGAGTTTGTTTGTTCGAGAACTCCTCCTTAACAATAAGACCTAGGAACACCGAATTTGGTATGCAGCTTCCTCTTACCCTAACTTAAAGCAAGGTCAGGGCTTGGTGCCAGAACAATGGGATGTGTCTGGAATTCAATGGTTTCTCATAAAATGGAAAGGGAGTGCTCTGATAGGAGAGAGTTATACTGTGGAATTACCACAGGGGGGAGCAAGTGCCCCAGTGGGATGCATTTGGCTGGCAACAGCTGACACTCTGGGCTGCCCTGGGTAGCAGCTGCTGGTCACTGTGCCATGCCCACCGACCCTGGGCCAGCCCTGGGAAGTGCTGGTGAGCAGCATGTGTGGCCTCCCAGCTCCCAGGCTGGGCCCAGGGAGCACCAGTGACAAGCATGAACACCCTCCCACCCCCCTACCCCAGGCTGATCTGGGAAGAAACCAACAGCCATGGTGCATGGCCCCACCCCAAGCTGAGAAAGTCTTCTAGTAACTTTACATATAATGTTGCAACACAAATTTCATTATGACATTATTGACCAGTGAGTTACTCAGTTTCAAATGATATCTCATCAGGTATATTTTGTACAAAGATTATTATAATGGTGTGTAGAATGCAAATACAAGGGTTCATTCAGTCATACCCTGTCAATATTCATCTCTTACAGTTCCTCATGTCTCAGCAAACATCTGAACAATAAAGAGGCTTAAGGCTATAACGGTTAGGGTGCCCTGTGGGGTGAAATTGAGGGAGGAGAGGGTAATCAGGTGGAAGCATAGCATAACAAAGTTGCTTCACAGATGGCTGAGCCTCCAACTGATCTAGATGTTTCAGAGTTTAACCACCTTAACATTACTGAAGAAGAGTAAACCCTTCTAGTCCATCCAAAAGAATGATCGGGCAAAAGCTTCACATATCCAAACACATGATGTTTCCTAACCTCCTTTGTGGGACCCACATGACTTTTCTATCTCCTAGTTTACCTGGGAATATTTGACCATTGAAATACTGCAAATATCCAACAAGAATGTGGCAATATAAAATATCCATACAAGCCCAGAGTGTATCACTGACTTAAGTGACCCTGAGTTAAGGACAAGGGCAGATATTTATTTAGTAGGGTTTTTTCTCTGTGGCCTTTCTACCAATTTGACTTAATCTTGTCAACGTTCTTTCCTCCTAGAATTTGCAAAACCCTAAGAGGCTGTTGTGTACGTTTTTAGAATTATTTCTTTGTTCATTCATGCCAACTTTTATGTGCTTAGAATCCACCCAAATTTGATAAGAAGCCTAGTAATAAAGACCTCTTTGATCTGCAGGATCTTGCTTTATGATGTGATCAAAGGCATTCCAACCACAAGGAGAAAGCATGGCAGAATCATATTTGACATGCATTACTAACTCTCTCTAACTCACCATTAGCTGCCTGCAGGACAACCTTGAATTTTCCCTCTCAAAAAGTTTGAAGAATAAATAAATATATAAATGACTTACATGTTATGTTGCCTCACAAATGAAGAGCTTTGTTACACATTAATACATTCCAAAACCTCAGAATTTGATGTATGATTTAAAGAGTGGATGTGCATCCAACTACTGGTTTATTATTGTTGTATGTTAAACTGGACAATTTGATGATTATTATTACTGTTATTTGGTAAGCAGATAATGTGCATGGTGCTGCATTGGACACAAAAGGTGAAATTTTGTCTCTTTTAAAGTCATTGGGAGTTTTCCTATTAACTTCAGAGGAGTAAAGATTTCAGCCTAGATGAATATGAGGTCTGCAGTGAACAGCTTGCAGTTCAAGAGATGTGACACAGAGAAGACACGACGCATTGGCTATGTGTATACTGTGTATACTGCACCCATTTTGCACAAGAAATATGCAAATGAGGCTAAGGGTGGAATATCTCCAAGCCTCATTTGCATAATTAATGAGCACTCTCTTTTTGCGCAAGAGGCTTTTGCTCAAAAAGGAGTCATCTACACAGCTCCTTTTTGCGCAAAAACCTCTTCTTGTGCAAGAGTCGTTCTTCCTGAAAAAAATGTGGAAGAACGGCTCTTGCACAAGAGGGGTATTTTGCACAAAAAGGAGCTGTGTAGACGGCTCTTATTGGCGCAAAAAACCTCTTGCACAAAAAGCAGGCGCTCATTAATTATGCAAATGAGGCTTGGCAATATTCCACGTTTACCCTCATTTGCATATTTCTTGCACAAAATGGGTGCAGTATACACATAGCCAGAGAGAGAAACTGAGAAGGGAATTAATTTGGTATCAGACAAAATTAAGTCCTGATGGAGCCTAATTGGAAAACTATCCAGGACAGATAATCCCCTTCCTCTGTTCCCATAGGAAAAGGATGAAAACCTATAGAAATAGTCTGGATTTGTATCAAAAAGAGGTTTCCCCCACCTCTGCTCACCCTGGGAGCAGCCAGGCAGCCAACACAGGCTGCCCTAGGGATAGAGCTGGCTCCCGCATTAGGAAAGCAGGGTAAGGACCTGATGAAGGTAGGTTGGTGGAGAGGGCTCTCCAATGAACTCGGGGATAGGGCATCAGCTTCTAAAGCACAGGGTGGTGGGCTTGATCCCACCCCCTCAGGCATAAGGATCTTGCGCAAAACAGAAGTGGCTACCCTGCTTCTTTTTGCGCAAAAATACCTTGTGCAAAAAGAAATGGCTGAAAATATGCTAATGATGTTGCAGCTAATGATGTCTGCCAGAAAAACTCGCAGTGAAGACGTAGCCCTGGAGGCCCAAATACAGAGATGGCAAGCAGAAGTTTCCACAGAATCGGAAAAAAGGGGGTGATGCCTGAGGGGGCGGGATCAAGCCTATGTTGGGTAGCCTATATTGGCAGAGGCATGCAGTCTCAACATACCCCTAGTGACAGATGATGTGGGAAAAGCTGAAGTTCTCAATGCTTTTTTTGCCTCTGTCTTCATAGACAAGGTCAGCTCCCAGACTACTGCACTAGGCAATGCAGTATGGGAAGGAGATGGGCAGCCCTCGGTGGAGAAAAAACAGGTTAAGAACTATTTAGAAAAGTTAGATATACACAAATCCATGGGTCCAGATTTAATGCATCTGAGGGTACTGAGGGAGTTGGCAAATAACATTGCAGAGCCTTTGGCCATTATCTTTGAAAACTCATGGAGATTGAGAGAGATCCCAAATGATTGGAAAAAGGCAAATGTAGTGCCCATCTTTAAAAAAAGGGAAGGACAATCCAGGGAACTACAGACCAGTCAGCCTTACCTCAGTCCCTAGAAAAATCATGGAGGGAATCCTCAAGGAATCCATTCTGAAGCACTTTGAAAAGGGGAATTTGATCAGGAATAGTCAACATGGATTCACCAAGGGCAAGTCATGCCTGACCAATCTGATTAGCTTCTATGATAAGGTAACTGGCTCTGTGGACATGTGGAAGTCAGTGGATGTGATATAGATATATATATAGATAGATAGATAGATACCTTGACTTTAGCAAGGCTTTTGATACAGTCTCCCAAAATATTCTTGCCAGCAAGTTAAAGAAATATGGATTGGATAAGTGGATTGTAAAAATGGATAAGTGGATAGAAAGCTGGCTAGATTGTCGGGCCCAACAGGTAGTGATCAGATGTCTGCTTGGTGGTTGGTTTCAAATGGAGTGCCCCAAGGATCAGTTCTGGGGCTGGTTTTATTCAACATCTTCATTAATGACCTGGATGAAGGGATGGATTGCACCCTTAATAAGTTTGCAGATGACACTAAGCTAGGGGAAGAGGTAGATACATTGGAGGGCAGAGATAGGGTCCAGAGTGACTTAGACAAATTGGAGGATTGGGCCAAAAGAAATCTGATGAGGTTCAACAAGGACAAGGGCAGAGTCCTGCACTTGGGATGGAAGAATCCAAAGCATGGTTACAGGCTGGGGACTGACTGGCTAGGTAGTAGTTCAGCAGAAAAGGACCTGGGGATTACAGTGGATGAGAAGATGGATATAAGTCAGCAGTGTGCCCTTGTAGCCAAGAAGGCTAATGGCATATTAGGGTGCATTAGGAGGAGCATTGCCAGCAGATCTAGAGAAGTGATTATTCCCCTTTATTCGGCACTATTGAGGCCACATCTGGAATATTGCATCCAAAACTGGGTCCCCCACTACAGAAAGGATGTGGACACATTAGAGAGGGTCCAGCAGAGGACAACCAAAATGATTAGGGGGCTGGAGCACATGACCTACGAGAAGAAGCTGAGGGATTTGGGCTTATTTAGTCTGCAGAAGAGAAGAGTGAGGGGGGGATTTAATAGCAGCCTTCAACTTCCTGAAGGGAGGTTCCAAAGAGTATGGAGAGAGACTGTTCACAGTAGTGACGGATGGCAGAACAAGGAGCAATGGTCTCAAGTTACAGTGGGGGAGGTCTAGGTTGGATATTAGGAAAAACTATTTCACTAGGAGGGTGGTGAAACACTGGAATGGATTACCTAGGGAGGTGGTGCAATTTCCATCCCTAGAGATTTTTAAGTCTCGGCTTGACAAAACCCTGGCTGGGATGATTTAGTTGGGGTTGGTCCTGCTTTGGGCAGGGGGCTGGACTTGATGACCTCCTGAGGTGTCTTCCAGCCCTAGGAGTCTATGAATATTGACATGTTTTCTCTTTCATTTTTGCAGAATGCCTCACAAATTTCACAGGCCACTTTTGACTTAGTAATTTATTCATTTCTCAGATCTATGAAACAATGAAAGGGAAATACTTGTTTTGATGCTTCCTTTTAAATTGCAAGTACCACAATAATTTGAGTGTGGTCTTCTTGCAGAATTGCTGCATGTCAGTTCATAGGTCTAGCTGGTACAACAGAGGAATTCTTTTTTGCCTTTAACACAGCATCTAATTTTTCTGACAGTGTGTCCTTTGCTATTAAGCATATCTACTAGTTTTGTCTTTCTGTGAAAAGTGATCTGGTACCTTAAATAAAAGGAGTCAAGTTTATCACACATTGGAAAAAATGATCCCAACTACACATGCAATATGATGGAGACTAATTTAGCTATAGCCACTCGAGAGAGAGATCTTGGAGTCATTGTGGATAGTTCTCTGAAAACATCCACTCAGTGTGCAGCAGCAGCCAAAAAAGCAAACAGAATTTTAGGATTCATTAAAAAATGGATAGAGAATAAAACAAAGAATATCTTATTGTCTCTATATAAAACTACGGTACACCCACATCTTAAATATTGCATACAGATGTGGTCACCTCATCTCAAGTTTTCCAGAACGTCTTTGACAAGATTCCTCACCAAAAGCTCTTAAGTAAAGTAAATTGTCATGAGATAAGAGGGAAGGTCCTCTCATGGATTGATAACTGATTAAAAGATGGGAAGCAAAGGGTAGGAATAAATGATCAGTTTTCAGAATGGAGAGAGGTAAATAGTGGTGTTCCCAAAGGTCTGTCCTGGGACCAAACCTTTTTAACTTGTTTATAAATTATCTGGAGAAAGGGGTAAACAGTAAGATGGCAAAATTTGCAGATGATACTAAAATGCTCAAGAAAGTTAAGAACAAAGCAGACTGTGAAGAGGTTCAAAAGGATCTCACAAAACTAGGTGAATGGGCAACAAAATGTCAAATCAATTTCCATGTTGATAAATGCAAAGTAATGCACATTAGAAAAAATAATTCCAACTACACATACAAAATGAGGGGGACTAATTTAGCTATAGCCACTCAAGAGACAGATCTTGGAGTCATTGTGGATAGTTCTCTGCAAACATCCACTCAGTGTGCAGCAGCAATCAAAAAAAGCAAATAGAATGTTAGAAATCATTTAAAAAGGGATAGAGAATAAGACAGAGAGCATCTTATTGCCTCTAATCCATGGTATGCCCACATCTTGAATACTGAGTATAGATGTGGTCTCCTCATCACTAAAATGGTATATTGCATTGGAAAAGGTTCAGAAAAGGACCCAAAAATGATTAGGGGTTTGGGTGCCATATGAAGAGACATTAAAAAGACTGGGACTTTTCAGCTTAGAAAAGAGGAATCTAAGGGGGGATAGGATAGAAATCAATAAAACCATGACAGTATGGCCATTCGTATGTTCTTATCCCTGGTGTAGCCCAATTTTTGAAATGCAATTCTAATTCAAATACAAATGGTGCTTTGACCTCATTTGTCTGTCAGAGGGGTGTGTGTTGCACCAGTCAGTGGCTGGGGCACTACACTGGATGTCAGAAAACTGGAGTTAGTTCAATGCTCTGCCACTGATCTATTGGGTGTCCTTGGATAGGTCACTTCACCTCTTTGGGCCTCCATTCCCACTCCCCTTGTCTGTGTTGTCTAGTCAGTTCTAAATGGAAGTTCTTCAAGACAAGGACTTTCTCCTCCATATGTGCATAATGCCTGACAAACACAATGAGGCTTTCAAATTCAGTGTACCATAATGTCAACAGGAAATGAACAAAGGTATCTGGATGTGGAGATACAGTAAGCAAAGAAACAAACAAACAAGAAAAGCATCCAAATTCTTTGTTACCATGGAAACCAGATGTAAGAAAGTGGATGTCACAGCATCACCTGTGCTAAGCTCCCTCTGGAACAAGAGATTGCAGGAAAAGCACTATTTGATGCTGAGATGCTTCAGGCACTGACTGTCTTGCTTCTCTTTCATTTGGGCAAGGTTACACACTTCAACATGGCTGCTACCCAGTCTGAAGAAGCTGCTTTTAGGGAGAGGTCATAGCAGTGTAGATGGCCTTTTCCCCCAAACATACCAGAAGCTCAGTCCTAGGCTCTATTGGCTGGACCTGAAGAGCCTCCACCATGAATAGAATTTGAGGCAGCTTCCCAATTATTGCAGGTTTAATGGGAGAAGGAAAGGTACATAGGTTGCCTCTGAGCTGTACCTTTTCCCTAGGTGCTAGACACCAAACATGGACACTACTAATTGGCATCACAGCCAAGACATTGGTGGGGCCAGCTCATCACTGGGATGAGATCTAAATGAATGGAGAATGACTTTCTTTGGTTCCTGTTAGCTTGAGGAGTATCTCTGTTGAAGCATGTGGAATTACGCTGATGTAAAACTAGTGTAAACAAATCAAGTACAGTGCGCAAAACTATTGTGTTATATTGCAGCAAAGAGAGGTTAAGTATATGTTTCAGGAGTAACAGCTAGTGAAAGCATGTAAGGTAAAGCAAGCATCTCTTCAGATTGGGACTCGGGATTCAATATTTTTCCTTTCTTGTCATTAATTCAGAAAAGGTTATAAGAATAATTATTTGTTGGCTTGAGGTTATTTGTACTGAACATAAGAACATAAGAATGGCCATACTGGGTCAGACCAAAGGTCCATCCAGCCCAGTATCCTGTCTGCTGACAGTGGCCAATGCCAGGCGCCCCGGAGAGAGTGAACCGAACAGGTAATGATCAAGCAATCTCTCTCCTGTCATCCATCTCCATCCTCTGATAAACAAAGGCTAGGGACACCATTCCTTACCCATCCTGGCTAATAGCCATTAATAGACTTAACCTCCATGAATTTATCTAGTTCTCTTTTAAACCCTGTTATAGTCCGAGCCTTCACAACCTGCTCAGGCAAGGAGTTCCACAGGTTGACTGTGTGCTGTGTGAAAAAGAACTTCCTTTTATTTGTTTTAAACCTGCTGTCCATTAATTTCATTTGGTGGCCCCTAGTTCTTATATTATGGGAACAAGTAAATAACTTTTCCTTATTCACTTTCTCCACACCACTCATGATTTCATATACCTCTATCGTATCCCCCTTTAGTCTCCTCTTTTCCAAACTGAAAAGTCCTAGTCTCTTTAATCTCTCCTCATATGGGACTTGTTCCAAACCCCTAATCATTTTAGTTGCCCTTCTCTGAACCTTTTCTAATGCCAGTATATCTTTTTTGAGATACTGGTCTGTTGGAATGTTCCTCTGACCTGGGAAGTTAGAAAGTCTGACCTAAGGAAACATTTCCTTACATCACTGGGCTTCATTCTGAATCTTCTTTTAAAAAATGAATGTTTCGATATAGTTTTCAAATAAGTGTTATCAGTCAGGATGATCGGATGCATCTTCTATATTGTGAGCATTGTGTTCTTTACACCTTACTTTCATTTTGCTTTTCTCTTCCTTAAACTGTATCCTTAAAACAAAGTGAGAAAGCAGACAGCTCCTTATTCAATAGATTGATTTCATAGCAGCATAGGATCATAGTTCTGGAAGGGACCTGAAGAGGTCATCTAGTCCAGTTTGCTGCACTCACGTCAGATGTAAGACCATCCCTGATAGGTGATTCTCTAACCTAATCTTAAAACTCTTCAATGATGGAGATTCCACAACCTCCCAAGGCAATGTGTTCCAATGCTTAACCACTCTGATAGGAAATTTTTCCTAACATCTAGGCTTACTACAATTTAAGCCCACTGTTTCTTGTCTGATCATCAGGTTAAAGAGAACATTTAGTCTCTCTATTCCTTGTAGCAATCTTTTAGGTACTTGAAAACTGTTATCATGTTCCCCCTCATTTTTCTTTTCTCCTGACTAAACAAATCCAATTTTTTCAATCTTCTCTAACAGATCAAGTTTTCTAGATCTAGGGTTGTGGTCCCTCCTTGTCAAGCTCAGGGGAGGCCTTGCCTCCTCCTTACAGAACTCAGTCTGTTCAGCTGTACAGGAGAAGGATGAGGGATGACTTGATGATAGTTTAAGTACCTATTTGGGAATCGGAATGTTGATCGTACGAAGCTCTTCAGTTCAGCTGACAAGAGGTGCAATATGATCCAATGACTGTAAATTGAATCTTGACAAATTTAGACTAGGAATAGGGTGCATACAATCGAGGGTAATTAACCAATGGAACAAATTAAGGGCCATAGTGGATTCTCTCCACTGGAAGCTTCTAAATCAAGACTGGATTTAAAAAAAAAAAGATACGCTGTAGCTCAAACAGGAATTAATTCAGGGAAGCCCTATAGCTTGAGTTATTCTGGAAGATAGATTAGATGATCACAATGGTCACTTCTGGGTTTTACAATCCATGAATGTATAAAATATATGAAAGCCCATTTCTGGAAAGGAAAGTTACCTGTGTTATTGTAGTAAAAAAAAAATTTAAGGTCACCTATACCTATATCTAGATAGTCTCTCTAATGGCACCACTATCTAACCATATGAATCCTTGGGTTTCTTTTCATATTGGGTGTGCAACTGATGAGAGGCTGTCAACCTAACTCACAACCAAAATTAGCCAAACTCTTCTTGATGGCAGATAAGAGATTTTGCAACCACAGTCTAATAAGGATGTTTCACAAAGCAGACACATTGTATTAGAGCAGGGGTGGGGAACCTTTTTTCAGCCAGGCGCCACTGACCCACAGAAAAATCAGCTGAGCGCCGCACACAAAAAACCCCTCACAGACGTGGTACCCAACTGAGAAAGAGAAAGACACTCTCCACATTCCCCTCGCGCACCAGAGCCTAGGGGAGCCCAGCCTAGTAGATTGAGTGTGCTCCAGCACCATGGTGGGGCAGCACAGGCTCCACAATATGGGCGGGAGGAAGGTCTGAGTCTTTGTGGCCAGATCCAGGCAAACCCGGAGATGCATCCGGCACCCAGGCCTGATGTTCCCCACCCCTGCATTAGAGCATCTAATCCACAGACACCAAGCCATTGGTCCTGTCCCTCCCTCCTCACAGTATTCCAAGGCTAAGGCATGGGGCTCATCTTTGCAAGGATCTTAATTCCCATTAAATCAGTGATATATGCTCAGTGCTTTGCAAAATCAGATCCCATGTTCATTGATGCAGAATCAATTAAAGAGAAGTATATATCAATGTGATAGGAGGTGATCTAATGAATACAGAGCCTCCAAAATGGCTACTTAATAAGTTATCTCACAGTTAGTTAATAAACATGAATAAGATCTATGGATGACAAATTAAAATAACCTGCTAGACCCCACAAGAACTTTTCGCTCTCTTTGGATGCTGACATATCATATGTATTGCTACACTAGTGCTTCAAAGGTATTACTTCTATTTGATTTTAGGATTGTTCATTTACCATTCACCATCTGACTATCACCTCTATTCTCAGACATAATTGACATAATTTATAACCAAGACGCTAAAAAATGGTAATACACTACTTTTCTCATCCAGACTGGTGGAAGAGTCTAATTAATTTGGCACACTTCTCTGGTCCTCGCTTCTGACATCTGTTATGCTATACAATGATCCAAACCAGCCATCTGTCTTTTGACATGCAAAATGTATGGATGAGCAAAGATTTAATATTTTTTGACAGCAAAGGATGGAAATGAGCATGATATTAAGTCTAAAGATGTGCACTTCAGATACTCAAGGTAACATCTTGGAGTATGCACCAATTCACATATTGGATCGGTAGTAGGTGTTTAGTGCCAGGACACTGAGTGAGAACTACCAGCAGCAAATAAGTTATATTGAGCTGGGCAGGTTCATTATATTTAACTTATAAATCATGTCATGTAAACCAGCCAATCACCACTTATCCCAACTAAGCACCTGAAGCACTTCCTTTTTGCCAAGAACCTCTCTCATGCAAGATATACATTTATTACCACTATCTTAGAGTACAGCAGCCTTCTGCAGCTGTTACACCTTATGGGCCTGATTTATAATCACCCCCTGTCCCCTCCCCACACCAGGAGGGAGGGGAATGCAAGGATGCGATGTGTTGTCCTCTGCTCTCTGACATTGACAGGTCTGGGGCAGTCTCAGACTGGTTGGGGAAGTGGGGTCCCCAGCCAGCCCCTTTCACCTGCTTGCTGCTTAGTGCCACAGCCTTCAGCAGAGTCCTGGGAGCCTGGCTGGGAGAGCGCCCTGCCTTCTCCTGCAGCAGTGTGCCACAGCCGGCTCTTGCCGTAGTGGCACACTGGGGCAAACCACCTCAGTTTCACCTCTTACCGTGTCTGTTACTTTGAGAAGCTCAAATTGAAACACGCTGAATCTGGTTTTCAGAGATAGCCAGTGAGTTTCCAGTGTGTGCTGGGAGCGCTTGGCATATCTGAAAATGAAGCCTCTGTGTTCAAAGTAGAGCTGATTGAAATATTTCACTGTAAAATTATTGACCAAAAATGGTTTTCTAACCAAAGTCATAGAATCAAAGAATATTAGAACTGGAAGGCTACATCTACACAGCCACATTATTTCAAAAAATAACTAGCATTATTTCAAAATAACTTAGTCCACGTCTACACAGCAGGCGGCTATTTTGAAATAATGTCAAAATACTGTCAAGCTGGAGGACTTCTTACTCCAACTCCTGTAACCCTCATTGTATGAGGAATAAGGGCAGTGGGAGGAAGAGTGCTATATTTCAAAATAAGTGCTGTGTAGAAGCTCCCAATTTCAAAATAAGCTATGTAATTGACATAGCTCAATTTGCATAGCTCATTTCAAGTTAAGCCCTGCTGTGTGATGCACCCAAAGGGACCTTGAGAGGTTAGCAAGCCCAATCCCCTGCCCTCACAGCAGGACCAAGCACTGTCTAGATCATCCCTGATAGATATCTATCCAACCTGCTCTTAAATATCTCCAGAGTTATAAAGGAAGAGTTATATTCAGCCATGCAATTTATTTTGTTTTACCACTGACAAACTGAAAAAAAAAATCATTTTAGTCTTAGTTCTTTTTTGAAGAAAATATATAGATTTTTTGACCTGCTATAGTCCCGAAGTTCTGTACCAAAAAAAGAAGGCATCCAGAATTCAGACACTTTTGAAGATTTGTCCTGATGACTTAATTTCATGTGCTCATCAAGTATGCAGAAATCAAAGTGACAGCTGTGATCCATGCACCTAACTTATGACTGAAATAGATGAGGTCAGACTTAATAAGACAAGAGGTGCCATTAACAGATCATACTTTGTAAAATATGTAGATCTAGCTTTTAAAGTAGAGTCATTTATTTCTTTGACAAATATTTTTGTAAGTTTTCACAGTAGACCAGAATATAATGGAAATATCTACATATATCAAACATTTACATCATTACATTATGCAGAGCTCCAAACTTGGGGCTGGTGGTAGGCCCATAATGTAGCAGCCACCTGGTGAATGGGCATCTGCAGCTGCCTGGGAAGGCCCATCAGACTTAGACATACAAATGCATATCAGCCCCAAAATATTCCAGAAGTGCAAGATTGGACTCAGAGGTACAGCGTATGTTGAGGAAACTTCTCATGTTCTCTACATTGTTTCGCAATGTAAGATAGAGGCAAGAGAATAATATCATTTTCATGACCATTCATGTAGTCTACTTTACCTTCGGGAGTGCCCCAAAATGTCAGTGTTGGCTTTGGTAATAAATTTTACAGCATGAGGCCTGTCTCCTATCAAATAGCACTTTAAACCTGCAAGCAGAATGCAGCTAAATTTACTATCACTTTTTTAGTTCATTCGTGTCTTTCCCATGCACCGTATCATTCTTCAGGTTTCTTTTTCTATCATCGTGTTTTGCTCTTGGACTCTTTCCCTGTTCTCTTTTAACATCTGTTCATAGGCTACTTTCAGCAGGGTAAATTCAATGAGAAGATGGTGGTGTGGCAGCTTGCCAGTATGCATATGTTGAACCTCACCACACCCCAATATTCCTTCTGGGTGAATGTTGTCCTCAAGATAGCAGTTCTAGCACCTGTTTGCCATCGGACAGAATAATGAGCAAAGTGTTGAGTGGCATAAGTGATACCTTCTTAATCACATTAGGGATGTGCTGCAATGACTGCATTGAGCCCAAGGCTTGTAACTTGCCACTATGCTAGAGACATGCTAACTGCCTAGATTAAAAAAAATGAGGAGGAGGAACCTGAGGCCCTATTGTTAGTTAAAATGTTGCCTTATCATCCTGTGGCTGGGTGTTTGCTGTTTCTGTGCTCACCAGCAAAGTGCAGATGAGAACAAGATTATTTTATTTTCTCTCCCTGGCATTTCTGGAAAGCCTTGGTTTGCATAGACTTTTGTTAAAAAGGGGGGGGGGGGAAGCGAGAGATTTAGCCTGCCAGCTGGGTTCTCCTGGAGTTAAGTTTTGTTTAGTCTTTACTTTCATTGCTTTTGCATCAAAGAAAAAGCAGATTTATTCCTTAGAGCTGGAAGAAAATGTGATAATGAAAAGAGAGGACTGATAAAAATAACCCACTTCTGACTGGCAAATATCTCCTTAGCACAACAGCTACCAGCTGTCACCAAGACAGATTGACCATATTTCCTCAGTTCTATTTTAGGACCACACATTTGTTATTGAAATTTAATTTTAGAAAGGGATGGAAGGAAATACTGTTTTTAAGGTAAAAGCATCGAGTCCAAGTCAGATTCCACTGAAATCAATAGAAAGACTCTCAGTGTCTTCACTGACTCTTGGATCACGTTGATTGCTTTGTTCACAGATATTAAAATAACCATTCTTCTCTCCACCAATCGTTGGGACTTTATCATCATGCTGCATTCATAAAAGAAGCTGCTATGTGCCTTAATAGGCCAGCTGGCAAGTGTGGATGGCTTTTGCTAGAAAAGTTTTCCTGACAATCAACATGCCAAAGACATGACACAAAAATAACTTATGTCCAATGTCAATTATACACTCTGCCAGTTCAAATACACATCCTTCCAGAGATGCTTTTGATCCTTACTGACAGTTGGCACACAACAAGTAAAGCTGCTATACTTTAAAAAACAAGGAAAGGAAAGGTGGAAATACATGTGTAAAACACCACCACATGGCAAGACAGTGTGCAGATAAAACAACGTGTCATCTGGAAGACACACAAACACTGACACCAAGGAAACACATTGCTCTCACAAAGAAGAATTCCACATAAAAGAGGCTACAGTTCAAACATACAGTACTAACACTAAGCCAAATTAAGGACGTTCAAATTTAGATAAAATGTGTCTGTCTGGGAATGAATGGGAGAGACATTCACAAATCTGACCAAAAGATTTTCTTCCTCTAGCTGTAAATCTAGTATGAGTTTGTTATTATTAATTATTATTTATATATATTGTTATGGCCCACAGAAGCCCTGGTAATGGACCAGGACATCCTTGGGTTAGGAACTGTACAAATATTGCATAAAAAGTCAGATCCTGCCCAAAGAGTTTATCTATTAAAGCCATACAGTTTAAAATTAAGGCAACTGACATTCCAATGACAGTCAAAACAATAAAATCCTTCCCCCTACCCAGGCCTTCTCCATCTCCCACTGACCCTCTGATAAGCTTCTGTAACTTTGTCTGTGTCCTACAAAAGTGCATTGGGTGTTTAGACCTGATCTTGAGTTCCTTTTGTACCCAAAACATACACTCAAGTCAACGGGAATGTCAAGTGTGCTGGGGATGCAAAATTTGGTCCACCGTTCCCATTCCACGAAGTAAAGGAGAAGGGAGGTCAGGGAGAAAAGGATAAGCTACATAAGAATCCACACAGTCTAGTCAGAGGTATTATTTTGTATCTATGTTCATATTGTTGAAAATTGGCAGGTGCTCAGTGCAGGTGTTTGTTCAATATGGGGTATGGTTCACTGGTACACCAGGACTGGAATAAAGTTTGGGGAAAGCAGGCATCCCTAAAAAAGGGGAGGTGGACAAGAGCGGAGGTTGGTATATGTGCTACAAGAGGCTATTCTGTTTTCCACAAACCCTCAACCCAGAAAGGAGATATTATTCTGTTGTACACTGCACTTTCTAAATATAGAGGAATTTCGCTGTTTCAGAGCAAATTACTTCTCATTTCCCCAAAAGTGCTTTGTATTCATTTTTTATTTACTGTTTCTTGTTCCAAAATGAAAGCCATGTAGACTGGAAGAGACAGGTTTTTTCTCTGCACGTGTGGAAACAGAAGGCATTCTGCTTGCAGATTGTGGAGGCAGAAAAAACTCCTCTAGTGAACAGAAATCCCAGATGCACCACATTTATTGTACCAGACCTGCCAACAGGGGGGCAAAGGGGCAATTGCCCCAGGGCCTGGAGATTCAGGGAGGCCCAGAGCTCTAGGCTGCTGCTGCCGATTGCAGCCGGAGCACTACTCCGATGGCTAGGGGGAGGCATGTTGCAGTCTGGTCAGTGCTGAGGGCTGATTGACCTCGGCCCCACCTCTTCCACCCTTGGCTCCACCCTTGTACTGGGCCTGTGGTGGCTGTTGGCTCCACTGTGTGGTACTCTGTGTACCCCTGCAAAACTGAACTCAGAGTGCGAATGAATGTGAGTAGAAAGGGACAGTTCTCAGAATTGTAACCAGTGGAAAATAAAACCACTTCTGGGCTGTGTCTAGACTGGCAAGTTTTTCCGGAAAATCAGCTGCTTTTCCGGAAAAACTTGCCAGCTGTCTACACTGGCCGCTTGAATTTCCGTAAGAACACTGACGATTTCATGTAAGATTGTCAGTGTTCTTGCGGAAATACTATGCTGCTCCCATTCGGGCAAAAGTCCTTTTTTGCGCAAAGCTTTTGCGCAAAAGGGCCAGTGTAGACTGCTCAGATTTGTTTTGCGCAAAAAAGCCCCGATCACGAAAATGGCGATCGGGGCTTTTTTGCACAAAAGCACGTCTAGATTGGCACGGACGCTTTTCCGCAAAAAGTGCTTTTGCGGAAAAGCGTCCGTGCCAATCTAGACGCTCTGTTCCGAAAATGCTTTTAACGGAAAACTTTTCCATTAAAAGCATTTCCGGAAAATCATGCCAATCTAGACGCAGCCCTGTTGTTCTCACTGAATGGGATACATTACACAGGTTGTCCCAGTGGAACAACCTCTGTATTAACCATAAATTAGAAAGCTTCTGCTATGAGAGAAGGATAGGAGTTTGTGGCCAAATCTTGTTGCCATCTTTATCTATTGTTTCAACAGGCCCAGATACTCTGTGATAGGAGTCATATAAAACACCCTCACGCTCTCTTAATATATATATATATATATATATATATAATAATCATGAGCTTTCATGGGTAAAACCCACTTCTTAGATGAGATGAAATAATTAATTGTGATTAATGTAAATTTTATATTACAGAGCAGATATTAGGAATGTTTTGCCATGTTGTGATGTGTTGCCAGAAAGCAGCACATAGTAATATTAAATACTGTCATCTATTCAACAAGACCCAATTGACTGCAATTGATATGCAGAGATTTCCACTCAAAGCCTTATTGCCACTATAAAAATAATGGACCAAATTGTGGCCTTATTCTAGCAAAACTCCCAAACACTTCACTGAGCATTTTGTCTGAGAAAGGAAATCAGGATTTGGCTAGTTGTGTTGCAACTCTTATCAAAGAATACAGACTTACTTATGGAAGTCTCCCAACACCCTGTAAAGCTAATTAGAATTTTTACCCTTTTTCAGCAGGGTCAATACAGGCAAACAAAGGAACTGGTACCATTTCAAAGGGACCACAACTTAGGCTCAATCAGCACATGCCATCACTGCTTGCCCTCCAACCTTGGATGGCTTTTGTTGTCTCCTGTGCGTGCTTATGAAATTGTTCATATGCATGAAACCATTTTGTGGTTTGTTATGAACACACTAAACTGCTGTGACATTAATTTAATATAACATTTTTGTTTCACTAAATTAAATATGTAGTAATCTGGAATGATTACTTCATGAAGGTTTAAGAGTGCATTTAAAGTAAAAAATCAGTTTAGAAATACTGATTAAGAAAATGTAAAACAGAGAAGAGCTGCATCATGTATTCCATAATATTTAATGTTATGTTCAGCAGGACAGCTGATTTGTTCTTCCTTTATCAAGTTTGTGCAAATAAATCTGTGACTAACATCAGGGCATATAAAAAACCTGTGGCTGACATTTTTTATTCCCATATTTAGTGCTTTTAATTAGGTACCTCCTGCATGTCCAGTCTTCACAATCTTGCATGCAGTGGGAAACATGCTGGTTTCTTTAGAAAGAATTTTTAGAAAAGTGGGTTTTTTTCAAATGTCATTTGCTACATTTGGATTCAGGGAGCTGGCTGAAGGGAGTGAGCAGAGAGAGGGAGGAAAGAAAAGAGGGAGACAGTTGGGAGGGAGTGGTGCCTGGGTAGAGCTGGGGTTCAGCATGGGTGGGGCCTATGTCTCCCCAAGCAGCAGCTTCGCCCACCGCCCATTTGTTAGCCCACAAGTTATTGCCCTGGGTTCTGGGTGGGCTTGCCCCATCTGTTCTGCATTGTGCGCTGCCTCAGCTTCAGTGCTCCAAGGCCTAGCTACCAAGATCAAAGCTAGCTCACCATGTGATTGCAGTGTATATATACCCAAAGGCAAGAGAGCATGGGTAAGCTTGCTCTGCTCCTGCCTGTTCAAAAGCATTCTGTGTGGAAGAGCTCTCTGGAATTGTTACCCTGCCACCTTCCACAAATGCTACATTCTCTTCCAAAATGAATCAAAATAATAAATGTAAAAGTAACAATACAACATGAACAGTGATGAAAGATCCCTTCATTTCATCTGTTCAAGCCTCCGCTAAAAGACACCTTCATCAGAGGTGAGTTGTCATGTAATTTAACAATTTTATATGGGCCTTCTGCTTAAAAAAGTTTCCACTGGCATTGGATTGGGTCCAGTAGTTCCTACATTTATGTAGTGTACATGTGCATGAAAATCAGGATGGATCTGCATATATAAAGGCAGTACAGTCACAAGGCATAAAATACTTACAATATGTTGCCAATGCACCGGAACTGCATGATCCATCAGGAAAGATCTTATAATAATTTGTTGAGTCTGTGTAATATATAAGCCAATGGTTCCCAAACTTTTCCTTTTGTACTCCCCTCCCCACTTAACCAGTAATAGAATGTACCTGCACCCCATGGGCCAAGAGCCAAGTTACAGCTGGGCCAGGGGCTGCAGCTGTGGCTGGGTGCAGAGCCAGTCAGGAGCAGGGGCAGGGAGCTGAAAGCAAAGACCAAGAGTGGGTACCAGAGCCCAAGCTGTGGCCACAAGCAGGGCTGTGACCAGGTCTGGGCATAGAGCTGGGTCCACAGTTGTGGCCAGGGGATGTGGATGAGGGCAGGGCCTGAGGGGAGCTGTGAGCAGAGCAGGGCTGGGTATCATTCCATCCCTGCATCCTTGTGGGCCTTGACCCAGACCCCACTGTTCCCCCTGCATTCCTCCCCCCACACACAATCTTCATCCACTGACATGTTCCACAGTTTAGGAACCATTGATTAAAATCTTTTTAAACAGCAAGAATCAGGTCTGGGATCTGACTCTACATGCCCGAAGTATATGTTCATTGTTGGGATTTTTAAAGAAAGACCAGCATTTAAACATGGCTAATTAGTTGCAAATGCAGAGCTATGTAATGTGATGAGAGATACACCTTTTGCGTGCTAGATATTAACATGGAAATTAACAAAAGCTCTTGGCTATGTTGTTGAGAGAAAATAAAGATAACTTAAGTTATCGTGGTGTGTCTTTCATAAAGTTTGCCCTTCTCTTGGTCTTTCTTTCTTTAACCTTGGTATTGGACAAAGTTGCTGGAAGGTGGTCACATTGAGATCATAAATGATTGCCCCAAGTATAGATTAAGAGACTCTCAGTAATAAAAAGCTTCAGGTCAGAACACGGGCATTGGAGTGTGTAGTTATTGTCATTTACCAACCCTGTTGGCCTTCTGAAAGCAACTCCTAAAAATGATAACAGTTGTTATTGTAGAAGTCAGTGACACATCCCACAGGGAATTGTCTATGAGAACTCTCCTTCTGATCCGGTAAAGATAAAATCAACCTGACAATCAATGTCAGAAATGACTGTCAGCCAAACACTGGCACACACAAAAAAAGAAAGGTTCCCAAGGAAAAGAAAGGTAGAAAGAGAAAATTGAACTCAATTGATACCGTGCCTCAGGACAATCCTCAACAGCTCTGAGGTCAAGCCACCTTGAATGGAAACAACTGGGAAATGTGTCTCATATAAGTGGTGTCAGAGCCTGGCCAAGTTTTAGGAAAGCAAAAGGAACCCATAGGGAGGACTAAAAGTGGTCTGGTACAGAATGGGTCATGGCATTTGCGTACACACACTATGATACAAGAATGGTAATAGGAATAAAAAATAACTAGTTTGTGTCACTTCTTTTATTATGGTAATGATTTTCAGGACCAAGACTCCCTTAAGACAGTTTTTCCATGAAATTTACTATTGTGGTACTGAGTGAACAAGTATTATTAGTGCCAGGCCTGGGAAATTCTCAGGATTTTTTTCAAGACTGCACTAAGGAGACCTTTGCAGCCTTCTCTAAATTTAAGAAGTTTCCTGAGTTGAATTAACTTGAGGACTATTTTCTAGGAGACTGTCCTGGGGTGGATACTTTCAGCCCCCTCTGAGGCAGGGCTTTGGGCCTTTCACGCCTCTTAAAGCATGCTCCATCCCATGAGTGTCTCAGGTTCTGGGGCTCAGGTCCTCTGAATACATCCCTTTTCCAATACAGCAGTCCAGTCTAGCGGCCACCATCAATAAACCACCCCCTTCTGAAAGCGTAGTGAGACCCAGCCAAATGAGTCAGTAATTGCTCTCTTCCCTCCAGGTGACGAAGCCTAGTGGCAATTCCCACCTGCTTCCGTCAGAGCAGTGAGGCCTAATGGCCAGAGTCAGTTCTCATTCATTCCCTTCTCTTAGTTAGTAGCAGTGCCCCCTAGTCCCAGGGCTGTAAGGCCCAATGTCCCGAGTCAGTATCAGTCACTCCCTGTTCTCAGGGCAGTAAGGCCTAACAGCCAGAGTCAGTAACAGTGTGCTCTATTCTCAGGGCAGTAAGGCCTAATGGCCAGAGTCAGTGTCAATCACAGCTGTAGCTCCCCTGTTGGGGTTAATGGTGATGGTGTAGGGCAGAGGTGGGCCGCTGCCCCAACCCCAGGCCAATCAGGGCCTGGGGGCAGGGGAGTGCGTGAAGTCTCCTTGCCCCCGCAAGAGCACACGGCAATTAGAGAGACATGCTGCCTGTTTTAAAACAGCCGGCATTTATTTCTAGCTGCCATGCACCTTTACGGGGGGGAGGGGAGGAGGGAGCTTTCTGCGCTCCTTGCCCCCAGGCCAATCAGGGCCCAGGGGCAGGGAGCACGTGAAATCTCTCGTGTGCTGTCCCCACGCTGCCAGGGGCATGCAGCAGCTAGAGAGACGTGCCAGCAGCCGGCATGTCTTTCTAGCTGCGCGGTCTTGCGGGGGCGAGGAGACTGCACCCTTCCCCACCCTCAGGCCCTGATTGGCCTTGGGGAGGGGAGAGCAAGCAAGCTCTCCTTCCGCTAGGTGCCTACAGGGAACCACCGATCAGTGTGTGGGGGGAGCACAAGAAGTCTCCTGGCCCTGCCCCTTCCACCTGAAGCCCTGCCCCTTCCAGGGTGGCCCTGGTCCACTTCAGAAATTTCTGAAGTAGCCCCCTTTTAAAAATTATTGCCTACATCTAGTGTAGGGGGAACTGGGCCCTCCCTCTCCACCAGGTCCCAGCCCAGTGCCCTGTCAGTGGTAGGTGGGTCCTACCATTAGCTCAGCGGGGAATCCACCTGAAACACGCTGAGCTCTTGGGGGGATTTACCTCCCTGCCCTGGGCTACTTCCTACCAGACTCACAGCAGCTGGCATCTTTCCCCCTTTCATCTGGACTGGGGGCTTCTCTGGCCATATCCCGCTGACTGGCCTCTGTGGCACGGTCTGTCTGGAGCTCTTCCTGCAAAGCTCTGGCAGCAGCTCCTTCCTCCACAGTGGTCAGCCTTGAGTGAGCCACTCCACTGGCCTTTATACGTGTCCTCCAGAGCTGTAGAGGTAGGGCTCTCTCAGCCAGGTAGCCCTGGTTAACTCTTTCACGCCCAGTGTGAGTTTGGCACACCCTGTCACGGAGGCATAGATGATGCTCTCTAGTATACTTTAATAGTATACCAGCTTTAAAACAAACAAAAGTTTTTCTTCACGCAGCACACAGTCAACTTGTGGCACTCCTTGCCAGAGGATGTTGTGAAGACCAGGACTTTAATAGGATTAAAAAAAGAACTAGGTAAATTAATGGGGGTTGGGTCCATCAATACTTATTTGCCAGGATGGGTAGGAATGGCATCCCTAGCCTCTGTTTGTCAGAGGCTGGAAATGGATAACAGGAGAGGGGTCATTTGATAATTACCTGTTCTGTTCACTCCCTCTGGGGCACCTGGCATTGGCCATTGTAGGCAGACAGGACACTGGGCTAGATAGAGCTTTGGTCTGACCCAGTATGGCCATTCTTGTACTCTTATATATTATCTATGCATGAAGGATCCCATATGCTAACTGTAAGGTGCTACCTGAAAGTTTCTTAACTCTTAATGATTAACACATTAGTTTTACATGGGTTTTTTCTTAATTTATTGCCATTTTATTGTATAGTTAATTGTGAGGGGACACTGTATGTGCCTGCAGTGGGGCACAATGTCA
The DNA here is from genome assembly GCA_032595735.1 of Pelochelys cantorii. Lineage (NCBI taxonomy): Eukaryota > Metazoa > Chordata > Testudines > Trionychidae > Pelochelys > Pelochelys cantorii. The sequence continues at coordinate 137,613,084 of CM064326.1, read as the reverse complement.
GGATTTGGACAAGGACAGTCAGGACCAAAGGTTAGAGCAGGGGCAAACCTGAGGCTGAGAGTAGTTCAGGAGTTTGTAGTCAAGTTACAGTTGGGGTGAATACCAAGGATCAGAGTCCAAGTCAGGTGGCTGGTCTGATGAGAAAAGGGATTGTCAATGTATGTGGAACCCTTCTGCCAGGTGAAGCCAGCAGCAGCCAGGGCCAGGTTCAATATCTAGGGGTTCCTCTCCATTCATCCAACACAGAACCAGCTCGAGCCCCCACCCAGTACCCTGGGAAATTCACACACCACCTCGGGCACCTCTGGGAGGCATTGCTTCCCCACTCGCCAGCACAGAGTCTGAGCATAGAAAAGAAACTTTTTACAAAAGGAAGAAAGTAACTGAATTAATTTGGGAAAACACCACAAACAGGGTACATAAACAAATCATGAGTAAAAGTCCCACCCCAAGTAGGCTGGACGGTATCCTTTTCCCTCTCAGACTACGTCTACACTGCAGCAGTTTTTCGGAGGAGGAAATGCAAATGGAGTGCTCATTTGCAAATCTTGCACTCTCATTTGTATATTCTCTTCCAATCCTTTTTGCGGAGAAGTTTTTGCGATAAAAAGCCCTGTGGAGACGGAGCTATTTGTTGGAAAACCCCCATTTTGCACAAGATCCTGTAAACCTCATTTTTTGAGGAATAAGGGATCTTGCGCAAAACGGGGTTTTCCCGACAAATGGCCCCATCTCCACAGGGCTTTTATCGCAAAAACCTCTTCCGCAAAAAGGATCGGAAGAGAATATACAAATGAGAGTGCGAGATTTGCAAATGGGCCCTCCATTTGCATTTCCTCTTCCGAAAAACTGCTGCAGTGTAGACGTAGTCTGAGAGGGAAAAGGTTACTGTCCAGCCTGAAAAACTGCCGCAGTGTAGACGTAGCCTCAGCTTAAGTCCAGCAATCCAAGAGTCTCTTTCACTTGCCCAACGCTTCTCTGCACCCCATTCACAGTTGCAGTCCTTGATCAGTGCAGATTGAGATTTCAGAGGTGCCTCTGCAGAATGTACCTCCCACCCAGGCTGGAGTAAAGAGACACCTTACTTGCTCCACTGCATGGGAACTCACTTACCACCTCTCTCTTCCAGCCACCATGTTGGCCATTCACTGGCCATTCTTGGAAGCCTCCTGCTCACTGCTCTTGCCCTGCCTCTACACCAGCTGCCCTACTGGCTGCTCATATCTCTCCTCTGTCACCCTGCTGGCCTCTCACCAGCCACTCCTGCTGCCTGCCTACTCACCATTCTCGACACACCTCTCTACCAGCCACCCTGCTGGCTGCTCATCATGCCTCTCCATCACTGCACTGATGGTTGCACCTTTCCATCTTGCCAGCCACTCCTTCACTGGCTAGCTGAAAGTCACCTTCTGCTGCCACCTGCCTCTCTGCTGTGACCTCTGCACATCAGTCTCTTAGTAATTTTCAGCTCTTTGCAGGCTGGGCAGAAACACAGCCCAGTGATCATCTGAAGTGATTTCAGCTCTCAGTGAACATTTAACATCACAAAGACTCCTAATGAATCCTATTAGCTCTATTCTTTGAACAGTTGGGGGGAGCGGGGAGGGGACGACTAATCCAGGAAAGACCCCCTCTCCCAGGAAGGATTTGCAGCCTCCTGGTTGGAATACCTGTCCCCACCCTCTTTTCCTTTCACAGGGCTCTGGCGTTGTAGTCCCAGACTTAATCAGATTCTTTCAACTGAGGGTGCCCCCCCTCAATGGGGACAGGTTAAGCACAGGCCTGCTTTTCTGTATTCCCACGATAATTACAATATTGGTAATCATATTTCACTACCCCTGTATTCGATACTTAGGTGATTTGTACCTAATGCCAGCCAAAACTGATCACTTTGACATGGCTGCATTTTCTGAACATATAAACAAAGCAGGAACAAACTGTATTTACATTGAAGATACCCAAGTCTCTCTCCCCCTGTCAGCTAGTTGTTAGGAAAGCATCCATACAGATCCTGCTTACATATGGCTTTAACAAGGATATGTAGTATACCAGGTGGATTTCAAGGGATCTAGGTAATTGAACTGATTATCTGACAGATGGAATAAGGCTCAAGGTATCAGTAATCCAATTTATGACACAGCCTGCTGTTAAGGAGGTGTTGAGCTGAGATCCACATTACTTGGGCCAGTGGTGAATGCTGAGCCTTCCCAATGCTGCTGATCATCACACTGACTGTAATCTTCCTTGCTCTTGCCCAGATGTGCCTTAAATTCTTTGTGGACCTCGTGGATCCAGTCAGCAGTTGTGGGATTGGTGGAGAATACAGGTTAGTCTGGGTGGAGACAGGGACAGAAGCCAGAGTTTGCACAGAATGGATTCTTTCAGGTGGAGACCTGATCTATATTGTTTTAAGCCAACTTGTCCTGGCCCACGAAAGCTCATCACCTAATAAACCATCTTGTTAGTCTTTAAAGTGCTGCATAGTCCTGTCTTTTGTCCTGAAGTAAGAAACTCAACAAATTGTTCCGGGGGAAATGTCTGAAGCCTTGCAAGTATTGTTCTAACACTTGAATCACTCACTCAGACTTGCTGTCAGTGTGTGGGTGATAGGTGGCAGATGTAGAAGCATGGCCCCTGAAAAGACACAGGATTTTTCACCAAAAAACTTTAACACAAACCACAAATCCTGATCAGCTGTGACTGCCTCTGGGATTCCATGGAGACACATACATCAAGAGTCAGGCCATTTCTACTGTGGAGGGCAGGAGCACAATGGTGATGAAGCAGGCCATTTTTCTCAATTGGCTGACCACAGTGGGACGACAGTGTGCCCACCAGACTTGGGGAGCTCAACAGTAAAGTATAGGATAATGGCATCCAGAGTTTGGACTAGGTCTCAGGCCTAAGGCCTAAGAGGTAAAAGTAAGGGGGAGCGCTCCAGCTAGAACGGGCTTTGTTCTGGCAAGAGCCTGCTGGGGCCCTTGAGCTGGCTGGGGTAATCTGCTGAATGCTGGCTTGTGGCACGGCTTGCTGTGCGCTCTCCTGGACTCCTGGGGCTCCTGCTGCAGGCTGGTGCTGGTAACCCAGTGCGTGCAGGCAGGTTAAAGGGGCCAGCTGGAGGCATGCTGTAGGGAGGTTGTGCATACTCCCAGCTGGGCTACTGATGTGTGTCTGCGCCCGTCCTGCTGCCCTGTCAGTGGACAATGGGCAGTGCATGTGCTGTCCTTGGTGTGTGCTGTTGCCAGAGGTCCCTGGGAAGAAGCCAGGGGAAGTGAGTGTTATATGCAACAGTACCCACACACAGCTGGCCCATAGATCCCTTGTGGCAAAGACATACAGAGCTGGGCTGAGGGTAAAGTTCATATTGAGCCATTGGAATGCTCACTAAGCCATAAGAACGGCCAAACTGTGTCAGACCAAATGTCCATCTAGCCCAGTATCCTGTCTGCCAACAGTGGCCAATCCCAGATGCCCCAGAGGGAGTGACCACAACAGGTAATCATCATGTGATCCCTCTCCTGTCATCCATTTCCAAACTAACAGAGGCTAAGGACACCATTCCTACCCATCCTGGCTAATAGCCATTGATGGACCTAACCTCCATGAATTTTTCTAGCTCTTTTTTTAACCCTGTTAAAGTCCTGATCTTCACAACATCCTCTGGCAAAGAGTTCCACAGGTTGACTGTGCATTATGTGAAGAAAAACTTCCTTTTGTTTGTTTTAAACCTGCTACCTATTAATTTCATTTGGTGACCCCTAGTTCTTATATTATGGGAACAAGTAAATAACTTTTCCTTATTCACTTTTTCCACTCCAGCCATGCGGAGAGCAGTCATGTGAGACCAGATGATGGTAGTGGTTTTGTGGAGAACTGAGATGAGTGGGACAATTTGGCCTGAAAACCTGGAGATGAAGCACCTATAAAAGGTAGCAAACCACTGGAAGCCTTATAGTTCCTTGATGTTTCAGATGTGTGCAAGCCCATACCAGCTCCACTTTCTTGGTGTCTGTTTGGAGGTCCTTGGGGACAAGATGTAGTTCAGGAAGTCCATAGAGCGCTTATCAAAGCTGCTGTTTTTCAGCTTCATATACAAACCATGTTAACAGAGTAATCCTAGGACTTATTGATGTGCCGGTTGTGCTGCTTGGATCCTTTGAGAAAATGAGGATGTCATCTCGGAAGACTACAATGTACTGTTCAAGGATGTCATGGAATACCTCATTTGTGAAATGCTAGAACATTGTGGGAGTATTTGTGAAGCCAAAAGGCATGATCAGGAATTCATAGTGGCCAGACCTGATTTGAAAAGCTTCCATTCATCCTTTGCTTAGATCCAAACCAGATGATAGGTCCTGTGTAGGTCCCATTTTGTGAATACTTGGGCCAATTTTACATGATCTAGTAATTCCTGGATGAGCAAAAAAGAGTGCCAATTCCTAATGGTTTCCTAATGGTGATCATAAATAGGCACAGAGTTTCATCTTTGTTTTTAACAAAAAGAGCTGGGGTCACAGTGGGAGAGGTAGAGAACTGGAAGAAACCCTTGGCCAGATTCTCCTGGATAAGAACATCAAGCAGCCATTTCAGGTTTCAATGTTGCATATAGAGGACCAAATCACACATTGACTCCATATTATGGCTTGATTGGATAGTCATAATCTTGGCATAATGACAGGGTGGCAATGTTCTTTTCAAAGACATCACCATAGTTGTTATGCTTGGAGAACAGTGCCAAAATTAAGTCTGGTGGAGGGTCCCATCTGACCCACAGTCAGGTGAAGGCAGTGTCTAGAGTTAGTATGCACAGACCAGCTCTCAGATCTCAGCACAGAAGCCAGTTTGGCTCTCCTACCAAAGGATGTGCAGCTCATCAGCCACCAGAAATGCCAATGATAAAGAGGAAATGTGGTGAGCTCCCAAACTGAAGCACCTCTCAAGGTCCCAAATGGCAACTTCCACAGACAGTTTCCTGTATCACTGGAGCTGATGACAGGAGTGAGCCATCTATAGTTTCCAATAGGTTGGGGACTCTCTTTGGTTGTCCTGGAATGCCCACTTTGGGGAAGTTTGGTATGGTTCCCCTGGGATATGGAGACCAACTTGTATTTGAGGTGTGAGGAGTTTTTACCATTCCTAGAGCATCTCTTGGGGGATGGCATTACCTTGGGGTTCACCCAGACCAATGCCCTTTACTGGGCCTATGCAAGGTCATTTCCTGAACCGAATCATGCTAGAATTCCTGGCAGGCATTTGGTGAGAACATAGCCATGTCCTCCACAGTAGAAACATATTCCGTGGTAGTGATGTCACTCTTTTCCCTCAGGGTCACACAGCAGTGGGTGGTGTACTGCAGCATGGGTTTTGGGTCCAGGTTGGAGACAAATACCAAGAGGTACTGGTCCGGGGTGGACTGGTCCCCTCTTTTCTTCACATTGCTTATGTATTGCATCATTCAGCACTTTAAAAACTGACATCTTTAGATAATAAATAATGTATCAAAGAAGTGCTATGTAACCAGTGCACAAAAGTTTACACAGACTCAGTGTGTGATAGGGCAGGGAATATTTCAAAGCAACAAGTCACAAGTGGCAAAATATTCAGAAAAAAAATTGTATAGTATTTTGGCTCATGGGGTATGTCTAGACTGCATCCCTCTGTCGGCAGAGGGATGCAGATTAGGCCGGTCGACATTGCAAAAGAGGCAGGGATTTAAATATCCCGCACCTCATTTGCATAAAAATAGCCCCTGCATTTTGCCAACTCAGCACTTTGTCGGCAAAAAGCGGCAGTCGAGAGGGGGATCTGTCGAGAAAAAGCCTTTTTCGACAGATCCCTTATGCCTCCTGCAAGGAAGTTTACAGGATCTGTCAAAAAAGGCTTTCTTTCTCGACAGATCCCCCTCTAGACTGCCGCTTTTTGCCGACACAGTGCTGAGTCCGCAAAACGCGGTGGCCATTTTTACGCAAATTAAGCGTGGGATATTTAAATCCCTGCCTCATTTGCAATGTCGACCTGCCTAATCTGCATCCCTCTGCCAACAGAGGGATGCAGTCTAGACATACCCATGGAGGTAATAAACATCTCCAGTAAGTGTTTGACCCTTGGATCTTAAATTTCTCTGCTGGTGCTTGCGTGCCACATAATGAGAGATCAGATCAGAGAGGGCCCTAAATCTTCAGAGTATAGTACTGCCTTCCTAGCAAGTTGACATTGTTGTTTTAGTGGTAGTTACAATGCTGAAACTCTGTTAAACAATTTGAAAACTGAGGGGACATTGCCAGTCTAGTAAGTATAATCTAATATGTATACATCCATTCCTAGCCAGAGGGGGTGGGGGTTATCTGACAGGCACTGTGGTGTAATGACTAGGGTATTGGGCTGGGATTCAGGAAACCTTGAGGCAGATCCATGGGTGGTAAAATGTCATGAATCTGTGCCCCTCTTGTATGTGCCCCTCTTGTATGTGCCCCACTTCTGTGAGCTGTGCACTCCCCTTCCCCTGCTTTCAGTGTTTCCTGGGTGACTGAGACACTTCCTGGTCTTTCCCATATCTTCTGCAGCTGCCACTGTGCAAGTTGGTGCACTGTGGTTTGTTCTCATTAAAGGCAGATAATGAGGTTGGGACTCACTGTCACAGTGCTGCCTGCTGGTCTCCTAAGGAATTAGCTCTTCAGCCTTGGAGCGCCTTCTGCTGGCCAGGGTCTCGCCCTCAGTTACTTAGCTTCTGAGCTATTTCAGGCCTAGTGTCCCTTCCAGCCCATGGTGCTCTTTCCTTTCAATACTGTCCTACAGCAATGCCCCCACTTTCTGGGGTTCTCCCCTCTCAGGGAATCCCATGCCCCTATACCCACTTTGCCTCAGTGACCTACTGCCAGTTGTCACCTAGCCCCTGACCTCAGGGACAAACTGCAGACTGAAATGGCTTCTTATCATTGGCAAGGGGGTGTGGACCTGTTGCCTTCTCCTGCCTTGTGATTCCCTTACTATTTCCCACAACTTCCCCAAAGAAGTTTTATCTGCATTATAAAACCATGTTTTCATTCAGACACACTCGGTAGCTCACTTGGACAACTGATTCAAACACAAAAAGACACTCCTGTGACTATAAAGAAAAGAAGTTCCTGAATTGTCAGGCATTTTTGTTTCACCAAAAAATAAAATGAATTTCCTGTTCAAATAGTTAAGTCCCCATATTTTTCTGTAAATCCTCATCGTTTCTGTTAGAAATTAATTCCTAGCATCGGTTTATCTAGTGAACAATAATGGGAATGGAAACAAAACCAAAGTGTTAAAAATATATTTAATGGACACTAATTTGACCTGAAAGTTTTCTCAACAAGTTTGCAAGGCGCTAAAGGGATAACTTTAAAAAGATTTCCAAGTGTTAAAAGAAAATATCCTAGCTTGACATCATTTAACAGGATCAACTCTGGCCACGTTGCAATTCAGAAGACAATATTTTCTGATGACTAACAAGAAATGCCTATATAAACTATTATAAGTAGCTCAAAAAGATTGGCAGAATTCTTTCCCAAGAGGGAAAACAATCTCACCTTCCCTATTCCAAAATATAGTAAATAATTCAGGTGAACCATAATTTGAAATTTTGTTCTATAATCTTCAGATAGGAAATTAGTAGATTCATTTTTAATTCCCCCACCCCCAATTTAGACATATTGGTTTAAACCTTTTGATTTGAAACAGATAACAAGTGAACAGACAAAGAAACCCCACACAAGGAATTTGAACATGCCACGTCTTACATTAGATTCTTTTTGAGCCTGGAACAACCACCATGGTTGATCAGACATGCAATTCTCCGGCAGAACTTCACTGGACAGTTGAGAAAGAGCATCATTAGCAGAATAGTAACACCATACCAAATCCAAGCTAGAAACATAATGGACACAAACATACCCTGTCATTGTGAATTAGACCGTGTCACAATTTCACCATTTTTTAAATTCAAAATTTTATTCAATAAATCCTGCTAGATATTTGTGACGAAAAGGATAGGGGGTGTTATCCAACTCCATTGAGAACAAGCCAAACTATTTGAGCTATGTTCCAGACTGGAGCAAGTCATGGAAGATGTAGCATTGCAAAATGTAGTCACTACAGCCTCTCCCCGAGTTACGAATGAGTTACGGACAAACACTTGGCCATAACTCGAAGTGTTCGCAACTTGGACCCCATTGAGTTACTTGGAGACTGCGCTGTTTGTAAGCGCGGATCGCGTTTATAACTCGGGGACCGCATTTACGACCGCTTTGGTCGTTTGCAGCTCGAGGACTGGCTGTATAATATCTGGAAGGATGGCAGTTAAATGCAGCTATCTATGCCACAGGTTTCAAATATTAAGAAACAAAAAAGCTAAGACATCCCCATATTGGGCAAACTTAGAACAAAAGTACCGGTACATAACTTCTAGCTGTTGTCCAAAAAACAAAACAAAAAAAATTAATAAACTTATTGCTTGTTGGTAAAGCCTATTGTGAATTTTTATTTTAGTTAGTTAGGGTGTGTTTAGACTACAGGGTTTTTTCGAAAAAAGTGGTCTTTTTTTCGAAAAACTTCCCCTGTGTCTAGACTGCTGCCACGTTCTTTTGAAAGTAAATTGAAAGAACTCGACAGTTTTTTTGACCACGGAAAACTTCATTTTAGGAAGAATAATGCCATTTTTCAAAAGTGCTCTTTCGTAAAAAGGCGCTATGTAATGCAAACTGTGCTTTTTCGAAAGAGAGCAGCCAGACTGCCTAGGTGCTCTCTTTCAAAAAAGAGGCTCGCTGTTACAAAAGTACTGGCTGTAGTCTAGACTCTCTCTTTCAAAAGAAGCTTTTTCGAAAGTATCTTTCGAAAAAGGCTTGCAGTCTAGACGTACCCTTAGATGGTTAGTTTTGCTTCTGGAGGGCGAGATTTGCCCATCTGCCAGCACTCCATAGTGCGGCGAGTACATGTTCAGCTGTTTTAGATGCATGGCTTAACACCACATACATGCTATGGAGTTGAGAAGCAGGTGCTATGGAGCATGCACCATTTTGGAATAGAGCTAAACAATGCTATGGAACATGTTATCCTCAACCACCTTTCCCTGAACAAGTAAATAGTAGGCTCTGGACATTCCACTCAGCTACTACTGCTCTTCCTTGCCCTACAAATCAATCTGATGGAGAGCGATGGCAGGCATTTATCCTGAGCGTTTAAACAGAAGAATGGCCTTACTGGGTCAGACCAAAGGTCCATCTAGCCCAGTGTCCTGTGTTCTGACAGTGGCCAATGCCAGATGCCCCAGAGGGAATGAACGGAACAGGAAATCTTCAAGGGATTCCTCTCCTGTCACCCCTTTCCAAGCTTCTGGCAAACAGAGGCTTGGGACACCATTCTTACCCATCCTGGCTAATAGCAGGAAGTCAGTACAGCCTCTCCCCGAGTTACGAACGAGTTATGGACCAAACACTTGGCCGTAACTCGAAGTGTTCGTAACTCAGACCCCATTGAGTTACATGGCGACTGCGCTGTTCATAAGCGTGGATCGCGTTCGTAACTCGGGGACCGCATTTACAACCGAAGCGGTCGTAAATGCGAAAGGTCGTAACTCGACCATTCACAACTCAGGGACCGGCTGTAACAGTAGCTTATTATTGAGCACTGCAATCAATGTCTTAACCAGATAAGCTGAGTAACCTGCAGTAAAAGGAGGCAAGTACATTCAGAAAGGCCTGAAAGTGACATGCACATTGAGGTTCACCTTAAGTATCTATGATTTGGTTACTGCCCAAGAAGAATGCTTTCCAACAACCATGTGTTCTTTATAAAGATGTACTCATTTTGTAGTAGTGTTTGAGGCTCACCCTGTCATTACCAACAGCTAGGAACCCTTACAGGGTGCCATCTCAGACTTCATTACTCACAGCCTGAGCCATTCTTTTTCTCTTTGGCTGCAGGCCCAGCTCACCATCTGATCATTCATCTTGGTAGCTCAGGGCTAACTTAATCATGCAGCTGGCTCAGGATTCTGGTGACTGTCACAAACCTTTCTGTAGCTAGCGACATAAAGGGTAACAAGAAAACATTATACCAATATATTAGAAGGAAGACCAGGGACAAGGTAGCACCGCTATTCAATGAAGAGGGAAAAACAATAACAGAAAATGTGGAAATGGCAGAGATGCTAAATGTCTTTTTTGTTTCGGTTTTCACCAAAGTTTGTGGTGATTAGATGCCTAGCATAGTGAATGCTGGTGAAAATGGGGTAGGTTCAGAAGCTAAAATAGGAAAAGACCAAGTTAAAATTACTTAGAAAAGTTAGATATATTCAAGTCACTGAGGCCTGATGAAATGCATCCTAGAATATTTGAGGAGCCAATTGAGGAGATATCTGAGCCATTAGCTATTAGCTATCTTTAAAAAATTATGGAAGACACAATGGAATAAAGCAGTGGTTCCCAACCACCAGTCTGTGGACCGGTGCCAGGCCGTGACCTGCTGGCTGCCAGGCTGCAGCACACTGCTAGGCCACACCCATGCCAATACACAGGGGGCTGCAAAGGGTGTGAACACCCCATCCACGATCACTATGCTGGTCTCTCCTGTGGCCTAATGGAGGTGCCAGGCCCTTGGCTACCTTCCCTCCTATGCCTAGATCAGTGTGGGGTTGGGGCTGCCAGGGGGAGTGAGCAGGAAGCTGGCTTGCAGCACTTCACCTGCCCTGTGGTGCACTAGCTGCTTTGTCCCTGAAACTAAGTATTAACTCCAGCTCCTCTCCCCCGGCGTGGAGCAGTGGCACGGCCAGGGTGGGACAGACCCAACTGTTGCTGGGGGAGCCACGAAGGGACCACCAGGGGCCCTGGCTGCTGACAGATGCCCCCTGCGGAGATGTGAGGCCTTCCTGCCTGCCCCATGTGTGTCCCCCAGTCCTGGAGGTGGGTGGCAGCATCCTGGCTTCTCATGCTGCAGCTGCTCTTGCCTTCCCCAGGCACACCAGGTAGGCTGGAGCTGCTCTGCCCAGTTCATGTGTGGGGCGTGCAGGCTGGGGGGGGGCCTAGATGTGTGCATCTCCCTCTTGCCAAGGGTGGGGACTGCAGTGAGTTGGGGACAGAGGGAAGTTTGGGGTGTCTAACTTGTTTCCCTCTGGGCTGCAGGCAGAACAAAAAGCCTAGCTCCTGACAGTTGCATGATTACATTTCAAATAAAGTTTACATAGGTGTTAATGGTTTGAGATAAGAAAGGAAAGGATTCTTTTAACAGAATTTTTTTAGTGTTGTAGATATCTGAAAACTCTGATCAGTTACAAAGACATGTATTGTGAGCATACCGATGCAATGTAAAATAACAGGTGACCTCTTAAAATGAATTACCATAATGAATATTCAAATATGCAAATAAAATGTTACCGGTCCACCAAAAGTTTGTGAATGAGTTTGGCGGTCCATGGTATAAAAAAAGTTGGGAACCACTGGTAAAGTGCCCATGCTCTGTGAATTTGCAGGGAATATTGCAGGGCACTGTCTTGAAAATTTCTCCTCTGGACAATTTGTTTTTTCCATTTGGACTATCTGTACCTTCATGTGAAAAGAAAAGAGTAAAGACAGCATAAGAAAAAAGAGGGCAGAGTGGAATTCAGTGTACAAATGCTTTTTATATATATATCCAGTTGCTGCACTATTATTACCTGCATTACAGAACATAGGAACACTTGTTTTTACACTTTTCCTCAGTGTTTAGGGACTTCCGTGTCTGGATAAAGCTGTCATAAAACTATAACCCAGCCAAAAGCATTCAGCTAGTATGATGTGCATGGTTTCATAAATATTGATGTCAAGTTGAATGGGAAGAGATCACAGCCTTTAAAGCCATGATATTGCACTCTCGGTGTTTTGATTTGTATGTTATTTTGCCTACGCAATGGATTAAATTCAGATGAACTTGAATGATAGTTCAGTTTGATGAATACCTAAATTATTAATGAATCTGCATGGTTGGAGGTAACTCTTTTCATATAAATGTCACCTTCTGTTCCATTTAAGAAGGGAAGCTAGATCCCATCAGAAGTGAGACAGATTACTGAGCTAAGGAAGATATACCAAATAGAATATGAAATGCATATTAACGTAAAACAAGTATTTGTTGATGTTATACCATCCTACCTCATCTGGCATTTGACCCTGTTGCTTACCCCTTTTGGGGCTTCCCAATAATGGGATGCAGGCTCTCACATGAATTATACCTCTTCATGGTGTCTGGCTTATTAACATAAAACAATATCTTAACTCAAAGCTAAAATTTTCTGTATTCTTCTCCAGGCTCACCAAGCCATTTTGCCCTCGTGGACTTCTAACCTTCTCTGAAGGGTTTTGCTCCTGCTTCTTCACCACAAGTATCTCTAGCCAGGTTTTTTCTTTCTGTCTGGTGTTGAAAACTTCTTCCCCAGTGCTCTGACCCTGCGTGCCTGGCTGGTGCTTCTCCGCAAATTGCCTCTTCTTTACCCTTGTATCAGGCTCAAGATCTCTCAGCTCACCAGATCTGTTTGAGTCCATTTCCAGTTATAGTTCACCTCTAGACCTCTCCCTGGTGGTGCAGGCTGTCTTATAAAAATGATGCCTAGTCACCTAACCCAACCACTTGTTGAAGCCCCAACCCAGCACCAAGAGGGTAAATAACTAGATATAATCAGAAGTGAGACCAGTTCCTTTTAAAGGACCAGTCATGTGAAAGTGTCCTGGTTATATTTCAAGTGTCCTATGAAACTAATCAGTGTACATGCTTAAAAGGGTGTGCACTGATTATCTTCTGAAAATGTTTCCCTTTTATATCAGTTCCTTTTAAAATGAGGATAAATATTACTTAAAGTCTACAGAAGCTTTCTCGAAAATACCCAATGTATCTGAATTAAGCCCAAGGGCAGATGGCAAGGGAAGGCAAAATGATATGAGCTTTGAGAGAAACATGTTTAGTCAGGGTTTCCAGAATATTTCAGCTTGCCAAATGAAAATATGACAGTTGGATCACTCATCTTTCAGTTCAGAGTGATGAAGAGATAAATAAATAGCCTGTTGTCCAAAAGATCTTCCAGTTGTTCCTTCCTCAAGCCCTCCAGCTTGTCCACCATCACCAGCCAAAAGAGACAGGGCTAGACTGGGACCTACACCTGGCACATCTAGACAGGGAAACACAGAAGAGGGAGAGGATAATCCAAGAAGGCAGATTTCTTCTTTCCATATGCAACAGATTAGATTACAGTGCTGTGTTTCTGCCTCATAACCATAGAGTCTTTCTGGCTTTGTCACAGATGGAAAGACCTCAGAAAATAAATGTATCAAGTTACAACACCAAAACCACAAGGCTTTTCTTTTATCCTGGCAGGCTGCACTGCTGATAACGTTGTTTGAAAATTGATGTACTTTTGTTGTGGTTTTGGGTATTGTGTATAGTGAAGGACTGCAAGACCTGTAGTATAATTCTTGTCGCAAAAAAGGCTTCCATTCTATACTTTAAAAAGCCTACGAGTTTTTAAAAAGTCTATAGAAGCAATTGCTTCTAGTTCAGTCTCGATTACATCAGCAGTTATTCTTCTAAAGCTTACATGCATAGGGTGTCAATCTTCCAAACTTCAATAAAATATTCCTTAAAATTCATTCATTCACGTATACTCCAGAAAAGGTGAATATAAAAATACAATATACCAGTTGTCAAAGTCAGCTGTTAGCTGCCCTCACTTGAATTGCCCTGTCAGTGGCTTTGTTAACTGACCTAATTTCAGTTTGCTTGAATTCATCAAACAGTCTGTCTACCACACTCACCCACTATTAGTCTCCCAGATCATATTCAATGCACAATATGCAGCAATAATGGTTGGACTATTTTTTCAGTGAGATTGAGTCTCATCATGAGATACTTCCACCCACGGGCATTCAGTATCCTAGTCAGGGGAAGGCATTGCCTTCCCAAACTGCCAAGCCTGGCCTCACCCACATGCTGGCCCCAGAATGCCTGCTGTAGGCATATTGGGCAGGGTATTACTGCCCCCAAAAGCCTGTCGCCTCTGTGTTCCAGGCCCTGCATGCTCGGGTTGCATGCCTTCCTCTCTCCCCAGGGCTCTGGGCTGGGGCACGCACCCTCCTTCCTCCCCTCCCCATGATGGGGAGGTGGAGCTGTAGGTGGGGCCTGCCTCCCCAGCCTTATCTTCAGCAACTACCCATACCTCCACCTCCTTTCTGTGCCCCACAGACACATTCCATCTTCATTTGGCCACTGCTCAGGAAACAGTTAACATTTTACGTGCAGCTGTCCAGCTTGCCAGCATATAGGTTTAGGAGCCAGGGAAATAAAAGGTGGGCAGTGTCACTTTGAATTATTAATGGCATATAAACCCCCTCAATGTCAATTGGAGGGACCAAGAAAAAAGTCAGTGTTTTCAGAAGATCAGTGATTGTAAAAATCAAGGCATTATGGACCTTTCCTAACCAGCCAACATTTGTCAGTGAATTGTCCACAGTGAACCACCAAGGCCTACATAAGTACTGAGATTACCTCTTTTTGGGTTTAGCTACTCAGAGGCTAGGTATGATGGGAAGCAGAATTGGGACAAAGTCCCACTGATCACTCCAGCACAGTTAAGGCTGACTGAATCCATTGTCATTTATGGCATTTCGCCCAGCCTGACTGTCCTGCACGGAAAGATATAGTTTATTACCTTGAATACCTTAATGATAACCACCACCTCCATGGGTTTTCAATGCCAAACCAATAGAATCTGGGGTTTCCCTATGGCTATTGTTACTCATTCTCAAATAGCAAGGCAGGTATCAATGTGATTTTTCTATGTTGCAAGGCATGGGTAAGCTCAGCACACAGTATAGCCTTCCTCCTCTAGAACAGAGGCAGGGAACCTTTTTTGGGTCAGGAGATGGACCCACAGAAAATCAGTTCGGTGGGGAGCAGTGGGGGCTGGAGTGCCAGTGCAGGCTCTTCGGTGGTTGGGGGGAGGAGCCCTGAGCCCTGGGGGCCAGACCCAGGCAACCTGGGGACCTCACCTGGCCCCGGGGCCTTAGGTTCCCCACCCGTGCGCTAGGAGTTCTGGAATCACTTCTGATTATCCCTGGGTTTCATCATAAACGAGTCCTGCCCACTCTGTGCCAGTTGAATGGACCCAAGACCACTGCCCCCATCAAGTGCAGCTGTTGTGTGCTACAGTGTAGCCTCTGCATTCCCTGTCTAGTCATGCTTGCCTGACTTTGTCTACATGCTATCTATGTCTTTACAAATGCAACAGGATCATCCACTCAGTGGAGAAGAGGTCACGATTCCTCAGTGTTGTAGCCATGTTTGCTGTGGTTAGTTCATAAACAGCATGAGAGAGTAATGTACAGGTATCCCACAATGCACAGCAGATGAACGACAATTCACAGTGACTATTTTCCACTGTGATGGGATGGATATACCCCACACTAGAGAGAGAGGGGTGAAAGGCTTATGGGTGGAGAAAGCTCCTCCCCTTTCAGCCAACTGGGCATGCTCCGCTGCAGGGACTGTATAAAATGCCTGAGGCCAGCTCATTCAGGGGGAGCTGCAAGCAGGGAGGGAGTTCAGGCTGGAGCGCTTGAGCCAGCCTGGTTGGAGCAGCCATCCTCCGAGCAGCAATCCCAGCAGCAGACCCAGCCGCAGTCTCCGCTGGAGGAACAAACTGAGCAGCCATCTCAACCGCAGCCCTCTCTGGAGCTGCACACCCCATCACAGGTGCTACCGCCGCAACCCCAGAGACTACCCCATGACAGAGGGACAGCTGCAAGGGCCAGGTACATCGTGCCCCACTCTGGAGACTGAACCCCATCAGAGATGGTAGGAAGGGGCCCAGGGTGGAGGGATGCCCCTCTGGGAGCTCAGCATGTTTTGGGCAGACTTCCCGCTGAGCTGACTGTGCAGTTACCAATGCCAACAGGGCCCTGGGTCAGGACCTGGTGGAATGGAAGGGCCCAGGTCCCCCTACCTTCACCCCAACTGGTGGTAGGCTCTCCAACAGCCAGGGAGAGCACACCGGCTGCTCAGGCCTCTAGGCCACTAAACTTTTAGGCCACTAAACTCAGGCCTCTAGGCCACTAAACAGGACTAGACCTGTGGGGCTGTATTGCCCCTGAGTAAGGGGCATCAAATTGTGAGGTTGGTATTGCGAGGGTGTTGCGACCCGTGACAGTCAGCCGGTGGTCAGGGCAGTGAGTGGTGTGTGTGTGTTATACACCCGAGACTTCAACTGCTAGGACTGGGGTCCCTTAGCAGCGGGCAACCTGGAGGAGGTTGACGGGCGCCCCAAGAAGTTTACAGGGAGAGCTTATTACACCTCAGATTTTGACTGCTAGGATACACGATCTCTTCGCAGCGGGCAGCCTGGGGAGGCTGAGAGATGCCCCAACGGATCTGTCCCCTGGAAGCGACACGATCCAACGCTCAAGCTCTCCCTATATCTGTCCCTTATGACCGGCTGGAGTTCTTTTTAAAATTGTGCTTGGTTCTGTTACAGCAACTGAAGGAGTCAGGTCACAGCTTAAACAGTTACTATTTTATTGTTACAGGGTAAACTTAGCTGTTAAATGCTACTACTGTGTTACAGATAACACAGCCACTACAAAGGACAGGACAGAAATTACACTAATAAGTCACTTACAGGTACCATGAAACCCTTTTGGTTCTCTTAGCTCTTATTAAATGCATGCAAAATAGACACCTAGCAGGTATATATTCTCACCCCTGCGTTCCAGACTTGGCGTGGCCAGCGTCTTTCTCTCAATCCCTCGGGAAGAAGTAGGGCGAGGTTGGGCGTCCCACAGACCTCGGGAGACAACCAATACCTGCCAGCAGGTATAGATGATTGGAGCTCAAATGGGGTGGGCTACTAAACCCCTCTTTATACCCCTTGGGTCACGTAGGCTTCTTCCTGGTCTCAAGTGGCCAATTAGGAAAAATGGCTTTGAATGCCAAGTTTCCCACGAAGGGTGCAAAGCATAATTCACACCTGGGAAAATGCAGACAATGGGCACCTCTGGTATGTGATGGGCAAAGATTCCTCTCCTGGGACAGTGCAGGCGTGTCAATTACTGGTGCTAGCCATCAGGGCGGCGGGAGGTCCCCGGGTCGTCAGCTAGCCCATTTACTGTCTGGTTTCTGTTTATTAGAGTCAGGGACAGGCAGCACACCTGTGTTCCCAGAGCATCAAAGGCTGACTGCCTTTCTCTTGCTCTCTGGGGTGGGGGGGGAACAAGACGGGGTTCATGTCTGGCTACAGACACCAACAAAGGTGAACCTAAAGGTAGGTGGAATGCCTTTGCACAGCATAACACACCATTTGCCAGTACAACTTGATGCTATGTCGATGCAATTCGCTGGCACAAGTAGCTGAGTGTGAACACCCTCTGCCAAAATAGTTTTGTCAATGGCATTATGCTAGCAGAACTTTACAGATTTTGCTACAACTAGTACAACTTCTAGTGTAGGCACAACTTTACTAACTGGTTTGTAAATGAAAGTTTGAAAAGAGCACAAGTTTGCATCTGAAAAACAAAGAGTTTGTAAAACTCTTTCAGGGTGTCTTACACCACAACCATTTGTTAACAGTCTCCATTTAGGCTTTCAGTTTGATCTTGGACAAAAACAAGGGTTGGGCTTTGTACTAATAACGAGAATACTTAAACTTGCAATAATTTAATTTCAAGGCATGAACCAGCCATTGAGGATGTTAGGAAACTTCCCCTATAAGTATGTTCAGTGCTACCAGAACACTTTTAATAGCAAGGGTGCTGAAAG
The DNA here is from genome assembly GCA_032595735.1 of Pelochelys cantorii. NCBI lineage: Eukaryota > Metazoa > Chordata > Testudines > Trionychidae > Pelochelys > Pelochelys cantorii. The sequence continues at coordinate 137,595,288 of CM064326.1, read as the reverse complement.
TTAGCCCTCTTATTCTATCTGCTCCTCCCCCCCAGACCTGGGGTCAGGAGTAGGGTTGTGTCTCTGGGAGGGGGGAGCTGGATAAGGTAGTTGGATGTGGTCACACAGGATCCATGGATCACAGTTCTGGGGTGAATGGTTGTCTGGAATTTGTGTACCAGTTTCAGTGCTTGTGAATGTATTCAATGTGCAAAAATGGTCAATAATTCCAAGTGAAAACATCATAATCTGCTGATTAGTCACAATATATCCATTGCTAAGTATGATTTGAATGTAGAAAATGGTAATGTGGGTCACCTGAGTATTTTCTGGGGCCAGATTCTTGGTCAGAAATTAGGCCTGCATTGTACTTAACACAAATGAGCTTTGATCCTGACTAGAAACACTAGGTGCTATCAGAATATTAATTAAAAATAATAATAGTAGCAACCCAGTTCACTGACTCACTGACTTCTTACCTAAATACTCAACTTTGAACCTGCAATTCAGCATAAGGCCACATAAATGTATTCAGTTACGTCATCTCAACCACAGACAAAGCTTTTTGAATGCAGTGAAATTAAGTAAAATCGTCTGTAATAGTCAGTCACGCCATTTCTCCCCTTGTATGGCCACTTCTACATACTGTACTGAACTGGGATCGTGTCAACCAACATGACATTATGGGGATGCCCTAATGGTTCTCATGTACAGTTGTGCAGGTTTCCTAAACTATGCAATTCCCTGCATTCTTACTGGATGGACATGAACTGTAATTTGTTTTATACTCAAAGAATTCCTTTCAATTCAGTTGTTTAACATGAGATGAAAACTAAACTATAGCACAGTTACTTTGGGGAGAAAAGCTGCCTCAGAGGCCACACAGAGGGAGGGAATGGAAGGGGAGGGGGCTTATCATTCAAGGGAAAAGCAAAATAGTCTGTACCTTTAAAAAAAGATTCTCGTCTAGTAGTTTGGAGCTCCATTCCAGTTGCTGGGTTTTTGTTTCATCATAATTCTCTTATTTTTGTTTTCATAGTTTTCCTTCATTTACAAGTTCAATACTTAATTAAAGCTACTTTCAGTACAATAATCATCTGATGGTGCTTCTTGCTACCTCAGTAAGAGTCATCTGTGCTGCTGTTAAAAACCTGGATCTCAGAGTTTATTCAGCCTAAATCTCACATTTGTAGGCTATCAGTGTTGTGTGGTTCGGTTTTTAGATACGAGAGGAGCCAGTAAAAACACCTCAGATAAACTCTTGGTAACTTTATTGTGCACAGAATAGTAAAGGAAAGCAGTGCAAAGTTACACAGATCTATTTCAATACATGGGATAGTTAGCACAGACAATATAACAACACCTTTACCCAGGGCTGGCCCACAACATTTTGGCACCTGAGGTGGGGAGCTCAAATTATACCCCCATTCTCTCCCCCACTTGGGCCCAAACTTTGAAAGATCTCAGTTCTGCCTTCTTCCTATTCTACTTCTCTCATGGCACTCCACCATCTCTGTGCATCTAGAGCAGAGAGAATACATATGCACCAGCAGCAGACACAATTTTCTACACTCTGGGCTGCCTCAGTTCACCTCATGGTAAGGCCAGACCTGCCTTTACCTAGGACAATACACAAACTACTCAATTATAAGAATATGAATATACATATACTTATTCCTATGAATCACATACACACAGTTCCAATGCTGTTACCCTTATGATTATCAGACAGGAGTTATGGCCTCTTTCATTCCCCATGCGCAGAGGCGTCCACAATGCATTGGGCAGTAGGAACTGGTTCACCTTGTTGCAGTGAGTAAGGTAGAGGGGAAATCTTACTCAGTCCCTCCCACTGATTAGATCTTCTACCCCTATATTTATATGAGACTGGGTTGGTCTAGTAATATCAACCAATTAATTACATTTTGTGTAAGATATCTATTATGCCAATATCTAGGATGCATTTTGCTGTGCCAAAATATTGCAAAAGCAGTTAATAGTTTTTCGTCTGTCTCTGGAATTTCTCTCATCAAAAGAATGGGATGTACTAGTACCAGGTTGTTTCTGGTCTTTTTGGCCTGGTCTTGCCATCCTGTACAAGTTATGCATAATTGGGCAAGCACTCCCAACTTTCCCCCACCGTTTATAGCCTGGTCTGCGTGCATGCAAAGCCATCAGGCCTAGGGTGGCTTGTTAGAGATCCATACTTTGGACAAAGCTGGGACGAGGCCTAGCACTGTAGACATTGTTTTGGACAAGGGAGGTCCACCCAGGTTCCCCTACAATCAGTTATCGCAGAAATACATGTTTACATGGTATCCTTCATACAGAGTACAACCACTGGTCCAAACCTGCAGCTCAGAGACAAAATTCAGTGGGGCTACGGCTGCACTATGTGTTTTGCCAGAAGAGGCAATGCAAATGAAGCACGGATTAGTATTTTCTCATGCTTAATTTGCATAATTTCTTCTAGTCCATTTTTGCACAAGGGGTTTTTGTGCAAAAACCTCTTTTTGCACAAGATCCTTGTGCCTCTCCCCGAGAGTCCAGAAAAATGGACAGATAAAATACACAGCTGTGCAGTGAAACTCAGCTCACGGCTTGCCTGCATTCTTCAGCCTTTTGCAATGAAACCAAAAAACAATAGACACTCTTGTATTCTGACTGTGAAGTGGAACAACAGTTAAGGGACAAACGGAGAGATTCTGCAGATGTGCTATCAATGGCCCAGTGATGTAGACACTGGTACCAAGTGTAGTGCCTACTATCATGAGCAGTCCCACTGAAATACCCCTCCTCCCCTCCTCAATGAAGGTTTATTCCGTTATGTGGCAATCACTGTCTGCTCTCCTCAGACCAATGAATCATATCAATGAGGATTTGTCAGTAGGTCACATACAATGCCAGGGTTAAATGCTCACATTAGTAACAGACCAGAAATTAATTTAGGAGAGGTATGCATAAAAAAGCAACACAATGCCTTTGATAAAAGCTTACCACACAAAGGTTAATTTTTACAGTAATTTGATATTAGTCCCCATCAACTACAGCAAGTTATTTTACTAAAAAAATCAAATAACTTTGTTAATATTCCACATTGTTCTCTGCTGAGGATAAATACATTTCTGCCATAATGGGGAGCTTAAGTTCACATCATTCCATGCTTTATAATGCTGTGCCAAGATACAGTGACATGGCCAACAGCTGTGCAACTGAGGCAGATGATTTGTTTTCATTCAGTTGAAAGGTGTGTATGGGGGTGGGGGTGGAGGAAGATTTCTGAAATAAAGTACCTTGTGCAGTCTATATTTTCTTCACCTGTTACTTTCAGGGGTTGTAAATTTCTATGCTTTCCAGAATCTTCTGAAATAAGGCTTCAAGTCTCAAACATTTCCTCTTACTCAGGGAAATGTCCCCTTTCTCTAAATATATTCCAAATCCACCAGGTGCATTGGCTGCAGAGTGCTGGGCTTTATGGATGATAAAGAACTAGTACCTGGCCCTATACTTGTATGTCTTGTGGGGGAAGAGGGTGCCCATAACACTTGGGCACCTATTTCGAGAAGGCCTAAAAATGTCTCTCAGGAAGAAAGAATTGTCTTAGACAGAGTTGAGGATAAATTCTGTTCTGAAAGCCAGCTATGGCTAAGCAGCACTGGCTTACACAAAGGATCCACTCCTGGGGACAGATTCTGTGCTGTGCTTTTCAAAAGAAGCAACATGGAGGACCCAAGCCACGAGAGTGGGGGGAGGGGAGGAGTTCTTTGTCACTTCTATACCTCGTGGAGTCTGTGCTGCTATCTGTGTAAGGTATTTGTATGGCCCTTCCACTGTAGTATCTGAGCACCACACACCTAAAACAGCCCCATGAGATAGCAGTACTCTAATCCCCATTTTAGAGATGTGGATTTCCGACTTAGGGAGGTGCATGTGACACACAAACTTCCAGTCTCTTATAGATTAAAATACATTGGATTCATTTTAGTCATTGGATTTAGTGTGCAGGTGTTGGATGGTGTCGTGACCTGTGATATACAAGAGATCAGACTAGCCTTAAACTCTGACTTGCCCAAATTCACACAGGAGGTCTATGATAGAACAAGGACATGTCCTGAAGTTTCCCAAGTCTTAAGCTATGGCTTAACCACGGGATCATTCACCCTCCCTACTGAAGAGTTGTTTTCCTGAACCTGGTATAGCCCCCAGTACTAGTAAGAATAGCCCTTACTAGGGGCAAACCACTTCAGACCATAGTGTGAGGAGTTGGAGCGCAGAAATCCCTTTGGGTGCTGAAAAAGCCACTAATTCCAGCATTCCTGGCCTCTGGGGCTCCCTACCACCCTGTCCTGTTGGGACAGAAGCTCTGCTCTTCCCCAGCCAAGGCACAGAATTGGGGTAACCACCCCCTTTGCACAGCAACACAGACCCTGAACTGGTTCAGCTCCAGGAGGGCTCAGCTGTAGGGTCATTTGCAGCACCAAGAATGAAACCCCCAAAAGGGACCCAAATCCCAAATAAATACATCTTATTCAGTGTAAAAGTTTTACATGGAGAAAGCTCATAAAGTCACCTGCTTTATCAGTGAAAGAGGGAGAAGCACGGTGGTTGCTCTCTCCCCTGCCCCATGGTAACTATCATTGATCCCGGGCTTGGTAAAAATACTTTTGTTTATTATTAAGTATAAAAAGTAGGATTTCAATGATTGCAAGTGAAAACAGACAGATCAAAGTAAGGTACTAAGTTAAAATAAACAAAAGATGCTTAGCTATTTCTAAGCCACTCAGACAATTGTCATATGCAAATTCTTACTCTAAACAGTTTTTTCTCCTTCAGGTAAAATGTTGCAAGTCAGAGCTGATCTTTACTCTGGATTGGGTCTACAGCTTTTCCCAGTGTTCTTTAGAGTCCTTTGTTTTCATGTGTATCCTCTTAGAGTAGGCGAGCAGTTTCAAAGACCAGACGAAGGCAAAGAGCTGATTGTTTTCCATTCTTTATAGACTTTTTCCCAGGGCAGGAAACCTTTGTTCAGTCTCCCTCCTGTTATGGAAAAGTATGAGATTCAAAATTGATTCCAGTACCAGATGGCAGAATCACGTCTTTCTAGGACCAGCCACAATTTGGGCTTACAGGACAAACAAGACCATTGGTTTGAGTCATTGCATTCCTAAAGTGTCAAATGGCCCTCACTCTCACATTCAGAATTAATACCAGATTCCCACTTCATATTTCTGCTTTCACAAACAAGAATGATACATGCACAAAAATAGGCTCATCCTATTCAGCAGATTGCAATTTTCAAATTGATGTTACATGATGCATTTTGGATAAAGCATCTTCAAGTTATGCCTATTTATGTTCATAAGCCAATTTTCATTAAGTGAATGGGGCCCCTGTTACACATAGTATCTGTAAGATTATCATATATTAAGCACTATACAAGAACAGAGCTCTACTGTATTAACTATAAAAATTCACAATCTAAATCCTTTATCTATGGAAAATTGTTTTACCCCAGATTTACTATTTTCTTGAAATCAGGAATATTTTGGCCCCATGGCAGAAGTTTTCCAACACAATAGCCAAAGGCTGCTATATGATTTAAGAGAAATTAGAAATGAAATCACCTATCCTAGATTTCCTAGCTCATCCCCAGCTCAGAGCAAGATTATTTCACTCCGTGGTACCTATTGGACAATTGACACAGTGACTGGAATGCCTGTGAAACAGTACATTATGGGACCAGTTCCATGATACAGGAATATTAGCACCACAAATCAAACCAGATAATTTTCATTTAGTAACATATTAACTATTAGGCCTATCTCTTGAAAGGGAAGCAGGACATATTACAGAATGCATGACTATAAGCACCTAAATTAGTCTCATGTAGCTGAAGATAATTCTTATCAGCAGCTGGATTTCATTCATTATAATGTCTCATCACATGAAAAAGGTGCTTTTTAAATAAGATTATTTTGCATTTCATATGATACCACTTGTTCCTCATAGGAAAATAAAGAGATGCATGCTAAACTGAGATTTAGCAATGGTACCACATTATTATAGAGCAGCAACATCTGTAAACTCTTCTTGAGGTTTCTGACTTAAAGCTACTTTATCTTGAATCCCTGCTTGCCTACATTAAACCCTCTTGTAATATTCTCACCTTATGAAAAAACTTCCATTTATTACTCAAAATGTATAGGAGTGATTATATTTTCTATGGCAAACCAAAGTTGGTAAAATATATTATCAAGAATACTGTTCAGATTGCCACTTCAGATGATTCCTTAAAACTTACTCAAAATCACAAGGCCTCTAATTAAATTACTTTATTCACCCCATCTGGAGTATATGTAATTCTCATTAACCTTAGTGGTAATCGTGCTTATGCTTCAAAGGACAAATAACCCACAGCTCATAAGGTGAGCACTTTCTTTTCAAGGTTAGCACAGAATTGCATATTCTAAAATGTTCCTGAAAATGGAATTGTTTTCACCTAAATTACTGGAAATTTTGTATAGCAATTATGCATCCGGAGTGAGCTGATGGTGTCCATTACCTGAATATTGCACAATAACTCAAGTAGAAAGTTCTACAAGAGTCTTTGGTGAGTAAAATAGGTCATAAAGACATCGAAGGGTTTGTTTAATTGTGTATAATTACCTGCAGATTCTCTCCACTAGGCATTATCTTGGGCAAATGTCTTTCTCCACAGGGTTTGGGAAGAGTGATATATGAAAGACTTGCCTTCCATTTGCATAAAAAAGAGCTCATTTCAACCAGTGCCAAAGCACTCAAATATCATGAGAGACTTGAACCCTGTCTCATTACATTTCAGAATTTTTCAGCACCACAGCAGTGATGCACTTGGCTGGAAACTGGAGGCAAATGATAATATATTGCTATATTTATATGCATTCCACAAAGCTGGCCCATATGCTATTTGGTCTCCTTTTGACTCATTTAAAAACAGGATCTCAGGAGGAGACATGCTGGTGAAAATTACTACTGCCATCTGTCACTTTCTCATGAACGAGAACCAAGTATTTGGCTATACCACCCACCTACCCAACCTCCATTTTGAATCATAAGTTTATTATTTTGTTTTCATGTACAAGTAAATCTTTCTGGCACAGATCATTAATAGATGGAGCTGTTCTGGCACACCATGAACTTAAATGAAAAATTCTCTTCACACATTTCTTTTAAGGAGAAATGCAGCAGTTTTAGATCCAGTGGTTATGGAGCTAGCCTTTAATGCAGGAAACCCAAGTTCAAGTCCTGTTCTGCCACAGACTTATGCAACCTTGCACAAGTCACTTAAGGCTTGTCCAGATAGTGCAGGTGTGCAATTTCTACAGTGCACCAATCCCTTACTCCCTAACTGACCTGTGCACATCCTGCTATCACACACTAAAAGTTCCCAGAAGGGCTTTAATGAAGAGAAGTTTGCAGTACTGTATTAATGCACACTAGGGAACTTCTTGTGTGTGCTAGCAGAGTCTACACGGGCCAGTTAGTGCACAAGACATTGGTGCACCGTAGAAATCACACTTCTATAGTACACATTGCAAGGCCATTTAGACAGCACTCTGTCTCTCTGGCACAGATGCTCAAAAATATTTAGGTTCCATTGGTTGATTTCAATAAGAGTTAGGAGCCTAAATACATTTTATCAAGGGTATCTCTGCTCCTCCTCATACTTCCTTACCTTACAGGATGTCGTGAGGTTAATAGATCAAAAGAATGTGGAGTGCTCAGATTCTCTGGTGATAAGGACCATATAAGTATCACAGATAGAGTGGTATGGGGATTAAGGCTGCCATCCCAGACTAAACAACTGGGCCATCTGAGATGATCCTGAGCCCATAAAATTGGATGCCTCTTTGTATACTGGCTCCTTGCTACAATAAAGCCAAAGCACGTGTATTACTCACATTCTGAAGAGACTGCACAAACATGACCAATAACATACTTAGACATCTCGCACCCTCACACTTGCTCTTCAACATGGAACTGAGTTTTGCCACTAATTTTCAGTTCCTTGGCTTCTCTTCCACCAGAAGTCCTCCAAACAAAATGAGATGCTCCCACTCACAAGCCTCTCTATTCCTTCTCTCTAACCCTTCAGAGAATGCAGATGCACTCCTCTAAACAGGTGGACAATTTCATGTGTGCACTCACTTCACAGGACGACCGACACTGCTTCCAATATGTAGGCCCACTTTATGCTCTGTGCTTGTTCTTTCAAGTTCGTAGCTGTGGCTGTGCACCAGGTTCCCACTACTGGAACCTGGGGCAGAGGGAAGCAGGCCATATAATGATTATAAGGTAAGCGGAGGAGAGGGAAACAGAGCCAGAGATTAGACTCAATTAAGCCATGAGTCCACACCTAGCTCTACTTTTGAGTGGTCGTGAATAGTGTTCCCCCCTCTAATTTTTTCCATCCATGGGCAGAATAAACCTTTTTATGTGCACTAAGGCACATGCGGATGTGCATCACCAGCAGAAACGCATGCTGCTGACTGGGGGCAACTTTGGGCGCTCTGCTAATTAGCTGGATGGCACCTGAATCTCTTCTGGGTGGCCATTCAAGTGCTCAGCTTACAGGGAACACTGGTCATGAACCCTTGTTCTGAAACATCCATGTGGGGATTAAGCTATTTTCTTAGGTGTTACTTTCAGTTGTCTTGGTTTTAGGTTGAAAAGTTACAGTCTGCAGTAAATACTCATGTCCTTCATTTCCCTTAAACCAAATTATTTAGCCTCTAGTCTTTCTTTTTTTCCTTCCAAAACCTCCTCTCAGTAAGCCTTCCTGCAAATAATATAGGTGCCTTCTTGATTACAAGATTATAATATCACATACCCCATCTCTTTGTAGAGTTCTTTGCATTTCTACACTTTGCAAAACCGGATGATTTCATATAACTTCAATAAATTGGGAAGCCCCTTATACATCACTATTTGCTGTCTCACACCCTGCAGTCCATGCAAATCATCACATTAATTATTCAAAACAATTTAACAAGGCACCTGGGGGGAAATAAAAAAGGCCATTTTCTAACATCTCCAGTTTGCATGAGTATTTTTACTTCTGAGGAGCTGAAACTGGCTAACCTGATAAAAGCCAAAAAGTGCTATGGGAGAGAGAGCCAAGCCAAGCCAGAGATAGCTCTCTTTAGAAAGGGAGATTTCTTTTCAGCCCTAGTAAAGAGGAGCTGAAAGATCTAGTCCTTTAAAACTGTGATGCTGCATTGTACTGGTGTGTGGGGAAGGGTTTAGAGTGAATATAAAGTGTACATTAAAAATAAAAGTAGGTCTGAGCAATTCCTGGGGCAGCAGAGGACCAAGGACAGAGCGTTAGTCCATCACAGTTAACAATGCCTCTTCCACATTCAGTACACACCTGGCACGAGGAGAAAGGTAGGAAGGTACCTCTGAGTCAGACCACTTGCTGGGGCTTCTCCTGGGATGATACTATTTACACACTTCCACCTGCTTACCCAGGGTTGTGCCTAAAATCACAATCTAGCCCACAGTAGATATAGCACAGTTTTGTCATTTATACTGTTGACCAACAAGCATGGATCCGTATACTTGCACAGCAGCCCAGAAATGAGAATCCGTATTTACAGCTCCCCTTTACAGAATCAGATCCTTAGATGTGTAAACTCTTCAAGGCAGGTACCACACCTTTCCCAGTGCTTTGAACACCACTGAACACTGTTGGCATGCTATCAGAAAAATAACAGATGTGCTTTAAATATGCATAGAATGAGAATTTCTTTGGTCAATGGTTTTTGTGCATATGAACGTGCACGAAGAAGCATTATGGCATGGGAATTATAATCATGCACAGGTGCCAGAGGGTTAAGCATCAATCTGTATGTACTAGTTGTACTAGATTCATGGGACATCTGCAGTGTTTGTACAGATTTGCTTTTCCTTTTAGCAATTTACCAATTGTACCATGCTAGAAAAAGAAAGGAAAACGTAAGTTCTGTTTGTGTTTCTTTCACATGCTACCTCTGTCATCTGTATTTATGTAAATGATGTTCCTCATTTCCAACATTTTTCCCAAGGCTGGAGAACAAGTGTTCAGCGCTGGCTCCAGCTGTCAAAAATGAAACTGCTTGGAAGTGATTGTAGTGGAGATGGGAACTGAGGAAACACATGGAAGTTATTTAAAAAATGAAATGCACAATTTGATAGCATGCCTCATGCTTTAATCATGCAATCTTAATTCAGTTTTCTTTATGAAAGGATAGAATCACAGTAGACTAGAACTGAAAGGGACCTTGAGAGGTCATGGAGTCCAGCCCCCTGCCCTCCCGGCTGGATAATATAGTGGGAATTGGACTGAGACTCATAGGATTGGAACCCGGCTAGACTTCCTGGTTGACACTGCAAGTCCCTTGGGACCTGAACCAAAGCCCAAAGGGAGTCTGTCCTGAGCCTGCACCTTCACCTGATCCTAAGCTCTACAGAGCTCTAACCCAGCAGAGCCAGAGACACTTCTGTTGTCCCTGACTGTGTGTGTGGGGGGGGAGGTATGATGCTGTGCAGGACGTGATCTCCATGCTCCCTCTCGAGGAAACTTGCCCAATGCTCACCCCGGATAAGGAAATGGCTGGAAGCTTAAACCTTGGCTTCTCATGGGCTGAATCACATGGCTACTTTGTCATACACACAAGGACTAGGGGCAGTCAGGCACACACAACCTAGGATTTAAATGGAAGTCTCCAGAGGTAAGCACACTATCCTACCGAACTATCTACCCTTTCTATCAAAACAGACACTATCTCTAGGATTGTAGCAAGGAGAAAACAACATCTATACACTCATTCTATATAAAGAGTCCGCGTTTACATACACGACCAAATAACCTTGATTGTTAGCACAGATTTGTCCAAGCAAGACTCAGAGCTAAGAGAAAAGAGGCATTATGAATCATCATGTTTTTGAAAAAACTTAAACAGCAAATAGTCTTGCAGCACCTTAGAAACTAACAAAACATGCAGATGACATCATGAGTTTTCATGGGCACAACATCTACATGTTTTGTTAGTCTCTAAGGTGCTGCAAGAATATTCGTTGTTTTTTTAAAGTGTTTCCAGTTACAGACTAACTCTGCTACCCCTCTGAATGTTTTTCAAAGACAGCCCTGGAATATCATTGTTCCTTATTGAGTGATGTGACAAATTGGGAATTGTTGGTAATATTTTTATGAAGCCTATATATGCCTCAGTTTCTCTCTATTTTGCATGGCTATCCTGACGGGGGAAAAAAGTTAAATCTGGTGCATGTGTGTCACCACCATACCTAGGTGAAATGAATGGGCTATTAAAAGACCTGGTTCAAACTGACCCAAATCAGCACAGTGTCTACTGTAGAGAGAATGGCCCACTGGATAGCTCAAGGATCAAACGATCAGTACTTTACAGCAGGAAGCTCCAGCAGGTGGCGTGTGTGACCTCAGCATGGCTCTGCTTGAAAACAAAGGACTGAAAGGCGACAGCAAAGCGATAAGATTTGGCATTTGGGAAGAGACTGGATACTTCTCACCTGAGAATGAGGCCATGTCTACACTACAGAATGTAGACATCAGCATACACTCACTACAGTTATAAAGTTACGTACGTTGTGTGTGTGTGTGTGTGTGTGCGCGCGCGCGCACGCGCTTGGCTCAGCGGTGTGTGTCCTCACCAGGAGCTCTTGTACCAATTGAAAGGGTGGGGGCATTGAGAGACAGCTCCTGCAGGCCAGTAACAGTCGATGTAAGCGAAGTAACATCTATGCTGACAGCCCCTTTGACTATCTAGTCTTTAGGTGCTTATAGACTACTTGTTTTCCCTATTGCTTTTCAGTTCTGCTTTCCCTTGATATATTTTTTACTCACTGCCTTTTCTTGTTTCCTCCCCCCCCCACCCCCCCCAATTTTCCCTTCTTCCACCCCTCTCCCGTCTCTCCTAGACATCCAACACTCTGGTCATCTGAAGAAGTGAGCGGTGCCCACGAAAGCTCATTATACCATCTACATATTTTGTTAGTCTATAAAGTGCTACCAGACTATTTGTTTTTTCAGTGTCAACTTAGTTACATCAACTGGAGCTCCAGGCTGCTTGGGAAGGTGGTATAACTGAATCAACACAGAGAGGCTGAACCTCAGCAGGAGCCAAATTTAAGTGAACATACTTCCAACTTTCACAATTATGTCTGTGAAAGGCAGTTTACATTGACCCAACTTTGCAGCATAAACTAGGCCTGAAAAGAGGTCAAGTCCCCTTTTCAGGCCTAGTCTATGCTGCAGGGTTAGGTCAATGAGCCAGAGGCTGAAATGGAGTCCATAACAGCTTGGCTGGGTGATGGTACTGGCTTGGCCAGTTGGACAATGCATTAATCTTTATTTCCCTATGCTAACCTAAGGATTTTCCAATGCTGTGTTCTAGGTGGCTAATAAACCCTGATTTGATTTGAAAAGGTTACTCGGTTGTCAGTGCAAAGGCTTGTTGAGATGCAAAGAACGTACAAGTCTCTGAGCAAACTCTATTTCAGTGGAACTCACTGGGCAGAGCTCATGGGCTGAAGCAGATGTGCTAGAGCCCAGCCTCAGCAGTGCTGAGGCCACACGGCCTATCCCTAAAGGAAGAGTGGAGCCCTTTGGGAGTCTACCACACTGAAGGAGTTCCTCCAAGGGATTGTTTAAAAACTGGGGCATAGCACAGATCCTGTGGATCCATGACAATTACCTCATGCCAAGGCTCAGATATCCCATGGGCTAAAAAGAGTTAAATACATAATTTTTTTTGACAACTTAATGCTGGAAGCATTTGGCTTACTGATGGGTTAGCATGTTAATAGATATTAGAATTATCAGAATGAGTTTAGACATAATGGAATGCTTGTAGGATGCGGCATATAACAATCTTATTTATAATATCTGTACCCCATGTTCTACGGTAATGTTGAAATGTTTGCTCTTTAACTACAAAAATGTTTGCTACTACCCCTTTGCCCTCAGAGCAGCATTACCAAGTGCAAAATACCAGTTCACCACAAGAGATGGTACTTCCCACCCATCAGAAAGGATTATTGAATCCAAATGGGCCATTATGGAATAAAGACTTTGTTGACTGATTCTCCCCCAGTCCTGAAGAGGATATGTGCTATGGCCCTTGTTCCACCACAGGTTTGCAACTGAGAGTAACCTCTATATTTTGTGATCTTTGGTGTACGGTGTCCAGCTTGCCTGGGTGGCAAGATAGATTGGAATGTCCCAGAGGGCTATCTGTGACTCCATGTTCAGACTGTTGGAATTCCTCAGGCATTATTACTTGCTACTTGGCTGGTGAAATTTAACACTAGAATCCACACCCACTTTGGGGTTTTTATGTTGCTTCTTAACAGTCTGCCCTGAGAATGGTATTCTCACTTGTGAGCCACTCCAGACAGCATGACAGATAATATATATTTTTGACTGGAGGCAGAACCTCTGTATAATACTTTGCTAGCCAAACAAAAACAAAACATGAGTTGACAGTAAAATTAGGAATACAAGTTTTATTGCTGACTAAAGAACATGACCAGACAGGCACAGATATTATAGGCAAGAGCCTGCAGAGGCATTCCTTTTTATATAAGCGCAACACACAAGTCCCAACACAGTGTTAAGGCCTCACAGCTGATGTGACTGGATGTAGAACAAACACAATAAACAAAATCAAGAAATATTAAGTGGTACAGAAAACAGAACTGACTGCCCCTCAGGCAGCAGCGGCTGTATTTTGTCACCTCTAGGTACCAATTCCAAAGCTTCATAGCATCCGTGCAGGGCAAGTGAGATTGAGCTCTCTATACAGGACATGGTCCTGGTGAGGAATCCTGACGTTTTAGTTCTTGATGCAAGTGAGAAAATGGAGGCAGGTGTATCGGACTACTCTGAGCTCCAAGAGGTTTATGTGTAGTGACATTTCTGCAGGGGACCATAGTCTCTGAGTGGTATGGTGCATTGTGTGTGCCCCCCCTCCAGCCTGGGAGGGAAGTGTCTGTAATAATTATAACAGGACTCCTGTACAAATGCAACTCAGGAGCATAGGTTGTGTGGAAGGATCCATCAAGTGAGAGTCCTTGACTTGGGTGGATATGGATAAAATCTGTCTACTGTGGTCATCCAACCCTGGAGGCAGTGCATATACAAGCGTGCATTCTTGTCCATAAAATTGCAAGGGGCCACGTGGCTAGAAGCTAAAGGCACTCGTGGACAGTGACCTGTGAACTATTCTCCAACCTGGTAACCAGCAGGGGAATGCTGAAGTCACAGTGTCCCCCTGTACACCATCTCTACCAAACAGGGGTCAGGGAGAAGAACACACACAGCAGAGCTACTACTCCAGTCTGAAGTATGGTGAGTGACAGATGAGTGCCTCTTAAAGAGGCAGTGCACTGTTTCTAAGATTTCTCCAGCAGCCAGCACTCACTTTCTCACACACAGACGCTCCATTCATACACCCTATCTCTTCAGATCGGGGAAGGGGAGACAACAGAGCAGGAGAGCTCTGATCCCATCTTAAAGAGAAAGCTCATGGTGTCTCAAACTTACCCAGCAACAGCCAGCGCACAGACACTCACACCCTCTGTGCCACACACACACACACACAATCACACACTTTCCCAGTCTCTGTGTGTCTCTCACACTCATATGCACACTCTCTCTCTTGCCCTCAGCCCCTTCTGTCTGAGGGCCTGTCCATTTGGGAGGCCCAAAACTTGCCTAAGATCACTTACCAAAATTTGTGGAGTGGACACCCTCAAAAAAATTATTAGCCCACCCCTGGTTTAGGGGCTAGTGTGTGGTTGGCAAGAGAACACAGCCTAGCCCTGGACTCCTTCATGGTATGCAACACCTCGTTAGTCTTAATGGCAAATAATTCTTCACTGTTGAATGGGAGGTCTTCTACAGTGGTTTGTAGCTCACATGGCAAAGAGGATGAGTTGATTCAGGAAGCATAGTGCATAACAACTGTCATAGTGGCGGCTCTGGCAGTGGTGTCTGAACATTGAGGACAGACTGCAGTGCCATGCAGGAAGTTACTGGTCTTTCAGATATTACCGCCTTAAACTGTTGCCTTGTTCCCTCAGGAATGTCATTAATAAAATCTGTTAATTTGCTATAATTTCTATAGTTGTATTTTGGATAATAGCGCCACAGTTTCCCACCCTGAGTTTTAGTGTGGAGGAGAGAAACTCTGAGCTCTTGGAGGAGACATATTTCCAATCAGCCCTCTTGCAGGTAGAGCGTATGGTGGCCAGGGTCTGTCAGTCTTGGCTGATCCATAATAACCCTATTGATTGGGAGTTACTTGGTTGGAGGAAACTGCCGATTGTAAGATATTTCAGTTTGTGTTGGTTCTCAGATACCTCTTCTAGAGCAATTATGAGCTCATTAGTTATCTAGTTAAATAGGTCTTGGAAACAGGTGAAGTCATCCATTGCAGTAAAGTGGCAGTGGCATTAATCGCCTCATCTAGTGAAGATGACGAGTTGGTGTAATCCGAGAGGTGACGGTGGCACCTCCTCTGCATATGCCAGTGCAGGTTCCCCATGTGCCTTAGTGACAGAGGAAAGATGAGATTGAGATTTGTTTCCATATCTACAGGGGGTTGTCTGCTGGTCTGATGCCTTCTGTAAGCCCCCCAACGGCTCCAATACTGCCACTGGCCAGGAAAGAGCATGGGTGGTCCCATCCAAGGGTGTCCATAGCCAGGTGGTAGGTCCCTTGCACACAGGACCTTTATCTCATTGGAGCAGAACTAATAACAGTGTTCATTGGAGAGGAGTGTTGTGGTGAGAAGGATCCCTGTATAGCATCATCCTCATAACCTGAAAAGAGAGAGGGAATAGGGGATAATTACTAGCATGGTACTGACGGTCCCGGCAAGCTATCAGTACTGAATAGAGGAGAGTCAGGGATTGGTGAGACAAGCAGATCCACGTGGTGGGTGAACTGCAGTGCCAACATAGGTGATGGCAATATGTATTGCACCAATTGCAATGGCAGTGCAGTAGGGTCAGTTGGTACCATTTGGCATCATATCAACAGTGTCACAGACAGATGGGTAGCTGGTGCCAAGGCTGTGACAGTGATCATTTATGGCATGGGCAGATGTGGCCGAGGAGGCACAAAGTCCTTGTTGGTGCCAGACAGTGCTGCAGTTGAAGAGGCAGGCAACTTCAAGCCATGAGCCTTGGCACTGGAATGGTGCACACCAGCGGAAGATGGAGTATGATCGGTGTTGGAGACACCCGGAGCATCATATAAGCCAATGTGTGGTGTAACAGGCATGAACAGCACCGAATGGCTTGGACAATGCTTTGAGGCAGGCTGGTATCCATCCCTGAAGTGATTAAGCAGTTTTCCACAATTTTTTGTGCTAATTGGACTTTGATGGGTTCTGCCTCAAGGAGGGTTCCCAGTGTGGGTCAGAGCGATTTCTCCATTAGAATTAGCATGATCCTCAGGTCTCTGTCCTTTCATGCCCTTGCTTGGAGTTTACTGCAATGGGCACATTTTGGGGGGAAATACGGGATTTTCCCGAACAACAGCCATGTTGAGAATGTCTGTCAAAGATGGGAATGGTATCTCTGCATGTAGTCTCTCAAAGTCTGGCAACCCAAGCACAACCCAAAAACTAACAGAGGGAGAACAATGGGAGGGGAAACAAGTTTTTTTGTTTTGTTTTGATTGCAAAAGGGAGAGAGAAATAAATTAATCTTATTTGACTAAAACAACTATGCTAACAACTAAAATAACTTTGAGAGTAAAAAATGTGACTGACACCACTGAGCTCCATTTGAGGCTGAGGACGGCAGAGAAATAATTGAGGATTCATGCAGTGCATATGTGCTATTGGGCACCGTGCATGTGCAGCTCAGGTGGACAATGCCGTTGAAATATTTGAGGGAAGGTGCAAGGGTGCACCGACACCTGGAGAGGCGCACCCAAAGGAACATCTCTCAACGAACTGTCCCATTTAACAGCACATTAAAGCACTGCACAGCTATTATAAGTAAAAGATAAGGAAAAACAAAGACCCCCTTTTCCTACATATTGCTAATTTACTTACTGCTTATTCATGTAATTATGTCCCCTAAAATGGTTTTTGGTCCAGAATTTTGCATATGCACCTGAACTTCAAAGGAAATGCTCAATTATCCTTCCACAGTGTACTATTTTAAATAAGGCTGTTCGCTTCAGATCTCCTAGCCTGGCTATTGTGCGCGGTATGACTACTCAGCTTCAAAGGTAGGCCCTTCGTACAAAATTAACAGTTAAAAATAAATTGTGTTTCCTTAGGTAAATAAAATCACAAGAGCCTAAAGTTACAGATAACACTAACATGTACATAGTCTTTAGCTAAAACACATTCATTTAACATGCAATTTTAGGATTAAACATGTATGATATAGCGGGCCAGAGAGCAGCAGGAGAGTGGTTGATAGGGGATATATGAGCTCTAGGATGATTAAGGCCTTATTCCTGGAGAAGAGGGAAAGGTTAGTACAAGATAATTGGAGTACGGACCATATGAGGTAGTGAAAGCCACTGGGAGGTGGACTATAAAAGTAAAGGAACCAGCCCATAAAAGGCCATAGCAAATCCACCATGTCAACTTACTGAAACCGTGGCATGCCTGGTCAAGCGAAGTTACTCACCTTGGTGCAGTAACTATAGTTCTTCGAGATGGTGTCCCCACAGGTGCTCCACTGTGGGTGCTGGGCGTGCCCCGGTGATGCAGAACGGAGACTTGTTGTAAGCAGTCTTCAGCCGGGCTGCGCATGCACTGCTGAACTGCTGTGCGTGCGGCGTTCACGCTCTTTTCCTGCACGCATTCCTCAAGACTGCCTCAGAGTCTGTAAGACACAAAGAAAAGCAGACTCCAAAGCGGGGGAGGAGGGCGGGTAGTGGAGCACCCGTGGGGACACCATCTCGAAGAACGACAATTACTGCACCAAGGTGAGTAACTTCGCTTTCTTCTTCGAGGATGTCCCCGCGGGTACTCCACTGTGGGTGACTACATAGTAGCCGCCAGAACGGAAGGAGGGAAGCATGGAATCCCTAGTTATCCCCTGTGGAGAGCACCACAGTCGCCACCTCACCGTCCAAGCGAGTGCCCAGTGATAAAGAATAGCGTCTAGCAAAAGTGTCGTGGAAGGACCAAGTGGCCGTCCTGCAAATGTCTTTAAGGGAAACCCCTTTAAGGAAGGCCGTCAACGGAGCCATGGCTCTGGTGGAATGGGCACGTGGGTGGGACGGGAGGGGTATACGCTTTGTTGCATAGGCTTCTGTTATGCGGGAGGTTATTAGGTTGGAGATCCTTTGGGAGGATATCGGTTGCCCTTTCGACCTAGGCGCCAGAGAGATGAACAAACGGTCAGCGCGTCTGCAGGGTTTGGTTTGGTTGGTTGCTATAGAAAGCTAGGGCCCTCCGAGCATCTAGGGAATGGAGGGCTACTTCTTGTGGAGAGGCATGGGGTTTTGGGTAGAACACTGGAAGAATTATAGGCTAGTTGACATGAAAATGGGATGCAATCTTTGGAATGAACTTCGGGTGTAGTCTTAATATAACCCTTCCTTTCGTAATATCATGTACGGTGGTGTGGCCATAAGGCAGAGAGCTCTCCTACTCTACATGCTAATGTTATTGCAAGTAGAAAAAGCGTCTTTATGGTTAAAAGGTGAAAGGATACGGTGGCCAATGGTTCAAATGGTAGTCCCATTAGGGCCTCGAGCACCACATCCAGGTTCCGTGATGGCGGGATTGGGTCTCGTGGTGGACTTAAATTAGTGAGGCCCTTGAGGAATCTCTTTGTGGTGGGATGAGCGAAGATGGAAGCTCCCTCCACCAGTGATGTAAAGGTGGAATTGCCGCAAGGTGTACTTGGAGAGAAGGTAACGCAAGGCTGGTCTCTTTTAGCTGCATAAGATAGTCCAATACCAGAAGAAGAGGAGCTACTTCAGGGTGATGATGTTTAGCAGCACACCAGGAGGCGAACCTGCGCCACTTGTGAAGGTAAGTCTTCCTTGTTGTTGGACGTCTACTGTGTATAAGAACATGTCTAACTGGTACTGAACACTGAGATTCAGAAGGGTTCAGCCAGTTAGGTACCATGCTGTGAGATTCAGAGTGTGAATCTGGGGATGTCTCAGCCGTCCCTGGTTCTGAGTGAGGAGGTTGGGGAGGAGCGGGAGGTGGATGGGTGGGTGCGAGGATAGGCGATGAAGAAAGGGGAGCCAATGTTTGTGCGGCCAATCTGGCGCTATGAGGATGAGTTGCGCCCTGTCCGTCCTCACTTTCTGATATATGAGCTCTAGGATGATTAAGGCCTTATTCCTGGAGAAGAGGGAAAGGTTAGTACAAGATAATTGGAGTATGGACCATATGAGGTAGTGAAAGCCATTGGGGAGGTGGACTATAAAAGTAAAGGAACTAGCCCATAAAAGGCCATAGCAAATCCACCATGTCAACTTACTGAAACCGTGGCACGCCTGGTCAAGCGAAGTTACTCACCTTGATGCAGTTAACTGTAGTTCTTCGAGATGGTGTCCCCGCGGGTGTTCCGCTGTGGGTGCTGGGATCATCGGAATGGGGGGGGGGGAAGGCATAGAGGAGGGGTCCGCGCCAACTGAGGAGAAAGGCATCTCCGAGGGAGGCTGGGCTGAGACCCGCTCTGGAGGAGTACCTGTGACACTTCGCGTTGCTGAAGGTCGCTAACAGATCTATGTGAGGGGTACCCCAGCATTGGAAAATCAAGTGCAAGACCCAGTTGTGCAGCTCCCACTCGTGCTTTGTGTCGAAGTGCCTGCTGAGGAAGTCTGTGGTCACGTTCGTGGTGCCAGGTAAGTAAGATGCTGTAGGTGTTATTCCGTGGTGAATGCACCAATTCCAGAAGTGGATGGCTTCCGTGCACAGGGAACGGGAGTGAGCTCTGCCCTGACGGTTGACGTAGTACATGGCCGTGACGTTGTCCATAAGTATTCTCAGCGTGGTGTTCTGGATATGTGCGTGGAAAGATTTGCAGGCACTGAAAATCGCACGTAGCTCCAAAAGGTTTATGTGCAGACGCTTCTCCAATGGTGGCCACTGGCCCTGTGCCAAAAGGGGACCCATGCGGGCTCCCCATCCTAGCAGGGAAGCGTCTGTTGTAATGTGGTGGTACGGCTGCTGCTGGCGAAAAGGTACGCCGGATAACAGATTTTGCCGGTTGGTCCACCATAGGAGCGACCGTGTAACGGAAAGAGGAGGCGTTACTGGCCTGTGGAGGTCATGTCTAGTGTGGTTGTAAACCAGCATCAGCCAGTATTGGAGGGCGCAGGAGTGCAGTCTGGCTTATCAGACCACTTATGTTGTGGCGGCCATATGGCCCATCAGTCTTAGACAGGTTATGAGTGGAAAGGTCGGACTGCCGGTGATGGTTTGAATGAGGTCCTGAATGGACTGAAAACAGTGTAAGGGCAGGAAGGCCCTGCCCACAACTGAGTCCAAGAGAGCCCCTATAAACTCCAAGTCCTGAGTTGGGCACAAAACGGACTTTTGGTCGTTGAGGAGGAGCCCGAGGGTGTGGAAGGTTCGTCTGGTGAGATGGATCATGTGAAGAACTTCGGAGGCAGATGGAGCCTTGAGGAGGCAATCGTCTAAGTATGGAAAGATGATTACTCCTTGTCGTCGGAGGAAGGCCGCAACTACCTCCAGGATTTTTGAGAATACCCTGGGGGCAGAGGACAACCTGAAGAGTAGAACTTTGTACTGGTAGTGGTCCTTGCCGATGACAAAGCGTAGGAATCTCCTGTGAGAGGGGTGGATAGCAACGTGGAAATAGGCATCCTGGAGGTCGAGGGCGGCAAACCAGTCGTGATGTTCCAGTGCAGGAATGATGGCAGACCACGTGATCATTTTGAATCTTTGTTTGCGCAAAAATTCGTTCAAACGGCGGAGGTCTAGTATGGGTCGCCAACCTCCGGATCTCTTCTGGGTGAGGAAATAATGGGAATAGAAGCCCGTTTCTGAATTCGTTTGGGACCATCTCTATAGCCCCCAGAAGGAGTAGGTGGTTGACTTCTGTTCGCAGGAGGACCTCGTGAGATGGGTCCCTGAAAAAGGATGGGGTGGGGGGGGGGGAGAATGGAAGTGAAGGGGATGGTGTAGCCCGTTTGAATAATTTCCAGCACCCATCTGTCTGTGGTGATTGATGCCCATTGGTGGAAAAAGGGCCTCAACCAGTGGTGGAAGATGTGGGTAGACTGATATGTGACATTGCCTATGACTGTCTGCACGCCCCCGACCAAGGCATCAAACTTGCTGCTTGTTATTGGGGCCCATTTGGCCATGGCCATTCCCGTTGCGACGTCGCTGGGGTTTCTGGCGAGAGCGTTGATTATCAAAGCTCCTCTGTTGTTGATGATGTTGCTGCCATTGATGTCTGACGTACGAATAGTCGTACCTGCGGTGGTATGGCGTATATCAGCATCTCCTGAAGGGAGGCGTGTACATCCCCAAGGTCCTCAACATTGTGCATGAGTCCTTTGAGGAGTGTAGGACGGTGTCGGTATTTTCGGCAAAAAGCTTGTCCTTGTCAAAGGGCAAGTCCTCAACCTTACTCTGTAAATCCTTAGGGACACCAGCTGCTTGCAAGTAAGAAGCTCTCCACATAACGATTGCGGTGGCAGTAGAGCGAGCAGCGGTGTCAGCGACGTCAATGGCCATTTGGAGGGATGTTCTTGCTGACGTGTAGCCCTCCTGGATGACCGATTTCAGTATAGACTTTTTTGACTCAGGTAAGTGGTCTTTGAGTGGAGTCAAGCGTGAGAAGGCGTCAAAGATGTGATTGGAGAGGTGCGCCGTATAGTTAGCGATTCCGAGTAACAGGGTTGCAGATGTGTAGACTTTCCTGCCCAAAAGATCCAGTCTCTTCGTTTCTTTATTGGAGGCTTGGTGTTTGAATTGCGGGGTCTTAGCCCTCTGAGCCGCATCCACAACGAGGGAGTTAGGTTGAGGATGGGCGAAAAGGAACTCCATCCCCTTCGGGGGGATGAAATATTTTCTATCGGCTCTCTTGTTAGTCGGGAGCGCTGATGCTGGGGCGTGCCATATTTCGTCAGCAATCTCTAAAATACCCTCGTCCAAGGGAATGGTGAGGTGCGATCTGTGCTGCGGCTGAAGATTTCTAAAAAGTTTGTGCTGCTTGTCCTTGAGTTCCTGCAGCGGTATCTCCTGAGTGATGGCTACTCGCTTGAACAGCTCTTGGAACTGACGAAGGTCATCAGGCGGGGAGACCTCGCCAGGGATGACTGCTTCATCCAGTGGAGAGGAGTCTGCTGGGGAGACCTCGATCGGCTGTTTGGAGAAAGGCACATGGTCGGGTTCTGACAGTGGGTGACAAGGCGAGGTCACATGTTCCGGAGGAATGGAGGGGGCAGGAGCCGGGGAAGGTCTGGAAGAGGCGTAGTTGTACGCAGTGTGAGCAGTAAGAGTACCTGCTGCGGGAGTCACGGGTGTAAGAGTCATCACGAGGGTATAGCCTGTCCAGCGGTGAGCATCTCTCTGGATAGTAAGAGTGTGAGCGATGCCCATGATGACGTGGAGAATATGGTGAGCGAGAACGGCCGTATGAAGCTCTGGAGGAGGCAGGAGAAATAGATGACCGGCAGTGATGATGTCTTTGATAATGAGGCTGGGCTGCCAGGAATGGTGATGGCAGTCTGACAGGCGAGTGTGGAGACCTGCAGTGGCTACCATAATAAAATGGAGAGCGTGGTGCCGGAGGAGAGGGTGACGGTGCTGAGGAGAAGGCAAGGGAACAAGACCAGCTCCGGCGCGGAGGAGTCAAGGGGGCAGGGCTGCCCACTCCTGATCTGAAAGCATGAGCTGTAGATCTGGCCGGAGCCGCATTCTCCTGTGCCAATGACTCAGGCACCATAACGGCCGGTGCCGAGATGGTGTGCTGCACTCATGCCGGCGCCGCTTGCTCTGGCACTGTGTGTTGATCCGGAAATGGCGCCGCTGCTAGCACCATTGTGGTCGGCTCCGAGGAAGCTCTCATTGGCGGCTCAGTGGTCGGTGCCGGAAGCTGGGGTGCAGGCGGTGCCGATGCTACCCTCGGTGCCGTGGTATGTGCCGGCTGTTCTGGCTGCCTGGGCTTCAGTGAAGCTGCTGGTTTGGGATGCAGCTTAGTAGTACCAGAGGTCCCAGGTCTGTCTCCCTGGCTCACCCTGCCCTGGATGGCAGCAGGTAGGGATCCTGTGGGGGAGAGCCTGTGTCTTTTTGATGCGGCCACAGTGGGAGATGAAGCCCGCTGTTTGGGGGGCTGTTCCTCTGTGGCAGGCGATTGATGCTGCGGCTGGAGGGCTTTGTCGAAGAGGAGCATTCTCAGGCACCTCTCCCTATCTTTTTGAGCCCTATCCGTGAGCTTAGTGCAGTAGGAGCACTTTTGGGGAACGTGGGACTCCAAGACATTTATGCAGTCCGCATGTCCATCGGAGGCTGGCATTGCCTCCCAGCAAGTGCCGCATTTCTTTAACCCTGGGGATGACGGCATGATGGCGTTTCTACCGGGGTGTCAATAGGGAGCAAGAGTCTTTCCGTTTCCCTTTCTCTTAGTTTATTTCTTTTCTCTCTTTCTCTTTTTTTTTTTTTTTTTTTTTAAGTTCAACGAACAACTATGTACAGAGGAGATGGGAGAACCACTGACGGGAACATAGGGAGGTAACAACAGATAAGCAGTTCTCAAAACGTAGCTTTTTTAAGAGGGGGAAATGAACGAACAAAAGAAGGGAAACCAAGTTAGAGCAATTTACAAGGTGATTTGAGGATGTAGAGTCTCATTAAAGAGATTGAGGTGAAGAGCGCGGTTTCTATCCGTCTGCAGCCTGAGGCAATCTAGAGAAACTGGCGGTTGGCCGGATGGCGCGCAGGAAAAGAGCGCGAATGCTGCAAGCACAGCAGCGCATGCGCGGCCTGGCCAAAGACTGCTTACAACAAGTCTCCATTCTGCGGCGCCAGGGCAAGCCCAGCACCCACAGTGGAGCACCCCGGGGACATCCTCGAAGAAAAACCTAGGGAACTCCATTCCAGGCAGATAGCCCAGAAGGGGAGGTGAAGATATTCCCTGAGTTAACCCCAAACCAACTAACAGAAGTCATTGATTGAGCAGAACCAAGTAGTATTCTCTCTGCAGCTCGACTGTACAACGATGGTCCAGCACCATACCATCACCTGTCCTGGGGCAAAGGTAAACCACAACGTTTTACCAAATACTGGGAGGCCAAAAGAGAAGAAATTAGGATTAAAATGAAGAGGATGCTGGAACTAGGAGTTATTGAAGAATCCTACAGCCAGTGGTCCAGCCCTAGTGCCTTGGTCCCCAAACCTGACTACACCCTGAGATTTTGTAACGACTTTTGGAAGCTGAACAAAGTATCCCAGTTTGATGCCTACCCAAAACCATGTATTGATGAGCTAGCTGATCATTTAGGCAAGGCCCAATACTTGACCATCCTGGATCTGACAAAAGGCTACTGCCAGAACCTACACTTAAGGACTCCAAAGAAAATGCCACCTTCTGCACACCCGATGACTCTTCCAATGTACCATCCTCTCTTTTTGACTCTAACAGGCTTCCCAATATTCCAAAAATTAAGGGACAATTACTACAAGCATGCTACCACTTATTTAGACAACACAATCAATCATCCATAGCTCAGACTGGGGAAAGTATTAAAGATGATAGATTAGAACTGCTCTGTGTTCTTGTAGCAATTCTTCAATAAAGGCTGTGAGCCTACTGTAACTGGTGAAAATTGTAGTTAGCCATGATCACTTTTGGCCTTTTCCAGCACTTATTTGTAAGGGGTAGAGCTAGAAAAATGCTGTTTACCCCATTCACTTATTGCATGTACCACTAATGAGTTCGTTAAGAGAGAGGAAGAGAAAAAAAAAATCAGATTCTTTATGGGGAACATTGCACTTTTTATCTGTCCTGTTACACAGGAGTGAAATAGCAGCAGGTGTGTGTTTATGCCATTTTAGCCTCCTTAATGGGTAGTGGCACTTTGAAGAGTATTGCTGACTGCAAGATATCCAACAGCTTGTATTGTGGAACCACAACATTTCTGAAGGGATCTGGAGAGTGGCAGCTATCCTAATGAAGTCTTCAAATTGTCTGAAGTTGTCAGCAATGGAATGGGATAGAACTATAACAGCCTGGTCCGTTATGGGAATTTCAAAGGTGGCCTCCTCATGAGCCTAGCCTCTGGCTCCCCAACTGTCTCCTGTAAAGAGGCTAATCAGGGAGGTGAAAGTACCCAATAAGACAGTACCAGTGGTTTAGTAAACGGTTGCCAATTTACGGCAAGCAGAGGCGGTATACCGGGGGTTCCATCGCCCTTTGTGACCTGTATAATGCTCCCTACTGACAAGCTAAAAAGGGATTTCTGAAAAGATACGTTGGGGAACCCCACTGTTTGGAAGTCTTGTTCAGATCACCTCATGGTGGAGGGCTGTCACCCCCTGAAAATGGTTGAAAAGCTGCAGGGCCATACACCAGTAGTTTGGAGATGGGGGTCTCAGCACTGAAAGCTGCTTGGTTCCCCTTACAGGAATAGGCTCTCGGCAGGAGAAGCAACATTCGAAGCCTGGCAAGTCAGGCTTGCTCTGCCAGGAAATCCAGTCTTCCAAAGGAAAAAGGGAGCAGAACACAAACCAATCCTTCAGCACCCCTAAATAAAAGCTAACTACACAAACTACCACCAACTACTAGACTAAGTATCCTAACATGAGGGAAAATTAGAAAGGCTGAGGCAAGCTCAAGGTAGATACGTAAAGGCTCCATCTCAGGTCAAGACAGATTAGATCAGGGGTGGCCACATTTTTGGCCTGAGAGCTACATGAGGGTATGGAAATTTTATGGAGAGCTATGAACACTCACAATTAGGGGTAGGGGGTGGGAGACTCTGGGGTGGGGGCTCGGGCTGAGGAGTTTACAGGGTAAGAGGGGGCTCTGGACTGGGGCAGAGGGGTTTGGACAATGGGAGGGGGATCAGGGCTGGGGTATAGGTGCTCATGGGTGCAGGTTCTGGGTTGTGCCTACTTCCTCAAGCAGCTCCCAGAAGCAGTGGCTTGTCCCCCTTCTAGCTCCTACTCAGAGGCATGGCCAGGTGGCTCGGTATGCTGCCCCCATTCACAGTCACTGCCCCTGCAGCTCCCAAGGGTTGTGGCTGCCAGCCAAATGGAACTGCGGGGGCAATGCTTGGACTAAGGATAGCACACAGAGGATAGGCCGCCTCTATGCATAGGAGCCAGGGGAGAGGGCATACTGCTGCTTCTGGGACCTGCGCAGGGCAAGGCAATCCCAGACTCTGCTCACCAACAGGAGCTCAAAGGCCAGATTAAAATGATTGATGGGCTAGATGCATCCCTCAGCCTGAATTAGATCAAACTGAGGGAAGATCAGCTGTGCACCCCTACAGCCTCGGTGTATGGCATGAGGTGGCACAGGGCATATGCACAGGCCAGACACTTTCTAATCAAGGGCTTAAGAAGCACATGTATGCTTGAAGTGGATGACCCAAAGGGACACTGTTCAAAGAATTGTATGTTGCGTGATCATGGAAATATAGGTACACAAAGGATACCTTCAGAGGTCACCAAGTCCAGCCCTTTGTACTCAGGCGGTACCAAATAAACCTAGAATAATTTCACTTTTTGGTCTATGGTTCATTATGCTCTTTGGATTACATTTATATCTTTACATACTGTACCATACTGAAATTTTAGTTAGGTTTTGCAAGTTAATGTGCGCGTGGGTACACATCACATGCACACAAAATCTTGGCAAACCTTGTACCTAGAGGCCATTACTATGCTGGTGTCCTATTGTGCTAGGAACTGTACTCTAAAAGGGCAAACCCCCAATGCAAAACCCAGCCATTTTTATCTCTTATGATTCTGAACAATAAATGCCACATTGTTTCCTATTTCACAAGTGCATTTATTTCTCTAAAACATATTAAAATAGAAAACATGTTCATCTGATCGAACATTGTATTAAAAGTACTGAAAATATAGAAAAGCACCAAGACATTAGAATATTTAAATTGGCAAAGATACTAAGAATATATTTTTTGCAATTTTACATTAAAGTGCTATTATATCCAATCAAAATTAGTGATTAGCGTTTTGTAATCAGAGTTAGTAAATCTTGTCTTTAATTTACAAATTACTGTATATTATCAGAACATGATAATTTTTCCAGAGGATGTTCCATTAAATGTCTTATTTCATCTTCAACATTTGAATCTTAAGTATAGGAAAATAATTTAAACAAATATGGCTACTGGTAACCATTTTTGAATGTATTAAATATTATGGAAAATAAAAGAACAGAAGAAAGCAAGCTCAACAGAACCCCAAACAAGGAAAATTAAGAAAACATTGTTACAGAATAATATGGAAATATGAGTTAATACAGGATTGCTCACCAAGTACAAAAATATTTCTGCAGAAGCTTTCCATTTATATAGTAAATTTTCAGTAATTTTATTGGATTGATATTCTGCTTCACCAGAATTAGTCTATTAGTTTACTACCTACAATTTTGTAGAATAAAATATCGATCAGAATTTTTTAAACAATTTTCTTTTACTTTGTCAACTATGCCACATCTATAATCATTCAAAAGACATTGACAAGAGACACCCAAACTTTGTCCTGTTTTTCCTCCCATACATTTGTTTTTTGGGGGACAGAATACTGTAAATATACATGAACTCCACAATGATCTCTTCTAATTTATAGAAAAAAAATCAAAGCCATCAGCCCATCTTTAATTAATAGACTTATCCAGACCTAGCCAGTTTGTGGTGAAAATGAGAAACGAATTTCAGATTTAAATTTCAAGCAATTATTATAAATGGTTAGTTAAAAAAAGGATTAAAAATGTATGAAAGATACTATGCTTCCCTATTCAGCTTTTTAGACAATTTAATATGCAAAAGTGAGTATAAAGAATCTCTGCTAGAATAAATGCTCATTCATTTTCAATACCATTCCTAAAATGCTTTTAAAGTAGCAGCAGAGCCTGTATTTTTCATATTCTATTTAATAAGCCCAATCTTTTCCTGATTTGGCTTCTCTCCTCCAAATATTCATGCATGACTGAAGTAAACCGCACATCTCTCAAATGTTTCTTACATTGGTTATTTTTAGCTTTTTTATGAATCATGCAGCTGACTATTCCAGATATATTTAACAGCAAGTTGCTTTGGTGTTTGAATAAAAAGTTCCTTCCACAACACCACAAAATTGGTAAACATTGAAGAGAGAAAATTTAACAGAACAAAATATCTATAATTAATTATGACAATGTCTCAAAAGTATTTTAATCAAATGTCTTTGGAATTATTATTTTTCAGGGCAATATGGCTACAAATCAATGAACTGTGTATACTGTTTGGCATGAAATATTTATACAACAATTTACATTCACACATACACAAAAAAATAGACCCATGATAAGGATGCTGTTCCTGAATTTCAAAATGCATGACCATCTATTACTGTGTACTGCATGTTCATGTCCTTCTATTTTCATACACACATATAACGTAAGAAAAAATCTAACCTACACTATGCAACTATTTTAATTCTGTAAAAAAGGTTATTTTTAAATAAAGTTAAGTAGTCTCTGTTTGCACTTTAATACATCTTGCTTACATGACCATGAATGAACCAAAAAAAAAAAAGGTGACATTTAAAGTACTTTCAACCAAAAGGGAAAAATAAGATACTCTACACAGTTTTAAGTTATACTGTTACATTAAGTCATCTTTTCTGTTTTGTAATTTTCAGTAACTTGTCCAGTGAACATAGCTTCTAGTTCTTCTAATATCCTCTTCTTTCTGTGTCAAGACAGTCTCAGTAAATTTCTGAGCTCTTGTTGGTCTTTCATTTCTTCTATCATCAGTACAGTAGTATGACTCAAAGTTGTATTTTTCGGTCTCAATGGAGCACTGATCTCTCTCAGTTTTGGTAGTTTCTGGGTTTAGTGGAGCAGCATTGGATTCTTTCTTTTGATTAGAACAGGCAGCATGTGTAGTACAAAGCATTGCTGTTTAGCATCTTTGAGTGTACAACAGGTGGAAGCAAAAGGCAGCAATAACAACTAAGACCAATGCTAATACAACTATTAGCTGTTGGAACCAGACACAGTAATCAATCTGCTCTTGAAGTCTTTTATTAACTTGTAATAATTGAGTTAGCTGAAAAGAAAAATAGGTTATATGATATTAAATAGCTTTTTACTGAATGAACTGTCATAGCTAAAATCACTAGAGATATCTGGTAACGGAAAAGCAGTTACACTACTGAATTAGACAACAGTATGAGATACATAAAAATCTTCAAGAATTCCTCTACAACAGTCTGCTCCCATACTTTGGATCACATCTGTGGAAGATATTATTTCAGATGTATACCCAATTCTATCTTGATATACCTATAATGTGTATATAGATATATGCATATGTATGTATATACATATAAATACAAATAAATAATATCACATTTTTCTACTAAGTGGCAGATAAGAACACACAGTAATTCTATTAATTGAAGTACGCTATACATACTAAAGGAATGCAAGTACTGTGTTGGAACTAGCAAATGTGCTAGAGTTCATTTTATTAATATAACAAGAATCATTTAAATCATGTCACTATTTGGTTTATAGTTCCTTTGATGCGTTCCATTGCTCCATTGGAAATATTTTCAACATTGAACTTGTTTTGTACTATTTCATTAAATTTTCTATTGCCATTTATAACTGCAAGTTAATAATTCTGTTCAATGACCATTTGTATGAAAGAATTCCCTCTTACCTGTAAATGTAAGTCTTCATTGGTTTTTGTTGGCATATTAAACGAATTCTCTTTTAATGACAGAGTAGAAGGTTTGCTACTTTCTACAACATGACATCTTAACCTGTGAAAATTTAAATGCAGTTTATCAATAATAATATTAAGTTTTCATGTTTTAGATGAAACAACAAAAACACTAAGGACAAAAACAATAAAATAGACTATTTGTAACATATTACAGTTCAATTATTTTACACCAAATAGTTCAATACAACATTCTTATCAAAATATGACTCTGACCCAAATTAAGTGAACAGGATATAGATCATGCCCAAAATATCATGGTTACATTGTGACAGCTTTTGAAGTATGAAGGCAAAACAGGAACAGAATAATCCCTTAGGACAGTAGTTCTCAACCATGGTGACCATTGCTGGCCGCACGTATAGCTCTTTGCCGGTTATCTGAGCACCAGTTACACTATATATTCACTAACTACAGGATGGCCTGAGGATGTCACATGGGCTACAGCTGCATGCTGATCAGGCTGCAGGTTGAGAACCACTGACTTAGACTATATCACTTATCTTTATGCTTTTAACCTTATGTTACATATACCATATAACTGATTATAATAGAAGATTCAATACTAAAGAAATGTTGTTTTATTTAATTTTAAGTATAGAATATTTAGAGAACCCAAAACCAAATTTCAAAACATGCCTAAATACACTTAATTATCAGCTTCAAGACATATGGTTTACAATAACAAGATTAGAAAAATTGTGAAGAAATAAACCAGTCATTAATGTCATAGGATATTGGAAACTGAAGCAGTTTATAAAAAACACAGAAGGATCCATTCTGGAAACACTTAAACCCATTAAATACTAAATGGATGCATTTATTTTGCTGGGGGTGGGCATCAAGTTTATCGTGAGACTTTTTTTCCAGTCTACTTAGGTGAAAAGAATGGAAATGCTAAAACTTTTCAGAGAATAAAAAGAACAGAATGTTTTGAAATAACCGGTTTTTGAAAAAAACCAAAATGTTAAATGGCTTCCTCTGGGAGAGGACTTAGCAAGATGGAACTATTCATCTCCGTCTATAAATATTCAAACAACAATGCATGACTTTAGGTGGACAACAATGACATGCTCTACTGCATTACTGGATCAAGCACATTTCAGAACACCTGGCTTTCTGGGGCATTCGTTTGTATTGGTTTATTAGTCAAGTATCCCTTAAAAGCTACTGTGGCAGCTTTAATATTGTCAAGTAATTTCTCATTATTGTTCAATGCTCTACCATAACAGAATACCCAAGTTTAAGTAAGTGCTTTCTTGCAATTTACATCTCGGTATGCAAATGCATAGTTTACCTTTCCAATATGTGTAAAAAAAAAGGATCTAAAAATTGTGTCATTTTCCGATATGGAACTTTATTCTTTGGGGATTTTGGAAGACTGGAGAGATTAAACAATCCTTATACAATTTGTATTTTGGAAAAAAAATTTAAAAAATAAAAAAAATAAAATATGAGAAATAATCCCACAATTCCTTGAAAAATGACATTGCTTTTATACTTTCCAGAAAGAACGAGTTTGTTAATAACAGAGCAACAGAAAATGTACCTAATGGTTGTATTTATGAACTGCTTAATAATCAAGAGGCATACAGGTTGGCCTCCAAAAACTGGGACTCCTCGTCTGGCAACATCTGTGGTCCGGCAGGGCCATGGATGTTCCTGGACCAGGGAGTCCTGGCTGTGAGCCCCAGTGGCAAGAGCGTTGTTGGCTCAGAGCCCACGCCGCTGGGACTGGGGCCGGAGGTCGGTAGCACAGCCAGGGCCATGGCAGCTCCGGTAGCAGGGCCGGGGACGCATCAGCTGCAACAGCCCCAGTAGGGGAAGCAGGGATGGAGACGTGGCCACCCGCAGAAGTAGTGGGGTCAGGGTTGGGGATGCAGCAGCTGCAGCAACCTGAATACCAAGGCTGGGGATGTGGCCATCCAGGCTGCAGCCACACGGCAGTCCAGCACGGGGACAGGTAGGGCTAGCAGTGGGGCAAGGAGGTGGGCTGGGGGAACTGGTAGCAGAGGATCTCCTCTGGTCCAGCAAATTCCCTCGTTCGGGACCAGTCAGGTTCCGAGGGTGCCGGACCAGAGAGATCCAACCTGTATTCTTTTCTGAGTGTCTATATACCATTTTAAGTTAGTTACACAGTTATGTTCAACATTCATATTTCAAACACTTATGAGCGGGAAAAAGGAATTAAACACAAAGGAACAAGTTGTTGAAATCATGATTTCAACACAGAGGGAGGAAATATATAAATGAAGAAAGTGCTCTAAGGGTATGTCTACACTACCACCCTAGTTCGAACTAGGGTGGTTAATGTAGGCATTCGAAGTTGCAAATGAAGCCCAGGATTTAAATATCCCGGGCTTCATTTGCATCTTGCCGGGCGGGTGCCATTTTTAAATGCCCTTAGTTTGAACTCTGTGCCCGCGGATCTCTAATTCGAACTACCGGTACTCCTCGTGGAACTTAATAATCGTGGATAGTAATGCCCTAACAAACTTTCCAGTTTTTTTTTCCAAGCCAAGTGTTTCCATCCTCTAGGCCAGTGTTTCTTAAATTGTGTTCCGCAGCACACGCATTCTGAGGCATGCTGCAGAGAACAACAGAATTCAAAAGGGGCCGCCCATAAAGGGGCAGGCGACCTTCCCCCCCCCGCAAATAACTTTCCCCCAACCCTTTTCCCTCAATAATTCCCCCCCCCCCGACCTTTTTTTTTTTTGCTCCTCAACCAAAAATTCTTGGTGTTTCTCATGAAAAAAAAATTGTTTGGTGTTCCTTGGTCTTAAAAAGTTTAAGAAACACTGCACTAGGTTTTACTTCAATTGCTGTTAACTTTTTCCAGCATTCACACTGTTGGATGAAATCTTCTGGCTCTATTTTCTACCAGAGCATGAGTGTTCTGATAAACTTTGTATCATGGATTAAGGTATGCACTCAGTAAAGCAGGGCTGCTGGCTCTGTAGGAGACATTTCTACCAGTGCATGTCTGATGGGAAAGAGGATTCTAGTGTTGTCTGGAAAATATTTCTCTATTACTTAATTCCTCTAACTATTTGCTGTTTAGAAAATAGAAAAGAAATTATACAAAAAGTATTAAAGAGAATGCTTAACTGCAGTTCTAATCTAAAAACTCATATAAAAATAGTACTTTCTTACTCAGCATAGTTACTCTGTCTATTGAGTAGCATCTGTTTACTTTTGTTACAGAAATAAATTTTTGCTACTGTGCAAGTGCAAATGTTCAATTTTATTACAACTTATGCATCAATAACAAATCAAGTCCCAATCAGTTTTACCTGCAAAAGCCCACTGCAGGCAATAGGGATGAAAAGAAGTCACAAAGACCATAATTCAACTTGCAGAATTTTTTATGTGCACAAGTATGAGAAATTGGAATACAAAGCCCCTATAAGAAAGTCTTTAACACAAGACTAAACTATATGCTTACCTATGTTCCATCACTTTGTTTCTAGGAACTTCTTTCCAAAACTGAGCCAGTTCTGGTACACCTGCTCCAGAA
Organism: Pelochelys cantorii; assembly: GCA_032595735.1. Taxonomy (NCBI): domain Eukaryota; kingdom Metazoa; phylum Chordata; order Testudines; family Trionychidae; genus Pelochelys; species Pelochelys cantorii. Next base: position 137,561,797 of record CM064326.1, on the reverse strand, counting down.
GACTGGTCCATTTCTGCTGCCATTATCAGGAAACGGTCCTGCAGGGAAGCGGTAAAACCTACCCTCAACCAAAAAATCCAAAACAATAGATTTAGAAAAGGCTGCATGCATACATCACTTTTGCTTCTTCAGGAAGGAAGTTGAAAAGTAATTTTAGTTTGTAAGGAAAATGTGAATTGTGCAGTTAAGAACATTAAACAGAACTGCATAAATACTAGGGAGAGGAGGTCACTCATCTCTAATTGAAAGTTCTTTGGGACAAGTGGTCGCTGTGTGTATTTCATACATGGATGATGTGCATGCGTGCCACGCACCCGAGTTTAGAAGTGTTTCAGAGTGAGTCTCTTCCTTGCTCTCAACTCAGGGTATAAACTAGTGCGGGTTGATTCCACTCCAGTTTCCCTCTTACCATGAGAGAATCCAGTCCAAAGCAGAGGGGATGGAGGTTGGATAGTGGAACACAGAGAGGACCCACACACCTGGAAGAGCTTCCAGTTACAGGTAAGGACCATCACTCAAAGAAGAGGAAGTTACTTGTGTGTATTCCACATATGGGTGTCTTGCAAGCAATCAGCACAGAGACAGGCATGAGGATACCAACAACACTGATCTATAGTATGGCATAGCCCTCACCAGGGTCTGTCACTGCTTGTTATGGCATAGCATGCTGTGAAAGTGTGGAGAGCGCACCTCGTCAAAGCTCAACAGATGTCTTGCCAGGACACGTCCATCAATGAGGCTGAGGAGGTAACCTGTGTCCTTGTACAACGAACCATGACCCTGCCTGACGTAGATAGTTGGCGTGTTTGTAGCATTCAAGGATGCACTCCGAGACAAATTTGGAGATGGGCTGAGGTGAGAGGGCTTGCCCCTTTGACATTCTGGCAATGCCCACAAATTATTTAAGTGATTTTTGAAATGTATGGTCCTGTGGAGGAAGAACACTCATGAGCATTGGATGTTGAGGGAGTGCAGGGCTCTGCTGGTGGTGTGGTGCATGAATTTGGGTGGAATACTGGTAACTGGATGGACGGATGGAAACAGAACTCAGATATCACTACTGGAAAGAATCTGGGGTACAGCCATAAGGGCATCAATCTTGTGGATTATTGGGGGGGGGGGGGGGGGGGGGGATCGGCCATCATAGCTGCAAGCTCACTGACTTGTCTGGCTGAGGTTATGGCTACCAAGAATGCCACTTTCATTGAGAAGTGGGAGAAAGTGCATGTGACCATTGGTTCAAAGGGTGGTCTTGTGAGGGCAAAGAGAAGGAGATTAAGCTCCATGGGGTGTGGGCATCAGCACTGGTGGAAAGGTATTGAATAATCCTTTCATGAAGCAGACAGTGATACAGTGCATAAACAGAGACAGGTGGTGTTGTACGTGCCAATGAACATGCCAGTTGTTTGGTTGTCCAGATGACCACTAGTACCATTGGATCACATTGGTACCTGCTGTACATCTCACCCAACTTGGCTCAGAGAGGAAATGCTGAGATTGAGAGCAGTCCTTTGCAGACACCTGTTCTTGTGCTTGTAAGAGTCTTTTGCTCTTTTTTTGGGACCTGTCAATCTACAGTATTGCCAGCTCCAAGGTAGGCACTGTGCTCAAAGGGGACAGTCGCTGCTAGTGATAACTGCTGTATGCGAAGAAAGAGGGGGAGTCTCCTGGACTAGAATCTGAGCGAGCCTGGGGTTGCATCACATCCTCTAAAATATTTTCAGAGATGGAACTCATGGGCTTTCCTGGTTGTGGGGAGGAAGGACTTACAGAGAGCACAGTGTACCATGGTGTGTCTCTCACCCAAGCAGTAGCAGCACTGCTGGTGCTGACACTCACAGATATGGAGTGTGGGTAGGAGCTTTGTTGAAGCTTGGGATCTTGGGCTTAGTCCTGGGGGTGGGGGCAAGGATTGGAGGAGAATGCAGTTCCTATACAGCAGGGGTCTGCAACCTATGGCTCTCGAGCCAAACATGGCTCAGTATGGAACCAAACTATGGCTCTTTCATTCCCAAAATACATGCAACTTTTTAAATTAAAATGAAAAAATTCAAAATTTTAAAAAACACGTAATTACTCATGTAGCTTGAATGCGTGCATGAACCTGGATTTGACCAGTTATGATGTAAACGTCAAAGAAATGTGCAAAAAGATGGAGCAGCAGAAGTCCCCGTAAATAAAGTCTGTGAGTACAAGGTTTCATTTATGTTATTATGTAAACAACAGTAATATCAAGTTGTATATTTTCAGTCATGCAAATGGGCATTCTTATATGGCTCTTTGTTGACCACTTGTTCTGAATTTTAATGCAGTTTGGCTCTTCGGTTTGAAAAGGTTGCCGACCTCTGCTATACAGGGAAGATAACTATTCTAACAACTACTCTATAACCTAACCATACTAACAAAACTATTTACAAGCTATGCATGAAGTAAAAATCACTCTTAGTCTAAGAACATGAAAGAACAGGGGATCTCACTGAGGCCAGGCAGAGGTAAGAGGGAACTGGAGTGGTGTCAATGCACCACTACCTTTTATACCCCTGCGAGCCCAAGGAGGAGCATTATGCACATGTAGGTCAACAGACGTTGCTAAGAAACACTTCCAGACTCATGTGCATGCATACCACGTGCCTCCACATGTGGAATAAACATAGGGACTATCACTTGAAGAAGGTAGGTACACTGCAACTACAGCAGGTATCAAAAACTTGTGAAGTCACACAGGAATAAAGGGGAAAACACATTAAACTGTAGAAATTAAAATTTTCATAATGGAGACTATTTAGCTAAATTGCAACAGCAAATCTATGCTAATGAATAATCCAATATTTGTTTCCATTGGTTCATAAAAAAATCGGCAGGTTGATAAGGTTTGTAGTAAAAAAGGGTGGCTGGATGGCAACAGATGCATAAACAAATAATACTTTATTGGATTTAGGGTACAATTTGACATAATTGCCCTTAGCAAAATTATTTCAACAATTGGACCCTTCAAAATTAAAAAGAAAGTTAAACATAGTGGTGCATTTTAATTAGAAATGTTTTAAATAAGAATGTCTTATGGAAAAGGTGCATGAATTTAGTATTCACTCATGCTAAACATTCCCTTCTCAAATTTGTTAAAAGATTCCACATTATTTCATTATGAAGGAGCGAACCATGCAGAAAAAGGCAAGATGTAACTAGTTTTTACAGAAATGTATTCCCAAAACTACTTACATTTTATTTTCATAACAAATTTTGATTTTTTTTTCTTTTCCAAACTTCAGTAAGCAGTACAATTGTCTTACAATTACAAATCACATGAATGAAATAGAACATGATTATGTGTACTGAATGTGGTTCTCCAGAAGCCAACCTCATTTTTCTTGTTTTACATTCAAAATCTTGGCATTTTGGTAAAAAAAAAAAAAAAAAAAAAAAAAAAAAAAAAAAAAAAAAAAAAAAAAAAAACACACACACTACTGCTAATCACATTAGTGATTAGCAGAACACTTCTCTATAGGATGAAGAAAATAATTCAAACTAATTCTCCTCAATATACATCTCTACACACGATGCTTATTTTAAATCCTCCACTAGGCACTATTACAACCAAATTAAATAGGTTTTCTGCAAGAATGGTTGAAAGCTAACAGTGGCCCATTCTTAAATTTTAGTAGCAAAAATCTTGGTTTATGACACTATAGCAATACCAAAGTAAAAAAAATACATTTTGGGAGTCTTGTTATGTTAGGTAAGTCTCCATGATTAGTCCCAAAGCTCACAATGCCAGGAGGTGTGCCCCAACAACTGAGAATATATAGAGACCAACTCAAAGAAGAGCTGCTAATTATGCATGTACCTCCTATAGACTTGTTTGAAAATTCTGTCCTATGTGTTTTTACTTACCACCATGGAGGGATACTACTATGTCTATTGAGGTACCAGGTTCACAGCTACTATTACTTGGTTTAACTCTATACTTGTCAGGAGCAGTGGTTCTCACCTAAAAATAAATTTAAAAAGCATATGGTGTATGTCAGACACATTAAACACATTATGCTGACCAGTTCCGTTACTGCTAACTTTTTTTTTTTTTTTTTTTTCTTATGAAATAAGACAGGTTGGTTTTCCTAAAATGCTAACAGCCCTCTGCTATTGCCAAAAAGATGAACTAACAAAGACAAAAGATCTAAACAAACAATAAAAAACACCCCACAGACTTTCCATTTTGGAAGCAATTTCTTCTCTACCAAAGAGGGAAGGACAAAACTGGTGAAGTTTGTTTTATCTGTTAAAAAAAAAAAAAAAAAAGGAGAGAGAGAGAAGAAATCAAACAAACAAGAATACTGAACATAATACTTATGAAAGTTGCTGGTCTGACAGCTGTGAAACCCAAATCATATTCACATACACATGCAGAGAACAAGTATAAAACGGTGGTAAACCAATTCTAGGAAAATCTAAATTAATGTAATTTCTTGCATCCCTAAAAATGCAGCTACTATGTTGACAACGAAACAGTGCACTTATTCCTCTGAAGATGATCTACTGGGGAATGGACTTCTGAAGGGCTTGTTCATGGAATAAACATGTACATAGCGGTTCCCCCCTTGTTCTTTCTAGGGATGATCCAGAGGATTATAAGGTAAAATTTTTTAATCATCCCTAAATCCTCTTTTATATGGGTTCTCTCCTGGATTTATGCAATTGACCATCATGTTTGGTGTTGTTTGCGTCAGTGACAAATGCATACAAAAATGTGTTTTAATTTCTATAGTCTGCTCCCAGACACAAGGGATGAAACAAAATATTAGATGATCCACAAAACCTTAAATAAAATAGTCCATTTTTTCCCTTCAAATACTAAAAGTGGAAAAGAAAGAGATAGTGTGTGTGCGTGCGCGCGTCACACTTTAAGCATAAGGATATTGCCCTTTCACTATTTTTACTGATAATTATCTCTTTGGACATTTATTCCATGAAAGATTAGGACTTTACACAAAGTTTGCCACAATAAATTTGTATTTCCACTAGAAGATTTACCCAGCATTGCTTGCATCCTTAACTCAATTAATTTTTGTTTTTTGAAAATAAAATGGTAGAGCTGGAAATGAAGGGTTCAGTATGCAGTCTGCCATGAGGAGAAAGGACTACCTCCAGCATCTCCATGGTCACCAGAAGCACCTCTCCATGGTCACTGCAGGTCCAGCACACATAGCAGGAGGGGTGCATATCTCCCGGATGGGGCAGGTCCAGGTTTGTCTGCCTCCTGCGATCCTCAGCCAGAGCAAGAAATGCAGAAACTATGCTCTTTCTCCTTACTCCCTGACAAAGGTGAACAACTAGCAATGTTCCTGCTCCCATACAAATCAGGGAGAGGGTAACTTCAGCCCCTCCTGTACTCCCTAAAGGGTGCCTCAGGAATGGAAGACTTGGGGATGGGGCAGTCCCAGAAAGGGGGCAGGACACCCCCAGCCAGCCCCTTTCATCTGCCTAGTGATTCGGTCTCTGGCTTTATGAGAAGCATACAGAAAAATCTCATTCTAGGCCCATCCCATTTTCCTGGCACAACCAAACCCTGACCTTGCTTTAAATTATGATACAAAGAAGCTGCATACCAAATTTTGGGGTCCTAGCTCTTACTGTTTAGAAGGCGTTCTTGAACAGACAGACACACACACTCTCAAATATATGTAGTAGATACAAACGCAAAGCATGTGGACAGCAAAACAAACACAAATAATATTTACCTTAAAGGCCACTACATTTTTAGTCACATTTGTCAGAACTATCAAACATTTTTTTTCTCCAGTTTCCTTGGATCCAAAAAACAGTTCTTCTGATGGACTAATTGAAAATAACATAAAAATATGGTTAATTCATATTTGCATCGAGTAATTCACTATTTTTAAAATAAATCTTTTAAAATAATTTATCTTAACACAAGAAAAACGTACTTTTTGTTCACCAGCTATATTCATTATAAATTAAGTTATTCCCAGGGAAGCTGCCACAGGATTAAGTAGCATATTTAAATGTGATGGAATCTAAATCTGGCAACAGTAAAAGGTGTGAGTGTTGTGTGTGCGCACATGTACTAGGAACCAAATGTTTGTGTCTCCCCTTATTTTATGCTCTCATATAATTGGGAATAAAATAAATGGTTATGGTCCTTTCAAAAATACATGACACTGGTATTATCATTCTGGAATTTGACATTCATCTTGAATGGTGAAAACAGGGCATATACCTGAGTCGAGTAAGGAAAAGATGGATAATGGAAGGAAAAGGACTGGCACAAGAAAATACTATTTTTAAGCCACTGAAAAGCCCCAAAAAGTGTTGCTTCATTCTTTTTCCTGACAATTTTTTTCTGAAAAGTGAGTCATGTTAAGAAATCATGGTCAGTTGCTTTCTCCCCACCAATTTCTTTACAGTAATTTAGTTTGCTTTGACCTGTTTCCCCCTCCAAACTACTTTATATCCTTTTCCCTCTTATACCATGCACAGGTAGCTTTGTACTTCACCTGGAAGAGGTCAAAGTCAGCAATGAAAGTACATGGGATAGCAGGACCTGTCTGAGAACAAAAGGGTATCCTAGTCTAAACAGGAGCAGTCTAGTAATGTTTTGAGGGAGGAAGGGAAGATGAGTACCTCTGTCCTATAAAGGCATCTAGTCACCTGCACAGCAGTGGAAAAAGCAAATCAAAGAGAAAGAAGGGATGGACAAGAAATTACGAGGGAGAATGGATGGAAAGACCTGGTGCTCTGATCAACACAAGACATCTGCCCTAGACACTAGACTACATATCTTCCCTAGGAAAACTCAAGTGTCTAATATTTCAAGCAAGAATTACAGACAGCAAGTATGAAAAATCAGGGTTTGGGGGGGGGGGGGGCAGGTTGAGGGTGTCACCCTACTTGCCCATCATTCTCGTAACCAAGTTAGCATTAGCTGTGCAGTTGTACAAAGTGTAAAAAATAATAGTTACTTGGTCACTGCAATGCAATGTGAACCAGAAAACATAGGGATAAACTTTTTTAGGTTTAAAAAAAGCCAACAATTTTACGAAATTCATCTTTCTGTATGTAAACTGCACCCAAAGTTTCTCATACCACAGATCATTAAATATTTAGCCCCCCTCCATAGCCCCCCTCCATAATGAAACTAATTACAGTGTGTAGAATATTCTAACTTTCTAGCTTTTACTTTTGCAACAGCAGCACAAGCTATAGTGGCATCTTCAATTTAAAAGATAGTGACACTACAAGTACGAGCAGTTGTTGATTTCATTAATATTTATTTCTTCCTCTTCTTTCTAATAAACTCAAGCACTTCTAATCCAATGGTAGAGCACAAAAATATTCTAGTAAACTTTTACTTATCTGTAACAAGGGCAGCTTCTTTATGGTTACTTAGAGAAAAAAAAAAACCCAGATAATCCTTATTCAAAATCTGTATTCTAATAAATCATAACCAGAAACCAACATCTGGTTGTGAATTTCAGAAATTATTTAAATCAGAAGAGACAACAGGTTAAACCTTAGTCTTGCCATAAAGGAAGACTGTGTGCAAAGTCAGTTGCTTCATATGAGGGGGGGATAGAGTTCTGCACCTGAGGTGCAAATCTACTAAATATGTTTACACATGTGAAATTTAATTTGCAAGTTCCTATAATTTTTTCATTGGACTTTTCCAAGTTCATTTAAATTCTCATTTAGCATTTTCCGGCAGGCTTTTCTAAGTGCTAAGTGCTTTTATCAATAAGTAGGGCCCCAACAAATTCACAGTTCATTTTGGTCAAGTTCATAGCCAGGGAGTTTTAAAATTGGTCCATTTCACAGTGTTGTAATTGTGGGGTTCCTAACCCAAAAAGGGATTGTGGCAGAGGGAGTCCCAAAGCTATGGTTGGAGGAGGGGGATGTCACAGGATTGTCACCCTCACTTTTGTGCTGCCTTCAGAGCTTCCTGCAGCTGGAATAGGCCCCCAGAGATGGAGGTGTATCTGATCTACCCATGTTACTGCTGCTAGTCCTGGCTGGCTGAGGAGGGACAGGACCTGTTCATCCATGGTATGGCCCATCTAAGGGAGAGATCAGAGCCACTCCATGGCATCTCCCTAGCTAGGCAGCAATCCCTGAGCTTTCTGCAGTTGGAGGATGTACCCAGAGGTAAAGGTGGGTCTGATTTCCCCTGTGCTACCTGGAGCACACTAGCTATTGGTCCTGGCCAGAGACAGATTAATGCTCCAACTGGAATTATGGGGGGCATGGAATAGGGCTTATTTCATGGCCCATGACATGTTTTTCCATGGCTATGAAATTGATAGGGCCCTATCACAAGGTAAAAACTATTTTCAATTTTCATTGATTCATCTAAAATCAAAACAAAAATGAAAATTAACTAACATCTACATTTCTGTTCTATTTGCCAAACAAATACCGTGAGCTGCAGAACAATGGGATGAGAAAGATCACATTTGTTAATTCCTTCTCTTAATAAGATTTATATATAACAATGTAGACTCACAGCAAAGGATGAGAATTTTAGATGACAAATATCCTCAGGGCAAGGACCTGTCTTGCACCAGTTAACAAAATGATCTAATTTAATTAGTGCAAAGCTTTAATATAGACACATATGCACCAATTTTTTAATGCTTGTTTATATTTGGTTTTAGCTTAAAGTCAGACACTAAAATTAAATGGAATATTTTTAAAAATCGTTATCTTACCTTCGGTGAAGCAAATGTAAGCAACAGTTAAACATGTTATGGAGTTTAAAATGGTCTAACTAAATTATTTAAAGGTGAATTCCACTGATATACCCTGCTAATACAGTTGAGCCGTTACACTGTCAATCAGTGCCAGGCACATTTATGGCACTGCAAAAAAACAACCAAAAAATATTTTTTGATCTATGTGGTAAAATGAATGATCGCTGAAAGTGTTCATCCATAGAAATACATATAGTATGTGACAGATGCTTGAAACTGTTGAATGGAAGACAAGCAAGTCTGAGAACATTTCAGATCAAAAGTACAAATTTTTAAACGTTCAAAATTTATTAAAGATTGATCAAATCAATTAACTCTTGATTTCAGTTTAAAACCACAAACTGATCTAATTAATTTTAAGTAAGCTATACACAATGTAACAAAGTAAACAAATTTACTATTGAACATTATTACCTTATATGTAATAACAGTCCTTTAAAAACGGTTAATGCTTTCTTTGAATTTTTTGTTTTAGAATCTGTTTTGTCATTCTCTTCTGGTTTGGAAATCTGTTCTACAGAACATACCTAAGTAAAAATAAATGAGAATGATAAAGGAATAAAAACATGAGTCACACACAAATATTTCTGCAGCAAAATATAATAGCAAGATACTCATTCCACCAAAATGTACAGTTAATATCTTTATTCATGCCCAAGTTGATAGTGTACAATTCCACAATCAAAAAAGGTAACTACTTTGTCTAGAAGTCCATCACGGTTCAGTGGCTAAGTAAAGACACCAATGAGAAATCTACTATATAAGCAGATGGATAAAGAGGGAAATAGATAATAAAACTGAATTTAAGTACAGAATTTGATAAGAAAAGCTAAAGCCAAAGCTAAAGGGAAGCTGGGGGGGGGGGGGGAGAGAAATCCATGGCTAGCAAGGCTAAGATCAATAAAAGTTTTATTTTTGAAAGTATATTAGGAGAGAAATAAATCTTAGCAATTGGGGCACATCTAAACTACATTCTGCTCTCAAAAAAGGAATGTAAATGAAGCAAATCGAAAGTGCAAATGAAGCGTAGATTTAAATATCCCATGCTTCACTTGCATATTCATGTCCAAGCGCTTTTTTGAAAAATGGTTTTTCGAAGGTGAAAACACAGTCTAGACAGGGTTCGTTCAGGGAAAAAAACCCTTTTCAAAAGAACCCGTACTCCTGAAAAAATGAGGAGTATGGGTTCTTTAGAAAAAGGGTTTTTTCCCCCCCCGAAAGAACCCTGTCTAAACTGTGCTTTCACTTTTAGAAAAACTCTTTTTCGAAAAAGTGCTTGGAAACAAATATGCAAATGAAGAGTGGGATATTTAAATCCATGCTTCGTTTGCACTTTTGATTTGCTTCATTTACATTCCTCTTTCGAAAGAGTAATGTAGTCTAGACATAGCCTTGTTGTGGTGAAAAGGCGTGTGAGCACCAAGTAATTTTATCTTAAAATTACTAAAAGAAACACAAAACAAATGGGAGAAAATGAGAATTAAAATAGATGGAGTTACTATCTAATCGTTTCTCATGCACTTTGTTCAGAAAAAAATTCAAAAGATGAAATTAATAATTACTATTCATTATTCTAAACTTAGGGTATGTGTACACTTGCAGCCTATTTCAGAATAGGGCTGCAAACGTAGGCATTCTGAATTGCAAATCAAGCCCGGGATTTAAATATCCCACGCTTGATTTGCATCTTCCCAGCCGGGCGCCATTTTTTTTTTTTTAAATTTACAAGCCAGGAATAACTGCCCGCGTCTACATGCGGCAGTGAAACGGGCATTCGAAATAAAGCCCTATTTCGAACTACCTGTTATTCCTCCTGAAATGAGTTTTAACAGGTAGTTTGAAATAGGGCTTTATTTCGAACGCCCGTTTCACTGCCGCGTGTAGACGCGGGCAGTTATTCCGGGCTTGTAAATTTCAAAAAATGGCGCCCGGCCGGGAAGATGCAAATCAAGCGTGGGATATTTAAATCCCGGGCTTGATTTACAATTCAGAATGCCTACATTTGCAGCCCTATTCCGAAATAGGCTGCAAGTGTAGACATACCCTTAGAGAGTAGTTACGCTATTTACCACAACCAAGAGTTCTCTTTCCTGCACTAGGGGATACTATGGAAACAATACAGGTTGGCTCTCCCTTGGCCGGCACCTGACCAGTCCCAGATGAGGGATTTTGCACCCTTCCCTCCTAAGCCAAGCAGCCCAGCTCCCTGCACATCGGCTCCTGGATGCGCTGGGCAGCCCCGCTGTGGAACACCGGGCTCTTGGACATGTTGGGTTCCTGGTCCCGCCGGGCTGCTCCACTGGGTTGTACCTAGCAGCCCAGCTGTGGCGCAGTAGGCAGCCTAGTTGCAGAGAGCCGGGCAGCACATCTGCAGCCCATCCCAGTCACCAGCCTTCCACCGGGACTCTGGTCCTGGAACATGGTGCCAGACCAGGGAGTCCTGGTTAACAAAGGTTCAACCTCTATAACTTGATTTCGAAAAAGAGTATTTGTGTTTTAAGAATTATCACAAATTCAATGAAGAATATTCAAATAACTCAAACCTTATAATAAGTAAATAAATGATACAAGATATTAATAATGATCAAAAAGCAACTAAGTATGAAATTCTTAAGAAACAAAAAGTCAAAATTCAATTAACTATGTGAAAGGACTAGTATCATAGAAGTGAGTATAAGAGAATCAATTCTATTCAATCAATTACTTAGAACACAAACATATCAAAAAGGGTGTTTCCCCCATGGAGAGAGACTAATGGATAAAACAGCAACAATTTAATAAACATACTTAAGAACATAGTATCTGATAACCAAATGATAATCAAAATAAATTAGTTACAAAACTATGATTCAACTTCACATCAAGACTCAAACTAAATAAAAATGGTAAAATAGGATAATAACTTGTTTTGTTTAAATTGGGATTACTTTCTAGTCAAACAATAAATGGTTGTTAATTCTGTTATAAGAAACTGCAGTTTTAGGACTAAGCACAGAATTTAGGGAGGTAAATACAAGGTCAGATGACAATTATGGCACAAAGTGAAACACTGTTCTTATACACGTTAAAAAGATTACAATATGAAAGTAGCAGGTTCTAGCAACTTCATATACATGGATTGTTACAATAGGTCAAAGTGGATACTTTTAGTTCTGGGTTGCCAAGTTAATAAGCAAATGTGTAATTTGGTGACAGGGCTAAAACAGTTTAGTTTTACTTAAAGTGAAAGTTGAAATAAGGCAAATAAATTTAGCAAGCTTCAGTTTGGTGCAACAAGAGCTTTTATCATTCACTTTATTTGCATGAGAGATTCTCTACATGAAGATGGTCACAGACAAACACGCACACAGAGTAAACACTGGCAAAACAATTTAGAAATCAGTATTTTTGAATTCTATTTGATATTATGGATTATGAAATATTCTTATGAAAAATGAATACATCATGAATGTCTCATTGTACGAGGATTCACCACTGCTGACAAAAAATGGACCATGTATACTATTTAATCTTGGAGAATTTCTTGCCAAAAAATTAAAAATTCTGCGCTAAAAAAATTCAGCAAATGCCATGTGTCAAAACAACACTACATAGCCACAACAGTTTCAGCTATTTTGGTAATTTATTATTTCAAAATACCTGTCAGCACAGGGTTGGGCAAACTACAGCCAGTGGGCCACGTCTGGCCCATCCAGCCTTTTAATCCGGCCTTTCGGTTTTTGCTGAGGAGCAGGGTTGGAGGCTTGCCCTAACCTGCTGCCTGACACTTCCCAGTCCTTGACTGACAATTTTATGAGCACCATCTTCCTGGATGCAGAGCCACACTGTGCAAGTGGGATTGGCACTGCTTACCCTGACTTCACTGCTGTGTGCAGGATCGGAATCCCACTCATGTATGGCAGCGTGTCTAATCCCTGAAGCTCTAGCCTATGTCCAAACTAGCAAATGATCAAGGCCAGCAGCACTGCAGGATACCATCCCTGTTAGAGTCCAATTAGGAACGGTGAGCTCCTTCATTGACCAATCCCTGAGGCACTGCTCCTTCGAGAGATTCACTTCATTTCTCATCAGCCAATCATCTCTGCCCGGATCTTCGTCTCCTATGACCTCACCCTCGGGAGTCTCAACTGCCATGGGGCCATACCCATCATAATGCCTGGAATGGCCACCTTTATGTCCCTGCCAGCAGGGCACCTATTTCTTGAACTATTGTTTCTGTGAGTATTTATGGCCCACCATACAATTCCATACTCAGATGTGACCCTCAGCCCAAAAAGTGTCCCCGCCCCATGTCCACAAGTACCTTTGTAACAATACAAAACCAAAATATTCATGCAGGAGTAGAGAGTTAAAGAAACCGTTATGACGATGCAGTTCCTGGTTACTGTGTCCCTTCCTCTCTCCGAGCCCAGCCAGAGCACCAGACACCCACTAGGGATGTTAGCCAGCATGCAATTGAGTAGTTGTGCAACTGCATCAAATTTTAGGAGTTACACAACTATTCGACAGTCCCCAGGGACGGCAGCCAGTGCACTCTGGCCCCACTCACAAGGAGCCCCCGCCACCCAGGGCTGCTGCGTCTCTATCAGAGGCAACAGCACAGGGTGGCGGGCAGGAGCTGGTCTGCGAGGGGAAAAAGGTTTAAAAATCAGCTCCCTGTACAGACCGGGGAGCACAGGGCAGCAGCAACTCCTTTCCATGGGGGCCCGAGCTCTCCACAGAAAGAGGCTGCTCCACGTTCCATGGAGCAGCCTCTGCTCATGGTGAGCCTGGGTCTGCCGCAGAACCCCCCACAGGCAGGGGCTCGGAGACCCCCACAGGCAGGGGCTGCTGCCACGGAGAAGCCTCTGTCTGTGGTGGGCTCAGGCTCACCATGGATGGAGGCTGCTCCATGGGATGTTTAGCAGGCTCTGTCCGCGGGGAGCTTGGGCGCCCTGTGGACAGGGGATGCTCCATGGCAGCCTAGCCAGCCTCCTTCCCTGCACTTCTGCCTCTGATAGGAGGCAGCAAGGGGGAGGAGAGGCAGTCCACAGAGCCAGCTCCTTGTTCATATTGACTTCTGCCTGCCACCCCTCACCCTCTGCGCTGCTGCTGGTTAAGCCAGCTTCCCACGGGCACTGGCTCCTGCCTCCCCCTCTTACTGCCTCTGATACAGGGAGGGAAAGTGCATGTAGTTGACAGGATTAACCGATAAGCCCAGGCTTATCAGTTAATCATGTAGTCGTCTACACATTGACATCCCTAGCACTCCTCCTTCCCAGAGGCCAGTTATGGGGGGGGGGGCCTCAATTCCCGCTCTCCAGCTCAGAGATCCAGAAGGATAGATAGCCAGATACTTGGTCTTAGGCTTGCATAGAGTTTCCTGTGGGCCATCCACTCCTTTTCTAGGGGCATGCTGGGAAGCGCAATTGCCAAGAAGCCTCTAGCTCTCCTCTTCCTCCCATCTGCCTTCCCAAACCACCAGCCTTGCCCCACCCACAGTCCGCCCCTAGAATGCCTACTATAGGTGTTCTGGGGACAGAGCGTTGCTGCCCCCAGCTCCTGCCCTCCCAGCCAAGGAGACTGGAATCACACAACCGCCTCCCCTCCCCCAGTGCTCCAGGAGCTGCACCGCATGCACACTCCCCTCACCTCTCTGCCCCTCCCCAATACTCCGGGGAGTGCTTGGTATGCTGCCCCACTTCTCTGCCCCTCCCTCCAGAGAGGCCGTGCTGTGCTTGGCGTGCTGCCCTGTCTCATTCCCTAGGAGGGCTATGCTCGGGATGCTGCCCTGCCTCCTTCCCTCCCCATGGGGAGCGGAGCCTCAGGAGAGAGGGTGGGGCTATAGGTGGGGCTGGGGGAACCCATTTCTGGGGAGCAATGGAAATTTTGTGAGTACAATAAACTTCTGCAAAATTCTGCATTGAGCAGTGGTGCACAATTCCCTGAGAAGCAAGAGGACAAAAGGAAGGTACTTAAGGTTAATGATATGGCAAGTTATGGAAAAAAAAAAAAAAAAAAAGAGCTTCCTCCTAAGGGAAAAGCTACTTCCTCCATCATCTGTAAGGGGGGCATGGTGATGTTTTTTCTGAAGCAGGGGTAGCTAATCAAGAGACAGAACAAAAGAAAGAAGCCAAGTGAGGAGGAGGGGGCTAAATAAGAAAAGACAAAGAGAAGGGGAAGGCAGATTGCAACAAGAAGTATTGGGCAGTAGATAGCAAGGTCACAGAAAATGGGGAAGGACTCTGAGGGAGAATTTACCCAAAAGTTACTGCCTGCACCAAGGCGGAAAACTGCCTGCTTTACTGGACACAGATTGCCCCAAGGAATTCTTTGGGCTGGTATCAATATGTTCTGGAGTGATGAGGAAACTAAGGAAGGGAAAGGCATGTACAATGTATTGTTCTGTAGACTAATACTCTTTTGTACAATGGCTATGCTACAAACTGGGGTGTGATTCAAAGCTCATGTCCACAGACTTAACCTAGCTCTCAGGCTATGTCTACACTACAGGCTTCTTGTGCAAGAGCATTCACACTGCAAAAGCACATCAAAAAAGCGATGTGCTTTTGCGAAAGAGTGTCCACACCGCATGGATGCTCTCTCAAAAGGAAACTGATTGCTATTTACAGAATGGCCACCAGCGCACCTGGGCTTTACTCGATTTCCTCTTTTTGCGCAAAAAACCCTGTTCTCTGTCCACACGCACTTTGCGCAAAAAGGAGTTATTCCTTGTTGAAAGAGGAATACTTACACTGGAAAAACCCCTCTGTTCTTTCATTTTACTTGTGCAAAAATGCACTTGAGGTGTGGACACACTGCAAGTTTTTGCACAAAAACTCTGTAGTGTAGACCTAGCGTCACTGAGCAACTGAGAGTATAAATAAGAGCAGCGCCATAGTAGCATGGGCAGCGACTGCAGCAATAGAGCTTAGCCATGCCAAGTACACATCCACTAACTTCAGCTTCGGCTCAGCTAAGTTGTCCTTCCACTGCCCATAGCGATTGTGGCTATGCTACTATCTATGCTCATGCTAATTCATGAGAGCTAGTAGAAGTATGCATGCACAAGCTGAGAAACATTCCCCCTAGCTTGTAATGCAGATGCAGTCATAGACACTAGGCCAAGCGTCACTGTATGCTGAATGTTTTATACCGACTATGTTGCCTCTTGAGAGAGTGTTGCTGTAAACCAGAAGCTTGCCATTTTTGGAGAGAAGTTCTGGAAGAAGGTGCGCTTACTTCTCTTAATGGCAGAGTCTGAAGAATCAGGGACTTGTCCAGTGACTGGTAAGTTGGGAAGTGGGTTCCAGCTGTCAGAAGGGCATTCCAGATGGAACGTCGGTACCCTGAATACACTCTCCTCCCGCCCCCCCCAAAAAATTGGGGCAATGGCTGCATCCCATTCAGGCTCCTGACATGCATTCACCCAGCTATCTCTACACTATAGTCTGATAGGTGGCCAGCAGGGTGATGCCTGTTCAGATCTGTAACAAAATGGTGCTAGTGCTTGGGATTAGTTGTAGCAGGGATTGGGGTGCAGTAATGTAAGAAGCTTTTAAAAATGCTTTCGCAAGGAACATCACTTCTGCTATTGGTCTGAACGGCACGAGCAGATGTTTATCATCATCTTTGGTAAAAATAGTTACCAACTATGAATTTAGAACAGCTCAAGAAAAAAGCAGATTCTCAGCCTGCGTGCAGAGAGAGATCTGATGTCTGCTGATTAGAAAAACTGGAGTTGTGCAGTATGGCCACCATATATACCACAAGGAAGGATAGGGGCACCTGATCCAAATTTTCCTCCTACCGGGCAGGCAGGTAACCAGGGAAACTAGTTCAGAGATGGTCCATAAGATATAGTGGTGATGGAGAGAAGTCCAGGTGTGTACGCTGGAGCGAAAAACACTTGTGAAGGAGAGGCAGGCGGCATTCGTGGCATTGCTGCAGTCCCATGTCTGGAGGCAGGATGGAACACACTCCAAAGCAGGGTCCCTTCACATACAAAGCCTGAAAGTTACCAAGCAGATGGTGCCACAGATGATCCAGTCATGGTGACAGATCCACAGCTATGGAAGCTGCTGTAGAGAAGGCTGCTTGTGAAGAGATAGAAATGGAGGGTGCTGGAGGCTTGGCTTCAGCGCTTGCAGACCAGGACAAATGCCACCTGTTCAAAACAGGAAAAGAGGGCAACACTATATTCATGGGACCCAGGGGGAAAAACTTGAGGACATGCCGAATACAGTGTTACTGGGCAAACATATGTGGGCATGAAGAACTCATTCACTGTGCTTGTAGCCTGAGTCTAAAGAAGATTATGGGATGCTAACTGCAGGAATATGGCAGGTGCCTTCTCTTTATGTGTTATTCTGTATAATGATACCTCAGAGATTATGCCAGAGAGATCATGTGCAAATCCACTAGGGTAAGACTCAGTCTCTGAAGGGCAAGCTCACACTTTATCCTTCCTGGGAGAACTAAATCAGTGCTCACTGCTTCTGTGGCTCAGAATCATAAGAACATTGAACTATTTTAGCTTCTCAATGTCATGGGCCAGAACTTCACTGGAAGCAAAGAGACCAAAGCACAGTTAACAGGTGCTGTGTGTCAGAACTTCCTTGGGAAGTGTGACAGGGTCAAGAGGGTTGCAAAAGAGTGACAGGAAAGTATGTGAGCCTTAGACTAAGTAGGTCGCTGTTCCCTGGGAAAACTAGCAGTGCCTGGCCTAGAACCAGCACGAACTTTCCAGAAGCAGTCTGGACAATAAGGCCAGTTAGAACACCTGGAGTTAATTAGGAGCCTTCCAGAGCAAAGGGAGTCAGGCTAATTAGACCACCTGGAGCCAATCAAGAACCAGTTGAGGCTGGTTTAAAAGGACTCCTTTTCTGTTCATTAGGAGGCACACGAGAAGGAAGAAAGGAGTTAAAGTGCTGTGAGTGAGAGGCGTTTGGGTGAGAACTGGGAACTGCCAGGCAGGAAGTGTGTGTTGGAGGAGCAGGTTCTAGGGGAAAAGGTACGGGGAGGGATTGTCTGTGGAAGTGGCCCAGGGAAGTAGTTGCCAGACAGGGAGTTGAACAAACCTCATCTGTTGCCACTGTCTTATGGGCCCTGGGCTGGAACCCAGAGTAGTGAGTGGGCCTGGGTTCTCCCCACTCTCCCTACACCACTACAGAGTCTGTCCCTGGATAAGGAGGCTGGGACTACAGAGGGGTTTCACCCCCATATCCTGGACTAGCCTGTGATGAGTATGGCTCAGTATGTGTGAACCCTACCTCTAGTAAAAAGAAAGACTGTGTGGTGAGAGACAGTCAGCCTCTGAGGCTGAACACTATCTGCCATAAGCGCAGGACCCACAGGCACTGCCATAGCTTTGCCACAGAAAACAAATGTAGTGCAGGGTAGAATATTGCCAAATTCATTATACCTACTAGACAGTAGAAAAAGCCCCAAAAGAGTATGAAGTGACTGCTTAGGGACATGCAGAAGAAATGGCACCCCGTAATCTATGACTTATGGTCAATCACAATGCAACAGAACCAGAGGCAAGTTGAGGAAGCAACACATTTCACTTTCTCTCTTCCCAAGAGGTGGGGAGAAGGGGACTATGTGTAGATTCCACCTTGCCGGGGGACAGGGACTGCTCTTCAGAGCAACACTACGGTGCCAAGAACCACTCTACTGGGACCCAAACCCTCCTGTAGCAACTCCAATCAGCAGTACTGGGGTGACCAGAAAAGCATGGAGACCCATGAACTCTGCAACCTTTGTAATCCCTTTCCTGAGATAATGAGGGAGAAGATTTATACAATGTAGACAGGCACTAACCTATAAAGGTTTTGTGCAATTTATACATTGGTGTGATCCCTGGAACAAATGTATGATGTTTTAATAGTAGCAGTAGCCAGTATCTAAATATGGGGTGTCAATAGTGTTCCCTGCAAGATGAGCACTTGAAGTCATACAGGAAAGATCCAGATGCCACCCAGTTGATAAGCAGAGTGCCCACTGCCAGTGGCATGTGTTTCTATTGGTGGTGCACCTCTGCACATGCCTTAGTGCACATAAAATGTATTCTGTACATGGACAGAAAAAAAAAATCAGAGGGAACACTGGGTGTCAATGTACCATAGACTATTTGTCAAGTACCCCCTCTTTTTTTGGTCAAGAGAGAAATGTGACATTCTGGTAATCTGCCTGTAGGACCAGTTCATAATATCCACAAGGAATTACTAAATGTTCTTCTTTTAAACTGCTGTAGCACAAATGCGTGGCTATGTAGTGCCACCATCTCTGATACAGCATGCATCAGTAACACTACAGTCTGGTACTTCAGATGCAAAGAAGTTATATGAAGAAAGGTGTACTCACATTGTAGAAAGAAAGCAGCCAAGTTATCAGAAGGGGTTTAAATAAGGAAGCACAACACAGGAAGCTAGACAGGAAAGCAAAGTAATGGACAATGGGGAAAAAGGAGACTTCATTAAGGAGAAGCCTGTACAACATATACCAGCTTGCATGAGGATGGGAAACCCTGCCTCTCCCCTACAAGGAGATGTCATTCTCTCTCCCCCCACCCCGGACTGCCCAAGTACTCTGAACCTGACTAAAGAAAGCTCTGGAGTAGCTAAGAAACTGAGCAGGGAAAGGCACATAAAGTTCATTGTTTTGTGGAGCTCTGCAGTCTTGTGCTTTATATAAACGGAAGCGAAGAACAGGGGTGCTAGACTCTGGGAAAAGTATTGGTGTGTGTCGAATGTTTTATGACTACTAGGTTGCTTGCTTCCTGAGAGTTAAACTACAAGCCAAAATTTTCAAACTTAAGTATGGAAGAGTCTGAAGGGCGAGAAATGTGTTCAGACTCCCCCTGACTGAGCTGAGTGCTTTGTAGGCACACACTGTCACAGACCTACATTCCCTTACTAGAGGCTTAGAACACCCAGGGAAACAGACACAAAAGCTTGGATTCACTTCACAGCTGTTTAGTAGGTGGCTAGCAAAACAGAAGCTGACTGTCACAAATTTAAAGTTGATATGCAAAGAAGGAAGAAAGCCACAATGCTCTTTGTATTTGAAATACACACGAATTTGTACTTTGGTGTGATCACTGGAATGGTTTACTGAATTGTATAATGTTTGAAAGAACAGTAGACACCATCTAAAGATAGGGTATCACTATAGCATAGATTACTTGTGAGTAATAGGGATGTAAAAGGTTAACGAGAAAGCCTCACCCTTAGTGGGTGAGACTTACAGGTTCCATTTAACCAATAGGGGCTGGAGCAGTTTGCTGCCCACCCCGAGCAGGGGGCTGTTCTAACCCTGCTGGGCCCACCACAACAGCCCCTGTCCGTGGCAGACCTGGCCGCCCCTCCCCATACCGCATGTTACATGCTGGCTCCCCAGGAGCAGGACTAGCAGCAGCACTTGCCAGCCCCACTCCCAGGGAGGCTTCTGCTGCAAACTGTGCAGTATAAAGCTTATTTAAGCTTTACACTGCAGAGCCCTCAGTGCGTGTAACTGCTATGATTTTTAGCGGTTACATGGTTACATTTTTAAACAGGTTTTTACACTCCTATTGAGTACTCTACTCTTTTTGGGTTTTTTAGGACAAGGGAGATGTGACTATTTGGCAAATTATATCAACCAGGAATTATGAAATCTTCCTACTTAAAACTGCTATATTAAAATGCCTCAGTAAAGCTTTACCACACAAAAATGGAAATGAAGCAAGTATGGGACATGAAAAACTAGTAGTCCTGTGGCAACTTAGGTTGCGTCTACAATGCAAGTTTTTGCAGGAGAAAATATGCTAATGAGAGACGCAGTAGCATGAGTCACAATGTCATAAGCATAATTTCTGCCAATTCTTTTTGCACAAGGGGTTTTTGCGCAAAAAGCAGCAATGTAGCCGCTTCCATTTTGCGCAAACCCCCCCTTTTGCACAATATCCTTATGCCTCTCCCGGATCTTGCGCAAAAGGGGGAAAAAGGGTTTTTTGAGCAAAACGGAAGCAGCTACACTGCTTTTTGCGCAAAAAGAGCCAGCAGAAAATATGCTAATGACGTCGCAACTCATGCTACCGAGTCCCTCATTAGCATATTTTCTGCTGCAAAAACTTGCAGTGTAGACAAAGCCTTAGAGACTAACAAAAATATAACGTACGGAACAGGAGCTATTCACACATGCTATTAGTTATCTATAGTTAGAAATACACAACACAACTAAGATCAGTATCCAAAAGTATTCCAGATTTTATATCACAAACAAAGTAAGCTTGAAGTGAGGTTTGGAAGGAGCTTCTCTGTTCACATGCATATGATGTAGTTGCCACAGAGGAAGAGAGCTGAGGACTTTAACAAGCAATTTCACACTTACAGATGTATCAACTGCCAGAAGTGAGTAAAAGACATAGTGGAGAAACAGTGATTTGAGTACATAAATGTAAGCACTCCTGAAAACTGATTAATGTATTAATTTTAATGGGACAAAAAGTTAACCCATGTACAACTCTCAAAGATCTGACCCATTATAACTTCAGATTTTAGGCAGCACACAAGGTTAATTTAAGCAATAAAAAGAATTTTGGTAAGTAAGTGATGATTAAATCAGCTGTAACAAAATACAGAGTATCTCCCTACAATTATAGTGCAATCTAGGTGAAAGACAGCTTCAATGCTATTTTCTTTCCTGTTCTTAGTGCAATTTTGCTTGTTATTTATTTGGAACCAGATCTCAGTAGCATCCATGGAAATGAAGTTTATTAATTTGGTATATTTCAATGAATAAATCTCATCAGTATGAGAGTCTAGATTTAAAGGAACAAATATCTGAACTTCAGAAGAGTTCAGTATTCTAGGGGAACATCTTCATTCACTACACCGGAGACAGACATTATGGAATTCAATTTAGCGGATATATTTATAGACCAGTACATTGAATGCTGAGGGCAGCTCTGGCTGGCGTGCGTACTCCTCTCCGTTGTGAGGAGTAAAGGAAGCTAATGGGAATATTTGCTCCTGTCAGTCTCCCACAGTGGGGACTCTGCCCAACCTGGCTTATGGCAAGCCAACTCCAGCTACATAGAATACACCACACACCTTAAGCTGACCTGCCAGGTGTATGTAGACAGGCAGAAGCTGCTCCAGCAGCAGTCCCTGTCTGGGGGTGGGATCTCAGCAGGGAGCTGGGCCCCCCAGCAGACAGGGGCTCCTGCTGGAACAGTCCATGGCCATCCCTGGCTGCTGTGAGCAGGGATGCTGGACAGAGTACGAGCTGGGACCGAACAGTTCTGGCTCACGGTGGTCTGGGATACTGCACCTCTGCATTTTAAATGTAGAAAGATCCTGGCAGCTCTTACTACGTTTAAAATGCAGCACCAGCCAACTCCAGGAACTACTCCCACTGCAGTCCTAATATCCTAAGTTCCCTCCAGCACCACCTCTGCATTGTGTGTGTGTGAGCGTGCGTGCGTGCGGAAAAGATAGGGGAGGCAGAGCCTCAGCGGTCCTGGAGCTGGCTGGCACAAGCTAGGACTGCTCAGACCCGGCTCACACCAGTCCTGGGAGCTAACCCCACTCCAGCTCTGCACTTTAAACGTAGTAAGAGCCCAGTAACTCTTACTACTACATTTAAAATGCAGAGCTGCAATGGCGAGTGCCCCCCTCATCAAGTAGTTGATGGAAATTCCATTGACTACTCAATTAGCTAGTTAACTGTTACTTAACATCCCTAGTCTGAATCAGTACTGAGATGAGTGTGTTTGGGACTTCTGGACCTTTCAATGAAGACACCCTCTGAATCACTTATATAAAGAAAAAAACCTCCTCAACTGTATTTGGCATCTCGGTTCATACATTAGTATTCCATTCAGCTATGATGGGCTGGCTCAGCTTCAAAAAGATATCAATATTATAATCACAATATTTAGGATGTACCCATCTTGGGTTGCATTTTATCAGACAAATTAAATCATCCCTTACACATTTCCTACCCATCTAGTAGGTGGCAAATGAATTTTAGAAACGTTCAAAATGCTATACAGATCCTCAGACTTATCAACTGACCAGTCAACTATATACATCATTTGAAACCAGATGTAATCAGACAGCATCAGAGAGAAAATAAAAAAAAGTGCAAATACATTACAGTACTGAGTTAAATGTTAGCCATTAACTTTGCCTAAACAAAACACAACAAAAAAAAATGAAGGCAAAGTTTAAAAAAGATGCAACAAGATAAGGAAACAATTTCAGTATTTGTTTCATTTAACGATGGTTAGAAGCAGCATTTTTATTCTCAGTCGTTAAGTTTAAAAGCCATATTAAGTCAATGTAAACTTTTGAAAAAACAACTCTGAACAAAATGTTCATCACCATAACATTTCAGTGTTAACTTCAATTCCCAAAATGTTCATAACTGCAGTTCTACTATAGTTCTTTAATTTCTTAGTTGGTATTAACTAAAAATATAAAACTAGTAGAATTCTTGAGAAGCCTTTTACCTTTATTGTGTGTTGCTAGCTCTTCTTGAAACATTTAAAAGGATAAAATTTTCCTGTATTGTGTTGCACCTTGGTGACTAGATCCTTGAAATTTTCCTTCATTTTGAAATTTTAAAATTTATCCTTTCTTCCTTCACTTACCAGTAGGTTAGGAATCATTCACCCATCTTTCAAGTGTAGCAAGAGTCATTTTCAATTTGATTCTAATTTTAGAAAATGTCCCTATTAAAAAATATATCCTAAATCCCCATTATTAAAAATATTCTAGATATTCTAGGCAATGTCCTCAGTAATTTGAAAACATAAGTAAAAACAAACAAGAATTTTATTCCTGAAGCTAGTAACATTGTCTAATATTAAATCCACAATTTCTATTCTTAAACTTTGTACAAGTTGGACCTCCTTCATCCAGCACCCTCAGTATCTGACCAGTCCCAATTGAGGGGATTTGACAGACCAGAGGAGGTCCCTCCTAACATGGCTGAACTCCTGCCCCCCTGCTAGGGCTCCATCCCAGCACCACTGTTGCCTGCCCAGCCATGGCTCCCCAGGCCAAGTCCCGAGTTCCGCGGCCACTGCCGGGTCCCGAGCGCCGCGGCCAGAGCTGGAGTTCCCTGGTTGCTGCTGGACCAGAGCCCTGCAGCCGGACCTGAGCTCCGCAGCTGCTAACCACCACTGCTACCTCCCGGCCACAGGGCAGCAGAGTTCTCCACTGCACCGCCTGTCCCTCTGGTGTTTTCTCCCCCCACCCTCACACATGGGGCTCCCAGCTGAGTTGCTGCCAGACCATGGATGTTGCCGAACCAGAGAGTCCTGGAGTTAAGGGAGGTACAACCTGTTCCCAGTGCTGAAGTGTTTATTTGCATATTTACAATCAATCACTTATGCTAATAATGTGACTATAATCGTAAAGAGTAAGAATATTTACTTTCAAATATAAAAACCGTAACAAGCAATGCTATACAAGGGGTTTTATTACAAGAAAAA
Organism: Pelochelys cantorii; assembly: GCA_032595735.1. Lineage (NCBI taxonomy): Eukaryota > Metazoa > Chordata > Testudines > Trionychidae > Pelochelys > Pelochelys cantorii. Next base: position 137,537,569 of record CM064326.1, on the reverse strand, counting down.
AAAAACCGAATTCCTATAATCTTGAAATTTAATATAAAATCATAAACTTGTGTCATAATAGCCAATACATTTGGCTAGCAATTGTGATCTCAGGATCTGAAACTTCAGTGGGAAACATCTATTCTAAAAACATTCAAGGAAGTAAGTCAGAAAGTATTCAATTACAAAGATGGCCACCAGGATGCTTGATTTGTAAAAAAACAAAAACAAAAAACCCACACTCCTTATGTCTAAACCAAAGAAAGCTGAAAAGTTTACCTTCTGATAGCCTACAGTTTAAGGTTTCATCCCTTCCTTGTTACCATCATGTTACTGCCTCTTCATAGCTAATAGGTGCAGAGTTTACTTCAGTATGAAGCTTAAATTACAGCCTTTGAGAATCTGGATGCAACTTTTAAAGAGATGGATTTGTGTATTTTAAGATTAAACCTACACCTCTGTTGGGATACACACTTTCTTTCCAATTTCATTAACATATCAGTTCAGTATCATAGCTTAGCCAAAAGTCAGAGTAAGAATTTAAGGGAAAAAAAAGATGGGAGTGGGAATAAAAAGGAGAACTCACAGGTTTGCCGCGACTGTTTGAGGAAAAATAATGGCCGCTAGAGCCGCTGAGACGCAGCGGGTGGTGCGAAGGGTGGAAGAGGTGAGCAAGTGGTGACGCAACGGTGACATGACTGGAAACGAGGCGGGGCTACCTGCGTTCCTCCTCAAGTGCTTCCACGGGAAGGGTGGAAGAGGCGAGCAAGTGATGACGCGGCAGGAAATGAGGTGGGGCTACCCACGTTCCTCCTCATGTGCTTCTGCGCCCGGCTTGCAATCGTCTGAAAAAGCTCCGTGTCTCGGTTGCACCCCTTGCTAGAGGGGAGGAACGTTGCAGGGCCAGCTCTGATCAGCAGCGGAGACAGCCAGTCTGGGGATCCTGCCTGCCAGGAGAGAGAACTGCCCTACAGCTGCCACCCCAACCGGGTCTTTGCACCACTGCCTTTAGCCCTCACTTGTTACCCAGGACAGCTGGGGGGGAGGGCAGACAATGTTCCTTCTTTGTTGGACAACTTTTTATTTAATGGATCGCGATTGACAGGTTATGTTTGGGATACTTAGATTAAAAAAGATGTTCCACTTTTCAAAAGATAATTTAAAAGATACTTAAATAATCATTGGGCAGTGAGCGAATATTGTTGTCAACAGAAGTGTCGTGTGGTGTTCAAGATCCAGGGGTGTGTGTGGTGTGGTTTTCCCTCCCTCCTCCAAACCAAAAACCTCTTGGTGTTCCTCAAAAAAAATTGTTTGGTGTTCCTTGGTCTTAAAAAGTTTAAGAAACACTGGTTTAAACCGATAACAGTAACTGATTAACTAGTTAACTGATAAGCATGAGCTTATCAGTTAAATTCTAACATTACTAATTCACAACCATATGTTGTTCTCAGACAGTAACTAGAGATTCATACTTACAAAGGGAGTTCTAATTTATGCAAAGGAAGAAAATAATAAATTAACTCAATAACATCCATGATTCACTTGCCAGTAACTCCGGCCTGAAACTCAGGACAGGTGTCTGGTTTGGTTCGATGCACGATTCAAAAGATAGGTATTCCCTTAGACCATTACGTTATAATGTCTATGTAAAAGATCACATTTGCATACTCAGGAGTGAAATCTGATCCCTTTGACTAGTTCCATCTAGTAATGGTCCTATACCAAACTGTTAATGATACACAGAAGACCAAAATGTTTATATAAATTTCTAATATTTATTTGGTAAGAAGCAGGATGAGGAACTCCTATCATATGAGGATGAAGTAATTTACAGTACGTTAATAAGCAAGGAAGATATTATATAATCTACAAAGGGATCAATATTTTAAAATCAGCAGGTCCCAGTAACTTGCTCTGTAGAGTTTTAAAAGAGTTGGCTAAGGAGATCTGAGTTGCTGATAATTTTTTATTAAGCCTTGGAATACTGGGGAAATTCCAGAAGATTGAAATAGTGGCTAACTTTGTGCCAATATTAAAAAAAAAGGGGGGTGGGGGGGAGAAAGAGGAAGACCCAGATAACTATCTAGTGGAAAAGCTGATATTACATTGATTTGATAAGATATGAAGATGATTAATGCCAATCAATAGGATTTTATGGAAGACAAGTCCTGTCAAATCAACCAGATTTCATTCTTTGAGATTACAAGTTTGATTGGTAAAGATAATTGTATAGAGGGAATATAGACGTTTGCAAGACATTTGACATAGCACCACACAACAGTCTAACTAAAAATTAGCATTATAAAGTATCTGCAGAATACACATTAAACTGTCTGTAAGTAGTGGTCTACTTCTAGTAGGGTCCCACAAGTACTAGTACCAGGTCTTGTGCTAGTCAACATTTTCATGAATGGTATGGAAGTAAATATTAAGTCTCTGCTGATAAAATATGCAGATGACAAAGACTGGTGGAATGGTAAATAACGATAAGGAGAGTGTAGTCAGACATCAGTGGGTTTCAGCTGGTGAATTTGGCCTATTCAAACAAAATGTATTTTCAAAACACAACTGAATGCAAGATTACACATCTAATAACAAGGAATGCAGGACATTCTAACTGAGGGTACATCTACACAGCAGGACAAAAGTTGAATTAAGATATACAACTTCAGCTATGTCAATTGTGTAGCTGAAGTCAAAATAGTTCCAAAAGCCAAAATAAGCTATCTACACAGCAGGAAGTCAAGAAAGAACACTCTTCCTTTGACTTCCCTTATTCCTCATGAAATGAGGGTTACAGGAAGTCCTCCATCTTGACATTTCGAAATAATGGCTTGCTGTGTAGATGTGCATTTTGTTATTTCGAAATACCATCAGTTATTCCGAAATTACGCTGCTGTGTAGAGGTACCCAAAATGTCCTGGAGAGCAATAACTCTGCAAAACAGGTTTAGAGGTCATAGTGGACAAGCAACTTAATATGAGCTTCCAATTTGTTGGCAAAATAAATGAATGTAACCCCTGGATACATTAAAAAAAAGGAACAGTGAGCAAGAGTAGGGAGGCAATTTTACCTCAGTATATAGCATTTGTGAGACCGATACTGCATATCGTTTCAGTGTCTTTCAAAAGACTGTAGAAAAAAAAAAAAAAAGATAGCAAATGGGCAGAAAAGAGCCATGAAGAGGATTAGAAGGGCAGAAAAAATGACAAAGAGAGAGACTTAAAGAGTGCAGTCTAACTCATCAGGAAGACAACAGATGACTTGATTATAGCGTGTAAGTACCTTTACAGGGCCAAGATGTCAAGTACTAAATGACTCAAATTTAGAGGAGAAAGGCATAACAAGAATCAATGGCAGAAAGCTGAAGCCACACAAATTTAGGCACATATTTTTTTAATAGTAAGAGCGATTGACCCTTGGAACACAGTCTACCAAGAGAAGAGGTGGATTCTCCAACTCTTGACATCTTCAAATCAAGACTGGACGCCTTTCTGGAAGATATGTTTTAAGCCAAAACATAAAATGCAAGTTAATGGGCTCAATACAGGGGTAACTTGACTAAATTTAAGGGCCTATCATAGGCCATCTACTTTGATTTCTTGTCTAACGGTTCCTTCAGGCCTCAAATTCTAAAAGCACATTAAATAGAAATTGCTCTCTATTTCAAAATGACAAAATATTAAAGTACTAATGGAAACTGAAAATATGTATGCTATAAATTAGAAATATTCAACGTACATGATATAAATATTATTCAAGTAATATTCTGAGTATGACGTTGTGGCAATAACCAAGAATTCCAGATTTTGAACTACAGTAGCTATTTTTCGCAAGCAGTAACAACGGACAAAATTTACAAAAGGATGTCTTTATGTATTTCTTGTCCCCTGATACTGGAATGGATTCTGCACAGGTGTAAGACTATAATCACACAGATAAGATTGAATGATTCTGAGCCTTGACCATATAAAAATTGGAATTTGTGTAACTAATAAAGCCTAATACCTTTTCTAGATGCTAACCCTCAATAGCATGTTTTCCATTGTTTACTTAGTAGTCCCTCTCTTAGGAGCGGATTAAAACATCTATTGAGAAAATTGGATACATGGTAGTTAAATTAATGGAATGGTTACACCGAAATAAGTTTAAAATCTATTTATATCTCTAAATTTTATGGATAAAGTTGTTGGATATCATTCTTAGCCTTTAGAGTTAATGGATACCTTTTTTGAATTGAGAACTTGCTCTTCACTGCATTCTCCAGCCTCCTTGCTGTCTGCTTCTATCTCCTCTTTACTTTCAATTTCATCTTCACTAGCAATAGGTCCATTTTCACACAATGGAGTTTGAAAGTCATCATCAACCAATGGAGGGTAACTGTACTTGAAAGTATCCTATAATACAAGAATATGTAATACACTAGTATATCATAAGAAAGGAAAAGTGATCTCACTAGCATAATTAAAATAGAGGTTGGGTTTTTAGTTTTTACATTTCATTTATATAATGTAAGTTCCATTGGATCCATTAAAAAAACCTGATGTTGAATTTTGTTCACCATATCATCAAATATGATAATCATCTAACACAGCCACTAATTTATAGTTAATGGCAATGTTTATATTCCCTCAAACAGGTTGCAGAATTTGTTGTGAACTGAAATTTGGCATTGAAAAATATAAAGGAGTGGGATTAAACCAAATTTTGTTTCTACATAACAGAGACAAGCTTAAAACAGAAATAAGACAAAGTTACAGAAGTACAAAAAAAAAAATCTGAAAAAAACCCTTTAACTGCTCTGGTTTTAAAGAAAATTATGCAGATAGTCCATGATTTGTATCTGTAAAAACTAAAACAGATAAGCTATATATTAATGTTTAAAGAATTAGCATTATACAGTGCATTACCTATTTTAACACAGGCTTTCAGTCCATATCACTAGAGACTTGAAAATCCACAGGTATTCACTTTCTCCTGTCAGGATGGTTAAACACTGAAATAAATTGCCCAGGGAGGTTGTGGAATCTCCATCACTGGAGATATTTAAGAGCAAGTTGGACAGACATCTGTCAGGGATGATCTAGAAGGTGCTTGGTCCTGCTGTTAGAACTGGAAGGGTCCCCTGTCCTATGATTTATATCTGCAGACCATTTTTTTCCAGATAGCAGCATAGATGCAGATACAAATTTTGCATCTGCGCATGGCTCTTCAGCAGACTCACCACAATGCAGTGGCTGTCACCCAACAGCGCTGCTCTCTGATTCATATAGCAGAGGGGATAGCTTGGTAGGTATTCAGGGAATTGGAGCCCTCAGCTTCTCTGGATGGAGGAAGTAGACTCACTCCATTCTGGAAGTTGTAGTTAAGTGCCATTTTGAAAGAGGTGTGGCGGTGTAATTTAAATTAGTGGGCGGCAAGGGCCCGTGCTATGGAGGGACAGTAGTTAGCTCCAATCTGTCCAGACTGGGTCTGCATACATTACTGCCACCGCAGCTGTACAGGGGTGTCCAAGCCTGCCTCATTGCGTGGGTGGCACTGCACATAAGGACCCAGGATTGCAGCTTTCCCACCCAAAACAGGGGAAGGAAGTACAGCAGAGAAAGAGCAAGGGTGGGACAGTAGGTCGCTGGGGAGAAGGACTGGATGGATCTTCATTCTATTGTATTTTTCACTTCCTTCCAAACCATAAGTCCTGTGCAAACTGAAGTTAACAAAATTAGGATTCCAGAGTTACTGCCTATCTTACAAAAAGAGACAGGAAATCTCTAAGACTAACCATTTAAAATCCCCAGTTGATATTTAATAGAACTTAAAATTAGCAGTAAAATGTGTAAGTTTATTAATATCAAATGGACACTACCAGACTCTTCCCTGAAAAATTTTAGTTGGCCCTACTACCAAAGCGTATATTTTATATACAGCCGATCCGAGTTACAAATGCATCTACTTATGACCATTCGTATTTACGACCAACCTCCTATAGAACCGGTCCCCGAGTTACAAACGAAATCCGCACTTAAGAACAGCACAACCGCACATAAGTGAATATAATCCGACTTACGAACAGATCAAGATACGACCTAGTGTTTGGTACGTAACTCATTCGTAAGTCGGGGACCGGCTGTACACAGAAAAAATTGCATGAAGACATTAACCATTACAATGTATTTTAAAATTTCAATATACTTACAATTCCACCCATGTAGCCAGGCAGATATTCTGCACTGATGTATTCCTGTATTTCATTCTTGTTTGTGAACTTCAACATGCTTATTGCATCTGGACCAAGCCAACCCTTCACAATTTTAAAAGCAGCTAGACAGAAAATAATAAAGTTGCATGAAAAAAATACTGCAGTCTTATCGGACATTGATGGCATGTAAATAAATGCTCATAAAATGTTAGGCATGAAACTGCTAGATGTCCAGGTAGGGTTTCTTTACCCAATTATAAAATGTTACAATAGGCAAAGAGCACATACACATCAGGATCTTGTAGTATAAAAACTTTGACATGAATTTGTGAAGAGTCCTTTTGTGTAATACTTGTGAGTGGCAAAATAATGGAGGTCATCATAAACGTGTGCCTATAAAACCTTGATAATACATCATGTTTTACACAAGACATTTTCTGTAGTTTTGTTTTGCTTTAAGTTCTTTTCATTGGTACTATTGGTCTCCCTCTGCCTTTTTATACCATGAGACCAATTACATAAGCTTCAAGGGAAGAAAAAAAAAATGCATAATGAAATGTTTAGAAAAACTGGAAGCACTTGAGAGGGAATTATTTACAAGTGAGAGTTCATTTTCTGAATGTATTGTCTCAACAGAGCCACATAGCAAATGTTGTGCACCGGTCACTTGACCATGGAATCTTTGAGTAGTTGTTGACTGATAGTGCACTAGACACAACAAGCCACAGAACAAACTTGCACCCAGAAGCCTGATTTGGATGTATGCTCTAAAAACTGAGAAGAGGTATGTTCAGTGTGGCTCAGTGAAGGCAATAGATTTGGGCAACAAAAGTTATTGCTGGTAAATAGTCCCTTGGTACTACTGTTTCCCCAGTCCCCACTGCAGGACACTAGCTCTGTGAACAGTAACTGATGTACTACCCACCCAAAATAAGCATCTGATCTTGTCAAGGGATCTGTAAAATGGAATACTGAATTTCATGCAGCAGCCCCACCCAAGAGAAGGGCCAGGACCTCTTCCTGTGAAAGGGTTCTCTGAAAAGGAAAGGTGGAATGGGTCTTGGCATGATTTCCTAGTAGAGGAAAAATAGCACAGTTGAAGTGCTATGTATGAAAAAATGTGGTAAAAAGAGGATTTTCATGCTCTATAGTTTGGGATTCTCCAATGTATTTTTACATTTGCCTAAGTGTAACAGTGGTTGTTTTAAAGGTAGCTGAAGCAGGGGAAAAAGGTTCTGGGTAAGTCTCAGAGGACTTGGGGTCTCTGATGGTAAATTGCTCAACAGAATTGCGTGAAATAACCTCTATGAAACATTCTGTAAAGCAAGTGGGATCAAATTCCATGACCCAGTTGCTAATGTAATTACTTATAGCCTGATCCAGTCTTGGGAAGGATATCAACTAAAGTGGTAACAGGACAAAAAACTAAGTATTTATCCCTCATGAATCTCAGACCACTAATTTATTTTGGAGAGAAAAGAGAAAGTAGAGGGAGAAATGGGTAAGCTCCCAATTTTAGGTGAGAGTAAAGCTGGGAGAATTAAATCTCTCTGGCAGCTGTTATTTTAAATGGCAGTTGTCTGCACTGAGCATGTTTGAACAACTAAAATGGCCTTAACGGGGATGGACTGTGCGTGTTCAGCAAAAGGGTAGTTTTTATAGCCATGTGCCCAAATGAAATATAGAACAGAGCTACTCAACTTTGGAAGCCCGGGGGCCATAATGACACATACAGCACATGCCAAGGGCCGCAACTTAAGTGTGGTTGCATGTACATGCAAATTTATATGTAAATATATGCAAATAGCTTTTCACACTGACAGGAATGAATACAAAGATTTAGGCAAGACTATGCAACACACAAGCCTCATTTAAGTCAGTTCTGCTGATATTAATAAAATTCAATATTTACCCAATTTCCACCCATATGACAGCAGTTTTAATAAGCAATGACTGTTCAGGAATTTAACTACTAAAACGCATATCAACAGAAGACCACTATATTGACTCGCCATTGTGGAGCGTGTTCCCAGTGGAGGCCATGTTCGAAGGATCCCACCTGTGGGCTGCGTGTTGAGCCCTGCGTAAATCCAAATCACACCGTGGGCTGCAAACAAACAGGCCGAGGGCCGCATGCAGCCCGTGTGTTGAGTAGCCCTGATACAGAGGATTAAAAACTTGTCTTCCAAGTGTGTTGACTAGTTTGAATTCTGGTGCATACACAATCAGCACAGATTATATATCGGGGTGGGCAATAAATTTTTGAAGTGGCCCCAGGCCACACCAAAAGGGGTAGGGGCCAGGATGCTTCCAGGCTTCCTCACCCACAGACCATGATTAGTCTGGAGGTGAGGGATCCCCTTTGTCCCCCCTCATGCCCCTGGCTGTGGGAGGAGACTTCCTGTGCTCCGCCACCCTCAGGCCAATCAGGGCCTGGGGGCAGGGAAACACATGAAGCCTCCTCCCACTCTGCCAGGAGCATGTGGCGATTCTAAGTGCTATGCACTCCTTGCAGGGCGGGGGTAGGGCAGAGGAAACTTTGCACACTTCTCTTCCCCCCCCCCCAGGCCCTGATTGGCCTGGGGGGGGGGGGGGGGAGAACCGTGCAAAGTTTCCTCTGCCCTACCCCCGCCCTGCAAGGAGCGCATAGCACTTAGAATCGCCACATGCTCCTGGCAGAGTGGGAGGAGGCTTTGCGCGCTCCCCTGCCCCCAAGCCAAATCAAGGCCTGGGGGCAGAGGGAGCACGCAAAGTTTCCTCCGCCCTACCCTGGCCTTGCGAGGAGCGTGCGGCACTTAGAAATGCCACATGCTCCTTGTAGGACGGAGGAAACTTCATGCACTTCACCCCCGCCCTCAGGCCTTAATTGGGGAGTGCAGGCCAGATGAACCCGCTTGGTGGGCCAGAGGCCCTTTTGCCTACCAGTTATACAGTAATTACTCATTTAACATGTGCCCGCTTAACACATTTTCGCAATAGCACGATTTTTTGGGGGGGGGGGACTTTTTCGAATAACACGACCGTCCCCGAAATAACACAAAAATAATCAAGTGACCGACTACTTCGTGCGGTGGTACAAGTTGATGAAAACTGAGGTAATACACATGAGCAGATGAACAAACATGGTCATAGCGCTCCTCCGCTCACTCACGTGTTTATCTTTGTGTTTTAACAAATGGCGGCAACTTGTGTTGCTAGATATCTAATGTTGACATTGATGTGAGCACCAACAAAAAATTGACTTTGCCACCACTACCTGAAATGCAACCCCCACGTTTTCCATTATTTTTAATGGGACAATTGACCCCCGCGTAGCACATTTTCGCTTAGCACGAACTTTTTCAGAAACACATTTATAGTGTTAAATGAGGAATTACTGTATATGGTGATTATCAGTGGCATGCATATGCCTTAACCTATACAATACATTATTTACATCTGGCCATAGTAGAAAAACCATTTACCAAGCCTAGCAAGCTTGGACCGAGAATGGACTGAGCTTTAGAGACCCTCAAAAATGGAGGCTTCAAGAAGTAATCTGCATCTCACAGGCTTCCGAGATATGAAGATGGTGAGGTGGACACAGGTCTTGATCTGCACTTTGAAGGACACTATTTAATCTTTGAGTCACTGTACAATGTGCACCCTAAAGCATTGAACTGACAAATGTAACATACCATATGCTTAGTTAAAGAAAGAATTTGGCCTACACATTAGTTACATATTTCCACACACACACAAAAAATGTTTTATAAACTCAAAGAAATTCTGTTTATGTTTAAATTCGTATTATATCAGAATACTGATTTTTAAGCCTATTATGGGAAATTACAAATATAGTTAGTTTACTTAAACTTACCATTCATTATCCATGGCATTTCAAAGATTACTATCTTTGCTGCAAAGACAATAACAAAAGATAATTGAAATGCAAGACATTATTTCTATATTAACAACAAAAGGGAAGAAATCCTTATTAATATTAGATGATTGTTAAAAGCAGAACACTTAGTTTCCATGCTTACTTATCTATGGAAAAAATAACTTTACTCCATTTGTCAAATAATAGTGTTTTCAAAACTACTCTGATGATAGGATCAACCGAAATATTCGGAAGCCAATTTGAAACAGAATGTATTGTTTTGGTATACAAAAAGTCAAAATTATTTCGTAAGAGTCAGAAAGACTACCCATATCCCAAATTCAGAGAACTTGTTTAAATTACAATATTAAATGCCAGAAGATGCAAATAATATGCACCTTAATTCTAACAATTTTATCATTGTGTGACCTTTACCAAGAAATTACAACACTAATTTTTAACGGTTAGCAACTATAACAGAATGCTATCTTCTATTCTCAGAAATGAAATTCCACTCCAAACTTTACAATGCTCAAGTACAGTTTTTTTTCACTAAAAAAAATTTAATTTAAAAATCATGGGAAAGAAAAATGGCAGCACTGACTGAAGCCTTGTATCTACCCCTAACAAGAAGTTAATATGCATGTTTCTCTCCCACCCAGCCCCATCAATGTGTCTCAAATCTGTCATGGACGGATCATGAGACAACTGGGTAGAATCTATTCCACTCAGTCTTTAGCCTCTTAGCTGTTAACGAGTGCCAATTGTCACATCAGCATCTTCCAACTTTTGGCAAAACCCTTAAACTAAAGAAGCATCAGATGTTCAAAGAAAGGAAGGCAACAAGACAGAAAAGCACCACAGCTAGAATATTGACTCTGAAAAAAGATTTGAGGGTCATGGAGAACATGAGTTCCCAGTGCAATGCTGTGGCCAAGAGGATTAATAGGATCCTTGGAGGCATAAACAAGGGACTCTTAAGTGGGAGCAGAAAGGCTATTTTACCTTTGTATTTGGCACTGGAGTGATCACTGCTGTAATAGTGTGTTCAGTTCTGGTGTCCACAATTCAAGAAAGGTGTTAAAAAAATTGAGAGGGTATTGACTCAAGTAGTTGAGTCTATTTAGCTGTTTAGCAAAGAACAGTGACTTGGGGTGATGATCTCATTTTGTAAATTCCTACTTGGGGAAAAAATATTTAATAGTGCACATTTCAGTGCAGCATACAGAGATATAATGCAATCCAATGCTAGAAGCTGAAATTAGATAAGTACAGACTGGAAATAAAAATGTACCCCTAAAAATGAAAGTAAACAAACATGGGAACAATTTACCAATGATCGTGGTGGATTCTTCCATCACAGAATTTTAAAACCGAGAATGGATATTCTTGGTAGAGATATGCTCTAGAAATTATTTCGGAGAAGTTCTATCATGTGTAGTATACAGGAGGTCAGTCTACAATGATCACAATAATCCTTTCTAGCCTGGTAATCTAGGCATATTAACTAAATGTTTATATTATTCTAAAACTAATTATTAGATGAATTTGTATCTCCTGAAATACTTGTTTTAAATTATTTACATTTAAAACAAATCCATATATTACCTGTGAATTTCAAACCAAAATTAAGTTGATAAATGTGTGGTAATTAGCGCCACTAACCAGTCAGACAGTGTGATGGGGGCATTCAACACAAATTAATCTTTCTAAAAGCTATTAGTAAATCTATTTATATCAGTTATCCCACTGCCTTGGCACTTTGTTTCTGGGGCACGTCACACACAGATTTCTGGACTTTATTTTGATTTTACCTTTGCAGTCCGCACACTGAAAAAGTAGTATTTACAAACTTTTGAAGAAAACCTCTCTCCTGATCAATTATAAATATTTATATAGCAAAAAAACCCATATTGGATAATACAAATCTATAACACTGTGTCCCCTTGTAAAAGGGACAATATACATTACTTACAGAGATAATTTGGATAATAAACTTTAAAACAGTGGACGATGAACCGAATGAAGTCCAAGTCCTAAAATAAAGGCAAATAATAATAAATGCAGCACAAATAATTTTAAGATGTTTTTATATAAAACTATAAATTTTGTAATAAGATTTTTCAAGATAAGTGCACAACTACAATAACACAAATATACACCTGTTACATACAGAATATTAAATTTCAAACACTACCCCAACTTCCAGTGCAATTCTACTCAGTCAGGCCATGATCCTGCAAAAATTAAAATCCACATATTTAACTTTGTGTAAATTTCACTAAGACTCACAGTACATAAAGTTAAGCACATATATTAAGTCTTCGAAGAACTGGGGTCACAGGAAAGGGTGAGGAGATTTTCCCAAGAACTACAGCCTAATGGAAAAAACAAATCCCTGTCTCTGTGGCAATGTGCTAGGCCTTTCTTACATAGTACAAACACAGACTTGCATTCGAGACAGACAAGCGAGCGACATAAGGTCTGTACACTGAAGGTAAAATGTCTAGGGAAAAAAAAATGCCTTTTATAAGGATTTTTAGTTCGGTTTATCTTGATTTCTAATGAAATAGTTCACTATATTTTTAGACAAAAATTAAGATTTAAAAGTCTATTAACAGGGTTCTGCAACAGATTAAGGAATGACCGTTACCTGATTACTAGGGATGTTAAATTTCAATCAATTAGCTAATCGAGTAGTCAATGGAATTTCCATTGATTAGTAGATTAGAGGGAAGTTGGACGCTCGCGATCCCGGCTGCACCTCTGCCTTTTAAATGTAGTAAGAGCCACCGGTGGCTCTTACTACATTTAAAAGGCAGAAGAGCAGCGGGGAACATAGGGCGAGCAGGGACTCTAACAGTTCCCGCTCACCTGTGTTCCCCAGCTGTGCTTCTGCCTTTGAAATGTAGCAAAGTGCAGCAGTCAGAACCCAGTCTGCTTCAGTCCCCGCTCGCACTGTTTCCCCACTGTACCTTTGCCTCCCCTGCGCCCCCACTGCAGAGACGATGCTGGGGGTAACTGGCTTTTAAGCTGTCTCTCCCTCCCCCCCCCCCCCCCCCCCCCAACACCGGCTCCTGCTCCCCCCCTTGCTGTCTGACAGAGGCAGTAATAGAGGCCTGTTAGAGCACTCATAGTACCTCCCCTCATCTTCCTGAGCATTCCAAAGATAAAGTGCGTCCTGCCACCTCAGTCCTTGCACAGCTACTGCAGGTTTAATATCTTATTAGGACTCTGAAGAAAAGGGAAGTGGATAAAGAGTGCGAATATACAGAATCTGTCACCAAGAACTCTGGTTATAAAGGTAAGTAATCTCCATTTCTTTGTTATATATACTCTGCACATTCCCACTCATGGGATACTTTTGCAAGCAGTATGCATGATTGGACAGTGGAACTTGAGAGTCTAAAGTAGTAAACACAGAAGTGCCCTACCAAAATGAGCATTTGACTCAGAGGTCAAAGCTAATGAATTGTGTTTTGTAAGGGTATGACCAGTGCTAAAGGTGGCAGCTTTACATATTTCAACAACAGGAATGTTTCTATAGCAGTAGACTCTGCATTAGTTGAGTGTGATCTAACTTCAGCAGGAGGAAGAGCTGATAATTTCTGATTACATGCTTGTTCTGCACACTGTCTCAGCTGCTAGATAAACGAACAGACACATTCTGACCTTTCTGGTTTTTAGCGTAAGAAATAAGTTTGAGTGTCAACATTCGCTTGTTCTATTTAGATAGTAAGCTGAAGTACTTATAGCATCTAAAGTTCAAATTCTCTTTTATGAGCATGAGGTCACAGAGAACTGGCACAGTAATTAATTGATAAGAAATTCAACATGGTAGGAAGGAATCTAGGGTGAGGTCCAAATACAACTTTATCTTTATGAAATATAATAAATGGTGGGTCTAATGGGACATACAATTTGCTAATCCATCTTGCTGATGTAATGGCTATTATAAAATGGAGGGGGGCCTACAGCCTGCCCACCCCTATTTAACTAGTTAATTAAATAAGATTTTATATTCCTAGTACAAGATTGATTTGTTTTTCAGCTACCCAGTTCACAAATCTACATCAGTAGGTTCGTAACACTTGCTGCATGTCTAAAGTGCAAGATATTTCAACATATGTTAGAGTCCTATAACCAATGCTGCTAGATGTAGTGAAAGAGGTTCAGGTGACAAATCCTTCTGTCTTGTTGCAGGAAGATGCCAGGCATCTTCTCTTGGAGATTTGATGACTTTTTTTTTTTTTTATTACTGTTGTCTCACACATGAAAAAGCAATTGACCTAGCCCCATCACATTTCATGTTTGTAAAATCCTCTGCACGAGAGGGGGAAAAAAAAAAAAGGAAACACATAACAAGCTCATCCACCAATTCAGAGGGAAAACATCCAGTATGGAGAGCTTGTCTCTCCCGTCTCTCTAGCGGAAAGGAGGTCACTTGATGTTTTTCCCTGAATCAGATCTCTGCTGTGTTGGCCAGCTTTATCACTTCCTTGTCTGCTAAGGTGCAAAGTAATGGGAAGATGTTGAAGTGGATACACCAGTCTCAACTTGATCACTTCCCTGTATAATTAAAACAAGCAAGCTCCTCCCTGCTTGCTCAGTTATATATTGCCATCTTGTTGTCCATGACAACTTGTATTGCTTTGTTCTGGATGTGAGGTAGTAATGAATTGAGAAAAACAAGTGAGTTCTCAAATGACCATCTTCATATGTAATGTCTTTTCCTAGTATCTCCAATGGTCCCAAACTAAGAGATAGTCATCAGTCTTTGGAAGCTTCAAAGTCATCTTCAATTAAGGAGCTGAGGGACTGAAATATGTCTCCTTCAGAACATTCTCTGCATAGGTCCACTGAGACACATATGAAAGAATCTCTTTGGGGACAGAAATTATCCTGAAAATGTCAATCTTTGCATGAGTCACAGTTCTGTGCCATCCCATTGCTAAACAGACCTCTTTGTGAGTCTGGAATAAATTGGGTCTTATGTTCTGGCAAGATAAATCACAACTGGCTCAGGAAGAGAGTGATCTTTTAGGAAGGATTTTGATGTAACAGCCATATGGTAGAGTAATTTCAGAAAGCTCTCCACTTTCAGGAATGCTCTGCCTTCTTGCGAGTCGAAGATTGCTCCTATGAATGGACTTTTTTACTAGGAAAGAGAAGAAGGTCTTTCATATTTATTAAGACCTGTAACATTCCAAAAAGGAAAACCTAAGGTATACATCACTTATATGGTGCTCCTCCGATGAAGATTTAAGAAATCAATTATTTAACTACGGGTAGACTAAAATATCTTACTGTCTCAAGACAAGCTCCAACTACAAAGGGGCACTTTGTAAAATCCCTGAGTGGTAAAAAGGCCACAAGCTTGTACTGAAAATGGTCATGATCAATAGTAAGGCAAAGGCACTTGCAATCATTTGGTCTTCTAGAAATATGTATCCTTAAGATTGAGAGCTACAAAGCAATCTAAGGTTGAAAAGGAAGGAACAACATGAGGCTAACACCAACTACTAGAACCAGAACTTCCTGACAGAAGTGCTGAGATTTCTCATATGTAATATCAGATGAAACCAAAGGATGGAGGTTCAGTAAAATACCTTGAGTAAAATCCCTATTTCTAAACTCCCTTGGAACCTCCTCTATTGCTCTTCCCTGAATCTCAGACTGGATTTCTGATCTTAGCACACAGTCTTGAGGGAGAAATCTCTGAATTTCTTCTCCCTTAACTGTTTTTTTTTTTTTTTTTTTTTAAATAAGGAAAGATGTTCTTGCAACAGGTTTCACACTTGGGCATAACACATTTACATTATGACCCTAGGCAAGCAGACTTTAAAAGCCAGAGGCAGAGCGACCAGGGAGCGAAAGTGGACAGGGGGCTGCAGATAGGGGAGTTTGAGAGGGAGTATGACAAAGGGAGGCCTACTATGGTCAGGAAGACCTGTAACACCTGTGCCAGCGCTGCTTCTGTCTCCTCCACCTGTGCCTGAAGCCAGACAGAGCGCCTGAGCATAGATGCCTCTACCCAGATCTTGGTGTGGTTTTGCAGGGACTGTGGCTTGCAATTCCCACTTACTGATATCCAGGCTGGGGAGATAATCCAATGCCTGCTGGTGGAATCTCTCAGGCAACAGGTGGGAGAGCTACAGGAGGAGGTGGCTAGGTTGAGGAGCACCCGCATCCACGAGCAATTCCTGGACCGTGTTCATGAGGAGACAGCTGAGGTACCTGTCCCAGTACACAGGACTGCAGACACACCACTGATGGAGGAGGAGACGGCTCAGGGTGGACACTGGCAGCTGGTTACTTCTGGCAGCAGGCACTGCTCCACCCCTGCTTCGAACCCTCCCGCTGTGGTACTAGGAAACCGTTACGATCTTCTTTATACAGGAGATAAGGAATCACCCCTATAACGGAGGACGAGAAGCCTCGTACCCTCAAGGCTGGTAAGTCTGCTGCCACCACTGCAAATAGGAAACGTAGGGTAGTGGTGGTCGGAGACTCCCTTCTGAGGGGGACAGAGGCACCCATCTGTTGCCCTGACATTTCATCTTGGGAGGTATGCTGTCTGCCGGAGGCCCGTATCCGAGATGTTACCGAGGCATTGACGAGGATTATCTGGCCCTCTGACTACTACCCCACGCTACTCATCCATGTGGGCACAAATGATACTGCGAGGTGTGACACTGAGTGGATCAAGAGTGACTACAGGGCTCTGGGAGTATGGGTGAAGGAGTCTGGAGCGCAGGTGGTATTCTCTTCAATTCTTCCTGTCGAAGGTAGGGGCCCAGGCAGAGACAGGTGCATCTTGGAGGTGAATGCCTGAAGATGGTGTCGCCAGGAAGGCTTTGGCTTCCTTGACCACGGGATGCTATTCCAGGAAGAACTGCTAGGCAGAGATAGCATTCACCTTTCGAGGAGGGGGAAGACCTTATTTGGACACAGACTGGCTAACCTAGTGAGGAGGGCTTTAAACTAGGTTCGACGGGGACAGGTGAGCAAAGCCCACGGGTAAGTGGAGAACATGGAGACCTGGGAGATGGGTTGGAAATGGGAGGGAACGTGGGCTATAATGGCAGAGAGAAAGGAGGGTCAGGGCAAAACTGGGAGGCAAGGTCAAATCAGTATCTTAGATGCCTATATACAAATGCGAGAAGCATGGGTAATAAGCAGGAAGAACTGGAAGTGCTAATAATTGTACTTATTTATGACATTGTTGGCATCACAGAAACTTGGTGGGATAATACACAATTGGAACGTTTGTATGGAAGGGTACAGATTGCTCAGGAAGGATAGACAGGGAAAAGAGGGAGGAGGTGTTGCCTTATATATTCAGAATAAACACACATGGACTGAGGTGGAGATGGACATAGGAGACGGAAGTGTTGAGAGTCTCTGGGTTAGGCTAAAAGGGGTTAAAAAACAAGGGTGATGTCATGCTAGGAGTCTACTACACGCCACCTACCCAGGTGGAAGAAGTGGATGAGGCTTTTTTTAAACAACTAACAATATCATCCAAAGCCCAAGATTTGGTGGGGGATGGGGGACTTCAATTATCCAGATATATGTTGGGAAAAATAACACAGCGGGGCACAGACCATCCAATAAGTTCTTGGACTGCATTGGAGACAACTTTTTATTTCAGAAGGTTAAAAAAGCTACCCGGGGGGGGGGGGAGGAGTTGTTCTAGACTTGATTTTAACAAATAGGGAGGAACTGGTTGAGAATTTGAAAGTGGAAGGCAGCTGTGGTGAAAGTGATCATGAAATCATAGAGTTCACAATTCTAAGGAAGTGTAGAAGGAATAACAGCAAAAGAGAGACAATGGATTTCAGGAAGGTGGATTTTGGTAAGCTCAGAGACCTGATAAGTAAGGTCCCATGGGAATCAAGACTGAGGGGCTATGTCTAGACTGGCCAGGTTTTCCCAGAAAATCAGCTGCTTTTCCGGAAAAAACTTGTCAGCTGTTTACACTGGCCGCTTGAATTTCCGCAAGAACACGGACGATCTCATGTATGATCGTCAGCATTCTTACGGAAATACTATGCTGCTCCCCTTCAGGCAAAAGTCCTTTTTGTGCAAAGGGGCCAGTGTAGACAATGTGGTATTGTTTTGCGCAAAAAAGACCCTGATGGCTAAAATGGCAATCGGGGCTTTCTTGCGCAAAAGCGCGTCTAGATTGGCCAGGGACGCTTTTCCGCAAAAAGTGCTTTTGCGGAAAAGCGTCCGTGCCAATCTAGACGCTCTGTTCCAAAAATGCTTTTAACGGAAAACTTTTCCGTTAAAAGCATTTCCGGAAAATCATGCCAATCTAGACACAGCCAGGGGGAAAAACAACTGAGGAGAGTTGGCAGTTTTTCAAAGGGACATTATTAAGGGCCCAAAAGGAAGCTATTCTGCCGCGTCGGAAAGATAGAAAATATGGCAAAAGACTGCCTTGGCTTAATGAGGAGATCTTCCATGATCTAAAAATAAAAAAAAGGAGTCTCATAAAAAATGCAAAGTAGACAAATTATAAAGGATGAATATAGGCAAACAACACAGGAATGCAGGGGCAAGATTAGAAAGGCAAAGGCACAAAATGAGCTCGAACTAGCTACGAGAATAAAGGGAAACAAGAAGACTTTTTATAAATACAGTAGAAGCAAGAGGAAGACCAAGGACAGGGTAGGCCCATTGGTCAGTGAGGAGAGAGAAACAGTAACAGGAAACTTGGAAGTGGCAGAGATACTTAATGACTTCTTTGTTTCAGTCTTCACCGAGAAGTCTGATGCAATGCCTAACATAGTGAATGCTAGTGGGAAGGGGGTAGATTTAGAAGATAAAATAAAAAAAAAACGAACAAGTTAAAAATCACCTAGAAAAGTTAGATGCCTGCAAGTCACCAGGGCCTGATGAAATGCATCCTAGAATACCTCCTCTACCAGCTCCTTGAGTATCTGAGCCTCTAGCTATCATCTTTGGAAAATCATGGGAGACAGGCGAGATTCCAGAAGACTGGAAGAGGGCAAATATAGTGCCCATTTATAAAAAGGGAAATAGGAACAACCCAGGAAACTACAGACCAGTTAGTTTAACTTCTGTGCCAGGGAAGATAATGGAGCAAGTAATTAAGGAAATCATCTGTAAACACTTGGAAGGTGGCAAGGTGATAGGGAACAGCCAGCATGGATTTGTAAAGAACAAATCTGATAGCTTTCTTTGATAGGATAACGAGTCTTGTGGATAAGGGAGAAGCGGTGGATGTGGTATACCTAGACTTTAGTAAGGCGTTTGAGATGGTCTCTCATGATATTCTTATCAATAAACTAGGCAAATACAACTTAGATGGGGCTACTATAAGGTGGGTGCATAACTGGCTGGATAACCGTACTCAGAGAGTAGTTATTAATGGTTCTCAATCCTGCTGGAAAGCTATAACAAGTGGTGTTCCGCAGAGATCTGTTTTGGGACCGGCTCTGTTCAATATCTTCATCAACGATTTAGATATTGGCATAGAAAGTACGCTTATTAAGTTTGCAGATGATACCAAGCTGGGAGGGGTTGCGACTGCTCTGGAGGATAGGGTCATAATTCAAAATGATCTGGACAAATTGGAGAAATGGTCTGTGGTAAACAGGATGAAGTTTAATAAAGACAAATGCAAAGTGCTCCGCTTATGAAGAAACAATCAGTTTCACACATACAGAATGGGAAGCGAGTGTCTAGGAAGGAGTATGGCAGAAAGGGATCTAGGGGTTAATAATAGTGGACCACAAGCTGAATATGAGTCAGCAGTGTGATGCTGTTGCATCCCAGAATAATGTTTGCTTTTCTTGCATTAACAAGACACGAGAAGTCATTCTTCCGCTCTACTCTGAGCTGGTTAGGCCTCAGTTGGAGTATTGTGTCCAGTTCTGGGCACATTTCAAGAAATATGTGGAGAAATTGGAGAGGGTCCAGAGAAGAGCAACAAGAATGATTAACAGTCTAGAGCAGTGGTCCCCAACCTTTTGGGGCTGTTAGGCACCCGGGGCAGGGCCACCCATACGCCGCGTGCCCAGCGCTGGCGCCGCCTCTGTGCCAGGTGCCCAGGGCCGGCACAGCCCTTGTGCCGCGCAACCGGGGGCAGGGCCGCCCATATCGCTGCGCACCCAGGGGCTGGCACCGCCCATGTGCCTGGGGGTGGGGCCGGCCCTGATCACTCGGCGGGTGCACAGAAATGGTCCGGCAGGCGCCATGGCACCCACAGGCACCGCACTGGGGACCACTGGTTTATAGAACATGACCTATGAAGGAAGGCTGAAAGAATTGGGTTTGTTCAGTTTACCAAAGAGAAGATTGAGGGGGGACATGATAGCCGTTTTCAGGTATCTAAAAGGATGTCATAAGGAGGAGGGAGAAAACTTGTTCTTTCCTCAGAGGCCAAGATGAACAAGAAGCAATGGGCTTAAACTGCAGCAAGGGAGGTTTAGGTTAGGACATTAGGAAAAAGTTCCTGTCAGGGTAGTCAACACTGGAATAAATTGCCCAGGGAGGTTGTGGAATCTCCATCTCTGGAGATATTTAAGAGTCAGTTAGATAAATGTCTATCAGGGATGGTCTAGACAGTATTTGGTCCTGCCATGAGGGCAGGAGACTGGACTTGATGACCTCTCAAGGTCCCTTCCAGTCCTAGTATTCTATGATTATCCTCAAAACCCATTTGTTCAAACTTATGAAACTGCATAAAATCGAGGAATTAAGAAAGCCTGTTTTACAAAGGATGGGGAGGTACATCATCAATTGTTTTGCAAATCTTGATCCTCCTATCAAATTTAAGGTTGACATTCAGAAGAGAAGACATAAGTGAAAGAAACTTTGTGATGGCACGAGTGATGTCTCTGGGCCTAAGCGGACAAGGAGGATGGTGAACAAAGATGTTTACTGTACCTGATAATGGAATTTTTTTCTCTAAGACTGAAAGAGACTGTAGGTCAGGGGTGGGCAAAAGGGGCCTTTGCGGGCCAGATTTGGCCCGCCAATCAGGGTTGACTCTAAGCACCATGCGCCAGAGGGCAGGGAGCAAGAGACTTCACACTTCCCCCGCCCCCAGGCCAATCAGCGCTTGGGGGTGGGGATGAGAGGGAGAGGGCGTGTATGACATCTCCTCTCACCTGGCAAGGGGCTCGGTAAGAAGTCTCCTTTAAGATAATAGACAAGAGTTTTAACAAGATACCATTCTATTTACCAAAAGCTGCAAGCTATACAAACAACAAAACAAATCTCATCAGGAGAAGAAAATCAAATTCTGAGTATAGGTGATGATATTCCATTTGTACCAGAGAGGGCTTCTTCAGATATAGTACTATAGCAGAAGAATCTTCTGCACAGGAAGTGAAGGAAGAGGGTGACTCATAGAACCCTTGTTCTCCTCCTTGTGCCCTGGCATCACAACCTGACCAAAGGAGGGAAACAAACTGACACTAGTGGCTCCAAAAGCTTCTTCCCATCTGATGGAACACTCTGGAGCAAGGGACAGGCAAAAATTCTCCTGAAAGTTTTTATTCTTGTTGCGTGTGGATTCATTAGATTTGATTCCACTCCAAGAGATCTGAAGAATCTCCAGCTTTGTCACATGCAATGGAACCAAGGTATTCCGGTCTGATGTGCTCACATGATTTGGATCTTATGTAAGAAGACAATACCAATGGAGACAGTATCAGGAGATGGAACAACATCTATATTTTGGTATCAGGAGCTTGGGGTCTTTTGTTGAAGTCTTCTGCTTTGATCGGGAAGGGTTACCAGTTGACACTGGCTTCCTGTTCTTAGTCTCAGATGCTTTCACAAAGTCAGAACACACAAGTTTTGCAGCCACAGTTGCTTGCAATACTAAGACTTGTAGACTATTCTAACATTTCTTTCTTGCTTTTGGAGTACAGGTGCTGCAGATCGTACACCTTCAAGGAAAATGAAGCTCACCCAGGCATGCTGGGCCTGAGTGCAAGCATCCAATGCCACGAAGACCAGTGCAAATGATGTGCACATTTTAAAACTCAATCTTTTCAGATATGGATCTGCATGGAAAATAGCTGGAATAAAAACTATTACCAGTAAAAGTATCCCTATAAGTACTAAAATCTTTAGTGGAATGGAAATGTATTGGTTCACATCGGTCTGCTGCTGTGGTAGAAAGGAACCAAGGCAGCCAAGAGCAAGATGCCACCTCACAATTCCCAGGAATGCTAAGGGATAGGGCAGAAGGAGTGTCATGACCATGAGAGATGGGCAGCAGCCTGGGGATTAAGGGGTTAACTTTACCTTAGCCAGGTATCTGCTCAGCCAGTACAAATGCAGATAGGGATTTCAAACTGGACAAAGGAATTTTTGGGTTTTTCCCTCCTTTGTCTCTGGGCAGTTTCTCTCCAGCTACTGAGGGGGACAGACACTGTCCCCCTCCAAGAAAAGACTCACTATCTGTAAGTAGGGTAAAGTTTAGATAAATCTGTTAGGTTTTATTGTTTTATGGTTTGGGAATGGGAAGCTGATGTCTGTGCATTTAAAAATGGGTTTTCCTCTACTCTAAGTTTTGGCCCATGGTGGAATCCCCTCCCCCCCCCCCCCATGAGTATATTAATTGGTGACTTTTCCATCTAATCATTATGCTTGCAACAGGAATATTTTGGTGATAAAAGTTCCTTCTCTCTCTTTTCTTTTTATTAACCTGGCTGAATTGGTTAATTTGTGTGTCCTGGCTTTACTTTTGGGGCTGAGATCTCCCAAGTGGTTTCTCCCTGGTTTCATTATTATTACTTGGGTGGTGGCAGCAGATTTTTATCCCCAAAATCTAGGTTAAGATTTTGGGAGGAAGTTTTATACCAAAGCCTGGACAGATAAGGTTTTAGGGTACTTCTGCCAGCCCCCACTTCTGCATTTATCTTGCCAGAGTGGGGAAGAAGCCTCGACAAGAAGCATGAACCCTCTAATGTTTATTGCTATAAAAAGGTTCCAACATCTTACGTGCCCCAGCTGTCACATACCATGTGTGGGAGCAGGCAGAGGACACTCAGAAGAAATATAAATTTACAAACTAGTCAGTGTAGCTTTGCAAACTGAAATCCTGAAGAATTAATTGGAAATGTACACTTATGAGACCTTAAGGGGCAGTGCTGCCTAGGTTCTAAGGCTTTTGCTGTATAATTCATGTCTAATGTGCTGCCCAGCACCTGAGTGCCTTGGTTAAGCTATGCACAGTCTAACCAGAAAATCACAATTAAAATGCTTACTATGTGACTGACTCCAGTTTCAGCCATGTCAAACACCACTGTTAAAGGCTTTCCGTGTTCTCTTCTGGCATAATGTTCTAACCAAAAGGCTACAAACTTCTTTTTTTCAAATTGCACTTTAGGATCTTTCATATGAAACTTCACTCTGAACCAGACTACAAAAGAAAACATATACAAGTATATAAAAAACCTGAATATCAGAATACCAGAATCCTATTAGTAGAAATCTTTAAATGACTTATGAAATCTGCCAACTCCTTGATAAAGCTATATATAGTTTCTATATTTTTCAGCTATTTCACAGGTTCTCTTATAGCAACAGTAGCCAAATAATGGCCTTTGTGATTACATTTTAAGTACAAAACAGAAGGTACAGAATAGAAATAGGAAAATAAAAAGATAATATATCAAAAAAATTTGAATGCTAGCTGACACCTGAAAAGATCTCCTACACACAGAGAAGAGAGACAAGACACAGTCATCTGCTCTTTTCATTTATGGTCTGACTGCTTTTTTGGAGGGCTATATTCTACAATACATTGAAAATTCTATATTTAAATGAAGTCTCTATCTTATTTTACTGCAAAGACACATTCTAACAAATAAATAGAAAATTGTTTCCAAATATTCAATAGGAGCAAAAAAAAGAGGGACTTCACTGGTACTCACTGAAAAACAATCAAATTAGAAAGGTGAACTGTGATCATTTACAATGTTACTCATGTTCATAAGGTGATTAGTTCCCCCTCCTTGCACACCTCATTCCCTATTGTTTTATGACAAGCAGAGGAAACTAAGTAAGTGGGAGTTAAAGCAGAGCAGTTCACACCTTTTTGGTATCATGAAAGCTAAAATAGAGAAAGCTGAATTTCAAGACCCAAAACATGAACACTAAAGATTTATTCTCTCTAGTAAAAGACTCTCGGGATTCAGTAAGCATTGCTAAAGGTCTTAATACTTGATGAAAAAGGCAACGTAATCATTTGTCCATTATCTATTGTCAGATATTTATTGGAAATTCACTTGATTTTCTCATTTCTTTCATAAAGGTCTCTCCTGATAAGTAATTGCTTCCAGAATTTTAGCAGCCTCCAATATGAAAATGTGCGTGTGTATAAACACTAATAGATAACTGAAAATATAGGAGTAGATGTAACTTACATAACTTGTAGCCCTCTTTATCATATCCATGCAGATAAAGAGCACCATTTTCAAATAACCATTTTGGAAGGACGGATTCAGACAAGTCTGCAAAGCAAACAGAAGAGCTATTTTGTCAAATTGGTATCAGGCACTCTTAATTTTGCTGTGTAAAAGCCACTACAAACTATCTTTTAACGTTAGAATGAGAAACTTCATATTTAAGATAAGAGTTGTATGTGTGAGAAAATTAGAGGAATACATCTATTTGCAAACTAATATTTTTCCCCTTTTCATTTTAAACTCTGTCAGAAAAGGTTATAGTCTATTGGGAATAAAACTGAAAAAACACTTAGTAGATATAGATGGCTAGAGGAAAAAAGTGCTTACTTTTGTGAGCACTGCCCACCCCCCATAGTGCACAGGCAGCCCAGCTCCTACTACATTTAAATTGCAGAGCCACAGCGGGGGTAGGTCCCAGTCCTGGCTCGCATGGGGTCCCAGGCCACTGCACCTCTGCCTCCTGGAGACGGTGCTGGGGAGGTACCAGCATTTAAGCCAACTCCCCCCAGCACCGGCTCCTGATTCCATACCTTGTGCCTCTGCAAGCGAGTAGTTGAGTAATGACTCAACTACTTGCTTACATCCCTACCACCCCACACACGTTTACTCTCAGTTACATTCACTTGTCGTACCATCTCATAATTTAGACCAGGGATGGAGAACCTTCAGCCCATAGGCTGGATCTGGCCCTCTGCTTAATTTGATCCAGCCTGCAGCAAGTCTTCATGCCCCAGCCTGGAATCCCTGAGCCTTGGTGTCCCCAGTAGGGAGAGAGCATGAGCACAGATGCCCCACGCCTACAGGTAAGGTCGGATTCAGAACGGGGGCTTTTAGTCTAAAGAGAGGGCATTAAGATGATCTCCAGGCTATCAAAAGTCCAGATCTTTTTGGGAGACCCACTTAACCTGGTAAGTGCAGGTACTCAAGCCCCGTGCATATTAGAATAGTCCTGCCTAGCCATAGGAGGGAGGTGGGAGCAGGCAGCTCCGCAAGTTGCAGCTCCAGCCCAGTGCGGGAGGACGGCATTGCCACGGGAAGCTCCATCCCCACACTGCCCTTACCTGCAGGCTCTGCCCCGGCAGCTGCCATTTGCCAGAAATATCAGCCAATTGGAGCTGCAAGGGGCAGTACCTGCAAGCAAGCACAGTGCAGCGTGGCATGCACTGGGCCATGTACTTCCCCACCACCAAAGGGGAACTACCCCAGGTAAGTGCCCTGCACCCCAACCCTTGTCTCAGCTCTGAGCCCCCTCCAGCTCCCTACCTCCCTCCTAGATCCCACACTCCATCCCTGAGTCTGCTCTAGTACCCTAACTCCCACTCAGACCCCACATGCCCACCCCATCCTCCTATCCTGAGCCCCCTCCTGCACTCCACCCAAACTCCTTGACTGCAGCCTGGAGCCTGCTACTATACCCCAAATGCCTCATCTCCAATCCTAGCCCAGAGCCTCCCACCCCCTCAGTGGAAGCCCTCACCTCACCTCCCCCCCCCCCCCTCTCCAGCCTCAACCTGAAACCCCATCCCACACTCTGAACCCCTCTTTTTCAGCTCCACCCCAGAATTGAGACGGCCCTACAAAACCTAATAGCTATGGGTCCCCAGAAGAGTTAAACTGGCCCTGACTACAGGAGCTGAATGAAGGGTTTTTTCCTTCTTGAAAGATTTTTCTGTGGGTCAATGGCCCCAACAGAAAAAAGGTTCCCCACCTCTGATTTAGATTGTCTTTTTATAGTTATAGAGCACAACACCCAATGGAAACCTGTTTTGATTGGAACCTCTGGACACTACATCAATTATTGTAATGATAGATCGCTATAGGACATGCGACTTCCCAGCTGTGGGCCACTTTCTCCCTGAATAATTTTCAGACTAAAGGAAGAACTTTATTCCTGGAGGTTTGCTCCTGAGGAACATGCAAGGAACTGAAGAAGTCTAGCAAACACCCTGACTCTTTCAAATTCCAAAGTATCTTTGGCCTATTAGGCTACTACATCACTTTACTGCCCAAAACCCAACAACAGACACCTAATTATAAAGCACAGTTAGTAATTTATATGGCAATTTGGCAAAGAAAAATGTATACTGTCATTTGCATAGGTTTTAATGAAATTGTACAAATAGATGTAGTAAGATGAAGGCCTAGAACATAAGCCCATGCAGCACAGGCCTGGTCTGAGGCCTAGCTAACAATGGACAAAACATGGCTAAGCTGTGAGCAAGAGGCAGGCCCCAGCCCACAGAACTTAGCATGAACAAGACTGAGAGTAACTGGTAATAGGCCCAGGTGGAGAACAGTAATTGGTACTGGTCATAAGTGGAAAGCACCATAAATGGTATCACTAGCTCATTAAAAAAAAAAAAAGACCTTGGTACCCACTCCTCATAGATACAGACTCAGGTTCAGGAAAGGGTCTAAAATGACAGCATAATAGATAGAGATGATCTAATCAAACCACGAGGTACAGGGTGGTATCTAAGTTGCGTCAGAGTGGTAACCTGACAACATCAGAAGGTGGCAACCTGATACGTCAGAAGTGAGGTGTGATTTGTTGTACCTGTATATAAGGTGGTGTCTTTGGGGGGGATGGGGGGGGGGGAGGGGAAGGGCAGTCTTTGAATGACCTAGGGGACAGTAGAAATTTCCCACTGACTGAGTCATTCCACTGTGGCAAGTCATTCCACTGTTGTCATACGTGTAGTGGTTCAGTAGAGTCTACTGACAACTATGACTATATTTCACTTTACAATAAACCTGGCCTGGCACCTTTGATCTTTATCTGGTTTGTAGTCTTTGGGGGCTCTTGGGGTCTGCTGTGTAGACTAAATGCACAAGTCAACACAGCACACACCACTGAGAAGACACACAAGCAGCCTTCTGGTTGTTATCATCATCAACAGAGCCAGACACCTGTGAGGACACCTCGGCAAGTAAATCTCAACTGCCTTTCTGAATAACTACAATAGGGTCCTAGTTTCTTATTGAACTATACATTACCAACGTATTAATTAGTAGTAAATGACATCTTACCATTAACTGTGTATTCTTTTCTCCATTGAAAGCTTTCATCAATCATCTTCAATGTATCATCCACAACATCATGACGCCAAAGTAAATAATTTTCAACCCAATTATCATCTTGTTTTAATCTTTCCACATCTCTGGAATCATATTTATCTGATTTATCTAATTTTAAAAAGGAAAAATGTAATGTTATAAACAGTGCATGCTACACAAATATTACAAAATTGAAACTGGGTAAATTTCAGGGCAGCAGTTTGCTTGGAAATACAAACATTCCAAAGACTTCACTTAAGGCAGGCATGGAATGCAAGCTACAGAAAATTTCTATGAACTATATTAAAAAGTGGAAATTATTAAGAAACAGAATATTTCTTAGGGTTGGAAAGATGTGATTTATATTATTTTTATGTAAAGAAAAATACTAAAAATCTGCAAGACGAGCAGGTAAGTTTCTTCTAATCTTTTTCTTCAAATACACAGAAAAGCAGACTGGTTTCTAACCGCATTAAAAAAGTCTAGGGTCTGGAAGTTCCAAAGCTTTGTGACTGCATGTACACACACACAGATATATCAGTTCAATGCCTGCATTTTCCAAATTGGTTTATCATAGGTATTTATGATCCGTTAAGAAATGGTATAATATGCGACATAAAAACTGACAGCGTGTGAGTTGTACAATCGCAAGTTCATCCAAACGTCTGCTGAAGTGACAAGGAAAGATTCTGAGCCTTGTGACATTCACTTTTTATTTAAAATCAAGAACACTACTGCTAATGTGGTGATATTTCTTTTAACGCAAAATGTTTTACTGTTTAATTATTGAGAATTACCATCAGTTACACCATTATAAAATATTCTTGGTAGATCAGCTGTGTAGCCCAGTTATAGTTAGGCTTGGCAGGATCCAATTTCTGCTTGTGTTATTTTGATAGATATCAATTTTTTCCAGTTGAACTTGCATTGACTATTCGATTAGTCAATAAGGGCGCCTCCGCCTTTAAAGTATAGCAACAACCCAGGACTGATGCTACACTTTAAAGGTGAAAACTCTGGGGTGAGCATGGGGCTACTGGGGACAATGCTCAGTTACCCCAAGGGAACGAATATATATATGTCCTGTTTAATTCTTTTCAAAAACTTTCTATCTAGAAAGCTTTCTATGGTTAGAATTCCTCTCTTTTAGTGCTTAAGTCTTAAAAGTTCATAAAATGTGCAGAACTAAAGGACACAGATTGTTATCAGCTCGCCTGGAGAAAGTCCTTCTCCAGTTGAATCTCTACACTCTTCACAGTTCCAGTCCCAGTAACTCCCTGTAAAATATTATTGAATAAATTAAATGTTCTTAAGTAATTACTTCAAAAATTATCATCAGAAATGACCACTTCTAAAAAGGAAGACAGGATTATTTACCTATAACTGCAGTTTTCAGATTTTTACTGGCACAGATCCACAATCTTGGGAGTTAAGCAGCAGCGACCTTCACAAAAAGGTGGGTCAGAAGATGACCCAACTTAATGAAGACTAAACACCTCTACACTAAACTGAAGTCTAAATCTATGGAATACCACATATGAGCACTGAAAATACCCACATGTAGGAAATTTGAGGCAAGATGAAGATTATTCTGACTCTGTACAAATACACCCAAAGACCTTCTGGGATTATGATTATCTCCAGTATTATTTACGAAGACAGGATAAGCATCCAAACTTTGGACTTACCCCAGAAGTTAATCTAGAGGACTTCCCCCCCCCCCCCCCAGCTGAAAGCTAACTGCTCTCTGAATATTTAGACTATGCATTTTAGAGTCTCCCAGAACTTTGGGGAAGAAAGTTACAACATTCAGAATGACATTCAGGAACTATACTAGTTAACGCTGGTAAAGTTTCAAATAATCTTTTCTAATTGCATTTGCGACAAAATGTTTAGATCGTAAGCACAAATTTCATCCAGGAACTTACTACTTTCAGGGGGAAACACTAGTTTTCAATACCATGAAAAACCATTTATTGGAAGTTGGGAGACAGTCCAATACAATAGGAAAGATAGCAAATGCTAGGTCAATGAGCTAGCAGTCTGTCCAAAGAAAAAATCTGGAGTTTACCTTCTTAGTACAGTAAAACTCCAGTTGTTTGGCATCCAGTGGTCCGGCACTCCCAATAGTCCGGCACCAACTGGAACCCGGAAGTGCTCTGGAGAGCCGGACAATTGGAGCTGCTCTGTTCCCGGCTTCCTCAAGTCCGATGCTGGTCAGTTTCACCAGCGGCAGACTTGGGGAAGCTGTGGGGCAGAGCAGCTGGGATGCTGCCAGGTTGGTCCCGCAGAGCCGCCCCTCACCTGAGCGGCACTGCGGGACCAACCCGGCAGCACCCCAGCTGCTCTGCCCCTGGCTTCCCCAAGTCTGCTGCTAGTCAGCTGCAGCAGCGGCAGACTTGGGAAAGCTGGGGACAGAGCAGCTGGAGTGCTTCCCACACTGTGCAGTTCCCCCCCGACCCCTCATAGCCCCCCCTTCCAGTACTCCGGCATATCCAATAATCCGGCACCCCCTGGGTCCCAAAGGTGCCGGATTATTGGAAGTTTACTGTAGACAGAATACAATTACTAGTAACCACTTCTAAGAAGCATTAAAACTTTTTTTTTTCCCTCTGTTAAGAATATGAAATCCAGACAGTTAATGCCAGGCATAAAATGCTCCCCCTTTGTATGGAAGAACCATCAAGAACTCCAACGTTAGTCTGAGGACTTTTGTTTACCAATAGCCACAAAGTATCAGCTCCACATTTTCTTCCTTCTTTCTAGTTTTCCTGGTCAACCTCGAGAACAATTATAGCAGAAGGCACACATACAGGATCTGTATATGCCAACTTTGAAACAAGTTAATTGACAAGACAACAGAACTTATACATCCCTGAGGTACAGAGCCAAGACCAATTATGCGGACTTAAGGAATGAGGTGAGGTCTCCTGTTACTATGCTGAATTCTAACTTTCAAATGAATTTGTTCAAGCTTCACAGATTTAGAGAGTGGGCCAAAGTTCTTACTACCCTGTCATTCTTTTGGAGATTTGACAATAAGAGTAAAATTTCTTTCCTCCATGATACTTCCTATGGGCGTATCTATGGGCGTATCTAGACTACGCAGAACGGTCGAAAGAGTATATGCAAATTCCATGGGAATTTGCATCCCTTCTTCCGATAGCGCTTTCAAAAGTGAAAGTAATTAAAACACAGCTTTTTCGGCAAACCACCTCCTTTGTCGAAAAGCTGTTTTTCCTCAAAAAAGTTACACTGAATGGAACTAGATGGAATTACTGTTTTTTGTAACTTCCACATCCACTTTTTCAAGGTAATACTATTCCATGCCACTGGGAGTCACAAACAGTCCCCCTAAAGGGAATGAAGGTATTAAGTCCAAAAAGTTTTGGTCTGAGATTCTGAAGCCTAGACTTACAAAAGTGTGGCTTTGTTGAAAACCCAGTCTTATGTCTGGAACCTGATTTCTTGTTCCTTAAAGAACAGTAGGTGAATAATTTCCAAGTGCCCTTTCTTTAGTGGTCTGCAAGTTGAAAAGATTGACCTTGACTTTGATGCAATGAGGGTTTCTGTTTTTTGTTACATAACTGATATGGATCCAATGAATGAAGAGTGGATTTTGACTCCTTTGATTACTTCAGGGATTCACTGGCGCTCTCATCCCTGTGTTATACAAGAACAGATCTAATATGCTGTTTTGTCCAAAGCATCACAAGCAACATTTGGCCACATTCTGTGTCTTTGTACAATGATGTTGTTTTCTTCCTTTACGTCTAAAACAAGTGAGCCAAGTGCATGCAACTTGTAACAAAGATTATAAGCCACAGTTATGAGATAGGGAAGTGTTTCTCAACCAGTGGTATTTGAGAGAAGTCTGGGGGAGGTGGGGGTACATCAACAACTGAAATTTGGTGAAAAATGAATTTGTTTTAAGTGTTACAGCGCTTTATTATTTTGTACTTTTTATACCCAAAAATGTAATCGCCCGCCCAGTTACTTATATGTTATCGGCAAACCTCAGTCAAATTTGTGAACTCCTTCAATCCCTCAGCTGTACTACGTAGTGTGATATGCGCCTGCCTTACAATTCTTTGCCAGAAGACCATTTTACCATTGCATTTAAGGCAACACAATCAAGTCCATTTGTTTACTATATGGCGACATTTGATGAGTGTTTGAATTTTGCTATGTTTAACAGTGGCTCCTGACACTGCCATAGCTTTGGATAACGTTGAGGTGTTACACAAAATGTACATAGGCGCAGCCATTTTGCTTCTAACAAACACAGGTTTCAAGTAGTTCCGGTAATGGATTCATATGTAATACCGACGAGGTTAGATGGAGGTACGGAACCAGCCGAGTGGTGACGAGTGGTATGTTAGCAGAAAACTTCATTCATCTTTGGCATGTCTTGCTACTCAGTAGCACCAGTAACTGCCAGCATTCATAGCGGATGGACGTAAACAGTTGAATATTACGCTTGTTGCTATGTGAAGTAAGTGATAAAATTGCTATTGGTACAATTTTAGTTTTTTTATAATTACAACTGAAGGGTTTAAAATAGACTGATTTCTTGTGAAAAAGAATAAAACTGCAGATTTGGAAGAAGGTAGTACACAGGAAACCACGTCAGAAACATTTGAGGCAGGAAAACTTGTAGTGAAAAAGCCATGCACCAGTGGTGGAAATGGAAATTCTTGAGAGATAAGAAAAAACACGCAGTTACAATTCCAAGTATCTTAAATTCGGGTTTACTACAAATGGAAGTGTACCCCCTTTGCCACTTTGCTGTGAGACTACCTAACCACTGTATGAAACCATCTCTGTTGAAACGCCTCAATACAAAGCATCCCACGTTAAAAGATAAATCAATTGAATATTATACAAGAAAATGTGAAGGTATTAATATATGTAGTGCTTCTATGAAAAAATTGTGTTTTGTGAAATTGAAGTTGTCAACATTAAAAATATCCCACATTTGAACAATACAATATAAAGAACTGACAAGATGGCAGAAGACATAATAAAACAAATTACTGAAGAAATAGTTCGCTTTACACAACTTGATGAATCAAAAGATATTTCCAATTACGCACAATTAATGGTGTTTATCAGATACATTGATGACGAAGATGAAAAAGGAGTGAGCAAGCACATACACTGCTGTAAAGAATTCTACACAAACTACGGGGGGAAGAATTTAACTTGTTAAATGAACAGATTTTGAAACATGGATTATCATGGGAGTGGTGCATATCTGTGTATACAGATGGAGCAACAGCAACGGTCAGTTGACAAAATGGTCTTACTGCTCAATTAAAACCTATAAACTCTTCAATAAAGTGGACTCGTATCATTCACAGAAAAGCATTGGCTTCAAAAGAGCTGAATGAAGATTTAAACTCTGTGCTAGAGATTGCAGTGAAGGCAGTTAACCTCAAAGTTGCGAGCTCTAACTTCACAGGTTTTTTTTTTTTTTTTTTTTTAAATCGCTATGCCGTGATATGGGATCTGAACATATTACTTCATTCCAGTATTTGATGGTTGTCACATGGAAGATTGTTCAACTGTCTGAGTTACAGGCTGAATTTGCAGTCTTCCCCCCCCCCCCCAAAAAATCAAATCCAAGTTAGTACAATATTTTCAAGATGAATTATGGATTTGCAGATTAGCTTACCTTTGTGACATTTGATAAAAATCAGTAACTTGAACCTACAGTTGCAAGGTTTTAATACAAATATCTTAATCTTGCATGACAAAGTACAAGCATTCGAGAAAAAAATTAACATTCTGGAAAAATAATGCTTTATCTAGAAATTTTGGTGTCATTTCGATATCTTTTAGAATTGTGTGGAAAATGAAATTATTTTGGATGAACATGTCAAAACGTCAAAGGAACATTTGACAAATTTGGAATTAAATTTTGAATGAAATTTTCCAAGCTTTGATGAAGCTGAACACAGGCAGAAGTTTTGGATTTTGAATCTGTTTGATGACAATGCTATTGAGAAAGCAAGGATTCCAGAAGAAATGAAGGAGCAACTTTTTGATCTTTCTATTGATAGTGTATGAAAGATGGAAGGCATAGGACTTGGCAATGTTGCCATGTTCTGGCAGAAAATGAAAGGTGAATATAAACAACTGAGTAACATGGCTCTCACGGAACTCCTCCCATTTGCATCGAAGTATTTGTGCGAGGGGCAAGTTTTTTCGGTTATGACTGAATTAAAAACTAAATTAAGAAATCGTGTATCTCCAGAAAATTATTTAATTGTGGTCCTCGGCAGTTTGAAACCTAGGTTTGAAAATTAAATTTCATCCACACAAGCTCAAATTTCACATTAAATTCATTATAATTTTTCTTGTAACTTTATTGATCATTGTTCATTGATGTTTGTATAAAATATATCTGTGTGTATGTATATGTATGAACAAAAAAATGGAACTTTTTATGTTCATCTAAATTTTTTTATACAATCATAAGTACAATGGCAAGTTTATTGCCTACAGGCAATTTCTTCCAACCAACCAGTTACTATTAAGTTGTTTAAACAAATGTGTTACAACGGTAGAAAAAAATTTGTGTATGTCTGAAAATTGTAGGTAGTGGGAGTACTTTTTTTTTTTGAGAAAGGGGTATTTTATAAAAAAGGTTGAGAAACACTGAGATAGTAGACTGAATCTTGGAAAGCAGTGACTTTAAAGAGAATTTAGAAATCATGACTGACAATCAAATTAGCATGGGTTGCCAATGGAAAGCTGTGGCCAAATGAGCTAATGCAATCCTTGTCTACCCCCAGGTTGATGAGCGTAGGAGCAGGGGGCACTGCCCCCTAATAATCTTTTACTATGATTTCAGTGAATCTACTACTGGAGTACTGTGTCTAGTTCCAGTGTCTATAGTTTAAGAAAGATGTTAAAGAATAGCAGAAGATTTAGAGAAGAACCATAAGATTGATTTAAAGACTGGAAAATAAACCATAACACAGGCCTGGACAAAATGCAGCCTGGATGTGGCCTGCCAAGCCACCGGATCTGGCCCATGGAGGCAGCAGGGAGCCCCAGATAGGCTCCCCGCTTGCCCTGCAGCTCTATGCATGGTGCAGAAAAGCGGCTGGCTGGGCTCTGTTTCTGTTTTGAAACTGGAGGGTAGGAGCGGAAGTTTTAGGAGCTGCCCCACCCCAGCACATTCCCATTGGCCGGCTTCTGGAAGAAACCAGCCAATGGGAGCTACTTGTTGGAACAACAGACAGCTAAGAAGAATCACGCCCCTTCTCCTGGGCTCAGTTATTCATAAAGCACATGGCCAGGCAGTCTGGCTGGCTGGGAAACATTTTAAGCTATGCAGGCAGGCAGGCTAGTTTGGTAGCTCGTAAGTAAGTCTCTTGGCCAAAGCCTGCTTCAGGCAACCCAGCCCTTTCCTGCCCCAACTCTGTCCCCTCCCCTACAATATATCCAAACATTCTGTCCCCCCCCTTTCACCCATACCCCCTCCCAGATCTGGCACCCCAATTTCCTGCCCTAGATCATAATCCCCTCCTACCCTAGTTTACATCCCAAACTCTTACACTCCTAGGTCATAACCGCCTGTTTCATCCTAACTCCCTCCCAGACTCTAGTCTCCCTCCTGCACCCCAGTTCCTTACCCTAAGCTCCCTTCTGCACCCAATCTCCATCCCACACCGCACTTATCATGGAAGAGTGCAGCCCTCAACCACTTTCCAAAGTCTTGGAGTGGCACCTTCACCCCCCCCCACCAAAAATTATTGCCCACCCCTGCCATAAAATGAGAGACATAAGGGTCCAATCTATTTAGCTTATCAAAAAGAAGGTTAAGTGGTGATTTAATTGCAGGCTGTAAGTATCAAAGGTAACAAAAGATACAAGGTTCTTTAATCTAGCAAATACTGACTAAAATAGTTTACCTTTCTTATTCTTTCACTATACGCCTTGACACAAGTATAAATAAACCCAGTCTGTTGGGCATCAGAGCCTAGAAAAACCATGTTTTTCAAATTGTAAACAGACATGAACAGGCATGCAACACATTTGCCTTTAAGAGTTCTAGGGGTTTTTGTTTTGTTTTAAGTAACAGTACCAGTCCTCATGAGCCCTTCCCATATATGTAAATCATGGTTCTTTCATCACACAGAATTCAAAACATGTAGGGGCTGATCCTATTCATATTAAAGACTACTACAGATTTGTCACTGCCACAAATTAGGCCCAGAACAAACCTTATGTTTGGAACAAGTTACATTTACCAAGAGACCTACATATCCGAAAAAATCTCAGAAACTAATGTTACAAAATTGTATTTGAAAATGTACTGATGGTTAAGAAAATAAATGAATTGATTATTTAATCTAATTAACATTTGTTTTCTTCAATTATCCTCCCTTATGTGTTACAACGAGACTTTACATGTGAACAATTAAGCTACCATGAAAACCATTAGTATTCTTCTCTTAGGATCACGCCACTTACATAAGGAGAGGAACACTGGAACATCATCATATGACCCTAAGACCAACTGTGGAAATTTCTTAAGCAGTAAAAAGTATTAGCAAGGAAAAAAGACAAGGAAAAACTAACACTGACAGAAGATATTGCTATTACCAGTCTCTACTGGTAAATAATCTTGTTTCCATTGTTTCTGTCTCACCATCCCCAAACACTTATGTTTACAGCTCTTACAAAAAAAAAAAAAAAAGCTTAAATTTTCACTCCTTCGCCCTATTACATGTGCTAACCTGAACTGCCACAATCTTACACATCAGTACAGTTTAGATTGGGTGGCCAATAATTTTTGGCCAGGGGCCCTGGAAGGGGGTAGAGCATAAACCAGAAGGGGAAAGGGGGGGAAGGAGGGGAAGGATGCTTCTGAGCTACCTACCCCCAGACCATGATTGTTCTGGGGGTGGGGGAGCGTCTTTGCTCCTCCCTTCCCACTAGGCACCCAGGCCCCGGCAGGGCAGGAAGGGGCTTTGCACGCTCCCCCATCCCCAGGGGAATCAGGGCCTGGGGCCAGGGGAGCTGCGTGAAGCTTCCTTTGCCCTACACGAGCGTACCGCACTTTGAAATGCCATGTGCTCCTCGCAGGGCGGGCGGAGGAAGTTTTGCGCAGCTCCCCTACTCCCAGGCCAATCAGGGCTTAGGGATGGAGGAATGCGTAGTACTTTGAAGTGCGGTGTGCTCCTCGCAGGGTGGGAGGAAGTTTCGTGGGCTCCCCCGCCCTCAGAGCCCAATTGGCCTGGGGGTGGGGGAGCATCAGAGCCTCTGCAGACTGGATCAACCTGCTTGGCGGGCCGGATCCGGGCCACAGACACCCTTTTATCCACCCCTGGTTTAAATAAAAGCCACTAATACTCAATCTGAAGTAAAAGAAACTTTCAAAAACCTATTTCCAATATTGAGCATTGTTTCTAGAAAATATATTTGTTCATAGGCACACATTTTTTTCCTTCATCCCAAACCAAAGATAAAATATACAATATTATATATTTTTAAAATTTAAGAATATAAGCAGGGCTCAACAATTAATGTAATCTACTCGCCCATGGCAAGTAGATTACAAGCCAGCACAGCCGCGCAGCACAGTCAGCGCAAGCGGGGCTCACCATGGCTTGGCAAGCCCTGAACATAAGAACAGCCGTACTGGGTCAGACCAAAGGTTCATCTAGCCCAGTGTCCTGTCTCCTGACAGTAGCCAACGCCGGATGTCCAGAGCGAGTGAACAGAACAGGGAATCATCAA
The DNA here is from genome assembly GCA_032595735.1 of Pelochelys cantorii. NCBI lineage: Eukaryota > Metazoa > Chordata > Testudines > Trionychidae > Pelochelys > Pelochelys cantorii. The sequence goes on along the minus strand of CM064326.1, from coordinate 137,500,260 downwards.
GCAATCCCTCTCCTGTCACCCATTCGCAGCCTCTGACAGAGGCTAGGGACACCATTCTTACCCATCCTAGCTAACAGCCATTGATGGACCTAACCTCCATGAATTTATCTAGTTCTTTCTTGAACTTTGTTAAAATTCTAGTCTTTACTACACCCTCTGGCATGCAGTTCTACAGGCTGGTCATGTGCTGTGTGAAAAAAAATTTCCTTTTGTTTGTTTTAAGCCTGCTACCTATTAATTTCATTTGGTGACCACTAGTTCTTATATTATGGGAACAAGTAAATAACTTCTCCTTATTCACTTTTTCCACACCATTCCTGATTTTATAGACTTCTATTATATCCTCCCTTAGGCTATGTCTAGACTGCAGGCTTCTTTCGGAAGAAGCTTTTCCAGAAGAGATCTTCTGAAAAAAAAAAACACACTGCCAAAGCACGTCGAAAAAGCGATCTGCTTTTTCAAAAGATAGCGTCCATTCAGTGTGGATGCTATCTTGCATTTAAACTGTGATTACTATGGACGGAGTGGCCACTAGGGCACCTGTGCTTTTTCCTCTTCTTTCAAAAAGACTCCCTCTTCCCCATCCATACACGCCTTTTTCTGAAAGAGCTCTTTTGGAAAAAGACTTCTTCCTCGTAAAGAGAGGGTTGCCAATGTTGGAAAACCCTCTCTGTTCTTTCAATCTGTTTTCGAAAGAATGTGATTGCAGTGTTGACATAAACGAAGTTTTCGGAAAAACGGCCGTTCTTCTGAAAAAAAAAAAAACTCTGTAGTGTATACACAGCCTAAGTCTCCTCTTTTCTAAGATGAAGAGTCCTAGTCTTTTTAATCTCTCTTCATACGGCACCTGTTAAACCCCTAATCGTTTTTGTTGCCCTTATCTGAGCCTTTTCCAACGTCAATATATCTTTTTTTCAAGAGGAGGAAACCTACATTTGTATGCAGCATTCAAGATGTGAGCGTACTATGGTTTTATGTAGAGGCAGTAAAATGTTCTGTTTTATTCTCTATCCCTTTTTTAATGATTCCTAACATAGTTTGCTTTTTTGATTGCCACTGCACATTGAGTGGATGTATTCAGAGAACGATCCATAATGACTAAGACTTGACAAAGCCAAAGGTTGATTTAGTTGGGATTGGTCCTGCCTAAAGCAGGGGGCTGGACTCGATGACCTTCTGAGGTCTCTTCCAGCTCTATGGTTCTATGATTCTGTGACTCCAAGATCTCTCTCAAGTAGTTACAGCTATATTAGTCCCCATCTTCTTGTATGTATAGTTTGGAAAAAATAATCCCATGTGCATTGCATTACTTTACATCTATCAACGTTAAATTTCATTTGTATTTTGTAGCCCAAGCACTTAGTTTTGTGAGATCTTTAAGCTCTTCACAGTCTGCTTTGGTCTTAGCTATCTTGAGCAGTTCAGTATCATCTGCAAATTTTGTCACCTCACTTTTTACCCCTTTCTCCAGATCATTTATAAATAGGTTGAATAGGATTTGTCCCAGTATGGACCCTTGGGGGGGGGGGGGGGGGAAAAAAGAGAGGAAACGACGGACGGGACACACCACTAGTTACCTTTCTCCATTCTGAAAAACTTACAATTTATTCCTACCCTTTGTTTCCTGCCTTAACCAGTTATCAGTCCATGAGAGAACCTTTCCTCTTATCCCATGACAACTTACTTTACTTAAGAGCCTTTGGTGAGGGACCTTGTCAAAGGCTTTCTGGAAATCTATCTATTAGATTCTTTTTGTCCATATGTTTGTTGATCCCCTTGAAGAGAAACCAAGATCATAGTGAACACAAAAACATTTATTTTCCCATCTCATGTTGGCCTAACCTTCCTTCCAGATTGCTTTAAGGGACATGGACAAGAGAAATTCTCATGCAACCAGTCTCATGTAATTTTGGGGGGAAATGAGACAGTAAAATTATCTTATATTAATATGATGCCCTAAGTTCTGTATTGTTTCTCAAATTGCATCTGGTTAGTAAAAAGTTCACTACTTTATCTTACAACAACTTTGAAAATCTTTTCAAATGCCCTTTGGTTTCTTAATTCCTATACTGCAAGTCATCAACACAGCAGTATACTTATTATTTGTTATATTCTTTACATTTAGGATCCTTCAAAAACTATGTAATGAAGGACTTGTCTACACCAGAAGCATTACATCGGCTTAACTGCACCAATGTAGCTGTGCCACTGTAGCACATCTGGTGAAGGTGCAGTACACTGACAGGAGAGGACTCTCCCGTGAGAGGTGTAGCTGTATCAGTGGGAGCTCTACCGCCTACACAGCACTGACCACATTGGTGCTTAGGTTGGTGTCACTTGAATTGCTCGAGAAAGTGGGGGTAGTTCACATCCCAGAGCCATGTAAGTTAAACCAAAGTAAGTGGTAGTATATACCTGGTCTTAATTTTTGTAGTTAGATATATCAATTAAATATATTACATTTTATATTCAAATTTCTTTAAAGATAAGGAGACAAGGAATATGTATGTTAATATACTCCTTTTATGCAATGGGAAAAAACTCAAATAGCAACTAATAGGTTTAAGTGTTTTCACTAAACTAACATTTCAAACATTCTCCAACTTTTCGTAACAAAACATTAGTAATCACCTTTGACGCTGACACCTCAATTTTAGTAGTGACACAACCCAGAAATCATGAATTCTGCATTATGGCATAATACCTTTCTGTTGTGGGGAAACATCTTTCCAATATAGTAAAGGACACGGACTTCCTCATGTAATTCAATAAAGCAGCAAAAAATAGTGGGAGATGCAGTTCTCTCATACTCAGCTACACTGAGACTTTAAGAATGTCACACAATGACTAGCTTTTAGCTCTCCGAGCTAATCTAAAAGTGGGAGAAAAAAAAAAATGAAGATTCCTGTGGTATATATAATAATGGTCTTGGGCGGTTATCTAATACTGCTTACACAATATCTGTTGAGAATTAGTATCTCCTTTGAATAGGAAGCAGCCTCGCTAATCATATCTAGAGTAGGGATGTAAGTGACTGGTCAACTATGCTATAAGCATAAGCTTATTGGATAGTTGACTAGTCACCCACCCCGCCCCCTGCCCCCTCCCGCTGCCTCTATCAGAGAGGGGAAGCGAGGGGGGAGAGCAGGAGCTGGCTTAAAAGCCGGTTCCCCCAAGCACCATCTCTGCAGGGAGGCAGTGGGGACTGGGGGGCGAGCATGGAATCCCCTGCCAGCTCTTAATAGATTTAAAAAGCAGAAGCACAGCAGGGGGGGGGGGAGGAGAGAAATGGAGTATTAGTTGTCCCCAGCTCATGCTGGATTCTCCCCCCCTGCAGCTCTGACTTTTAAATGTACTAAGAGCCAGCAGGCTCTTAATACATTTAAAAAGCAGAGGCCTAGTGTCTGGAACTGGGCACAAGCCAGGAATCAGCTGATTCCTGGCTTGCCCCTGGTCCGTGCAACCCCCTGCCTCCCACAGAGACAGTGCTCAGGAAAACTGGCTTTTAAGCCAGCTTCTGCTCCCCACTCCCTCACTTCCTCTCTTTGATAGAGGCAGCAAAGGGGGGAGGGGGGGGAAGCAACTAGTCAACTATCCGATAAGCTTATGCTTATCAGATAGTCAACCAATCGCTTACATCCCTACTCTAGATATGATCAGGGAGGCTGCTTCCTTCTCCAAGGAGATACTAATTCTCAACAGATATTGTGTAAGCAGCATTAGATAACCACGGAAGACCATCCTTATATGGCTATAATGTCAGTGTCATGATATCATGCTGATAAAGATCAGTGTAATCCTTTCCAAATACTGATAGAGAAAGGAATGGTTTCCTGTCTGAAAATGACAATATTCAAGAAGTCTAATAACTCACTTATATAAAGATCTCACATGCTATGGTAAGTTCCTTCTTCTCCCCCATATAGTTTAAGAATTTTATTAGCACTCAAGCAGTACATAATTTCTCTTCAACAAAAGAAAGGCAAAGCAATTTCTGAATATGAGATGAGGGACAAAAACTTTTCCTATTCAAGAGACAATGTTATTTATTTATAAGCAGCAACTCCGCTAAAGAGTGAGGACTGAAATCTAGAAAGGAAGAACACTGTTATGATGAACTTCAGTTTTGGTTGAAGTGAGCTAGAAACTTTTGTAAATATTGCATGCTGTGCTCATACAGTGCATTCTATGTCATATGTTTTGTTTTTTAAAACAAATTCACAAAACTTATTGCTAAGGAACGCTGACTATGCACAGATGCCTGGTTAAAACAGTTGTGTGAAGAAAAACCATACTGAAGTGTATATACACTGAGGTTTTACCAAATAAATATGGGCTAACAGTGAGTGCTGTTGGCTGGGAGGGAGTTAGAAATTCAAAACTGCTCTTTAATCAGAATATTTTCATTACAAAGTTAAATTTTTCCATTAGCCCAACCAGCTGCATTGGTTGTATTTAAAAAGTAACAAAATTAATTTCCTTGTTATTATGGGAAAGTATATTTGCCTTGGTCCTCCGGAATTAAAAAACTCACTCAACTCAATGACAGTTGGTCTCACCTCACCTCCAGATCTCCCATTCCCCCCCCCCCCCCCCCCCCACACCACACACACACACAAAAATTCACCTTCAGACCAATCCTAAAATATTGCAACCCAAAAAGATGAAAGTTTCACCAATTATGAACAATTGTAATTGGGGAGTTTGAATGCTGGCCATTATACAAACACAATAAATGGTCCCTTCTATTTTTACTGTATAAAAAAAAAATAAATCAAGATTAATGTGCTTCACATTTAAATGAGAGTCCAATTATGCAGTATTCAAGGTTTTTTACAGAACTGCACAGAAACAATAGGCACTCACTATAAAGTCACTGAATTCTTACTCTGGACCCAACCCCACAAATGCTTACTCACATGTTTAACATCAACAGGACTACTCTGGGTGCAAAGTTAAAGCCCAACTTCAACTCAGTATGTAGAAGTCAAAAACACAAACAGAATGTTAGGGACTATAATAAAGGGACAGTAAACAATACTGAAATAGCATAATGTTACTATATAAATCCCAGGTGTACCCACACTGTGAATACTTCTGGTTGTTCCATCTCAAAAAGGGTAGAATGAAACTGGAACAGGTTCCAAGAAGGGTAAAGATGATGAACGGCACAGAACAGCTTCCATAAAAAGGAGAGACTAAACAAAATTAGAGCTGCTCAGCTTAGAGAAGACACAACTAAGATGGATATGATAGAGAGTATAAATCCTTCCCCCTCCCCCCCCCCAAAAAAAAAAATCAGGAAATGGTGTAGAAAAAGTGAACAGAGAAATATTATTTACTCTTTCCCACAAAACAAAAAACATGTCACCCTGTGAAATTAATAGGTAGCAGATCATACAAACAAGAGGACCTGCTTTTTTGCACAATTAACCCATAGACCTCATTACTATAGGATCTTATAATGGCCAAAAGCGTAAGTGGGTTCAAAAAAGAACTAGGATGTTCATGGATTCCTCAACAGCAATTAGCTAAGTTGGCTATGCATGAAATCCCCTGTTTGGCACAACCCTAAACCTCTGCTAAAAGCTGGGGTATACTGCCCTGATGTTCTGGTTCTAGACACTGTCGGAAATAAGATAATGGACTAGAGGGACCTTTGGTCAGACACAACTTTAGTTTTTATGCTTCTGGGTTCCTTCTATTCATAGATTTATATTAAAAAAACCTAAGAAGAAAGACTAGAGAGGTTATCAACACTGAACATCAACTCACATTTGAGATACATTGGCAGCTTGCAGTCCAATCAGCACACAGCTAAGGGCCATGTAATATCCTGAGGGACATACAGATAGTCTATGTACTGTGTGGATGCATCAGTCCACATAACACAGATAATTATATATGCTGCCAATGGTAAACAAGTTGAGAATCACCGTGTATGTTTAGGTATGTTACAAAACATGACTAACATGCTAAATATTTAGCTCAGTGCTAAATATTAAAAGAAGCTGTCTGATGTTATGTCAGTGGTCTCCAACCTTTTTAACCAAAAGATCACTTTTTCAATTTAAATGCAATGTAAGATCTACCTCAAACCCAAATTCTCTTTGCTCCACTTCCTTCCCACCCCTTCTTTGAGGCCCTGCCCCTGCTTCATCTCTTCTCAGAGGCCTCACCCGGCTCACTCCACTCCCCCTTCCTCACTCACTTTCACCAGGCTGTGGTAGGAAGTTGGGCTATGGGTCTTGGGCCAAGGGTTTTGGAGTGTAGGAGGGGCTCTGGTTTTAGCCCAGGGTGGGGGATTGGGGTCCAGGAAGGGTTTCAGGATGCAAGCTCTGGGAAGGAGTTTGGTTGCAGGTGAACTCACACCTGGGCAGGAGACTGGGTGTAGAAGGAGGTTCAGGGCTGTGGCAGGGGTTCAGGAAGCAGGCTCTGGCTGGCCACCGTTTAACTGAGATGGCTTCCAGGTGGTGAAGCAGTGGGGTTAAAGGTAGGCTTACTCCTGCCCTGGCCCTGCACCACTCCTGAAAGCAGTTAGCATGTACAGCAATGGTTCCATGGCACCATGTGCTACCCCTCATCTACAGGGCATTGACCCCTCAAGCTTCTACTGGCCACGGTTCCCCATTATTGATCAATGGGAGCTGCAGGAATGGTGTCTACAGGCAAGAACAGCACGTGCAGAGCCCCTGCTCTGCCCTTCTCAAGGGCTGCAGGGACATACCAGCCACTTCCAGGAGCAGCAATTACCATAGGAATAATTACTCCAGCCACAACAGGTTAGATGTTTTAAAACTCAGTACTCAAAGAATTAAATGTAAGCATTAGAGAGAAATGAAAACTATGAAATGCACAGTCTGGTCAAAACCCCAAAATGCCACTTTGCAAGCAGTAAAAGTAGTAACAACAACAATCCATGTATGTGTAGTGTCAGGAGATTAGAGTGAAGGACAGTGTCTGTTTGTGAGAATGACAGAGGCCCACACAGTGTGTGAGAGTGCCAGAGATTTGCATTGCCAAGCTCCCTCCATCCCCTTCTCCGTGACGTGAGTACGGAGATAGAGTACAGAAGTGGAGAGAGGAGGGACACACTGACATCAGCACCCTTTTGTCTCTCCCTCCCTCACCTTGCACAGCAAGCAGGAGGCTCCCAGGGGAGGCAGCTCGAAGGCAGAGGGCAGAAGCAGCATTACAGTGGGTGGAGGAGCAACTGAAATGCCAGCACTTGATACCTTCCTGGCCAAACCAGTCAGGATCACCTGTCAGAGGCTCCAAGATCTACCAGGAGATCCTGATCTACTGGTTGGTGATTAGTGTGTTATGTTAACTAATGTGCTATCACCTTATGTGCTTCCTTAGTACAGACTAGGAGTCAAACAGCATCAGCACTATGCCCTTTTTATCCTTGGCCTCCTTTCTAAAGCTGCCAATTTAGAAGTGCACCAATTAAAGTGGTGCTTTATGATGAAGTAACCTGGGTAGTAAAAATCAACAGGACCAACTCATTTCACAGAAACCACTAAAATGTGCACGGTATGGATGTGTGATAGACCTCATAATCTAGAAATGAAGGGTTCTGCAGGTCAATTCAGATTGGAGAACGGACAAGTCGTCCACTCACTTGGTTGCATAGAGAAACGAGAATGGCAACGTGACACAACATTTACAAAACAAGTAAGGGTTTGTTTGGTTTTGTTTTGTTTTTTTTTTTAACCCAACCACATGATGTGCAAATCTAGGTGAAGAAACACTTGTCCTAACCCAGCAGTGCAGCTAGGGACGGATGGCACATGACACCCGAAAGCAGATGGGCATCGCTACCAGCCTGGTACCAACCTGGCAGATATTCTGTCTCAAAGCGCCGTCTGGTTTCGCTAATTAAGGCAACCTTGTCCTGCTGCTGCTGAGAAACAAGAGCATAAATCTGTGTAAGTCCCACGCACCCCAGGCACCTCCCCCTCTCTTTTTACTCCCCCCCCCCAGCCAGTGCCGCCCCCACCCCACGAAAACTGCACCCCCCGCCCGCGCCCCGCAGCTACTCACGCCGGCGGCCATGGTACCGCTGCCCGGCTCCCCCCAGCACCAGCAGCAGGTGACAAAGCAGGAGGGCGCGCGGGGAAGCGCGTGACGGAAAGGGCTGGGGGGGAGGGGGGGAAGGAAGAGGAGGAAGCGCCGCCTGACACCGACCGACGCCTCGCGCGCTTCCTGGAACTGCCCCCCCTCCCTCCTCCCAACAGGTCAATCAGCCCGAGGGCCCGCCCCTATGACGCCCGGCGGAGCGACAGCCCCGCCCCTCGAATCCGAAAGCCCCGCCCACCGCCCGCCCGTCGTTTCTCGTCTGCCTCCCCTCCCCTAGCTCCGCCACTCCGGCCTTTCCGGGCGAATGAGGCGCTTTCTCTCCCACAATGCTTTGCGTGGCGGGCTATTCGGTGGCTGGGGACTGTCCACGCGGCGCGTGAGGCGGGTAAGGGCCCGAGCGTTGCCCCCGCCACTTCCGGTCTGCAGGCGGGGGGCGGGGGGGATCGGCCCTGGGGCTCCCTGGCGCTGGCCGGCGGGACTCGCCCCCCCCCTTTCCCTCCGCGGGGCACGTAGTGGGAGTTGCGGGGAAGGGCCGCGCTGTGAGCTGGGCGGCCGGTGGCTCCACCTGGCAGCAGGGGGCTTGGCTGTTTCAACGGGAGATGGCTGCAGGCGTGGGCTGAGCAGCCTTTGGGGAGGAACCGTAAGAGCAGCAAGCAATGTGGTGAATTTGGACTTTATAATAGTGTGCGGGGGGAGCACATCGGGAAAGGTGTCTGCCCGCTGCCACCTAGCTCCAGGAGTGGACCCCTTCCCTTGTTATTATCTGAACTCTCGGGGCCAATAGAGTCTCATGCTCGACACACGTTCAGAGTTGGAACATACACACATCACCTGATAAGTTTCTTACCTTACTGTAGCTTGCATTTCACTCTGAATGTGGGCCGTAGCTATATTTCATCTGGTTCAGTTCTGAGACAGGAAGGATAGTTTGGTATACAGAGAGAGATTTCCGTCTAAAGTGCCTGAGTTAGAATTCACAAAGAGAGACAAACTTTCCTATGTCTTTTTAATACATACAGTTATAAGTAGCTTTTTGGTATCTTACATATTGATTAAAAATATAACTGAATAAGAAGGTTGATGGAGCTCAAGACAAAAATATTTCATGAATGGAAGACCTTGGACAATCTCAGGATTAATTCTAGCACCAAAATCTGATCTGCCCAGTGGATTTCTGCTGCTCTAAAAGTACTTTGCCAGAGCAGATAGTATTGTAGCTTTAATGTGAATATGCTGTAATATGCGGCAGCTGATATTTTACATCTAGCTTAGGGCATTTTTGTAAGATTGTCTTAGGAAGTTCTTAATGGGATTCCTTATTGGATGGCTAGAAGAACAGTTTCATTCGTTTTGGACATTCCTGGAGAGACATTTTTCAGATATGTGAATTAGCTTTTTAAATGAAAATACTGGTTCTGCAAAGTTTTGTTACCTGGAAAAGCCTATTTTAATGTAACCTTAGGGCTTATCTTGCAACTTGCTCTGCATGTACAGGTACCATTTCAGCACACAGACCTACCGGATGTGGCCTGTGGGCTGTATTATGTCCACCCCTGTTTAATAAGGTATTTTATAAACTGAATGTGGTCTCACTTTTGTTTTTGTAGGACCATTGAATAAAAAATATAGCAGAGAAAATTTTAACTAAATATTTACTACTAGAATATTTACCTAGTGTTGCTTGTGTCCTTAACTTGTTTTTTGGAAAATAAAACAAAAATGTACATGCTTCATTTAAATCAGTGCTATTGGGTGACATTGGTGTTGAAGGGTTTATTATGCAGGTTGGCCTGGGGAGAGAGGGCTACCCCAGTCCTCTCTCATTTCAGCAGCTTGGAGTTAGGTGAGAAGTGCTTCTCCATGGCTGCTGCAATTCCAGCAGAGATGCATGTACCCAGCTGAGCAAGTCCAGGTTCATCTGCCCCCTGCACTCCCCAGCCAGAGCGAGGAATGCACCAAACTGTGCACTTTTCCCTCTCTCCTTGATGAAGGGGAACAGCCAGCAATGTTTCCATACAAATGGGAAGGGGAGAGCTTTGCACATCTCCCTGCCAACCCTAAAGAGCCCCTGGAGAGTGCGATGTTTGGGGTTGGGGCAGTCCCAGATTGCAGGGGGGAGGGGAGGCACTCTCAGCCAGTCAGCCCCTTTCACCTGCCTGGTGATACTGTTTTCTGTATGGTTTAATGAGAAACAATCCCATTCCAGGCAGATCCCATTTTCTTGGCACAACCAAACCTTTATCTTGTTTTAAGTTATGATAAGAGGAAGCGGACTACCAAATTTGGTGGTCCTAGCTCTTAGCATTTAGGAGGAGTTCTTGAACAAATAACTCAAACTGCTGACCAGTTTTCCTTAAACCTGGTTTGCTTTCTACTCTTCAGTAAGAACAAATAAGCCAAGTTTGAAGTGTCTTGCTTTGGATGTATTTATTATCCAAGAACAAAACTTCTGATTGGATCTTAGGTGAGAAATGTATTTTTAGTCTCAAAAAGGCTCAACAAACTTGTCCCAGACTTGGGTGAAAAAAAATCACTTTCAAACTACATCAGAAGAAATGAGAAATACTACATAAAGAGCAATTTTGTTTAAGATTGTGAACAGCTAAACATTAGTGCTTACTGTGGAAGTGATTCAGTATTATTAAAATGATTACAACATATATATTTTACACAATGTGTAGTATTGATTTTAAAAAAATACAGCTAAGAATTCAGTTTACTTTCTTAGTATCTGTTTCTTTCCTTGCTAAAAATAAACTAGTTATAAATCATGCTGTTTTCAGTTACTGTTGATTTGTGGGACCAGCTAATGGAAATGAACTTTTGTTGTTCTTAGAAGTTTGCTAAGAATACTGTACGCAGAGTTCCACATTCCTTCTTTGAAATGTACAAAAGAGCCCCTGCTGGGGCTCTTATACATTTCAAAGGAGGAATGCGGAAGTGCATATCGACTAGTCAATGGAAATTCCATCGACTAGTCAATTAACCACATTTTAACATCCTTATTCCAGTCCTGCATTTCTAACTGTGGCAAACCTCACACAAACGTCTGAACATTATAGTATGGACCATATGATTGGCTTGTAACCAGTGCCCTTGTTATATGCAATCTTCTTGAATTATATTCAGTTAATCTGAAAAGCTTTTTTTCTTTTGTAGATTGAAAAAGTCCACTTGGATTACAAATTTCATTGAGCAGAAAAATATCCTAATGAAAAATGGAGAGACATCCAGAATTCTTTTAGTGGAATAACCATAAAAAAGGAAATGCAATCAGATGAACAAGAAAAAATCTTACCTTACAATGGAGAAGTTCTCATTTTTCAGTTATCAAAAGCAAAATGTGCAGCTGAAAAAGCAAGATTACATGTTAACAGAATGGCATATGACAGTGTTACTAACATATTTATTCAGAAATCCTCAGGACTGTTCAGCATGCATGGTGGAAGCTTGAATATTGAAATTGTTTGTTGCGGATGTACAGCAGATTTCAGAACAGGAATTAATCTTCCCAATATTTTGATGAGAGAGAAAAAAAGTAATAGTGCTTTCAAATATTTTTTGTTGTTGCTTCACAGCTCCAATGAATTTGAACAGTGCTTACATTTTAAATTGGACTATGAATTGAAAGAGGACATAAAGCTGCTTAATGGTCCAACAATATTGTGGAGACATGCCAAAAAACTTTTTTATATCTCTACCAAAACTTGTACAGTGCTAAGTGCTTCTGTTCAGTTTTCTTCCATTGAATGGGCAGATGAGGTTGAGAAAGAAGGCATTGTAGTATTAGGGAAGAGAACTGCTTGTTTTCCGGAAGAAGAAGATGGGCAAACACTTTCAAAATCAGATGGAGCCATTTGGGGTGGTGAATTTGTTGTATATGCAATTGAAAATCAAAAAACATTAACTGGCACTTGTTTTCTGCCTCATGCCTATAGCAGCGTGATATCTTGTGTACATGTCTGCAGGACTGATATATCAAGAAGACCCTTCAGAACATCAGTTGTTGCCATCACTCACAAAAAACAGTTGATTTGGTTCCAAGATGGTCTTCCTAAAGATGTCTGCCAGCTGCCATATGAAGAGCCCTGTTCACTACAAGTAGCGGCAACAAGTGAAAATGGCCTTCTGTTTGTTGTGTCATTTGCTTCTGGAAATGTCTGTGTTGTGCGTAAGGACAGCTTTCAGGTATTGTAGTCTTATATAGCTAGTAACAATGGAAATTTTTAAGGATTCTATTTTTTTTCCCGTCTGCAATTTGTAAGTTATGTTCCCACAAGAGAGAGATTAGTGTTAATCATTTACTCCTCCTTATGTTGCTTCCATTAAAGTGACCTAAATACAGTAAGGTACATCTTTCCTTGTGTTGCTCTATGGTTTGTCTAAAAACTAGGTATGTGAAAGGGTAGCCAGTTACCCTTAACCAGTGATGCTTACCAGGCAATGGTTAATCATTACCTGGGAGCAGCCCTCTGTGGGCAGAAAATTGCTCCAGCCCTGCAGGAATTGGCAGCGGGGAGGGCTGCCAGCTCCCAGCCCATGTGCCGCAGTTGAGTGGGGGTCAGTAGCGGGGTGCCGAGGGGGTAGCAGGCCCCCCACACCCCTACTGGTCCCACGTGAGGCTGTTGACTCCCAGCCTGTGCAGGCTTGGAGCCAGAAGCCTAGCATGGGGTTGGAAGCAGCCAAGCTGAAGCAGTTCCTGCCCACAGCATGGGGGCTGCTTCTGCCCAGCTATGGCAGGTGGGGGGGCACTCCAGCCTAGTGGTTTGAAAGCCTCCTCTGCCCACTTAACATTTAACCCGTTAACTAATTAAATGGGATTTTACATCCCTATTAAAACAGTAATAGAGTCAATTGCTTACTTAAGAAAAAGAAAAAGAAAGAAAATGAGACTTGGCCAGTGTCCCTATTGCTGTTTCAAAAGTTCTTTATAAAAGCAATTCTTATTTTAACAAGACTGTGTTATGAATGTTTTTATATAATTCATTTTAGAGAACTGAGCTGATGTTAGCCTCAGATTTAAATTTGCTGCTTGAATTTTACGACAGGTTGCACATCCCTAAATCGGGATTCTCTGGCCTGGGGTGGCTGGGAGTCAGGCAGCAGGAGGGCTGGCTGCTGAGAGCCGTTGGGAGTTTGGCAGGGTTAGCAGCAGCCTGGCAGGGGAGCCAGGGTTATGTGGCTGCCCGGCAGGGGGCCACATGAACAGGGAAGCCAGGACCACGCAGAAGTCGGGCAGGGGACCAGAGCCATGCATGCTGGGGAGCTAGAGCCAAAGCTGGAGCTGTGCAGCTCCCCAGTAGGGGAGCTGGATCCAGGGCCACGACAGTGTGGCAGGGGAGCCAGGCTATCTCAGCCTGGCAGGGGCAGGGGAGACAGGGACAGCAGCCTGGCAGAGGAGCTGGTCCGGGGCTGCACAGCAGTTCACTAAGCTGGGACCATTGGCAGGCATCCTGGCTGGGGCCGTTAGCAGAGTGAAGCAGCCAGAGCCGAAAGCGTATCCAGCGGCAAACTAGAAAGCCGGCAGCAGGGGACCTCCCCTGGTCTGGCAAATTTCCTCATTTGGGACCGGTTAGGTGCCGGACTCAGGAGTTCCAACCTGTAACTTATCCTGACATTTTGGCAGTGAGGATATGCAACAGATGAAGACCATGGACATATTTTGGCTTTAGTTTTTCTAAATTCATGAGGTAATGTGAATTATTAGTGTTATCTTGATATGCTGCCAAAAGCTCTGTATAATTTTGCTTTGTTTAGAAATTCCTAGTGTGCCTGTAAAATACACAAAATACACTTTTGTTCTGTTCTTTGTATTGAATGGACATAATTGACAAAGTTAAAAATATCAGATTATATATTTGTAATCTGAGTTTTCACAGAAAATATGGGAAACTCTAAACTCTTGAAGTTACCATCTCCTTAACTGTTCTGAGTATAAGCTTACTTTCCATACACAGTGCAGAATTTAATTCTACAACTATCTTAAATATTGGTGGGGGAAACACAACTAAATCATACGTCTTAATAAATTGTAAATTGTATTTAAGAATAAACATTCAAAAGGTGCAGTATTTGAAAGAAGTTATCTAGAAAAATGGACTTTTCTTTATGCGCTTTACAGATGAAGAAAATTGAGACACAAAAGATAACAAATTTGTCCAGGATGACACAGCTAGTCTATGATAGAGCTAGGAATAGAATCTGGGACTTGATCTCATAGTATTGACCAGCAGTTCTCAAACTTCATTGTAACATGACCCCCCCTTCTGGCAATGAAAAATTACTATAAGAACCCAGGACTAAAGCCTGAGCCCACCCTGGCCCCAAAGCCTGACCCCAACCAACCTGGGGCAGTAGGGGCACAAAGGCAAACTCCAAGGGTTTCAGCCTTGGGGGAAGAGGTCTGTAATCTGAGCTGCACTGCCCCAGGCTGAAGCGAAGCCTAAATCTTAATACCAGCCTTGCTTTGGGGTCCTGATCCACAATTTGAGAACTGCTACTCTAGATTCAAGTATGTGCTTGTTTGTAAGTGTTCTCTTATGTGCTTTTTTAAAAAAAGAATAATTGTAGATAAATTGAAACAAAATTAAATCTCAAATACAGATGCCTTAGAAAAATACATTTTTAACATTGCATTTTACTGTAGGTTGCTTCTAGATGGCAAGAAGTGAAGTCTGTTCTGATAGATGACTTCATTGGCACTGGGACTGAACAAATTTTATTGCTATTTAAGGACGTATCCAGTACATCTAGTTTAACTACATTCATTATAACAGATATTGGAGAAGTCAGCTATGCAGTAAGTTAATTTTATTTTTTCTTCCCATTCAGTACACGCTAATGAAATTTCATGAACCGAACTTCGTTACAAATAAAAAATTTTGTGCAAAGTGACTCTGTACATATGCTAGCAAATCCCCTTAAAACTAAATACTGTTAAAATAATAAGGCATTGTGAATTTATAAAAAGTAAGAATCAGTCAAAATAACTGTCTGGCTTGAAGTAGGGATGTTAGATATCAAGTAATAGAATAGTCAAGTAACCGCATGAAATCTTAGCAGTTACTCAACTATTCTATAGTCTTGTAAGTGTTCTCTGATTGCATTCCATGCTGCTGTACAGAGGCAGCAGCTAAGTTAGTTGCACTAGATGTAAGCAACTAGTCAACTACAATAAGCGTAGGCTTACGAAGTCAGTACTAGCTTTTACGCATTACTGCCTTGCTTTAGAGGCAGAGTGCAATGCCCGTGCTAGCAGTGACTGAAGCAGTCTCATTGGCACTGGGTTCCCACTGCAGCATGTTTACATTTAAGGACGTGAGCTCAGACTTTTTGAATGACAGAGCTGTCTTGTCCATTTCAAAGGGAGAGGCTCAGCAGAGGGACTGCTTGGTTCCCTGCTATGCCTCTTCCTTGAAATGTACAAGTGATGTAGCGGCTCTTGTAAATTTCAAAGACAGAGGCACAGCAGAGCTCCCCCCATACTCAATTAGCTGATTAATCAACATTTAACATCCCTATCCCATGCAGACCTGCTAGCTGCTTCTGATTATAGAGGCAGCATCGCAGGGTGGCAGCAGCCCCTGTCCACGGGGGTCCAAGCTCACCACGGACAGTCAGACTCAGGACAGGCTGCTACTATGAAGTAGCCCATGTCTGTGGCGGGTCCGAGTTCCCTGCAGACGGAGGCTGCTCTGCTTCCCACAGAGCAGCTTCTGGACAGGGGCTGCTTTGCAGCAGCCTCCCATACTCCCCTTCCAGTCCCTAGCTTCTGCCTGTGATAGAGGCAGCAATGCAGGGGGGCAGGCGGCACTCCAGACTCAGTGCTGGGGGAACCAACTTGTAAGCTAGCTTCCACCACTACCAGCTCCTGTTCTCCCCCACCCCGTGCTGCCTCTGTTTTTTTGCGGCCTGTGGTGTGGTTTGGGTTTATGTGGGGCTCAACACAACCCGTGGGTGTGATCCTTTGAACATGGCTTCCACTGGGAACGCACTCCACAACGGCAAGGCGTCTTCCAGGCCGGGTGAGCATTGAAAGACGCAAGCAGATGGGCTGGTTGGAACAGATTGGTACAGGGTGTCGGCATTTCTAGCTGCCAGGAAAGAGGTGCCGGGAGTGCCAGGGCATTGTGTGAAAAGCTATTTGCATGTATATGCAACCACATGTAAGCTGTGGCCCTCGGCATGTGCTATGAGTATCATTGTGGCCCTCCCGGCTACCAAAGTTGAGTAGCCCTGTTGTAGACTAACGTTTGCTTTTCTTTAGAGCGGCATCAGGTTTAAAGAGGATTGTCTTCCTGAGGAAGGACCACAAGAGAATGGTTTTCTCACTATCCAAGCTCTCGAAGCAAGGTTACAGGTTTGCATTCTGCTGCGCTCTCTGTATTTCCTTATAAGTAAATTCCTATCTTTGTTTTGTTTTTTAAGAAATTAGAAGTAAAATTCTACTGAAGAAAATTGAAAGGAGCATAAACTGTCAAGTCAAGCGTAAAAATATAATTAAGCAGGCCAAAAAGAATTTGTAGAGCAAATAGCAATATGCATACACTAACAGCAACAAAACATTGAAGCTGCAATCTGCCAAATAGTCAGTGGAGCTACTAGAAAATCAGTGTATTAACTGAATACTCAAGGAAGATAAGACCATTATGGAGAAATACCAACTTAATATTTCAATGGATATTCCTGTTGCTCGAGATTCTCTTTACTTCTAACAGGGCAGTCGTAGGTTCTTTAAGCAGTGATAGTTTGAAAGAGAAAAAGGAGGGTACAGTGGTCTGTTGGGTTTTGCATAGGTTTAGCAGTCTGGTGATTTGGGTCCTTATTCTGTTTTTCATTCTGACTTGATCTGTGACCATGGATGAGAACGTAACTGCTTGGTGATATTTTCCAACATGTCGGTAGCTAGCATGGCTCAAAATCTGTATAGTTATTTGATAATCTCTTTCTAACAGAAAACTAAGAACAGTAAGTCAGTCATCTGACCCCATCATTGTGGAATGAGTACTTATAGCCATGCTTAATTTATTAGAAAGATATTCCTGGCGTGGCTTTGTTATCTTC
This sequence comes from Pelochelys cantorii, assembly GCA_032595735.1. Classification (NCBI taxonomy): domain Eukaryota; kingdom Metazoa; phylum Chordata; order Testudines; family Trionychidae; genus Pelochelys; species Pelochelys cantorii. Next base: position 137,483,115 of record CM064326.1, on the reverse strand, counting down.
TTAGAGATTGTAAGGCGTTTTTTAGGTAAGTGTTTGCTCATCTGCCCCCAAAGGATCAGTTATGTTGTATTCTGCAGTTTTCTGCTATTAAGGCCTGCCCAACATATATAAAGCCAGTGGGAGAGTTAATGAAGCAGTCTGTGCTGTGATTTAAATATTTAGTATGTGTTGTAGTACCTCGATAAGCTAATCAGGCCAGGAACACATTGTTCTCAGTAACTGGATGTAAGCAGTATGTAGATGCTACGTATGCTTCGTCAACCTTTGAGGATGCATGGCTGTACTTTCCCAATGTTCAATCTAGCTAGGGATTTGCTTGACGACAGATTACAAAAAAATGCTTATAGAAAAATATACTCATAAGGTAATCTCTGTATAAGTCCCTAAAGTAACCTAGGCCTTTGAAGTTTTATAGGTACCTTCTTCCTGTCTCCCCTACCTTCTTAAAGACAATAATCTTCTTTGCTTTGGTCTTCCAGGACCTATTGACTACCTCCCATGTAAGATTCTTGATACTGAAAGTTTCCTTTTGAGTGCTTTTTGATCTGGATAGATTTGCAATCAAAGTAGAGAACCCTGGAATCATAAGACCTCCATCTTCCTGCTGACTATAATTTTATATAACTTAATAGGCAACATTTTCTCTTGCTCAAGTAGATTTCATTGACAGTCCTGAACAAATGCAGCATTTTTTGCCAGAAAAATCCCAGGGCTTAATCTACACTAGAGGGGAAAGATTTGTGTGAAACACACAAGAATAATTAATATTCAAAAATTGCTCTCTACTTTCAAATTCTGTACATCTTAATTTTGTAGATTAGTATTATTAGCCAACCTTTAGAGACCTTACTCTCAACTTAATGGCATTTCACTGTTGGAATGTAACATGATAATTTTTGAATGCCACATTGATTCCAAAATTTGAGGGAATATTCTAGGCCTCAAAGGGCAGAATCCAATTAATTGTGGGTGGGGATCAGAAAATGGGAAGGGGGAAAATGCAGGCCACATGGAGCCCTTGGAATATGTTTAGCAGAGCCATAGCTTCAAACACCTCTGCAATTGTCTGTAGACTAAATTAATTGATTGATGGCACAAATTAATAACTTTTCTGTAAAACAAAATTCCTATCTCACCCATGTATATTGTCCCAAAACGGTTTAACATAGTGATACCCTAAATGATGTATCTCCCAGATAAAAAGAAAAAATAATGGTGGGTAGATAAAAAGATGTGTTCACAGAATCCTTGGCATGGGTTGGGGAAAAGAGGTGCCCTCAGACCTTGGCAAGAAAAAAAATCAGTGTGGACCCTGACACAGAGTGAAGGGGAGGGCATGGAGGGAGATTTGGGAATGGAGATTGTCAAGGCTCCTTCCCCACTCTGGCACAATAAATGCAGAAGTGGGGGCCGCAAACGTACCCCAAAACCTTATCTTTACAGGCTTGGGTATAAAGCTTCCCCCCAAAATCTTAAAACCCTATAGATTTTGGGGATAAAAACTCCGCTGCCACCACCTTTGTAATGATGATAAAATCAGGGGAGAGATCACTTGAGAGAGATCACCCCTAAAGTAAAAACCAGGACACAAAAATTAACAAATACCAGGTTAATAAAAAGAAAAGAGAGAGAACTTTTATTATCAACACAATATTCCTGTTGCAAGCATAATGACTAGATGGAAAAGTCACAAAGTAATATACTCATGGGGGGGGGGGAACCCCACCATGGGCCAGGAGCTTAGTTACAAAGGAGATAAAAACCCATTTCTAAATGCACAGACATCAGATCCCATTTCCCAAACCATAAAACAATAAAGCCTAATGAATTTATCTAAACTTTATCCTACTTACAGATAGGTAGAGTCTTTTCTTGGAGGGGACATAGTGTCTGTCCCACTCAATAGCTGGAGAGAAAAAAACCCGAGAGACAAAGGAGGGAGAAACCAAAAATTTCTTTGTCCCAGTTTGAAATTCCTATTGGCCAACTCTACCTGGGTTAGGTATAGTTAACCCCTTAGTCTGCAGGCTGCTGGCTAATCCTCATGATCATGACAGAGGTGCACACAATGAGGAGTGACAGAGAGCTCTTGGGGGCATGAGAAATGGACACATAGAGCCCTAGGCATGAGAATGGTGAAGGGTTTGACTGCGTTCCTGAAATAGAAAGGAATGTGAGGGTTCCAAACGGAGCTTAGGATCAAGAACAGGGTGATGTGCAGGAGGTATGCACAGAGTTTGGTTGCAGAAACATATAAGTTTGTGAACCCCTACTTTTACATGTTTATACCTTTCCCCTTTGAAAAGATACTTTTTTGTGCCTCAGTCTTTTCTAAAATTCTGTTGAAGCTCTTCTAGAAAGCAGGACAGAAGTGGCGATGCAGCAAAAAGCACATTTCAGACTTCTACATCCAGATTTCTGGAGAAAAAGCATAGAAGATGCAAATTAGGGTGCAATATTTTATGCTTACAGCATGGTAAATGTAGAGTCTTACTTTATTCGACCAATAATCACTACCAATATGTGCAAAAAGAACTTTCTATTTTAGATAAGGAAAATGAAGGAAGAAAAGATGACTAAATATCTGTCTGGTTGGTGGTTTTGTTTTTTTTAAGGGTCCAGAAGACTATTGTAAAGTGACAATATTTTTAAGTGCCTAAAGTTTGGCACCAAAGTTTGTTTTGGCAACAAAATTGGCCTGATTTAACATAAATTTAGTGCCTACTTTCAGGCACCTTGTTTTTTTAAAATCTTGACTTACATATCTAGAGTACAATGTAAAGCTGAAAAGCCCTAGGAAACTTTCAAGCTCCCACTCATACTTTGCTGACTAACTCTAATCACTATCCTTTTTATACCTCACAGGCTGGTTACAATTCTGTTCGGGAACTACAGCAGCATTTACGGCTCAAGGAGAAGGTTCTTTTTGAATCTTGCTGCGCATTAATAGACCTTGTCCATGGGAGGGAGCATATCCTACCAACTGCAGAAGAGGTAAAATAGATCATGCTATTACAGTTTCTATATTTTTGTCAAAATGAAATATCTCTTTTAACTGGGGATGGAGCTTTACTATTTCTAGAGCAGAGTAGAAAACTGACTTTTCAGACTTAAGGAAACTGACTCTTCAGTATATTGCCCTAGACATGTGGTATGTTAGGATAACCTGTACTGGGGCATCTCTATTTGAGGGCATCTCAAGACTCACCTTTCAGACAATGGCTAACTAATTAATAGTTTTAGGTACCAAAAGTTATTAAGAAATTTAAGACGGGAACAGTGTAAGACAGCTTTGGTTCATATAATCCAATAGGCTTGAACAGGGTTATGTGGTAGTCCAAGATTGTTATAATATCAGTTTTCATAATGAAAGGAAGAATTTTGAGTTTAATGCATGTGAGGTTCTCATGGCAAAGATCAGTTAGTAAACATCTTACATTTATTGTAGAAGATAAAAATAGTTTCTGGAGATTTCCATTTGTACTTCAGGTATAACAGCACATTCCAGATTCATTTATTTTTGATCCTCATGACCACCTTAGTACTTCTTGGTAAACAGGACAGGAAAAACACTTAAGTACTACAATAAAAGAATTACATTCTAGGCACTTCAGTTATTTAAACAGATATGTTTTTCTGTAAGGAAGGTCTTGTTTCTCTCTGGGATGATATGGAAGATCTTCACCATCTTGATAAAAAGATGGCATTGACATCTGAGGTTCCAGAATATCTCGTAGAGAAATTATGGCAACGTGTGGTAGATGACAGCTTGGTAGTTGGAGTTAAAATAAGAGAATCACCCAACTTGTAAGTAAACTCATTCTAATAACTTAGTCTGTGAGTTGGACCCTGCATTTGCAAAGCTGAAGATGACTACAAAGTTAAAAATGTGACTTTAGCTCTGTGTTTGAGAAATCCATTATAAACCAGGGGTGGCCAAACTTACTTTGCCTCCAGCCTTCACACAAGAGTTTTCAGAAGTTCAAGAGCCTGCAGAGTTTGGAATTCAGCCTCACAGGAGACACCTGCTAAGGCTCTGGGCTTCAGCCTTTTGTAGAGGCGGATCTCGGACATTCAGTTCTGCAGGAGGAGTTTGCATAGGCTCAGGGCTTCAGCCCTGTTCCTGCTGAAGCCCTAAGTTCTGGCAAATGTGCCCTATGGTGCTAACATCCCAGGATCCTCCTCCCCAGTGGGCAGAAACCAGGAGTGATACATGTGGGGAAGAGCTACTGGGGCCTTCTCCCCCATTCAGTTTTGCCAGAGCTTGCTGGCCTGCTTGGTCACACGGTACTGCCAAACCTACTGCCTGCATTGGCAGTTGCTGTAGCTGACAAGCAGGGAACTCCCTCTGGATTGAGAGGCAGCAACAAACAGCTCTGAGCCACAGGGAGAGTTGCTGCTTTTGCTGCTCTCTCCCCGCACAGAGCAAATACCTAGGAGCTGCAGGGAGGGGCTTCTGGTGGTGAGAAGGGCTGTGCTTGAAGGGAGCATGACTCAAGCTGTTGGGGGTGGTGATCTTTTAAATTGTGCACTCCCACACTCAGTAGGCACCTAGTTGTCTCATGCAGAACATCTAGCCTCCCTACCCCCTTCATCCTGCCACAGGGCAAAGAAGCCCTGAGTTCCCCTCAAGTCTAACAGATAGAGAATGGCCGGGGAGCTGTGCAAGCCACACTTTTAACTTTACAAGAGCCATGGTTTGGCCACCCCTGTGATAACCTCAAAGAAATTCTACACTACATAAGAATCAAGAAAACTGAACATAATACACTGTGTGCAATATGGCTACATCAGTACTATAAGTTTTACCCTTAGGTTTATTTTTCACTGTACCTTTACCACTGCCTTAGCATAGTTCCTTCAATAAATATGAAAATGTTTTAATTTTTATTTCCATTCTTAGCAAGAGTCCATGTCATTTTTAAGAGAAAAAATCAGAAGAAAACATCAGACATTCTGTTCACCGTAACATTCGTAACATCGGGCCATGTGACATCCATCAGATACTTTAATTCGTTTTCTGAATTAAATTGTTAGTTTGGTGTTAAGTCAAATAAAAAATTGGCAATCCCACATGATTTAAATTAGGGATGTTAAGTAGATATCAATGATCTAATCAAGTGGTTGAGTTATTTTAGGTATCCTTGTACTGTATTATATCCTCTATAAAAACAGAATTTAAAAATAAATTTAAACTTTAATAGTTTATATTCAAAAACTTGTCACTGAAAATCCCAGTCATATCTAAGTGTGTTAAGCACACAGATCCTATTAATTTATAATGGGAATTAGATACATAGCTCCTATAGGCTCCTCTGAAAACCCCAGCCTGTGTTTTTGGAATCTAACACCGTGAATATTGTGTTTTGTAAAGTATGTGCAAAAATATGTCTTCAAAATGCTTACCAGACATCTTTGCGCTATCCTGTGAATTAGTCTGAAAGTATGTTAAAGATTTTTGATCCGTTCATCTGGTAATGAATGACCACATAAAATCTTGAATTGCCAAGATTTTAAAGCACTAAATGTCAGTACACATTTTTGCAAAGTTTTGATTCTATTTGCCTGACTGTAAAATGTGAACTTGAAATCCAGTAATCTTATATGGGTTTTACAGGTCATTGAATGATGTTAGCTTATCCCTGGTAATGGGTCATGACTTCTCTTCAGTTTCTCCAGTTATTGAGTGTCAGAGTAAATTAGTTAAATTAAATAAAACTTTCTCAGCAATGTCCATCTCCTCATGCCAACTGGAGCCACAACCAAAAAGGATAAAACTGGACTTCCACAGCAACAATGATCTGAAAAAAGAGTACCATAGAAGGCCTTCTAAAATTCTGTCAGATGGGGCAAAGACCTTTGTTGCTGTTACCCGACTTTCACTGCTGCTGGCATTCCGTGATATACATTGTATAATACTACTGCATGCTAAGAGGAGAAAATATCAAGATGGCAGCCTACAGGAAAGCAGAAAACTGACTTTGCTGTGTGGGAAAATTTCATTATGCCTGGAAGATATTTCAAGTGGAAAATATTCAGTAAATTTGCTAAGGAATAATAGTCATTGTACAGGTAAATATTTAATGCATTGACTTGTTCACATTAATCTGAAGATCTGGTTAATTCAATTTCCTCCTCTTTGTTTTTAATCCATAATTTCATTTTGTCATGTTGTAATCATTTTATCATAATATGTTTTTTATTACAAGCTAATGGTCTGTCATGAATTGGAAATTAAGACAGAAAACATGAGGAAAAATGGTCAGTTCTGTGTGGAAAAATGTTATGTGAGTTGTTCCCAGGTTCTGTACTAAGATTAGTGTTTAAATATAGTCTCAACGGGACAGCTGTGTTAGTTTGTATCTGCAAAAACGAGGAATCCTGTGGCACCTTAAAGACTAACAGATTTATTTGTGCATAAGCTTTCATGAGTAAAAGCAACTTTGTCAGATCCTTTGTTTTCTATTCCCCTTCCATCACTTGCAGAGAGTGAGAGGAGAGCACACAGTGTCCCTGCATTCCTCTCCCTCTTAGCTGATGTGAGGAGGGGGCAGAGAAGTGAGTGACCCATGCTGTGAGCTTTCCTCGTACTCCTTGGCAGTGACAGAAGGGGCATAGCAAGCAACAAGTAGTGGCAGTAGGAATTGGGAGTGGGGGCTTCAGGCCTTCCATTCTAGGGATGTAAGCAACTAGTTGACTACCCAATAAGCATATGCTTATCGGTAGTCGAATAGTGACTCAACTAGTCACTTCTTCTCTTGAGAGAGAGGCAGTTGGGGGAGGAGCAGGAGCCGGTGCTGGGGAGAGGTGGCTTAAAAGCAAGTTCCCCCCAGCACCATATCTGCAAAGGGACTGAGGAAGTAGAGGCATAGCGGGGGGACCAGGCACGAACTGGGAATCAGCTGTCCTGGCTCGCGCCCTGTCCCAGACTCTACACCTCTGCTTTTTAAATGTATTAAGAGCCGCAGAAGAATATTAGCTGACCTGAATGTTTGCTAACAGCAATAAGAAGGTGATGGGAAGGGCTGGATGGTTGGTAGAGTTGTGAGGCAAGGCAGGATCCAAGGATGACAGTTGTGATGTAAGTTCAAGCAAGAAGGACATACCAATGCTAGGTAAGTAAGTTAGGTACGATTTGTGGTCCCAGAAACATTGAAACTTCCCAGTTCCAGCTTCTTTAAAATAGCAGTAAAAACGAGGTAATGAAATTAAGCATGAAATAGGAAAGAAAAATAGGAATATTAAAATATGTTTATTTAGGTATACGTATAATCATTGAAAATGTCAATGTTTACACATGGGGGAGGTGGCTTTTAAGCTGGCTCCCCACGCATACCCCCTCCTGATACAGAGGCGGGAGGGACGGCTGTGTGTAACCATAAAGGGGCTCATCAGTTAACTGTGTACACATTTACATTTCCACATCCCTAAAGAAAAACACATTTTTTATCTGTATTTGTTAATTAGTAAAATGTTAGATTTAATATCCTTTCATCTTTTTCTCTTACAGACACCATTGAAGATGTATATGCTATTCTTGCAATATCTCTTAAATTCTCCTTCCAGATAGTCTCATCTGACTGTACCCTGACTCCAGTGAACATGTGGCTGTTGACACAAATGGAGTGTGTACCAATCAAAGAATGCCCTGAATATATGTTTTGTCATAAATTGGGAAGTTTGCATGGCACTGTCTTTAGCTGGAATCTGAAAACTCCATTTGAAGGAATTTTAACATTGTTTTGCAGGTAATAATAGAAGTAAAGCTTAGGGAATATTTAGTCTTCCATAACTTGAGTTTGTGGCAGAATATCACTTTTTCATTATAGTTATTTTGCCACAGTGAAAAAAGCATACAAGTGGCAGCCATTTAGAACTATTTTAAATTGCCATCTTATGCCAATTAGTAGATCTGATTGGATTGCCTTTTGCAATCATTTTATGACCATATGTCTGTGCAGAGCATAAATCAAAGTATATACAGGACTAATGATATGTAATATGTCATCATATGCAGTTCCATGAACTTTCAATAATGTATGTTCAGCAACTTTAAGTAAACTTTGTTTACTACCCTTGGAAAATAATGCATAGCTCTGAATTAGTTGTCTGGCTATATTCCCTTGGCACTAGGAAGTGGAATCTTCTCACTACTAAACACAGTTCTTCAGTAAATGGATAAAGCTTAGCAATTTGCAGGATTTCCTGTAGGATTTCTTATAGATAAAGTTCATAAGGCAGTTTGGAGAGTGCAAATAGCTGCAGCTCTCATGAGTTCTCCACTTTTTTCAGCTTATGGCAGTTCAATTTTTAATTTCAAGATTTCTGTCAATTCAGGAGAGTCCTGAATTCCACTAGAAGGTAATATTATAACCTATATTTAAGTAAAAATAAATTTGCCCTTATCTTTAACACTTTGAATTAAGAATAAGAAATCTACAAATAGTGAACTGAACGTTGACCATTTTTCACTTGGTAGTAACACCTCAAAGTGACTTTGAATTCCATGTATTGTTTTCTGTGTTGATTAATTCCTGTCTTAAAAATCTAATAAATGACAGCATAAGTCTTTGAATAGTCACAGGTTGCCCCTTTGTATTTTTTTTTTCAGTGTGGATCAGTTATGTTTAGATTGTATCTGTTTCAGAAACAGGTAGGCCACAGAACTTATTCTATCAGGCTAAGTACTGAGTTAGCAATATCAGTATTATTTGACATGGTAGCCTGCACAGTATGCTAAATAGTTTTCAAACGTGAAACCTGGTACATTTCCTGCCCTGAAGAATTCAGTCTAAAAGACAAGGACTAAAGAAAAGGTATAATGTGCCGTTATAACTATAGTGGTCTCAATTTCACTCAAAACAGGGATTAGCCTCTTTGTTTCATATTAAGAATATAGTGTATCATCACCACATTTAAAGGCCATCATTTGAGTAAAGATTGAATCATCTAAGGGTTTCTGAATAACTCTGCTAGTGAAAAATGATTAAATATCGGTCTAAGAAACTATCTCACTGTGTTTTTATCCATTTTGCTAACAAACCACTGGTTAGTTATCCTTCAAACCTCCCATGTAATTAATTAATTGAAAATGAGTGCCAAATGTACATTTAAGGAATTTAAGTTATCTCTCAAGTGAAAGTATTAACAAAATTGCATCTACGTTTGTCTTTATAATTAAATCTTATTCATAATAGTAGTCATTTTTTATAACTTATGAGACTGAAGCCACAGGCCTGTCATATGGACATAAGGGTTTTCCCATTTTTCCCTTGTCTTCAAATGGACTGAAATCAGAATGCCTTGAAGGAAAATGGCAGGCCCTATATTCTATTATTAAAAAACTGTACAGGAAACTGAAAATAACTGCAAGGAGTCCTGTGGCACCTTAAAGATTAACAGATTTATTTGGGCATAAGCTTTTGTGGTCTGGAGCCCACCTCATCAGATACATTTGATAGTTTTTAAGGTGCCACAGGACTCCTTGCTGTTTTGCTGAAACTTTAAGATAACTTTTGTAGTTTTGTAGCATAGGTTCAATCGGGATTGCATCCAGAGTACTGGGCACTTTCAAGCCTTTGTGTAAGCTTTGTGGCCTCAAAGACTCCTCTCTTCTGAGGATCTCAGGTTAGCTGAGCACAGCAGATACAGCAGTTGACATGCCCATTCTGACCTCCTTGACTCATAATTCCACATCCACATGTCATAATGGAAGTTGTGGGAGCAGCATCCCACTCTTGTGCCCTTTTACTCTTGTGTTTGAAAAATCCAGGAAATCATAAACTAAAACACACGCTTTTTAAAATGAATCAAAGCTGGCTAAGTGCAAGATCCCCATTCCCTCTGTAAACCCTTTAAAAACAAGGAAATGCCAAGTTATGAGATGCCTCTTTACTGCACTTTAATGTGCACACAACACATTGCGTTGTCACAAGTAACTTCCTTCTGGCTCAGCATGTAAGGAAACATACTAATTCAAGGCATTAATCTCCTTCACATTATAGGCAGCCCCCTTAATTACAGTCTAATATGTCTAGAAACAAATGATGCACTGCACTCTTAACTGTGAGTGTACATTTCAGTACAGAGTATTTGCTGATGTTGTGCAAGTGTGCTTAGCATTAATGTTTTAGCTATAAAGTATTTGGCACGAGCTCCAAATGGAAAATTTTGCTTGCCATTCCACCTGCAGCAAATATAACTTAAAAGGTTTACACAATAAGATGTAATTTCACTGGTCAGTTCAGAGTAGCTTCATTGTATAGTTCCACTAATGAATTTTGAAAGGATTGTATCCTTGTATTGATGACTGTTTGTTTGATTTTTACAGAAATCAAACTGTCTTGTTACAGTGCCTTCATAGCCTCACTGGAGTTCTCCCACCAACCTGCAAAATAAAACTCCTAAGGTTAGAAAGCAAGGACAACCTTACTGACCAGTTTGCAGTAGCTCTGGAAAAGGAAATGGTCACCTTTAGGAGTTGTTTCTCCTCTGCAGTAAGTGAACTTGAAAACAACTTAACACAGAGCTATGAGGCTGGCGAGAAAAGGAGCGGGGTTACAGTGTCATCTTTGTCTGGCAAAAAAGCAGCAGTGCAGCAATTGAGAGAGGAGTTTCAAAATGAACAGAAGCAATGTGCATTGAATATGAACCGAACAGTGAGCGGTGCCCTTTATAGACAAATTACTTTGAAAATTGCTGAGGCTCAGCTGTGTTCTGACATGATTGCGTGGAGACTGAACGTTTCATAATGACTCCTCTCTGAATTTATTTTGAATACAGTTTTATTTAAATGAAATGAAGCACTATTTATATTTTGTTTTTACTTTCTATATGTAACTCCTTTTTAGAAGATGGAGAATAAAACTTTTCTACCAGTGTTATCATTACTGTTTGATGTGCATATTTCCATTTTTAAAATATATTAGTATTAATATAGCTTTTTACTTTGCAAATCATAATTGTTATAAATGCCTATATTTTGGCTGATGAAGCGTAGCCAGTTTGACACTAAGTGAACATTAGAAGTATTTCCAGAACAACTAGATAGCAAATACTTTTTACAGTTTTAAATAAAGCCTGTGAGAAGATGTTTGGTTTAGACATTGACAATACTTAGATTTGTATCAATCTTAAAACTGAATTTTACAGTCAGGATTTAAAAGAATCTAAAGGATTTAAGCCCCCAGTTCCCATTGAATTTCAATAGGGATTGGACACCTAACTTCTTTAGACTTGTAAAGTAAGTTTTATAGACTTCCTCTTTGGAGAAGTGAATCCAGAATGGTATCTATAATTTTAGGTGACCATGCTCTGCTCAAATAAACTGTCTCAGTTTGAGTCTCTTTAACTGGATGTGGTCTGGTGAGGAATTAGTAACTTTGTTTCATTTCCTTAAGATCAGAGATGTACTTCTACATTTTATAATATTGACTTCCAGCTATTATTAGGTTGGGCAATTTAGAAATATATTTGAGACAGAAGTAAGGAACATCACAACCAAATCCACAGCACATTTGAACATTAGTGGGTGGACTATATATGCAAAATTAGGTTATCAAATAAATAAGCTGATACTGGAACAAATAATCAAACTACAGAACATATCAAACTGTTGTTGGGCTTTGGATAGATTAATAGGGAAAGAGAAACAAAAAAAAATTCACTGTTAACTGAGACAAAATGCAATTAAGTGAGTTTTAAGTATTAGTTTGATTTTACCTAAATTGTGAATTGAAGTTGTCTGGGCAAAGTTTATTCTTTATAAGGAAGGACTGTGGCAATTCACTAATTGACACATACAATCTAAATAATGTGAAGGTATTCTAAGTGCCTTCAGGAGGGAATTTTGTCATTGTAAAATGAATTCTATAAGAAATAACTACCAAAACTATCCCAGTCTGCCTGATGTTTAACACCTACCTATAAAATAAAATTCCAGGATTGTCAACTGTCTGTGCATCACTCTGAAGCCTAGAATGTCTGAGTCAGCAGAAAGTGATGGAAACAGCTGCAAGCTGAACCTCTCGTTCAGGATATCACAGGGTTTTGTGGTCTGCTGCATTTGAATTTTAAGTTCTCGGGCATTTTGACTTTACAAATTACATGCAACTGAAGGGATATATCTATGCCAAGAGACCTAGATTATTATGCTATCAAGATTACTCAGCCAATCACCAATTAATTTGCATGCAACAATTTCATGAGAAAAGTAGTTCCCCTCTACTTTGCACTGATTAGGCCTCAACTGGAGTATTGTGTCCATTTCTGGGCACCACATTTCAGGAAAGAGATGTGGAGAAGATGCAGAGAAGAGCTACAAAAATGGTTAAAGGTCTAGAAAATATGACCTATGAGGGAAGACTGAAAGAATTGGACTTGTGTAGTTTGGAAAAGAGAAGACTGAGAGTGGACATGATAGCAGCTTTCAAGTACTTAAAAGAGTGCTACAAGGAGGAGGGAGGGACAATAAGCAATGGGATTAGATTGCAGAAAGGGACATTAGGAAAAGCTTCCTAACTGTCTGGGTGGTCAAGCTCAGGAATAAATTGGCTAGGGAGGTTGTGGTATCTCTTATTGGAGGTATTTAAAAGAAGGTTGGACAGATAGCTGTCCGGGATGATCTAGATCAGAGGTGGACAAAGGGGCCTCCATGGGCCAGATCCAGCCCGCCAATCCCGTGGATCCAGCCTATGGCCACCCTGCCACTCCCCCACCCCGAGGCCAATGGAGACTTGGGGATTGGGGAGCATACAAAGTCTCCCTGCCCCCTCCTTCCCTGCGAAGGGTGCGAGGCAGCTAGAGAGAAATGTCGTCTATTTTAAAACAGCCGGCGTTTCTCTCTAGCTGTCATGCTGTCCTAGCAGGGTGGGGGCAGAGGGTGAGAGACCTTGTACACTCCCCTGCTCCTAAACCCTGATTGGACGTGGATTTGTGTAGGGTGTGCTGCATCAGAGGGAAGCTCCAGCTGTTTTAAAACAACCAGTGGCTCTCGCTGCTGCGCGCCTCTGGCAGGGAGCAAGACACTTTGCACACTCCTCACACTTTCAGGCCCTCATTGTCTTGACGGCAAGGGGAGCGTGCAAGGTCTCCTCCCATTGCAGTGCCTAGAGGGAACCACCAGCTGTTTTAAAACAGCTGGTGATTCTGGGTGGGGGTAACTTCATGCACTCCCCTATCCCTAGGACCACTGGGAGCAGGGAGGAGGACACACGAAGTCTCCTGTCCCTGCCCCTTCCACCAGAGGCCTCACCCCCTTCCAGGACAGCCCAGAACCACTTCAAAAATGTATGAAGTGGCCCCCTTCTAAAAATTGTTGGCTACCACCCTTGATCTAGATAGTGAGTGGTCCTACCATGAGAGCAAAGGACTAGACTTGATAACCTCCCAAGGTCCCTTTCAGTTTTAGTATTCTGTGAGGGACACTGTGCAGACAGCCCAACAGTCCATGTGTGCAAAAGCATGGGTTGTCAACTACTCGTATATAGTACATTATTTAAGTTTGAGACGGGTAAAATTTCTTTGGAAAATTTGAAAAATTATATATTGTACAACTTAAATTTTTGACAAGGTAAAAAAATCAGACCTTTTGCATGTAGAGTATTTTTTAAAAATTGAGCTCCCAAATTTGCTTTAAGCTTTTTGCCTTCACTGGGATAAAGGAAGAGTGTGGTGATGTAGTTTAAACATTAGTTGATAAAATGAATCCTAAAACAGTCTATATACACAGTAGGGATGTTAGCGGCTAACCATTTAACCAATAAGCAATCGCAGACTATATCCCAAAACAAGTTATCTGCTTTTGAGTGGTAAATATTAGTGCCATCAGCCCATCCACACCCTAATTTCTTTATTTAGCCTTATAATTTTCTCCATTAAATTAATTTTCTTTGTTACTGAAACTCAGTATCCTCAGTGGTATGTTGTCAATGTCATTTGTTTCAGCAAATAAATGTGAACAGTTTGCCCCTCACATCATTCTTGTTAAGATCACAAGTTGATCACTCAGGGTACGTCTATACTACAGAGAAGATGGAAGCTGCTGCTGTCAATCTTCCAGGGTTTGAATTAGTGGGTCTAGTTAAGACAGCTAATTCAAACTGAGAGGGAGGGGCACTCTGGTCTATCCCAGTAATCCTGCTTCAGTGAGGTGTAAGAGAAGTACAGTAGACTTCAGATAATCCAGCACCTTTGGGACCCAGAGGGTGCCGGATTATCGGATATACCGGAGTATCAGGAGGTACTCCATCGGGGGGGGGGGGGCTGTGACGGGTCTGCCTGACCCACACTGCAAAGGGCGGGGGGGCGAACCCTCCGCCGTTTTGCAGGGAGGTGGAGGAAGCCCCGCGCAGCTGCCGGCGACAGGCCAGCTGGGGCTGCAAGCGGCAGTGGCGGACTTGGGGAAGCGGCGGGGCAGAGTAGCTGGGGTGCTGCCAGGTTGGTCCCGCAGCGCTGCCCCTCACCTGAGCGGCGCTGCGGGACCAACCCGGCAGCACTCCAGATGCTCTGCTCCACCGCTTCCCCAAGTCCACCGCTGCCGTTTGCCGCCTGCCTGCAAGTACAGCAGACTTGGGGAAGCGGCAGAGCAGAGCAGCTGGGGTGCTGCCGGGTTGGTCCCGCAGTGCCGCCCCTCGCCTCACCCCCTCTCCTCTGCCGCTGCTTGCAGCCCCAGCTGGCCTGTAGCAGGCGGCTGCGCGGGGCTTCCCCCGCCTCCCTGCAAAACAGTGGAGGGTTTGCCCCTCGCCCCGCCGACCCCACCCCCCAGCCAGACGCAGTGCAGTCCTGGCAGACCCATCATGGGTATAATCCCCTTCCTCTCTCCTCCCCTTCCCTTTCCCAGCCCGTGAGCACGCGTGGGGCTCACAGGAACTCCAATTGTCCAGCTGGCTGGAGTACTTCCGGGTTCCAGTTGGTGCCGGACTATCAGGAGTGCCGGACCACTGGATGCCAGACAACTGGAGTTTTACCGTACAAGGGAGAGTGTTCTCCCTTAAAAGGGTGCTGCAAGGAGGTTGGACAGATAGCTTCCTGCAGTGTGGACAGCGCCAAAAGTCAAGTTAAGGTGCTTCAGCTACACAATTAACGTAGCTGAAGTTGCGTATCTTAATTCGACCTGGTCCTGTAGTATAGACATACCCTAATAGACTCAGGTGCAGTGTTCCCTATAAGGCTATGTACTTGTGTGGCCACTCAGGAGAAATTCAAATGCCACCCACCTCATTAGCAGAGTTTCCACAGCTAGGTTTTTTGTTTCTACTGATGGTGCATATTCATACATGCTTTGGTGAATGTAAATAAAGATATTCTGCACATGGATAGAAAAGATTAGGGGGAAGGTTGGTAAGATGCCACAGAGGATGTTCCTAAAGAGTTCTGGAGAGGGGATTTTATTTCTGGTATTTCTCTGATCTGATCTGATGCAAGAATTTGACAGTTCACTGTCATCGGGATTTCTAAGAGAAAAATACTCCATATTGCCTTCTAAAGCTGAAAGCCTCATATGTTGCTCTTAAGTCTTTTCATCATCACCTATATTATAAAATTATGGTTCCTGAGAACACAATGATATTTTATGGGAACAAGCAGTGGGGAGTGCATTCTAGCCTGTTAGAAAGGCTATCATTCTTCTGAGCTGTGCATAGTGCACCAAATTTCTCCTATAGCTCTCTGCAGAGGAGCACTCCTAGACTCCCAAGAGCAGGAATGTACAGAGACCTCTTAAAGGTGAAATAAGTTGCTCTCCTGTAACTGGATTTCTTCAAGATAGACTTCACACAGTCACATTCTCTGCCTACCTTCCCTTCTTCCTTGGAGTACTTGTGACAGCGTTGGAGCTGAGGAGATGGTATGTCATTACCCGGTTACAGTATTGCCCTTTCAATGTTTATAGCTACAAGAGGGCTCCAGTAGCCACTGGGTATTAAAAGTTCCCATCAGTTCAGGCTCCACCATCAGTGCATCCCAAGGGTGTCAATCTGTGGAGAACATCTCTAGTTACAGCTAAGACCTTAATTTCTTAAATGTTTTGTAAAAAGTATCATGCATGGCGATTAGAGCTGCTTTTATAAAATTACACACACACACTTAAAAGAACAGAAGTAAGGGTGCAAAGTCAATCAATTAAAAATTAGGCAATTTTAATTATTACATTTCCTATCTGTAGAAAGGGTGAACTACAATTTTTTCAAAGCTTTGGCCAGATTTGGACACTTCTCACAGGAATAGCAAGAGGAATCCTCAAAGCATGGGGGCACTCAGTGGAGCTTGAATAGAAACAATTTTGTTAGATTGACAGCTTAAAATGTTCTAAGGTTTTATAGAAATTTACAATAGTTTCTGTAAACTTTATATAAAAGTCAGCAGCAGCAGTCATCTAGTAGTAGAGTATGTCAGGGACTAAGAGGTAATATAAGAGTATCATAATAGATTTTCCACTTGTCTGAATTGGATTTCTCAAGGGGTCATACCTTTTTGTATATGTGAGAACTTTTAAAGAAGCAAATCTAACCTATGGATAGATACAATTAATCTGTAGCCAGGTTATTTTCCAGTTTGTATAATGTGCATGCACATACATCTCACTCCACATCACAATAGCCACTTCTTTTAAGTAGAACCTCATATTAGGTCTTGCTATTCTCATCTCCCATTTTCCCCTCCAGTTAATTTTGAACACCCCTGAGGTATCCATACATGTAATGTGAACATTTTACATTTGGTCTTTCATGTATGTACCAACTGTTAAGTATTCTGTTCCACATTAATGTTCTCAATTCTTGGAACACATCCGCTTTTTCTTCAGGTATAATCATTTCAAGATGACAGTATCATCTGTTCCCTCAGAAACAAACAGTTGCAGCTCCAATATGAGTCTTAGGAAAGTATCATCTTATACTCCCTGGAGACTTATCAGTATTTAACACAGTTTTTTGAATTTCCTCAGTTCCCTTTACAGCTTTTATAGTTTTATTGTGAAATCCTGACCTCACTGAAGTCAGTGTCAGAATTCCTATTAACTTTGATGAGGCCAGGATTTCACACTTAATCTGTCTGAAAACTTCCTGTCAAAGCTGTTCTCCATTCTGGCACTTCAAGTGCAGAAATTAAGGACCTGCAAGGGTACATCTATGCTACGTGTTTATTTCAAAATAAGCTACTTCGGAATAAAATCTCCAAAATAGCTTTTTTCAAAATAGTGTGTCACAATACAAATGCCCATTGAAATAGCATAGAGCTATTTTAAAATAGAATGTCAACACTGATTGGAGCATGAATCACATTTAAAGCCCTTAGAAGCACTTTCAGGCAGGGCATCAGGGCAGCAGTCACTTCCTGTAGCTGCTGCCTAAGGCTATCTGAGGCTCGTGCTTAAAGGGACTCCCCCATACAGTCGTGTCTCAGGCTCTTCACCTTTATCTATTTCCTTGAGGGACAGCAAACTTTTCACTGTCTGCTTTCGTTGCCCTTGTGGACAGCACTGCACTCCTAGCCATTAAGCTGGACCTGCTGGAAAGCAGTCACCAGCTCTTAGATCTGCTGCCGCACCTCCTAGTGCAGTTCTGCAGGCTGTCCTCATAGTACTGCAGGAACAGGACCTGCCGCTCCCTGCGGGGCACTTCCTCTCCACTCTCCACATGCTGCTCATGCAGCACAGCCCCTCCCAACCTCCCATGCACTGCCTCTTCTGGCATCGAGACACCAGTTCCAGCTGGTGGGACCGGATTGTCATGAAGCGGTGGGACGACCAGCAGTGGCGCCAGAATTTCTGCATGTGGAAGGACACCTTCCTGGAGCTTTGTGAGTGGCTTTCCCTTGCCCTCCATCGATGGGACACGCACATGCAACCTGCCATCCCTCTCCAGAAGCGCATTGCCATCGCACTTTGGACGCTCCCCAGTTCGGCGTGGGGAGACTGACTGTCGGGGCCATCTCTAACATATAGCTCTTGAGCTATTGTCCTAGGAGGGAGCCTCATTCCAGCAGTTATCCACCCTAGGGAATGGGAGTGGGGTGGAAGCTCTCTCCCTGGAAGGTTTGTCAGTCCTGCCTTCACAAAGCTCTGCTAGAGAATGGGGTAAATTGGGGTTGTGCTCAGGGACCTCCCAAGGGCTCTAGCAACCCTGTGATCTCTGTTTGTCTCCTTTTGAGGCTACAGCTTTAAAGGCTGCAGGGGAAGGGGAACTATAGAGTTCTGATGAGTGAGGACAGAGCGGCCAGCAGGGCCTCTCTGAGAATCCCTGGAGGCCACTTTGAAATAACCAGAGCCTACACACCCTGTTTTGAAATAGCTATTTAGAAATAGGTATTATTCTTCTTGAAATGAAGGTTACAGATTGTAGAATAAGAAGCCTTTTATTTAGAAATTATTTTGAAATAACGGGCTTGCTGTGTTGATGCTCACCTTGTTTCAAAATAACGTGTTATTTCAAAATAACGCTGCAGTGTAGACATGCCACGAGATTTTGAAATACCCTGTCACAAAAGGTTTCTGTTTAAAAACTCCCCAAGTCACAGATTCCTTGGTTTTGTATTTGTATTGCTGCCACCACCCAAATGCAAAAACCCCTTTGAGAACCGAGAAAGACACATTTGGGTACCCTCAAACTCTTTAATTCTCAGTCTGAAAAAAGCTTGATCAAACTATTTTTTCTTAATAGGTGGCCTTGCAGTCTTAGGCATGTGCACACAGAACCTCCTGACTTCTAGAACACAGGAATAAGGAACATGTCCTCCCTGGGAAGGACATCTGAGGTTTGCCTTTCCTACCTCACTGCTCCTACCTTGAGTCCTACGGATAGAACAGGGCATGAGTTTTCTTCATTGCCCTTAGTTGGCCTAGACAGTTTTGGGTCTTGTACCTGCTTCTAATATTATCACATCCTTCAATTAGCATCCAGTCCTTTTGCAGTCTCTTGATCTAAGAAAAGAGTGGGATCAAGCTTCCCAACCCCAGTGCATGTAATCTCATGGCTTGGTTTTTGAATGGGCATTAACCTTAGAATGTCCCTGCTCTGAAGCCATAAAACCATCCTTAATAACAGCAGAAAAGATTCCATTAAAAATGTTATTCAGCCAAGTGGAAGTGCATTTTCTATCTCTGCAGAGTTAAAACATGTATCTCCTGAGTTAGTAAATATTCCCCTTATTCTGAATTATCATCTTTCTCTCAGAATGATTGGGCTCTCCCATCTGGCTGTGGGTACCATCCATTATAAGAGGGTTACTCAATTTCACCTGTTCATTGACAGATTCTTGAAAGGCCTAATCAGAACCTTCCCACTAATAAAGAAGCCTACTCCTTACTGGTACTTAACCTTGTACTTTGGCACTCATGAAACCTTCTTTAGGTCACAAATTCATGTCACCTAATAATGGTCGCATCCCTTGCGATCACACTTCGTCCAGAAAGATAGATGAGATTGGAGCCCCAGAGGCAGGTCTACTGTGAACTATATTCCATAAGGACGATATCTCATTATGAATATATCCACAGTTCATTTCTAAGGTATTTTGAGAGTTCTACTTAAATCAGGTCTGCTTACCTGTATTTTTTCTGAAACCATATGCATCTGAGGAGAAGAGGCAACTTCACTGCCTTGGCAAAGCAACAAATTTTGATATTGTACCTACCAGGACAGAAACAATAAAAAAAAATCACCTGTCCTGATGTTCACCGTAGCAGAATGACTCTGAGGTCAATCTATATGCACTTTGGGCTGCATCCTACTCTGCTAATAGCTGTCACATCTTCCTCCCTCTTATGGGGTAAGAGCTCAATCTAGAAGAGCACAAGCAACATCAGGTACAGAGCTTCAGGAAGTACCCTACTTGACATTTGCAAATGAACTATGTGGAGTTCCATACATATTTGTGAGATGTTCTAGAACGGGACTCCTCCACTGATGCAACCTTCAGGACAGCAGTGCTTCAAATTGTTCTGCATCTTCACATCCTACTCTTACTTGAATGCTCGTTGTCCAGCCGTGGAGTACTACTCAGGACCGGCATTAGGAAAAAAAAGCTAGTTACTTTATAGTAACTGGAGGTTCTTTGAGATGTGTGGCCCCTATTGGTATTCCATTGCCCACCTGTGAAGGATCATAGGCTTTGAACCCAGATTTCCAGGTCGTGCTTAGACTATGGCTGCCATGGTTCAACTCATCTGAGTTAGTGGAGAAGGCGGTGAGAAAAGCTTTAGCTCACAAAATACCCTACCCATTAAACACCTGATTGGGAGAGATGTCCAGCCCCACAAACTGTCTGGGATGAAGCACTTAAACCAGAACGAGGCACAGGAAATGTGTTCATGTAACTAGATGAATCCTTAGTTGGCCGTTACTACGGGACTTTGCCTATGTGCCTGACTCCTGAGCTCAACCTTCCACCTGTTCCTGGTTCCTGCCCTTCTTGTCCCAGATCCCCCCTCTGTTCCAGTTTCTGCTTCCCTGCCTCACTCTAGGTTCCTGCTCTTATGCCCTAACCCTGACACTGACTCAGGCTTTTGCACTTGACTCTGGCTCCCACTCCAGTTATGCCAGGCTCCTGTGTTCTAACCGTTTTACTGGATCTCTATACCACCCTCCTTTCCCTCTTTAGAAAAAGTAACCAAGGCCTTTAACACTACAGCGGAAGGTTAAAGTAAGATACACAATTCCAGATATGTACATTGTGTAACTGGAGTCGATGTATCTTACATCGTGTTTCCACCCCATCCACACAGTGGGAGGCCGACCAGAGCTTGTGAGGAGCAGGAGTACCGGTGCCAATGGGAGCAGCCTCTGAATTCAATTAAACTGTATTCAAACCCAGGAAGATCGACCCTGGTAGCATCAAACTTCCGCATAGCATAGACATGCCCTGTGGAGGTTACTCTTCTCTTTGTACACTTGATTTGTAGCATAAGGAGAGCAAGGGTGCATGGGTGGACCAATGGTGCTGCTTGAAAGAATTCTCCCACTTGGAACACATGATGCACACTGACAGTGGAATATGGATGGTGGGACCACTCATCTCTTACCATAAGGAAAGAAACTTTGTTGTGTTCACTAAATTTAATAGATAAAAGGATCAATTTATGTTCCTCACCAAGTCTTTTACATTTAAATAGTTTTTGATTTTCCGCTTAAGATAGAAGACTTATCTTTATTGCAGGAAATGAACATTGATTTACCAGTATCTCATCACTAAAATTCCATATCAATCTAACAGAAATTGGAGTAAATCCCATCTATATAAACTATGGTGGTCTTCCCCATTTGTAATTTACTGGAATAGCAAAGTCGATTACAAATGAATATTTCACTCGTGAAGAAAAAAATAGACAAGAATTCACTCTCCTGCTTTCTTGAAGAAGAGCATGCGCTCTAAAAGGAGATGTACAGTTCACATGGTGTCTGGTCTCATTAAAATAAAAGCAAAGCTTTTACTAACCCTCCACCAAAATATTGAATCTGATTTCTGTAAATTGGGTTCGAGGATGGTAAAAAAGCCTCGTAAGAAATTATAATAAAAAAAATCTTGAAACCTTACTGTGCTTTTTACGTGAGTTCAGATTGCAACAAATACAGTGTTGATCAATGTATTAAAGTTCCAGTCACTAAAACTGCACTTGTCAGAAATGGGCTTCTATCAATGCTTAAACTAAAAGTAAGGATAATGACAAGTGTTATAAGCGGTACTCTGTGTGTGTAACAGTGTGAGCACTGCATAGTATAGTACTCTTGCATAGTATTGTTGCCTTGAGATTGTGGGGGGAAAGAATCTTTTATTGTGATATGGCTATTGGCATGTTTAGTAAAACTTATTGTTTCCTCTTCCAGGAAAACATTAACATGCAGACAAAACTCCAGTAAACACACACACAAATAAGTACAGTTAAAAAGTAGACTTTGTAGTCCTAGATGATTTAGTATGTGGGGCCAGTTTATTTTAGCCTGCTTAGAAGATACTACCCAAAGCAGCTTCTGTCTGATCACTCCTGTATGTTTCTATTTCAGTTCCTGTGGGTCTGCTTCCCTGCTTTGGACATCTGTGAATCTTCTAATTTCATCATGCCCTGTGTCCTTTCATGCAAGTTGTCTTCCTGCTACAGGCCTTTGGAAGATCTCTGCCTCAGTCCCTGTAGCTCATGGCAGGTGAAGAGTATAACCATTCAAACATCTCCATTGAATGTCAATGTGAGATGCCCCTTAAGAAACCCCTTCCATTCTCTCTCCTTAGATCAGGGCACACACGCTGCAGATAACTAACTCTCTCATTGACACATCTTGCCTTTTGCATCTCTCACTGAACATACCCTTAAAAGCTTTTTTTTTTAGTGATACAGGCATGCAGCTTCTCCACATCCTTCAGTTATTCCCAAGTCAAGTGCAGAGCTGGTGTTTCAGAAGAGAAACTTCCCTACGCTTCTGCATAAATATTAATTTACAAATATCCTGTGTTCTGTTTCCCAAAGCAGATCATGCATAGTGACTTAATTCTATCTTTGATATGAAAATTGCTGCAACACTCCCTTTCTAGGGGCTACGTTCCTCTATCTCGCCCTCCTTTTCTCCATGGATCTACAAAGGTGTATGGAGGGTTTTTCATTGTTATCATTCCCTGGTGTTTACAGACTAGTTTTCTTGAATTTTACCCATTAGTGCCCACCATTAGCATGATCTGCATCTAAGTACTAAAGAATAAAAATATTTCAGGTCTCGTTATAAGGGAGGACCAAATAGGCTAATGTTCCTGCAGCTACTGCCTGCATTTTGTGATCCTGCCACTTTTCATAATGAAGCAGTGTTGCATGGCTAAGTAAGTCACTGGATCTCATTAGGAACACTGGGATGCTCTGACAGGTGGCATTCTCTCCACATTCATATTGCAGTAGTGCACCATTATAATGTTGAGGAATGTTCTATTGCTGCTTATAGCTTTTCCAAATTTTCATCTTTCACGCTGAAATTTTCCATTCTTGGTCTTTTCATGAACACGAATAACTTGTGAAAATGTGAGCCAAAATATCACAGCCAAGTTGATCAAAGAAGTTGGGTATTCCTTTTCTTCCCTTTGCTACCGACCTTATTTTATCCATCCACATGTGTGGATATAAACATTGAGCAAGGTCTTCTTTGCAGAGAAATATCCGTCCTGATGAAAATGCAGTATGACCCCGGAAGGATGATTGTTCAGCATTTTCAGGCTATATTTAAAGCAAAGGTAATGTACACATCTTATAGATGTGCATTAGGCAATGCATCCTCTTTATAAAATGTGTTTGAAGCTAAATACACAGCCTTCATGAGCAATTCAAACTTTCTGTACCTTGAAAGAGGTCAACCTACATAGGAGCATTTTTTAAATGGGCTGTGATCCAGTGAGTACATATATCCATTTGTTCACTGTAAACCTTCTGATCGGTCCAAATAATAAAGCAAGACACCACAGAAATCCATCATCTTTGGACGTATCTATAGCAAATTCACAGGTAAGTTAGGTCCACATTCACAGTTAACAAGAAATCAATTTTTTTAAAAGATCAATGACTTAAGTTTGGGGGAAAGAAAAATCAAAATAATTCATAAAGCACATCTGATGCATTGCTATTCCACCTACAAGTATTCAGAGATCTAAATAAGCTGACATTTAACAGTATGAAGAGCTATGTATAGGAGCAGGACCGCTATGTATATCACTATTTGTTTCAAAGCAGTGTATTTGAAACCCTTTATCAAGTGGTAAATGATGTCCATGAGGGGCAGGGGGCAAGAAAGACCCAGATCCCAGTGAAACCAATGCAGTCCTATTGTGTGGGATGAGGGGCAGGAAATCTGGCTACATCTGAATGCCGTATATATCACTGACCACTGCTCCACCAAGGCTCCCTTCTAAGCGTCAAGAGAGGAGGCACAGTAGTAAAGGACAACTCGGGACAGTGGAGTTTCAGCTACCAACCCTTTTAACCTCCACCCCTGCTGAGAGGTAGGCCATTGCTTTGTGGCTGTGTGAGGTTGGCTGGTTTAAATTCACTCCTTTCCCATCTTATTGTGGATTGGGTGAAATGGCATTAAAGCTGGTAGGAAGACCCATCAACAGGGGAGGGGGCAATAACCCCAGAGCACTGTGGACTTAAGGGGGCCCAGAGTTGCTGCTGTGGCCACTGCAGTAGCTCCCTGCCACACTGAACCCTGTGTGAATCCTTTTAACTAGCACTTCTGTAGCAGCAGTTGCAGGAAGCCCCAGAGCAGTGGGGAAGGGGCCAGAACTCGGATCTGCAGAGCAGCAGCAGTGTGTGGGCGGTGGGTGCAGGGGTTCCCTGCTGCTTTGAAACATGCTTGGTCCACAGAGTGGCATGGGGGACTCCCTGCCACTTTACATCTCGCTCGGGTCTGCAGAGAGGAGGAGTAGAGCTCCCTATTGCTTTTAGAAAAGTGGCAGTGGCAGCAGCAATGAGAGCCCCTGAGCAGTGGAGAATCCTGGGACTCCCTGCTCCTTTAAAATCATAGCAATGATTTAAAAAGAGGCTACGGTGGCAGCTTGCAGCTTGTGACCCTTCCTGGTCCAGCTCCCCATGGTGCCCATGTGATGAATGGCGAGGGGTATAAACTATGCCCTGTCTCTCCAGGGCTGAGTTACCATCTCTGCAGACACCACCAAGAACCAGTTCTCCCTGAAGCTCTGCTAGCTGACAGCTGCAGACACTGCCACCCTCTTACAGCACCAGAGGATGCACAGTGACACAGGCCAAAGCAGGTACTGGCACAAAAAGGGGAAGCGATTTCTAAGCAACCAAGTCAGACCACAGAAGCAGGGAGAACTGAGCCGCTCAGGATATGTCTACACTACAGGATTTTTGCACAAAAATAGCCATTTTTGCGCAAAAACCCGCAGAGCTTCCACACCTCAAGTGTGTTTTTGAGCTAGAAAATCTGCAGTCAATCGACAGAACAGAGGGCTTTTTGCAGTGTAGGTATACCTCCTTCAACAAGGCATAACTCCTTTTTGCATAAGAGTTCTTGCACAAAAAGGTGTGTGTGGACGCTCAACAGAGGTTTCTTGTGCAAAAAGAGCCTATCAGAAAAAGCACAGGTGCTCTGATGGCCGTTCACAGAATGGCCATCAGAGCTTTCTTGTGCAAGAGCGCTCATGCAGCGTGACGCTCTCTTGTACAAAAGCACATTGCTTTTGCGATGTGCTTTTGAGGTGTGGATGCGCTTTTGTGCAAGAAGTTTTTGCAGAAGATCTCTTCCACAAAAAACTTCTTGCGCAAAAACCCTGTAGTGTAGACAAAGCCTCTGAGATGAAAACACACACAGCCAATTGAATGTGAACAACCTACATACAAAAAGATACACTTTAAAAATGCCTCCAGAAGCCTCCCAGTTTCTCTGCACACCATTTACCTTTCTGTAGCTACAGGAATCTTTGCAAAGTTACTGAGAAATGTGTCATTTGTTACCGTAAATTTATTATAGAAACAGCTAGAGAAAGATCCATCACAAGAAAGATACACGAAAATCAGTCAAGATTTCTGTGTCTGTTTCCAGGTGTCTGTGAGTATGTGAGACAGAGGGGAGGCTGTGAGGGGAAGACAGTGAGGGGAAGCAGGTCTGAGCTCAGACTAGGAACCTGCTCTCGCTGTCTGAGGACAACGAGAAGTCCTGTGGCACCTTATTGACTAACAGATTTATTGGAGCATAAACTTTCGTGGGCAAGGACTCACTTTGTCTGAAGACAAACTCTCTTCTGGAGTTCTACAGCTCATCTGTATCACATTCTGTCTCTCATACACATACTGTCCTGCATCTATGTCTCTCACACTGTCCTGTGTCTCACACATACATACAACTCACAATATGTACATTATCCTGTCTCTGTGTCACACTCATTTCCCAGCATATTTGTATTATTGTTATTACTACTTGGTACTTCCTACAATGCACAGATATTCTCTGTAATTTTATCTTTTCAAAGTGTGCTCTTTTAGTGTTTTGACCCATCTATGCATTTCATAATTTTTATTTCTCTTACACTTAATTTTAATTACCTGAATAGTGAGTTCTAAAATGCCTAACTTGCTCTGACTACAGTAATTAACCCTATAGTAACTTTTTAAAAATACATATTACGGTTAGAAATTTTTGTTTCTACTGATGGTGAACATCTGCATATACTTTGCACAACAGAGGTTTCTTGTGCAAAAAGTATACAGTGTATTGTTTACATGGATGAAAAGAGGGAACATGCCAATAGTGCAGGGGCAGCACTGCCCAAATGTCAGGTGCACAAGTCATAGGGGACCCATTGTGTATTCTGCACCAGAGCCCAGAATTGCTGTCAGTGGGCCTGGTGACCACAGACAAAGTCATAGCCACTTGTTTACTCACAGGGGTCCTCCAGCCACAATCTGTATTGCCCTAACATGGTCTTTCTCCTCTGCTTTGCAGCCATCGTAGGATTAGTAAAAAAAAACCCTGGTAACACTCTAAGATAGTCTGGGTGATTTAGACTTGCAGACCAAACAGTACTTATAAAGCAAATAATTAGATGCTACCTTTGAGTGAAATGGTACCTGTATTTCCAGCCTTAAAAGACCCAAGGGCTATGGTCCAGATTCAGTCTCTGACTGTCTGCTCCATTTCCAAGAGGATACATCTAATGGTGGGTGGATACAAAATGTTGGCATTTAAAACACATGACTGTTTTTTCATTCTGAATTGAGATTAGCTGTGTATGACAATTGGGATTGAGATGGGGAGAAATTTGCTGTGGGTAGTTTAATGTATTATGCAGTTGTCTCACCTTAATATGAACCTTATGCTTTACTTCTTTCTCTCTGAAAGATTTCTGAACAGCTAGAATTCAACCTTAAGGTACAATAGTGGAAAGCAGCAAATTACTGTAATTCAGTGACTACATTATTTCAGTAATTAGTTTTACTAGTCCCAATTGAATATTTATGAGCCTTCCGTAAAAGATGGTAGAACGTAATAGGGAGCAAGCAATGCAAATAGAGACCATATAGTCTGTTTCAGAGAAAATGCCTCTTTATCTAAAATAAAATGTGATTCTTTACTGCATTTCTATTGTGAAGATAATCTTTCCGGTATAAATCATTGTAACACCATTCTCTTAAGGCATACTAGCGGACTCCACAATGGATGCAGATGATCAGATATGGTGTGACTGACTTTGCCCAAACTTATAGAAGTTCACACTCCATGACCACATAATTGCTTCAGGTTTTTTCAAGGCAGTAGCATTTTATAATAAATCCAACACACAAGAATAGCAATCTGCCTTTTATCTGAATTATAACCTGCGGTCTGAGTGAATCTCTCAAATTATTGCACAGATCCAGTTGATTAAAAATGGCATCCTACCCTGAAGTAGAAGCTGAGCTTGTATTACTTTATTTAAAACAAGTGAAGGAGCAAATTCTACTTGCTTTACCCAAGCAAGCATTACCTTTGGCCAGAATTGTCAGAAAAGCATGGTGGGAAGGGTGCCTCCGTTTTAGACACCCCACCCCCAACTTGACACCTTAAAAGACCTAATTTTCAGAAAGTGCTGAGCTAACAACCTTTGTCAGACACCGTTAGTGTTTCACGTTGGGCGCCTTAAAATTGAGCCCTCCTCAGATTATTAGTCACATGCACAAATATTGTCTATAAATGTTGACTTTAGAGGGACTGCTTGTTTAAATAAGATGAGCAAGAATTGATCCAGATCAGGCACCAAGGGAAACAACTTTCTTTGAAGATCCAGAGAAACAACCTGCTGGAAACAGTTTCTGAGAAAATATGTGCTCTTGAACTGAGTTATGGCTCAAACAAGATTTGAGTCTTGATTTTCCTGAATCCCAGAGAATGCATATGCTCTCTGTGTAGTATCTGTCTAACTAGCCAGATCATTCATGAAGTGCTATATGTGATACCACACAAAAAAGGATAACCAATTCCATAAGCAAGGCTTATACATATGTAAAAAAATCTGCTCTTTAGAACCTGTTCTAGGTCCCCTGAAGAGTCTTGGCTTTAAATGGGAGTTTGATTAAACCATCATTCTTGGACACACTTTGTATTTAAATGGAAGTGTTATATAATTAAATTATACCTGGGAAATACTCTGTAGTAAAGTTGTAAACTGAAGGAACAACTCAGTAGCCACATGTACACTGGAGAAGGGGGGAGAAGGAGAAAAGCTAGTGTAGAGCTTGAGCTTAGGACTTTATTTTATTTGTATTAATCTTTTGATTTAGCAGACAATCATGCAGCTTTATCATACTACTATAGAACAAATGAAGGATGGAATTGAGAACTCAGTCTCCTTTATTTTTGTGGACAAGTGGGATGTTTCCCAATGCAATTGATACTGTAATATGAAGCTTTGGGGATCAACATGTCTGTCTAATTATTTTTCTTTGACAATATGGAATGTTATGTTTTTATTTAATACAGTGGTTAACCTATTGATCATTGTGGACCACTTATAGAGCCCACAGTGTGTTATCTGGGCCACAGGCTGAGAACCACTGCCCCCAGACCTGACCTCTATGCCCACTGCCTTCCATCCAGAGACTCCTCCACAGAGTGATGCCAGGAGTGCAGCCCTGGGCAGGAGGATCCCAGATCCCTGGGGGCCAGCCAGTAGGGACACCTGGACCCTGTGGTGGCCCAATAGCTGGGCTGCAGCTGTGTGCTAATTGGGCTACATGCAGCCTGTGGGTTGAGAACTGCTGATTTAAAACATTACATAAGTAAAAATGACATTCATGGTGGCCATTGGTTTCCCTGGTGTGGTGAAGAACTTGTGCCCACTATGCAATGCTGCTGCATATTTAAACGACATAACCTCCTGCAGCCCCACATCAAGGTTTTAAGGTGAAGTCTGGCACATTTATTTTGATGGAAGATGGAGCCACTGGCTGTATTTAGGGCAACTGAAGTCTGAACTGCAAGTGAAGAGAGAAGTAGTTATAACTGTGCCTAGTCTGCTCTTTTAGGAAGTATGGAGAGCTTGTTTTTCCGTTCCCTTTTTTCATGCTTGATTTTATATTACAAAGGGCAAATTAAATATTTTTCTCTTTCTCTGGATGTTCTGTGGAGGATCTGGAAGGCAACAGTGTACAGGAGTTTGAAAGCTTAGATGTCTCACACTCAGAAAAAGGCTGTGCCCTTCCCCTTTCTACTCACACAAATGATCCTTCTGAAGTCTAAAACCTGGTTCTCTTCTCACTGTACACCAGTTTCACCCTGGTTTAATTTTATCGACTTCAGTTGGGTTATTCCTGATTTACACTAGGACCTGATTCCCCTTTCACACTAAAGTCCCTGCTACAAAGTATGTCTCTAGTCAGGCAATAATCTAAGCACATACTTAATTTGAGGAATATGCTTAAGCCCAACAATTTGATGTAAACACATGTCTTAAAGATAAGCATTCATGTACTTAAGTGTTTTGCTGAAAAGGAATGGATGCAAGCATAAGCATGAATGCTTTTTTTGAACTGGGTTTTAATATTTAATTCCTTGAATATTGGTACTTGAATTTTTATGTGATACTTGTAGTTAAAATGGAAATCTGTATTTTAAAGCATGTATTTGAATTCTTGGATTGAGGTGTTACCAGCAAGGCACACTGATAATACCCTTAGAGTAAACTGCGTTAACTGACTTGTACACTGCCTTGTCCCAGAAGATAGATCCGGCCTGGAAATACCGTATCTATCACCGGTTGGTCTCTCAAGATGTTAAATAAACACAGACTCCGGTCCAAATTTGAATAATCAATTGAACTGTATTGGATATAACAGATAACACAATAAAACACAACACTAACAGACCAACCCTCACCCTCTAAAAACAGGAGAAAGAACAGAAATAATAAACAGATGTTGTGAATACTCAGTCTGTGTGAGGACTGCAGAAGCTCGGGACCTACAACTCCTTCAGCCTTGTTGGCTGTCAGAGGAGGAACGCTGAGGCGTCCTTGGTGTAATGAAGGCACGATGGAGTAGGCCTCTATCTGCACAGCACGCCGGAGGGCTTTCGCCACAACAGTAGTAGACGGCTTGTAGAGTCCTGATGGTGTTACCAGGAGCACAGGTAGCTAAGGCTCACTAACTGGGCTTTCACCACAGCGTGGGCCAGAGCACCCTGAGGACGGCAGGCAGGAATGGAACCGGACCAGAAGGGTTAAACAGGGCCTTCACCACAGTCACCTCTGTCTTGGGATCCTCCTTCTCCAAATGGTGGGGAGAGACTGCCGACCAGAGCTTCTTGATCTCGGGGGTTTTAAAGAAGCTGAGGCGGGAACGTTCTTGGTGGTTGAGTGCAAACAAAGCGTGCCGGGTGCAGACAGGTGGTGCTGGGTGCAGCAGCTGAGCAGTGTGCATAGATGGGGTGCCGTGTGCAAAACACTGTTTTGGCGGCAAAAAGTCCTTACAGGCCTGATGGATTCCATTTTGTATGTCCCATCATGCATCTGCACTCCATTTTGAAACGTCCTTCTCCATTAACCTAAACCTTCTCAACAGAGGTGAGAGAGATCCAACTGACTGGATCTGCAAAATTTATATCAATGGCTTTATAAGAATTCTTATGTTTTGTTTGCAATGCTACTTCATTTTTTCACTGCATAGTATTTAACTTTTACAACACACATCTGCATGCCACCTAGTGCCCAGATCAAGAATTGCAATTTATAATTTAAAGTATTAAGAATGGCTATATTGCATACTCGGTTAAATTGCTACAACAATTCTTGCTCCCATCTTTTTTATGGAAGCTAATTAAACATTGTGATTTAACTAATTTGTTATAAAAAATGCATTAGTCTGTTTAATTATAACATACTTTGAAATCCTCTGATTAAAAACACAGCAGTTATACATTATCATATATTTTTATTTTTTGGTCACAGTAAAGTAGCTGATTACAATTTATGAGATATCATAAAAACATTATAACCTCATCTCACACTTTCCTAAAATGTATCAGTTTATGATTGTAAATATTTCCTCAGGTACCTCTGGTATGAGTACTAGAATAAAGGATTGGATGGTCACGATGGGTGTTTCTATGGCCTTAAGTTAGGTGATATTTAGCCATGCCTGCCTTTGAGTACGGTATCATTTTCCCTCCAAAATGATAGTTTCTGCTTGTGCGTTTGGCAAAATAAACAGTGTAGTGATTTCTGTAGTAAAAACAGTTGCAGAAGGAGAGTTGGTTCTTAAGAATTGTAAGAATACTTTTCTAATTAAAAGTTCATTTCAAGACAGACAATCGCTTTATTTTTCTAGAAATCTCTGGAAAGCACTGTTTTATTTTGCTGGTGAAAATATTTATCGCAGGTCTTTTGATACTATTGTATGCTGGCCATTTCACTCTAATGTCTTGCTTTCGGCTAGCCATACCTCTCCAAATGTCCATTTTATGGCTGTTTTCCTGGTTGTATCCTGCTAAGTTGGTACAAGGGGAATAGGATGATGGGTCTGATCTGTCATTTCAGACAGGTGCTCTGCTCTCCAATTTATTATTTGAAATTTCAAGAAAGATAACACACCTGGCTCCACATGGGACTTCTAATATAGCTGGGGAAAGGAGCAACTTGAGTCACAGCAATGATGAACAAACAGAATAAATTTCTTGGATAGGCACTTACACTATACTGCTTCTACAAAGATGCATTTCACTGTTTACCACTGTAATTTCAGACTCTAAAAATTACAGTTCCTTCACTCAATAGCCTACATTTTTGTCCGTTTTGGAGCTGGAGATGTCAATGTCAGTGACAATTCAGGAAGAGAGCTGGTAGTTTTGAACTCTGCGAACATCTCTACCTCCGTGCTTTACTTGAAGCTTAATTGTGGAACTGTACCATATATGAAGTGGATATAGGGATCTTCTCTTACCAGGTGTGTGAGAAAGGGTTTAACATATGATACTTATGCATAATCTGAATCTCATTCAGAGAGGAGTATTCTTGATTAGAATTTGGGTCCTGTTTACATTTGATTTTGATTATCAATGAACATAAGTTAACTCACCAGCTTGTAAAGGCATTTCATTGATATTTCATCATGCTTGCTTCCATTGGCACGTTGGATAATGACAAGAATAATGTAATTTTGCTCTTTTACTATGACACATCGCTTTATGCCATACTTCCGCTGGTTACTATCTGCATCCTATCCAACCTGGCTGTGGGTTACAAAGTTGTGTGCATGTTCAGTGAGGCAACTGTGCAGCTGTCCATTGCAGTACACACACCTCCAGCCGACCAGCCACTCCACACCTTTACATATAGGGTGTGTCTAGACTATAGGGTTTTTTCGAAAAAAGTGGCCTTTTTTTGAAAAAACTTCCCCTGCATCTAGACTGCTGCCGCATTCTTTCAAAAGTAACTTGATAGAACGTGGCAGTTTTTTTGACCACGGAAAACCTCGTTTTACGAGGAAGAACGCCTTTTTTCGAAAGTGCTCTTTCGAAAAAAGGTGCTATGTAATGCAAACTGTGCTTTTTCGAAAAAGAGCATCCAGACTGCCTGGGTGCTCGCTTTTTCGAAAGTACTGGTTGTAGTCTAGACGCTCTTTTTCGAAAGAGGCTTGCAGTCTAGACGTAGCCACAGTGTTTTGCTGTGAACGGCACTCTGTGTAACTTGAAGCCTCACTTCATCTCTGCTGTTCAATCCAACATGTAGCATTATTTGCATTCTGATATAATTTCTGCCATCCTGTACTGGATTTTCTTACTAGGGCTGATAGAAAGATATTCTGTGTGTTCATGAATTCTCTTTCATCAGTCCCCATCATCTTTTTTGCCACTTTCTTATTTGCAGTCATCAACTTTTATAGACTTTTTCCAAAACTCATGATCGTATGCCTTGCTGCATGCAAATTGGACTCTCTAAAGCAGAGGTGGGGAACCTTTTTTGGGTCGGGAGGGACTGACCCACAGAAAAATCAGTCGGGGATACACACAAGTGAGAAGCAAAGTGAGAAGCCCCTCACTGAGAAGGAGAAAGACACTCCCCACATTTCCCTTGCACACCAGAGTCTGGGGAGGCCCACGCAGGTAGGTTTTGTGTCCTCCAGCCCTGTGGATGGGTGGCAGTGGGGCTGAAGCATCAGCGAGAGTTCCCAGTGCTGAGCCTCAGAGGCTGGATCCAGGTAAACTGGGGGCCGCATCTTGCCCCCAGACCTGAGGTTCCCCACCGCTGCTCTAAGATCTGTTGTTATCCAAGTTTTTTTGCATCCCACTTGGTTGTCTTCTGTTCACAATCATTGAAAGGACCATCCTACCAATATAGCTCTTAGCTCCTTGTTGGCCACAGCCATACCAATGTATCTTAGCCTCTCTCAGCCTGTCTTCAATTGGGGCAACCAACAAATGAACCCTCACAATCTCATTTTTTTTCCTATCATGGGGTGTCCATCTATTAGACCAGCTCAACATCTTCATATGTCCGTGGTAGTGAACATTAGAATTTCCTTTCCTGTGGCTGGCCAAATCTTTATGTGCATTAGGATGGGTCAAATTACAGTTTTGTACACTCTACCTTTTAATTGTATTGACTTTTTTTATCACAGAAAACTGGGATCAGCTGCCACCATTTGCACAAAGTATCTTTGGTATAATGCCAGTCGTCACTCAAGAGGGCAGCATCATTAGCAACCCTTGATCCTAGGTATTTAAATTCTTTCACTCTTCTAAGGTTTTTGCCTATGATAGCCTTTATGGTGAATCCTCCTTCCTCAGTTATCAAAGCCTCAGTCTTACCAATGTTCATTACCAAAGTCTTGCCTGCTCAAAACTGTGTTAGCACTATTCAAAGTCCTTTTTCCATATATAACTAAATCATCAGTGAACCACATATGCCAACATGTCTGTCTTTGTATATTCTCACTTGTCACATCCCAGGTGATCACAAATAATAAAAAACGTTCAATACTAACCCCTAGTGCAGGTCAACATTTGCTGGAAATTCTCTGCTGTAGTCCCATTTGGTTTTGACTATGGTGGTTACTGCATTATACCTACCTTGGATAAGACTGGAGTTACACTAGGGAAGAATGTGGCCCTTTATGTGATTGTTCTGTATACACCCGAGTAGAAAATCTGTCAGAATGTGTTGAAGTTAACCCTTGTAGTTCCCATTTACATATTTTTACTGCCTAGTCTCATGAGTGCATCTAACATGCAAGGCAAAAGTTTCATTATGACTAAACTAAAGTGTCTGAATTGTTAGTTTACCCTTAAAAAGTCTCATTAGGAATTTCATTCTACAGGAACTGAGTAGCTTGCTTTTAAAAAACTATCTGTTTCAAAGGACTAGAAAGTTGATATGATAATTAGCCAAAGACAGTAAAAGTTCATAATTTGGTAATTATGTGCTTCAAAAATCTATTTCCTGAATAAAATCTGTCAAAGAGGCACATCATCTATAAATGTATATATAGTACTAAAGATGACACCAGATGCTTCAAAAAATAACAGAGTCTGACATTTGACTAAGCCCAAAGATAATGATGACAGAGAAGAGTGATGTCTGTTCTAAATAAGGTCTTCTGTTTCCTGAAGCAGCGAAGGAACAACAGATAGGAACTATATACTCCCTATTGTGAATTCTAGGAAAGGAAAGAAAACAGAGCCTCATTCCTGTTTTCAGAAGCAAACCACCACATAAAACACCAGAATTACATATGCATTATTAAACATCGTTACTGTTGCAATTGAGGAAATGGTGAGCTACTTGACGAGGATGAAATGGGGTCACAGAGCATCGTAACAGCTGTCTTCCCTATGGCACAAAGGCTGGCATACGTACTGCTAGATGTTATTTGTTGCAATTCGTATGTTTCAAGGCTGTTCTTCCACCCCTACATGAAAGGTCTCCACAGTGCTATTTCCTCAAAGGAAGATTATAAGTGATAGCTTCAGCAGAATTCCACTCCATTCACCCAGTCCTGGGCAGCTAGCTTGTACAACAACAACAAGAAGTCAGTTGTTAGAAGGCTGTGTTACAGCATTCTAGGCATCCAGAGGAGGAGGTTTTTCAGGGGTGATAGGCTGCTGTGCATCTAAAATTGGAGTGACTGGAAATAAAAGGCAAGAAAAAAAAGTACCGTATTTCCTTTCTTTCATACACATAAGTGGTGAGATTCTTCCACCCTCTCTCACATTTTAGTAGCATCTTATCAAGCAGTCTCATTGCAATCTGGCCCAAAGTGATTAGAAAACAAATAAAAGCAACGCAAGACTAAAACACCCCTTCTCCACACACTGCTCCATCCCCCTTCAAAATGGGTGGTGGGGAGAGCTCTCTTTTCAGTCTTCAAGTGGCCCCTTGCACAGTGAGTGTGACTCTTGGCCATTTTGACACTATAGAGTAAAATACTCTGTGAAGACAGTTCAAGAGCTCTGTGTTGATTCCCCCACTGAAAATGAAAAGAGCAGCCTTGTTACGTGCCCTCATGTTCCCGATCAATACAAGGAGCTTCTCTGGAGAAAAAGCAAAGGAGCCAGATGCAGAGAGGAATTCCCAGGAGCTGAATGCAGAGCCACACATGGAACAGGCTGTGAGTGCCAGATGTGACAGCTGAGCACAGGGCTTCATGGGACTTAGGGGGCAGAAGTAACAGATGGGGCAGGGGAGCCAGTGAGGCAGGTGATAATGAGGGACACTAACTGAGCCAGACTGGGAAACCCGCAAGCTCCTTTTTGTGTGACTAGAGGTCGGACGGTGGAGGCTACACCAGCCACTAGGCCTGAGGAGCCCTGACTCCCCACTGGACAGGGACCCAGACAAGAACTGCTGCTGCTCTATTTCCACTGGCACCAGGGGCATGAACAGGAATTTAAATGTGACC
Source organism: Pelochelys cantorii (assembly GCA_032595735.1). Taxonomy (NCBI): domain Eukaryota; kingdom Metazoa; phylum Chordata; order Testudines; family Trionychidae; genus Pelochelys; species Pelochelys cantorii. The sequence continues at coordinate 137,447,261 of CM064326.1, read as the reverse complement.
ACTTTAGGAGGGGCACATTAAACACATTCACCTTATACACATTAAACCCTATCAACACCTGCACAAACATCATACGCCTAGAAACAAACAGCAGTGCACTCACTAGTTTAATGAAAATCTATGCACTGTGGAGCCATCTGAATAAATGCATCCCAAGTACTATGCCATGGTGGGATCGCAGAGCTCCTACAGCCCTGGGTGGTCTGTGGAGAGAGCAAACGCCATCAGCCCTGAGGCTGCAATGAGAAGTTAGTGCGGTAAGCTCTTCCAGCTCCTGGGCTGGAGAAGCTCTGTGCCCCTGCCAATTATTTGTGGGGAGGGGGTGTCATTACTTGCTTCCCCTCATGCATATCCCTGAAAGGAACTGTTTAAACCTTTTGCTGGGATATCTGCAACCTTTCCCTTTCCTGACAGCCCCTAATAAAACATCACTTCACTGAGCCATGTGTCTCAGTGGTTAGTGGAACCAACAAGGGCTACCACCTATAGCTACTGAAGCACCTACAGTATTTACCTCTGAGTTGCAGTAGACCAGGCATGCTACTGTGTCCTTGTTAGGTGTACTCTAGTCCTGAGTACAAATAATTGCACAAGAAAATAATTTCACACTCTTTGTGAAATTCTCTTAAGGCTCCCTAAGCACACAAACACTGTAGCATAATGGGCAGATGTGGGGGGGGGGAGTGTATATAAAAACATTTTGTCTTTAAAAATCACTTGAATATAATCGGTTTAGTCTAATGCATAGTTATAAGCAACATATTGAGTGGTTGAACTCTAACAATCTATAAGAATTGATTAACCATTTTAAAGCATTTATCAACCATTTATAAAGTTATTTAGAACTATAACTATAATATAAAGTGAGACCAAAAACAAGATGGATTTTTTTGATACTGTCATATTTATTTAGCTCAAGATAATTGTGGCCAATGCCACATTAAGTGTAAAGAAATTATTTTTCATTCTTGCAGTTCAAGTACATATCTGAGGCTTGTATGATTGCTTTTTTATACTGATACCGCTAGTTTGCTGGCATAAGCGAAGCTTAACGTGTGGTGTCTTAGTAAGATTACATCAAATGATCTTCTGACCTTTCAGATCTAGTTGGTCTCCTGAACCTTCACTAGAAGATTTTGATGCCTTTATGGACAGTTGGAACAAATAAATTATGGAAGTGTTACTAGCAACTCCATAGCTAAGATTGCACTAAATTTGTTGTGGAAAGAAGGAAAGTATCCTCTTGTGAATGAAAAATACTGTATATCCTTTTCACATTATGGTAGTTAGTCTGAGTTAAAATGAATTGTCTGAAAAAGTACAGGCCAATTTGTTAATTTAGGAATTAAAATTCATATAAATGAGCACTTCGAGAAATTTTTCATGAGCCCTTAATAATCACACTGGTAAAATGACCATGTTGTCTTTTGTTTAATACATAATTATATGAAGGAACTCCCCAGGCATTGTTGCATTTATAATAACTGTATTTATTAACTACATACTAACCTGAAAGGCTTAGCCACATATCCTTCGCTAGGCCTACCCATGTATACACAGCTACCCCGGCTTCCAAAATACAGAAGAGAGTGAACTTTGCTGGAAAGCCCACAAACTAATTAAAGGGCTAGTGCCCTATGCCTCTGCACTACACACAGATTCTTCATCCTTCTTACACAGCTCATTGAAATCTTGTGTGTATTCTACTTTTAAATATTAAGGGCCATTTCTACCCATTATTCTTTATAACGGAAAGTTTATCATTCAACAGAGGCTAATGGATACTATAGTTTACAACACAGAAATTCCATGAAGAACTGCCCTCTTTCAAAACAAACTGCCATTTTCCATTGTCTTAGTAGGATTGATTGATTGATTGATTGATGGATGGATGCATCAGGTGGCCATTTTGAGAAAGCCTTTGTTTCCAATGAAGCCATGTCTCTCCATCAACTCACAGTAGAGGGGAGGAGGGCAAGAGGACTGCTTTGGTTTCAGTCTCATTGAGAATATAATATATATATCTTCACAAAATATATACTTCCAGATGAAAAACAATGACAAAATTAATGTTAATGATAGAATCACATGACTGGAAGGGACCTCAAAGAGGTTTTTTTAGCCTTGTCCCCTGCATTCAAGGCAGGACTAAATATTATCTACACCATTCCTGACAATTGTTTGTCTAGCTTACACTTAAAAATCTCTAATGATGGAGATTCTACAACCTCCCTAGGTCAATTTATTCCACTGCTTAACCACCCTGATAAGACTTTTTTCCTAGTGTCCAAACTAAAATGCTTTTGCTGCAATTTAAGCCCATTGCTTCTTGTCCTATCCTCAGAGGTTAAGGAGAATAGTTTTTCTCCTGACTCCTTGTAACAAACTTTTATGTGCTTATGTCCCATCTCATTTTTCTCTTCTTCAGATTAAACAAAAAAAATCTGTCTTTCCTTATAGGTCATGACTTCTAGACCTTTAGTAATTATGTTGCTCTTCTTTATACTTTCCCAGTTTGTCCACCTCTTTCCTGAAATATGGCACTCAGAACGGGACACAACACTCCAGTTGAGGCCTAATCATCATGAAGTAGAGTGGAAGAATTACTTATCATGTATTGCTTACAACACCCCTGATAATACATCCCAGAATGATGTTTGAATTTTTAGCAATAGTGAGCAGTGCAAGTGAGCTGGTACTTTCCCATACGCCATACCAGCAAGATATTTATAGCTGGTGCAGTGTACCAGAATAACGCAGAAAGAGCTGGCAGCCCCATGCCTCCTCTCTGGTGCAGCACTACAGCTTCCAACCCCGCTCCTGCCCTTTCATGGAACTACATCTCTGTTTGTATACATCTGGGGGGGAGCGGCAGGGCTAAGGGTAGCACAGCTCCCAGAAGAGCTGCCAGCTTGCTCCTTTTCTAGCTGCCCCTCCCAGGAGGGAAAGGAACAGAGCCCCCTACCCTGTCCTGATCATTTTCTCCAGTTTGTCCAGCTCATTTTGAATTTTAATCGTATCCTCCACAGCACTTGCAACCTCTCCCATTTTGGTATTATCCGCAAACTGTGTAAGCATTATTGAAATCATTGATGAAGATATTAAATAGAATAATCCCTAGAACTGATCCCTGTAGGAGGCCACTCAATATGCCTTTTCAGCATCTCTGTGAGCCACTAGTAACTACCTTCAGGGAATGGTTTTCCCACCAGGTATGCACCCAACTTATAATAGCTTCATTCAGGTTGTAGTGCACTAGTTTGCTTATTAGAAAGCCATGTGAGACTGTATTAAATATATTACAAATATCTGTTTAGAACCTACCAAGCGAACCAGACCTGCTCAACAGGAAGGACAAAAAGAAAGGGAAATCTGGCATGTGCTTTGGAAAAACAAAACACCTGTAAACACTTGTCTGTGACCCAAGATTAGACTACAGTGATTTTTTAAAGACACATTTTGTTTTAAATCTTGTTTTCCCCTCACACTGTCAACACAGGGTAGAGTTACGGTTCTGTGGGTGCTCTGTATATTTCCACACTTTAAAATGTTTGGCTTTAGTTTAAGTGCAAACTTAACTATGCAATTGCTGGGGTTGTAATGTTTGTTTTTGAAATCATTACAACATTGTGTAGTATAGCTTTCCCTAAATTATTGACATGGATTTTCAATTTTATCTCCATTTTCACATAACTTTTTGAACGGGAATACATTTTTATACATCTTTAATATGATGAGCGGTCATGTGATGATTTTACTTCTCATCCAAAAGACAGCACATTTTCCAGCATCACAATGACCTTTATCATCATTCTGGCACATTGTGCTTCAATACTAACTCATTGTAAGGTTGCTACATACTCTACTGCATCACTGACTCAGCTAGATGGTGCATTTTAGTTTTCTCTGGTGGTCTCCCGTTCAAACAGTGATCAGTAAATGAGCTCTGTATCTTAGAACTGATATGATCACAGCTCTAAGCAGTCTGGGTAAATCTTATTTGTATACATACTTTGCTTAAACCAATTCACCCGTGACTTAAAAAAAAAAAACCTGATCAAACATCCATTCATTACTCATCCTGGGAATGCTCATTTTCAGTAGTTCACCATGGAAAAATATACACCAGGAAACAGTTAGAAGAAATGTGATTGTTAGCTAAGTCTCATACTACAAAAGCCTCAAGATCTTGCAAAGTGTCTCCCCCGCTTGCTTTAGATGGGAAAGGCTTGGATATAGCTGACTCCTCAAGTCTTTCTGTAGAAGCACTTATACGCTGTGTAGATGAAAGAAAAGGGGAGAAATGAATAAAGCCCATTCTACTGATATTCATATATTGTTCAGTGACCATTTAATGGCTGTGTGTTGTCCTGTATGTGACAAGTGAATGCTTTTAGTTCAGTTTCCAATGGACAGCTGCCTGTATCACAGAAAACAGCAGCAATTGGAACTAATTTTCATCTTTGTTGGCAGTTTCAATAGAGACAAAGGTGCGGTTTAGACATGGCATGGACTGAAATACCAAATTAGTCTGAGGTGCCTTGTCCATGGAGAGGGAGAGTTTGCACTGGAAATAGCCATGCTGATCTGATCTGTGAGCTTTTGTCTCCATTCAGTCCTTGCTATCCCATATACTTATTCAACTATTTGATACCCCTTTTCCAAATCCTTTTGAAGAGCTACAGTAATAATCCACATATCAATGTAAAGTAAGTTTAGGTTTTACCTCTCCTCTTCTTCTCCTGACTTTTCTTCTTGCGCCTTTTATCCCTCCTCATCTTGCGCAGTTTTCGTCTCTTCTTTCTATTCCGGTTGCGATATCGTCTTAATTTTGCCATTGCCTGTTCTGAAGATCCCACACCTACTTTTTGTTTTGGTAGATCTGTTTACCTGGGATGGTGAATTAAAGCCCCACACTTGTCTGAAATATAAAGAGGCCTTCAATTATGACATGTGAAGCTCAGTCTGCCTATGTGTTTGCAATTGTGATGGCTGTTTTAAGTCAGTTTATGTAAGCTATCACACACACACACACTACATTAAAAGAACATTTAAGGTTACAAAGTCAAGCACCCAAAAGTTAGGAAATTCCAGAATTACGGGTGCTCCCTATACTAGGTCTTGCTCCCTGCCCCCCCCCCCCGTTCCAATGCTCCGGGGTGCCAGAGACTGAGATATGGGCAGTAACTCTTTGTGTTTAGACCAGGCACCAATGGCCAGGTGCCAGAGCCAAAGCTCAGAATCAAAGTTAGAAGTCTGGAATCTGAGACAAGGGTTGGGACTGAATTATCTGGAATAGGCACAGAGCTATCATGGCCACAGGCAAGTGCTTTAAGCAGCTGTGACCTGCTGCTGGAATCACAAGCTGATCTGCTGACTCTTCCCATCAATCAGGCAGCTTATACAAGCCAGCTGCACTTGTTAGGCTGCTCAGACACCAACTCTGCTGTAGGACCTGCTTCCAAACTTGGTCTGCTGCAAGCCCTGATTCCTGCAGCAGAACAAGTTTGGAAGCAGGTCCTACAGACAGCGCCCCCTACCAACTGAGGGTGCCTCTTTGGGGTCTGGTTTCTTGTGGTACTTTTCATGAGATTCTCAAAATAGGTCTGAGGTGCTGATGTTCTTTATTGGCTCCTAACATTGTCTGTTTGTCTTGTAGCCTTCCCATTTCACTGGGTACTGGAAGCCTGGCCTAACTCACCAAGAACTGAGGATCTGGTGGATCTGCTCGGGCATGAGTTGTGGGTGTCAGTGGAGGACTGGAGTGGTTTGGGTATAGATTCTCAGTGAAGGACTTTAACAGTGAGATGTGAAAGACAGGGTGGATCTTCAAGCACTCAGACAGCTGTAATCTGAAGTCCATGGGTTTACCTTTTGTATAATCTTGAAGGGTCCTGTGTATTATTCATGTAGTTTGGTGGATTGATTTAAGTTCTGGGCAGACAGCCACATCTTTGCCCCAATGGCCTGAGTAGGGCAGCCTGACAGTTTTGATCCACATTATGTTTGTAGGCTTTTTTTTTTTCCAAATTGCAAGTCCCTGATGCACCCAGTATAGATTAAATCCATGGCAGCTGGATTACAGGTCTTGAATTGGCCAAAATGGCTTGTAAGTAGTGAATCATGGCACATTTTCAATTTCTGAAGCCTGGAGTGTCCCCCTAGTTGGCTCTTGGGAAACAGGACTTTCAGCAAGACAGCAAGTCAAAGTGTATCATACCTAACTGCTAGTAGACGCGCAGGTCACAAACGATAATCCCAGGCATGTCAAAGACATCTGATGAATTCAGGACATAAATTATTCCAAACTGGAGAATTTCTTGGTGGCTTCAAAGGGTAATTATCTCTAGAGGACCTGCCTGGTGGCTAACTGGTCCTGACAAAAGGAGTAACCTGTCTATGGACTCCTCTACCTTGGGAAGTCCTTGCACTGGGAGGGAATATTTTGTGCTTGGGTGAACACCAGGTCCATGAAAGTGCCTGAGGTCACTGAGTACACCAGCACCCTAGATCAATGTTGGACATTGCAGAGTGCTGGAGCTAAAGAGGGAGTTGGAGATAAGTTGGATACAGATTGGCCATCACCAGACTACCAACAGACAAGTTAGTATGGTCTTTGCGGGGGAGAGAAGACTGTTACTGCAGCCCAATCACCATTGGGTTTGGGGGTAAGTGTTTCCCAACCAACATGTTAGGGCAGCTTGATGTAAAGTGTCTGGACTCCCCATAGTATAGCCATAGGCCCAATGCCAAGTATAAATTCTTCTCCATGTTGGAAAGACTGGACCCGATCAACTTGCAAGTTTTCAGGTGATGGAGAAGGGACTGGTGATGGCAGGGCTAGTGCTGGCGGGACCCAGGAGAACCTTGGTTGTATTTGGTCAGGCAGTCAATGGTCTTGATGCACAGGTTGACTAGGCCACACAGGGATTCTATTTTTTAATACCATCATTTAAGCTAAGCCATAAATGATACTGCAAAGGGACTTAATTCCACTCTGGATCTATTTCCAGGCACTGGAACTCCACTGCATTTTTAGCAACTGGCTGGCATCACTGCTGCAACACTTGACACTTGGCTTCTGGATATTGAAACTCTCTGCCATTGTGCAAACAAAGTCCTCAAATTGTCCCAGAAGCAGGTTTGATTTTTCCAGGATTGGAGATGTTCAGGGCAGCCTCCCTCCCGTCCCCCAGTAAGGAGGCTGAGATCAATCTCTCCTGTGCTTGATAAGCGGGGTATGATGGTGGGAGCAGCAAAAAGAAGGAGTCAACACATTATTTGGAAATAAAAATGAGGCTTGATCATTGTCTCTCATATCAGAGTCACAGATTAAAATGCAAGAAGGGATTATTGTGGCCATCTAGTATGACTTTCTGTATAACACAAGCCATAGAACTTTGCTAAATTGGTTTCAGTTTGAAGTAGAGCAGACTAAGTTGGATATTAGGAAAAACTATTTCACTAGGAGGGTGGTGAAGCACTGGAATGGGTTACCTAGGGAGGTGGTGGCATCTCCATCCCTAGAGGTTTTTAAGTCCCAGCTTGACAAAGCCCTGGCTGGGATGATTTAGTTGGGATTGGTCTTGCTTTGCGCAGGGGGCTGGACTCGATGACCTCCTGAGGTCTCTTCCAGCTCTATGACTCTAGGGGCATGTCTAGACCACAGGGTTTTGTCGACAAAACTATACCTGAGTCTACACTACCACCGTGTTCTGTCGACAATAAGTTGACAGAATGTGGCAGTTTTGTCTACAGCGGTAAACCTCAATTTACGAGGAATAACGCCTTTTTTCAAAAGTACTCTTTCGAAAAAAGGTGCTATTGCATGCAAATTGTGCTTTTTCGAAAGAGAGTGTCTAGGCTCTCTTTCAAAAAAGCGGCTTGCTTTGTCAACAATACTGATTACAGTCTAGATGCTCTTTTTCGACAGAGGCTTTGTCAACAGTATCTGTTGACAAAGCCTCTGTCGAAAAAGGCGTGCAGTCTAGACATAGCCTATGATTCTAGATCTTTTAGGGAAAAAAATATCCAATCTTGACTTAGACGTTGCCAATGATAGTCTACCACAAACTTTGGTAAATTATTCTAATAATTAATCGTCCTCACTGTAAAAACCAGTGCCTTATTTCTAATTGGAAGGTTTGTCTACATGGTGAATTAATGTGTGGCTGGCCAAGGTGTGGATCAATAGCCCACTAGCTTGCTGCACACTAAGGGTGTGTCTACACTGCACCCGTAGCTTGAAATAAGCAATGCAATTTGAGCTACACAAATTGCGTAGCTTATTTTGAGTGTATTTCAGAATAAACCGCTATTCCAAAACGTCCCTTAGTCCTCATGGAACAAGGTTTACAGGGACATTGGAATAGCGAGCCCATTATTTTGAAAGCTATTTCAAAATAACGGGCTTGTTTAAAAGATGCGGAATTCCTATTATAGGATACCGGAAGTATCCCAAAATAGTGCCGCTGTCTAGATGCACCTTAACTGACCCTATGGACCCAGTTACTGTTTGTTAATAGGCTTTGGCATATTCCTGCTTGAACTGGGAATGCCAGAACAGAACTTTGAGCAGCAGTTGCTCCAGTGCCAAATACACAGGAAATGGAAGCTCCCTACTCCCTCTTGATATTCCTTTGTTAATTCATTCAAGGATAACTTAGATTTCAAGTTAGACAGGCTCTATTTTCTATAAACCTAGTGTTCATTAGCACTAATTATATTGGCTTCCTTTAATTTTTTTTATTGAGCTCTGTATCAGCTGTTTCATTATTTTCCCCTGAGATCAATATCAGACTTATAGGCCTATAATTAACTAGGTTGTTCCATTTACCCTTTTAAAATATTGGCACAACATTAGGTTTCCTCCAGTCTTCTGGAACTCTCCCAGTGTTCCAAGAGTTACTGAAAACAAGCATTTTAACATCCAGAGAGCTCCTCATGCAGCTCTTTTCAAGCAAGCTCTCAGGGTCTGCAGCTTTAAAAAGGAATAACTTTAGTTGCTCCTCTCTGAGATTCTGCTGAATTACTATGGGAATGAAAAGTGTGTTGTCATTGTCGTCATCATTACCATGAGCTATAACAACATTATCTATTTTTCACTCAAATAGAGAACAGAGTTAGTTAGTGAACACTTCTGCCTGTCCTGGTTTATTATTGACAATTCTATTTAATTCCATCTAGGAGAGGACGTACAGGCTGTGGACCCCCATGTAAAATGTGTGTGTATTTGGGGCAGCAAATTGCCTCCCTGACTGATTTCCCCTATTAGGCAGTCTCTCCTCCATCAGAAGTCTAACTCTGCCCAAATCCATGAGCTCCTACCTACACTCCCTCCCTCTGAACTTGAGTGAGTGGCATGGCATGATAGAGCATGGGGTTGAAGTGCCACGCAAGTTTGGACCAGTTTTGTACCAGGTTGTAGTGTCACTCACTCAAATTTCCCCCAGTTACTCCCGTGCCTTGGTCATGATGGAGGGGCAGCTGAGGCCAGGTCAAGATGTTGCTCTTTCAGATTTGACCGGGCTTCTCTTCCTTATAAAGGAGGGACAGCTAAGCTAAATCTGAGTGAGTGGAGTCTAGCCCAAATTTGAGTGAATGATGTTGTGATGTGTAATGTGGAGTATCAACACCACTCAGGTATTGGCCCAGTCAAAAAGGTGATCGGGTCAGGATCAGGGTAACTGCCCTGGCTCCATAGCCAATGAACAAGCCAGTATATTTACCAAACTTTATTGCTCCTTATGTCCCTTTGCTTCCCTTATCAGTTTCTTCAGTTCCAAGCTTCAGATTTTTATTCATGACTAGGAATTCTCCCTTTCCCCCTCCATTTTATATCTATATAAATTACAGCTGCCTCCTCCCGCTAAACCTTGGGGTTTTCTTTAAGCGATACTGCTTTCTTTCTTGATTCCAAGATTTTGGCTTTTTGTGAGTCTAATAAAGTGTTCTTCATCAATTACAAATTATTATTTATCTTTTTCTGTTTCAATTCTGTTTCCCAACTCTCATAGCTCATAAATGTTTTCAGATTTGTAAAATTGGCTCTTTTAAAGAGTCATGATATTTATCATTGCGTTTGAATTTATATTCTGTTTTCACAAAATATAAAAGTAATCACATTATAATTATTTGTACCTAAACTACCACTGATTTAGTTCTGTGATGAACTCATCTTTGTCTGTCAAAGATGAGATATAATAGAGAATTTTCCATTGCTGGATGCAACATTTTTTAACTTAGGAAACTGTCATCTATAATGGTTAGAAGTTCCAAGAATGTTTTAGTACTGGCAGTATGAGATGTCTAGTATATGTCACTGAAATTGAAGTCGCCTATAATCATGCAGCATTTTTTTTACACATTACAGAGAGGTGCAGAAGGACTCAATCATTTTGTTCCCTAGTGTAATTTGGTGGCCTATAGCAGACTCCAACTAATATCCCATTTTGGGCTTTATCTGTTGGGATGATCGACATGCATTCAGAATCATCTTCTTGAGTTGTCAGTGACTTGAAAGCAGGTCATTTTGTACACAGAGTATTCTTTTCAATCCTTCCTAAATAGGTTATTATAAGAACTGATTTCTTAGCATTCCAATCATGCGATTCATCCCACCATCTTTCAGTAATACCAATTGTATTGAATGTATGCTTATAAATGAGCAATCACAATTCCTCTTGTTTATTACCTAGGATCCTATATAGGATATAGGCATTTAAAGAATAAGAATGAAATGAGTTCTTGACCTAGTTCTGCCCATAATTCTGACAATTAGATTAGCTACAAAAATCATTAATAATTTTGATCAGTTCCAAATTAAAGTATTCAAATGTAGTCTATGACTTAGATTTTGGTGCAATTTAACTATGAAAAAAATATTAAAAGTATATTCTATTACTTTGTTAGGGACATTCACACAAAAAACTGAGACAACTCATGATGATTTACAAAAAAAAAGGTTTTTTAGATATTCTGGAAACATGAGAAATTATTCCTCCAAGAAAATTCAATTTTCCTCTGAACAGCAATCATGTTGAATTGGAAATCAAATTCCTTCAAAAATTCCAGTGCTAGATACTGTGATGATGATGACTTGAGAAAAGAGGGAAATAGATAATTTTCTTCTTAGCTGGATTACTTCACTTAAACTTGAATCTGATTGGAAATGACCAAAGCTGCAAAAGTTAGTGTTCATGTTTCTAGCAAAATAAAAGATGAGTATGTGCAGTGATTTATTTATCCCATTCTAAAAAAATGTGGGGAGCCCACTGAATCACAAAGATCTGTTTCAATTCTTCAGCCATCTGTAAGCCAAAAATATTGAGATTCAGAGAACACCAGCAGTCATCTTGTAGTCTGGGAGATATATATAATTGCTCTATCCAATTTTATTTGTTTTGCTTACTGCTGCACGTCAATTCATGACATAGAGATGCAACTTATGGAAGTAATTTTTTTCAGTTAATTTATAGAATGTTAGTTTAGAATGAACATATTAGAAGGTGATGCTGGAAATTATCATCTAAGTCAGGGCTACTCAACTGTGGAATCCCCGGGGGACCACAACGATACTCACAGCACATGCCGAGGGCCGCAACTTAAGTATGGTTGCATATACATGCAAATATATATGCAAATATATGCAAATAGCTTCTTTCACATTGATGGGCATGAATACAAAGATTAAGGTAAGACTACACATCACACAGGCCCCATTTAAGTCAGTTCTGTTGATATTAATAAAATGCAATATTTACCTGATTTCCACCCAGATGACAGCACTTTTAATGAGCATTGATAGTCCAGGAATTTAACTATACTAAAACGCATATCAACGCATATTATATCGACTTGCCTTTGTGGAGCTTGTTTCTAGTGGAGGCCATGTTCAAAGGATTCCACCCATGGGCCACGCATTGAGTCCCGCATAAACCCAAACCATACCATGGGCCACAAACAAATGGGCTGTGTGCCGCATGCAGTGCACAGGTCACATGTTGAGTAGCCCTGATCTAAGTGTTAAGCAAGTCTAATTCTAAAATGCAATCTGCGTAAGAAGAGGTGACAAATTTGTTTAAACAATTGATTTGAATCTATCCTGACTAGCATGGGAAATCTGAGGTAGGCAGAACACAATTATCCATCTTGAATTTGGCCAGTTCTCCAGGATCAAATAGAGAGAAGTGTTAACATATGGCATCATCCAGGATCCAAGAATGAAGATGGAGACGTTCTATTCTGGTCTGACTCTGAAGAAAGTGATTCAACACATCTATCCACCTATCTAATCTACATAGCATAGTATCCACATGTCTGCAGCTTCCTGAGCTTTTACCAAGGAGGATTTCCCATGAAAATACCGACCAACATGTTGCTGCTTAGTGTTTATTGACGTGCTGATTAAATGACAGTCTGAGATGTTATGGCTGCAAATGTATACCTGTATCTATCCATCCTACCCACATTCTTCAAGCTATATTGTCCTTTTGATGGCCCTTCGCTTGTGCAAACACACACCAATGAGGTACTTAGCGGCAGCCATTGTTGGCAGAAACATTGTTAGCACGTGTCCTGCAGAACCCTAGAACAACCTTTCCAGAAGGGTGTCAGTCCAGAGCTAAAGTGAAGACACAAGTTGTCTGTGTAAATGCATAGCTTCAAAGGCCAGAAGGGGCCATTTTGATAATCTAGTCTGACCTCCTGTGCAACACAGTCTAGAAAAATCTCACTCAGTGTGTCCAACAGTTTATGGTTGAGCTACTTCATGTATTTTGAGAGACGGCCAGTCTTGATTCAAGTGATGGAGATCCCATCACATCCTTGGAGAGTTGGTCTTGCCAGGTGGCTCTTATGTCCAGTAGATGATATTGTTTATGAGATATTAGAGCTCAACTAATAGTTTTGAACATACCCCAGTAAGCAGCCTTATACTACAATGCTAATAGTTTTCTTTAATGAATGCTGTCTTGCTCTTAACAGTTACATTTACCATTCCCTAAAAGATTTCAGCAGTGATTTAAGGAAAACTTTTTCTGATATTATTCCTGAAGGATAACATAAAATTTGTGGGAAGATTTGAAAGATAATGTACGGGATTGGAAAACAATTTCAGGATAACTTTATGCTCATTCTGTTGAATTGCTACAGCCTTAATGCCAGAATCCTTGTGCAAACACTCTGGGATTCCTTTCCATTACAAATCCTCTCCTTTTGTTCTATGAGAAAAATAGAAGGCTACAACCCTTCTCTCGTCCTTATCCAATAATTTATATTTGCTCGTACTTCTCTGTTAGAAACAGCTTTTCTTCTGTTTGTACTACTGAATAATTCATATGCTTACAAATAAATTAAGCCAGACTAAGCACCCCAGCTGCTCTTGCAATGCTCTTTGCCTAAGATCTGAATCGAGGAACAACTTCAGCAATCTTCTTGGCAGAGTAGTAAAGGATCAAAACACATTTACATGGGGATTTGGAGGAGGCTGAGAGAGTTGTTTGTTACCAAATGGAGGGCACTGTGCTCACTCACTGCTAAACAAAGGCTTGTATTTATTTATATAGGGTCAGCACAAACAAATCTGGAGTTCCCTGTGAAGTCAGGAAATTACAATCTATTTCTGCAAGGTGTGTGACCTTCTCACATCACCTGCCACAAACTCTTGTGTCACACAAATTCCAGGAGATTGAATCTGCAGGGAACTGAAAGGAGAAGTAATGATGTGTCCAGAACTGGTGTGTGTGTTTGTGGGGAGAGTTAAGGGCACAGTAGATTAAGCTTTCCTAGTAAACAGGAGAGAGAACCCAGGATGTTTCCTAGCCAGTGATAGGAAATATCCTGATTCCCCAGGAAACTCAAATGATTCTCCTGACAGAGTGCTCAGCTGGCCTGAAACAGCTAGCACTCCATGTGGCACTAGACTATGAGCAGTGAACATCACATTACCATTTATGGGGACTCAGGACTGTCGACAGGGAGGTGTGGGAGGGAGGGAGCAACTGCCTAGGGGCCCAGCAATTCAAAAGTGCCCGGGGCTCTGAGTCATTGCTACTGAGGCAGCAGTAGTGGATGGAGTCCTGGGCCCTTTAAATCATGACCAAAGAGCCACACAGAGCTCTCTCAGTGACTCTGAGGGCTAGAGGAGGCATGAGGCCCAGTCTGAGTGAAGCTGAAGGCTGGCTGCCCCCCAGCCCCATCCCTTCTGCCTGAGGCTCCCTTCCAAGAGCGCAGAGCCACTTCCACCCCCCACCTGACCCTGGTAAGTTTGTTGGCTCCCCTGTGGGTACCCAACGACTTATCACTGCAGGTTTGGCAGTATTGTCTGAACTCCCCCTGCATCTGTGATCCACACTGATGAGATGGATAGGAGCATGTAGGAACAGATCATCTATCCTTGCAAAGGTGCACAGAGTGGGGGGCCCACAGGAGGCCTGCACCTCACTTGTGTGACTTGTGCAAGGGGAAACACAATAACAGTCCCTATGAGCCCTCTCCTTTCTTCCTCCAAGAAGTCACATACCGAGAAAAGGGCTGGAACAGAAGGGAAAAGGGATGGCTGTAGTCCTGAATTCTCATCTCTTTGCATGGGAATGGGGCTGAAGCAATGGATGAGGGCAGGGGAGGGGGGCATGGATGAAATCCTTAGGGATAGCACAATGGCACACCAAGCAGGTCTATGACAGACTGACTCTCCTGAGATACAACCTCTCCAGGTCGCTCGTAGGGACAGGAACTTGCAAAAAGATCTGCACTTACAAAGGTTGTTTGCTTAGTGTTAATGATTCCTATTATTTCATTAAAAAGGAAACTGCTGTACAAATTCTCTGATAAATGCATTGGAAAACTGTCTATTCCACTGTAGCTCCAGGAAGCACCCTCCCTGCAGAAATGCTGTTTGGTCAGTTCTTCTGGCATTATTTTGAAGTAGATTTCTATCACCCTCCAAGTAGTGCAGTAGGTCCATAGGGAGGCTAGTCTCCTCTTTCTGGAACTGGAAGGACAATTGTGCCAGAAGCCTCCACTCGACCCTGATGTCAGTAGTCTCTGTATGAAAACGGCAGAGGTTCATTTTTTTTTAGAGGTAGTGGCGGGGATGGAGAACATTCAGAATCATTGTTACAGCAACATATGGCTACTGACAGGATGCTTGAACTCAGAAAGGATCAGTTCAGATGCAAAAGCATCTGGATATGCTGTGTTCCTGCCAGAAAGGGTAAGCCCAACCAAGTAACATGGAGAAATTCCTTCTTTTGATATTGATACTCCTAAGAACTACAGTAATGCTCCTTTGAAAGCCTGAAGTGAAAAGTGCCCCAGGAATCAGAGCAGGGTGGGGGAAAGGTGTGTTGCCATAGGAAGATCTGTGGACGGGAAAGTATTTTTAAAATGTTCTTGCTGTGAGGCTGTTGCTGCTTATTGCTGGCATATGGTGGGGTCTCCTGCTGGATTTGTCTTCCTGGTAAGATTTGATTTCTTAAAGAAAGGCTAAGGCTGCATTGGCACCTTTTCCAGTTTGTTCTTTCAAATCCAAACAACTGAACTGAAATAAAAAGCAAAAGTAACTGAGATTTGAAAAGTGGAAGGACTCGGTGAAAGCATAACCATACTGCTAGGTTTACAAGGCTGGGTACAGTCTTCCTGGGACTTTTACAAAAGGGAGGTCTGGTGATTTGAGGGATTTAAAATCTCAGCTGGTATAATTTGGCATCACTCCACTGAAATCGATAGAGCTATGTCAATTCATGCTACTTTAGGATCTGGGCCTCAATCTTTCTTGGGTCCTGCAACAAAGTTAGGCTGCAACAAATATCCAGGTTCCCTCCAGACTTTGGTTTGCATTTTAAGTGGAAGATACATTTTGTAATCAATCTTCTGCTAATTTTTGTTGTTCAGAATGAAAACAGAGGAGTCTAATCCTATGCCATGCTCTAGTTTGGAAAAGATGAATTCAAGAGAATATGGATTTCCCATAATTGAAACTTATTACATATGTCAGATTTAGGGTTATGTCTGTTCATTTTATTCATTGGAATCAGTAATAGAATTAATAATGGTTAGAGAGAGAGACAAATAAAGCCGGTTTACGTGTGTGAATGTGTCAGGTGTTTTAAAAAAATGGGTAGACTAACCAGAACTCTGTGTGTGTATGACATAGAACCTGAGGTAGACAAGACTCTCACAAGCCCTGCTGTAAGGGTGTGGTAGCAGGTGGAGGATGGGAAGAGAAACATAGTGGCTACGTGTACACTGCAGCCTTTTGTCAGCAGAGAGAATGCAAATGAAGCGCTCATTAGCATTTGTTGTGCTGTCATTTGCATATCTCTGCCAATGCTTTTTGCAGAAGAGGTTTTTGCGCAAAACCAAGTAGTGTAGACGGGGCCATTTTGTGCAAAAAACCCCTTTTGCGCAAGATCTCTTATGCCTCAAAAAAGGGGGTATACAGGATTTTGCACAAAAGGGGAGTTTTGCGCAAATCGGCTCCATCTACACTACTCGTTTTTGCACAAAAAGCTCTTCTGCAGAAAGCATCGGCAGAGATATGCAAATGACTGCGGCAAATGCTAATGAGTGCTTCATTTGCATTGTCTCTGCCAACAAAAGGCTGCAGTGTAGACATAGCCAGTGTTGCTGTCTGCAGACAGTCAGGGTCAGGCTGCCATATCTTAGCTGTCTCACGAGGCTCTTCATTTCAGGGATTGTGTCTTCCTATATCTTTACCTACACTATTATAAAAGGAGAGGTGTCCGTCACAGAGAACATTTGAGGATACACTGGAAGAATACACTTGAGAAGTCCGGGTTTGGGGTTGGTCCTCTAGTGGCCTAATAGACAAGGTGGCAGCCACTGAAACCTGGGGTAGCAGGGTGGAGTCCTGCCCCAGGAGCAGCCAGGCAGCTGCCTCCAGCTTCCCCAGGGCTAGACCTGGCACCAGCTGAGGGTAGGGATGTTGGTTACCAGCTTCCCTAGGGGTGAGCAGCTGTCTCTGGAGCTACTCCCTAACCCACCCCCAGCCAGGACAGATACCCCTCCCCCCCCAGTTCTCCCCTCCCCTCCCAGACAGGACAGCTTCTCCCTTCACCTCTCCAGCCAAGACAGCTCCCAGCATACATCTCCCCACCAGTGCAGGGCATCTCCCTTGCACACTCCAAGTCTGGAGCTCCTAGGCTGCCAGCACCTGTCCCCTCCCCCCCGCCCTCCCCGCACTGAGCAGGGCAGGTCTCAACACTCTCCCCCAACACCATACAGGACAGCTCCCCAGCCAAACCTTCCCCTGCACCTGGGGACAATGCTGGCCCAGTCCCCTAATCAGGACTGGAGAGCAGCCCTGCCCCCCCCATGCCCCCGGGCTGATCCCACTGGGGCAGAGCTCTGCCTGCAGAGCAGGGATCCCTGAACCCCAGTTCCAGTGTCTGTAGCAGGGTTTATTTATTGCAACAGTCACTCCCACGTGGCAGCCAGATGCTGCTCCAAACAGGAAATAAGTTAGAGGACCATGGGCCAAGTGTGGAAGCGAGGCCGTGCCTCACCAGGAGCTCAGGGAGTCCGGCTGGTGGGTCCAGACAGGCTGGCCAGGATCCAGCCTGCTGGCACCTGGATGACGGACTCCAGCAGCCCCATGGTGCTCTCTGGCAGGTGTGACTGCATGATGCATGTAGATGGCGCAAAATGGGGGTGGAGCAGCGGAGACGTGGCCATGGCAGCAGCAGGTCTTTCACGGGCAAGATGGCGGCCACGTCTGCTTTTGCCCCCCGAGCCGAGCCAACCTGAGTGTACGTCTACTGTCACAACGGGCTGGGTAATGCTAGTATTTATAAAATGTATACTGTGTTTTGACTGCCACTGCAATGTATATATCATTTTATTTCTCATTTCCTCTTTCCTGTGCCAGAAATGCCAGCCTGTTCCATCCATTTGGTTACTCTGTGCCTTCTCAAATAGTGCCCAGTATCCATGGGGGAATCTCCAATGCAAGGAGCATTCTCAGAGGGCTGGATCCCACCAACTTTCCAGATTTGTAATGCTGCAGGCATGAGAATTTTATTCACAAACCACTAGTTATGATGGAAAGCCATGAAGAATGTTTCAAAACAATGCTATGAGATGGAATTTCCTTGTAGTGCATAGTGTAACAGAACTCTTCACTAATATTTTGTTGTGAAACTTAAGGCAGAAATTTTCAGTACAGGTTGAATGTCTCTAGTCCGTCTCTGTCTGGACTGGCAACATCTGTGTTTTGGCATGATTTTACTTAGCCAGATGTCCATTTATCATGGGTGTGGCCAAGTTTCCCATAAAATTTGTTTACAGCCACCAGTCCTGGTCCTCAGTGTTCTGAGCTGTTATGTGGCTCTGATTTACCCCTAAATGTCTTCTAAGAGCCCAGTAAACAGAGGAAGTGTTGGTGATTCTGTAATGCAATACTGACCTCCCCTGGTTCTGCAAATTCCTTGGTTCAGCAATGGTCAGGTCCCAAGGATGCTGGACTAGAGAGGTTTAACCTGTAGAGACTAATGATTTTGAGTGCCTAAGGTTTTGAGATCCCAACTTGAAATATTTGAACAGGACTTAATTTTCAGAGAATGAGTTGTAAGCCTTTCTGAAATTTAGTTCCTTTTGGGCAATTCCAGAATACAGAGGCATTAAAATCAGTTTGTGATTTTTTTGGAAACCTGACCTAGTATTTTCAGAATGAACACACTGTATACTCTTTTTAAAAGAGACTAATTCTGGCTGTAGACACTCTCTCTGAGATTCAACCATCAAAGATTTTGAAAGAGTTTTTCTTGCAAGATTTTTCTTTGGGAGAGAGATTAAACAGTATTATCTCTGAAATCTTACCTTGAACTTTAGTACTGTCTGGAAGGATAGAATTCTTATTTGATATTAATATTCCGTTAATCTCTAATTAAGTAGATATTTTCAGTGTTTAGCTTGTCTGTTCAGTGACACAAAAGAACTAATAATAACACTGTTTTTGAAAGATTTATCTGCCATAGGCATCCTGATATTTTTGAATCTGTATGAGAAATAGTTTAAGGTGTTCTAGAGATGCCTTGAAAAGAAATCCTGCATCCTTGAACTTTGGCAGCAGGATTTGAAAGGTATCGTTTTAAAAAAAATCTCCCAGACAGGCAATATTCCTGGAACAGTGACAGAATAGTTTAGTTCACACCTGTTTTAATAGAGCTGCATTAATTAATTATGGCAATGTATGCTTGGAAAATCTTTAATCACTGGATCTGCACTATAACTCAATATTAAATTTGCATTATTCTTTTTTTAAAAAATGTTTAGTAATTGCAGTACTTCTATTGCAGTTGCTTTTCTGCTCAAGGAATTCAGATATTTAGAGGATTTTTAATCCTCAAAGATATAAATTCATATTAAAGGCGAATAATGGCTTGTAATATTGCCTTATGAAAATGAAGTTAAAGGTGCATAAACTGGAAAAATAGCCTGCGTGGGAAATTTATCCTCTTTGAATACCACTGCTGATCTTTAAACCACAATACTGATCTCAGCTGCACAGTAGTGTATATGCAGAACTCTTTCATGTCAGTGGAAGGCTTGTGTGGAGAGGGTGGAATCAAGTCTTATGCAGAGCCTGCACAAGGGCTAGACGTATACCAGATAAAAATAGATGCCTATTTTTAGGACTTAAGAACATAGACCTTGTATGTCCCTCCCTCTGCACAGGGATGAATTTCAACCAGAATGAATGCAGAATAGAAAATTATATTGCTTAAGTCGCATATGGCACTTTTTCATTTTCAAAGCCTGAGTGTAGACAGTACCTCCACCAGGTGGTGCTGTATCTATATCTTAGTGTTTGTATGTTAGGAGATTGTCTTGGTTGAGGGAGAAGGGGTGCTAGGAGGGAGTTAGCTCTGGCTAGGTGGGCTGGAATTGTTATTCTTTGTGTCCCAATAAATCCTTTGCTTTCTATAAGTTAGCATTACAGTAGGTAAAATCATTACTCCTGGGCTGAAATGTTATAAGCCATGTTCCAACCTGGATTGGATTTCTGCAGCCAACAGATATATGCCTTAAAATAAGAGTTTATAATAGGAATATTCAGTGCCTCTTATTCTTGTGGTGCTAGTATAACCCACACACCTACCGGCTGTGGTTCATGTCCTATGTAGTGGCTCTTAGACCACTTACAGAGAGGAAGAATGGATGTGCTTTACGATCTTACCTGAAAGGCAGCTGGCTTTTCGCTCAAATGGTAGAGGCTCATGCACTAAGCTCTGGAGGTCCTAGGCTCTATTCCACCTCTCTGTGTTACAATAGCATAGTAGTGGGAATTGAATCCAGGGGGTTACAGTCCAAAAGCATTGTCTTCTTGTGCTAATAGAGTAGCGTCATTAGCTAGTAATAGCAGGTTTCTTAAAGTTCTGGTTTATTTCTCTGAGGGAATTATTCTTTTGAACCAGAAATATGAATATCAGTAAAATGAATAGTATTCTAATATAATAATTGTACTGAATACAATACTGATTTACAACCTTGTCATCTTACTTTGTTGGGTTAAAAAAAAATCAAAACTTTCTAAATATCAAACCTCTTTTTCAATAAAAAGAGACCTGTGAGATCTATAACTAATGAAGATAAAATAAACTTTGTCTATTCAACCAGCTGACCATTCTAATAAGATAGTTGCCTTTTGGCCTGAACAGCTAGCCCAGTGCTCTCCAACCTTTTAAGCACAAGATCACTTTTTGAATTTAAGTCAGTCCAGGATCTACCTCAAACCCAAATAGCCCTGCCCCACCCTTTCTCCAAGGCCTTGCCCCTGCCCTACCCCTTCGCTGAGGCCCTGCCCTACTCACTCTGTGAAGATGGGGTACAGGGGAGGGAGACAAAGTGACACCAGCGCCTCCTGCCTCTGTCTTCCCCACCCTGCACAACAAGCAGGAGGCTCCCAGGGGGCAGCTCTGAGGCTCTGGGTAGGAGCAGCAGGGCAGTGATGGGAGGAGCAGCTGAAGTGCCGACACTTAATAGCCTCCCAGACAAACCAGTCAGGATCACTTGTCAGAGGCTCCAAGATCTACCAGTAGATCCTGATCTACTGGTTGGTGACCATTGAGTTAGCCAATGTTCTAGGCCTTGCCAAATTGTTTCCACTAGAAGGAAAAACAGGTGGTATGAATCAGCTGTTCCTATGGTATAATCCTGTTTATTTACAAAGAATGTACACAAAGTCCTGTTTCCCTGAACATAGTAGGAACCAGTAGCAGTAGGCAGGTTTCTTGCTCACAGTTTCAAGTCTACATTGTCAACAAGTCCTGTGCTCCATGGAGTTTTATCACTATTACTGCTCAGGGCCTTGGGCAAATTTTTTTCTGCTGACTTTTTCTGGGCTCTCTACCTGTCTTACACAGTTCAATGTCCCACACCCTGCATTTTCACATAGTCCTAAGGAAAACCCTCAACCCACATGGCTTAGCTGCCAATCAGTCTTGTGTGCAGTGAGTGCCTTAGGCAGCGGTTTATATTGTTTCAGCTATCTCACTCCATAAAGTGTGCCTTAATACCCTACAGCTGTCTTCTTCAATTCCTGCACCCCGGGACTCCTCCCCTGGCTGAAATCAGGGCTTGTAAATTCTCTTTTCCACCCACTCTTTCAGCCAGCATAAAGGAGCCGGAGTGATGATAAGCATCTACCTCTGGATTGTATTGAGTACACATTTCCCATTTGGTATTTAACTTAATGAAAGGATGTGTCTGACTATAACTGAAATCATGTTGTATTTTAGACTCTCGTCTCTTAAAGTGTGACCTAGAAACTTTATCTGAGAACACAAAATGCCTGCCTAGCAAAACACACTTTAGTTATATGTATTCTGTAGTTTGCTGGATGTCCAAGCTGTACCTCAGCTATTTCAGCTGATCTAAGTATTTTAATCCATTGCAGCATATTAGCAGATCAGACTTAATCAGTCTTAAGGGAGCTTTTGGACCTTTTCCATAAACAGGTCAGAGATAAGTAAGGCAGACTGTTCTGTTCTATCATATCTACAGCAAGTGAAATTTTCAGAGACATCAGTCAGCAGGATGGACTAAAGAGATTAAGGGAAGCAAAGTGAAGGGGGTATGAGTGGGACACTGATTTTTCAGACAGAATCACTTACTTTGCATTTGCATTTTCTCTATCCTTATACTGGCAAATATGCAAACTTGCTTTGATAATATGTCCCCTTTCCATTGACTTAAGGCAGCAGTTCTCAAACTTTATTGCATCACATTTCGACTGAAGCCTGTGCCTGCCCAAGCCTTGCTGCCTCAGGTGGGAAAGGGCAAAACTAAACAGGCCTGGTACTTGAGCCCTGCCACCCAGATCTGAAGACCTCAGGCATTAGCTCTAGCCCCGTCCCCAAAAAGTCTATGCCAGCTCTGGCAACCCTGTTAAAACAAGGTCACAACCCACTTTTGGGCCCCAACTAACAGTTTGAGAACTGCTGACTTAGGGCATGTCAACACTACAATCTTAGGAAAAACTAAGTGAGTAGATAAAGTTTTATCTACTCACTGTCTCTCTTTCTCTTCCTCCCTGCCCCTTTTTCTCCCCCCCCCCTTCCCTTATTTATCCTTGGATCTGGACTCATTATACTCCTGTCATCTGAAGAAGTGGACTGTGCCCATGAAAGCTCATGATACCATCTACATGTTTTGTTAGTCTTTAAGGTGCTGCTAGACTATTTGTTGTTTTTTAAGGTTTTCCTGTTACAGACTAACTCAGCCACCCCTCTGAAGCTACAATCTTAGGTTGACATTACTGTTGTGGCTGACATCCACACTACCCTTCTTCTGTCACCAGTGCATGTCCTCACCAAAAGGGCTTCCACCTACTTGAAGAAAGGCAGTGTAGGTGACCCAAGAGCCAAGGGTCTCAGCTCCATGAAGCTTCCCACTGATCCCAGCTGCCTCCCAGGGCTTCCCACTTCCCCACTTTCACCTTGGAGAGCAGGGAAGCCGCCTAGGGCTTATCACCTCTGCCGGGGAGATCTACACCCAGAGTCCAGTCAGCTGCTGTGCTTACAGTGGGGAGCAGGGACCCCAGGGGACAGCATGACTTCTAGTGGGGAGTGGTGAGCCCAGGTGGAAGCCCAACCCAGGAGTCTGGTGACAGCCTGTCGTGGAGCAGAGACCTGACAGCAGCCCCACTTGGGAGAGGAGAGCTGGCGTTCTTGTTGATTTCAGTGACAGCCAGTGCTGACATAAGGAAAGCAGTGTCAACACAGTGTCTGTGATGCTGTGTTGCCTTCACTACACTGACATAAGCCTGACACTCCTCAGAGATGTGGAGTCATTATGTTGGTGTAATAGTGCACTTGCATCGCTTACAAGGCTGTAGTGTGTACACTGACATAATTAGGTCAACATAAGCTGGCAAATATTGACCTCACTCTGTAGCATAGACCAACCCTTAAGATCAGAACAAATCACTGATATTGAAACAGACAAAGCTAGACTAGAAATGTTGAATGCCAGAATCCAAGGAAAGCCATCACATACTGAAATGAACCCCCAGAGATTGGAGATTCTTCAGCGGTTAAATCCAGTCATGAAACTGTTAGAACCTGTTTCTTGTAAGTACTGAAATATGTAGCTAAAGCAGTAGTATAATTTCAGCCTCTGATCAGAGGAGAATTTGTTTAAATGTAGCAAATGTTGTTAGCAAAGTGTTGAGTTTAGTTAGTTTGTTTTTTTGTTTGCTTTTCGTTTTTCAGAAAACAATGGACCTTAATTCTTGGAGCTGATTTAAGGATTGTTGGAATCAACAGCTGCATTAGACACCAAAGTGGAAAGATACTGGGAAAGGTTAGTAGAAACAAGGGGAAAAACCCTGGCCCTGCTGAAGTGAACAGGAGTTCTGCCATTGACTTCAGTGGGGGGACAAGATTCCATCTCTGGAAAATTCATCAGTCCTCCTTTGTTTTTGTTTGAGCTTGTAAAAGAGTGAAGGATCTCAAGAACTGAAGCATGTCTAGAGGAGTCTGATATTGTTCTGTGCAAGGGACAGATTGTCCCTTCCTCCTATAGTGACACCATATTCACCTGTAGCGTGGAATCCTTTCAGCTCTCATTCTTCCAGTTCTAAATGGTGGACAGTGAACCCTTTCCTTTTTATTCCTCTGAAAGTTGGTATTGCAACCTCTATTTAAAGCAACCTTTAATCTCCATTTCTCCCACACATGAGTGCATTAGCTTATCATAGGAGAGATACATTCCCAGTCAGGTAAGTGTTATTTGATCATCATAAGCATTTGACGGTGCAAATAAAGTCTTGTTAGTCTCTTCAAAAAAAAAATGTTACTACACTTTCCTTTGCACAGCTGTTGTCAAACGGGCCATTTTCAGCTGTGCAGTGGCAGACTTCTTCATTTCTAGATTCCTATACTCGTTAACATTCTTTGCCTAACAACATAAAAAGATGTGTCTCCTATGTGAAATAAATGACTAGTGCATTCATTTCACCAATAAAAATCCTGCTAAAAGCTCTCTTTACCTAATTGTGGCATTATTTTCTTCTCTTCCTTTCAGCGCCTTGTGTCTTGTTAGGCTTTTTTATAATAGATTTTTCCAGTTGTATTACTTTAGCTTAAAATGGTTCCTAACAGACATCTGGAAAGGAATAGTAATACTATTTAGCACCGTATTGTAAACATGAATGTTAGAGTGCTGCTGAATGAGTTTTTCCCATTACCAAAATATGTCAGAAGATATGTTAGTTGGTTTAAAAAGTTTCTCAGGACTGGATTGTAGGAGTCAGGAAACCTGGGATCTATTGTAGGTAGGTCTTGGCATTGATCCATGGAGTGATCTTGAGTAAATCACTTCATACCTCTGCGGTTCTCTTTTTTCTATGGTTTCTCTTCTCTGTCTTGTCTGTTTAGATTATAGGGTTTAGGGATGGGGACTGCCTCTCTCTGTGTATTCATAGATCACTTAGCACATGATCTCAGCACCTCAGTAATATGCATAAATATCAACAATAACTTAATTTTTTGTAATTAAATCTATCTTCATCTTCTATATAAATGCATGTAACAAAAATGAAAGAAGATATTTTTAGAGCATTAGATCACAAGATTCCATGCCATAGCACACCATTCAATATTGTTCTATTAGGGTTAATAAAGGGAGCACCCATCAAAAGGAAAGGCAACCAATGTTGGAACTGATGGTGATGAAAATAGAGATACAGAAAGAGAGAGATATAGGATTTTCAAAAGTGATCAGCATTAGCCTAATTCTGCTGCCATGTATGTTAGCAGTAAACCACTAATTTACTTCATTGTTAACAGAGTTAAACCAAAACACTGAAAGAGCTTGGGGAAATCTTACCCTTTATTTATAAGTATATTTGCATAAAATACTAAGGAATGTAGTCCTTCCATGTGACCCCATGTGTTATATACTACCACATAGTTCTTTCTACCATACAGTTTATAGAAGATGCTTCCAGCTACCGTATTCTCAGTCTACCAATATCTTTGCAATAGGCACCTTATCTCCTAGAAGGCCAAATAAGACGGTTTTGGAGGATAGTTGTGATGATTTGGGAATCTGTCTGTACAATTCATGAATTTTGTGTGAAATTATGAACTTTCATCATGCATCTTTACCCAGCTGAAAAGTCCCTTTTGAACGGGCAGTTCTCTGTCTTCTCTGTTAATTACCTCTAGTTTGGAAATTCCAAAAGGGATAGCAGTACAAGGCTGTCATTAATGTTTGAGTGCTCCGTCATTACAACAAAATGGCTCCAAACACTAGACTGGCTGATAAACAAGGGAACTGGTTTATCAGAGAGGTCACCTGGCAATAAAATCACCTGATAAAGTTCTCTGATCACCTGATAAGATGAATCCAGGAGTCACCTGACAGAGTCCCTGGAAGCTATGAAAGCTATGAAAAGACAGACACGGTTTTCTTGGGTGTCATCCCCAGCCATTTTTCCCCAGCTCAGGATGAGAAGCTGCATGAAAGAGAATGACAAAAGAGGGGAAATCTTGACCCCCTGAACATGGTGCCCCAAATAATCTCTTGGGAAGGATGAATTAGCAAGGGACTTTGCACTTAGGATGTTCATGGTTTTCTAAACGAGTTGTACTCTCTTGTGATTTATCTATTAGTAGATGATCCGTACAAAGTGTCTCTGTGTGCCATGTATTTCAGAACTACCCAGAAAGCCCAGTACAATAATTGTTTCTGGAATGAAATAAATGGGGTTCTAAGATAAATGGGCTTATTGCTGTTGGCACCACCTGCATTGGCTGTTTTGTTAATTGCCCCTTCAAGAACTTCTTTCGGGAGAGACAAATAAGATTGATTCAGTAGCTTCAGGGGGTAGCCGAGTTAGTCTGTACTTTTTTCATTGATTCAGTATTTGTTTTGGTAGAATCTTAATGAGAAAGAACTATTCTTGACATATTGTCAAATGTCTTTCCAGCTACTGTCTGAGATATGTTGAGCCATCCATTCCTTTTTCCTGCTAAATGAATTATACCGTCAAATATTATAAAGCAATTTCTTATTAGGGATTGAACTAAAACCTACTCAAGTGAAAGGACTACCATTGGTTTCAGTGAGTTTTGGATCATGCCCTCAGAGAATGTGGTTTATTTTAAAGTAGTTCTGAATGACTTCTACCAAAATCAGGGACACATTGTGCTAAGTACTGTACATATACAGGGCATCCCCACTATAAGTCACCCCGGTATATATCTGTTCTGCACTAAAGTCATTGACGCTTGTAGGAACTGATGCATTATAAGTCCTTCCATTCCCCATTTTTAAGTCATGCAAAAAAAATTGCACAAATGGAAGTCAGCCACAGGGAAAAAAAATCCCTGCTTTAAGTTGTTTCACTATAAGTCCAAGTTTTTTGGAACGTATCTTGGGCTTATAGCGAGGACGGCCTATACATAGGGAGAAACAGTCCCTGCCCTAAATTGCTCACTTTCTAAACAGATAAGACAATTAGAGTAAGTAGGGGAAAAAGACACAGAGAAATGAAGTGACTGAAAATGACAACAGACCTGAGAAGATATTTCAGCTTTCTTGATTCCTAGTCCGTAGATACCAGACCATGCTGTCTCCAGTTAACATGGCCCATTGCTTTTGTATACATGCTTTAATAAACTTGTATAACTTTTGATACAAAGACCTAATTGATAAAGGGCTCTAAGATTAATTCTGTATACTTAGGATGATTATTCAATTTTTTGTTGCTAATTTACCATGTCTTTCCAATAGTTTTGACAAGTGGTCTGAAATTAAATTGGAAAGTGTGGTATTTCTATGCAAGTGTTAGAAGCAAACTAACTTGGTGTTAGTGATGGTGATGTTCTTGATGCACTGGAGATCACCTCAGAATATGGTGAAAATTGGATTCATAGGCAGTGAAGCTGGTAGTCTGGTTGACTAAGGAAGTCAGTATAGGGCTCCAGATAGTGTAATGAATATATTTTCCATTTGCAACTGAACTGGTTACTAGTTAAAAAAAAAAACAACGCCACCCCAAAAAAATCAGAGAAGAGAGAATTTTTATTCTCCCATTAAAAGTATCAAACTAACTTAAGTTGTTTGAAAATGTTAGCAGTAATTTTCATTTGCAACAATCCCAGGTTGCAAATAATTTTAATACCTGTTCAGTTCAGCTGTTTCCCTGCTTCTCACTAATACGAGGGTAGCTACAACATCTTTCTGTGTCTTTGTCTTTGTTTATTTCTATAATGTTGTGTTCTAAATTGAAGTGGATGAGTAAAAAGCTGCATGCACACCTTTATGCCCATATGTCTATTCTGCTTCCAAATACAGAAAGGTAGATGTTAATATTGTATTGGGCCTGGTCTTTTGAATATAGGCATTAAGTGTGACTTCCCTTTGATATGGAATCTTGACACAGAGCCAAAGTTTTCAATTAAATCTTTTAGGTAAGGAAGTGAGGGAGCTGGCTTATGTAAAATGTCTTTTGCATGTCTTTTTCATTTTGGGTGCTGTTTTACTAGCGCTGCAGCCTTGCTGTTTTCCTCTGTAGCTGGGAGACCTATGACATACATTCATTAAGACTGAGGCAAGCACAGAACTTTACAGGAACTCTAGCCATCTTTAAAAGGATGGACTGCATCGACATTTGCTTAGCACTGCTATCAAATGCAGTCATTCAGCCCTCTCAATAGCCTTGTCACATAAAGAAGATAAGGCTATAGATGGATTTCTTGATAGTTTGTGCCTCAAACATTAAGTGAAATATTTTTGTGGCTATCATCTGCCTCAAGCCTTCCTTTTACAAACCTAGTGTGGTGCACCCGTATATGGTAGAAATAATTTATCAGACTCAAGTTGCTAATTTCCTGGACATCCTTACATGCCGTTTGCAGGAGTGAGACAGATCAGAAATTGCCACAGCTAGGTTTGGCCTTATCTTTTTTAGTTTTAAATGCATGAAATCAAAATGTCTTTCTCCTGCCACAATGACAGGATTTCTTTCCGAGAAATTTCCATGAATTCATTCTCTGATTCATACCAGCTATGCCCAGCATGTTTTTTGTCAGATAAAAAGTCATCTGTACCATTCCTGTGTCTGGGTCCTGTGTGGGTTTTCCCTCCCAATCTCCCTGAGTATTCTAAACCTATCTATTTGATGCACCTGATTCTCAGAGAGTGCATTGAAATGAAATATATTCACGAGGGGTTCAAACCAACACTGCTTAGAGTATCTGATAATAGCTAAAAGAGAGTTGTAGAACTTCTTCAACCAGGTTGATGATGATGCAGGAGCCAACATCACCTATCTAGTCTTTTATGTGCTAAGTGTAATGTATTACTAAGCCTGCAGTATTAAACTCATTCTTTGGAGAGGGTCAAATTCCACTTTTAGTGGTGGTTTGTAATTTATAAGCCAACATATAAATGGAGCCTGACATACCAGCCTTACTCCACACTGCATTTCCCACTGATGTCAACCATGGTTATGCACAAAGATCAAGGGAAGATCATTTAATTATTTTTATTTCTGTAGTACCTAGCATGGACCAGAACCCCCTTATGTTAGTGCTGTACAAACACAGATCATGGCCTGTATGTAATAACTGAATGTTGTATTATTGTCAATACCTTCTTGCTGAGTTAAGCATCTCTCATTGAGGACAAGGTGGGATAGGTAAGGAACGGGGTGAGCTGCATTCCACAAAGTATTCTAAACACTCACACTTCCTGCTTTTGGAGGAGTGGAGGAATTATGACTCTTTGAGGTATAATTTTTTTTTTGAGCTTCTCCTACGATGGCACAACTATGCACCTAACTCATGACTGAAACTCCAGGTTCCAGGTAATTGTACAATATAACTCAATAGCCTCAGAGTTTCTCTTGTAGAATAAAGAAAATGGAAGAAACAGAAGGAAAAAGGGGGTGGAAAGAAAACTCGAATGTATTATTTGCACATTTTTCCACTTTCTTCCAGTTATTGTGGCCTTTTAAAAGACCCCTTTCTTTTCCTATAGGATTGACATCTGAATAGCTTTGTGAGGAGAATAAAATACAAGTCCCTTTTTCACAAATCAATTACTAACATTTACATTGAATAGACATACTCTTGGCAGCACTTGGTCTCTGTTAGTGAAACACTTCTGGTCACCTAAAGCACTTAGTAGAGCCACCCAAGTCCAGTGTGAAATGGTAGACTATCTAAGTGCTTCTGTGTAAGGCTATGTTGTGATTATGGATACTTTTAGTAAAAGTCATGAACAGGTCACGGGCAGTGAACAAAAATTCAGTTTGTGACCTGTCTTTGACTAGTACTATATATCCTTGATTAAATCTTGGGTGCACAAGGGCAGGGGGCTGTCAAGGGTGCCACAGGTGCTGGGGGAAAGGCTGGGTGGGGGTGCATGTACCGGGACCCTTGCCGCTGCTGGGAGTGGAAGCATGGTCGCTGGAGCTCCTGATTCTTCTGGGGGGAAGGGGAGTATGTGGCCCAAGACTGCCCCAGCAGCAACCACTGTGGCTGGCCCAGGGCTGCTCAAGCGGTCCCAGAAAGGCACAGAATCCATGACTTCTCTGCCCTCTTTGACAGACTCTTAAGCCTTACTTATGTCACGTTAGTTCCTTTGAAACTTTTCTTCAGACCATGGAATGCTGCTTCCATTTCGTCAAGCTCTGTTGGGAAGTCTGCATTCATTATCATCATTTCACCATTAAATGTGAGTCACTTAAATATCATGTCGCTTCTTTTTTCTCGATTTTCCTTATGTTAACTTAGTAGTCACTATTTCAGTTCCAGAAATGTGCCTCTGCAACTTTAACAAGGCAGGTAGCAGTTTTTGTAGCAAGGCCATTGGCTGACTACCCCCTTCTGCTAGTCATAATATGTGAAGTTTACTCCTTTGGGACCTAGCCTTAAAATCTTCTTGTTTCTCTTCCGTTTTCTGCATAGGTGCCTTTAATAGAGAGTGCTTCAGCATTTAATCCACCTGTCCTGTGTTTGTGTAATTTTTTTTAGTTTCATTCCCCCAGATAAACCCCATATGAGCATTCATTTCAGAAACAGCCTTTGAAAGAGTTTTCATATTCCCCAGAACTTAGTGCTAACTATGTGAATATCATTTTTCATCTGAGCACCGCAATTTCCTGTGAAAGTTCTCAATGCTGAACCACCATTATTTCTTTGTTAGGTAAGTCCTCTGACACACTTGTTGTTGTTTTGCTTTTTGTCAATATGGTCCATTTTTTGTGGTTCATCTTTTGCCTTACTACTATCAATACTGTTACCAAGACCTTTGTAAATAAAAGCCTAGGAGAGATGAGGAGTAGACAGAACAGGCTGCTGTCTTTCCTTTCCCACTCCTAGCATACCTGACATGTTTTGTGCTGCTTCTGGTGACATGTATGTAAATTATATAATGAGCAAATTTATGTCTGCTATTAATTTTACTGTAGCCATAAACTTTCTTTTAAAAAATTGTATCAGTTTAGCACTTGTATAGCTTTTGGTTTATCTACAGGACAACAGCAAAGCAAGCTTGCCACTCACAGGAAAGGTCTACACGGAAGAGTTATTTCGAAATAACTGACAATATTTCAAAATAAAGTGCACTTCTACACAACAAGCCATGATTTTGAAATAAGTTCATGATGGTGGACTTCTTACACTGACTTCTGTAACCCCCATTTCACAAGGAGTAAGGGAAGTGGAAGGAAGAGTGCTCTCCCTTCAACTTCCTGCTGTGTAGACAGCACCAACAGCTGATTTAAACTTTTTGACTTCAGCTATGCAATCGATATAGCTGAACTTGTGTAGCTTATTTTGAGTTTTGCCCTCCAGTATAGACATGCCCACAGTTCTGATCTTGGGAACATCTGCTAAGAAGTTGTTTAGCCACTGAGAGCAGCCAGTTATTGCAAAATGTGTTGGTGAGCTTGTGCTGCAGCAACTGGGCCTGAGACCCACCAAACTCATCACCTAGGGGGACCACCAAACGTCCACTAAACTGGACTGGATTCATACCGGTCACCATCAGGTTTCAAAGCTTACTCACGATGTTTAGAGACACCCATGCCCTTCAAACGCTGCACCTTAGAGATTGAAGAGCATTTTCTGGAAAGATGAGTTTGTTAAAGTTCTCACCTTTTTGCAGAGGTAGGGTCACTATTCTGCACAAACATCTTCCGTCCATTGCTGTCAACATTAAATCTTGACCCCACTGAAGTAAATGACAGAATTCCCATTGAATTCAGTGGGGCCAGAAGCTCATCATCACTATTCTTAAGCTATTCCTATAATTTGTGTCCCACTTAGTTCTTAAAAAAAGACCTAATATTCCAGGAAATGGGAGTTAAACGCAACAGGTACAAAAAAAGAAAAACACAATATTCCCATTTACTTCTAAATATAATTATGCAATAAAAAGTAATTTTGACAATTATTCCAGCATCTTCCCCTTAATTTCCATATTTTAACCCCAGAATCCCTCAGTCAAGTTTGAAGCCACAACCTTTGGCCACATAACAAAGACCTTTTCCACTTCAACCATAGGAGTATCTGGTGGGCAAGTCCAGTGTGTATGTGGGGGGGGGGGGAAGAGGGGGACACAATATAGTTTATCATTGACTTACCTAAATTAATGAACTAGGATGTTGGTAGTCTGGGTTCCTGGGTTCTCTTCCTGGCTTTGGGAATACAGGTATGGCTTAGTTAGCCAGAGAGTATCTAAGTATAATACCACTCTTGTCTTCGCTGGCTGGAGTGGATGAAGCAGTAATCTCTGAGCATGAGCTTCTACCATTTAATCTAAAAAAATAATGCTTTATTAGCCTGGAGGCTGTAGCAAACTTACTAACCTTTATATGTATCTATCTACTAGAGAGGGACAGAGATCTTTATTGTGTCTGTGGACTACCACAAGTTCATAATATGCGCCATTTTCTCTGATAAGCAGTGTGGCCTTACTCTGTCCCATGAGTCAGCTGGCTTCTCCTCTCAGTGTGCCTCCACTAACTATGTGCAATCTCTGTTATGTTAGCTGTTAAGTGATAGTCCCTTCCCTTTCGATAGGGGTGAGGCATTGAAGGTTATGAAATGCACAGAAATATTAAGACCAGTTTGGAAAAAATTAGATCCAAGAGGTTTTTGGCTTGCCATTCAGTGTGTCTTCCCCTAAAGCTACAGGTTATGAGGAGTAGGATCTCCTTTCCCTCCTTTTCTACCCTGCAATTCAGGGGTCTGCCTGGCGTGGTGCACTTTTCCTCAAATGTGCTTAAGGGCTGATATAATTTGGGCTGGAGAATAAAAGCCCTCAGGGTTCTGCTTCGCCAAACAAGATTGCTGAAAGTGGGTTAAGAAACATCCTCACCCCGGAGTCTGCCCTCAGGTGCCTCCTCTGCTGGAGTGGGGTGAGGGAGTTCAGGAGCGACCAATGTAGGCCTTGCCAGGGTTCCCCCTGCTGCTGCTTTAAATCCCTTTTCTGCTGCTGGAGTGCCCAAGAATTTGGTCTGTAATGCAAACAGCACTACAGGTAACCCACATGAAAAAGGAGCTTTGAAAGAAAAGAAAAATTAGTAGCACACTTAGCTTTATTGAAACTGAACAAATAACTTTTCTTAATAAATGCTTTTACAGCAAGTGTAAAATTTTTAATGATCTTGTTATGTTTTCTTACAGTTTGTCTTTTGTCCGTGTAAGCAAAAATACCATTTTTATTTCAATTTTTATTTTTTTTGTACTTTAAAACACGTAGCAAGGATTTGACCCACGTAGCTCTGCCACCAAAAGGTAACAGGTTATGAAAATCACAGTACAGTTTTAAAATTCTTAGGTTAGTCAATGATATTTAAAATGATAGACGCTTCGAGTAAAGATATAAATTAGAGGTCTGTAAACATGTTGTGTTTACATACAGAGCTATCAATTGCAGCTACAATGAGCGCAGTAACAAAAAGTCAATGCTAAACTGAGCTACACCAGCCAGGAAACAAGGTCTTAATAAATAGTGTGGTACAGGGTATCACAATAGGAAAAACACAGTTTGGCACCTCAAGTTGCATGTAAAAACAGCAGAAATCAAATGAAGTAAGTGCACTCTCTTAGAACAAAAATAAAATGGGCCGTTTAACCAGTTTCTGTGAGTGTCAGCAGTCAAATAAATAGCTCAATACACAAGTTTGACCCCCAAATTGCAATTCTAATAAAGCAAGATAATATTAAAATGCACACTTACAAGGATATTAAAGTATAAATCATTTTTCCCTGTTAGTAGAAATAAGTTACAACGCACAAAAGGACTTTGTGGTGAACTGCTAACTACAGACATTTTAATGGAATGTAGCTCAGTGGACTTGTTTCAGATAGAAAGGCAGCATTATCCTGAATAAATTTGGTCCTTTTATAACTCACTGTACTGTAGCCACTACAGTCCCATAGTAAGTGTTTCACATTGGTTGTTTTTATTTTTATTTTTTTTTTCAATATCTTTGTGACACTGTCGGGTAAAATTTCTCCTGTTTAAGAATGCCTGATCAATGCAGAATCTGGAAGAACAATATTGAGTGTCCATAAGGGGTTCCTTAGTGCATGGCCCCACGGCTTCTTGTTCTTGCATTCAATCACTTTTTGCCTATGCTTTGTCTTCCCTTCCATTTTTTTTTGTCTTATTCTCTTCAGTAGCATGGGTGAAAAAAATTCCTCAGTCCAAATGACAGAAAGACTCTCTGTTTATTTACAAGCAAATCACTTTGGCTAGAAAGTCCCAGCACTCCAGAGAGTTGCCTATTTCTTGTGAATATCCTCATGCCGTATAATTTTGTACGTAATCCAGTAAAAGATGTTGAAAATGAGGAAGGCTAGTGGGAATGCAGCTCGGGATATTGTGTCAATCCTTTTTGCACGGTCAACAAACTTCTTTTTGATGGATTCGGAATCCTTTGGTGGCGCCAAGGGAGGGTTTGGAGGAGTGGCCTTGACTGCGGTGCCATCTTTGACCTGGAGACAATGACCCATCCCATAACCACTGAAATTGAATCGACTGTCACGGGTGACATCATCTTCCTGGAGGATAAAGGAGAGAAATAAGAGAGAATCAATTGTCTATGTAGAATACAATTAAGGTGGTGGCATTAAGGAGTACTGCATAGTTCCTTAACAAGCCAACAGACAAGCTTTGTGAGCGTGTGGTATGAGTTAATTTAATTCTGCCTTACAAAATTCCACTGGCTCACTTGTCTCAAGCTGGATAATATTTCTGACAGGCGGGTAAATATCATGCCCTTTATCATCGTTCTGATAACTAGATGATGAAGACTTTGTATCTGAGGTGGTAAATTTTCATGACCATTTTGCCAAGCTGATAGAATAACAATGTTTGAGCTACAATTACTGGTAGCCATCCATGAATGATTCCCATCCATGAATGATTCCCAACCAAACAGTGACTTTATTCTCCTGCATTCTCCTCGGGAAGAAATGCAAGCCCTAATGCAGCCCTAGTTTACAAAATTGATTTGGCTGACGACAAGACCAGTCAGGAAGATCTGGAAGAGCACTGAGAACCCATCACCTGTTGTGGTCTTTATTTCACTGTTATATTATTTCACTTTTTTTTGTATGGATGTTTCACTGTTGACTTTTTAAAATAAACTCTCCTTAGAGTGCAGAGTGCTCTCTCGTGTCTCTAACTCACCCACAGCTTTCTGATGATGGTAATACAGAACAAGGGAGTCCAAAAAACAATGGGCCAGATCCACAGCTAGGTTATGTCTACATAGCGGCATTATTTTGGAATAACTGACATTATTTCAAAATAACAAAGAGTGAGTCTACGCAGCAAGCCATTATTTCAAAATAATGTCAAGCTGAAGGACTTCTTACTCTGACTCCTGTAACCCTCACTTCATGAGGAGTAAGGGAAGTTGAAGGAAGAGTGCTCTTCCTTTGACTTCCTGCTGTGTAGATAATGCCAAAAGCTGAGAAGCTATTTCGACTTCAGCTACACAATTGATGTAGCTGAAGTTACGTATCTTAATTCAACTTTTGCCCTTGCTCTGTAGACGTGACCCTAGTGTGAAGCTTTCTAGTTCCACTTTCTCTCCTTCAGGTGTATCATTTATACCCTCAAGCTTGCTTCACTTACCTTACTGTTGACGTGCTGATGTAAGCAAGTAACAATGCATCACAAGCCCGTGATAAAAGAAATGGGTTATACTGAGGTAGGGTAAAAGAAGTAAAGACAACAAATAGTGCCTTGGAGACCCAAGTACTTTGGCATGAAGAGTGCTATATATCATACTCACTAGCAGGGCTTGTTTCCACTTGGGTCCCTTTCATCTCAAATCTTCAGCAGTGTGAAAGTGAAATGTTTTACTCTCTTTTTTTCTGATTTATTTATTTACAGTTGTCAGGCCTTCTGGGAAAAGCTAAAAAGGTAACATTTCTGCTCATAGTCGCTATTATAAATAAAGTGCTTAATGAGGAGACAACTCACACAAGAGTTCAGGATATGGGTGCTTCTGTTGCATATGATATTCCTAAACCCTGCTACAGCACGGGGAAAGGCACTATCTGCAATGCTTTCTGTGTCACTTGCCACTGGAGACAAAATACAAATGCAGGATGTGGAAGATGATTAAAGGACAACAGATTTTCAGCAGCTGTGTTAGCACATGCATTTGTTTTAAATGCAGACACATATTCTATAATTTGTGAGGGAGCCGTGGGAGCATGAGAGGCTACTGAACCGACCACAGCACTGTGAGACCCTAGAGTTCTAGTCCCAACTCAGCCACAGCCTTGTTGTGTGTTGCTGCACAAATCATTTCAGTCTGTTCTCACACTACCGTAAATCTGGGGTAACACCCTGGGAGTCACATCCAATTTATAGCAGTGTAATAGAATGCAGATTCTAGCTCCTGTATTCAATTTTCCCCATCTGCAAAAAAGGAGTATAATAAATACTTACTTCATGAATTGTAAGGAGTAAGTAATTTTCATATGTGCAGGATATCAAAGATAGAAAATTCTATACAGCAGGCATGCAGCAGTATTACCTTTATTAGTTTGGTTTGGTTTTTAAAGAGTTTTTCCAGTAACTTTTAAAAATACTTAGGGAATACACATTTTTTTTCTTCAGAACCAGCTAGCACAAATATGTTCTTACAACAGGTGCCAAACTGGTTAGTCTCTTGAATGATAAATTATTCTGACCCAATGCATGAAGGTGGGGGGAGGGGGTGAAAGAGGTATAGCTATTTTACTTATTGAAAATACACTAGTTTTTAGCTGCCTTGATAAAATGCAAAGCACAATCCATTATAATGAAATAGAAATAATAGAGAAATAGCAAAGCTCCCAACAAACCAAGCCCTGCTGTGGGAACCATAACTCGACTTCCCATCCTTCTCTTCTCTCGCCCCCAAATCCCTCCATCTCCACACTCTAGCTCTTCCCAAAATGATGGCCTTTGCTATGTGCCTTGTACATCAACAGACTCAGGCTTGTATCAGATCAAGAGAGGGGGTGAATTCCAAATTGAAGGTGTCATTTCAGCACCAGCCCCTCCATGTACTTGTATCCCAGAAACAGAAAGCCAGTTTCTCAGGTCACAGCTAACCACAAATTTGCCCTAGTTTAGCTACAGTGGTGTAGATTTAAATAGATTTAATTAAATAATTTAATATTTAAATAGATTTAATTCAACCAGTTCAGGGGTATGTGCACCTAAAGCCTCAGATAGTCAAGTCCAGTACAATTTATGGCTTTATAAATTAAAAATCTGTTAATTTCCATCTAGAAGCCAACAAACCTCCTCTGCAGAAGATAATGCATCAATGTCGTGTGCTTACTTAAAAGTGGACTTGCTTCAACTGCTAAATGAATGCAAGATTAGCTTAGTGCAGCACATTGTTGTTATCCAGTCAAGTTGTAATGAAAATAGGGGTAAGGAGGGAAGGGCCACAGCTAAGTGAAACAGTTCCCCTCTCCTAGCCAGACACAGACAGAAAACCCCCCCCCCAGCTATTTTCACTGGTTATGGTCTAAGAACATACCCAAATTCCTCACTTGAGTAATAAATGGACATACCCTCAATCAAAGAACCAGCTGTTGACCCACATCCTGAACTGTGGCCAAGACATATTCAGAAACCAACTCTGTGATGTGGAAATGAAATGCAACAGTTGCCCTGTAATACATTCTTTTTAACTTCATGAACTCTTATGGACATAAGGTGGGAGGAAGGACCTGTAGTTTAGTTTGTGTAACAAACTGTAACTTGCATGGGGTTTTAATAAATTGGCAGCAAGATTGAAGTGCTTTGCCCCCTCCTTAGTGGTTCATTCCCAAACTTTCAGACGAATTGTGCTATGGAAATTAAATATATTTTCTAAGGGCTACGAAGATAACATTGAAAATGTAGCACAGGAATATATTTCCATATGTAGTTATATCTTCTTCCTGTGCCTTAGGTGCTGGCTGCAGAACAATTTTTATAAAGGAAACAGGATACTAAGAAGTGAGGGAGAGTTTCTACATGATTTGATTTATTTTTTCTTCTTTATGAATGGGATCAGTTTTTGCTCTAAAACCATTAGATCCCTTTGAATTAGACCTTGATTGGGCATAGTCATATGAGATCACATTTCAGGAAAATTAACTCTCTTGCTTTCCTTTTTCCACCTTAGTGTAAAACTCTGCTTTTGGATGAGAGATACTACAGATTGCAATAATGCTTCCTCTAAGGCAGGGGTGAGAACCTTTTTGGGTTGGGGGCCACTGACCCACAAAAAATCAGTTGGGGGCAGCACACAAGTGAGAAGTGGGGGAAAACCCCTCACTAAGGCCCCTGATTAAGAAGGAGAAAGACACTCCCCACATTCCCCTCGCACCCCAGAGCCCAGGGGGCCCCAGCCTAGTAGATTGTGTGTGCGCCAGCTCTCAGGGGGGCAGCAAGAAGGCTGTAGCACCAGTGCTGGGGGGGAGCTTCAGCCTCAGAGGCTGGATCCAGGCAAGCCGAGGGCCACATCCAACCCCCGTACCTGAGGTTTCCCAGCCCTGCTCTGAGGTCTTGGCCTACAGTCTCTGCATAATTAAAGCTCTGACTGAGTCTTGGGCCTTATGGTTAACTTGTGGCAGTTAAGAGATGCGGAAAACTTACTAGATTATCGAGACCGTCCCTTAGCTGATGCCGGACTGTTATTTCAGTGTATCTTCTAGAGAAATGTCAGCTATAATTAAACTGTATAATAACAGTGAACTCAGATGAGAGTTTTCAAAATTAAAATAAAAGTTTGCGTACGTAGGTGTTAATAATTGAAAATAAACCAGTGTTTTCTTTGGGAAATTATTCTGTAGTCTATGCGTCAACTGGAATCAATTTGAGGGATGTAGTTACAGTGCTATTGTTCTCTGACCTGGACAGCCCTGGTCACCCAATCCAAGGAGAAAATGATGAAAGTTGTAGTGTCTTAAATGACTTGGCTAAAGTTCTAGCCTTTGTTGACCGATCCCTTATGCCTTGTGAAACGAGGTTTAGAGGAGCGGTCAACAAAGGCTTCCCTTGTTGACCAATCCATGTCTTGACTCGCGTGCTGTGCCGACAATCAGCTGAGCCGGCACAGCGCAGCAGCCATTTTTATTTTAATGAAGCCGGGGATATTTAAATCCCGGCTTCATTGACTATGTCAGGTAGTCTAATTTACATGCCTCTGGCAACAGAAGCATGTAGTCTAGACATACCCAGAGGCAGAGACTCACAGACACTCAGGGGGAAGTGGTGGTAGTGGTGCTTGTGCAGGTGGGGAGCAAACTCTGTTTAAGTTTAAAGCCACACTAATTTCAGTGCAGTCAGTGTAGTTACACCAATATAAAACCACCCTGGCTTGGATGAGTTCTCCGGGTCAGTAATGAACTCTAGAATCCTATCTACCCACAAGGCAAACAAATATAGTTTAATTTAAAATGACACAAAACAAAAATTATAAATACATAGGAGAAATTTGCCTGACAAAAGTCTGCCTGCCTCATTGATTTCCAGGGGCACGGAATTTCTGACCAAACTAATCTGCTCTCAGTGGGTGGGAAATGGTTGTTTCAAGAGAGTCCCATTTTTAAAGAAGCTTTAATCCTGCTCTTACTGTGCATCAGGTGCATAACAGCCTCAGGTGTACCACCACTGCTGCTGTCTGGCAAGAAGCATCTTCACCAGGGCCAACAGTTGAGATCATGAGGTTGTCGACTGCACTGGGATTGTTCCTTGACAATAAATTCCCATGTGCTTTCAGCCAACCCAAGTTTAAATGTTTGAGGCAATCTGCTTCCACTGCTTTCTTTGGGAAATTATTCTGCAGTCTATGTGTCAACTGGAATCAATTTGAGGGATGTAGTTACAGTACTATTGTTCTCTGACCTGGACAGCCCTGGTCACCCAATCCAAGGAGAAAATGATGAAAGTTGTAGTGTCTTAAATGACTTGGCTAAAGTTCTAGCATGGAACTAGCAGCCAAACAGATCTCACTATTAGGAATCTTTTCCTGATTTTTTTCAGCCTTGGTTTTCAGTTCTTTCAATTTTCCCTCTTTTCGGGGAGACTGTACTTAGGTGCTGCCTCTTACTTAGGACAAACTGTATTTTTATACTCTAGCCCTATCTCAGAGTCACTGTGCAGACCCTGACTCTCCACGTGCTGCAGTAGGGAAGTAATGTCACCTGCAGCAGCCTTTTACTAGGCAATGATGACTTCCCTTTCTCTGCTGGCTGGTAAACAGGTGATGGGGAAGAGGTGATTTAAGGCTCTATTCAAGTCATGGTCTGCCTCCCTGCACCCCAGTCATAGGCACAGAAAGGAGAGAGGCAACCAAGGTTACCTCCAGTCTTTTCCATCCATGCATGGATTTTTTCCATTCATGTGCAGAATAGTTTTTATCTGAATCCAGGCGTGTGCAAATGTGCACCACTAATAGAAATACAAAACCTAGCTGTGGACACTCTGCTAATCAGCTGGGTGGCACTGGAATTTCTCCTCAGTGGTTGCACAAGCACACAGCTTATAGGGAACAAACCACACAAAGGGTTCTCCAACCTGCGCTGTGAGCCATGATGCAAGGAAGTAAGGGAGTGCCTTATGCTGAACTACCCCCATGGGTGCACTGTTTAAGTGAAAGTCTTCCTCAGCTTTCAGCTACCAACAGCAAAAAGAAGGGATGGTAAAAGAGGGCAGTTCACGCCAGGTTGTCGGGATGTGGGGAATGAACTGAAGTCCCCTTTCATCTTTGAGTGTGCCCCATATCACTGCCACTTTGGTCAAAAACAACAAACACGTGCATATAATTTCTTTAGCTAAAGATTAGCCATGTGGGGAAGGAGAAAAACATGCTTCTTTCCTCCACTAATGGATCCCTTCCTTTAAACTATTTACTAAAACCACAGCCGGCCAGAGAGAGATTACCACAGTGTTCTCAGACAGACCTCATGCATTTAATTTATGCAAATGCTTCTCAAAACTAATTAAACATTTCAAATGATATTAATAATTAAAAATCTATAGCTAAAAATAGACAGGAATGTCTGCACAATCCTCCTTCCTGGCTTTGCATACCATTTATGTTCTGCTAGCCAAAATCTCAATCATCTGGATTTCACTGGGGTTTTTTTGACATGGCTCTGAAGTAAGATTGAGTTAAACAAAGTTGTTTCATCTTAAAAAACATTCTGACAGCGCGATGTTATCAATTCTCCCTTCTCTTTCCATTTTGAGCTGCCTTTATAAAGGGATCATGCTATTAAAAACCAATTCTTTTATTCACAGCAAATGAAACATAAGATTAAAAATCAATACAAACTGAAAGATATACAGTCTGATCTGCAAACCTTTTTCATAATTGTTTTTCATTGGGTAAGTGACAAATGAAACTCCCACAAGGTCATTGATAACATGCATAAGACAGACATGAAATAAGATCCTATGTAAAATCTGAGCATAATTATGTATCGGTTGGACCTCCCTGGTCCAGCACACTTGGGACCTGATTGGTCCCGGATAAGGGATTTTGCCGGACCAGGGGAGGTCATATCTGTTCTCCCTCCCCCTACCAGCCTCCCCAGCCCTGGTCCTGCTGCAGGCCCTGCTGCCCTGCTGGTCTCCATCCCCTCTTGCCTACCACGCTGGACAGCCCAGCTCACAGTGCACTGCCCTGCGGGGGCACTCCAGGCCCCACCGAAGCTCCTGGCTCCACTGAGCAGCCCCGCCAAGCAGCTCTGCTGCAGCACATTGGGCTCCCAGCCCCATCGGGAAGCTTAGCTGAGATATGCTGGGGAGCCCTGCTAAGCAGCGCTGCTGTGGCGCATCAGACTCTTAGCCTGCCCCCTGGGCAGCCCCAACTGAGGCACACCATACAGCCCTGCTGTGGCACGTTGAGCAGCCCTATTAGGGCACTCCAAGCCCCACCATGCAGCCCTGCTGTGGCCCCCCCCCCGGGGCGCCCAACTCCACTAAGCAGCTTAGGTGGGCGTACTGTGTGCTGGGCAGCCCTACTACAGTGCTGGGATGTGCCTGGCAGTCCAGCTGCGGGGCGCTGGGCTCATGGCCCCATTGGCAGCTCATTGCTAGCAGCCTGGGACTCTCTGGTCCTGGAACATCCATTGCTGGACAAGAGAGGACCGGTTTACAGAGGTTCAGCCTGTACACCAAGTCCCAGTTTGCCACAGTTGCTATTTGTTTACCACGCAGACTGCAGTGCGTGTATCCGTGCATCTCTTTTCTATAATGGTCTGTCTGCATCCCTTACTTCTTGTCTGTGATATTACAGATTTGGAAAGCATTTGGGAATGTTCGATTGGATAAAAATTAACTCATTTGTATAGCAGGTGAACACCTCCCTGTTTTATTACTTTCCAGTCTTGAGAACAGCAGCAGCAATACATGTGTCTTTAATGGGAACAAGGGAATTATGGCAGGAGGAGATATTTTACATGCCCTTACCAGTTTCCTCCTCCCAGCTGTCCTTCCCCCTTCCCCTTTGCCTCTGCTGGCTGTAGTTAAATCTCACCACTCCACTCTCTTCCTTTTGCACTCCTTTCCCCTCCTTTCCCATCACATCCTTTGCCTCCTACACCCCAGCCCTGGTCAACCCCTGTGTTCTCTCCTCCCACTCCCATACCACTGCCTCTGGAGAAAGCCCCAAGAACATGCAGGCTTCCCACAAGATGTTTGGTTCATCCTTCATTTCCAAAATGGTCCTGGCCAAACAGCATCATGTTACCATTGTCACTGACTTCCAGGCCTATCACCCCCATTATCTGTTTGCTGCATGCAACTCCCTTCACAAATCCTCTTCTCTTCCTGCCCCCTCCTCCTGTTCCATACAAGTTCTTGCTTGCTTTTCCAAAGAGAGGACCAACAAGCTTTGCCATGATTTCTCTCTCCAACCCCTTTCCTCTCCTCGAAGGCCATGGCTGTATTACGTGGGCATGCACGGATGTAGCTACACCAATACTCTTTTCCTCATTCTCCTTCATAATTAATGCTCTCACTGGCTGAATACTTCTAATCCCTCCCCCTGCTCCTATAAATCCATTCCCTCCTGCCTCGTAGCCTGATTTAACCCCACCATCTCCCTCCACTTCCATCTCTCTTTACTCATTAGATCCTCTCTCTCGCTCTCTAAATAAAAGCATACAAGGGACTTCTCCATTCCCCATAAAACATCTTGGATTCACCAGACTATCCAGCTTCCACCAAATTTCTTTCTTTCCCTTTATCTCTAACCTCTTTAAATATGCCATTTGCAATTATTGCCTAAAATTTACTGATTTCTGCCAGTCTGTTCTGTCCCTTTCACTCTACCAAAACCTCTCTCACAAAGGTTTCTAATGTCCTCCTCTTGGCCAAACCTCAAGGTTCCCCCAGTATCCTCACTCTTGACCCATTTGCTGCTGCAATTCCATCCGCTCCTGGTTCTATTCCTGATGTTTTAACTGTTATATCATCATCTCTTTTGATGCATTTTCTCGCACATCCTCCCAGTATCAGTTGGAGTGCCACAGGGCTCTTCCCTGATCCTTTTATGATTACATCCTTTCATTGAGTGTTCCAAACACTCAGGTTCAACC
This sequence comes from Pelochelys cantorii, assembly GCA_032595735.1. Taxonomy (NCBI): domain Eukaryota; kingdom Metazoa; phylum Chordata; order Testudines; family Trionychidae; genus Pelochelys; species Pelochelys cantorii. Next base: position 137,403,657 of record CM064326.1, on the reverse strand, counting down.
ATCTTCTATCTCTATGCTGATGAGTCTCAAATCTATCTCTGTACCCCCAGATTAGTGCCTCTCCGTCCAATCCTGAAACTCAATTTCTCTTTCTTAACTTGCTCCTAAACAAACTCTTTATCTTCCCCTTTCAAATCCTCTGACTTAGCACCTTTCTCTGACTTTGGGTCACTTGGGATGGTACAAAGCAGCTGGAGCATTCTGGTGAATTTGTCCATTAGATATTTAAGGTAGCCCAATAACCTCAGTCTGTGCACTCATATTCAACATTTGAGCTTCTTGTTGACTTCAGATTTTAACATTCTCATCCTTTGGGAAAAGCTATTGCTCATAGAGGAACATATCTCAGGTTCAGTTGGACTTCTAAAAACACTTGTAGCTCCTAGCATAAAAATTGCTGGGTCATGGGCTGTTAATTGTCAAAACATTTTAGCGAACAAAATATAGACAAGTATAGGAATTTCTTTAGTTTTTCAGAATAACAAAAAATGCTTGAATGCTTACACTTATTTTAAGTGACTTAGAAATATAGACTTTTAAATACAGGCTATGTCTAGACTGCAGGCTTCTTTTGGAAGACGCTTTTCCAGAAGAGATCTTCTGGAAAAACTTCTTCTGAAAGAGAGCATCCATACTGCAAAAGCGCATCGAAAAAGCTGAATGGATGCTATCTTGCATGTCAGCTGTGATTACTATGGATGGAGTGGCCACGAGGGCACCTGCGCTTTTTCCTCTTTCCTCTTCTTCTGAAAGAATTCCCTCTTCCCCATCCACACACGCCTTTTTCCTGAAGAGCTCTTTTGGAAAAAGGCTTCTTCCTCATAGAATGAGGATAACCAATGTAGGAAAAAACCTCTGTTCTTTCCATTTTCTTTCAGAACGCAATTGCAGTGTGGATGTAATTGAAGTTTTTTTGGAAAAACTTATAGAATAATTCAACAGAAGAAAATATATCTGTTTTAGGAAATTCAGATAGTTTCCCATATCTCAAAATAGTTCTAATTATGCAAGACACGTTTGCAATAGCTTATGATTTATTTGTGCTACAATTCACTAAATAGGACATTCCCAGATCCTGACATGAGAAACTGAAGTAGAGTTAAATTATGTTTCCTAACATTTCCTAGCTTTGTTTGTTCTGATGGCTCAGAAACTTGCTGCATGATCCGCTTAGTGAATTTTTGAAAATGAATACTAAAAGTATTCAAACCCAGAATGTGGGATTTTGCTACTTTTCTAATTTTGGAACTTAACAAATGGAGTTGCCAATCACGCATATTAGGTATTTCTGTATGCCATGCTAAACTCAATAACTTGCTAAATTATCCGTAAAAGGTGAGATTAATGATTCAGCATATTGCTGGAGCTGCAGCGCCATGTCCAATTATAACAGGCACAGCAATGGCATTTGCCTTTTCTTATATGATCTAAATTTATAACCAAGTGCTAAATTCTAAATTAATATACACACTGCCTACAGGAACACATGCTTAACAGATAAGCAATATTTGTTTAAGCTATAGGTGTTTGCTTAAGATAAGGCCCAAACGAATATGTTTTCAACTACCGTTCATCCTATTCTTAGAAAGAAGTGTAGCAATCAACAAAATTAATCATATATATTATTTTTATTCCTAAAGGAATGTTGGTGTCTTGAAAGTAAATAGTTATGTCCTTAGGCTTCTTGTTTATTCAAATCGGTCTGAAATTGCAAAAAGGTATGATTTTAAAAGGCATCAAAGTGATTTGCTTTCCATCTACAGTTTGGACCTCCCTGGTCCAGCACCCTCAGGACCTGGATGAGAGATTTTGTCAGACCAGGGGTGGGTCATATATGGATTCTGGCCCTCTCCAGTCCTGAACCAGCTGCCAGCCTCTTAACCGGCTTCCCCCCCTTTCCTGCTAAGCTGGGTAGCCCAGCTCCCTGGGCTCCTGGCCACCTGAGGCAGCCCCATCACAGCACACGCATGCTGGGTTCCTGGCCCTGCTGAGCAGCCCTGCTGGGCTGTATCTAGCAGTTGTGAGGAGCCCAGCCACCAGCCCTCCACTGGGACTCTCTGGTCCAGGAACAAATGTGTCCTGCCAGAGTCCCCGTTAACAGAGTTTCAACCTGTACATTAGTATTGTTCTTCGCAGAAACCCACGATGCATCCAGAAGCTATTTTAACTGTACCAGAATACCAACCAAACAGAACAGAAATCTTGGTAATAATTCCGTCTCCTGCTACAGAAACTGTCGCCTTATTGACTGGAACACTGTAAGCAAATAGTCCTATAACATACATCATAGCGGCATGGCTGTTCCACTACAGTTATCGTTGTGTCACAACTTTTGTTTTCAGATTGACCTTTCCACGTCCTCCAAAATGGACATAGTCCAGTTTTCTTCTGAAATTTGGTGTATCTCAGGGCTGTGCGGAGTCATAACTCACATGAGGGGCCAGGAAAAAAATAGGCATTTTTCAAAAATTCCGTAGATGAGTTGTGTGTGTGTGTGTGTGTGTGTGTGCCTGCGTGCATGTGTGTGTGTATGTCCAGCACTTATGGCTCAAACTGATGACGTGGTGCAGATCAAACTGGTCTCATCTGTCAAGTTTCATGCAAGTTAGTGCATGGGACTCACTTAAGCTTCAGGAGACTCGACGTGAGAACAATATTTAAACAATCTATCACATTTTTCAAAGCTCATGCACCAACAACGACTAGAAGGTTTAATTCCTGCCATTTTATATTCTTTAAAGCTTGATAAAAGTGCTCTAGAATCCAAATGATTAATCAAAGGGCTTTGAAATTCAGTGTGTCTCATGGGGAGGGGGTGTTTGGGGATGCAGGAGGGGGCTCAGGGCTGGGGCCAAGGGCTTTGGAGTGGACAGGAGGTGGAGATGTGGGATCTGGGCGGAAGTTAGTGTGAGTCAGGGGACTCAGGCTTGGGACAGAGGTTAGGGTTACCTGGGGCAGCTGGCTCTGTGCACTGCCCTGAACTCGCCTGCAGGCAGATGGAGGTGGATAGTGAGGCACAACAACTTGCAACAGAAGCTAGAAGCCAAAACCAGTATGTTAGGACCTGGTGACCATAGCAACAGCATGTAATGATAGTCCAATAGTTAAGATTTGATAATCTACAGCTACAGCTGAGGGGTACACACCCACTGGGGAGAGATATAGAGCTATAGCTTTTCTAAGACATGTGCAGACCTCATAATTGTAGATGCAATCACTTTTCCTGAAAGTCTGCCCCCTGTGTGTGTGATGTGAGGTTTTTCTTATGTGTTCTATTTTATTTTTTGAGTCTTTAGTTCTGATTTGGAGTTTTAGCCTTCATCCCCTAACCAGGGTTATGTGTATGATATCTAGAGAAAACAGCCCATGTCTATGGCCTGGCCTGTTCTGCATTGATTTGCCATGCTGCATGCTATGGCTGCGTCTAGACTGGCATGATTTTGCGCAAAAGCAGCCGCTTTTGCGCAAAAACTTGCCAGCTGTCTACACTGGCCACTTGAATTTGCGCAAGAGCACTGACGTTCTAATGTAAGAAATCAGTGCTTCTTGCGCAAATACTTTGACGCTCCCATTCGGGCAAAAGTCCTTTTGCGCAAAAGCTTTTGCGCAAAAGGGCCAATGTAGACAGCTCAGATTTGTTTTGCGCAAAAAAGCCCTGATCGTGAAAATGGCAATTGGGGCTTTCTTGCACAAAACTGCGTCTAGATTGGCACGGACGCTGTTGCGCAAAAAGTGCTTTTGCGCAAAAGCGTCCGTGCCAATCTAGATGCGCTTTTGCGCAAATACTTTTAACGGAAAAACTTTTCAGTTAAAATTATTTGCGCAAAATCATGCCAGTCTAGACGTAGCCTATGAGGGTAAGTGGGTGAGGAACCCAGCATGGATGATTATCCCCCATGCTGAACTCCTTGAAGGTGAGCTGGGAACAATGCATTGATGAATTGAACCCTCGGCCGCATTTCAGGAAGGTGAGCAGGGGAACCAGGCTATCCTGAACTCTGCAGACAAATGCAGTTTGAGGGAAACAGATTTCCCTTTATGCCTCTTGAGCAGCTCCTAGAGGTGTCCCCCCTGAATCAAATTCTTCAGAAGGTGAAGGAGATTGGAGGCTTTGTTGTGCTCTATGCTTAAGTGACCAAAAGAAAAAAAACAGTGAGACTTCTTCCTTATGCCTCCCCTGGATACTGCTCCTCAGACTGATGGTTCCCTAGAAATGTGGGAGGAGGGATACATTATACTTACTCTTCTGAGAAGCTTTCTTGCCCTGAGAAAGAGGGGTTTGTGCTGCACTGTGCCTGGAAGGGGGGCTTCCCAGGGTCTTATGCTTTATTAAAGGAAATTTCCTGAAATGGCCTGGAGATAGGTGGATCTCTCATCACAGGCTCAAAACCTGGACATTCACAGGGAGTCCTTGGCCTGTTTGCTGCACTGGGAGTCAGCATTGGGCTGACGTTGCTGGCAGGGAATATTCCTGTGCTGCTGCAGGGTTGGGCAGGGAGGTGCTGTGGAACAGAGGGATGGGGTGGGCCTTGGGGCCACTTACCAGGCTGTCCTCGCTCTGTCGCTCTCCGGATCCCTGTCAGTAGCTGTGCAGCAGCTCCATGATTAACAGAGGTGGCTGTGAGGGTGGGCTCCAGTGGCTGGGTTGGAAGTTTCCCTCTGCACTCCCACTGGAAGGAGGGGCAGGGGGATGAAGGAACATCCTACTGCTGACCTCAAAGTGCCACTGCCTCCTTTGCCAGGCCCCTGGAGATTTTGATGCTGAGGTTTGGCCATGTTTCCTCGGGGCTCTTATACATGAAGAAGGAAGATGCTGGAAATGCTGTCCCTCTCTGATCACTTAAGAGAGGCCAGGGCCTCCACAAAATAGATACAGATCACCATGCAGGCATAAGGTCAGCAGGGGAGGTATACGAGACAACTCATCGCTATGTCATTCTGCATTCAGTGGACTTATTCTTAGGACACCTGGGCACAATTTCTGGCTCTGCCACAGGCTGAAGTTGAGCAGTTTCTTGATCTCTCAGGCCCAGATCTTCAAAGCTATATAGGTGCCTAACTCCCATTGACCCCATCAAAAAGGGTGAAATTTAAATTCCTATGCACATCCCTAGGAGTCACTTAGATCAAGCCTGGGCAAAATACCCTCCGTGGGCCAGATCCAGCCTGTGAAGCCACCAGATCTGGTCCGTGGATGCAAGACTCCCTGCTTGCTGTTGTGGCCTTGTGGCCTTCTCTTTGAACAGCTGTGAACCCGGGGGAGGGAGGAGAGACTTCAGGCACTGCTTCCACCCCCAGCACAATCCCATTGGCTGGTTTCCAGCCAATAGAAGCTGCCTGTTGTCAACAAGCAGCTTGTGAAGCACCCTCTTCTTCCCTGCAGGCTCACAGCTGCTCAAAAACCACATGGCCCCTGCAGCCAGTGCAGGGCTGGGGCAGTCAGGGAGTCTGCTTGAGAAGGCTGCTGGCTGGGAGTCAAGGAGCTAAGTCTCCCAGGCAGAACCTGTCTCCTGCACCCCAACCCTCTGCCCCCACCCCACATAAACCAAATCCTCTGCCCCCCTCCTGCACCCATATCCCTTCCCAGATCCTGCACCTCAATCCCCTGCCCCAGGTCACAACCCCATTCTGCCCTAGGTCACAGCCCAAACCCCTCCACTCCTTCCTGGTCCCCTACCCAGGTCACAACCCTCTCTTGCCCAAGGTCACAATACATACGCCAGCACCCTAGTCCCCTAACCCAGGTCACAACTGCCTCCTTCACCCAAACTCCCTCCCAGACTTCACACCCTCTCTTGCACCCCAATCTCTTCCTGCAAGCTCCCTTTTGCACTCAACCTCCATCCCAGATCCCGCACCTCCTCCTTTAATATGGAAGAGTGCAGCCCTCGACCACGTTCCAAATTCTTGGAGTGGCCTCCCCCATCAAAAATTATTGCCCACCTCTAACTTAGATACTACAGTCACAGGGGTCAAGTAACTGGAGAGATAGTAAAATGAGAGGACATTGTGTATAGATCTATAACAGTTGCCCACTTTACATTGGTGTAGTGTACCACCTCCTGTATGATTTTCCCTCTGGTATTCCTTTGCAAATTTCCAAAGCACAGTTGCAAGTACAACAGGCAGATTTCAATTTGAAATTAAGTATAAGCCTGGGAGAGCTAACATCAAAGCAAATTTCTATTTCCAAATGCCTCTGAAGAGAGAGGAATATATGTCCCACTGTGCAAGAAAATGTAGCAACTCTCAAATAAAGCCACCTTTGGGGCTGAATGCAGCTGCCAAACTGAGATTACACTGCACAACAACAAGGGAGGGAAATATTGGCCAAGGAGACCAAGGTAAAATCTCACTCTTACAAAAAGTGCTGTGCAGTCTCTAATATCCCCCGCCCTCTTCAAAGTAATCCCTGTGGTTTTAAAATATCACATACAAATAAGCTACATGGAACTAAATGTCTCTACCTCAAAGGGATGAAGGAACGTGTTATCCCTAGGGGTATGTCTAGATTACATGGCTCCGTCGATGGAGCCATGTAGATGAGTTTACTAGACATAGGAAAATGAAGCGGCGATTTAAATAATCACCACTTCATTTACATCAAAATGGCCGCCACGCTGTGCCAATCATCTGTTTGGCGGCACAGCAGGGCAGTCTGGACGCGCTACGGTCAACAAAGGAAGTCTTTGTCAACTGTTCCGGTAAACTTCATTTCACGAGGCATAACGGGGCGGTCAATAAAGGCTTCCCTTGTCGACCGCGGCACATCCAGACTGCCCCACTCTGCCGCCAAACAGCTGATCGGCACAGCGCGGTGGTCATTTTGATATAAATGAAGCGGCGATTATTTAAATCGCCGCTTCATTTTCCTATGTCCAGTAAACTCATTTACATGGCTCCGTCGACGGAGCCATGTAGTCTAGACATACCTAGCACTGGTCTGAGGGAATCTAGGTATTTCAAATGTGATGCTTAGGCCACTAAGCCATCGCCACAAGGGACAGCTATGCAGGGACATTTTAAATGTGTTTGCCCTGTTTAAACAGCTTTCACTTCCTCTCTCTTGGAATAGCTTATAAAATAAATGAAAATAAGAAATCTATTTCATCCTGCCATAAGTGCAGGAGACTGGGCTAGACCACCTCTCAACGTACCTTCCAGTCCCACACTTCCATGACTAAAAGATTATATCAAAAGTATGACATAGTCAGGGTATGACCATTCCAATCATATACTCATTTCAATTTACAGCAGTGTTTCTCAAAGTGGTCCACAGACCCACTCCGAGAAAGCTGCTACTGGGCTGCTCCAGTTTGTTTACTTACCAGCTCCATGGCCACAGAGCCTCACGGCTCCCATTTGTAGCCTTGCACCCATTTGCAGCCAACGGGAGCCGCGAGGCTCTGTGACTGTGGAGTCGGTAAGTAAACAAACCGGAGCAGCCCGGTTGCAGCTTTCTCAGAGTGGGTCCACAGACCACTGTGAGAAACATTGATTTACAGGGAAGGAAATAAACTTATGCAGAATCCAATACTGCCCTTTTGACACACACTTATCTAAAATGTAGACTTCTACACAGTCCAAATTGAAATAGCCACCTAGCAATTTGCCAGTATTGCCTTTGGAGCCTTGTAAAAGTCTTTCTGATTCAACCCCCAAATGTCATGTCAGTAGTCAATATGGCAAGCTGCTGCAATTTACAGAATTATAGGAACACAGGTCCCTACTTTCTTTTCATTCACCTAAAGTTACCTGATCATAATGAAAATTGCACATACCTAAAAAATATCATTTGGGCATTTTAATCCATAGTGTTGTATTATTGCCATCAATTTTTACAAAGCTGTGATTGCTGAACTAACTGCAAACAGCACTGTCAGATTAGGGTGTGTTCTGAGACTGCCATGTGCTTTTAAGTTTTTGTGTGCCACTATAAAATAACTATTGGATTTAGTCTTTGCTCATCATGCATACTTGAAAATAGCATCCCCCACCAAAACAGAAGTCAGAATTGGGAGTAACTTCTAAAAGGATCTAGATAACAGGGTGCAATTCACAAGTCTGAGATGGTGAACAAATACTAAAAAAAAGACACAAGTTGAGGGGAAACTGACAAGAATTTTTGAAACACAATACAACATCCCAGTATAAGTCAGATTACATTATTTGAGTATCAAAAGCTGTTTAGCCTCTGTTGTTACAGTAGAAGGAGAAGTCACAGAGATCTAGTCCTAGAATGGAAAAGATAATAATCTTGCTCTGGACAAAACTTAATTGATTTTTAAAAAATTGATCTTTGTTCCAAGTGTCTTTGGAAATTAAGGAACATTATAGGATGTTATCAAAACTACTATGCTTGAAGTCAGCACATCCAAAAAGCAGGAATCGCCTCATTGAGGAGCTGAACCCTCACAAGCCTTGATGGGGAACTTACTGACTGATATAACATGTAATAGCCCACAACGGCACAAATTATATGAAAGCACTGCTTCGTATTTTCAGCTGCTGGGAACATGCTGCATAACACTTCTGTCCATAAGAGTGGGACAGAAAAGAACCTATAAGGCCAAATTCTTTTCACCAGCTCCAACTAATGTGTGTGTGTCTGGCAAAAAGAGCTGGAATCTTGCAGTACTTGCTGGGTTTAGAATTACTCTGGTTGGAAAGAGCTTTCAGTTGGTATGAAGCTGGTGCCAGGTCCAACAATGGCCATCCTCTCCTTTTGGTAAGGAGGGAACAGAATAGGAGCCTTGTGTAGAGAAAGAATAAAATCTACACTCCAGTGCTTTTCCAGCGGTCAGCTGGTTCTCTTAGGGAACCTAATCAGCGGGTATAAATCAGAGCAGCTCTTAACTTGCTCTAACTTGCACCAAGGCCAGAGTGACTATAGGGTGAGAATCAAAGAGCCATAATCTGCTCCCTATGGGCATGTCTACACTAGGAAATTATTTCAAAATAACTTATTTCAAAATAATAACTCTTGAAATAACTATTTTGAAATAGTGTATCCACGTTACAAACAAGCCTTGAAATTAGTCCAAGGCAGGCAAACCTTAATATGGACATGCTCTCTTGACTTCGAGCCCCAGGAATCACTGGGCAGTAATTACTTTGAATGACTCTGGGGAGTAGTTATTTCAAAATAGCAGCAGTGGAGCATCCACATTACCCCTGTTTTGAAAATAGCTATTTCAGAATAAGCATTATTCCTCGTGGAAAGCAGGAGTTATTATTTCGACATAGCCAGCCCCTTATTTCCAAAAAACAGGCTTGCTAGTGTGGATGCTCGGCTTGTTATTTCAAAATAAGGGAAATTATACAGCCCTGATCTCTCTTATGTGTGGGGAGTGGGTCTCAGTGCTGCAGATCTGGCCCACTGGAACTTTAATATATTTCTAATGCCAGGCTACAGACAGCATACGACATTATTGTTCGGATATGGGGATATCAGTAAGGAAACTGAAATCTGAGAGGGAAAACTAAACAGAATTCAATATATGCTTTTGGCTGGAATGAAACCATACATAAGGTCATATAGGATGAAACACTAATAAAATAACAAATGTTGAGACCAAACTTATGCAGCTGATAAAAAAGATCCTTTCTCTGATATTAGATCCAGATTCCAAAATTACCCACAAGATAACACAGAGCCAGAACAAAGAAAGCTGACAAAGCCCTGAGTCTTCACATGGCAAAAAGCAAAATACAATTTGATTATATTTACCTCAAAACAACACGAGCCACAAGAAAAAAGAGAGTAACAATCAAAGAACAAATAAGAGAAACAATAAGAGAAAGATGCATCTTCAGCATATAGAAATAATAAATGGAATAAAAGCGGGCAGCAGTAGCTGAACTTAAAAAGGGCTGCTGCCTGTTTGAAAAAATATTGACACACAAGTCCTTTTTGTATAAACTACAAAAGAGTCTTTATTTGCAGCAATAGACATGGACATCATTTTTTGTGCTTTCAAAATCTGCTTGCGTCAGACTCTTAATACTCCTACAATCCCCTTGGTCACTAGAAGGAAGAACAACATTTTTAATCCCCCATGCTGACATCCAGAACATAAATACAGTAAGAACAGAACATGAAGAGCTCAACCCATTTATGAAAAAATGGAACTGCTTCACTTGCAGTGCATGATAAACATAGCTATAACACCCTCCAAAGAAGGAAATACAGGGATTGTATGCATTTTCAAAGAGAATTGCAACTGCTAGCCAGTCAGTTGCATTTATGTACTACTTCAACATGGCATAAAGAAGGAATCTCAGCAAAAGGCTGAAACTGGAAACTCAGTTTCCAAATGCTTGAATAGTACAGATGTGATGGAAAAAAACTTGACAACTGCATCTCTTTTAATCTCACACTGTTTTAGCCAACAGAGCCATACAGCTTGTGTGCTAACCCGCAAGGTGCTTTACACACCTTGCTGAGTGTTGCCTTTAATGGGAGCTGAAGGCATTAGCATTTGAAAGAAAGGCACAGACCTTAGCGTGATCAAGCCTTTAAACATCATACGAGTGCTGGTGCACTCTGTCTGTTTGTCTGTCTCTCTGTCTGTCACTCTCTCTCTTTCTCTCTCGTGCGCACACACACATGCACACAGAGGAAAGAAAATACAAAGAACAGGATCGCCCTGTACACCTACGATTCAATGCTGCCGTCATGCTCTCTGAAGTGGTTCACAACTATGAATGCCAGTCTCAGGGACAACTGTCAAAAAGCAGGACAGAGATACCAAACTGGTAGTATCTTTAGATTTCACCAACCCAGTAACAAATGTGAACTCCTTGGTCACTGTACTAGTCTTATCATGGAGTCACAGGCAGTCCCCTTGGGCACTCCAATCTATCTTGCCACCTAGACAAGCTAGATTTAGTCATAAAAGGTCACTTGAATAAAAAAAATCACAAAAGATTTAGGTTGCTCCTAGTCCCAAAAGACCAGTGACTTACTCCAGGTCAATTTGTACTTTAGATCTCACACCAAAGTCAAATCTGATAGCCAAGCCTATAGCAAACTTAGAATTTGTTAATGAGGAAAAAGGAATTAGAGAGTTATTTAGCAGTTAAAGCAGGCAACAGATAAGCACACATATGTTATGGTCTTCGGTTCCAAAAAGTGACAGAGATGTAGTAATCTGGGTTAAACCTGGGTTAAAAGACATTCAGTGGACAAATAGACCCTGGGGATTTCAGCTTTTGTTTCTTAGTGTACAAGTCCAGAGTTGGCATTTTCCAGTTATAAAGCAAAACCTTCAGATTACATTATAGCATGGAATATAGACCTTAAAAGTAAGATTTATGCATGAAGTAATTACAAGCATTTTTCGAGTGTAAACACTAAACACATGCTTAGAGGTCTAACATCTATCTTGAACAATACTAATATGCATGTGAGCTCCTCTGATTGCCAGCTATGAATTCATCAGTGCTCAGCTCACGTCTACAGAGCTGGCAAAAGCTGGCACCTGGTCGGCCAGTGTCACACCTACTTTCCTGGCAAATTGAAGTTAATGAGACTTTTGTGCACCGTGAAAGCTAGAATGGGCCCCTAACAAGACACAAGCATTGGTAAAATCACAGTTGGAGCATTTTGTACCACTAATCTCTCCAATTTGCTTTAGTCTAACATTTAAGATTTCTTCATTTTTCTTATTACCTCTCTTGATTTATCTTACATGATGTGGTCTCATTCCCACCACTCTTTCATTCATAGTGGGATATGTGCACATTCCCAGCTGCCCGAATGGACACTTACTCAGTTCTAAGACCACTAAGGCTAAGTACCACTAAGTACTTCATGACCAATTAAAGGCCAGCTCTACACTAATGGTGAACTAAGGCAGTGTTTCTTAACCTTTTTTTATAAAGTATTCCCGTTAAAAAAAATTAAATTAGAAGTACGCCTCGTACTTACAGTTTTCAGACACACAGAGTTTTTTTCTACCATTGCAACACATTTGTTTAAACAACTAAATCGTAGCTGGGCAGGCAATGAAATTTTTGGGTATAAAAAGTACAAAAATAATAAAGCGCTGTAAAACTTACAACAAAAATTCAGTTTTCTGCAATTTTCAGTTGAGTTGAAGTACCCCCCAGACTTCTCTCGAGTACCCCTAAGGGTACTTGTACAACTGGTTGAGAAACACTGAACTAAGGTATGCAACTCCAGCTATATTAATACTGTAGCTGGAGTGTATGTACCTTAGTTCAAGTTACCACAGCACCTCCACAGTGGGGGGGCTAATGGGAGAGAACTGGAGTCAACAGGAGCACAAGCAGCAGTCAATTTAGCAGCTCTTTAATAGACCTGATAAATCGTCCCCCAAGGAGATTGATCCCCACAGTGATGACCTCCTGGTAAGTATAGACAAGGCCTTAAGGTACTAAATAATTCATAAATGTTAGTGCTGAGTTGACTGGTCTACCCACATATAGCATCTTTCTGGATTGGGCTTTCCACGCTGAGGCGACACAGCAGACTGCTACATGACTCCACTGTGAATTTCAAAGCTGTATTGTCTAATTTATTTGCAAATATAAGAAATAGCCAAGAGGCGACATCCCTATCAAACGCTTTATAGACATAACTCTATTTGCATGCTAACCATGTATTACAATGCGGGACTTCAGACTTTAATTCAAGCAGGTAAGCACCTTCCTTTTGCCCTTAGTGTGAAATCTGAATTAATATTTTCACAGTTTTGCCTTTCTGGCCACATTATTAACATTGTTTTCAAGTACAGACATTACACCCAATAATGATATTACTCATAATAAATAACTCTTACTACTACCTTCTTCTTTTTCAAATCCCTCATGATGACTCATTTCTGCTGTAATTGCTAGAAGAAATTAGTCACGCTCACAGATCAGAAAATATGGCTAGGTAGAATAACATCTTGGGGATAGGAAATACATAAAACATACATCGGAAAGGTTGTGCAGCCCCCAAAGGAATGCTAAAGTCAAATCGGAGAAAGTAAAGCACAGTGAAGGAAACCAGGTAGAGAAATAGGAGGCGAGTTGAAAGGAAGGCAGCAGACAAATCAAGAAGAAAAGAAAGCCTTCAGCTTAGCTAGTGATATGTTATTAGCAGGGATCTTAGAAATCAGAGAGTGCCACAGGAAAAAGTGGAATTTATGTTTTTACAGAGAATCTTTAGTTTTTACATTTTTGAGAAAAAAACAAAACCACATAGAGCAGAACCCTTATTTATCATCCAAGCCTCCATTATCTGACTCTGTATTAATCAGACTGGAGCTGACAGCCGGGGACATCTTCAGGATTAATGGGACCATGTGAAGTACTATTAAATGAGTGCCCCTTTTCCTGACAGGAGCCCGGGGGAGGGAAGTGACAATTTTTTAGAGATGTGATTTTATAATCCTCAGCAACACACTACAGGTCGAACCTCCCTTGTCCAGCACCCTCAGGATCAGAGTGGTCCCGAACCACAGTTTGCCAGACAAGGGGAGGTCAAGGCTCCCTACCCAGGTGTGAGCTCTGCTCCTGGCTGGGGCTGTGCTCCCTGCCATCTGCCGCTGCCTCCAGCCCCCCAGCCTGCCAGTCCAGGACAAGACTGCATCCCCCACTGAGCCAGCCCTGGATAGGGGCTGGCCCCGCTACCTCCAACCCTGGCCGAGACTTCTCTCTCTGCCACCAGCCCTAGCCAGGACCGCACTCCTGACTGCCAGCCCTGCTGCCTCCAGCCCCGGCTGGGGCTGTACTTCCCACTGCCAGCCCCAACCAAGGCTGTGTTTTGCACTGCACCAGCCCCAGCAGGAGCTGCGCTCCCCACTTCGCCAGTCTCAGTGGGGCTGTGTTCCTGGCCACTGGCCCTGCTACCTCTAGCCCCAGCTGGGGCTGCACTCCTTGCCACTGTGCTCCCCACTTTGCCAGCCCCACTGGTAATGTGCTTCCCACTGCCAGCCCAGCTCGGGCTGCACTTCTGAAACTGAGCAGCCGGGCTCTCTGGTCCAGCAACATCCACGGTTCCGGATATTAGAGGTTCAGCCTGTAGTGAAATATTTTAAAACAAAATTTGAACTAAGGTCCTGTAGACTAACACAGCACATTCAGAAGCCGACAGTATATATGGGGATGGGGGGTACTGGCAAATGCCCATTAGATGGCTTCATTACTACCTGAATGGCTCTTTCCCAGGTTCGATGTTCTGGTAATAGGTCTGGCAGGCTTTCTCACTCTCAAGTTAACTAGATCCTCACCAGAGGAAGCAGAGCCACAGAACAGGGATAGGAAGAGGCAGATAGATGGATACTAAGACCTAGTGGTGCCCCAAATTTGCAGTTGCCCTATGCAGCTGCATGTGTGTAAGGATGGCCCTGTTGAAAGCCCAAACCCTGGACAGTGAGACTCAGTCAGTCAGTGCCAGGTAGATGGGCTTGAGTTTCAGCTAAGGCCCGACACCTGGAGTTGAAACTCTTCGCATTATCTACATTTTTAATTATCTGATCTGCTCCCAGCACCAATTAGATTGAATAAAAGAGGTTTCACAGTGTCAGCACTATGCTCTACTAACACACACACACACACACACACACACATATATATTGTAGCTAGGGAAACAAAAGTTCAGCATTTCATTTTAATCACAGAAAAAAATGTGGATTTTTATTTTGTTTGTATTGGAGAATTTAGCAGAAAGGGTGTTAACACTGAAAAGTAGACTCTGGTTATTAGTAGTCTTGGTGAGGCTGATTTTGGAGTGACGGGAATGAAATCCAGTTTTCATGGGATTAAAAAGAGAGCTCGAATAGATACGGTTGGAAAGGTTTAAAACAGCACAATTAAGCTAGAAAGCATGCACAAGGATTTCAGAGGTGAGGAAATTATTTGTTAACTGATGAGTTAGGTAGGGACAAGGAAAACCAGAAGACAAATATGGGAGTCACTGTGGGAATACAATGTAAACCCTGGTCTACACTAGAACCTTATTCTGAAATAACCTCTGCCAAGGTTGAATTTATAAGCTGTGTCTCCACACTACGAGGCCCATTATTTCAAAATAACAGGTCATGGAATTTGAATTCTGTACTACTGCTTTTCATGAGGAGTAACGCTAACTCTGAAATAGTAATTTCAAATAACGTTAGTGTGGACGCTCTGGTGTCGCTAATTCAAACTTATTGGCCTCCAGGAGGCTTCCCGCAGTTCTCCAGAGAGCTTCCTGGAGCTCTGAGTCTGAGGTAGTGTGCCCCCATTAATGGAACCTGCCTCAGACTAATTTCGATGCTTGCCTGTAGTGAGGAAATGCTTGTTCGAATTTGTTAAATCGGGAGTTCTTATGTCAAATGTAGTAATTTCTAAATAGTTGTAGACATGGCCTGTAAGGTTGATCCACCTCCTGGGAGAAAGAAGGCAGCACTCATGCATGCAGGCTTCAATGAAGACAGGTTTGCCACTCTTCTGGTGCTACCTAGAGACAATGTGCAGTGAAGATGATTAGGCCCAACAGAAGATGATACAATAGGCTCCGGTCCAGGTCAAGTTGGAAGATTTCTGCACAGTTTGAGTAAGAAGCTTGCTTGAAAGCTGGGTACAATAACTCCATCTGAAAAAATGCTCAGGCACCTGCTTCTGCCATTACCTTCTTGTGGGTGCAATCTTGAGACAGTGTAGTTGTCTGGTTGCCTCCTGGTTATAGTACTGGTAATGGTCATTATGAATAAGGCCGACTATAACCAGGAGACAACCAGACAACTCTCCAACACCACATTTTACAAACCTCTCTCCTCTGATCCCACCTCGGAATACCAAAAGAAACTACACTGTCTCCTTAAAAGCCTCCCTACAGCTACTCGGGAACAAATCCACACAGAAACACCTTCTGAACCCCGACCAGGATTGT
The DNA here is from genome assembly GCA_032595735.1 of Pelochelys cantorii. NCBI lineage: Eukaryota > Metazoa > Chordata > Testudines > Trionychidae > Pelochelys > Pelochelys cantorii. Next base: position 137,387,771 of record CM064326.1, on the reverse strand, counting down.
TCTATCTGCTTCCCAAAATCCATAAACCTAGACACCCCAGACGTCCCATCATCTCAGGTATCGGCACGCTCACTACTGGTTTATCCAGCTATGTAGACTCTCTTCTCAAACCCTACGCAACCAATACCCCCAGCTATGTCCGAGATACTACTGACTTCCTAAGGAAACTACAAAACATCGATAACCTCCCCGATAACACCATCCTTGCCACCATGGACGTAGAAGCTCTATACACCAACATCCCACATGAAGACGGATTACAAGCAATTAGAAACACTATCCCAGAGGACACCACTGCCAGTCTGACAGCAGACCTATGTAACTTTGTTCTCACCCACAATTATTTCCAGTTTGAGAACAACATATATCTCCAGATCAGTGGCACAGCCATGGGTACACGCATGGCCCCACAGTACGCTAACATCTTTATGGCTGACTTAGAACAACATTTCCTCAGCTCCTGTCCCCTTTTGCCCCTTCTCTACTTACGCTACATCGATGACATCTTTATGATCTGGACGCATGGCCAAGAAACACTGGAGACATTCCACAGAGATTTTAACAACCTACACCCCACCATCAATCTCAGCCTGGACCATTCTACACGAGAGATCCATTTCCTGGACACCACAGTACAAATCACCAATGGAAAATTAGACACCACTCTCTACAGAAAACCCACCGACTCATGCAGTTACCTACATGCCTCCAGCTCCCATCCAGAACACACCATACGATCCTTCGTCTATAGCCAAGCCCTTCGATATAACCGCATCTGCTCTAATCCCACTGACAGAGACCAGAAACTTCAGGAACTCTACCAAGCATTTATAAACCTCAACTACCCACCCGGAGAAATAAAAAAGCAAATTGAAAGAGCCAGACGAATACCTAGAAACCATCTACTTCAAGACAGACCCAAGAAAACGAACAATAGAACACCACTTGTCATCACCTACAACCCCCAACTTAAACCTGTCCAACACATTATCAATAAACTACAACCTATACTGGAACAGGATACTAAACTCCGAGAGGCTCTGGGAGACAGACCCATAGTCTCTATAGACAACCACCTAACCTCAAGATGATTCTTACCAACAACCACAGGACATACCACACTAATACCAACCCTGGAACCTTCCCTTGCAACAAACCCCGTTGCCAGCTTTGTCCACATATTCACTCTGCTGATACCATTATTGGACCTAACCAACTGAGTTATAAGATCAAGAACACATATTCCTCTCATCCAGAAATATAATTTATGCTATCATTTGCCGAAAGTGTCCGTCTGCTATGTACATTGGACAAACGTCTCAGACACTTTGCCAAAGAATCAATGCCCACAAAACAGATATTAGACAGGATCACAAAGAAAAAACAGTTTCTTGCCATTTCAACCAGAAAGGGCATTGTCTCAACGACTTGATTGCCTGCATCCTGCTTCAAAGACCTTTTAACACCAGACTTGAAAGAGAATCCTCTGAACTGTCATTCATGCTTAAATTCGACACTTTACGCCTCGGCCTAAACAAAGACATTAATTATCTTACCCATTACAAAGATAGCTTCCCCAATTATCACCTCTAATATCATTAGCACTCAGACATTTACCTCCCCCCCTCATCCCCCTTCTGTTCTGAAATTTGATTTGTCCTTTTCATATGTGTTCATTTTTTTGATTGATTCCTTTGGTATATATGGTTGTGCCAATTTTCTTCCACTGTTTGATCTGAGGAAGTGGGTCTGGCCCACGAAAGCTCATCATCTAATAAACCATCTTGTTAGTCTTTAAAGTGCTACATAGTCCTGTTTTTTGTTACTCTACAGGGGTGAGACCTCAATGCAATCATGATGAGGAAGCTGTTACAAGCTACCAGAGAGCAGTTAGGAGCTATGCTCCATTAGGAGCTCAAAGGACTAATAGATAGTTAGGTGACTCTCTTGAAAGAGATGTGCCAGAGGGAGACTGCTCAGCTCTGCATAGATAAGAACTTTTTATCCTGGAAAAAAAAACCCCACAAAACTTACTCTTCCAAAAGGATGAGAGCTTTGACACTAACAGAGTCTTGTAATTTAGCTCCTCTCTAATGAACATGAACTGCAATCTCAATTCTTAATTAGCAATTCTTTTGGCAGATGAAGATTACGGAGCACCAGGAGGCAACTCTCTGTTACTGCTCAGGAAGGCACAGCATTGGAAATGAATGAGTGATTCACAGACTGTTCTAAATGAAATCACTCCATACAGACAGCTTAGAGATAACATGTTAGAAAACTACATGCAGAATATACAGAAGGGTGGGTTGTGAGATATGAAAATGAAGGCACTTTGCTTTCAACTATCCTAAATGTGGTATTAGATATGACATTAGCTATTGCCAAGGTTTCCAGTTGCTATCATAAAATGGTTTGTAATTACATTTACATTTATACATTAATTAATTACAGTTACATATATACATTTCAGAATGTTTGTGTAAGTGACATTCATGTGATAAAGTCTATATACATATTAAATTTACCTTGAGGTATGGTAATTTTTCCATAAGTTGAAGTCTTTAAATCAAGTCAGATAGCTTTCTGAAAGATATGCTAGAAGTTATGAAGTTGATGGTGACATCACTAGGTGTGGTTATGTGGCTTGTGTTATGAAGGTTGTCAAAACAGATGATCATAATGATACCTTCTGACCATAAAACATGAATCTAAGATCTAACACCCTTAGGGTATGACTACACTGCAAAGTTAATTCGAAATAACAGATGTTATTTCGAATTAACTTTAATAGCGTCTATACATGCAAACTGCTATTTCAAAATTAATTCGTAATAGCGGAGCGCTTAATTCAAATTTGGTAAACCTCATTCTACAAGGAGTAATGCCAAATTTGAAATAGCTATTTCGAATTAAGTGCTGTATAGACACTTAATTCGAAATAGGGGGCCTCCAGTCCTTCCCTGGGAACGCTTGTGGCCACTCTGGGCACAACCAGAAAAACTTACTCTCCTCTCCCCGAGCCTCAGAGCCATTAAAGGGGTAGACCCTGGCCACAGTGCCTGTGCCAGCTCCAAGCCTGCCAGCCCAGAGCCAGCAGTGGCCACTGGGGCCCCTAACCCAGTGGCCCCAAAACATGAGCCAGCAAGCCACTGGCAGCCAGCCCTCCACCACTCCCCAGGAGAGTCTGCCAGCTCTCAGGAGCCTGACAGGACCCGGAGAAGGTGGGTGCCTTCCTGGTCCAGGGTGGAGATCATGGACCTTATTCAGGTCTGGGGGGGATGCCCCCAACTTCCATGATCTCTGCACTAGATGGAAGAACGCGGCCGTCTATGGCAGGATAGCTGCCAGCCTGGCCACCAAAGGCCACATGCGAACCCAGGAGCAGGTCTGCATGAAAATCAGGGTGGTCCGGTGAGATCCCCCCAACCCTGAGCCCTGAGCTTCCCCTTCCCTTCTTCCCCTTGCTTCTTCCTTCCACCTCCCTCCTCCCAGGTTTCCCCCTCCCCTCTCCCACCCTCTCTCTTCCCCTCTCCCGCCTCCTTTCCCCAGTCTCACCAGTTTCATCCCCCCCCCCCAGTTTTGTTAAATAAAGAGAATTTGTGTTCATGAAAATACACGTATTTTATTTGACATCAGGAAGGGGGGTTGTGGGGGGGGTAAGTGGAAGGACGTGAGGGTGGAATGAGGCACAAGCCCCCTGGGGGGCAGACCAGGGAGGCTCTTAGTGCTCCTCAGGGTGGAAGCTCTCTCGCAGGGCCTCCTGAATACTGACAGCCCCCCAATGGACCTCCCAGATGGCAGCCTGCAGAAAGTGCAGCCAGACTTGCAGCAACACATCCACGAGAAGCACCAGAGTGCCCAGTGGCAGCTCTGTCTCCATGTTGCAGAGTGCTGTGGTGTCCCAAGTGAAGGCAACCAGAGCACGCAGAGACAAAATGCTTTGCTGTCCCTCATCGAGGTAGGCAAGCAAGCAGGGAAACCTGAGAACTGACTGTCTGGGGGGGGGGGGGTGTCCCTTTGAGCACAGGCCTGAGATAGCCTCAGGCAGCAGCCACACAAAGTAACTCCTGACTTGATGCCCTGCCAGACCTGGTTCTGGCCGGCCTTAAGTGCGATTCAGTGTCCAGTCAGTGTGGAGGTGCTATTTCGAAATGCATTTTGTGTGTAGACACATTATTTCTAAATAAGCTATTTTGAAATAACTATTTTAAAATAAGATATTTCGAAATAACGCTGTAGTGTAGATATACCCACAGACAAGAACGGTGGCCATTTAATAGAAAGATTGTTTAATAATAATAAAAAAACAACTACTTGTGGGACTAGGTAATACAACTAGGTAAATACTAGAGTTAGGCAAACCCTAGCCTGCTAACTTAAAACACATTCACAGACATTCAACTCAGATGTTATTGGGCTGAAGTTCTTAGGAGAGACTGAATAAAAAGGCACACACTTGCATCTGCCTACATCTTGGGAGTTCTTTCCTACAGACGATAGGCCTGCTTTAGTTAGAAAAAGTATTTTTTAATCAACTGAATCAGCCGGGGGTAGGGTGAATGCAATATAGGTCTGATTCTAATACTCCCTACTCTCAGTAAATAGCATTTTCCCAAACTGAAGTCAGTGCTGCAATAAAATCACAGTATGGGTATCAGAATCTGGTCCCATGAATTTAAATTACAAGGCTGTCAGATTTGAATAAGAACTATAAAGCCACTAATTCTTTCTCCCCTTCCCCCCAAAAGTAAGGTGTGAAATCCTGGCTCAATTGAAGTCGGTGGCAAATCTCCCATTGACTTCACTGGAGCCAGAATTTCACACTAGAAGTTTTGCAAACCATCAAACTCTCATTCTAATGAATTCAATATGTCTTGGGTATGGTCTACACTGCAAGCCAAAACACGTCTGGCCCAGATGAGCTGGCTTGCGCTCATGGGGGCTCAGGCTGTGGGGGGTATCAAATTGCAGTGTAGATGTCTTGGCTCAGTCTGGAGTCCAGGCTCTGAAATTTAAGGTGTGGGAGGGTCCCAGAACCTTGGCTCCAGCCTATGCCTGAGTGTCTACACTGCAATTTTACAGCCCCAAAGCCCAAGGCCTGCAAGCCTGAGTCAGTTGACTTAGCCAAGCCATGGCTGTCTTTTATTTAGCACAGCATAGACAGACCTTTTTTTTTGGGGGGGGGAGTTGTTTTTTTTTGTTCAATGTTGTTTGGACAAAGTCATTACAGAATGCTTCACAACTGATTAAATTTAATCAGCAGCCTTTTTCCCCCTCTGGAAAATGGGATTAACTGGGTCACATGTAAGTGTGCATTTCATGGAACCTATTAGACACTTGCCCATCTCACACATTTACTACATAATTTGAAACTACGGCATTCTGTTCTATGCTCTGGAGAGGCTCAGTGCTGGCCTGGCCTAGATCAGGATTGAAATACCTTGGTAATCTTAAAAAACAACAATGGCCCTGAAGCACCTTAGGCTATGTCTACACTGCAATGCTATTTCGGGATACCAGACTCTCCCAAAATAGCTATCCTGCATCTTCACAACAAGCCCATTATTCTGGGCTTGCTATTCCGACATCCCTGTAAACCTCAATATACGAGGAATAACGGACATTTCGGAATAGTGCTTTATTTCAAAATTTGGTGCTGTGTAGACAGCACCAAATGATGAAATAAGCTATTTTGGCATCTGAAAAAGTGGGTTGTGCCCACGAAAGCCCTTGATACTATTTATATATTTTTGTTAGTCTCAGAGGGCATGTCTACACTGGGGAGTTATTTCAAAATAACTCCCCTTATTTTGAAATAACAAGCAGAACATCCATACCACCAAGCCAGTTACTTCGAAATAAGGGGCTGGTTATTTTGAAATAATAACTCCTGCTTGAGAAGAGGAATAAGCTTATTTCAAAATTGTTATTTCAGGAGTTATTATTTCAAAATAACTTATTTTGAAATAACCTGGTAGTGTAGACATAGCCTGAGGTACTACAGGACCATTGTTGTTTTTTAAGTTTTTTAGTTACAGACTAACACGGCTACCCCTCTGAAACTTGGTAATCTTGTCTACATGACACCTGGCTGCAGTGCTGTTTGTTACTCTCTGGCTTTTCTACAGGAATCCAGATGTATTTATATATTTTGAAACACTGTTATTAAAAAAAGGCAAAATGCAGAGGTTCTGTGAGGGTGAGATGTATTCAGTTCCATGGCTTGGACTGTCCCCTGACAATCTGAGCACAAAAATCCTCCTCATATTGCTCTCTCCACTCCCAAATCATAGTGGGGCCTTAGCCATCTTTACTATATTAATCCTCCTGAGTTCCATGGATGATGTTCCCTGGGTTATGGATCTTGGCAAGGAAGGGAATAGAGATTGGATAAGATGCAGGGATGAGCCCAGGATCAGGGCAAACAGCATCTCCCCTCCATCCCTATGGAGCTTAAGCCAATAAGATAACAAATCCTGGGAGTGCATCATCATTTCCACAGGGTGACCAGTATCTGCCAGGAGTTTTGGGGGCAGCTAAGGTCAGAGACTGTCCCTGGAACTCCCCCTTAGTTTTTTGTTGAAAAAAATTATGACAATTTTTCCAGTCAGCTTCACTCTAAAAGATGAGCAGATCCATGAGATGTTACTCGTGAAAGAACTCACTAACAAAAGCGTTTAGCCATTGGCTCCAATGGAACTAAGCCTGGGAGCTTGGGTAGACAGAATGCAATTATCTGAGTTGAAGAACTCTTCTGATAGAGAATTATGATTACCTTATTTAAAATATTGGGAAAAATAAGGGGTTGGTAATATAACTTAGGCCCTACTTGAATCAAGGGATGATTGTCAAATAATTGTGGCTGAGCTGTGGACAAGACCTGGGAAATCATGGAAAAGTAATAATGGCTCTTTATTAATTGCAGCTGATAGTGGAAGCCTGGAGAATGGGAGGGAGCTAATTAATCAAAATTGCAGTTTCAGTGTACTATTGCGGGATCTGCAATTGCTGCAATATTGTCAATTAAGTAGGGCCTTAAATATAACACATTTCTTCAAACAGGTGCAATTAAAGTTTGTTTTTGTTACTTTTAAGCAGTGATGCCCAACCTGCAGCCCAACGGCCACATGTGACCCATCAGGGTTCTATGTATAGCTCATGAGACATTTTGGGCACATCTACACAATAGGGCTAAAGTCAGAATAAGCTACTCAACTTCAGCTATGTCAATTGTGTAGCTTAAGTCAAAATAGCTTTCTTCAGCTTTTGGCGATGTCTATACAGCAGGAAATCGAAGGAAGAACACTCTTTATTTGACTTCCCTTACTCCTCATAAAATGAGGGTTACCATGATTCAGAGTAAGAAGTCCTCCAGCTTGACATTATTTCAAAATAAAGGCTTGCTGTGTAGACGCTCTCTTTGTTATTTCAGAATAACCTCAGTTATTCCAAAATAACACTGATGTGTAGACATACCCTTTGTTTACCATTGCCCATGCACAGGGTTGCCAGATTCTTCTGGTTTTCATCTGCATAGTTTTTTCCCCCCTTACCAGTATTACAAAAGTGATACACCCTTAAAGCAAGGGCATGTGAAGTGAGATGCAGGCTGATTGCATGCAACATTGACTCTGGGAGCCATGCGCTTTCTCTGCATTCAAAGCTCTGCTACAGTTCAATGGGTACACTCTGCAAATTAAGCACATTTATCGAAACTACCCTATCTGGGAGACTGTCTTGGTTACCACTGTCTTGTTTACCACAATCTTGCAGCCCACTGAGATGAGTCCCTCACTGCTTTTAAGCACTGATATACTCAGTTTGCTTTCTGGCTGTTTTTCAGTTTAACCTGCCCTATTTTCAGTTTGCACTCTCCTCTAGGTATAATAAAGAATGAGACATTTGCACACAGCAGGAGAGCATCTTTCACAATTTGGAGAACTGTAGAATTCATTTCAGATGTGTTCCCTGCTGTTTGTGAGTAAATTCTATGACAAACTCAGCCAAGTAAAGTGCAAGCTCTTTAGTAATTTGGGCCTGTCACCTTAGCACTTCTTATTTCATGCACTGCATGTTTGGTAATAACACAAGAGGACTTATTTATAAAGCTAAACTGGATCACTGTTAAGAGATTCACTTCACATATAAAAGACAGGACTATGCAGCATTTTAAAGACTAACAAGATGGTTTATTAGGTGATGAGCTTTCATGGGCCAGACTCACTTCCTCAGATCAAATTGTGGAAGAAAATTGGCATGACCATATAAATCGTGCCAATTTTCTTCCACGATTTGATCTGAGGAAGTGGGTCTGGCCCACGAAAGCTCATTACCTAATAAACCATCTTGTTAGTCTTTAAAGTGCTGCATAGTCCTGTTTTTTGTTTCAGCAAGACCAGACTAACACGGCTACATGTCTATTACTACTTCACGTATACACTCCTTGGGTCGTCTCAAACACGTCTTTATCCTCAGGTGTGAAGTGTGCATCTTTCTCATATCAGCACTTAAATCTGCTGGGATTACTTCTTGGTCCTCTTTAAAAAACAATCTCAATTTGCATACACAGCCCATCCCTGCCCTAGTGGTAGGGAATAACCTCCTGTGACCCTGACTTCTTGTAATCTGTCCAACCCTCAATTAACTGTTTTACTGCCCATAGTACCCTTTTCTTTCCCGTGTGGTGTTGGGCTGCATGGAGCCTCCCATCAGAGATGTGGAAGTATTGTAGCATGTCTATAGATTACAGCTCCAGTTTCACAGAACCATCTGTGGTATACTGTGGAAGGTCTACCCTGTGCAGTGCATCTGCCACTTGTAGTGACCTTCCTGGGCAGTACCCTTACCTCACAGTGCTGCAGTCTCAATAACATATTGTAGTAAGTTAGGTGTACTCAGCAGCAGTGTCTTCAAGGCCTTTTCTGCTGGTTTGTACTCAGACTGCATGTCTACCTGGGCCCAATCATTCTAACCCAAAGAGCATTGCTAACAGCTCCTTCTCTATTTGGGCATATTATCTTTCTATCAAGGCTCTACTGGCAAAGGCTACAGGCGTCTAGCTTTGCATCAGTGCTTCTCCTAGTCTTCCTTGGTGGGCATCTCTCTGTACCTCTAGCTCAGGGGTGGGCAATAATTTTTGATGAGGGGCCACTCCAAGATTTTGGCAAGTGATCAAGGCCTACACTTTTCTATGGAGGGGCTGCAGGAGCTGGAAGAGGGGTTGGGTGCAGAAGGGAGCTCGTGGTAGAGAACTGGAGTGCAGGAGAGGATGTGGAGTCTAAGAGGGAATTTGGGAGGAGCTGATGGCTATAGGCATTCATACCCAGCAAAATAAGTACCTGCAAAAAGGTGTGGGAAAGGTTGCCAGATGGCTGAATGGCTCATTTAGCTCAATATGCCACAATCTACTCGTCACCATGAACACTTTTGCCCTGGATAAACGGGGTAGCATGTCCTTGCTCATTGGTAATGAGTAGTGACTTCTTTTCAATGCATGGTTTAGCTGCTTTTGGTCAGTGCAAGGTCCTCAGTTTACTTGAAGATTTTCTCACCACTAGTAGGCTACTCATCCACTCTGTGCTAGTTTCAGTGGGTATAATGATGCCTCTTCTTCGAAGCTTGTCACTTCTTTCTTCAGTGGCTCTCCCGGGGCTAATGGAACGCTACATTTCGGTAGACTCATAGGCTGCACAGTCTAATTTTCCCTTTCCCTTTCCCTCTGGGGGTGCATCTACACTGTACCCTTATCTCAAAATAAGCTACGCAATTTGAGCTACGCTTATTTTGAGTTAATTTTGAAATAGAGTGCTATTCTGAAACATCCTTTAATCCGTGTGGAACAAGGATTACAGGGACATTGGAATAGCGCATGCCTGTTATTTTGAAAGCCACTGTCAAGATGCGGAAAACGCAATTTTGCAACACCAGAAGTATCCCGAAATAGCACTGTTGTCTAGAGGCACCCTAAGGGTGTGTCTACACAGCAGGCCTTAATTCGAAATAAGCTACACAAATTGAGCTGTGTCAATTGTGTAGCTTATTTCGAAATAGTTTATTGCACAATTGGGAGCATCTACACAGCACTTATTTCGAAATAGAGCACCTCCAACTTCCCTTGCTCCTCATACAGTAAGGGCTACAGGAGCTGGAGTAAGAAGTCCTCCAACTTGACAGTATTTTGACATTATTTCAAAATAATTGCCTGCTGTGTAGACACGGACTAAGTTATTTCACAATAATGCAAGTTACTTTGAAATAATGTTGCTGTGTAGATGTACCCTAAATGTCCATCTCCTTGCAGTATGAACTCGTATTCCTTTAGAATGCTGGGCAGGGCCCACGGTGACTGTTTTCCTTCTTCTCTCATGTTGGGGATAATTTGGTGTTGTCCAGAAATCAAATCTATGGCTTGCACTGCCTCTGGCTCCCAACAGTGGGTGGTATTCCTCTGTGTCTACTGACATCTTATTTCATGGGTTTCTTAGCAACAGCCTGCATTTGCTCATTGGCCACAGACTGGACATCAGAGTGGCTTTACTGTATATCACCAGCACTTGGTTACATTTCTCTAGTGTAATGTTGCTGCTTATCAGTGTTGCTGGGATTTTATTGCAGCTGGCTTCACAATCCATCTGGAATCAAATTGTTCATTGGTTTAATAGCCTGATTTTATATGGCTGGCAGCCTTCTTCTGCAATGCATCTGTACAGAGAGTCTTTGGATCTGCTAGTCACACTGCAGCCATCCTCCTCTCCACTGGAAATCTTTATATTCTCAATCACAGCAGGTACTGCTGCTTTTTTGTTCATGGAGTAACAACTTGGGAGATAAACTGGTCTGGTTCCTACATCCCAGACATTGTTGCCCATAGGTGGGGCATTTTTCATTATGTCTTTGTTGCCACATTTTAAAATTGAAAAAAAATCCAGTTTTCTGGTTGGAAATGACTTTTCTTTTCAATATGTAAGGAGAAAATGCCCGACATTGAAATGAAAAATGTCTGGATTATCAGATCAAAATGTTTCAATAGCCCTAAATTGAGTTTGTTGGGGATTCCCCTTTGCCGGCCCCAGATTTCAACTTTTCATCATAGTTTGGAAAGAACATTTTCTGGAAATCTCAAACATTTTAAAGGACCAGGAAAACTGTTTCCTGCCCAGCATTATTAACAGCCCTTGATTGCTCTGCATTGCTAGCTTTCTGATAGGCACACGGTTTTTTTCCCTGACACCTCCATGGAGCTTTCAGCAGAAGAAAGGTAAAAGGGAAAAGTGTAGGCAAAATATAGTCTGATCATAAAAATGTAACACAAAAGAACATAGAGTTTGAGTGATATACATATGGACGTACACGAATCTGTCACAAATATTGATGAATTGACTGTGTATTCATAGATAGAGTAGTAAAATTGGTTGAACTAGTTATTGTAAGCAAATTATTTTGGGGATTTTGCCATTTCCCTCCCTTCTTGTGTTTGGGAATTGGATGTGAGCCATCCATTATTATTACAAATTTGTTCATTATTCAGAATTATTTTCATGAACATATTGAACTAGGAGTTTTTCTGAAACAATTCATACTGAGTGCTGTTTCTAGTGGTTTATATTCAGAATTCAGTAATCTGTGCGCCTGGTGTGGTTTTTCCTCCTGAGTGGACTACTTTATAAACAAGAGATGTGCCTGAAGAAATCACTGGGACACAGACAATGCTCAAATCCTTACAGAAAAATAAGTGCTGGAATGAGGAGCACACCCGGAATTTTCCTAAGGAGGAGGCCTGAGGGAGTGGACCCTCCCTTAGTATTGTATCTGTCTTGGAATAGGGTGCGCCATAGGCCTGGTTTGGCTTGGCACATGGTTTGCAGAGGGCAGAGCCATCGACAGGCAGGTCTGTGGGGCTGCAGCCAGGGAAGGATGTGCTGCAATGTGCCTAGCCAGGACCCCGGTGCCAGTGCAGGGTGCAGCCCAGAAAGTACAGCCCTATGGAAAGTTCTGGCACCTGGCTGAAGCCCTTCTACCCACTCAGAGAAATATAGGCGATTCCTTTCCCAATCTGCAGCACTGGAATGCAAAGCAGGGCTTCCAGCCTGTTATCTTCTGCACGGGCAGCAGGTCTGATTTGCTGTCTTATGTGTGGCTGGGAGGGGAAGTAGCAGCTGCGCACAGTCTTCCCCTGCCTGTACCCCATGCATGCTTGGCCAGAAAGCATTACTAGAACCTAAACTTCTGGTTCCATCTCTATTTGTATCAGAATGCTCTTCCAGTTCCTTAGCAAAGTGCCACAACGGCACTCAAGAGCATTCCAGCAAAACTCAAATCCTCTCAGAGAGAGGCGGGGAGGACTTTAGGGAGACAACTAGTGGGGATAAGCAGGCCTGCCCATTTAGTGCACACTTTCTTGTGCTGGTGCTACCAATCTGGCTGCTGCTATAGGATTTGCCATGACCAGTCTTTCTGAACTGGGGTGCTGCAGCTGCTTATTGGCTCCATGTCTTCCTGATGCTGGTGATGGGATTTATGCTGGTGAGTGATATCTCCCTCTCTTTGCCTGACTACCTACACCACACACAGAACTTGTTCCACAGAGTAGTTTTGCCCTCACCTGAGTACTTCGCCACAGAGCAGGTTCTGAGGCTAGAACAGTACAAAGAATGTGAAGGAAAGGGATTTCTCTGGTAGTGACACTGCACTATCAGCCAGCCCCCATCATGGCTGCCCCTGAGGAATATCCACGCAGGTGCACAGAAGAAGGCAAGGACATATAATTTGGGTTTGAACCAGGCCTCGGCTTTATTCATCAAATTAGATCCAAGGTTCCCATCAAGGGACAGCTCAGTGCAGTCACTCATACCCTATGGATCCTTTGCCACTTGGTGGCTTCCACCACACGGGGGGCCAATCATCACACTAAGAGGGTCTTTGAGCACCTTCACTCACCCCCTTGCATCCTCTCCCCCCCTTTGAAGAGCTGAGGCGAGAGAGGACCTGAGTAGTCCCCTTCAGGGGAGTGTCTCAGCCCCTGGTTTTCATTTGTCCCCAAGGGGTCAGACACAATGTCCCCATCTCATAAGAAGATGCCCTAGGGATGCCCATTATGCTACCTTTTTGCAACTGGAGCCTAAATCTGTGAGTTTCTCCACTGGGCACTTGTCACAAGTAGGTGCTAGCATCAGATTGGCTGACTCCACCCCCACCCCCACCCCCAGGGGCTACCTAGAAGTTCAGTTAATCCAGTAGTGTGATTTTCCAGGAGCAAAATGACTTCTGTGCCCAAGAGGTGCCTTCCATCCTCTTGCAAAGTTAACGTGCACTCTGGGTTATACAGCCGTGTCTGATAATTGAGCCACCTGGACTTCATGGATTCCAACAATGATACTTTCCAGTTGGCCATCCTTTAGGCCCCATTCATCTTCTCTGGGTTGACTGCAGTCTGCCAATCCCTGCAAGCCAGCATCTCCAGCCATGCCAGGCCTGAAACATGTCTGCCAGCAGTCCAATTTCATGTATACTCTTCCAAATCAGTTCAAGCCCAGATGGCTCTCCCCGAGGTGAATAACAATGATATCCATCATGTTCACATGAGGTGCCAGCCCATGCAAGATGGGCACAAGCTGGACCTTGTAAATTCCCTATCTGCCGTGCTAAGACAAAAGTATGGGAGCAAGCCCCTGCCTATGTAGCAAGACCATGAACTGTCAAATACAGGGTTGTAAAGTAGGCCAGGCCCTGGGCAAACGGTAGCCCCCTGAAAGCCTGAAACTCTTCAAACATCACTGTGTAAGCCAAAATGGTACATGATGCTAGTGATCCCTTGGCGTCTAGGAATCAAGATTCCATAGGGTTGCCAAGATCTGGTTGGGCATCTCTGTGGCCCCCAGCACTAGTGATCAGAATCTGTCAACCCTGCAACAATGATCAGACATTTCATCTTGCACCTGAACACTGTGTTCCAGGCAACAATTTCATCTGATAATGGGCTACACCTTTTTCATAAGTTGCCTCATTACTGGCCACTTTGGACATGGCTTCCTTCCTGACCTCCTTAATTACAACCTGGTCCAGGATAAGCAACACATGGCTCCCTGCATCAAGAGGCTGCAGTGGGTCTGTTAGTCTGTTCTGCTGCCCCACCACATCTTAGTCCCAGCCCTGCAGACATAAGAACAGCCATACTGGGTCAGATGAAAGGTACATCTAGTCCAGTATCCTGTTGGCAGACAGTGGCCAATGCCAGGTGCCCTAGAGGGAGGGAACACAACAGGTAATCCTCACGTGATCCCTCCCCTGTCACTCACCTCCAGAGAAACAGAGGCTAGGGACACCATTCCTTCTCATCCTGGCTAACAGCCATTGATGGACTTAACCTCCATGAATCTATCTAGCTTTTTTTGAACCCTGTTAAAGTTCTAGCCTTCACCACATCCTCTGGCAAGGAGTTCCAGAAGTTGACTGTGCTCTGAGTGAAGAAAAACTTCCTTTTGCTTGTTTTAAACCTGCAGCCACACATGTTTGGACATTGCCAGACTGCTGCCTGTTATCCATGTGATCTGCATGCTCTGGTCCTCTGGCTTCTAGAAACCAACAAACAGAAAGTGGCCCTGAGAACAAGGCTCCTATCATGGTTCTAAATCTTATGCCAAATCCCACAAAACCTCAAGCCCATCCAAAACTCACTCACTAGGCTAAGGCCCTCTTTGCTTCAAAATCACAGGTGTTTTCACTCTCCTATTCCCCTCCATCTCTTAAGACCCTCCCTGACTAACACAAAACAAAGAAATACAGAGTAACTGGGCAAGCCCTTCTAGCGTGAATATGCTCGTTCCCATTCAAATACCTCTTCACACAAAAAAGGACACTCATGGTCAGAGGAAATCACAAGATGGTTTTAGCTAATGTGATTGTCAATTCATTGCCCTGCCATTTGCCTGTCTCCATGCAGTAATATACGTCTCACTGTAATTCAGAGCTAAATACCAATTTCAGTGTATTTATCTTCTGTTAGTCTTCCTGGGTAGAGTGCTAATGTAACTGTCCTCAAGAAAAAAAAATTACCAGACTATCTCTACTGCCTCTTTAATCCATTAAGTAAACAAGAGGTTAAAGAGAGGGAAAGCCATTCAAACTTGGACTCTTGTTTTTCACAATGAAATTCACGTGCCTGAGCTTGCCATGTGAGTGCCCAAAAATAGCACAGCACAAAGGGCTTTCCTCAAGCACTTCCATTATTCACATGATGCGGCATGTTACATAATGCAAACTGTGCACGTTAGACCACAGAGTGCTGTACACAAGGATGTTAGAGTATAAAAATGTCCATTGGGGACAGTAGCACTGAATGTTTTAAAAGTAAAGTCATGCTGCAGGACCTGACTACTATTACAAAAAAGGCTAGGAAACCTTACAAAATGAATTGTTCAGAGGTCTGAGAGAATTCAATGCAGGTAGAGACACTTCTTTATACACAACCTTAGTCTCTGTTTCCTTCCTCACAGGATATGGATATGTAAATATTTTAGCTTGACAATTAGTCATGCTGATTGTGTTTGAACTCTGCCGCTGCCTGTCTATCATCTAACAACCCCACCTGCAAAACAGTGTACCCTTTTTGCTGTTCTACCCATGACTGCAGTCATGGTTTAGTAAAATTGTCTACAGTAATAATTTAATGTCAGGCCTAATTCTTTAATCCAAGTAGAACACCCCAACTGTGCCCACTCATGGCAATTTATATAAAGGTATGTGGAGCTAGACACATCTGACTGGGCCTAATCCACAAGGATGAAAGGCTGTTATAGCCTCCTGCAGAGATGAACTCTTTAGTTCAAGCAGTAGATAGCTGTGCTTTTAGTGCTGCTGATCACCAGTTCAATCCTTTGTTTTAGCCATGATGGCAGGCACGATGTATACATCAGTGCTAAGGGAATAATTTTCAAATTTTTTGCAATGCACTTACATGCTATAGAAGAACAAAGTGCTACTGTAAGATCTAAAAGTGCAAATATGCATTTGTTCCTTGTTTCTTTTTTATATAGGTAATTGTTATTCCTTTTTATAATGGGGAAATAAAAATTTGATGTAAATTAAATTCTTATGTGTCCTCAGAATCATACAATTTGGAAATATAAGCAAACCTTACCCGTAAGTATCACAAATAATACTAAAAACAAGTCTTTCACTGTCAAGCAATTTGGAAATTTTGCAAAGTAACATATTAATGTAATAAACAAAATTATAATGTTTATATCTATATATACATATCATACAATATATATATATCACCACAAGGGATCTCCAAAATTTACTTTACAAAAGTAATTAACTTTCATTAATGTATAATTAAATAAATATTTAATATAGCTGAAGAGCTTCACTGGTCACTGAGATACAGTCCTCCATAGAAAGAAATCTACAGGATTTTAACACTGCACAGAAAATGACACAACTGTTTAGGACAGGAAGTGACTACTGTAGCCACCTGAAACTGCAGTGAGAGACTGGAAATGCAAAAGAGAAAGTGATCACCTAGAATGAAACTTAGATCTTGGGAATAGTCCTCTGATTCTTGGGGAAAATACTATGAGATCTTTAATGATCACACATGATCAGGAGCAGCTCAGGTTTTACTTTGTATGAAAATAGAGATCTTTTAATAGCTCAATGCTCTCCATTGCAATGATGAGGCATTGGTTCACTACTGAAGCAGAGAGAGGAAAGCCACTTACTAGATTATTAATATTACATCCTGCGGCAACCTACGTTTTCCTTGGAGATCACTTGGCCAAGTATTGATTGGGTCCAACTTTGATCTCATACGTTAAATAAGCTAATTTTTTCTGGCTCTCCACTGGAACTCCTCCTCTGGTTATACTACTTTTTCCATAGGCCACATCTCCACAGAAGAATTAAAGTTCTTCCATTTCTCTTAGGTGTATATACATTTTACATGTAGCACCAATCATCAGAGTATATAGGAAGGCTCTTGGTGACCTACTCATAGAGAGCCTGGAAGCAACTGTTTTAAGATAACTCGGGGGTTCATAGGTAAAGTGGATACATGGGGCCTGCACATGAAAGTTCAGGCTCTTCAGACTATGCAGATATTTCTGGATCTTGAGGGAAATCTCTAGTGTGCAGGTCATGCTTGCTGTTTCTTCCAATGAGAGACAACCCCTTCACCCCCAAACAGAAGAACTCAGAGAAAATTCAGTAAGTGGAACAATTGCAGTTTTCTTCCCTTTAGGCCCCATCTCACGGTTTTACTTGGGTAGTTCACTATCTGGGTTTTCTCCCCTAACCCTGCTTAGAGGGAAGGAACTTAAAAAACAACAAATAGTTCTGCAACACCTTAGAGACTAAGAAAAAATGTAGATAGTATCATGAGCTTTTGTGGGCAAAACCCACTTCTTCAGATGAATGGAATAAGGGGTCCATGGTACAAATAAGTAGCAGAGAAAAACAAGGGATAGGGAGGAAAAGAGAAGGAAAGAATAGCAAAACAGATTGTCAGTTAGAGTGTCTATGTTAAATGAGGCTAACAGAGTGGGCTATAAGTACCCGGTGCTTAGCTTTTTATGTCATTAGGGTGTGGAATGTAGTGGCCCATCCAGGTCAGGCCTTTGTTCAGACCTTGATTACAGGTGTCAAACTTGTAAATGAAACCAAGTTCTGTAGCTTCTCTCTCCAGCTGGTTTTTGAAATTGCTTTTTAACAGTGTAGTCGTTTTTAGATCCATTAGTGAGTGCCCGGGCAAGTTAAAATGTTCTCCAACAGGTTTCTGTGTGTTACCATTTCGAATATCTGATTTGTGTCCATTGATACTTTGTCTTAGAGACGGTCCATTTTAGCCAATATACATGGCAGAGGGGCATTGCTGGTTATGCACAGATCACATTAGTGGATGTACAGCTGTATGAGTCCCTGATGTTGTGGTTGATGTGGCAAGTCCCTGTGATGATGTCGCTTGTGTAGTGTGTGAACAGAGTTGGCACCAGAGTTGACTGCAGGGGTGAGTTCCTGGGTGAGTATGAAGGAGGTGTGTTGCGTGGTTGCTGGAAAGAAGAGGCAGAAAGTGCTATGAAACCATAAATAGAGGCTCTAGTAAAGTCTGTGAGATTTCTGTTTGTATATTCTGTTTAAAGCTGGTTGTCTGTGTGAAGCATGAAACCTTCATACAAGATAAGAGACCTCCCCACTATGGCTGTGTAGGAACCTGATTGGTTACTCTGTGTCCAGGTACCACATGCAAACCTGTGGAGATGGTATGTGTTTGTAACAGACTGGATTTATATATATATTTATACTGTGCTCTGGAGGTTGTCTCACGGAGAGGAACAAGAGCTAGTGGCAGTTGAAGGAGATCTCCACTAGCTCAATGAAAGAGGCCTTTTAATCCTTCTTCTGCAGGTGTGCTATTTAGAAGCTGACTGCAGCATACATTCATTGTCAGCTCCGTCCAAGCCTTTCAGTGCTGTTAATAATGACCACAAATCTTTGCATATTTGTGAGCCTTCTCAAGTCCCCAAAATCTATGTTCCACTCTTCCTGGTAATCATCTGCACTGTACAGTTGGGTGATCAGCTGCCTCTTTGGCAGCATCTTCCCTGGAACTTGCTGGAGATCTTCACCTGGTGAACTGGTGGTGAGCGGAAGATATGGCAGAGCGGGTGTGTGGCCCTAGGGAATATGCATCATCTCCCAGTGGCCCAGTGAAGATTCCCCAGTAGCAGACCACTTTCTACGGTGGATATCCTCTGTGCCCAGCTCATGGTTACACTAACCTTGATAATGCAAAGTATCAGAGGGGTAGCCATGTTAGTCTGAATCTGCAAAAGTGACGAAGAGTCCTGTGGCGCCTTATAGACTAACAGATTTATTGGAGCATAAGCTTTTGTGGGCAAAGATCCACTTTGTCAGATGCATCTGACGAAGTGGGTCTTTGCCCACAAACGCTTATGCTCCAATAAATCTGTTAGTCTATAAGGTGCCACAGGACTCCTCATCGCTCTTGATAATGCAAGTTCATTGGAGCTCAACCTTCCAAAAAGTGGTGCCAAAAATACTGCAGAGGTGTGCAGCATCTATGTGGACAATCCCAGCCTTACGTGCAATGCTCTCACAGAAATCCAGAGAGACATCTCTGGCTTTCCTTAGGAAAGGGGAAATCAGGCCCCATGCTGGCCTCTAGATGTCTCCAAAAGGTTTGTAAGAACAGCACAGCCGAGCATCAATTTCAACTAGCTTTGCTCTAATGAGTGTGGTTTCCAGGGATGTACATTATGTTTGCAGTATAAACACATTAATTTTACCTTGTAGGGAGAGCCTGACAATTCTCTTGTTATTGTGAGTTCTGTGTATGCATAAATATGGTCAGACCTAGGGCAAAACCACTGTTCACATTGCAAAGCCACTGTTGAATCTTCAGGGTTGCATATGGAATCCAGCATAGCTCGTAGCTCCACCTGACAATCAGCTTATTGAATTACACAGGAAAAATAGAAGAAAGGGCTCACACCGGGAACTGTGTTGTTCTGCTTTGATCATGAAAGCCGATGCTGTTTTTATAATACAGCAAAATCCCCTGAAATCGCTTTTTACTGACCTTGTCAGAGTTAGAGGCATAAAACAATCCTCCAGTTTTAGAGCAGAGATGAGCAGAGGAAGCTGTGTTTTTGTTTTGGGAAACCAACTCCTTAGAAGTTTAGATTATGGTTCTATTTTATCTGACCTGCCAACATTTTGTAGGTCATCCATGAGCACTATATAACGAGCAATATCCCTAAAACTATTTCTCCTTCCAGTGCTGAATTTATTATCCCCACTTCTCACCCATAATCTGGGTCTATCAGCAGCCAGTACACTGCTGCAAACATGCAAAAACAACCTGTAAATATAAAAGGTTTCAGATCACCTGTTCCTCATATAATAATAATTATCATAATCAGTAAATCAGTTTCTTTGTAATTCATGGGTTTGAACACCCCAATAAACAAGACCCAGAGCATGCTGAGGAGGAACACGGAAGGGTTTCAGGTTGAAGAATGAATGTCATGTCAATCAAAGTGCATTTCACTACACAAACCTAGTTTTGTTGGAATACAATCATTTGAAAGATGAGAGAAGAAAGGATTTTTCTGTCTCTTGGCACTGTCTACTCTCCTGTCTCTACTCACTATATAGTAAGTACATTTACAGGGGAACCAGACTATCCAATGCAAATGCACTTTCCCCGAGAAAATTTGTGATGACAGTACCAAGAATGTAGTGATGTGGAGGAGGCGGGGTAGTATAAAGATAGGGTATGAGAGGTAGAAATGTATAGCATGAAATAGTTTTTCATGCTGGAGAGAGTATTGTATATTTTGCTGTGATATGTAGTAAAGAGAACACAAGAGTCCACAGGTGATGCCATGAAAACAAGTCGTGCTGCTGATTTATGGCATTGTTTTCACACCAAGTGTCTCTCTTGGTCCCTCTTTCTCTCTATGGCTTTACCCTTGAGTTCGAATTGTAGATCTGATTCACTTTTCTGTATGTTGGAGACTCTTTACTTCTTAAGCAATTCATGCGCCGCACCGACTCCACGCTTTCATTCCCAACAGTCACAGTCTGTGTCTGTCCCCAGATTGTCAGAACACATAGCAGAAGTGAGAATGGAAATAGCACAATAGTGAAAGAAAGAAAGAAAGAAAAAAAGAGAAGCACAAACAAACAGAAACAAAAGAAGAATGGCACAGTTAGAGAATACTATCATGCAAAACCACATGGATCAGTTTAAAAGGAAATAAATTGTGAAAGTCAAACTTAAGCAAATAGCAGTGGAAATAAAATAAAAAAGATGTCTTAGAAACTTCATTACTTGTGAAAATCTAGCATCAGGGTTCCTAGGAAAGTCAAACAAAACTAGCCTAAATGGATAGCTGTCTTATCTATTTTACATTATTTTACTCCATTCCAACAAAATATTTCCATGTATCTTTCACATTTAATTCATTTAATAGAATAAAATCAGCAAAGAGTAAAGACAGGTCAGCACAGCAAGTGATCCTGGATCATAAAAACATAAGAATAGTCATAATGGCTCCATCTAGCCCAGTATCCTGGCTTCAGACAGTGGCAATTCCAGGTGCCCCTACAGGGAATGAACAGAATTGGTAACCATCAATTGATCCATCCCCTGCTGCCCACTCCCAGCTTCTGGCAAACAGAGGCTAGGGGTACCATCCTTGCCCATCCTTGCCCAATGCCTAGCCATTGATGGACCTATCCTCCACGAATTTATCTAGCTCTTTTTTAAAATCTGCTATGGTCTTGGCCTTCACAAGATTATCTGGCAAGCAGTTCTGCTGAGTGGCTGTACAGTAATTCTTCATTTAACACGTGCCCACTTAACACATTTTCGCAATAGCACGATTTTTTGTTTTAGGGAACGTTTTTTGAAATACACAGCCGTCCCCGGAATAACAGGATTTCCCCAGCCGGCCCGTCACCAGCGGCTGCGCAGGTCTTCCCCCGCCTCCCTGCAAAGCAGCGGAGGGTTCGCCGCTCGCCGTGCCATTCCCCGGCGACCCCCCCCCTCGCCGGATGCAGTGCGGGTCCTGGCAGACCCGTCACAGGGGCATATTCCCAAACCAATCCCCCTCCCCTATCCTCCCCTTCCCTTCCCCAGAGCCAAACACCTTCCCTCCCTGCTGTAACCCAGTCCCCTTTCTCCCCCAACCTTATGTCCCGGTCCCAACAGACGCCACCGCTTGAAACGCAACCCCCACCTTTTCCATTATTTTCAATGGGAAAATTGACCCCGCATAACACGATTTCACTTAACACGATCATTTTCTGAAACATATCTATAGTGTTAAATGAGGAATTACTGTACTTATGTGAAGAAAGCAGAAAGAAGAGCAGAACAACCACTGAATGACTTCTGCTATTGCTGATCAATGCACACACTGTTAGGGCTGTGTATTTACAGCACTGTCACTTGCTAACACTAGCCCATTAACAACTCATTCCCTGCCAGAGAAGTCAGTGTTTCCAAAACTGGAATTTCAGCACAAATAAAACAGCTTCAGCTGCTACCACATCATTCTTGGAAATAAAAGCCTCTAGTGGCAGCACTTCTGGCACACATTCCTTCAGGTTGGCAACTGTATCTTACACATACCTACAGGGGTAATTGAATCTTAATGGGCCCCTCTATTCACATGACAACAGCATTATATCAGAGGGCAACACTGGATTCCATCCAAAACCGCCCCTCAGATAATACAGTAGCAGTTTAACTACAGCTTATTTGTTAAACAAAGCTGTCCAAACACAAAGATCTCGGTGCCATTGCTGTCAGCCTCTTTCTTGCCTTAAACATTTATATAACCTACTATAAACTCAAACACAGGTTTAAACTTGAATTTCTCTACTATCATGATTAAGAGTGCTTCTAAAATGCAGCTAAGGCCAGGTCTATACTAAACCTGGAAGGTTGGCTTAAAGGAAACAACTCCAGTTACATAGATAACATAGCTGGAGCTGACATACCTTAAGCCGAGCTTGGAGCCATCTTCACAGTGGGAGGCTGACGGGAGTATTGCTTCCCTTACTCCTCACAACTGTGAGGAGTACTGGCACCAACCAGGGACGCCCTCAGCATTTGATTGAGCTACCAGTGCATTTTTAGCACACAAACTGAGGCAGGCTAGTGCCGGTTTGTCTACCCAGGCCAGGAAGCGAGTTTCCAGCTGTTGTGGAGATAGAGCTTTAGATACAAAGAAAGTGAATAATGGAAAGTCCCTAAAATTGTGAGAATGAACTCTGCTGTCCTAAAATTGAATATATTGCCTATTTCCAAGTCTCTTATATAACAATGAAAATCCAGGAAAGATGGGGGGGTTTTCTTGAATACACAGGAAATGCTCACAGATGGTCATTTATGACAAAACAAGTTTCTGTTCTAGATTTCAGGTAAATTATATGGGATGAGTTGGTCCTTTAGTTTCTTTTCGGGGGGGGGGGGTTGTTAAGCAATTTCAGGTCTATAGAAATCAACAACTTGAAACGCATAATATTGACAGGAGATATCAATCCCTGGTCCTGATCTCCTTTTTAGCAGTGTCACACGTAACTCCGTTTTACTCAGCGACATTATTCCTATTGTCAACCCGTTTAAACAAAGTAGACTTGTGGCCCTTCCTATACTAGCTTTTAAAAAATTCAATTTCAAGAATAATAGCACTACAGTGGGAGCATTAGAAAGTCTTAGGAAAGTTCTGGCCTCAGCAGGTCTAGACTAGTGGTTTTCAAACTATGGGTCACAACCCAGTACTGGGTCGTGGAATGTCAGGCATTGGGTCTCATTGCTGCAGGGTGATCAGGTGACCTGTGGGGGTGTTAAGGCAGGCTGCCAGCCGGCAACAGGCCCGACTCCTAGGTTGGCAGGGGAAGCTCTGAGCACTAGCTCTGTTCTCCCATTGTCTGGAAACCTGATGCTGGCAGCTTTTTGGGAACAGCTTGCTCTGCAGTGCCAGGACAGACAGGAAGCCTGCCTTAGCACCCCCCGCTGCACCGCTAACCAGGAGCTGCTCAAGGTAAGCCCTACCTGCCCCAACCCTGATACCCCCATAGCTGGAGCCCTCTCCAACACCCAAAGCTTTCATCCTCAGCCCCATCTGGGAGCCCAAACTCGAGTCAAATTATGTTAGGTCATGGGCCTAACATTTTCTTTAACTGGGTCATGAGAAAAAAAAGTTTGAAAACCACTGATCAACACTGAGGGTATGTCTAAACTGAGGGTATGTCTAAACTACATGGCTCTGTCGACGGAGCCATGTAGATTAGTGTACTCGAAAAAGGGAAATGAAGCGGCGATTTAAATAATTGCCGTTTCATTTACATCAAAATGGCTGCCGCGCTGTGCCGATCAGCTGTTTGGCAGCACAGCGTGGTAGTCTGGACGCTCCGCAGTCAACAAGGGAAGCCCTTGTCGATCGCCCCGGTAAACCTCATTCCACGAGACATAATGGGGCAGTCGACAAGGGCTTCTGTTGTCGACCGCGGAGCGTCCAGACTACTGTGCTGTGCCGCCAAACAGCTTATCGGCACAGTGCGGCAGCCATTTTGATGTAAATGAAGCAGCGATTATTTAAATCGCCGCTTCATTTCCCTATGTCTAGAAACCTCATCTACATGGCTCCGTTGATGGAGCCATGTAGTCTAGACATACCCAGAGGGAAGCTTTGATGCCCTGTTTATAGTAGCGCTTCCAAATTTTCTGTCTACCAATGAAATTGCATCCATGGTAGTATAAAAAGTGAAGATTCAAAATATCTACAGCCTTATAAATCTGGGTATGTCTACACTAGCCACCCTAGTTCGAACTAGGGTGGCTAATGTAGTCATTTGAACTTGCAAATGAAGCCCGGGATTAAAATATCCCGGGTTTTATTTGCATATTCCCGGGCACCGCCATTTTTAAATGCCCGGTAGTTCGAACTCCCTGCCCACGGCTACACGTGGCACGGGCTCGGTAGTTTGAACTAAAGCCCCTAATTTGGACTACCATTACTCCTCATTGCAGGAGGTTTGAACTACCGGGCATTTAAATATGGCGGTGCCCGGGAATATGCAAATAAAGCCCGGGATATTTTAATCCCGGGCTTCATTTGCAAGTTCAAATGACTACATTAGCCACCCTAGTTCGAACTAGGGTGGCTAGTGCAGACATACCCTCTGGTACTTAACACATGAAGTCACAATTGCTTCAAGGAATCTGGTTGGAGAATGAGACAGTCAGGATCAATGGCCAATCCACTGTCACCTTGTTATAAGGATATTGAACTGCAGATAGAATCTGTTGCAAGTTTTCAATGTCTTTTATCAATGAGTAATCAATCAGTGGAAAGGAAGCTTTAGAGTGCGAATTTAAAGTAGCTGTACCTTGCTTTGTCTCTTTTGTCTTCTTCTAAGCCTCAGAAACTCCTTGTGCTGCCTTGAAACAAAGTTGACTGCGGCATATTCCAGTAATGCAGCAAACACAAAGAGAAGGCACACAGCCATCCAGATGTCGATAGCTTTTACATAGGAGACCTAAAAGAAAAAAGAAACAGGAAACAGAATGCCTGGTGAATGTCATATGTGGAATCATAGTTTTTCTTAAATGGGAGATGTTTATTATAGAAAACATCTATACCTATAAAAAAAGACTTTGACACAGCATGAGTTCCAACTTTGTCTCCTTTGTTTACCAGGGACCACACCATGTCTAGAACATTATAAAGCACGCTTGAAACATCGAGTGACTGAACCATATGCTACAAAGTAAACAATAAACAATATACTGAAAAGTAACAGTATACTGTAAAGTAAGCATATACTGAACAATATACTGCAAAGTAAACATATTTGCACTCAGTAGGTACTCACCATTGTCTGAATGACATTACAGTAATTCCTCATTTAACACTATAGATGTGTTTCTGAAAATATTCGTGCAATGCGGGGTCAATTTTCCCATTAAAAATAATGGAAAAGGTGGGGGTTGCGTTTCAGGTGATGGTGGCAAAGACAATTCTTTGTTGGTGGTGGGTCGTCAATGTCAGCATTAGATATCTAGCAATACAACATAACTAGCAACACAAGTCGCCGCGGTTTGTTAAAACAGAAAGATAAACACGTGAGTGAGTGGAGGAGCACTGTGACCACGTGTATTCATCCGCTCATGAGTATTACTACTGCTTTTGCCAACTTATACCACCGCGCGAAGTAGTCTGCCACTTGGTTATTTTCGTGTTATTTCAAGGATGGTCGTGTTATTCAAAAAACATTCCCTAAAAAAAAATCGTGCTATTGTGAAAACGTGTTAAGTGGACACGTGTTAAATGAGTAATTACTGTACATGGTCTAACTTTTCAATACGTTTATTAGACACATTTGGCCAATTCTCTATAGTGGTCCCCTCTGAACATACCATCACAGCTACTATTGTTTCTTTATTATTGGTCACATTTTCACACTCCTAGCAGAACATGCCCATTTCATTTATTTTGCATATGAACAGCTTCATCCTTGTAGGTCTAATCAAAAGCTCACAGCAGTCTATGAGAGCATTTTCATTAATATTAATGTGCTAAGGATAGCTCTATGTACTGGGGGTTTGAAGGACCCTATGTGCAGAGGAATTAAATATTTAAAGAATTGTAGAATGGATAAAGGGCTTCATCCTGCATGTCACTGAGCAGGATGCAGAGAATTTCAGAGAATTTCTGCATTCACATGAGTCTAGACATGCTACTGCCCTCCTCCCTGACCCCTCTGTGTTGAGTGGAAAACCTAGATGTCAGGGTGAGATATAGTGATGACGGTTGCCAAGTGTCCAGTTTTAAATGGGAACACCCCATTGAAAAGGAACCCTGGTGTTTCCAGTCAGCACTACTGGCTAGGCCATTAAAACTCTAGTTGGAGGCACAAGCAGGCTCTGTACCTGGCTCTGCACAACTCTTAGAAGTGTCTATAATGTCCATCCAGCTCCTAGGTATGGGGCAATCACTGGGGCTACATCTAGACTGCAGGCGTCTTTCAGAAGAAGCTTTTTTTCGGAAGAGATCTTCTGAAAAAACTTCTTCCGAAAGAGAGTGTCCACACTGCAAAAGTGCATCGAAAAAGCGATCTGCCCCAGCCCAGGACCTCTGCTTCACCCAGAATCCCTCATTTCTGACCCCACCCTAAAACCCACACCCCTAGCCAGAGCCCTCATTCCCTCCCACACTCCAACCCATGCTCCAGCCTGAGGAAAATGAGTCAATGAGGGAGGGAGGGTGGGAGAAGAGCAAAGGACAGAGGGAGCGGGGATAGAATGGGTGGGGGCCGGGGCCTTGGAGAAGGAACAGAGCAGAGGCAGGACCTTGGAGAAGAGGCAGGTTAAGGGTGTTCAGTTTTCTGCAATTAGCAAGTTGGCAACCCTAGTGGAGTTAGCGGCCTGGTACAAAGTTAGGAAGCCATGCATTTAAATTAGATGTACAGCAGGCGTATTTGAAGTTAGAGGCCACACCTTGGTAGGAAGGTTTAGCAACAGCATTTAATCATTCTGCAAAGCCCGGTGCAAACCCCTCCACATTCCAGGCCCCTTGCAAAGCATGGGCAACAGGTTGAGACGTAATAAATAAGTCATGATAATTGCTTCAAATATGTAGCTGCAGTTGGCATTCTGTTTGTAGGTGCAGCTTGTTTTCATGTAGAAATACCTGAGTAATCACATTCAGAATACACAAACACCTGGCACGTGCTGCCAGAGACATTGCATTGTGGGACATGCAGCCCCAAGGATCAGCATTTCTGACTGAGCAAATCCTGAGCTCATGTGCATAAGGCACTAAGGGCAACACAATAAAGGAACTCCTGAATTAGCCATCCTGCCACATACACAGTACTACTGCATTCACACAGTTGTGGAGGTAGATGAATTATTTTAACTCTATCTTGCTCCCCTGGAATCAGACTCAGCAAAAGCAATCACAATATAATGCGGCTTTAAAAATGGAAAACTCCTACAGCAGGGTAACACAAATCCCCTTAATTTCCAAAACAATTTGCATCATTTTACCTATCTAGTCCTCCTAAGTGACCGAGGTAGCTAAAAGCCCCAGGAAATGCTTTTAAATCTATCTTTGGGCCTTCTTCCAAGACCCCCAATACAAGGAACAATCTGTCAGTCACGCCCATTCCTTCTGCTGGTTCAAATTCTTCTGAAGAACTTGCTTGTTTTCCAGGACCACACAAACTAACTCACAGCAGTCACAAGTTGGCTTGGTTTGGTTTGACTTTGCTGCGTCGCAATATACAGAAGAGGTTACATGGAATCCCTTCACTACATATCTCTTTTTTTCTTCCTTCAGTTCTGCCCTCTTCCTTGCCAAACAGAACTATTTCTCCAGCCTCCTTGACTTCCATATCCCATCTATTTATTTTCTACATCCTGCACATGAGGTGGGAATGTTTCCTACTTGTGCTGCTAGCCATCTATAGAGCACTAAGGCCCTGAGCTAATTCCTGGACATAGAAAACACAGAGGCTACCTTTGAAAACTTTCTACTTCTCCCCTTGGCCTCTAGATACATCATTTACCTCAGCATTTTCAGCCTTTCCTGTGTTTCCTTATGTAGGAAAAACTGTACATTCTGAGGAAATATTTTCTTTCTCTCTAGTGTAATTGGAAAAGTTGGGAGGGAAGGAGGGAGGTTGGTTGGTTGATTGGTTTGTTTGTTTGGGGTTTTTTTGGTTTTGTTTTTTTTTTTGAAGAGTGACTTCCAGAAAACCTTTAAAAAATCCTAACACGTTGGCTCACCCTACTCCAGACTATTTTTAGAATTTGATGTTTGGAACTATGGCCTTGTTCAGTTTTATCACATTCAAAAAGTCCATTAAGCATTTCTTGTATTTTTCTTTTTTTAACTCACAATTGCCATGTACCTTATGTTGCAAAGATTCCCCTCTGGTGGCTTTTTTAGAAAGTTAATGGCTCCCTACCTATCACACTATAAATTATATAAATTATTCAGATGCTCTGTAAATGTTTTCGAATGAGTTAATGAGGAAAGTTTTTCAGAATGAGGACTGTCTGCTCCAAGAACCAGGAATGATAAGGCTGAGTATAACAAATGTGACAAAGCACTTCCTTTTCCTTTTTAGCATTTACACCTTTTGTCTCTTCACTTAGCTGATATTTGGCCAAACTATACAATACATAAGCAAAAGTCATTTCTGCTCTGATTCATGCTTCTGCTGGCCGCTGCCAGGACTGGGGAAATCCTGCTGAGTTGCAGGACAGTCAAGGTATGTCTATGCTGCAGAGTTTTTTCAGAAAAACGGCCGTTTTTCCAAAAAAATTTCACTTACATCCATACTGCAATCGTGTTCTTTCGAAAAAAATTCTAAAGAACAGAGGGGTTTTTCCGATATTGGTATACCTCTTTCTACGAGGAAGAAGCCTTTTTCTGAAAGAGCTCTTTTTACAGTGGTCACTATTTTCTACAGTTATTTTTTTCCCAAAATGGACATTAACTGAGATAGCATTTACTTATGCTATCTGATTGGTTCATCCAAGGTGAATAATAATCTTCATTCAACTCAGCTGCTGCCAGCTAGGATGCTGTCATTACATTTGCTACCTGGTTGGGCAGAATGGCTCCAGATCTTAGTATTCTTTGACCCCTGAATAGAGTGACCTTGTGCATGGCTGTTTTCAAATAATGAGGAGACAGGATAAATGAACCCCATTCTTCCATGTAAGCCAAATAATAACCACAGAATTGACAGAAGGCAATGTAGTAGTTGTGACTGATGCCAGGTGTGTACGTATACATGCATATATTGTTTTTCTACTTGATAGCACAAAAAAAGTGCTACTGTTCAGGTAACTACAGTACATTCCAAAACACATTTGCCATGCTGCAGTTTCTATGGCAGTCACAACTAAGCGAACCATTAAAAGTGATCCAGTTCACTGAACCAAACAACAAGAACCTAAAATTAGAAAAAGTATGCCTAGGGCAATAAGCTTTTTAACTCTTGATATCTTCTGTTTGTGATTAGACAAAAGACTCATGTATTTCCTCTCTCTCCTTCTGCTTCTCCTCTTCCCTACATTTTAGATTTCTTATGACTATCTCTGAGGCATAATTTGGAGATAAAAGGCATTTGCTTATTTTTGTGACTGTCAGTCTCTCCACATTAGTAGTAGATGAATTAAACAAGTCCTTTGATTAGTGACAATTGCCCTACCAACACTACATTATGCTCATTCTTGACCATACGTACTGCTTTCTGAATCTGCTATTGGAGTACATGTATGGTTTTGGAGGGGTTAAGCACATTATTGTTACATGTAAGCCTGTCTAATTCTTTTGGTATTATATTCAGAATTACTACCTTCATCAGATCAGAACATCTAAATCAGGCAAGAGTGTTCTTCGTGTGTAGTTTAAAAATTTTTAAATTAACGATCATGTGACAAAAAGTCTCTGAATGTGGATTCTTTCAAATTATCTTTCTCCTATATTTGGAAAAAAAGGAGACAATTAAAAATGTTTACTGGACATCAAAGTTGAGTTTTTAGACAAGGTAAAATCAAGAAATACACAACCAGATTCCCATTGTACCTATACATCAGCCTTGTTTAATCTACTTTTAACCACATAGGGATAGAACTGAGAGAAAATGTAAAAGAAGATTAATAGAAAATGGGGGTAGAAGAAATGGAGAGAGGGAAATAGAGGAGAGGAAGAACAGATATAGAATAGAGTACAATAAAAAGGGAGAAGGAAAGAAGAAGAAACTAATAGAAGAGAATGAAATACATAATGGAGAAAAAGAAAGAAAAGGGGATGAAAAATAAAAATGGCAGATGGAAGAAGAGAAAAAGGGATAAAATAAAAAAGTGAATTAGCAGCATTTAAAGATACTCTATGGAGATTCAATGTTAGTAAAATTATTTTAATCATGTTTCATATTCTAAATGGATCATGGACATAAAATTAATATAAATGCATGAAAATACACATTCCAATTAGCTGAAGGTCTCAGGTTCCTGGCAAGAACCAGACATCCATTTCACAAGCAACTTTCTGTTGTCCTAGAGACTTTCTCCCTACTGATTCAGATTGATCTTTGTGCTCAAATTCAGGCCCTCATGTGCAGGAGCTTTGCAGGAGGGAGCATTCAGTTTGGCAAAGGGTGGGTGGCAGGACCCCTCACCTCTTCCCAGAGATTCCATAGATGAAGGGTATATATGAGCTCACTACCTGCTCCAGACTCCTGACGAAAAGGAAATTATGAGCAGCTTGCATTACCACTCCATTGAACTAACTGGGGTGCACAGGTTGGGTGACTCTGAGATCAAACCAGCCCTAAACAATCCAAAGCAGATCTGAGACCATGAACAACCAACTCAGATTTTATTTTTCCTATTCTCATTATGCTGGGTTGACTGACTCAATCCATTCTACAATTTCACAGAAGTATTTGTAATCAAGATCTAATTGACCTGGGTGGTCTGAAAAGTCTGACCCAGAAACTTCTGTCTTTTTTGTTTTTTTAATTAGAGTTAATGATGATCTAATTGTATTTACAAACCTAGGGAGAATAAGTTCAGTCTTTGGAATGAAGAAGCAGAAACCAATTGGCTGGGAGTATATTTTCCCCTCAGTGCACATGTGTAACTCCCATGAGTGCTAAAGTGCTATGCACTTACATACAGGATAGAACAGAATAGTTAGCACCACATTTTATATACATTTTCTGTGGGTGATACTGATTAACCAAACTCAGTTTCTGAAATGTTGCTGCTAACGCCACAGACCAGAATGAAGGGGTCTCCTATGCTATTGGGGATATAAGGTAGCTTGTTGATTTACAGTACAAATTGGCAGGTATTTGGATGCTTGGAAGCAGAGACAAGTAATAATGTTTTGTCTGCAAGTGACAAATTTTGGCTAAAATGCCCTTCCCGCTGCTAGTTTCTGATCCATACTATAATTTTTCAACTGAACTATACATTCTCATTTGCACTCTATTACCGTGGACTTTGGCTGCTTGAAACTGCACCGCCACAAAGCACGGTTCAGGGAAGGACTCCTCAGCTACAACCTGCATTGCCAGGCTGGGGATTTAGCATAGGTGGCCTGACCATGACGATTGCAGAGGCTTATGGGAGAGAAATAGCAAAGTGGTAAGCTCCTCCCCCTGAAGGATGTTTGGAGTCTGCCATGCAAAGGCCTATTACCCATGTATTCATTTGTAGAGGTCACACCTATTTTCTCCCTTCCACATTCCACAGTAGTAAATAAGTCACTTTTTGTGGCATAAGCATGCCTTGGCTGCAGGAGTAGCCCTAGATGAGCTGCCAGCAACTGGCGCCCTAGGCGAAACTAGTGATCGGCGCACGATCGGCGCCCCCGCCTCCAAACCCCTCAACGACTGTTTAATCTGGCACCCTAGGCGACCACCTAGTTCGCACCTATGGACAGGCCGCCACTGCTTGGCTGGGTTCTTGGTAGCTCCCTCTCCCATTCCCTCATCTCCCCCCCCCCCCCCCCGCAACAGAAATGCTTGATGAAACAGAGAGGTCTGTGCTTCAAGATTCAGTCCTTGGTTCCTAACCCACTGGCTGCTGCTGAACATACTGGGTGTGTGATACTATTCTGTATTTCCTGCAGCCAAAGTTCCAGCTTCCAGAGCTTCTTACCCGTGGCTTGGAAGAGCCCGTATCTGAATATCTCCAAGCAGTAAAAGAGTCTGCAGGGGCTGCCCTGCACAGATGGAGGCAATCCAAGAGTACAGCTGTAAGCTTGTGTGCAGGTTTTACAATTCCCTCAGTGTAGAGTTGCCTTAGGAACTATAGGCCACAGCATAGCAACCAGGAAATGGTTTCCACAGGAATCTGGCCACACATGCTGAAGACATGTTCAAGTGTACTGAACCTGAAAAAGGGAAGTTTAAGGTGACTTGATGTTTGCAGTACAACTTCATGATATTGCAGCATGAAATCTCTGCACACACAAGGCTAGAGAGAAGCTGACTACCCTCTGTGCTGCCCTCTTTGGTGAAGAGAGAATGCCAATGCTCAGGGAAAAAGTAGTGTCCAGGGTCAGGCTCACTGAACTCCACAGTACAGACAAAACCCCTCCAGGTTCCCTTACCTCTGCTTGGTCAGAAGCAGACCTGTACCTTTACATCTAAGATATTGGGTTATAAATGCAGGTTGCTGTGTCCCTGGCTGAGGGTACATACCATCTCATAGAGCCCAAAGTCTCAATGGCCTGTGGTAGATTCCGAGCTACTCCTACGTTATTTATGGAATTAGTAGGTGTTTCAGTTGTGTCTCTTCTCTATGGTCCCCAGGCTACTGTGTTACTAAGCAAGAAGAAAGATGTGTTGCTCACCAGGACTATGATTCACCATTGTCCTGCAAGGCCAGCATGAAGGGCAGCCAGACATCTTTGGTGCAAGAGACCCTCCAAGGGTGTCACTTCCCACAGTAGGCTCAAGGGATAGGCAGGAACCAATGTGTGAAGGGAGTATGTTGAGTGAAAGTGGATGACCAAGGCATTCTTATGCATAGGGACTATTGTAATCAGAGTGTAACCTAAAATAACATTAGGAATGAGTCAACCTGTTCTAGGTATGAAAATGAAATTGCTAGCCCTGGAATTGGGCACAGGATACCTCCCTTTTGCCTTCTCAGCACCAGCTGGCCCTATGGCTTCCTACAGTGGCAATTTCTTTCTGCCTCTAGTTCCTTCTGACCAGAGAAAAGGCTTCCACCCACCACTCTGGTAGCCAGTTGATGCAGAAGTCTAATTACTGTATGGGCCAAAAGAAGAGTCCTGTATCTCTCTGCAGAACTGTAGAACATACCACCCTGGTATTATAGTGTATAGATTAAGGATAAATATGCCTGAAAAAAAATTGTTTAAATATAATGATCATGCTAGCAAATTGATGAGAGTAGTTACACGAGGCTAGAACATGAAGAGAAAAACTTCAAAGCTACGTTTAAAAGATATCTTTATGTCTGATAAGATATTAATAGATGTCAGGAATTTCAGTAACACTTCCTCTATCATTCTTTATTAGGGCTGCAGTGAAGTGTTTGCCTTGTTGGTGAACCCTGGTAAATGCTTCTCACATAAGCTGGCATTTACTCACCTGCCATTATGAGTCCACAATGCTTGTGATGAAAAACAAACAAACGAATTAAAAATCAGGTCCCCAGGCTGGAAGAAGAGCTCAAGAAATAAAAACTCCTGATGAAAGAACATCACATTGGCAGGGAGTGGACTATACTTAGTGTACTTGTGGGAGGGTGAGTGGGGGTGGGGGCTGGCAAAGTTTGTCTCTGTGGTTGGCTGCACTACATGGCTGGGAGGCTCCTAGCCAGGGCAATGAGTGAGCAACCAGGCAAGTGGGTGCCAGGCAATGCGGGGCCCTGAAGGCCTGGGGCCCAAGGCAACAGCCTTGCTCGCCTTGCCCTAAGGCTGGGCCTGAAGACTGCACACACCAAATTCCTTTAATTCACACTCTAACCCCAAAACTATCATACCAACCTGATTGATACCATGCATTTGTTGTAAATTTGTGCTGTTTTCTGACATTCTACGCTCATGGGCAAAGTCTAAAGCCTGAGTTCAGTTTCTACATTAGGATGCCAGTGGAAGGAATTTTTGGTATGTGATTTATGCTTCTTTATGTATTTTAATGGGAGAGGGGAGGGAAAAGAAAGGTTAGAAGTGCTATAAAATAAAAAGCAGCAAGACTGGAACATGGATGAAATGGTAGCCAAAGCAGATGGAAGAGTCAAAGGTGATTCCCCATGACATGGCCCAAGTGAAAGGGGAAATGATGGTGTTATAAAGAATCATATTCTCCTCTCTTATGAAAATATTACTTTTTCAAAAGCCCAGTTAAGTCACCCATGAGTACATTTGATCTGTTTATCTGTAAGTAGTTTTTCTCCTTCACATCTCTGGTGCCCCACACTTACATCATGAGTTGCAACATACAGCCTCACTCCCTTCATGCCATACCTTAACAGAGCCATCCTTGAACCCACTGTAGGGAAGGCAAACCCTCAGCCCTTTAACACACACACTCCACCTCAGTCAATCCAGTGGTGAGGGAAAAACTCCTTTCCAGCCCTCCTAAACTTTCCAGCCCCCTGGACAAACTAAAGAAATGTTCTGAGATAAACAGGATGAAGTTTAATAAGGACAAATACAAAGTACTCCACTTAGGAAGGAACAATCAGTTTCACACATACAGAATGGGAAGCAACTGACTAGGAAGGAATACTGCAGAAAGGGATCTAGGGGTCATATTGGACAATAGGCTAAATATGAATCAACAGTGTGATACTGTTGCAAAAGAAGCAAACATGATTTTGGGATGCATTAACAGGAGTGTTGTAAGCAAGACACGAGAAGTCATTCTTCTGCTCTATTCTGTGCTGATTAGGCATAAGTTGGAGTATTGTGTCCAGTTCTGGGCACCACATTTCAAGAAATATGTGGAAAAATTAGAGAAGATCCAGAGAAGAGCAACAAAAATGATTAAAGGTCTAGAAAACATGACCTATTAGGGAAGACTGAAAGAATTGGGCTTGTTTAGTTTAGAAAAGAAAAGACTGAGAGGGGACATGATAATGGTTTTCAAGTATCTAAAAGGGTGTTAAAAGGAGGAGGGAGAAAAATTGTTCTCCTTGGCCTCTGATGATAGGACAAGAAGCAACGGGCTTAAATTGCAGCAAGGGAGGTTTAGGTTGGACATTCGGAAAAACTTCCTGTCAGGGTGGTTAAGCACTGGAATAAGTCGCCTAGGGAGATTGTGAAATCTCCCTCACAGGAGATAATTAAAAGCAGGTTGGATAGACATCTATCAGGGATGATCTAGATGGTGCTTGGTCCTGCCATAAGGCCAGGGGGCTGGACTTGATGACCTCTCGTGGTCCCTTCCAGTTCTAGTGTTTTATGATTCTATGGCTACGTCTACACTGCAGAGTTTTTGCGCAAAAAGTTGCGGTGTGTCCACACTACAAGCACATTCTTGCATAAGAAAAAGTACAGTAGATCGTCAGAAGACAGGGCTTTTTGCACATGAATTATTCCTCTTTCTACGAGGAATAAGCCTTTTTGCGCAAGAGCTCTTGCACAAAAAGGCACATGTGGACAGGCAACGGGTTTCTTGCTCAAGAAACCCCTATGGCTAAAACGGCCATGAGAGCTTTCTTGAGCAAGAGACCATCCATACGGCCATGGATGGTCTTGCACAAAAGCACATCTCTTGCGCAAAAGTACATGGCAGTATGGACGCACTCTTGCGCAAGAACTTTTTGCGCAAGAACTCTTGCAGAAAAGTTCTTGCACAAGAAGCCTGCAGTGTAGATGTAGCCTATGATTCTATGATAAAAAAGGGTGGTTAGCATAGTGCCCACAGCTGGTCTCGAGCAAACCTGGTATTTCAACCACCTAAACGGGGAGGGGGTAAGTGCCTCAATCTGCTCGGCGGAAAAAGGAGCTTCACTACACGGGTCGTCTATTTTACATATTTCTACCCTTCTGTTTACCAGGGATGATTCAGCAACCAGGCTGCCCCTTCTTCCCTTTTTTGCAGCAGTTTCTGACCTTTCCTGCCCCACAGCCATAAAACATTGTTCTCCTTCCTTCAGTCAGCCAACTAATTTCCTCTCCACATAAAGGTGAGGTGCAGTCATTCTGTGTGAGGAGAGACTGAAATGATCAAGACTATTAAGAGACTAATACAAAACAAGGTGTGATAGGGTTATATCAAATAATACATGTTATAAGGAAGGTAGAGCTCATGCTCCTAGCTACTGCTTCTCATAAATAAGTACAAGGGATCATTCAATAAAACTGAGAAGCCACAATTTTAGGGAAATACTTCCTCTACAGAATGCTTAATTAGACAGTGGGACTCATTATCATAAGGTTGCCTTCAGACCAAGAGCTCAGTAGGATTAAAAATGATAGTTATATCAGTGAGAATAGCTACATTGATATTAGATAGGACAAAAATAAGAGGTCTAAGCCTTTATGTCCCAGGCATAAGCCAACCACTAAACAGAGCAAGGAAGAAACTACCCCTATGTCTAGGTTATGCTACAGTTGCCCATCATGGAGTTTTTGTACGTCCTCTAAATTTTCTGACATTGGTCATGGTTGGCGATATGAGCAACTTCTCTGATGAGCCAATTCCAGCATTCCTAGGGGGGGAAAAAACTGGGAACTAAGAAAAGAAGCATCTGTTGGAATGTACTAAAGCTGGAGTTTAATCTACAAACCATTAAGAACTATGGCTCCAAAACGGATTCCATCCTTTTATCTCTTAAGATCTTATTGAGACAAAGCCTCCTATGAAGAAGAACAATTCTCTTGTTATAAATGGGTTTAATTAGCTTCAGGACTTTTCCAAGAAAAACATGATTAAAACACAGTTTGAGGAGACTTTCAACTCTTCCATTTATTATGAATAATATTGTTTAAACACAGATTTCTCATGCTTAGACTTTGGGGGGTTTTAAATCAGTGTTTTATTGTGATTTGGCATTATTAGAGCAGAAACTTTGTAATAACCAAATAATACGATAGTCTAATCTAACAATTTGTGCATGCATATGATGTTCAGGAAAATTATTAAAAGTATTTTCTTGTTACAGTGTTATCAAGGCGAGGAAGCCTTGTAACATACCTATCTATGTTCTAGGCCCAGGACTTTTCACTGAAAATATGTTTAATGAAATTCTATGTAGCAGAGTGTAGTTGTATATGTTAAAATAACTAACATAATTGAAAGACCCTTTAGGAATTTTATCATTCCCTGGTTTGTTTGTTTTTGCTGATTTTCTTTTAAAAACAACTGGTTTAAACTGAAAACCAGAATTCCTGATTGCAGATGACCACCAAATATGTGTTAGCCTGAGAAGCTTTCATTGATTGACTTCACCTACTGGTACTGTTCAACATTTCCCTTCTTAATAGTTTTTTATTTCAGGTTACTAGGGGTGCATCTACACTACACCCGTACATCAAAATAACATACATAATCTGAGCTATGCAAATTGCATATCTTATTTTGATCTAATTTTGAAATAGCTTATTAATAAAGTGCTATTCCGAAATATCCCTTAACCCTCATGGTATGAGGAGTACAGGGATGTCAAAATAGTGAGCCCATTATTTAAAAATAAATTATGAAATAACGGACTGGTTCAAATGATGAGGAATAGCTATTTGGGGATACCTCCGGTATTCTGAAATACCGCCGCAATCTAGACATACCCTAAGACAAGAAAGTGGAACAGGTGAAGGGTGTAAAGTCTGATCTGTATGTCATTGCACATTAAGATGAGAATATGCTCCTTAGGGAGACAGAATAATATTAAGAATCATGAACACAAGTTCCATTGCTTAGAATTCTTTGAGCAATTTGATATTTGATATTTTGATATTAACTAATTTGCTTAATTTGATATTTTTGAGCTTCAAAGCCTCCCTCCACCAATATAACATTTTGCAATACAATACCTTGTTATGTATACTAAATGTCAGGGAGGCTCTCTCATACAGTTTATGCCTCAATATCTAATATTTGCCACAGAAGATCTCACTACCTAATCCACTAACTACTACTGGCAATGGCCAATACATGACACTTAGAGGAAGTGCTCTTCTACAATGTACTTGGCTGATTAGTTTGGTAGAATTCAATTTCTATTTTTTGATAGTTTTAACAGGTATCAATGTTTATTTTAAAGCATTTTTTTATGTTTTAATCAATTTAAATTTTCATAGTTATATAAAATTACAGGTTTTATGTTTTTTATTTGTATCTCTTTAAAGTTTCACAGTTGTGGGGAATTATGGTGGGGGTCAGACAATGGGGGAATTAGATAATAATTAATGAAAATGGACATTGAGGCTCCAAATATTAAAACTTGTAATTATTAAAACACAAATTGTCAGCACCACCTGTCAAAATATACAAAGTAAATGTCTTAAATCAAAATGTAATAATACCCGAAGCAGCATTTTTTTTACTTGCCTATCTGTAGTTTTGATTATTATTGTTGGAAAATTTTTTGATGGCTGTGCCTGCATGGTGAACTTGATGTTTACCAACATTTCTCAATAAAAATCTAACCCTTCCAAGCCTACTAATATTTTGGTTATGATTATAGAAGAATTACCTGCAATAAATGTTCAGATAAATATAAAATGAAGTTTCACAGATTACTGAGCCACAACTGACATGATGTGCTTTATCCATGGCATTTGCAGCTCACTTTTCTAGTTTGAAAAAATAATCATTGCTTTTGGTTTTGTTTCTAACATTTTTATAATTAATATTTTGTGGAATTATTTTAGATTTTTTAAATCACAAAACCCATGCTCAAAAGTCTTCTTGTAAGAAGCCTGACTCCTTTCACACAGATTAAGGAGCCATTCTCAGACACATTAGTCCGACAAAGATTGGCCTCCCCTTGCATAACTCTGCTGCTTTGCCTTGATTACTTCAGAGTTTAACATTTATTACAGCTACATTTAACAGGGAGATTAGCAGATGAGTCCAGGCTGACATGATTTCAAGAGCTGTAATATACCTTGAACACCACCAGATTGCTGCTGATGTAAAAAAAATGTAAATAAATGACTGTTGTTAGCATTTATGATTTACATCATTCTATGGGGTACGCCAATTGATAGGCACCTGTCAATAGCCCTGTGCATTTTTCAGAGACTTTCTGGAACATGCAGCATGAGGTACCAACCTGTATATTCTCCATTCAGCAATGCTGCATACACTGTCTATTTTTGGAGTCTAGACAATTGTGTATATCAGCATTAAGAATTAAAAGTGAATAACTATTTTTATTTATTATTTAGCTGCCGTGTTTATACATATAGATTCACCAAAGACCAATATTTCATTGTATAGAGGAGGCATTTTTGCCAGCAGCAGAAGCAATGGTACGAACACAACAGTAGTGTTTTCAACTAGTGAGCCTGGGAAACCTGCAGGGGGAATTGGGATATGGTTCTGGACTTCAATTTGTACATAGTTTCAATTTATTTTCGAGAATAATTTTGATAAAATACTGAAGGAAGAACTATTAACAATTTCTTAGAAACACAGGAACCTACCTGTGTAGGAACATAAGAACCCCTTTAACAGCACACAGCACACAGAGCAACTATTAATATAGAGAACAGATGACAGGGTATTCATCAGCACTGCATCAGCAGTCACTGTTTCCACTATGGGTCAATAATATCACTAGAGCTATAAGACTTTGCAAGACAGCGAATACTCCACAAAGAAACTGCCTCAGCTCTTAAGTTTTCTGCCACCTACACAGACCTTTCTTTTCCTCACAGGAAGGAATGATGGAAGGAAAGGGTCTTTGGAGAACATTCTGCTTTTTTCAGGCTTTACCCTTATTCCCTCTGCTCCCAAATAATGCCAAAATTGAGTGGATATTTCCTTGTTTAATTGAACATCTCCCACTCTACCCAAATGTTACCCTTTAACCTACTTTTATAGTTAGAGAACTACAGTAGTTTCCTTTCTGATCAATAGTTCAGGACCAATGCCTGGAAAACATACTTTAGTCTTAAATACAATCTTAAATGTGTAGTTCTGTAAACTTTATAATAAAAAAAGTCCAAACAGTGTTAGCAACAGATATCTTGCAAATCTTGAACAGGATTACAACATTTGGGAACTGGATTTCCAGGCATTCAAGAGGTATCAATAATTGGTTTCTGTCTCTAATAAAAATCTTGAGATCATGACTGTTGGAGTTATGTTAGAAATCAAGTAGAAAAGGTGGCAATCAGAATGATGTACTTTTTGAGGGTTCATAATTTGCAGCATGCCAATAGTAATAATGAATGGTTATGCTGTGACATCTGTCTTTTTCAACAGGCACAAAGCATTGTATTCTAGCTGTGTTTTTTCATTAAAACAGCAGACTGCAAAACTATGGCAGAGGTATGCTCATTACTCATTCTAAAGGTACTTTTCTGGCACTGGTCCAGCGCTGATTATAATAAATCCTAACCCAGTGTTATTTTCAACCTGTACTTCTATTCTCCAATGACTCATGCCTGAGGTTCCCAGAAGACTCAACTCCCAGCTAAATGTTTTCTTTCTTTTTTAAACTTATTTAGTGAGTCCCTGCATAGCAGGTCACACAACTTCAGATGGAATTCTCCCACCCACTAGTCCTCTGTGAGCCTGACACAAAATATGC
This sequence comes from Pelochelys cantorii, assembly GCA_032595735.1. NCBI lineage: Eukaryota > Metazoa > Chordata > Testudines > Trionychidae > Pelochelys > Pelochelys cantorii. The sequence goes on along the minus strand of CM064326.1, from coordinate 137,346,961 downwards.
ATGTGAAAAGATGTCATAATTGCAATTTTTAAGAGAGTTTATTGGGTCTTCTTTACCTGACCTTAAATTTCCTGGTGAACAACTCTCTGTAGTTCACTTCTCATCATCATCACTGTCATTAGTGGGCTCATCTTCATTCATGTGTAATAGTGGAATCTCCTATCTCTATTTCTACCCTTAGGTCATGGCACAATATCCGTGATTTGTGGGAAGTGACTGTTTCTTTCAATACTGCATTTGTCTTCATTGAGAAATGCAACATATTTTCTACACCATTTTTTTGGTTCAGTCGAGACAAGTGAAGTAACACAATGATGCCTAACATCATATTATGCAGCCCTATTAAGGCCCTTTTCCTTCAGCAGCTGACCACCAAATAAAAAACATGTGCTCACCTTTCCACAGAAATGTCTTTAGCCAACGGGTTTCTGGCCATACTACAAGACTCAAGTTGTACCACTCAGCAAGCTTTCGGGCTTTGCTGGAGGAGGGCCAGAGTGTTCGTCAGCTGGCAAGACTGAGTCCCAACAAAGCATACCAGCAAAGACGACAAGGCGACCTTTGACAAATGGAAGTCACGAAATATTTCCATGTGCTATTACTTTATTTGTTTTGAATAACACACACAGAAGCCTCATTTGATTAGCTCTAATTATTAAGAAAGGGATAGAAAATAAGACCCAGACTATCTTACTGCTCCTGTATAAAACGATGGTACGCCCACATCTTGAGTACTGTGTACAGATGTGGTCTCCTCACTTAAAAAAGATATTTTTTGGCCTTAGAAAGGGTTCAGAAAAGGGCAACTAAAATGATCAGGGGTTTGGAACAGGTCCCATATGAGGAGAGGCTAAAGCGACTGGGACTTTTCAGTTTGGAAAAGAGGAGACTGAGGGGGGATATGATAGAGGTATATAAAATCATGTGTGGTGTGGAGAGGGTGAATAAAGAAAAGTTATTCATTAGTTCCCATAATATAAGGACTAGAGGATACCAAATGAAATTAACGGGTAACAGGTTTAAAACGAATAAGCGAAAGTTCTTCTTCACACAGCACGTAGTCAACCTACGGAACTCCTTGCCAGAGGAGGTTGTGAAGGCTAGAACTATAACAGAGTTTAAAGAGAAGCTAGATAAATTCATGGAGGTTAGGTCCATAAAAGGCTATTAGCCAGGGGATAGAAATGGTGTCCCTGGCCTCTGTTTGTCAGAGGCTGGAGACGGATGGCATGAGACAAATTGCTTGATCATTGTCTTCGGTCCACCCCCTCCGGGGCACCTGGCACTGGCCACTGTTGGCAGACAGGCTACTGGGCTAGATGGACCTTTGGTCTGACCCTGTACGGTCATTCTTATGTTCTTATGTTATCTAAATGAACAGTAATGTCTGATGGAATTTCAAATTATTATTATTTTCCTCTCTCACAGTGTTAGTTTCTTGCCTAAAGCAAATAGGAGAAATTCAGATCTCTCTTTGCATATATGTATGTTTTGCCCATGGTAGTGCATGCCAGAAAAATGACCCAGATGCTGAGGCTATGTCTACACTACAAGGTTTTTGTGCAAAAACGGCTGGTTTTGTGCAAAAACCCGTGGAGCGTTCACACCTCAAGTGCATTTTTGCACACACAAAAATACAGTAAATCGGCAGAACAGAGGGCTTTTGCCGGTAGTTATGCCTCTCCCCACAAGGAATAACTCCTTTATGTGCTACAGCTCTTGCGCAAAAAGGCACGTGTGGACGCTCCGCAGGGGTTTCTTGCACAAAAAGAACCTATCAGAAAAAGCACAAGTGCTCTGATGGCCATTCTGTGAATGGCCATCAGAGCTTTCTTGCACAAGAGTGTCCATGCAACGTGGATGCTCTCTTGCGCAAAAGCACATCGCTTTTGCAATGCGCTTTTGAGGTGTGGAGGCGCTTTTGCGCAAGACATTTTTGCGCAAGGTCTCTTTCGGAAAAAGCTTCTTGCGCAAAAACCCTGCAGTGTAGACAAACCCTGACTTGCATCAAAGGGGAAGGTGCAAAGGTGCCATTCACAAATTGGTGAGTCACAGCTGTCCCAGTCCTTGGCCAGTCCCCTACCAGGTTCCAAAAGCTGTAAACTGCACTCATAAGGATACTCTGATCCCTTTCTATGGTTCTGTTCTGTTCACTGCAATGCAGGTATATGTGTATGTGTCTGGGGGAGGGAAGCATAGGAACTGTTACAGTGGCTCTCTGCCATCTAAGGACCTCACACTGATGTCTCCTCAGGCAGACAGTAAAATCTTTAGGGCAATTACGTGGTGCTGGAATGGGCCAAACTTCCTTGTGCTCGTTTACCAATGTTTGACAAATTACATCCATGACCATTGGGTGAATAAAGATGGCACATTTACAAAAGGAGACTTTTCTCTTTCATTCTTTTATGGATCAGGGCAAATGTTAATCTCATCTATATCAGTCAACTTGTCTTCCCAATTAAAATGTAACTGGCAATTTGCACAAAGCACCGTTTGCAGCTTCCCACACGTCCCTTGGCTGCAAATGGCAAACCGCAGCCAAAGGGAGCTGCAAGGCTCTGTGGCTGTGGAGACTCTAAGTAAACAAATCAGAGCAGACCAATAGCAGCTTTTTCAGAGCGGATCCGCAGATCACTTTGAGAAACACTGAAGTAAGCTGACAGTATTCCTTTTTTATGGAGAACAGGGATGTTCCCCTCTTCTATAGCTCCTGGTGTCATTTTGAAAAGCAATTTCACAAGAAGAAACTCTTATGTTGTATGAAGCCAATAAAAAAAAAAGGTGTGAAAGATGAGCATACAACAGTAGCACAAAAGAAAGACTTAAAAATAAAGTCCACATTAAAATAACTGAAATGCCACGGTCTATGTGCAAAAGTAAAGATAGTTATTCAGCACCTTTAACAAAAGCAGCATGATATTAACATTCACAGCTGGTATTTTGTTCCTTCAAATAAGTTATCTGAAACAACACTAGTGAAATGATGACAATGGTGGCATCATTTGCACTCCTTTTTGCAAGGGGCTCTGTTAATTGACTGTTGTATCTGACAGAATGACATTTCTGAATTTCCTATGAGTAAAGGGTGAGTTGGTGGTGGGAAAGGAATGAATGAGTGTGCTTCTTAGTACATACTGATTCACTGCTTTTACTGTTGTTCTCTAAAACCAATGTGTAGCTTATACCCTACTACACATTCCAAATTCCTGTTCAGGTTTTAATTTGGAAAAATAATCTGTATGTGGAGGGTCTCAATATTCTGCTTTTAAGCACATGTCTCCCAAAAGGACATGTGTGCAACTGATGGGATAATCAAGACCTGTTAATGCAAAACTGCCCACATGGCAACCTCTAACATGTTCTGTACACTTACTTCAGAAACTATTGAGCATACATTTATTAATTAATCACCACATTGTGTGATGGTCCCCCTCCCCACACACACACATGTACACATGCTTTATGAAGGGTGGGGGAAGTCCCTTGTGGAGCTGGAATTTTTTGTCAATGAAAATAGTGATTTTACCCAACGAAAGTTGCATTGCAGTGTGAACGCTCGTGCAGTTTTGTTGCCAAAAGGCACTTTTCCTTGACAAAACTTGCCAGTGTAGACAAAGCCTCATAGATTCAGTTTGGGGAAAGAGTATTCTTCAGTCATAAGAACATAAGATTGGCCTTACTGGGTCAGACCAAAGGTCCTGCTTTGGGCAGGGGGCTGGACTCGATAACCTCCTGAGGTCTCTTCCAGCCCTTGGATTCTATGATTCCATCTAGCCCAGTATCCTGTCTGCCAACAGTGTCCAATACCAGATGCCCCAGAGGGAGAGAACACAACAGGCAATCCTCATGTGATCCCTCTTCTGTCCATTTCTAGACTGTGCTCATTTCTAGACTATACTCATGATGCTATATCTCATTTGAATAATGCTAATGAAGCCTCTGAGAGCTCCATTCTGACACTCATTCAAACTATCTGGCTCTCTTTGGGTCTGGAACGCTGGTCTGGAAATCTCATGAGAACAGGCATTCTCACAAGATATCAGGCCCTTCTGTTTCCGGTCACAGCTGGAATTCCTGAGAGAACAACCTTTCTTGATGGTATCCTAGCAACTCCACTTCCAGCCAGAAAATGAAATAAGTGTGTGTGTGTGTGTGTGTGTGTGTGAGAGAGAGAGAGAGAGAGAGAATGTGGAAGGTGGAACCCTCTGTGAAAATTTTAACAATACTTTTTAAAATAAATATGCTCACTTCCAGTTTGTTTCTAGAAATGGGCACTTTAGCAAGCAGTGAGGTGCATTGTTCACACTTCTGCTTACCTTTGAAACTACCTTGACTACATTTCCTAATTTTAGGCTGGCTCAGTCACCTTCAGAAGTTTCAGTTTAAAGACAAAAGGGGTGTAAAATCCAATTTAAAGAAGAAAGTCCTTCTTGTTTTGCTTCTAATACCTTTTATTTCTTAGGTGTTAATGGCAATTACTGAATATTCTGCACCCTCTTGGAGACATTACTGTGATACAGTTGTAAGTAGAGGTATTTAAATGTGCCAAAATACAATTTGCCCTGGCAATATTCCCAGAGCAGGAGAAAGCTGTTTGCAACAGTTACTTGGCAAACTCCATGCTTACTTGTCAAGTAAGATACTTACTTTTGTTTTATTACAGTCATTGAATTCTAATCCATATTTTGGAGAATATAAACAAAATTAAATAAAAACCTCTCTCTGAGATGGACTTAGCTCACTTACATACACACTAATGTCAAACCAATCTGATAGCTTTCTTTGATAGGATAACGAGTCTTGTGGATAAGGGAGAAGCGGTGGATGTGGTATACCTAGACTTTAGTAAGGCGTTTGATACGGTCTCGCATGATATTCTTATCAATAAACTAGGCAAATACAACTTAGATGAGGCTACTATAAGGTGGGTGCCTAACTGGCTGGATAACCATACTTAGGGTATGTCTACACTACCACCCTAGTTTGAACTAGGGTGGTTAATGTAGGCATTCGAAGTTGCAAATGAAGCCCGGGATTTAAATATCCCGGGCTTCATTTGCATCTTGCCGGGCGGGCGCCATTTTTAAATCCCCTTAGGTCGAACTCCGTGCCCGCGGCTACACGCGGCATGGAGTAGGTAATTCAAATTAGGATCTCTAATTCGAACTACCGGTACACCTCGTTCCAAGGGCTTCATTTGCAACTTCGAATGCCTACATTAACCACCCTAGTTCGAACTAGGGTGGTAGTGTAGACATATCCTTAGAGAGTAGTTATTAATGGTTCTCAATCCTGCTGGAGAGGTATAACAAGTGGGGTTCCGCAGGGGTCTGTTTTGGGACCGGCTCTGTTCAACATCTTCATCAATGATTTAGATATTGGCATAGAAAGTACGCTTATTAAGTTTGCAGATGATACCAAGCTGGGAGGGGTTGCAACTAATCTGGAGGATAGGGTCATAATTCAAAATGATCTGGACAAATTGGAGAAAAGGTCTGAGGTAAACAGGATGAAGTTTAATAATGACAAATGCAAAGTGCTCCACTTAGGAAGGAACAATCAGTTTCACACATACAGAATGGGAAGCGACTGTCTAGAAAGGAGTACGGCAGAAAGGGATCTAGGGATTATAGTGGACCACAAGCTGAAAGTAAGTCAGCAGTGTGATGCTGTTGCAAAAAAATCAAACATGATTCTGGGATGCATTAACAGGTGTGTTGTAAGCAAGACACGAGAAGTCATTCTTCCGCTCTACTCTGCTCTAGTTTGGCCTCAGTTGGAGTATTGTGTCCAGTTCTGGGCACCGCATTTCAAGAAAGATATGGAGAAATTTGGAGAGGGTCCAGAGAAGAGCAACAAGAATGATTAAAGGTCTAGAGAACATCACCTATGAAGGAAGGCTGAAAAAATTGGGTTTGTTTAGTTTAAAAAAGAGAAGATTGAGGGGGGGCATGATAGCAGTTTTCAGGTATCTAAAAGGGTGTCATAAGGAGGAGGGAGAAAACTTGTTCATCTTGGCCTCTGAGGATAGAACAAGAAGCAATGGGCTTAAACTGCAGCAAGGGAGGTTTAGGTTGGACATTAGGAAAAAGTTCCTAAGTGTCAGGGTGGTCAAACACTGGAATAAATTGCCTGGGGAGGTTGTGGAATCTCCATCTCTGGAGATATTTAAGAGTAGGTTAGATAAATGTCTATCAGGGATGGTCTAGACAGTATTTGGTCCTGCCATGAGGGCAGGGGACTGGACTCGATGACTTCTTGAGGTCCTCTCCAGTCCTAGTATTCTATGATTCTATAATGAAAATAGTGAAATTTAGAAAAACTAAACAGCGACAGGAAGATGCAGGATACTACCAGTTTCTAGCTTTAGAACTGAAGATGTTGCAGTAAGATGTATCTAGATGAGCATGAGAAAAACAAACCAGTGTTGCACAAGATTGGGATGTACTGGACACTGCCTATGGATCCAGCACTGTATTTCTCAAACAGCTAAAGTTCCTTTTGATTCGGGATCACAGAGGATCAGGTCTTAAAGGAGAAGAGAGCAAGCCTAGGAAAAGTTGAAATGAAATTATTTTAATGAGTGTAAAAATGCCTCAGTAGTAGCCTAGAACTACGCTGATATCACATAACTAGAGCAAGTTGGAAATAACAGTTTTCCTATGGAAAATGACAAGTCTGGCATTTTCTAAACCAAAAAAAATGTCAGTCAAAACAACAATAGTAGCAACAATCTACTAGGAACTGCTACTGGGATGCCTTGTGGGTTGACGTGTCAGTGCCTCATGCTCCCGCTCTTCTGTACAGACTGGGCTCCTTAGTCAAACTGCATCTTCCACAGTGTACCTCAGTCTCCCCTCTTGAGAAGGAAGATGGTGTACCTTCAGAGTCCAGCCTGTAGAGGAGAATGGAGACACAAAGCAATGGAGTGCCAATTCCTGCCAGGCACTGTGGCAGCATATTCAAATAAAATATACATGTATTGGACAAAATATTTTAGTTTTCAGGTCTTTGGTTTGTCAATGAAAAATAAAATCAAAAGTTTTCATGTAAGACAGACCTTTTTCTTGAAAAAAGTTGGTTCAGTCAAAAATCCGATTTCCCACCACCAAACTCAGTGGAGTAATGCCAGTTTATGCCAGCGGAGAATCTGCCCCCTTTTCTACAAGAAGATCTCCATTGTGTTTTGGGCAAATAAAAAAGCTACATAGAGCCACAAGATTTTATCCAAATTATCCAGAAAGCCCAGCATTTGATTTACACAGGGAGGATATTTGTTCTATAGGTAGTTGGGCCAACTAATGTGGAGGAGAGTATCCATAAGTGTTCACTGGATCTTGAGAACCACATTCTACCCTCATCCTGCTTCCTGAACTCTTGCTGAATGTGTGTAAAAATAGAAAGTAAAAAGAAAAAAAACATGGAGTTAGCTACCTCTGTTTCAGTGATTGTTATATGCCTGGATCTGACTTTGCCCACATTCAAACTGAGAGCACAGTGGCTTCTACAGTATCCTTCAAATAAGTTTAAATCAAAGTTTTTGGTGCAAGTACAGTCAAGTGGTTATGAATTTCAGAAATATTTAATGATTTCAAGGTACAGGATATAATTTTCATATCCGAGAAATTTATAGCCCTTTTCTCTGATTACTGACTAGACCATACAAAAGTCTTTTTGGTAGGGCCTCTCCACTCTAGAAGTGACTTTATTTTTTTTTTAAATCCATTGCGTAGCTAGTTACCTGTTTGTTTTTTCAATAATCACTAATTCATACGTGCTCAGTTTACAAATAAACATGACTCTTCTCTCTCATTTCCAGATGCAAAAGTAAAAGTGAGTCCTCTTGGCCACACATTTCTTCATCGGTAATAAAGATTCTGCATGCTGAATTATTCTCTCCGTGCAACCCCATTGTCTCTATAGTACACCTTCAGTGTCAAACAAGTAACCCACTTGCCCTCAGTGTATTTGCAGAGGCATAAGAGACTGGAACTAAATAAACAGTTGTTTGGATGATACTTGGGATGGAATAGCCACTGCTCTCTCATTCTTTTCTGTGTTGACTCTGTAGGACTAAGAGGAATAAAAGTACATTTAGTGAAAATGCTTTTATCAGTAAAATCAGTATATTCGACTCTGACTATCTACAAGGACCACGTCTAGTAAGAAAGTACCAACTATAAATGGCCACTTTCTAAAGTAAAATTTCACCTTAGTATTTTCAGTGTTCATACATTATAACAGGAATGTCTACTTTTGCCTTATATTGTATGTTTGGTTTAAGAACTCTTTCATTTACAATTGGTTTCTGTGAAACAGTGTAAAAGCATATGTGAAACAGTGTGAAAAGTGATTACTACTGGTTCTAAGACTCAGTTTTGCTCTTCTATTTTAGGTTTTAGAAATGAAAACACAGTAAAATAGCCCATGGAACAAAAGTCTGTGTTCATTACTCTCCCTTTAATCCCCTATTATGAAGCACATAAACAAAAATAATTTCTTAAATATTAATTTAGATTTGCTTATGAGGAATTTCTGTGCATGTATAGTTAATGAAGCTCATTTAAAATAAATAAATAAGTCTATTTAATTATTTCTCTTTCTCTCTCTCATTTATGCTTGGTCAGTTTTCTTTTTGATGGTTATTCTTTAGCATGTGTGTTCAAAATAAAACTTACACTGTAACCTTACAAGTTTTAAATGCTAAAGCCCATGTTCATTTTCATTTTGGCAATATTTTTAAAAAGATTAAAATAGTCTTTGCCCATTCCAAGTTGCCAGAAATGATTGCATACTTTGATTCTGAAAAGGTTTCGAACAGTTTTCTTTCTTTTAAGGCTGAAGTTGCCACTGACACTTTGTTGTGTCATAATTAATGAAACATAAAAACTTGTATTTGTTTTTTCCCTAATCCCTATCATTCATATTTAATGTTACGTACACTTGCCTTTTTATTTTTTAAAAAAATTACCTCAGTAAAGAGAACAAATACAGGCAAACAATAAAGCATATCCTTCTGATATCCTTTTTGCTAAACATTCCTACTCTCAATTTAGATAATTTCAGTTATTTTGGTCAACAATATATTAGCACACTTACTAGAGCTACTCAGCTTGAACATTAAATTCACTTTAAGAAACAAGACAGACATATGGTCTAGCATTTCCCAAATGAGGGAATCGCATTGGCATTCCCTCATTTGGAGCTCCATTCTGCTCATTTGGGAGCTGGTGGGTTCAGGAGTGTACCCGCATCATACAGTATTGGAGTTGATTGTATTTCATTAGCTGAATGAATTTGTATCACTATACAGTATAACTGCTTCTATATCCTTTGAAAGTTATTACTTGACTTTACTTAATTGTTTTTGCTCTGTTTCAGTTTAATCAGCAGTCCATCCACATATTCCATGACTGACAAAAAATGGCCATAGAAGCTTTCAGAGTCCATTTTTTTGTTCCTATTAGTTCTAGCGCAAGTGTGTCTATCATCAGGATTTTCATATTTAACTATTTGATGCCTGTATGGAAGTTATACAATCCGTCAATTGAAATAATCTGTTTCATTATGAGTCAATATAGTGCCATGGAGAAGATTAGCCTTAAAGAAAGGAAACTGATAGAGCTCCTTTTAAGCAGCAACCATTTTTTTAAAGAGATAAAAACACACAGAATACTGCAATTATTAAAAAAAAAAACCCTTGTGCCTAGTAAAAATGCACGTGATATTGAGCTTTATTAGTTTCTTCCCACACAAAATGCTAAAGTTAGCCACTTACACAAAATGAGCTATGCAGCAAGTGGACCTTGTCTGGAATTTATTCTGGACAAGTGTAAACCTTTGCAGAAATATTTTGTGGTAGTAGGCATGTTTTAACTATACAAGGGATAAAAGATTGTAGAAGTCTCAATTCTACAAAAGCAAAGATGACAACTTTGGTTAAAGGCCCATCCTGGCTAAGAGACAGAATAAATGAAGCAATTAGAAATTTAAAAAAGACACAACACTAATAGCTAATAAATTGGAAAAAGGAGAAGTAGATAGCAATAAATATAAACTGGAAGTGATGAACTGTAGGAAATTGATAAGGGAAGCTAAAGAGATCAGGAAAAAATTCATAATTGGCAGGGCTAAGAATAATAAAATTGTTTTAAGTATATCAGAAACAAAAGAAAACAAATGTCCACTACTACATAGAGATGGCAAAATTGTTTTATTGGATGCAGAAATGACTAACTTATTCAATAAATATTTCTGTTCTGTATTTGGAAAGAAGCAGAGTAATGTTCTTATTACATGAGTATAATGAACTACTTTCTAGTCTATTTGAGTAATTCAGTTAGGATGTTGCACATCTTCCAGGGTATGTCTAGACTACATGGCTCCATCGACGGAGCCATGTAGATAAGCTTACTAGACATAGGAAAATGAAGCAGCAATTTAAATAATCGCCACTTCATTTACATCAAAATGGCTGCCGCGCTGTGCCAATCAGCTGTTTGGCGGCACAGCGGGGCAGTCTGGATGCGCCGCAGTCAACAAGGAAAGCCTTTGTCGACCACCCCGTTATGCCTCATGGAATGAGGTTTACCGGAGCGGTCGACAAAGGCTCCCGTTGTCGACCGCGGAGCGTCCAGACTACTGCACTGTGCCGCCAAACAGCTGATCGGCACAGCACGGCGGTCATTTTGATGTAAATGAAGCGGCGATTATTTAAATCGCCGCTTCATTTCCCTATGTCTAGTAAGCTCATCTACATGGCTCCGTCGACGGAGCCATGTAGTCTAGACATACCCTAGAGAGAAACATGGTGAGCAAGGTAATATCTTTTTATTGGACCAACTTTTGTTGGTGACAAACATACACATTTGAGCTTACACCAAACTCTTGAGGCCTGGGGAAAAACATTTTACAGTCAGCAAACCCAGATAACTTGTACTCTAAAGCCCTAAAAATCCTGAAGCAGATTGCTAAGGACATGTCAGGCCCATTGTCGTTAATTTGTATTTACTTTTGAAATATTGGGGAGATGTGAGAGGACTGGAAGGATGCTAAAGGTGTGTCAATATTGAAAAGGAGAAAGGGATGACCTGGTAAATATAGGTCAGTTAGCCTGACATCTGTCCAAGGAGAAATAACAGAATAAATGATCTGGGATTTAATCCATAAAAAAATCAGAGGATAATCAATATTAATAGGGAGGTGATTTTATCTCTGTGTAAATCACTGGTAAGACCAATATAGAAATACTGCAGTCAATTCTGATAGGATGGGGTGGGGAACCTTTTTTGGATTGGGGGCTGCTGACCCCCAGGCTAGGTGGAATGGCGGGTGAGCTGGAGTGCCAGTGCAGACTTCCCGATGGTGGGGAGGGGGGGAGCCCAGAGCCTTGGGGGCTGGATCCAGGCAATCTGGGAGGCCACAGGTTCCCCACCCTTGTGATAGGATGATTGAAGAATTGGGAAGGGTGCAGAGAAGAACCACAATATGATTCAAGGACTGGGGAAAGGCCTTACAGTAAGAGACACTTATCAAAAAGAAGACTAAGAGGTAACTTGATTATGGATTATAAGCACCCTCATGGGGAGAAAATAATGGATACTAAAAAGCTATTTAATTCAGTGGAGAAAAGTGTAACAAGAATTAATGGCTGAAATTTAAAGCCAGAGAATTTCAAATTATGTATAATTTTTTAACAATGAGGACAGGATGATTAATCATTGCAAAGCAGTGGTTTCACCATTTCTCAATATCTTCAAAGCAAGACTGGCGACCTTTCTAAAAGATATACTTTAATCAAACATTAATTGGTTGGCTCATTACAAGAATTACTGTGTGATTAAAAGATGAAAAACGCTATATAAGTGACAGGTTAAACAAACAATAACTGGATGAAATCCAGTGGCCTATGTTACACAGGAGATCAGACTAGGAAATCTAATAACCCTTTCTGGACTTAAATTCTATGAATCTCAGAAGTTGCTAAGCAACATGGTTCTGCCAAGAAGATAGACACAGACAATGATATTTTATTCTGATGATGTAATACTGTAAATTAATATCTTTGCTAGAGTTTGTGTGGGTGGAACTCTTTGAACTGGTTTTCTTAAACCACTTTGAACTGGTTCTCTTCAACACTCAGAACATTACAACTCTCTAGCTTGCTCATATGGTTGAATTAAGTGGGTTTTTTTTAATTGAAGTGTGCTTCTAGATTTGTAATATCATTCCAAGCACAACAGAGAGAGAGGAAATGGTTTTCCCATCCCATGAGAATTTAAGATTTCAAAAATATTTTCTGGATGAATCATGACAAAAAATCAAACTCTCAAATCTTTTCACAAATTGACTACCCAAAAAACTTTTCAGATCCAGTCAATGTTTCATTGTAATAATTGTGAAATATTTCATTTCAATTTCAATCTTTTCAATTTTGTTTACTTGTTAACATTAACATTAACATTAACATTTTAAATAAAAAGTTGTTTCAAACTGAAAAATTTCATTTTCAAAATGTCAGAATGGGATATTTCTTCTATTTCAAACTGAAAATTAAAACAGAACCTTTCCTTTAGTTTTGACAAATCAATATTTGATGATGAAAAAACGTTCCATCAAAAAATCCCCAGCCAGCTCTAATACCCATCTCTGTTGCAACAGAAACTTAAAACTGGTAGATTGTATATTATGTGCAAAGAAGAGTTAAGAGCAAATTCTAATAATATGGCTCAGATTCATTCATTCTCTATTCAAGAGAACATTCATTCTCTATTCAAGATGATTTGCAATTACTACAATGCTTTCATTTTTGAAAAGCATATGAATTACAAGCACCTGATGATGATGATGGTTAGAAGCGGCAGGCATTTATTTAAAAATACCGCTTAACAGCTGGCAGGAGAAGAAATCAGTGAAGACATTTTTGAACTCTGTGGGTTCAACTGCTATTAAGGCTGTCATTCTTTAAATAAAAGGCAAGCATATCTAGAGGAAGCCACTCTAATCATCCAAATCATGAATGAAGCAGACTAAATGAACTCACCACATAGTACATTACACATACCCAAGAAGCCCAAAGTCTTTAAATTAGATAAGTGGACCAAGCCTATCTTGTAAATTGTGAAAAGCTTTTACTGAAACTTCATTAATATGTGGAAGAAGAGAAGCTAATCAACTGTTATAGCCACATTCGCAAAGAGAATTTTACATTAGCCAATTTACCAATAAAAAGCACTTGCTGTTACTGTCTTATGAAGGTTTCAAACAGGTACAGGACACACAGTTTTGCCAAGGTTACAAAGCATCTGTCTCTTGCAGCTGCCAATCTAGAAAACATATGAATTCTTATTTCCCTACAGACATCTCCTGAAAAATGACAAATACAAATGTATAAGAAATAATAATGCATTACCCTTGCCACTCATTAGAAAAGACAAAGAGAGAAAGCAAGACATAAAGAGAAGCTAACACTGCTATCTGGATCACTATTTCAGCCATTTTTGGATGTGGACAAGCAATGCTATTTCTTGTCTACTAGATGTGTGTATAACCAAGCCACTGTGCATTGGTTTCTTAATGGCATTACCCCTAAATGTTATCGTGACCTTAGGGACAAAATAGCAAGGCATAACAATGATCTTACTGCCTGAATTTTCACTTTAACTTGTGTCTCTCCCAATGGCAGGATTTTAATTTCATTTTGAGCAGATTTAGTTCATGAGGGGATGGGCCAGCAACCCACATAATACGACAAAAAAATCTCAAAAAACAGGACTTTTCAGACAATCACACGGCCATTAAAGAAAAGAGAGTGATTTGTTTGAATCATCAAACAACAGCTGACTACATTGCCTAGCTCTAAGAGTATGGGTATCTTTACACACACACATCTACTCCCAACAGCCGTCCACCCTAACCGACACTTCTCCCTCCATATTCTTTGCAAATCAGGCAAATAGAAACTAGAGACTTGTTTGACAAGAAAGTCCACTTATTCATGTATTCCATATGTTGTTTTGTCCTCCCTATTACAATAAGTTAATAATTTATAATTATATTTACATGTACCACTAACGTATACATATACGTGTACTGAAAAAGGGCTTTTTTCCCCCAGTTTTCTTACTTTAAAAAAAATTCTATGTGTCTACTTTTTGTTTGGTGATCATGCAAACCAGCTCCTTAAATCAGTTCATATTCAACATTTTTAGAATGTAATTATCATATGATAATTAATATGATAAACCTTTTCATATGATATAATTTGTACAGCCGTGAGGCCTGATTCACTGCTCCCTTGCTCCTTATGGATAGCAAATTCGAATGACACTCTCAACGGGTGTAAAGGACTACACAATGGATCAAGCAATGAAGAACAAGCCTCATTTTGTCTAGTCTTCCCTTTCCCTTTATTAAAATATCACAAATAGAACCAAACACAAATTCCCAATGTCTAGAAAAATAACTAAGGAGGAGAAGAAAGAATTTTGTTATGGCTTTAGCTTTATTATCTAGGCATCATGAACAATGAATCATAAACTGCTGTCATGACTGAGACACATATATTTTCATGCTTTACAAGGCAAACTAAATTGTTTTCTTGCCAATACTACTTTTACAATACTCTCTGCTGCAACAGATGACATCCCTAACACTGAAAAAGAAATCATTTTTCTGCACTACCAGCAAAGAAATGTTAGTGAGGTCATATAGAAGAAAAGGATATGTTAGGTCACCTAGTTCACCCTCCTGCCAGTGCAGAGTTGTTCTCTATATTGTATTCTCTAGTGCTTTGTTCTGGTCCAGTTTGAAACAACCCCTAGGGAGGTCATCTTCAGAAACTGAATTTTTATAACGTAGCATCACTAGATAAACTGGGACCCAATGATGTTGCAGATGAAGCCATTGGAAGTTTTTCTATAGATTTCTGCAGGATCAACAACAGAACAGCCCCTAGTGTGAAACACCCAAAAAGAAAATAAAGTTTTCTTTGCTTTGTACATTTGTTTGGCTCTTTTGAGCATCAGTTGTTGTGCTTAATGCTTGAGTTTCAAAATAGCAGTTCCAAATGAAAATGCTGTTGCTGAGATTGATTATTTCAAACAACCTCTTTGTGTCCCAAGGAATAGTTAATGAATAAAACTTAGATGGGCCAACTGCCCGATATATGTTGTTTCACAGTAAATGAGGTGATTGCAATGGAATGGCTTATTATCTTGGGGTCTGCAAAAGAAATTGCTTTGCATACAACCCAGGAGGGTTTCTAGTAGCATTATTTCAAATAAAATATTAGCAGCAAAATTTTCATAAGTAATGTTGCAGAAGAACTGGTTATTAATGTAAATGAATGAGCTGCAGTATTGTACACTCTGATCTCAAAGAGGAATCATAGCACTAGTGTGTGTGAAATAGTTGGACTGTGCACCTCTCTGAGAGTTGCTAAAAGCTGTAAGAAAGTAATGGAGGGCATGCAGGATAAAGCAAAGAACTCTAGTATCCTGTCAATGTTCTGAAACAAATGAAGGGACTCGCTGGAACGACAATTTGTGTCTTATTTTAGGCTTGATATAAGCCTTGCTAAATGCCAGCACTCCCAAATGGCAGCACTATCAAACGACAGGGAATGTACCTGAAGTACTCAACCTCCATCCCAGAGGTATTCAGACACATCTTTCTGTGTATTTTTAGCAGTCATGCATGACAGCAATTATCATTTTTGTAATATAGTAAATGCCAGAATATTTACTATAAAAGCTAATCAGTTTTATAGCAGAACATAAATGTAATGCATTAACAATTGAAAGATTGGCCAAAGTACTCATTAAACACTTGGAAACACTTGGATTTTCTTCTCCATTCAGTGAAACCCATTGATAAGGATCCAATGCAGCACTCTATCCAGGCAATCTGTCTTCAAATAAAAATTTCACATGGGCAAGAACTATAGGATCAGCCACATCTGGAACATGACTATAACCCAAACTCTGGTGTTTTATGTTCCACACAGTACGTCTCAAATCAGGGGTCTTGCCAAATGCTTTATGTGTCAGAACTGAATTGTGTTGCAATTTGTGGGAGTGAGACTTTGCTCCAGCTAAGTCAAGGAGCCCTATGTGACACCCAAATCCTCTGTCTTCCTTTTACACAGGTATCCCAGCCACTTCTTCCTCCAGGTAACTCCAACCTCCCTTGCAGAGCTATTAAAGCCTATGGGAGGGGAGAAACTTAGAAGCTGGGGTATATCTCCCTTAATCCAAGCCAGACATTTATGCTTTACACACACATAGACCCACGCCTCTGCAACAAAGTCTGAGCAGACTGGAAATTATTCATCCTTGGTGCTCTCCTCATTTCATTTTGGAAGGCTCTTGCTCTCACATTGCTTTCCCATTTATTCTTTTAAGGGCAGCAGATCAGGACAACATGAAATCCACTGAACTCCTTCATTGGGAAACAGTAGAATAAAAAACATAAGACTGATAAAAGAAGCACGAAGGCAGAAAGGTAAGATGGCAGGTAGAAAAGCTGAAGGGCAGAAGAAGGCACTATTTCTGTGGATATGAGTCATAAGCAGGGATTTATGAGCAAGCTTACGAAGGTAAATTCCCTGGCTATTTGCATGACTGCATTCTTTGTGCACAGAGCCTTGGATTTAGTGTTTATAGTGAAGTAGTTGTTTCAACACATTGCATTGTGCAAAATATCTACCCAGTTCTTTTGAGATGTCTACCCAGTCCTTTTTATTTTGAAGCTGTTCTGCGAACAAAGTGACTTCACAGTCCTATGGATTTTTACTGAACAAATCTCCATACCCAAATTCAAATACCAACAGGGGATGTGACAATGGACATTGTAGAACAATACAAGTGCAATGAGATTTTGTTTTATGCGTGGCAGATACAAAGAGTGATCCCTGCTCGGGCACATGTCCCACAGAACTACTGATATGGATAAAGGAGGGAATACATGATTTGTCTCAAAATAAATCATAGCAGTAAAGAAAGCAAGGGGGAAAGGCACAAGAACACAGCAAAAGAACAAAATAAAATAAGTACTGAAACGTATCCATGTGTATATGTACAAGAAAGAAGACACTTGTGGTTATTTAGCAATAGGCCAGTATCTTAGGTGGGCTTTGTCCTGTTGTGTCATTTGCAAAGGGCTAGAACTAGAGTTGCTGGTGGTGCTGATGTACTCTCTGGTTTGAGTTTCCATCATATATAGGGTTTACAGTTTGGTCCAATAGCTCCCAGAACCCCATTAAACAAATTTGTCCAGCACCCCAATCATTTTATTTGCATACATAATGTATTTACTTATTTATATACTTATTTATTTGCTTATTCCAAGAAAGTATGTCAGTATCCAGATACAGCCAATCACCCCCCAAATTATGTCCACACCATTTGTACTCTGGTAAGCGAGGCTGCTGTGGGATGGCCTCATTAAAATCAGCGGCATTTTAGAATAAGGAAGACAGACAACTGTAGGCTTTAAGGCTTGTCGGGCTGTCCATTACATGTCCTTCGAGAGTTTATAAATATATAATATCTATAAGGTTGACCTAAGTGACCTAACCATTTAAAGAGCCTTTCAAATATTCAGAATTCTGGATAAGCCAAGGGTCAGTGAACAGATCTGATGCTGGTTGCACAAGCTATATTATTTATTCATTTTTATCTTCATTTAACAAGAATACTGAGGCTAAATTAAAAGTACTATAACCTTAAACATTACTTCCATTCTCAATTATTTTTATTAATGATTTTATGATATAGCTGCATCATGGAAAATCATCTTCTGTTTACTAAAGAGATTTTAAAACACAGAAATTAGTTACACAAAAAAGTAAGCTATACACTTCCCCCCAAGGTAATGTCCCTCCACTTTGTTTACTGTTCTCTTTCCTCACCTCTTTCTCATCCAGGTTTTCTTCCTCATGTTGACATTGCTCTCACACAGGGCCATATCCACAAAGGTTCTGGACACCTATTACTTCATCGACTTCAGTTTTGCAGGGGCTCGGAACTGGCAAGTTTTTCATGTTTCTGCAGCTGTCAGAATGTAGTGCCCCAAGGTGCCCCGTTGAGAGAGTCACAGAGCACTGGAGTGAACAGCAAGAGTCCCCTCACTTCAGTGAGTTTTCAATCAGGCCCTTAGTCCTTACTCTTTGGACCTAAGCTATTATGCTTCAGGTCTGCCACTTCCTCAGCAATCCTACACCATTCTACACTCAGTTTTCTCCCAACACATAAACCTTGCAGGGGCCATGCAGGGCATATACTTTGTTATGGTTCCAGATGAAGAGGAAAGAACACTCTATCCTCCCTCTTCCCTGCTGTGGCCATACCCCTGGTGATGGGCAGAGGACCCATTGACTCTAATTGGTGAAGAGAATGAGTCAGTTTAGTCTGCTATTTTGTTTATAGCCAAGTAGAAATATTCAGAAATGTTCAATATTTTCTATATTATTTTGAGTCAAGTTCTGATCAATGTAACGGACATGGACATAGTCATGTTTATGTAACTACTTCAATATACTGTACGGATTCGAGCATCCACAGAATTAACATGATAGTTACCACAGAGGTAATACTTTTATTTAGAAAAAGCTTTTTGACAATGTTTACCTCACAGCATCCACAATCATAGACTAGAATTACTTCCATTTCATTCACTTCAAATTACAGCACTCTCTCTTTCCTTTTTGTAGTCCAAAGCTCATGTTTTAATTCTCTGTTGCTTGAATGCATAATACCTGGCTTGTCTATGATCTACCATTATGCAGCATTATGGGTCAAAATAAGTATTTGTTATTAATGTATGAAAGTGTGATTTCAAGCAGCTCTATTATTATACTCTCATATACTGGTACAGTAAGATTCATGGTTTCTGATGTGTGATTGCTTCTAAATAGCACTTTCTCATCATTTAGATAACTGCTTGGAGACTGATTCAAAAACAAGCTAGCTATGAATCTCCTCAACCTATTTTCTCTTGGACTTCATTACGGAAAGAAAGGAATTACTGCCTCAAAAGTTGTTGGGAGTTTTGTTTGTTTGTGTGTGTGTGTCTGTATCTGTAGTAATGCTCTAATACAATAAAAAAGAAGAAGAAATATTTTGTCTGATGCCATTCATAAATTAAAGGCAACGCTAAATTCTTTAACTGTGTGTAAATAAAAGTAAGAAGTGAATAAGATAAGTACACATTAATAAAAGAATATGAGGGAACAACAAACGAAGCAATTATTGAACAGCAAAATAGTATATTCAAATTTGGGCTGACTTTACACAGCTTTCATGCAAAATGATGTCTATTTTTCCCAATGTTCTTACAATAATATTCTTCTGGCTTCTATTATTCTGCTAGATAGTTATGTTTCCAACAAATTTTAAAATGATATATTGTTGGCCTAATTAATGCAATTTACTTTTGGATCAACACAAGAACCACAAAATACAGAATACTGAGATTGCTCGTTAACTTAAAAACTTAACTTTTCATGATGAGCAGAGAGACATGCTGGCCTCTCTCAGTTCATATAAGAGCACCTCATATAGGGCAACTATGTTACAAGGTTTACAAACACCTCGCATCAATCAATCATAGTTATAAGGCATAGTTCATTTTAACTGCAAACAGCGGGTCTGCTGCTGATATAATTCACATTGGTTTCAATCAAGAGTAAACTCCAATAAAATACACTATCCAGATTCTCTATTAAGATCCATCTCCCTGGAGCCAATTCCTTGATGTAAGGATACTAGGGAAGTGTTATGGGATAAGATGGAGCATGGCCAGAGCATTGGCAATTCTGACAATCCTTGGCTGGCATTTGCCCATTTTGGAGCCACAAGCAGTCTAATCTATGCTGAGACTTTACTAAAACTGCCTGCAGAATCAAGGAGCCATAACCATTTCTTTTACATCTCCCCCTATCCCGTATCCAGCAGTTGTATAAAATTAGCAAGGGCACAGACAGAAATCCAGGATTTCCCCATCCCCACAAAGGAGACTAGAAACAAAAGAGCAAATATTCCAACAAGAAAAGGGGTTGCATGATGAAATCTTATTCTCAGGAAACATTTTATCTAATCCTGTCCCTATCTCAATATCCAGAAGCCCACCAGCACACACTGATTTAGAAACAAGTTAGTTCTTTGGTACCATTCTTTCAAACTCTTTACTTGGTACAACAAATAAAATAAACAGCAGATGGTAGGGAATCATCCACTTGGAAGCCTAAATTCATAAATGATTTTTTTCTTCACAGTATTCTTGAAAAATTATGCATATTGTCAGTGAACAAGGGAAGCTGAACTAACTACTGTAGTAGTCACCAGATTTTTAAGTGCGTGTTCACATTACCAACTGAACAGCAACAGCAACAAAATCTGTGCAAGCGCGGAGAGGAGTCCTGTGGCACCTTATAGACTAACCGAAGTGTTGAATCATAAGCTTTCGTGGGCAAAGACCCACTTCGTCAGATGCATGTAGTGGAAATTTCCAGAGGCAGGTATAAATGGCTACCCCTCTGATACTTGACACCATACAAGGCACTGCATTTAGCAGTATGGAGTAGAAATCTATCAGCCTCATGAAGAAACTTGCACAAGTGGCTACCCCTCTAAAATCTGTGCAGTTTTTAAAGTTTCCCCACATGCGCTCCACTTAAGCAAATAACAGTATATTCAGATAAGACAAAATCTGATAGTGAGGGTGTAGCAAAACACAACAGACTTTCAGGAATGGATCTTATCCTGTGCAAACACTCTAAGGGCATGTCTACACAGCAGTGTTATTTTGAAATAACTCATGTCTACGCATGCATCTACACAGCAAGCCTGTTATTTGGAAATTATTTACTGACTTCTGTAACCCTCATTTAACGAGGAGTAAGGGAAGTCGAAGGAAGAGTGTTCTTCCTTCAACATCCTGCAGTGCAGACAGCACCAAAAGCTAAGTTAAGATACTTTGACTTTAACTACACAATTAAAGTAGCTGAAATTGCACAGCTTAATTCAACTTTAGCCTGCAGTGTAGACGTACCCTAAGAGTATGTCTTCATTAGCCCAGATAATTGGCACCTGGGTTAGCTTACACCAGGAGTGAGCAGACACAGTACAAAAACCTGCCCAAATTACTGTGTTCTCACTTGTGCTGTTCTCCCCAGTATATGGCACTAGACTTTGGAGGGCATTTCCCATGATTATTTGTGCTGCAGTAATGGGGCTTACTCTGGGATTCTTTCCCAGGGAATTGTGATATGACTTGTCCGTACCTGGGAATAATTATGGAGGGCTTTGGAGGACCATCAGCATTTGAATTGTTTGAAGTCATTCCAGTCTCACTTGCCTGACAATACACATTTTCTCTCTCAGGCAAAAATGCTTTTCCCTCTTTAAACAACTGCCTCCAGTGGTAACACGGGCTTACTGAATCAAAGGATTTACTGGAACACTGCAGATAACTCTAGCACAATCTGAGTGAGGTAATAACTTTTATTAGACCAACTTGTATTGGTGAGAGTTCGCTTTTGAGCTTAAGTAGTTCTTCAGGTCTGGGAAATGTGCTCAGAATATCACAGCTAAATACAAGAAGGAACAGTTTCTTTAGCATAAGTAGTTAACACATATTTCAAGGGACCTTTCAAGAAAAGGTGGCCCATTAACACTGCAGTCATAGAATCTTTTACATTCTTTCCAAGATGCACAAACAAGGGAATACAGACAGACCCATAAGATTTAGCTACAACGCTTTCACTGAAAGAATACTGGTATTCATAGAAATCATCTTCAAATCACCCACAGCACAAAGGACCAGCTTCCTTCCTACACAACTGACTTCCTCCAGAAACTTTGTGACATCCCTCAGAACCCCATCCTAAACACCACGAATCTCACCTCCCTGCACACCAACATCTGTTACAATGATGGCATTGTTGTCTGCCTAAAATATCTACAAGACAATGGACAACACTCGGATATCCAACCAAACACTCATCCTTATCCATAACAATTTTATATTAAACAAAAAACACTTTGTCCAAACTATGGGAATAGCCAGGGGTACTAAGATGGCTCTCCAATATGCCAACCTCTTCAATGGGCCATTGAAAGGGAGAATTTCTGGACAAATGCATCACAAAACCAATGATGTACCCGAGACACAACACTGATATTTTTATCTTTTGGACAGATGACTTAAGCTCCCTCATAGATTTCCACCACATATTCAATAACCATCATACATCCATCAAACTCTCTTTAGAACACACACACGAGCATCAATTCCTGGACACCATGATCAGCTTCAACAATGAAACCCTATAGGCAACTATATACAAGAAACCAGAGATCACCATCCCCACTGTCATAGATCCAGTAACACACCAAGAAATCTGTAATCTACAGGTAGGCATTCAGAATATGCTGTGAAGAGAAAGCCTGGGATATCCACCTTTACATACTTATAACCATCTTCCTCAAACAAGGACTTCACCAGAAAAGTAAATTGCATCATGGAATAAGTCACCCAACTATCCCCAAGGGAACATGCTTCAAAGTAGAAATAAAACCCGTTCCAGTTTCATATCTTATCTGTTACCTACCACTCCACACTGGAACTTACATCATTGCACAGTTACAACCTATACTTGAGGGGGAGCACATCCTGAAAACAATCTTCCCTGGACTCCCTCTTCTGCCCTTCAAATAACCCCCCTCCCCCAACTCTCTAAGATCACCATTAAAAGCAAGCCCTCCTTAGACCAGAACACAGCAACTCAAAGTGGCACCAGACACTGCCATACTTGATATATCTCCAGCACTATGATGATCAGTACCCCCCATATTCACAATACATGGGTCCTACATATGCCTATTGCAACATGCATTCAGTGCACTATATGCCTCAATTACAACTAGGTGCATGCAACCAGATAATCATTATGCTCGCCGATGAACTAATGCAGAAAAAGGATAAAAACCAAAACCTGTTTTGTTTACACAGACTTCTGCACCAGTTTAACTACATCATCACACCACTAGTTAAATGTCCACAACTTCCTCATGCCCTAAGCATATTAAACTGGGTTTGCAGAATCTCTAAAAAATGTATACACCGTTCTTGGAAAAAACAATGAGGAGTCCTGTGGTTATACGTATATACATCTGATAAAGTGGACTCCAACTTTGAAAGCTTATGCCTATATAAATTTGTTAGGCTACATCTAGACTGCATCCCTCTGTCAACAGAGGGATACAAATCAAGCACATCGAAATTGCTAATGAAGCAGGGATTTAAATATCCTGTGCCTCATTAGCATAAACATGGCCTCTGCTTTTTTCAAAATGGAGTTTTTTGGGGAAAAACAGCAGTCTAGACATGGATCTGTCAAAAATAAAGCCTTTTTCGACAGATCCTGTATTCCTCAAAAAATAAGGTTTACAGGATCTGTTGAAAAACGGTTTATTTTCAACAGATCCATGTCTAGACTGCTGTTTTTCCCCAAAAAACTCCATTTTGAAAAAAGCAGAGGCCATGTTTATGCTAATGAGGCACAGGATATTTAAATCCCTGCTTCATTAGCAATTTCGATGTGCTTGATTTGTATCCCTCTGCTGACAGAGGGATGCAGTCTAGATGTAGCCTAACTCCATTTCGAAAAAAAGGGGTGGCCACGTTTATGCTAATGAGGTGTGGGATATTTAAATCTCTGCTTCATTAGCAATTTTGATATGCCTAATCTACATCTCTCTGTCGACAGAGAGGTGTAGTCTAGACACACCCTTAGCCTTTAATGGTCCACACTGCACCGTTATTTCGAGATAACTAGCATTATTTTGAAATAACTATGTAAGTGTCTACACAGCCATTCCGTTATTTCAAAATAATTTCAAAATAACGGACAACTTATTCCAAAATCTGTAAACCTCATTCTATGAGGAATAACGCCTATTCTGAAATAGCTATTTCAAAATAAGGTGTGTGTAGACGCTCCACTGCTGCTATTTTGAAATAGCCCCTCACCAGTGCCACTCTAAGTTATTCCTCCCCAATGGGCTCTAAATCGAGATAGCACGTCTACATTAAGGAAGACTGCCTCAGACTAATTTTAAGGCTTCCCTGCAGTATAGATGTGTTATTTTGAAATAAGCTATTTCAGAATAATTATTCTGGAATATCTTATTTCAGAATAAGCGTGAAGTGTAGACATACTACCACAGGACTCCTCATTGTTTTTGCTGAAACAGACTAATATGGCTACGCCTTTGAAACTCCTTGGCAAGATACCAATCAATAAGGAATGTGTATTAAGCAGAGACTCCTTACTTTTGGAAGGGAAGCTCTGGATCCTGAACTCTGAGTAGTCAT
This sequence comes from Pelochelys cantorii, assembly GCA_032595735.1. Lineage (NCBI taxonomy): Eukaryota > Metazoa > Chordata > Testudines > Trionychidae > Pelochelys > Pelochelys cantorii. The sequence continues at coordinate 137,322,580 of CM064326.1, read as the reverse complement.
TGTCAAGACCGTAGTGATGCCCAAAGCGACCCTGGCTGGAGCAGCATCCATGTTGATCCAGAAAGAAACCCAGGACAAAATGACGATCAGCAGGCTAGGAATGTACATCTGGATTAAATAGTATCCCATCTGACGTTCCAAATGAAACTTGACTTCAATGCATGTAAACTTTCCTAGAACATGAAATTGCTTTTATAAATATTTTTTGCACATTTTGTCTTATTTTATGAGCATAACTTAGCTTCCTGACTACAAGCATATATAAATGTTGCAGCATTCTATCATTATGTTTTAGCTCTAAAAGCAGAGGACTCAGTATTAAAAAGTTGTTCTGGTTAAGCTTTTTGGTAACATTGTCATTTGGTTGAGTTGACATCATAATGTTCACTTAAAACAACAGGTATTTATTTTTCTGACTGAATCTTATTACTTTGATCACCCTACAAAAGCTCTAATCCCATAAGAAAAACCCACCCTTTTTAAACGAATGAATCCCATTTTGCTTTGGTTGGGTGAACACCATCTCATTCAGAGGTTCTCTCTTCATCTGACCAGTAGATCAGGTATGTGCCTGCATCTAAACATGTTGGACTTCCGCCATCCTTGCTAAACAAAATTATATTGGTACACTTTATTGGTGTTGGAGAAGAAGCTGTTAAAAACAGACACTCAGTTCTATATCTGGTAACTTGTCACCTTGTTCTGGAGCTTTGTGTGACTTACACAAATTGAGAGATACCAAAGCTGCCCACATCCACAGATGTGTCTCAAGAAGCTATATAAATCACCAGCGAGGTTAATTGTGAACTTCTTTAGATGTGTTTTTGACTCTCCTTGAGGTTCCAAGGGTATTTTCTTGGTTCATTTGACTTTCCATCATGACAATTATGGACTTAAAAAAAATGAGGAGAGTCTTGGCGAAAGCCTATCTTAAGGGAGTAACATCTCAATGTGAACTGAGTGGAATAATGCTTACTAAATAAAATTATATTGATACACTTTCATGGTGTTGGAGAAGAGGCTGTTAAAAAGCAGACACTCAGGGCAGGGCACTGGCTTTTTCTGGCTGAATAGATGGTGCTGTACTACATTATCTCGCCAGGTACAGAGGTAAGTACAATACAGAGAGCATTAATGTGCCCTCATCATTCAAGAATTCTATTTTCTGACGTTCTGTGAAACTGCAAGGGCTGAATGAGATGTAGGGTAGGAAATGGGAAAGGGGAGATTGAAACTGAATAGTATTGCTGTTATTTCAAACATTTAAAGTTATAATTTTCTGTGAACATTTAGCATATAAAAATGGTGTCCTTTTCTGTGCTGGGTCCTGATTACATAATTTCAACAGGTTCAAAACTTCAAACTTCAGCCACATCAATCAGCTGGTAACAGGAATCCCAGGACACCATGCTGCTTAGTTTTTATGTGGGTATGAAAAGCAACTGTTTCCCAGTATTATCAATAATAAGAACAAAACCTCTCCATGTGCCTCTGTTTACAGAGTTCTCTATGGATTATTTCTCAGAGGAAGCCAGTTTTTGTCCCCTTCAGACCAACCACTTTCAGCTCTCCAAACCTGCAAATCTCACAGGATTTTCTGGAGACAAGAGCCATTCATAAGTAGGGGCTCCTTCTGAATGAACAGTGCTTCTCAGCATATTCTGTTATACTGTCAGGACTTTTTCTGCTGGCCTCTGCCCCCAAATCTTCCCTCTGGGCTAGGACTGCCCACCATATGAAATAAGATTATTTTCCTATGCAGGGAATTCCCATGGGCTTGTTAGGAAATGGCTGGACAGAAATTACTCACCCCTCCCCATACTTCCCCCAGCCTGTTGTTTCCCATATTCCACAGCATAGGATTTCAATCCCTTCCGCAGCGATTAGGCAGTGAACCACTGGGTTTTCATCTTCTGGCATTTTGGGCCATAAAAATTAGAAGCAATTTTTAGGCATTGTTGGGTTTGTTTTTTAAACTAAACAATCAAATTAAACAATTGTTTAATTTAATTAAAACTCATGTGACATTAACTGACTGAATGGGGCTGAACCTCTCATACTGACATAAAGAAATACCTATTTTAGATGGGGAGGATTTATATTTAAGGCCAGCAGGTGCCAAGGAAACCATTCATAAAAATTCCTGAATGCTATCTGCATATCACAGACTCCAAACAGCCAAACTTGTGTCTCAGTAAACTTCCCAGAGGCAGTATTTCTGCCATTAAGTATGTGCATACATGGTAGGTAGAGAAACAGCTTTCACATATGGAGACTAGCTGTGATATGATATGAGCAGAGAAAACTGTTAAATAATCAAATGTTGACAATGTGAGGCCAGTACTAACAGAGTGTGGTGATGTCAGGTACAGATGTCACTGCTGCCTTTAAAAAATGCCACGAAAGTGCAGAAAGATGGTTCTGTAACATGGCAAAATTAATCAAGTGCCCCCACAAACAATAGATGAAGAAATCATTTCAGCAATATAAAGACTTCTGTGACACTAACAGACCAGGTCATGTCAGACTGGATTCAGGCCAATTCATTTGTGTATTAGTATAGATCAAAGTGTTTGTTAAATACAGAAGTGTTTGAGGGAACTTAATCTTCCCAAAACTAATGGGCAATTACATGCACTGTTTTTTACTTATCTGTATCCTGCTATAATGTGATAGCAAACATTTACATCGTAAATATTCCTGTAACTAAATAACTCATCATACATCAGACAAGCATTGTGGGATGCTAATGAAGGACGTTATCAGAAAAAAATGCTAATTCCAAAGCAAATGGCCATTATGAGTGATGCCCAGAGGTTAGAGATTCAATGTGCATTCCTAACTCACTGTCATCAAAGGTAAAGCACATGTGGGTAGCACACCTCTTAAATTCTTTTGTGTGTTGTTCAAAACCAAATACAAGGAAATATAGATAACAAAATAAGTGAAGAATATAGTTTCAAGCTTGAAAGGGCATGATAAATGTCAGTATGAGCTTAAAGCTCATATTACAAATAGCAAGTGAAATAGGGAAAACAGGACACTTGTGTTTTATTGATTTCCAAATAACATTTGACAGAATCTGCCACAATACATGTATCAGCATATTAGTATTTGTAGGGATTGATTGATATGGATTCCAAAGTAATAAAACAATTTTATTGGACTCAGAAGATGGTTTTAAATGGAGATTACGATGAAAATCTAATCGAGATCAACAGAGGAGTGAGACAAAGTTGTATAGTGTTAACTTTATTTAACATTCATAGCAAGTGTTTGATTAAATTAATTGAAGAAACAGGAGGAGGTATTAAAATGAATGGAAAATGGGTGAATGACATTCACTATGCCTATGGCAGTGTTACTGGCTGATTCAAGTAAATTAGTGGAGATCATATACAAATATGGCAAAGAATATGGTCTAGAGTTGAATGTGGACAAGGCAAAAGCTGTGGTGAAATACAAAGAGCCAAGGGAAATATACAAGATTCCAATGAACAACACAGCCATGCAAAAAGTGAGCAAGGTACCTGAGCAGCATAATTACAAAAGTTGAAAGACTGGATACTAAAATCAGCACCAGAACATCAAGAACAAAAGAGACAAGGACTGGGAACCTTTTTGGGGGTCAGTGGCTGCTGACCCACAGAAAAATCAGTAGGGGGCTGCGCACAAGTGAGAAACAAAACAAAACAAAAAAACAAAACCCTCACTGACATGGCCCCCAACTGACAAGGAGAAAGACACTCCCCACATCCTCCCCCACCCACCCACACACACCAGAGCCTGGGGGCACCCAGCCTAATAGATTTAATGTGCTCCAGCCCCATAGTGGGATGGCGGGGGGTGGGAGTGGAGGCTGGAGCAGCAACACGGTCTCACCAATGCTGGGGGGGGGGGGCCCTGAGCATCGGGGGCCAGATCCAAGCAAGCCGGAGGCCACATCTAGCCCCCCGGGCCTTAGGTTCCCCACACCTGTTATAGGAGAACAACTGATGAGAAGAGACATAAATGAGAATAACAAACAAACTTAAATTACGACTGTGAAATGTGGACATTCAAACAATTGATAATAAAGAAACTACAATCTTTCAAATTACAGTGTTATAGAAGAAATATGAAAATATCACAGAAAAACCACATAACCAAGGAAAATACTGGAGATAATCAGAATTTAGCAAACACTAGTCAGTGATCCCATGAAAAGAAAAAATTGATTTGCAGGGCATATGTTATGAGGTTCAGACGTTGATGCATATTTATAGGTACTGGAAGTGAAAGGAAGAAAAACAATATCTGGAATGGACAATGTAATATTCTGAATAGATCAAAAGGACTATTAATCCACAAAAAGATTAGGAGAGAATCATACAGAATGGGCAACCAGAGTTGCAAACCTCCAGTAATAGCAATTCTATATACAAAAAGTAGGAACAGACAAATCCAAACCCCAACAGAGCAATTCCTGATCTGAACATAAGGTATGAAGCACAGGATTTTATATTTTTAAAGGGAAAGTAACCTTTTAGTGTTCCTGGCCTTCCTGCTTTGCCCAAACCACTCTTTTCAAACACCTGTGTCTAATAAATAAGACTTGTTAAAAAACTATTTGTGGACATCAGTAGCAGTCATTATTAATGGAAAAATTAGACGAGCGCTCACCAGTATTGTAGTGTTTTGTGCAATAACCAAGTTCCTTATCTTCTTTCAAAATAAACTGTGGCAATGTTAAGCCTTCGGCAACTTGCACTGGACCATCACTTAGCCACTCAAATATCAGATCATTCATCGTGTACCCAACTAGAATAAGCAAACCACAGTTTATTAGGTGATAGAGTAGAGTTTCAGATGGAAACAAATTATGACTCAGAAAATATCTTCACTTTTGAATGGGCAAACTTCAATACAGGCATGTTTAATTCACCCATGAGCTGAACTGCAATGATTGTAGTTATCATTAAAACTTTGAAATAGCATGAAATATATAATTGTACTCGAGGCAAAATATTCCATTACAACCTCAAACACATGCTGCATATCTGCTTGGGTTGTATTTCTAGTAAAAGTCAATGTTAATAGCCTGTCAAAGATATTACTGTTCATAGTAAAAATTATATTTTACTGTAGCTATGTATCAATTTTTGCACTCTTTTATTTTTGTCACTCTGGTTACACAATTCTTACTCTCTACCAATGTGAATATTTCTAGATTACAATATGTTGGATCATATCAATAACAAAATTGAATGACTTCTATTATTTTTTGACACTCAAGATAGAAAAATATATATTAGAATGAGAAAGGCAGAGAATAGAGAGGACAATGCAGATAAAAAAAGAATGAAAATACAAAAGGACAGGCACTTAAATACTCCCCACACTTATTTCACTCTAATGCAGTGGTCTCTAACCGCTGGTCTGCAGACCATTGCTGGGCTATGAACCACTGGTTTCCGGGCCGTGGCACACTGCCAGGCCACACCCATGACTTCTCAGGCAGTGGCTGCCACAGGAAGAGAGTAGGGGGTATGTTTACACTGCCACCCTAGTTCGAACTAGGGTGGCTAATGTAGGCATTCGAACTTGCAAATGAAGCCCGGGATTTAAATATCCCGGGCTTTATTTGCATGATCCCGGGCGCCGCCATTTTTAAATGCCCCATAGTTTGAACTCCCTGCCCGGGGCTACACGCGGCACGGTCTAGGTAGTTCAAATTAAAGCTCCTAATTCGAACTACCATGAGGAATAACAGTAGTTTGAATTAGGAGCTTTAATTCGAACTACCTAGTTTGTGCCACGCGTAGCCGCGGGCAGGGAGTTCGAACTACGGGGCATTTAAAAATGGCGGCGCCCGGGATCATGCAAATAAAGCCCGGGATATTTAAATCCCGGGCTTCATTTGCAAGTTCGAATGCCTACATTAGCCACCCTAGTTCGAACTAGGGTGGCAGTGTCCTGTTCTGCGGAGCTCTAGCTGCTGCGGCTTTGCCCCTGCAGCTGAGTTTTTACTCCAGCTCCTCTCCCCTGGCATGGAGCAGCAGCACAGCCAGGGTGGGACAGACCCATCTGTTGCAGGGGGAGCCACTGAAGGACTGTCAGGGGGCCCTGGCTGCTGACAGAGGCCTCCTGTGGAGATGTGTGACCTTCCCGCCTGCCCCATGTGCATCCCCTGGCCCTGGAGGCAGGTGGAAGCATCATGGCTTCTCATGTTGCAGTTGCTTCTGCCTTCCCCAGCTGTGCCAGGTAGGTGGAAGCCACTTTGCCTGGTTCACATGTGGGGTGTGCAGGCTAGGGGGCCTACCTGTGCACGTCTCCCTCTTTCCAGGAGTGGGGACTAGTGCATTAAAGTAGGGACAGAGGAAAGTTTGGTATGTCTAACTTGTTTCCCTCTGGGCTGCAGGCAGAACAAAAGGCCTAGCTCACGACATTTGCATGATTAAATTTCAAACAAAATTTACATAGATGTTAAAGGCTCAAGGTAAGAAAGGAAAGGATTCTTTTAACATAATTTTTTTTGGTGTTGTAGATATCTGCAAACTTTCATCCATTACAGTGACGTGTATTGTGTGTGTTCAGATGCGATGAAAAATAAAATGTGACCTCTAAAAATTAATTACAATAATGAGTATGCAAATATGCAAATAAAATTTTACCAGTCTGCCCAAAGCTTGTGAATGGGTTTGCGGGTCCACAGTATAAATAAGTTTGGGAACCACTGCTCTAGTGATACAGCAATACTGTGTCTCACTATGCAGATTACAGATTGGAAAGACTTTCTGGAGGGATGAGCTCTGCTGTAAAGCACAATAGTGAAGCTGTGAAATTTGATTTTAAAAAAGCAAAATTCTTCCCTATTAAGTCACTTGGGGCATGTCTACACTAGGAAATTATTCTGAAATTACTTATTTCAAAATAATAACTTGCAAAATAACTATAATGAAATAAGTGTTATTCCTCATGGAAAGCAGGAGTTATAATTTCAAAATTACCTGACCCTTATTTCAAAAAATCAGGCTTGGTAGTGTGGATGCCCTATTTGTTATTTTGAAAAAAGGGGAGTTATTTCAAAATAACGCTGTACTGTAGACCAGGGCTTGGTTACTTACAGCTTTCTAGTTGCATTGTACAGGTCTGCACATCCATTGGAAAATTCTTCAAATCCATTGGACACGATAAGGTTAATGTTAACCTAAATATAGGCAAGAAAGTAAAGTACTGTTAAAAGTCTTTGCGAGTTATATCCTAAGTACAAAATGTATAGTTCAACAATGTTTAAAGTGATGCAGTTAAGCTTTAGAGATGCAGATGTTTAGTCCTTCATCCTCATCCTCTTTAGTGATTTGAGACAAGTCCTACAACAGTGTCAGAATTCTAACTTGTTAGGTAGAGAGCCCAAAAGAAAGCAAGATGCTCATTAATTGCAGTGGTTTACCATTCCAGAGCCAGCAAAGATAGCAGGGCATGCCAATGTGTTATTGTACAACCTGTATGTTTTACTGATAACAATGAACCCAAACAATGTAGCATCTTGAGCTGTCGGTTATCCCCCCTAGGATTTTTAACTCATGTTGGCTCTGTTATTTGGGGGGAGGAGCAAATGGGGAAAACACAGTCACAGGGATCTTTTAAACAGAAAGTGTAATGTATACAATGCTGAGCCCATCATCCTTACCACAGTCCTTGGAAAAATAAAACAATAATAGAAAGCTAAATCTGCAACATTAAACACAAAGGCCTGGTCTACGCTACACGGGAAGGTCAAAGTAAGATACTCAACTCCAGATATGCAAATTACATAGCTGGAGACAATGTATCTTAAACCTCCATCCACACAGCAGGAGGTTGACAGGAGCAAATGCTCCCATTGGCTTCCGTTACGCCTCATGAAGAGCAGGAGGACCAGTGTTGACAGGGACACCTTTTGAGTGTGATCTAGTGGGTCTATACTACAACCACTACTCAGAAGATCAACAGCAGCAGTTTCAATCTTCCATGTAGTATAAATGTGCCTAAAGAGCATACATGGGAAAAGTAAGTTTAAAGGGACTTTATCAACTCTGATTTTTTTTAACTTACTTCTGCAACAAATAACTCCTAAGAATACCAAGACACATGTTTACATTTTCTCTTTTTTGTTAATTTACTTTTAGCCTTTGACAGGACTTTGTTTACAGTCATTTTCATTAGTTCACCCTGTACAGTCAATTTCCCCTATAAAGGGAGAGAAAAGCATTTGTAACAAAGTAAGAAAATGTGATAATAAACTCATAAAAATTAGTAGGACTCAACTACAGAGAGAGTATCCAAAATGCCTTACTTAATATTTAAAAAAAAACAATTAGGTTTAGATACTATGTCCTCAGGCTATGGTGACATCATTCCTACCACCAAAATGACTGTTATTGTTATAGATGTCCAATAGTTTTAAGATGAGTTACTTCTGAGACTCAGGCTGCTTCCATTATCCTAGGTTCTGTTATACCTGTATACCTGGTCCACTCCAGGAGTTCCTAGCCAGGTCTCAGGTCTCCTGCCATTACGTGCCTATGGGAACAGACCCTCATCCTACTCCCTTCTGACTGAGTGTTTTAAGGTTGCACTGCTCCGTGCTTTAAACTATGCTATTCACAGCAAGCTAGTCTGCCTGAAGACCAGTGCCTTTGTTTTGCTTTCTCTCCAAGTGCTATGGCCAGTGTATTGCCAGCAGTTACCAGTATCCACAGAGCTCTTTCGATGCAAGTGCATTTATTCTTAAGGTAAAAAAGCATTACACAGGAAACATACAAAAACAATAAACATTCCTATGTTCATGGTAAAAGATAACCAGAGATCTCCAATCAGTCTTATGGGGTTCTACTAGGCCAAAGTCTGTTCAACCGTTTTGTAAGGACTGAAAGAAGGTACTGTCCATTTTCCAGATCAGGAGAAACAGTATTGAGTCAGCTTAAGAGCATCCTTTATATCAAAAGCCCTTTCATTGTCTCTTGGTCACTTGAAAATGCAGTTTGAGCAAGAATTTGGAAACATCCCCAGTGGGTGGTACCTCTCTGGAGGTGTTTACAAACTAAGTGGTTCACTTTCATCACCCCCTACTCTTTTGGTTCCTGGAAGAACTTGGGGGTTCACAATCTTTATCCAATGGAACTCACAATCTTATCTACATACTTCAACTACCAAACAAAGAATGGCATATCAGCATCACTGTTGGTGGCCCTTGTGAATAGGTAGATTTTAATAGTGGTTTGAAGAAAAAGGACAGGACATGGCCTACTGACATTTAAAAAACTATATTATTTGAAACTGTTAAGTTGCAATGTAGACAGTTTTGCTTGGGCTGGAGTCCTCATCATGGAGGCCCAGAATGAGCCTGAATGTCTACACAGCAATTAACCAGCCCCTTATTCTGAGCCGTTCACATTAATATGAAAAATCCAATAACAGTAAAGTCAGATTATTTCAATGGATCATCTTTCAAACCACTTATCTAATTTTGCCATTTTGTAGCTAATGCAGTAGTTGATCTCCTAAAGTTAATACATATGAACAAATGAATGAATAAAGGTATCCTTTTTGTTCAGCATGGGGACTTAAACTTTAGGAGAGCAAATTCTAAAGTATAGGTTGAACCTTTGAAATCCAGGACTTTCTAGTCTGGCAGAATCCATGGTCCAGCAAGACCACAGGTATTGCTGGACTAGAGAGCCTGGGCTGGCCAGGTTCAGAGGCACAACCCAGGCTGGGCTGGTGGTGGGGAGCGCAGCTCCAGCGGAGCTGGCATGAAGGGCAGGGGACAACCACGGATGGGGCTAGGGCACTGGGGGTGCAACCCAACCAGACCTGGCAGCGGGGTTGGTGCGGTGGGGGATGCAGCCCCAGCCAAGGCTGGGGAGGTGGGGGGCTGGAGGCAGTGGGGCAGACATCAGGGAACACAGCGCCATCCAGGACCAGGGCCTATAGCTGGGTGGGGAGCTTTGGCCTCCCCTGGTCCAGCAAACTCCTTGGTTTGGGACAACTCATGTTCCGAGGGTGCTGGTCCAGGGAGGTCCAACCTGTAATATATATCCTGACTATAATGTAGAAAAATCAGAGGAAGAAAAACACACACACACACATATATATATATATATGTAGTTTATACCTGAGTGTATGTCTACACTACAAAGTTAATTCGAACTAAGCTAATTCGAACTAACGCATCTAGACCCAAAAACTAATTCGAATTAGCATTTTGCTAATTCGAACTAGCGCGTCCATACTGATTGGACGCTGGGTTGCATTTAAGGGCAGCTGAAACCAGTTCCGGCAGGGCATCAGGTCAGTAGTTGCTTTGTGTGGCTGCTGTCTGAGGCTATCTGAGGCTCGTGCTTAAAGGGACCCCCCTGGACAGCCGGTTCTCAGCTTCTCCGCTTGCTTGCCTACCTCGCCGAGGGACAGCAAAGCGTTTTCCTCTGCGCCTGCCTGTGTCGGTGGTTCCCATTGGGGACACCGCCGCAGTTGGCACCATGGAGCCAGAGCTCGCCCTGGGCATTCTGATCCAGTTTTTGGACTTGCTGCTGCAAGCCTGCCAGCAATGGCTTGAGGCTGCCTGGCACCACCTGGTGCACGTCAGCCCCCTGCCTCTCCACCTAGCCTCCCTGGGGGCCACGGAGAAGCCGCAGCAGCGCCCGGATGCCAGCGTGCCCCGCCGCATCTGGCGTCTGGACACCAGCAGCGACTGGTGGGACCACATCGTCCTGGAGCGCTGGGGAAACAGACAGTGGACCCAGAACTTCAGGATGAAGAGGGACACCTTCCTGGAGCTCTGCGAGTGGCTCGCCCCTGCTCTGCGGCGACGGGACACTCGCATGAGGCCCGCCATCCCCCTCCAGAAGCGTGTGGCCATCGCCCTCTGGAAGCTCTCCACACCGGACAGCTACTGATCCGTCGGGAACCAGTTCGGCGTGGGGAGATCCATCATCGGAGCAGTACTCATGCAGGTACGGCACTCACCGGCCACTGGGCCGGGGAGGAAGGGGGCTGCAAGGAGGGAATGGGCCGCCCCAGGGAAAATGGGGGCGGGGGAGGAGGCGACAGTGCCCCGCATGGGAGGGTTAGGTCTGTCCTGGCCGTACTACAGGCCACCGGCGGCGGCCAGGATCGCAGCAGGGGTTGCTTCTGGGAGTGGGGCGCGGGGCAGTGCCAGGGAACGAACACTCCCAGCCACCCGGGCGCCCCAGTGATTCACAGTTTGCTGTGTCTCTCTGCAGGTGGTCACGGCCATCAACCGGGTGCTGCTCCGCAGGGTGGTCCGCCTTGCCGATCTGGACGCCATCATCCAGGGGTTCGGCACCCTCGGCTTCCCCAACTGCGATGACGCACATCCCCATCCGTGCCCCAGAACACCAGGCCTCCAAGTACATCAACCGCAAGGGGTACTTCTCCGTCCTCCTGCAGGCCGTGTCTGACCACGGGGGCCAGTTCACGGACATTAATGTGGGCTGGTCTGGCAAAGCACATAACGCCAGGGTGTTCCGCAACTCCTCCGTGTGCCAGAGGCTGCACATCAGGGTCGGGGACGTGGACATGCCCGTCTGCCTGGTGGGGGATGTGGCCTACCCCCTACAGCCCTGGCTGATGAAGCCGTACACGGGGCACCTCAACCCCTCCTGCCAGGCCTTCAATGCCAGGCTCACCAGGGCCCACATTGTGGTTGAGGGGGCCTTTGGACGACTGAAAGCCAGATTTAGGTGCCTCCTCACCCGCCTCGACCTCACCGAGCACAATATCCCTCCCGTGGTGGCAGCATGTTGCGTGCTGCACAATTTGTGTGAGCGGAAGGGGGAGGCTTTCCTGCCAGCCTGGATGGCTGAGGCTGAGCGCATGGCTGGCCACTACGCTCAGCCCCAAGCCACCGCCATCCGGGAGGCCCAGCGGGGGGCCGTCCAGATCCGGGAAGCCCTGCGGGAGACCTTCCTGGTGGAGGAGGAGGACTGAACTCTCCCTGCATGCCCCATTGGGGCCTTCTTCCACTCTCCCCTCCTTCCCCTTTCCCCTCCCTAACCCCCCTTCCTAATGTTAAATAAAGACACCTGTTTTGCAAACAACAATCTCTTTTTATTGTACATAACTAGGGTGGGAGGAGGGGGGAATGAGGGTGGGAGAGGGGAGGCGGAAACCTGGGAGGAGGGAGCTGGAAGGGGGAGGAAGGGGAGGAAGGGAAGGGAAAGCTCAGGGTTGGGGGTCCTGCTGGCTATCCCATCTCACAGCACTGCGGGGGCGGGGGCGTCGGGGGGGAGTGGGTGTGGAGGGTGGGGCAGGAGGGACGGGGGGTGTGGAGGAAGCGGGAAGGGGAGCAGGGGTGGGAGGAGGAGCGAGAGCTGGGGCGGCCGCAGGGGCCGGAGCAGCAGGAGGCAGGAACCTGTCCACCAGGGTCTGGAGGTGGCCTCTGAGGGCACAGCCCTGCTCCTCCAGTGCCTCCAAGCTCCGCTGCCACAGCCGCAGGTCCTCCCGGACCCAGTGGTCCTGGGTGCGGAGCTGGTGCTCCAGTAGCCGCAGGTGCCGCCGGTGGTAGTCCTCCAGGTTCCTGGAGCGCCTGCTGGCCCAGGTGCGGGTGGCTGTTGCAGGCGGGGTGGTGCGCCCTGCAGTCCCAGGTGCTGTGGCTGTGGTGAAACAAGAGGAGTGGTCAGTTCTCCCTGGGGACACAGCCCCCCAGCCCCCCTCTGCAAGGCGAGGTCGGCGTGAGGGGAACGGGCCAGGGTCCCTGCATGACACCCAGCTGCTGCTCCATGGTGGGCAAGGCCCAGGTGCACAGTCCCTGGGCTCCCTCTCCCCCCTCCTCCCCATACACATAAGGGGAGCATGATGGCACTCACATGTGGAGCCCCCCTCAGCCTCGGACGACACAGCCGATGTGCTCTGTGGGATGCCTCAGGAGTCCTGGGTCCTGGGCAGGCTCCCTGCAGGCTCCTGGCTCTCGGCGTCCTCCTCCTCCTCCTCCTCCTCGGTGTCAGGGACGGGTCCCTCTGCCCCGGGGTCGATCACCACCCGGGGGGCATGGACTGTGTGAGCCCCCAGGATGCGGTCCAGGGCCTCATAATGAGGGCATGCCTCCGGGTCGGCCCCTGGCTGGGAGGCCCTGGAGTAGGACTGCCGCAGGTCCTTAATTTTGCAGCGGACCTGCTCCCGGGTCCTCATGTGGCCTCTGGTGGCCAGGCTGGAAGCCATGCGGCTGTAGACGGCCACGTTCCTGTGGCTAGTGCAGAGATCGTGGACGTTGGAGGCTTCCCCCCAAACCTGGATGAGGTCCACGATCTCCACACTAGACCAGGAGGGTGCCCGCCTCTTGCGGCCACGGGCAGGCTCCTGGGAGCCACCAGCCTGGTCCTGGGAAGAGGCGGAGGGCTGGGTGGCAGCGGGTGGCTGGCTCATGCTGTGCCAGGTGCAGGGTCTGCTGGCTGGGTGCTGGCAGGCTTGCAGCTGGCACGAGCACTGTAGCCAGACCGTGCCCCTTTAAGGGCTCCGGGGCTGGGAGGGGGGCAGAAGAGTTTCCCTGGCCTGGCCCAGAGTGGCTACCAGGGCAAGCTGGGAAGGGCTAGCCTCCAACTAGTTTGAATTAAGTGGCTACACAGCCCTTAATTCGAACTACTTAATTCGAACTAGGCATTAGTCCTTGTAGAATGAGGTTTACCTAGTTTGAATTAAGCGCTCCGCTAGTTTGAATTAAGTCCGAACTAGCGGTTCGCATGTGTAGCACCTATGAAAGTTAATTCGAACTAACGGCTGTTAGTTCGAATTAACTTTGTAGTGTAGACATACCCTGATAGACATAGAGCATACCTAGTCAACAGTCAGCTATACAAAACTAACATCAAGAATTGTTACTATTTGGACTATATGTTTTAAGGAATTATATGTGCAGTACATAATTCAAACAAAAGCCTTGCTTACCCTATTGGCAGTATAACTGAAAAGATAACTTTAATTAGGATTTAACAGATTGCTAATCTACAGCAAACATTAAACTACTGTCTAAACTACCTCATATTTTTAAGGAGCTAACTTTCATTAGCCTGATGTGCTGTGACTCACAGCCAAAATCCCACTTGAGCTAAAAGACATATCTCATGCATGCACAGAATATTTATCCTGCAAGAAAGAGGACCTCTGAAACTTACAGTATTATATGCATTTGAGAAAGAGGAGTAACTGCATTTTCATTTTTTTTACTGTGAAAATGTTGGTTTTTGCAGAAACAAAAAGCAGGACTACGTAGCACTTTAAAGACTAACAGGATGGTTTATTAGGTGATGAGCCTTCTGTTCTGAAATTTGATTTGTCCTTTTTATATGTGTTCACTTTTTTTGATTGTATCCCTTTGGTATATATGGTCATGCCAATTTTCCTCCACAATTTGATCTGAGGAAGTGGGTCTGGCCCACGAAAGCTCATCACCTAATAAACCATCTTGTTAGTCTTTAAAGTGCTACATAGTCCTGTTTTTTGTTTCAGCTAGACTAGACTAACACGGCTACATCTCTATTGTTTTTTGCAAATAGACTTGAAGAAAGCAATATCTTTACTTAGTTTATCCAGGGACAAATAAGTACAATCAGTGTCGTTAAAACAGAATGTTTACCACTTCACATAATTTATTTTTTTTAAATGTATTCCTTACACTTAGAATAGGGGAAACAGAAAAGAATGTGATAAATGGAAATACTGCAGGAGAGAAATGTGCATTTTTTATCTGCACTCTCCTTATCTCCCAAAAGTGTGGTTCTCTCATACCATGTAGCACAGATATTTTTCAGTGTGCTTGACTTTTATTTTTTATGTTATCCTGACCAGCACAATAGTGCAAATTAAGGCCTATACTGAAGATCCCTTGCTCATTTTGATTAGCATGAACACTAGTTGTTCTATCAAAGACACTGGGACTACTCATGTGAATAAGTGCTCAGTCAGGATTGCACATCTGAGCCTTAAAAGAACAGCACTGTGTTACTGGGCTTGATCCATCCCAACTCCCATGCCTCAGAGCCAGTGGGACTCTTTCCACTGACTTCAGTGAGCTCTGAAAACCTGTAATGGCTGAATCTGCTCAACGTCAGCTCACAGAGCACACATAACAAAGTTTCAACCCCTAACATATCATAATAAGATAATTGCTAATTTAATTAGTGGATACTGTTGCACCTTCACTGAAAGAGGGTTGTTCCAGAAATGTCAGTACAGCAGGAAGGTCAGTTTGTTTTAACAAAACAGAATAATGTCTGTGCACGTGTGGAAGGAGGGTGTGTAAGTATAGACCTGAATGCATCAGCTGAATAGATCATTTGTATTTCTATCCGGTCATTGTGGTGTGTATTATGTTACTGGTTTATACGGAGGTAAGGTAATGCTGTAGCATCAGGGATATCTGAGACTTGGACATAAGTGGGGGAATCCAGGCCCTTCCTATGGCCCCTGACTAGAGCTGGAAACTTGGCCTAGCCACTCCACATCATGACGGAAGGGCAGCTGGGACAAATTTGAATGATGCTGCAACTCTCTGTGCCACATTACAATGCCACTCACTTACATTTGGCCCAGCCATCCCCTTTTGATGATGGAAGGGTGGACAGGCCAAATTTGAGCAGCACTACAACCTCATGCATCTGCGTAGCCCCCAGGCCTGCAATCAGTCAACAGTATCCCTTCAGCACCTATTTCCATAATTTCCTACTTGCCAATAACTTCTAATCTTTTCAACCAAGAACAAGTTAACAACATTTACAAATTATTCACAGGATAAATCAAAAATAATTTTGATTGAAACTGTGTGTGTGTGTGTGTGTGCACGCACACGCACTAGGATCCTTAATTCACTTTAATTGTCTTATGATCAGAGAAACACAAATAACTTCAAGCAAAACAAGTCTATGGGGTTTTGCTTGCATAACAAACTCTCATATTCATCTTTAAAATAATCAAACCAAGTACACTGGGCCAATGGAAATTAGGAATATGACGTATGACATCAGAGCCTCCATATTGTAGAATGGGGGAGGAGGAAATAAAGAAATCCATAGAGGATAATGAGAGAAAAGCAAGAGAAAAGGAGGGATTGAGGCAAATGTCAGGAAGGAATCTAAAGTGGCTTCGTAAAAGGAACCAAAAAGGAAATAAAAAGAGAATTAGGAAGGTGGGAAGAGTCTTTGTGGGCATCTGACTGTAGCAGGACACTAGGTTCTGCCATCATGAGAATTGCTGACATCTCAGTTTTATAAACGAGTAGTCTTGTGGCACCTCAGGGTTTGTCTACACTGCATGGCTATTTTGAAATAAACTATTCCAGAATAGTTATTCCAAAATAGCTTATTTCAAAATAGCATGTCTGTAGTGCAGGGAAGCCTCAAAATTAGTCGGAGGCAGGCTTCCCTAATGTAGAGGTGCTATCTCGATTTAAGGCCCCAGGAGGCACTGGGGAAGAATAACAGAGTGGCACTGCTGAGGGGCTATTTTGAAATAGCAGCAGTGGAGCCTCTACACACACCTTATTTTGAAATAGCTATTTTGGAAGAGGCGTTACTCCTCGAAGAATGAGGTTTACAGATTTTGGAATAAGCCATCCATTATTTCAAAATTAGATTGAAATAACAGAATTGCTGTGTAGACGCTCGCTTTGTTATTTCAAAATAATGCTAGTTATCTCGAAATAACAGTGCAGTGTAGATGCTCTCTTAGAAACTAACAAAAATGTATACAGTATCATGAGCTTTTGGGAGCAAAACCCACTTAAGCTCATCTCATCTGAAGAAGTGGATTTTGCCTATGAAAGCTCATGATAATATATATCTTATCTATCTATATCTATATCTATAAAGTCTCTAAGGTACCACAGAACTTCTCATTGTTTTTAAAGTTACAGACCAACACAGCTACCTCTCTGAGGGTATGTCTACACGACCACCCTAGTTCGAACTAGGGTGGTTAATGTAGGCATTCAAAGTTGCAAATGAAGCCCGGGATTTAAATATCCCGGGCTTCATTTGCATCTTGCCGGGCGGGCGCCATTTTTAAATCCCCTTAGGTCGAACTCCGTGCCCGCGGCTACACGCGGCACGGAGTAGGTAGTTCGAATTAGTAGGTAGTTCGTTCCACGAGGAGTAAGGGTAGTTCGAATTAGAGAACCTAATTCGAACTACCTACTCCGTGCCGCGTGTAGCCGCGGGCACAGAGTTCGACCTAAGGGCATTTAAAAATGGCGCCCGCCCGGCAAGATGCAAATGAAGCCCAGGATATTTAAATCCCAGGCTTCATTTGCAACTTCGAATGCCTACATTAACCACCCTAGTTCGAACTAGGGTGTGAGCAAAAGTGGTCTCTTATAAGAGGTGGTCTCTCTCCAAAGATTTGCACACCACAGACCAAAGGTATTCTGTGGGCCTGTGCAAGTAGTTGCTCATGACAGGTGTGGTCTCTAGGGCAGGTTTTATTGTATTTGAAATCAGTGTTAATTTTTGTAATCAGGTTCACGTGAAGATGAATCTGGCAAAATGGCTAGATTTATGTATGAATCAGGTACAGGTCTGAGGTTTACCTTCTCCCTATAGTACTGGGTGGATTTAGGAATACCTATTGGTTCGAGTGCTATTTGTATTATGAGTACATAATCCCTCTACAGTAGGTAGGCTATCTATCAAAATGATAAAAAGAATTTTAAGTGGGCCCACTGTATGAAGGTGCTGTACTTTAATGAGCATTTATCCACTTTGTTACTCTCAGACTGTGCTTTCATTAATTCAGGAAGGTCCTTCAGGTCCATATGAAGGGCTTTGTTTTTAAGCAGAGAACACCAAATGTTTATGCTATTTTGCCTTAGCAAAACTGAATTATTTTTCATGTGCTAGATAAAAAGCACCTGAAATTTCCCCAGAGAAAACAGGAGCCTATGCTATCAAAGCTTTGCTTCCCCGAGGAAATGCCACCTGGACAATATTATTTTGGTAGGACTGGTCAAACCAATAAGATGAGAGAGGAGTGTTCACAGCATTCACTACTTCTCATGTAGCAAACAGTGGTGTTAGTCATAATAATGACCTCTCTCCTCCCGTTCTCTGTTAATCTCCCATGACAAGACAATGCCGCTAGTGAAGTCAAAATCCTCTTAAATCCTAACATTAGATTATACAATAAATGGAAGTAATCAAATGCAAGCACAAAGATTCATACCTTATTTTAGCTCCATAGAATATTCTCCAAGTTGGACTAGCTATTGTAATGTAACTACCACATGCCAAATCCTCAATTGGTATAAAAAGGCATAGCTCCATTAAAGTACATTTTATACCAACTAAGAATCTGACCCAAGACAATCTTAGAACATGCACACCTAAATCAGATGACTGTTTGTGCTGTGCCACCAGCTTTTACAGTGGCCAAAGTAAACAGCTCTCAGAGGCTATTTCAATCCCGTCCCCATGCCCTGTAGGGACAGGAAGGAAAAGAAGGAACTATGTTGTAGTACAGCCTCTGACTTTGCTCAGAGCCACCCCATGCCCTACTGCCCTCTAGGCTCTTGAACCTACTTCCTGTACCATGAACCTTTGGCACCTGTTCCACTGCCACAGGAACCTCTGCAGTTGCAAACAAAGGGTCTGGATTTGCTTCTAATAGTGTCTATTTAAGAATAATATTAAAGGTATAATTCACTGCCAGAGTAATGGATTTTATAATCTGGCTTGATGTTGCCTTCTCTCCCCTGGGGACAAATTTTGAGTCTACCAACTTTTTAGCTGTTTTGTATTTTGTTCGTATAGGACAAAGGACGCAGGTACAGAGAAGACTATTTAATGATTTCAGCTTCATTCATGGTGGCTAGTGCATTTTCACTAGCACAAACTTGCCTGATTTGTAGTGGGAGGTCCAAAATACCCCAGGGAAAATACTCCAGGGCTAGAGATTGCTTTTGCCACTAAGTATCTTGTATGTTGTAATCTTTATTATTCTAATTATGCTTAGAAGGATTAGATTTTTATGAGTAAATGCTGATTTCACTGTATACACACAAACTGATGAAAAAATATTTCCATTGACAATAGGTATTTACAGATAGGCAATATGAGAAAATGTCATTTGACAAATTATTAGAGTTTGATTTAGATCTATTTATTGTGTATATTTTGACATGTGATTTTGACAATTAATGTAACAGTTTTAAAGCTTTAACTTTTTTAATCTTAGCTTTTACTATAAAAGAATAATTATTGTCTTCCCCCATAAGTCCACCAACTGAAAATTGAAAAATGATTAAAAATGCTTAAACCCCATAATTTTGCTCAACTAGTGACAATTTGAATGAATAAAATTAAAATATGCTGAAAATAAATAGTGATATTTTCCTTTGAAAGTATTTTTAAAAATTGAATTCTGACAAGCCTCATCATAATATAACCAAAAACTTGTGCTGGGGGTTGAGCACAAGCAGTTTCTCTCAGCACACAGCACAATTGCCATAGTATGAAAGAGAAAAAGAACAAGAAGGAAAAAAGAGGCAATTCAAAGAAAGAAGTTGTAAAATGAGACTTGATTGTGCTTCGGACTGTGATCTCCTGAATCTCACTAGGTAGAGCAACTGGTTCATGGCTTGTACTCCAGATGTATTGCCATTTGTATCTATATAGAGCATCTCTGTTGGCTGGGGGGAGCCAGTGGTGTGGGGGCAGAGTGAGGGTGGAGCAGAGGCTGGAGCAGAGGCTGGGTGGAATCTGCAGTGGTGGCTTTGCCCTGAGTCCTGAACCTGGGAAGGAGGTAGCCTCCTTTCCCCCTGGGATGGCCCTGAGTATGGAGGGTACAGAGGTAGGGTTCTTTTGCATAAACAGAAAGGCGTCAACACCAAGCCTGATCTCCATCCCACGGTGTTCTATGAGCATTGTTTCTTTTTATACACTCTCTACACCAACACCCTGTCCCTATTCTCTGCCCTTCTCCATAATAGCATTTTACATTTGGATCAAGGTCAGGACACGTGACCATAAAGAGGCAAGAGCCTAACTAGGTCCATCACACCCAGCACAATGAAGACAAACAAAATAGAGATAGCTAATCTGAAAATGGGTGTAGCTATTTTGAAATATTTTGAGTACTTTCTTAGCCAGGTCCTCAGTGTAACCGTATAGCTACTCTAACCAGAGCTGGGCGGAGAGGGGAGAAAGAATGGTAAACAGTTTTTAAAAATCTCTTCTCTTATAGTTCTTTCCAAAGCAATTCCAAATAGCTCTTTAATAAATAACACAACAAACTGTCATCCTCTCATGTTTTTAAAGTGTGACTATCTGCTTGATAATTTACTCTGGATGAAGAAGATTTCACTTAGTCTCTTGGATTCAAGGTTAGGAGCATCACATTCTGCATCAAGCTGATATGTCTGCAACCACTCGGTAACATGAGCATGACAATGGGGTGGGGGGCAGCTAAAGTGGCAAGGAAACCCTTGCACCTCCCTGCACCTCTTTCTGCCACCTGCTTGTTGCTAAATAGCTGATCGTGGCTGGTGAGAGGTGGGGAAGGATTTGATCGGGGCAGGGAGCTGCCAGTGGTTACTGTCCACCCACTATCTGTTTTCTGTGGGTGCTCTGGACCCAGAGCATCCATGGAGATGGCACCTATGGTCTGTGCTGACCAAACTGTGATAGAGAAAACATGATCAACATCCCAAGTACTTAAAATCTATTCCGATCATCACACAAAAAGCAAATGAAGATATAACAGAATGTACTGTGGGAAACAGGCCATGGGAAGAGAAGATAGGATTTCAACAAAGTCAAGAGATTGCTTTGGCCCAGATGCTGAAGAATTGCAATCCAAGTTACAGAGTACCTCTGCTTTATGGTGAAGTTGTTCTATGGATGTGACTTTATTGTATCTATTGATTGTAACTGCCAGAAGACATTTCATACCTGCAGAACAAAGGGCAGGATTTGCTCCTTAGGGCACACAACAAAATAAACTGACTGTCTCTGTGGTGAACCATCTTGTTGCATTCCTAAATACTTTTACTGTTATTTTTACATTTACTTTTAGAATGTTACCAATGCAGTAGGTAGGAAGGCCGGACAGAATAGAAATGTCTGTCTTAGTCAATGCATATTGGAAATCATTCCACTTTTATTTTAGGGAAAACATGGTTTATGTTTATTTCAGATTAACTTTCTCATAATTTTATGAAATCTACAAACATATGATAGAGCAGCCTGAGACATAACTTGAAAGTCATATCTGTAAAGTGCTTTGAACATTTGAAGTGTAAAAAAACCTACATATGATTATTATAATTATGGTAGAGAAAATGGAATAGCAATTACAACTATGGCATCCTAATACAATGGGACTAACTAGCCATTGTAACATCACTAAAGTCAATTGAGTTATGAAGTTATGGAATGATCAGTCAAGACCAGTATATGGAGAATAGAGTCAAATAATTATTTTTAATTGCTTCTAATTGGTAACTCTCTTCAAACAGAGGTTATGTTCACTATCAATTTTATTAATGTGTAAACTGCATGCTGTCGTGATGTACAACCACCAGGTACAATATATGCTAATGCTGTGCAATGAAAATGAGAAACAATATACTTTCCCTCAGCACAAAAGATTACTTGTGTTTACTCTATTTCAAATTAACTTACAGTTAGTTTGTGAATTTTACAAATATGATATGACAGCTTGAAATATTACTTTTGCAGCATGGACAAATGTCAGGAAAATTATCCATCTGTGCTCAGACTGGCACCCAACTGCACTGTTGCCTCCAGTAAGATGGTGTCTGATGTCACTCAAATGAACAGAAGCATTCATTTCTTTCTTGAGATTAAATAAGAGATATTTGTACGTGACAGAATGTTTAATGTATGGGATAGCTCTCTGTGGGTTGTGTTTTCACCCTTGCATACTGCTGTTTTTCTCCCCCTTTTAGGATATACCCATTTCAAATTTTGCCCACTGAGCAGTTATGTTATCTATCAACCCATCCTCATAAAATGCTCCTATTACAGAATTTCCATGGGAATTAAGTAAATTGAGTAGGCATAATTTTTTGTCCACTGAAAATCTACTTTCTCATTACATAGAACAACAATAATCTAGTCTTAAAAATCTGTGCTTACATAAAGCTTAAGAATGCCCAGTCAGAAATATACAAGCTGTGAAATATCTTACTGTCCTAGAGCCCTTACATATAATAGCTCCTGCTACAGATACTACAAATTTTGTTCAGGTTCATGAAGAAGAAACTGCTCATCAAGCAACTAGTTACATATCTGAAAGAATGTATACATTCTATATGCCTAGCACTGCAAAAAAAGACATCTGCAGGAATTCAGAAATTATGATTAACTTCTATAATAATACTAATAGAGTGCTTTACATCTTCAGATCCTATTACAAGTGTTAAGCAATTCATCAAATAAAAGTGCACACTAACCTGCATGTCAAATGAGTGCTGTAGATTGTTTGCTGCAGCCAATTCTTAAGCAATGCTGTTTTTACCTCTCTCTCATTCAGATTCCCTGCGTGTCCCACTTCATAAGGTCACATCAAGTTATGTTGCGTCAAATAGCATTTATTAGTGCAGTCTAAACTCAATCAGTGTGACATATATACTATACTACATTGCACTTTGTATCGAAAATAAAAAGCAATTCCACTAACTTTTAAATGCATGCAAAGGCCAGCAGATATATGGGTGATTTTTTTATTTATTCCATGCCAAGTTATTACATGGCAGGAAGGACTTCACTTAAGAGGCTCTTCCACCATTTAAAATAACCCTTTCCCTTTACTTTGAAAATTCAGCCCACAAAAGACTGGAAGATTTTTTTTTCCCCTCCTAGTATAAGAGTGGTGATCATGGGAATGACTGATGCACACAATAGGATACGAGACCCATTCATTCTTCAGAATGGCTAGGGAGATACTGATGTGCCACTTATATTCTAATTTGTGAAGAGGTGAAATAGATTTTTCTTCTGTTCTGCTAAGCTTATGTCTCAATAAAGTGTACAAAATGGGCAACAAAAATGAACGACGAGTGTGGCCTATCTCAAAAAAGACATAAAGCAAGGTGACATGCGTAAAAAAAACCCCTGGTTTACCTGATACTGTATAGCACTTTCCCAGTCTTAGAAATCCTCAGCAACTTGTTATCTGTGGTAACATCATGGAAGTTTGCACCTTTCTCATTGGCAAAGAATAAATCAGGCTTCCAAATGGAGTCTAACATAGATGGATCCAAATCCAAGGAGTCATCGGGATATTCACTGTAAGCCAGGCGTGAGTCATTCCACTGTTGTCTCAAAAAGATGTTCACTCTGTAGTCCTATGGAAATGTCATGCACAAAAGTCAATCCCTTGCTGAGGTGAAGAGATTCATTTTAACTTTCCTGATGTTCACAATCATTTTAGGTTCAGTACAGTACCAATGATATAATAAACCTACATATTACTCTTTCTTTTGAAATAGAAGGTTATTATTTAAAAATAAGTCAGTGCAAGTGGCAGACTGCACAGGTACATTTTCCAAATCAAAACCAACAGTCCCTTTTCAGCTGATGAAGATAATATCCACTGCAACCATAATAATAAGTACAAGCCCCCTATGCAATACTTTGGATTAGCATGAAATGTCAAAGTATTACTAGCTGTATAATGTACAGTAATCACAGTGTAAAATAAAAAAGTATCAAAATCTCAGGGAGGAACTTAACTAAATCATTCACAATCTGTAAATCAACAGATTCTAATGCTCCAGGGGACGGATGCTAATTCCATGGAAGATGATTATGTGATAGGAGAAATTATATCTCCATCATTTCCTATTCATAACTCTTGTATATCTATAATATGGTTTTTTTTCATGTGCTGTCTAATTCTATGCTCCTTCTCCAATGTTTTTCTATGTATCTTTATGCTAATTGCATTCTTCTACCCAGTAACCTTTTAGTTACAACTGGGAAGACAGGATTATTAAATGGTTCATTTAGAGTCAACGTCAGTACTGTGGCAAAACTGGCCATTAATGTTATAACAGCATTTAGGTCCTGATCCAAAGCCCATTTAAGCTAATAGGAAAAACTTTCACACTGTCTTACATATTCTGAGTTTATCATTCCTACTGAGTTCCTATGCTCGGCAAATACAGGTTTGGCATTTCTGGCTTTACTGCTGTTATACATTTAAATGACATTAAACAACCCACATTTAACTGCCCTTAGAATAGCTTATCAGAAATCCATATAATTCATCTTGGATATTTTAGTTTCAAGGAATATTAAAAATGATTACATTATCTGACAGAAAAAAAAGAGGTTAATGAAAGAGACTCAAAATAGTTCCATCCTCTATACAAAAAATCCTGTATTTAGGATTTGTTCTGCAGTAGCGCAAATATAGGAAAATGACAAAGATATGCTTTTGACTTGGAAAATGTCTGAGTTGACATTTGTTTAGTTAGGCCACTGGATTGCACAGTCCAAAGAGTTTATCATCATTGAAAAGAAAGTTAATATTCTCCCTATGAGTAGTAATGCAGTAAATTAATTGCCAAATATGCAAGCTCTGATGAATAAGCCCCTCCAAACTTAAGAGTTTCCCAATGTTCACTCACAAGGCTAGTAGTGAATAGTGTGCTGCTGAACTGAGAAAACATTTTAAATGGCTCCAAGAACAGGGACTGAGGAAACTTCTGAAACCATAGGATAATGTTTTGTGATTTCATTAGAAACATGATTTTTTTTAAAAATTTGTCTGTGTGAGTAAGAACCAAAGCATGAGTGCCAGAGAGTAATAAAGAGCTGATAGTGGGAGGCTGAGCTTAAGGACAGTCAGTTATTAGCAGCACTAATAGAGGTCTTCAAAGGCAAGACTACATATTTTTTTCACAGCCAAGTGCATGTTTTTCTGTGCCATGGAGTTTCATATGGTTTATGATTAAACAAATATTTTGAGTTCTAAATTGCCAAAATGTCTTCATATCTCATAAGGATACAAACTTCAGGCATCTCTTTTTCTTGTTTTCTCTACCTTAAAATATGGTAATTATCTTGTCAATGTGTATGGAACAATTTCCACTACAAAGGTATGAAAATACTCTAACAAAATTGGTACAGAAAAGAGAGGAGGTGCTAGCATCAGAGATTGCTTAGGAAATAAAGTTAATATATTCAACTATGTGAGCGGCTTTTAATTTCTCTAAAGCAGGACACATACTGAAATTTAATGATAGCAGAGGGATTTTTTATTTTTAGGACACTTGTATAATTATTGCAGGCTTTACATTTACATGCTAATTTAGATTAGAAGGAATAAACTGCAAAATCCTTTTTGTTAGAAAAGTTTGTATAGGATGATATACATTATACTAAAGCTGAATTAAATACCAACAGCCTTAAATAATCCTTGGGGTTACGTCTACACTATGGAGCTATTTCGGGATATTGGATATATCCCAGAATAGCTATTCTGCATCTTTTGAGCATGCCCGTTATTTTGAAATGTAACAGTCTCGCTATTCCGATGTCCCTGAAAACTTCATTCCATGAGGGTTAAGGGACATTTCGGAATAGCGCTTTATTTCAAAATTTGACACTGTGTAGACTGTGCCAAATTTCAAAATAAGCTAATTTGAAATTATCTGGAAATAAGCTATGCAATTTGCGTAGCACAAATTGCTTAATTTATTTCGAGTCAAGGGTGTAGTGCAGATGCACCCTTATTGACACATCTGTAAAGATCATATTCAGATAAATCACTTAAGTATACTTGGAAATGTTCTCTCTGAGCACATTTTTGAGAAGCAGAATTGCATTATTATAGCCCCTGTTTGTCACTAATTATTTTTGCTTCCAGCCTTGATGAAAAATTAAAATGAAAAGCTTTAAGAGGTAATCCTGATTTTCTTTCCCTCCTTCTTCTTTGCAATAGGGAGAGCAGCAGGCTATGGAATGCTACAGGCCTGTAAATTAAGTACAGTGATACAGTCTAGAATTTTGTATTTCCCTGACACTGTTTGTTTGTTTGTTTGTTTTGTTTTTCTGATGCTTTGAATATCATCCTGGGGAGTAGTCTCTTCTGAACACATATGGATTATTTGGCAAATCCTGAAGGCAGGCATGAGAGGAATGTATTAAACCACTCATGGAGGGCTGCTTTACACCAGCTAAAGAACTGATTTACAAACTGTCACTGTATTTGCTAGTCTCTTTGAGAAATGTGATCTGATCAGAGGCCGACGAAACAAGAACCCTGAGTTCTAATCCCAGCTAGGCACTGTGCATGCCATGGGGCCTTTTCCCATCTCACCTTCCACCAACAATGGCTTTATTCACCCAAGGATTTGATTCAGGTGTTGGGGGAATCACCTGCTCCATTCAGCCTCAACAGCACAAAGGATTTGGAAGAGGATCAGAGAATTGTGCTATATACATTCTACATATTAATATTAACAGGCAGGGAATACTTAAATGATCTGTTGTAGGGCCTTGAATCAGCCACATACGTGAGCACACAGACTTCTGTGAGACTATCCATGTGCTTAATGTAATGCACATGCTTAATCAGGGCCTGAGTGGCTAACTTGGAGTCCCTTTTTTTTTAAGTGAAAAGATGTCACTGTCTATGCAGACAATGCAAAGTTCTATTGCACTTTACTGGTTATAAAGACAGAGTTAATATCTTTGCTGGAGTGAGTGGGTGGAATGACATCAAAGAGGTGATTTTATCCCAAATGTCAACCATTGACTCAAGTACACACCAGCAATAAAATATCTTGGCAATTAGTCATATATAAAATTAACAATTAGTTTGTCAATCTGTGAACTTGGTTTTAGCTTCTCCAAGGGCAACAGCTAATTCCCCCACCTCCGGTCATTAGCTACAATGAATTACTGAATTCTCTGGGATTCTTGCTCAATTTGATACAGATTATTCATCACTGGCTTTTAGCCCCAGTTATTTCATGCTGCAGTTTTACTGCTCAATTCTACATTGTAAAATAATTCAAAATTGTTGTCTTGTTAGGTGACCAATTCATTCCCACTGTATCTCTACGTTCTGAGTTACACAAAGGATGAGTTTTGCCCACTCTTCAAAACGTAAGGCCTGATCCAAAGGCTAGTGAAGAAAATGAAAACATTTTCATTGACTTCAAAGGCTTTGTATCAAGTCCTTTATTATCTGTCATCATTCTGGCACAATGTATATCACCCTAACAGGGAAGAAAACAATTTCCTTTGGAATTAAAAAAAAAGTGATACTGTCCCATTTGTGTATTACAATTCAGAAGAATTAACAAGGCTGCATTTTATTGTTATAGATCATTTCATAAAATGTAAAATGAAAACTCACAGCAATACTGCAAGTTGTGCTTTATAAACTGAAATTTTAAAAATATTTTTAATAAATGTATGCTTTTAAATATATTCATACCATTATAAATAAAAAATTTCCCAACACTAAAGCATTTCAGTAAGTAAGAGTAGCAAATATGTTGGATTGAATTTTCAAAAGGGTTTAGCATTGGTTTAAATCTATTCCCATTGAAATCGACAGTAAAACACCCACCGACTTCAATGGGAGTGGAATTGAGCTAAATACGGAACTTTTTAAAAAGAAAAAGCCCACCAACAGAATACAGAATTAACTTCAGTTTCCCACCAATGCGTCATCATTAGAATAAAGATATCAGACTATGCAGTCATTTCAAAACCATTGCTTGCTGTGAACACAGCACCTGTTACTGGTTAAGGACCAAGGGCTCAATCCACCAGTCTGCTCATGATCAGATTGTTCTCATGCATTCAAATCAGTGGAACTTGTGCATAACACATGAAATTCACCCCTCTGCAGAGGACCTGAATAAGGTATATCCACCACTTAGCTTTTATTTAAACCTTCAAAAAAGGGCTTGAGTGGGACTTAAGTTGATGTTTGGTCACAGAGTTGAATTTTATTTCTGTATCAGCCCTATACAGAAGTAAAAAATTATGTCTGGGTTAATAAGAATTTTGCATGAGCAAATACTGCAGGATTGGGCCAAAAATCCTATCTTTTTTCAGTGAGATCATCTGAGGGCAGAATTTGGGCCCCCAACATTTTCAATATGCCTCTTCCAAGCAATGTTCTGAAAATATCCCCATTAGTACTTTAAACCTAAGTACTTTAAGCATTTTGTTCCTCTGAGACATGAACATCTTCTTTTGATTTTCAATCTAATGTATAACCTACTCGCAATTTTTCTTTTTTTTTAATTTTAGTTTTATGTCAAAATCATCAAGAGCATTTGATGAGAACAAAATGAGTTCTAGATGGCAAAAAGAAACCCTTCATTATTTATCACAAGGGATGCAAAACTTTTCACCACATAATTAAATTTACTTTGGAAAGCATGGTAATGAACAGTAATTGATGTCTGCCTCTAGGAACATTTTTAAAACATATTCTAAACTAGTCATTAACGAGGTAACAGTATTAAGAAAATCAATATCAAACAGCTGAACAGCACCCACTTTAACAGAACTCATTCAACACTGTCTGCAGATACTATGAATAAAGCAAAACAAGGAAGCCAACAGTCTTTGTTTTCATTTACTTGAGTGTTTAGCTTTTTTCAGCAGAATGTGTTAATGAACATTGAAAAGGTGCACATTAACATATCTGATAGATCATAAAATGCAATGAGGGGATTTAATCAAAGCAATGAAGGAGTCTAATTAATGCAATCAGCATTAGGTCGTGCAAATATTCTCATTGAATGCCATCTTGTAAAGCCAGTGACGTGCAAGATTTTTGCTACTTAATGCTACGCTAAGACCAACAGAATGACAGAATGCAAAATGAATGGCTATGTGCATAGACCTCTCTTCTCAGAATCCTTTAGATTTAGCAAATCTTACCAAGACTTGAAGGATACTGAAAATAAAGTACGTTGATTGTTATAAATTATGTGGCATTCTGATTTTCCCCCTCCCTCTCGGTTTCAATGTTATTTTGATGTTCTTCTCAAGGTTATTTTAAAAGACTATGTATAAATACTATAGGTCAGTGCCTTTCAATCTTTTTCCTTTGTGGACCCCTATACTTTTTCAAAAGAAGGTGGGGACTCTGGAAATTCAATCCACAGACCCATTTCATAGAAATCTTTGACTGAAAACTGACTGAATAGAATTCAGCTATAAATGTTGAACATGCTCAACATGGCATTTGAGACAGAGTGAGAAAGGGCACTAAACTGTGTGTCTATGGTAATGACAGCACTGCTGGGTTTTGACCCCTAGCTGCGGATATTCACATACTTTTGATTAATCCAAAAAACAGATGTTTTTGCTGGGTTCTGAAACTTTATTTTCATAGTCATCATTTGTAGACCCCGTAAATATAGCCTGGGGATCCCCAGGGGTCTGTGGACCATAGGTTGAAACCCACTGCTGAAAGTTATAACATATGTTGCCTACACTCTGCTATAGTTCCTTGTTGTTTATAGTAGAGCCCCTCTCTTTTCATATTATGTAAGAAAGTTACTTAGCCTGTTAAAAAATGCAGTCCATCTTGAGTGAAAAGTTAGATGGAGGTTTTTCAAAAACCACCAAAGGATTTAGGAGTATAACTCACATTCGTTTCAATAGGACTTCAGCTCCTAAATCTCTTCAGTGCATTTGAAAATGTCTCCCATAATTTATTATATAATTTAAATAAATATTTAAAATATTTAAATCAAATATTGATTAACTAGCTAAGATAAATATGTGTTCTTTCAGAAGGCAAACATTACAGGGCAACATTTATAACCACAAAAAAGCACAAAAACGCAAAAAACAACAAATAGTCTGGTAGCACTTTAAGGACTAACAAAACATATAGATGGTATCATGATACCATCTACATGTTTTGTTAGTCTTTAAAGTGCTACCAGACTATTCGTTGTTTTTTAAGTTTATCCTGTGCAGACTAACTCGGCTACCCCCTGAAAATTTATAACCACATTACTTACACCTGGTCTTTGATTTACCATGTCTTTTTATAGATAATGTGTTTGATGTTGATTTTAGAGATTCGACCCTACAAAATGATAAGAACACTGTACTTCCTTCAACTTCAGGAGGCATATAAGGCATTCAGCAGCATAGGATGGGACTAAACAAAATAGTGTCAAAACTACTGTGTGATTACTTTAGAATCGACAACAGCTCCTTCTTTAAAGTGGTGCACAAGAAACGCATTGGATTTTATTGTAAAGTGAGGTATATTCTAATTTCCTTGGAGATGTGAATATGCCCTGATTTTTAGGCAGGAATGTTACATCTGAATCCAAATTGGAATCCTGTCTCTTGGAGACTGAACTGAATCCCTTGATCACAGAATTTTCAAGGATTCAAAATATGAATCCATTCTGTGGCTCCAATCTATATTCATTTCTACAATGGATTGAACTGAGGGTAGTGACAAGACTTTATCACCCTCTATCCCAGTACCTTCACTCCATGTATAGTTCCATGAAAATCTATTGGCCTATTATAGCATCATAATCCATTGATGCCAGGAGCACTATGCTATTTTTTTAAAAAGTCCCTTCAACATTAGCAGGAGTTACGTATGCTGGAAGAAAGCATGTGCACAAGATTATTTTGCCAAATTCTTCTCTTTTTAAATTATAGTAGAAATGTAAGGATCTCAGCAGTTAAGGTTAAAAAGAATATGTGGGAATCTTTCTTTGAACTTAGTTGTATAGATTAACATCCACTCCGTTTTGCTTTGAGTTGTCAGTTTCAAACAAAAGCAAAGACTCAAAGCAAATATGTGGGAGGGTAAACTGTCACAATCTACCTGATGTTGGGTTGACTTTTTCATGGCTTCGAGCTCAAAACCATAAATAGGCCAAATTCACTGAAAAGGAGCAAAGATAGCCCCTCTAGTTTCACATGTTTTGGTGAAGATGGCCAAAGATTCCCATCTGTAACAAAATCTAACATCAGAGGAGTTGTATCTGGTTCATTTCCATTTCATTACAGAAATTTCACACAACCATAATTTATAGCCCTGGGGATTACTAAAATATGTAAAATGCTAATTATAGCATTATCCTGTAAATATAAGATAGAGCCATCATATATTTCTCTTAACTTTGATTTCCAGGTATATTTTCAAGGGATATATTTATTTAAGATATAATTATACTTTTTATTTCACTACTTATTTATTATTTAGAGAATTGTTTCTGACCAACAGTAGCTATTCCTGAACTTCAGCACTATGGCATGTAGAATTTATTATATTTTAATACTATAGGTACATGCTTAGTAGCTTAAGAACTCAGTAATTGTACCCACATCCATAATAGCACCATTCTATATCACATCCCACTCCTTCACAAGATGGCTTCAATGGTCAGTCCCACTCACCATTGTAGTTTCTGCTATTGAACCAAAGCTGTTGATAAATATGTTGCAGGTAACATTTACAGGAGGACCTGCAGGTTGAACAATAAATAGAAAAATTGACAGGTTCTGTTCATGACATATCAAGTATTGTTGTTTTCTTGCCAGTGGCATCATAACACTTACCATTGTGGTTTCTGTGACTGATCCAAAACTGTTGATAAAAATATTGCAAGTAACGTTTACTGGAGGACCTGTGGAATGCAATAAAAATGTTGCAATATACATTGAAGGAAAAGCACAGATCCATCAACATCTGTACAGACCGGGACAGATGTGGATGAAACTAAGTAGAAAAGTGAGATTTCAAAGACAAAGACATGTGCATGTGCATTAAAGAAACAATGTCACTACAACTACTTTGATTAAACTGATTTTGTTAGAAAATATTTTCATTTTTTCATGTAAGGATTTATGAAGTGTTAGACTGACAGCATTAGACACAAAAGTTTTTTGTTGATCGACCAAAGCAGAACAACAGAAGCAGAGGTATTATAATCTTCCCATACTGCCCAACATCTCAGTCTAGCAATGGCAAGACCATCTCTGGAGGTTCATTATACTTATTCCATTCAGCCCTTCATCTTTTGGCTGAGACTTCCAACAAGGACAATTATTAACGTAGATTCCTGGCCTTTAAAAACTGGATTCAGACAACCAACCCTTTTCACATCAGGCACTTAGATGCCTCTCAATCACAAGAACTTTTGGACATTACTAATCTTGTCTGGACACAGTTTTTGTAAGAGAGCAACACCATATTTCCCCTTTACCCCACTCCAACCTTCCCTGCTATTTAGGAACCACTAATGTATATGAACATGAAGGGAGCCCTAAATGATACTTAATATGTATCTACTAGCTGTTTAGCGCTGATGTAACAAAGAGGTGGTTTTATATGAATTCCTAACCAATCAGGTTGGATTAAGACTAGATGATTGAATTCAAGCAGTGGCGGATTTCTCATATATAGTTAATATTATGTAACATCAAAAGACAGAACTGAACCTGAGACCTCTTCAGCTTAGTGCATGAGGCTCTACAGCTGGAGCTAACAACCAGCTGGCTCAGCTAAGACTGTAAAGTGCACTCATTCTTTCTCTCTGTAAGTGGTCTAACTATCACTATATGAGGCAGTGAACCACACACAATAGTTGTGTGGATTACATACTTCCCCCACCTGAGGACGCATATCCCAAGCTTCAGAGACCCAGTTGAAATCCCAGACGAGCCCCCAGTTGTAACGCCGACAGGTGGAACCGAACCTGGGGCCTCAGGAACTTCATGTATAAGCCGCTACCACTTGAGCTAAAAGCCATCTGGCTCCTAGCTAAGGCTGAAGAGACATGGTATCCAACCACTTCTGAAGCAGTAGCCACTATCATGGCAAACTAACCACACTCAACTGGCCAAATAGCCACATTGTTCAAGCCAACTAGCCACATTCAACCAGCCAAATAGCCACATGTGGCTAGTGCCTAGTATATTGGACACCATAGCTGTAGAGCAAACTCATTCTCTCCAAGGCTACATCTACACTGCAGGCTTCTACACAGCTGTTCTTGCGCAAAAACTTGCGGAGCCTCTACACTGCACGCATGTTCTTGCGCAAGTAAATTTACAGTACAGCATCAGAAAATAGGATTTCTTGCACAAGAGTTCTCCCCATGAAGAATAAGCCCTCTTGCACAAGAGCTCTTGCGCAAGAAGGCACGTGTGGACGGGCAACAGGAGTTTCTTGCACAAGAAACCCCTATGGCTAAAATGGCCATCAAAGCTTTCTTGTACAAGTGAGCGTCCACACTGCCATGGACGCTCTTGCGCAAAAGCACATCTCTTGTGCAAAAGCACATGGCAGTGTGGATGTGCTCTTGCGCAAGAACTTTTGCGCAAGAACTCTTGCACAAAACAGTTCTTGTGCAAGAAGCCTGCAGTGTAGACGTAGTCCAAGAGTGCATCTACACAGCAACATTATTTCGAAATAACTTAGTGCGCATCTCCACAGCAGGCAGTTATTTCAAAATAATGTCGAAACACTCTCAAGCTGGAGGACTTCTTACTCTGACTCCTGTAACCCTCATTGTACAAGGAGTAAGGGAAGTCGGAGGAAGAGTGCTCTATTTTGAAATAAGTTCTGTGTAGGCACTCCCAATTTCAAAATAAGCTATTTTGAAATAAGCTATGCAATTGACGTAGCTCAATTTGCATAGCTTATTTCGATTTAAGCTCTGTTGTGTAGATGCAACCTAAGTGTTCTTAGTACCACTATCTGAGACAGTGAACCATACCCAGTAGGTGTGTGGGTTACAATTACATACTTTTTTCTTTTCCCATTACCAATTATTTAATCTTACAATTTTCCTAAATTGAAAAATTCTGTTTCACATCTGCATTTTTGTGAAAGGTATAGAATATTTGTACAAAGGGTTTAAAAAAACAACAACAGTCCCGTAGCACCTTAGAGAGTACAAAAATAAATAAATAAATAATATCATGAGCTTTCATGGGCAGAAGCCACTTCTTCAGATGACAAATATGGAGCAAGGGACACAGAGTTTGAAATATAAAGCAGAAAAAGAGGGAAGAGGGGGAGGCGGAAGACAGGAAAAAAACTGCAATTAAAGTGTTGGTGCTAAATGAGGCTACTAGATTAGGCTGCAAGTGCCTGATACTTGGCTTTTAATGTCATTTGGGTGTCAAATATAATGGTCCATCCAGTTCATGTCTTTGTTCAGGCCATGCAAGATAGTATCAAATTTGCATATGAAGGCTAGTTCCGCAGATTCTCTTTCTAGTTGATTCCTGAAATTGTTTTGTGAAACAATTGTAGACACCTTTAAATCCATTAATGAGGGCTCCAGCAAGTTAAAATGTTCCCCAATAGGTTTCTGTGTGTTACCATTTCAAATATCTGATTTGTGTCTATTAATCCTTTGTTGTAGACACTGTCCAGTTTGGTCAATAAACATGGCAGAGGGGCATTGCCGGCAGTTGATGGCATAGATCACATTAGTGGATGTGCAGCTGTATGAGCCTCTAATGTGGTTGGTTATGTGGTTAGGTCCTGTGATGATGTTGCTTGTGTAGATGGGTAGACAGAGTTGGCACTGGAGTTGATTGCAGGGGTGGGTTCCTGGGTGAGTATGATGGAGGTGTGCTACATAATTGCTGGAAAGAATTTGTTTCAGGTTGGGGGGCTGTCTGTAGGTGATTGGCCTGTTCCCCAAGGCCTGTGAGAGTGAGGGATCATTTTCCAGGATAGTTTGTAGATTGTTAGTGATGTGCTGGAGGGGTTTAAAGCTGGGGGCTGTAGGTGATGACTAGTGGTATTCTGTTATCTTGTTTGTTGGGCTATTTTGAAGAAACTAATGCCTGGGTACTCATCTGGCTCTGCCAACCTATTTTTTTCACTTCCCCAGGTGGGTATTTAAGTTTTAAGAATGCCTGATAGATATCCTGTAGGTGTTTGTCTCTATCTGTGGGATTGGAACAAATCTGGTTGTATCTTAGGGCCTGGTTGTAAACAATGGATTGGGTAATGTGTCCTGGTTGAAAGCTAGAGGCATGAAGATAAGTGTAGCAGTCGGTGGGTTTCCAGTATAAGGTGGTGGAAATGTGGCCATCATGTAATTGTACTGTGGTGTCAAGGAAGTGGATCTCTTGTGGGGACTGGTCCAGGCTAAGGGTGATGGTGGAATGGAAGTTGTTGAAATCCCTGTGGAATTCTTCAAGGGTCTCCTTCCCATGGCTCCATATGATGAAGATGTCGTCAATGTAGCATAAGTAAAGTAAGAGTGCAAATGGGCGAAAGCTGAGGAAACGTTGTTTGAGGTCAACCATTAAGATGTTGGTATATTGTGGGGCCATGCAGGTACCTATAGCTGTGTTGCTGACTTGAGGCTATAAATTGTCCCCATATTGGAATAGTTATGGATGAGGACAAAATCACAAAGTTCGGTAACCAGGTGTGCATTGGTATCATCAGGAATAGTGTAAAAAGGTAACATTCCTTTGAGGTGTTTAAAAGTGCATTTCAGTGGAGACCAGCAATGTTAGCTTTTCTAATAAAAGAGATTTTTGTGCAAATTTCTCTTTTTATCTTGGAACAAATACCAGCATACAAGCATCTGCAAATAAAGTGCTGTGTTGTTCTCTTTTTTCTCAGTCAGAGGTATAGTTTTTAACAGCATTTCCTTTTCTTCTCTTCTCCCAAGTTTCAGTCTAGTAAATCCAACATTTTTCTCATTTTGTATCTTCTCATTCAAGCCTTTCATTCCAGCTGTGGAATTTTGGCAAACAGTTTCTGTTTATTTAAATATTGTCAAGGTATCCACTCTCCTTTTCTCTAAACTCACCTTGCTATTCTGAAATAATTCCAATGTATCTATAAGGCATGGATTTGTTGTATCCATATTTACATTTATTTATATATCCACCATAGGATTTAATGAGGTACCCTACAAATTAGCAAAAAAGCATTTGCCAGAGAAACTTACATTCCATGGCCCCAATTCTGCAACATTCATAATGTGAGTAGGTGGGTGCACCTTCAGGGAGCCCCACTGAAGTCAATCTGTTTGTACATTGTAAATTGGAGCCTCGTTAAACAATGTACAGGGAAAGAATAGGAGATAAGTGTAATAAAAAAGCAAAATGACTCAGCAATTCAGTTTGGCACATCTTAATTCCCTCTTCTTTTTTTTTTAAGATTTGTCTTTTGTTGATTCTATTAGTAGTTCAAAGAGTGTGTGTGGGATAATTGTTTGTAGGCCTCGATGGGCAAGCATGCCTCTAAGGAAAGAGTGTTCACAACACTTTTAATTTTAAAAAGCTTCAGACACCTGTATTCCTTCTTGAAAATTTTCTCCTCTAAGTGCATTTGCAATTGCAGTGGCAAAACCTCTTCAACTGCACTTGAGGTTTTAGGGCCTATTCCAAACTAGGGTTGCCAACTTTTCTATTTGCAGAAATTTCTATTTGCCCTGCAACCTGCCCTGCTGCTTCTCTGAGTCCCCCTCCCCCGCACACTCAATCCATACCCCCACCACTACTCACTCTGCTACACCCTTGCTCACTCACTCATTTTCATCAAGCTGGAACAGGGGTTTGTGTGTGTGTGAGGGGGACAAGGGCTTCAGCTAGGGGTGCAAGCTCTGGGGTGGGACTGGAGATAAGGGATTTAGTGTGCACAACAAAGCTCTGGGCTGGGGCAGAGAGTTAGGGGGTGTGGGAGGTGGGTGAGAGCTCTGGCTGGGCATGCAGGATTTGAGGGATTAGTAGTACTGAAGCGGGCTTCAAGCTGGGGGCAACAGTTTGAGATGCAGGTGGCGTCTGGCAGCTTCCCAAGAGCCATGTAAAACTGAGTAAGGAGATGGCCTGCTCCTCCAACCAGACCTTTAATGGCCCGGTCAGCAGTGCTGAGCAGAGCCACTAGGATCCCTTTTCAACCAGGCATTCCAATTGAAATTGGATACCCGGCAATTCTTATTCCAAACTCACAAGGTTCCAAAACCCACAAACTTTTGCTGATTTGACTACTCAAATCCTACCTCTACAAAACAAGCAAACTAGCTGTTAAATCAAGTCCTCCATGTCGATGTGCATCTAAGCCCTTTATTAAGTATTATTACATTATTTTGGCTATTTTTTAGTCTTCTAGAACAGGACAAACCAAGGCTGAGTATGCAATCATCCTCCAGGGTTCTGACGTTCTGCTGACCGGATTACCCACATGTTCTGGATCTGAAATAGCTAGGTCTTATTATGATTATTTAAAATAAACAAAAGCTCCTCACAGCCAGGGTTTTCAACTGAAAGTGAACAAAAATTCTTCATCCTGGTTTCTGAAAGGAATTAGCCCCACATAGTTAGCTGAAGTGGGAATACATCAGAAAGAGGGCAACTGTCTGCCAGGTGGTTAGGTTTTCATAGTATGTATGATCCCATCACCTCCTCAGCAGGCCTCTGCCACCTGCCAGCTAACCAGATTTCTGAGTGTGCATCCTTCTGAAAGAGGACAGATGCTTTAAAGTACGGCACTCCTCCTGTAACTAGAAGGTACTTACTACCTCACCAAACATTTTCTTGAATTGAGCCCTCAGTATTCCAGAGATAATTCTCAGAGCCATTATTTTTTGGCAGAGCCTATATTTGTGATATGTAGATGTGGACTCTCCTCTGTAGGAGTAGCATGTAAGCCTCTCCCTGCCAGCTGCTAGCCGGGGGTCTGTATACTCCATTACACAAGCCTACAGCTGAATTGAATTAAGTGCATATAGAAATGTCTGCTGAGACTGTTCCAGTTGTTAACTCTGTTTTTGTCAGTGGCCTTTGATACACATTCTCTATGTGCTAGGTTCTTACATTCAAAGCCTTTTTTCCTGGGAGTGGTTATTTCCAGGTGTATCTTTTCTCCTTGCCCTGTAGAGTTTTTTCACACAAATCCAAACTCTGTATCCTCTAGTGTTCAGTCTGCATGTGGTGACTTTTTTTCTTCCCGGGAATGAAATTCCCTGTACCTAAAATGTCAACGGTGTTGTCATTATATAAGAAATATAAAACCATTCTCAGATGTTTGACAATTTTCCTTGGACATTTATTTGGGTATGGAGGCATATAAGGAAATAATAATGATTAACAATCAAAGAATGGGACACAGACACACACACATGAACTATGGGAGGGTGGAAAGGTATAAAAGCCACACTAGAGATAGAGAAGCAAAAACACTTTGGACGGTAAGATGGATAGAAAGCTGGCTGGAAGGCCGGGCCCAGCGGGTAGTGATCAACATCTCGATGTCAGGATGGCAGTCAGTTTCTAGCGGAGTGCCCCAAGGTTCGGTTCTGGGACCGGTTTTGTTCAATATCTTTATTAATGACCTGGATGAGGGGATGGATTGCACCCTCAGCAAGTTTGCAGATGACACTAAGCTAGAGGGAGAGGTAGATACGCTGGAGGGCAGGGATAGAGTCCAGAGTGACTTAGACAAATTGGAAGATTGGGCCACAAGAAATCTGATGAGGTTCAACAAGGACAAGTGCAGAGTCCTGCACTTGGGACGGAAGAATCCCAAGCATTGTTACAGGCTGGGGACCAACCAGCTAAGTAGTAGTTCTGCAGAAAAGGACCTGGGGGTTACAGTGGATGAGAAGCTGGATATGAGTCAACAGTGTGCCCTTGTAGCCAAGAAGGCTAATGGCATATTAGGATGCATTAAGAGGAGCATTGCCAGCAGATCCAGAGATGTCATTATTCCCCTTTATTTGGCTCTGGTGAGGCCACATCTGGAGTATTGTGTCCAGTTCTGGGCCCCCCCACTACAAAAAGGATGTGGACGCATTGGAGAGGGTCCAGCGGAGGGCAACTAAAATGATTAGGGGGCCGGAGCATACGACCTATGAGGAGAGGCTGAGGGAGTTGGGTCTGTTTAGTCTGCAGAAGCGAAGAGTGAGGGGGGATTTGATAGCAGCCTTCAACTTCCTGAAGGGAGGTTCCAAAGAGGATGGAGAGAGGCTGTTCTCAGTAGTGACGGATGGCAGAACAAGGAGCAATGGTCTTAAGTTGTGGTGGGAGAGGTCCAGGTTGGATATTAGGAAAAACTATTTCACTAGGAGAGTGGTGAAACACTAGAATGGGTTACCTAGGGAAGTAGTGGAGTCTCCATCCCTAGAGGTATTTAAGTCTCGGCTTGACAAAGCCCTGACTGGGTTGATCTAATTGGGATTGGTCCCGCCTAGAGCAGGGGCTGGACTTGATGACCTCCTGAGGTCTCTTTCAGCTCTATGGTTCTATGATTCTACTTGATTTTTACATGCACACGAAAAGAATGTGAAAATCCTAAGAGACTGAGTGAAGAAGGATAAGCATATTTAGGGTGTAGCCTTGACGTTACAACTGTGTAAGCTCTCTCTGTAGGCCGACAGTCTCCTTGGAACTGTGAGCTCCCACAGGGAAATAAGAACACCACTAATGATCCAGTGTGGGAGACCCACATCTTGGGTCTGGGCATACAGGAACAAGAGTATGCTAAACACCTATTATTACCCAGACTGGTGCAGGTGGTGAGGAAATGGATGGGGAAATGAGCAGAGCAGAGTCTTAACTCAGTCACAAATATGCCAGTAAACAAGCTGACCTGGCCTGGGGAACTCTGCAGTTTGCTGGTGGTACAGGCAGGCTCACCGACAGGAAGAGGGGCGGGGAGCCTATAGGGGGCAGCTGCCCCAAGGCCAGGTAAATGTAAAGGACTTGGGGCTTTGGCCACCACTGCTGCTGCAG
This sequence comes from Pelochelys cantorii, assembly GCA_032595735.1. NCBI lineage: Eukaryota > Metazoa > Chordata > Testudines > Trionychidae > Pelochelys > Pelochelys cantorii. The sequence goes on along the minus strand of CM064326.1, from coordinate 137,282,852 downwards.
TAGCAGTGGCCAGCACCCTGGACCCTTTAAATTGCCACCAGAGCCATGAGCAGCATGCTCCAGGTGATGGTGAAGGCTTGGCTGAGGAAGGCTAGTTCCCCAGCCCACCCCTTCCACGTGAGGCCCTGCCCCTTCCAGGGGCATGGAGCTGACTCTCCCCTCTCCCACCACAGCATCTTTCCCAGAGGCCCATCAAGTCTGTTGACTACCCTGGGTGGAGGACAGCAGTAAATGACTCCCTCCCCACATTCCAGAGCAAGGCAGAAATACGAAGGTAATTGTGCAGCAGAAAGGTACCAGTTCTGAGGTGCAGTGCCTCCTAGACCTACTCACTGAAGTGTTACAATTTACATACCATTTTCTCAGGGACATACCTCAAGGCATAATCTAGCTCTAAACCAGACAAACTCATATGGGACTCAGTAAGTTTGTCTAAGGTTAAAGTGAAAAACTGAGAGCCAGACTGTAACTGGTCCCTATGGAGGTGCATGGGGGAATCAAGGAGCCTTCCTCCGATCTTGCATGGTCCAGGTAAGTTGCAATGCCTATGCTCAGAAAACACAGGCTCTGTTTATTGTTTGCACTCCACAGGGGTGTAATGCTCCCCAGCATGGAGTGAGGAGATCACCTGGCCATAACGCCACCCCTTCACCATACCAACCCGCAGGAGCAAGACTGATGAAACCAGAAGAAGGCCCAGGAAAATGTAGCTTTTAGCTGTCTGGAGCTTTAGACAAGTGTTAACTCTGAAGAAAGAGGGAGCAACATATCACTCATGAGAGGCAAGAAACAGGGGGAGCAAATGTACATGTGGTCACCAGGCTGCTTATAAATGTGGCATTTCTCACTGAAGAGTGATGTACTTTGTTTACTATGATGTCCTTTTTAGAGTGCATCATGCTGTTTCCCTGAGTATGATAACACCTAATAAAATTAAAATCCATTTCCTATAGTGCGTAGTTAGAAACATTCTCCATATGGTGATATATTGTAGCCTTTAATATCCTTAAATCTCATTTGTCCTTCATTGATGATAGTTTCAACCACTATGCACAAAAATGGGCAAAGATCTCAGGGATCTCTGAAATGCAGTAATTGTATGGTATTTTACCAGGCTCCAATTTACTGGAACAAACAAATAGACCCAAAATTATTATTCTGCTTCATCAAGCTAAAGCTAATATCATCTTTAAGTGCCTTCCTCAGTAAAATAGCTTAGTTAACCGAGCATGTTGTATCTAATATAATCTTACTGTGGCAATGCACAATTCTGGGCACCGGCTGTAGTATTCAGACACTGGAATTTTGTGGAACTGACTTACAAGTATCAACAATAGAAGATTCCACCTGATTCTTCCACAGGTGCACTATGCTGGGGCAGAGAGGGGGAGAGAAGGGAGAAGGGAATTTGCAAGGTACAGAAAGCCAGGCAGAAATGTAGCTCTGAGCACAAGAACTGTTCTAGCCCTCTTCTCCTGATGGTGCACGGTGCCTCAAAGTGAGCACAGAGGTGGACATAAGATCTGGGTTCTACCTCTTCCCCTATCTATGGGGCACCAGTCAATGGGGCAGGGCCTACAAGAAACATGCCAGATGGAAAACTATTATACATGAGTAGAACCCTGCCAAATTCACAGTCGTGAAAAATGCCTCACAGACTATGAAACCAAATCTCACCCATGAAATGTAGCTATTGGAGGAGAGAGGGTGGACCATATGAGATGTTACTGTGCAGCAAACAGTAACTTGCCTTGTAGACAATACCTTAGGTTGGCTAACACTGGGTCTCTACTTAGCAGCTCTGCCCCCAGAGTGATGATCTAGAAGTGAAAGCTCTATGTGCACTTACCAGTCTCCTAATCTATCAAGTCTCCTTGTTTTCATCAAATACAGTTACACACATTAATCCCTGTGCATGAAAATAAGAGCATGGGTAAACATTTTAAAAGACCTAGATAACTTTGGAACCTAAGTCCCATTGACTTACAATGGGTGTTAGATACTTAAATGCCAAACTCATTTTTGAAAACATTATCTAATACCTCTAATTCTTTTTGTATATGTCAACCCAAAAATGTCATGTGAATTTTCTTCTTCCATGTCCTTCCATTCCAATTGAATTCAACCACTCCATTGCAAGCCGTCACTCTGCAAATCTGTCTTCATTACCACATTGTAAGAGAACAATTGCTACCACTTATTTCTTCCTTTGGGGAATTTGAATTGATTGTCTTTATTTTGGTGTGTGAAGACCCAGGAGTGTGCTTCTTGTCTGGTCTCTAGCGAATGCACATTGGACCTAGAAAATGGGAAGCTAGCAGCTTTTCAGATGTGAGAGCAGACGGCTCCAGGATTATCAGTGTGAGCAGATTGCAAAGGCAGTTGTTTCCCAACAGACTATGAAAACAGCTAGCTGCTTTGCATTCATGGCTCTGTGCTGTTGGGCATAATCTGTGCCAAGACATGAGTGAGAGTCTAAGCGCCCTACACACTGCTTTAATGTCTTTTGTACAAAATATACCTGGTAAGGCATCATTTGAAATAAAACACTGGTCAATAATATAATTGTGAAATGTGTATGACAATGCAGGGGGTGGGTTTATAGATACTATGGCAAGGTTCTCACTCAGGCCCCTTGCCCTGGGACCCCTTCTTTGGCCACAAATCACCCAGAGACCCTCTGTTGTTCAATCACCTGTGTGTTTTAATTGGCTGTGCCAACTTTCCACTATCTTCTATTTACAGAGCTTTGTTTTCCCAGCAAACTCAGCTACCTTCTCTAGCTGGCGCGCGCACGCGCGCACACACACACACACACTTTTGCTGCCCCCCCCCCCACACTCATATAGCCCTCTAGCTAATAAGGCCCACAGCTGTTTCCCATTAGCCCCTCGGGCATAGGCTTGCTCAGCTGGCTTTAATTGCCCATTTCAGCCAGGCTATAGTGGCAGAGTTCTGACTTAGCCAGCAGCCTGTCACAATACTTCCTAATATTATCCTTTAAAGTGGGCTACTAAAAGATGTTTAAACCAAGCATGTCAGGAGTTGATAAATAGGTTTTCTCCAGATAAAGGAAAGTGTCCAACACCTCAGACCAGGGATAGCCAAATACAATGGGCTATTTATTTGTATCAAGAGTTATAGGAAGAGAACATTTACACTGTAAAATTGCTTCAGGAAGCATCACATAGGAGCATGCCAGGGACATCTTAATCAAGATGGAGCAGGCTCCTGAGTGGAGGCAGGAAACTGAACCCCAGGAGATCAGTGTAACCCTGAAAACAGGGGCAGACTTTGAGATATACGGACACACCAAAAAAATAAGTTATTCTTCAACTGAGGAGAACCAGCATCATGGGCTCTTTGAGGACCCTGGTTAACACCTATTGCTGGGAAAGGAAGAATGGTGAGGAAACTAACTTGAACAAAGATTGTAGTTTATTAAATTAGGCCTTAGACATAAGAAAACATATCTTTACTTTCACTTGTTTGCAACCATTTCTAGCTTTATTCCTTCTACTTGCTATCACCTAACCTATGCCCTTTGGTTAAGAATCTTGTTCTATTTTTACTATAAATCAATTCAGTGCTGTGTTTGAAGGAGAGGATGTGCTTACACAAGACAAGTTAATAAGCTGTAATATACTGACTCTACAAAAAAAACAGCAAACTTAATATGCTCTTTAACTATACAGAGATAAGTGCTGTATAGTGCAGAGACACATCTCTGAAGACCTTGGAAGCTGGAGTTCACTGATTATTACCTGGTAGGCACGGTTAAGACTAGTAGAGTCTCAAGAAAGAAAAGAAAACAGATTGGTCTGTCAAGGAGCTGATACAGTGTCATCTCCAGCAAAATTCACTCTGGTTGAGGCAGAGGGGCAACACAGTGGCTCAGAGCTCTGGGTGTCCCCAGTAGCATGTTACAATGAGATGTTGCTTAAAATGTTCAAATAAAAACCCATGAAATTTGTATTCCAGCATGGGAGCCACCAAATTCCTCCCATGCACAATTATTTAAAATATTTTTATGAATGAAATGAAGCCAGCTCATCCAAACCATCACACAGTAGAGCCATGAGATAAAAAAGGGATGTGTTAAGAAAGAAAGGTAGGTGTCTGTGTATGTGGGTTAACATGAAAACAGATTCATATTGAAATGTTAACCAATCTAACCCATAATTCAATTTTCAGACACAATGCACTGCTCCATTGTTCTCTCCTGTGTATCCCCCCTCCCCATGTAGAATCTTAGGGTATGTCTACACTACAGCACTAATTCGAACTAACTTAATTCGAATTAGTTAATTCGAACTAAGCTAATTCGAACTAGTGCATCTAGACCTAAAAACTAATTTGAATTAGCGTTTTGCTAATTCGAACTAGCATGTCCACATTGAGTGGACCCTGAACCGAAGTTAAGGCTGGCCGGAACCAGAGCCGGCAGGGCATCAGGTTAGGACTTAGAGTGTGGAGCTGCTGCCTGAAGCTAACTGAGCTCCGTGCTCAAAGGGACCCGACCCGCACCCCGGACAGACAGTTCTCAGGGTTCCCCGCTTGCTTGTCTACCTCGATGAGGGACAGCAAAGCAGTCCTGTCTTGGAGTGCCCTGAGTGCCCACACTCGGCACATCACAGCACTCGGCCATCAGTCCGGCTGCACTTGCCGCAGGCTGCCATCCGGGGGGGGTCAATCGGGGGGCTGTCAGAATCCAGGAGGCCCTGCAGGAGAGCTTCCACCCTGAGGAGCCCGCAGAGCCACCCCAGTCCTCCCCCATCAGGGGCTCATGCCCCATTCCTTCCTCACCTCCTTCCACTTACCCCTCCCTAGCCCCCCTTCCTGATGTGAAAAATAAAGGACACGTGTTCAAAAATAGAAACTCTCTTTATTTAACAAAACTGGGGGTGGGGGGATTAACCTCTGGGGAGACTGGGAAAAGGAGGTGGGAGAGGGGAAGAGAGAGGGTGGGAGAGGGGAGGTGGAAACCTGGGAGGAGGGAGCTGGAAGGGGGAAGCCAGGGGAAGAAGGAGGAGGGGAAGCCTAAAACTATGGTATGCCATATCTTCAGTATTGTGTAGAGATGTGGTCTCCTCATCTCAAAAAAGATATTTTGGCCTTGGAAAGGGTTCAGAAAAGGGCAACTACAATGATTAGGGGTTTGGAACAGGTCCCATATGAAGAGAGGCTAAAGAGACTGGGACTTTTCAGCTTAGAAAAGAGGAGACTGAGGGGGGATATGGTAGAGGTATATAAAATCATGAGTGGTGTGGAGAGGGTGCATAAAGAAAAGTTCTTCATTAGTTCCCATAATATAAGGACTAGAGGACACCAAATGAAATGAATGGGTAGCAGGCTTCAAACTAATAAAAGAAAGTTCTTCTTCACAAAGCAATAGTCAACCTGTGGAACTCCTTGCCACAGGAGGCTGTGAAGGCTAGAACTATAACAGAGTTTAAAGAGAAGTTAGATAAAGTTATGGAGGTTGGGTTCATGGAGTGCTATTAGCCAGGGGGTAGGAATGGTGTCCCTGGCCTCTGTTTGTGGAAGGCTGGAGATGGATGGCACGAGACAAATGGCTTGGTCATTGTCTTCGGTCCATCCCCTCCGGAGTACCTGGTGTTGGCCGTTGTCGGCAGTCAGGCTACTGGGCTAGATGGACCTTTGGTCTGACCCAGTATGGCCGTTCTTATGTTCTTATGTTCTAAGCTCAGGGTCGGGGATCTCACTGGACCAACATGATTTTCATGCAAACCTGCTCCTGGGTTCGCATGTGGCCTTTGGTGGCCAGGCTGGCAGCTATCCTGCCCTAGACAGCCTCATTCCTGTGCCTAGTGCGGAGGTCGTGGACGCTGGAGGTCTCCCCCCAAACATCGATGAGGTCCACGATCTCCACACTAGACCAGGCGGGCGCCCGCCTCTTGCGGCCCCGGGCAGGCTCCTGGGAGCCGCCAGCCTGGTCCTGGGAAGAGGGGGAGGGCTGGGTGGCAGCGAGTGGCTGGCTCATTCCGTGCCATGTGCAGAGTCCGCTGACTGGGTGCTAGCAGGCTTGCACCTGGCATGGGCACTGTAGCCAGACCGTGCCCCTTTAAGGGCTCCGGGGCCGGGAGGGGGGCAGAAGAGTTTCCCTGGCTTGGACCAGAGTGGCCACCAGGGCAAGCTGGGAAGAGCTAGCCTCCAACTAGTTCGAATTAAGTGGCTACACAGCCCTTAATTCGAACTACTTAATTCGAACTAGGCGTTAGTCCTCGTAGAATGAGGTTTACCTAGTTCAAATTAAGCGCTCCGCTAGTTCGAATTAAGTTCGAACTAGCGGTTTGCATGTGTAGCGTCTATGAAAGTTAATTCGAACTAACAGCTGTTAGTTCTTTGTAGTGTAGACATACCCATAGAGATGTAGGACTGGAAGGCTATGTCTGCACAGCTACATTATTTTGAAATAACTAGCATTATTTTGAAATAACTTACTTCGCGTTTACATAGCAGGCAGTTATTTAGAAATAATGTTGATATACTGTCAAGCTGGAGGGCTTCTTACTTCGACTCCTGTAACCCTCATGGTAGGAAATGAGATTGGTCAGGTATGGCTTGCCTTTGGTGAATGCATGTTGTGTGATCCTAATCACCTTCCTCTCTTCCAAATGTTGCAAAATGGATTCCTGGAGGACCTTCTCCATGATTTTTCCAGGGACTATGGTAAAATTGACTGGTCTATAGTTTCCTGGATCCTCCTTCTTCCCTTTTTTAAAGATTGGCACTACATTTGCCTTTTTCCAATCATCCGGGACCAATTCCTGATCACCACAAGTTTTCAAAAACAATGGGCAATGGGTGTGCAATCCCTTCACCCAACTCTCAGCACCCTGGGATGCCTTAGATCTGGTCCCATGGACTTGTACATGTCTAAATAGTCCTTAACCTGTTCTTTCACCACTGAGGGCTGCTCACCTCCTCCCCACACTGTGCTTTTCAGTGCAGCAGTCTGGAAGCTGACCTTGACTGTGAAGATTGAGTCAAAAAAAGCATTGAGTACTTCAGATTTGTCCACATCATCTGTCACTAGTTTGCCTTTCCCATTCAGTAAGGGTCCTATACTTTCCCTCACCTTCTTCTTGTTGTTAACATAGCTATAGAAAACTTTCTTGTTATCCTTCACATTCCTTGCTATCTGCAACTTCAGTTGTGCGTTGGCCTTCCTGATTACACTCCTGCATGCATGAGCAATATATTTATACACTTCTTTAGTCATCTTTCCAAGTTTCCACTTCTTGTGAACTTCCATATTGTGTGTAAGCTCCCCAAAAATGTCTCTGTTAAGCCTAGCTGATTGCCTGCCATATTTGCTATTCTTTCTGCATACTGAGATGGTTTGTTCCTGCGCCCTCAATAAGGCTTCTTTAAAATACAGCCAGCTTTCCTGGCCTCCTTTCCCCCTCGTAAATTAGCCTGCCAGGGGATCCTGAATATCGGCTCCCTGACGCAGTCAAAGTCTGCTTTTCTGAAATCCAGAGTCTGCATTCTGCTTCTGTCTTGTCTTCTTTTTGTCAGGATCCTATACTCAATCATCTCATGATCACTGCTACCCAGGTTGCTATCTGCTTCCACTTCCCCTACCAATTCATCCCCATTTGTGAGCAGAAGGTCAAGAGGAGCATGATACCTATTTGGTTCCTCTAGCACTCGCACCAGGAAGTTGTCCCCAATACCTTCCAAAAAGTTCCTGGATTGTCTGTGCACTGATGCTATTGCTTTCCCTGCAGTACACAGACATACTGACTATCCCTTACTATCCTCTAGATGTTTACAAACTGATGGAGGTGGAGATGGACGTAGGAGATAGACTTGTTGAGAATCTCTGGGTTAGGATAAAAGGGGTAAAAAACAAGGCTGATGTTATGCTAGTTTTCTACTACAGACCCCCTACTCAGGCAGAAGAAGTGGATGAGGCTTTTTTTAAACTAACAAAATCATCCAAAGCACAGGATTTGGTGGTGATGGGGGACTTCAACTATACATACATATGTTGGGAAGCTAACACAGCAGGGCACAGATTATCCAGTAAATTCTTGGATTGCATTGGAGACAATTTTTTATCTAAGAAGGTTGAGAAAGCTATCAGGGAGAAGCTGTTCTAGATTTGATTTTAACAAATTGAGAAGAACTGATTGAAAATCTGAAAGTGGAAGGCAGCTTAGGAGAAAGCGATCATGAAATCACAGAGTTCATGAGTCTAAGGAATGGTAGAAGGGAGAACAGCAGAATAGAGACAATGGATTTCAGGAAGGCAGATTTTAGTAAATTCAGAGAGCTGGCAGGTAAGGTCCCATGGGAAGTAAAACTAAGAGGAAAAACAACTGAAGGGATGGTGATGGGATGCCTAACATAGTGAATGCTAGTGGAAATGAGGTAGGTTTAGAAGTTAAAATAGGAAAATAACAAGTTAAAAAAATCTTAGAAAAGTTATATGTCTTCAAGTCGCCAGGGCATGATGAAATGCATCCTAGAATACTCAAGGAGCTGATAGAGGAGGTATCTGAGCCTTTAGCTATCATCTTTGAAAAGTCATGAAAGTTGGGAGAGATTCCTGAAGACTAGAAAAGATAGTCCCCATCTATAAAAAGGGAAATAAGAACAACCCAGAAAACTACAGACCAGTCAATTTAACTTCTGTGTCAGGGAAGATAATGGAGCAAGTAATTAAGGAATTCATCTGCAATCATCTGGAAGATAATTAAGTGATAGTTAACAGCCAGCATGGATTTGTAAAGAACAAATCATGTCAAACCAATCTGATAGCTTTCTTTGATAACAAGTCTTGTATTTATAAAACAACTTCTTATTGCCTTTTATGTATGTTATTTTGTTCCTTAGCCTTACTGATTTTATCCTACATGCTTCTACTGTTCTTTTGTACTACTGATTGGGAATTTGTCCATATTGCCACTTCTAATAGGGTTTGTTTTTGCTTTTCTGGTCAGTTAAGAGCTCCTGGTAGAACCATATTCCTACATATTCTTCATTTTGGACTATTTGGCAGTTGCGCCTTTAATGTTTCTCCTTGAGAAACTGCCAGCTCTCCCAAACTACTTTATCCTTATATTTTCTTCCCGGGGTCATTACCTACCAATTCTCTGAGTTTGTTAAACTCTGCTTTTTGAAGTCTGTTGTCTTTATTCTGCTGCTCTGACTCCTTCCTTTCATTAGGATAATTAAATCTATCCTTTTCATGATCACTTTAACCCATATACATTTTCATAAACCATTTGATGTCTTATTACTGAAGTCCTTATTTTCATACCCAAATCTTCCCACACCCTCCCTTCTCTGAGGCCTGACCCTGCACCAAAGCAGTGAATGGATCTTTTGAGTTCAGTGAGTACAGAATCAAGACCTGTATTGATCAATATCTCTTCTAGTCTCCCTGTCACTCCTGTGCCCAAACTCAGCTCAGTTTTGACACCTTTCCTTTCTGCTTGAGTCTTGTTACTTCTGTTTCATTTCAAAATCTGCCATCATTTCACTTAATTTCTTCATAATCCACCATCCCTTGTAATCTCTGCCACTAGAACAGTTCTCTGAAATTTGAACATCTCAGCCTCTGTAGCCTCCTGTTCTTTAACTCCTTACAATGCCACTCCACACAGAACACTGCTCTCCACAAAGAACACTGCTCCTCCTTCTTAGCTCATATCACTCCATGTCTGAATGATTCCATTAGCTACTTATAAACCTATGTATTATTCTCAAGCTCCTGGTCCTCACCTCTATGACCCTGTATAACTCTGCTTTCATTTCCTTCTACTGTCTCTAAATTGTTCTTTCTAAATTCTCTCTATCACAGCCTTCTGCATTACTGCTCACTTTGTGTCCTTCTCCAGTCACCTTTTTACTTCCCTTGTTTGCTACCACTTATGCATGGAACAGTTTCCCATTCTCTAGGCACTAAACAACCACTCTCTCTTCATTCAAATTCCTTCTTAAAACACAAAGCAGTGATTCTTTTCACCAATCAACTGTCATTGTCGCCAATTCTTTTTGTATGTCAAGTGAAAAGAAATCTTGTAAACTGGGCTACCCCATGTATTTTGTCTGTACAGGTTGGACTTCCCTGGTCCAGCACCCTTGGGACATGACCAGTCCAAAGGAAGGAATTTGCTGAACCAAGGACATTGGCCCTCTGCTGACAGACTCCAGGCTCTCCCCAGATCTGTCAGCAAATCGCCAGGCTCCTCTGCCCCTGGGCCACTGGGCTCCCAGCTCCTCAGCCAGCCCTGGGGCTGCTGGCGCTCCACTGCCCCAATGTTGCCAGACACTCTGGGATGCCGCTGTTCCATTGCCCTGGGGCTCCGCTGCTCTGCTCCAGGGCCACCAGGGCTCTGCTATCCCAGGACCACTGGGGCTCCACTGGTCCAGGGCTCCACTGCTCTGGGGCTCCACTGTCCCGGGACATCGCTGCCCGGGGCTACCAGAGCACAGCTGCTCTAGGCCTGGTGGAGCTATATGGCTAGCCACGGGCTGCTGGCACTCTGCAGGCTCAAGATTGTCCCAAGGTGGCAGGACTCCACTGCCCCAAGCTGGTGCTCTCTGGTCCAGGAGCTCTCTGGTCCAGCAACATCCATGGTCCTACCAGAACACGGATATTGCCAGACCAGAGAGTCCCAGAACAGAGAGGTTCAACCTGTACTAGAAAAACTATTTTTCTGAAATTGTGCCTTCTGGAACAGGGTGCTCATTAGAGGCTGCAAAGAACTTCAGTGGGGCTCATGTGGGCACAGAGGTTCTAGATTTCCTGCATTTTGAACATTCTAGATTATACAAGCCTTTTATTCGAGAAGTAGCCTCTTTGAAAGAAACGAAGCTTCCTGCAGACTAAGGAGTTAATTAATGTAAGAGTGGCAGAAATTGACTCCAATTCATTATAATTGCAGTGATTTATAAAAGCATATTTAGCTTCTCATCTTTAGAAAAAAAATCACATTCTGCTTTGAACATACAAAATATGCACATACACTTAAGAAGCATGGCAAAACTGTAGTTCCAAGGGGGTATGTAGCATGAAAGCTATTCTGATGCATAGGTGCTTCTGTGGTGGCTATATTTTGTCCATTCAACTTAATCAAAGCTTTAAAAAAGGTTTATATTGAAAGAGAAAGAAAACATTGAGGATAGGATACATATGTTGTTTTTTCTCTCAGAAAAACACTTCAGACTGACCTGATCTTATATGCTTTTGTCATTTGGAAATGAAAATTCCCATGATATGATGTCCCTGTGAGCCACGGACCCTCCACACTTCCAGTTTGTTATGAGCATGTGTGCATGTATGTGTGAACAGGAGCAGCATATGAGGATAGTTTTGCGAGGGAGTTCTCCAGTCAAAGGAGGTGTGATTGCATGATTCTGTGGGTGAGTTTATTGTTGTGTGCTTGTTTGCTTGCCTTGTGCTCTCCTGGCCCTCCTGACAAGTTTGTAATATGTTCTGTTGGGAGGGAAGGGGGGCTGTGTGCTAGGCAAGACCAAAAGCTTCCTACTTTGAGCTATAGTAATCGCTTTATGATCCCTTGGCATAAATCCCTTGATTTATGTCTTCTGGGCAGGTGGCATGTGTGTGCATTCAGAGCAAGCAACTCGAGGCCCTCAGAGACTGAATATGGGCTCTTAAGAACAAAGGAGCTGAACTGAAGCTAAGGGAGACAGACGTACATAGATGATAGTTTCCAGGACACAGTAGAGCAGTCTCACCCCCAGTTTGATGGACTCCACACTGTTGAGGAAGATGAAAGTCTCAAGGAAAGAGAACGTCAAGCTGGAGTGGAGGGAAACAATTGCATAATTGGAACCCACCATTGAGATAATGTCATGGTATCCTAAGGATACCTCTCTGGGGGAGAAGACTCCTATTATTAGAAAGAGACAGGGAATCGCACTGGGTGATTCAATTATTAGAAACTAGAAGACTTACCCAGCATTGCTCAGGTCTGGCCAGGGGTAGGGGAGGACAGGCATCCAACCAGTGAGTGGAGGCCTTTGGCTGTGGTAGGAGGACCATGCAGGCTAGCCGGGTGCAGCTATGATAGGCAGCTCAGTGGTGCTGGGAGGCAGCCTGTGGCTCCTGAGCCGGGGGGGGGGGGAGGGAGAGGCAGAGCTGCACTGCCTGCCCCTGGTGGTGCTGCAGGAGAGGTGTGTCATTGCAGCCAAGGGCCAAGAAGAGGGGTTTGGGATGGAGGAGAGGGGGAGGACTTACCTCGGCTGGTGGCTGGCAAGATGACAAGCCAGGTCCCTAGCTGGACACTCTTTTCCTAGTGTGGCTACCCCCAGTGTTCACTCTGCACTAGAGCATGCCTCCTCTCTGCCCCCTCCCTTTCCATGTTATGCAACACAATCAAATTCCAGGCACATCCTGTTTTCCTGGCACAACCAAACCCTGACCTTGATTTAAGATAGGAGAAGAGGAAGCTGCCTACCAAATTTGGTGTTCCTAGCTGTTACCATTTAGGAGGAGTTATTAAACAGTTGGACTCACAAACAGACAGACGCACACATCTTTAAAATATAGATATAGGTTTAGAGAGTTGGGTTTGTGATGACAGGGAGAACTGCGTGATGAATTGTCTGCCATGTGCAAAGGTTGTGGAATTCATGAGATGTCTAGACAGACTTACATGCATGCTGGGAAAGAGACATGGTCATGGTGCTTATATGTGCCAATAGCATCGTGAAAGGCAGGAAAGAGGTCCTGGAAGCCTAATTAGGATTGATAGATAACAGATTGAAGTCCAGAACTTCCCTGGTAGCATTCTCTGAAATGCTTTCAGTTCTACATACAGGGTGAGGTGGACAGGAAGAACTACAGGGTTATAAGGCATGGATGGGATGATGGTGTTCAGAAAAGGATTTAGGTTTATTAGCAACTGGGGAACTTTTGGGAAAAGGAGGAGCCTATACAGGAAAGATGGGTTCCATCTAAACCAAAATGGAAGCAGATAGCTTTCATGTAAAATTAAAAAGGTTGTAGACGAGCTTTTAAACTAAGGGCTGAAGGAGGGCTGACAGGGGTGGAGCAGCATACAATTCAGAGAGCCACATTCCTTAGGAAGGGATTTATTAAAGAGAATACTCTATATTCCAGTAAGGAGCAGAGGACAGACATTGATAAAACACCTAGAGGCTATGTCTACACTGGCAGCTTCTTGCTCAAGAACATCTTGCGCGAGGGTTCTTGTGCAAGAAGTCTTGTGCAAGAAAACGTCCACACTGCCCTGTGCGAGCTGTGCTTTTGCGCAAGAGTGCCCATGGCAGTGTGGATGCTCTCTTGCGCAAGAAAGCTCTGATGGCCATTTTAGCCATAGGGCTTTCTTGCGCAAGAAATCCCTGCCGAGCGTCCACGCTGCCCTCTTGCGCAAGAGCTCCTGCACAAGAGGGCTTACACCTGATAAAAAAAGAGCGTAGCGCTTGCGCAAGAAGCCCTCTCTTACTACACCATACTGTAAATTTCCTTGCGCAAGAGCGGGCAGGCAGTGTGGACGCTCTGCAGATTCTTGCACAAGAACGGCCGTACTTGCGCAAGAAGCCTCGAGTGTAGACATAGCCATAGAGTGTAGAGAAATCATGCCTCACCAATCTATTAGAATTCTTTGAGGACATCAACAAACATGAAAGCAAAGGTGATTCACTAGATATATTGTATTTGAACTTTCAAAAAGTCTCTCACAAGGTCTCTCACCAAAGAACAGTAGGCAGTCATGGAATAAAAGGGAAGGTCCTCTCATGCATCAGTAACTCATTAAAATACAGGAAGCAAAGGGTAGAAATAAATAGTCTGTTTTCAAATAGGAGAGAAGTAATAGCAGAATCCTCCAAGAACCTGCACTGGGACCAATGCTGTTCAACATATTCATAAATGATTTGGGAAAACACATACAGAATGAGGTGGCAAAAGTTTGCAGGTAATTCAGAATTACTCAAGAGATTTAAGTCCAAAGCCAACTTTGAAAAGTTAAAGGGATCTCATAAAACTGAGTGACTGGGCAAGAAAATGGCAGATGAAATTCAATTTTGATAAATGCAAATTAATGCACACTTGAAACCACAATTTTCACTGTACATATTAAATGTGTTTATGCATCAGTTGGATGTGTGTTCTAAGGCAATCAGAACACATCAAGATGTTAGCTGAGTCATTCAATCTGTCAACCTCCACTGCATGAAATATTGAATTCTATGCAGAACATTAAATAAGTTGATATAATCCAAATAAAACAATATAAATAGAATTTTATCAGAAGATCAATGTCTTCACTGATATCAAAGATCTCGCGTATTGCTTTTGACCGCTGTAGTTTAAACAGCAGTAGCATCACACCAATATTCCACAGCAACAGTCAAATCCACTGATATCTCTTACTTAAATCGCTGATTCTGAATAAAGACAACACACCATAATGACAGTGATCACTTTCAGTCCCTGTAACTCCCATTGGCTGCATTGGTATATTGGAAGAGAACCCTGAATTAAAGATTGATGGGCATGAAACATAACCCTCCCACCCAGTGCCCTTGCAGGCTGTAGCAAGTATACAGGAATTTAAACTCAAATAGAGAAGATGTGTGTTGGATAGCTATGGTAAACAGGTGTATCCACTAAAACAGCAGGTGAGCTGTGCGTGCCAGCAGATGGAGTCTGGACAGCATTGCCTTTTCTGTGTTTCTCACAAAGAATAAAACAATTGTTTATGAATAGTTTGTCCTTACATACAGCCAGTTTCTTCATAACCTTTATCCCCATGGCAGTGCTCCCTCTTATACTCACAGCCAATGGCAGCATAGATATAGGGAGCATGATTGCTTGGCCACGTCCCCAGACTGACAGATTGTTGGCCAGGATCATCCATCTATTTCTCAAAGAAGAATCTGGCCTGGTTATAGTGTGGATACAGTGGCAGGAGGGTGAGCTGCATCCTTTTGCTCCTTTGACACACCCAATCAAAACAGAATAGAATTTTGACATCTGTTGGATTTGGCCCTTATGGATTTTAAAGTGTATGACAAATACCCACATTTTTAATACTCCTTTTGTCTGGTCTTTTGAAGGATGTTAGCTGTTAATCATTGACTTCTGGCTTTCTGAAGGTTGTTAGCCGTGCTCAAATAAAGCTCTCCGGTTACATCGCCACTGCATGGTGAGGTTTTCAATGTTTATGTTATACTTTACCAGGTTGTTTTAAAGTAGTTATTTTGAATTTATATTGAGACATTTCCACACAGTGACTCTTCTTAGCAGATCAGGAAACGCGACATTGACATGTGAAAACTGTGGCTCCATTCATTCCACTTCCCTTGTCACAGAATGCTTCTCTTTCTCTTGTTAAATACATATGTAATTTATTCCAGGTACATGCAGTGGACAAACAAGTAAGCAATGGATTCAAACAGAAGGGACAATATGACACTTGCTGCCAAGGAGTTAAAGCTCCATTACTTGTAACAGTTGAGAGACTAGTTTTTAGTCCATGTGTTTATTATACAGATTTAAACCCACTGACGCAGCACAGAAATTACATGGGGCAATTATAATCACAAACTGCTCTTTCATAATGACAGCCATTACGTGCCCAAACTTCCTCTCTCTTCACAAGACTTCAGTGTGTATCCTGTGTGCTCTTGCCACAGAAGCAACAGCTTTGGAGCAAGAGACCACATCATAAATTGCAATAACTGTGCTGCACTATCTGGTGAAAAAGGAGCGCGCACTTCTTGCTGTACCCCCAAATGTCAGTGGGTACAAAAAATGGAAAGGTTCTTTAATGTAACTATGTAACTATAGCCAGGAACTTCACTGTAACCAACACTCTTAAGCTCTTCTATGCCAAAGTAGAGTGAACAGGCAGAGACAAGGGGCCAAATCCTCCCCATACCCTACCACACACAAATCGCCCATTCCCAGGGGTGCAAGTGGGCCAGCACAGTCCGATTTGCCGTACTGGCAAGTTATTTTTAGCGAGTATGGCACACTGGAAAGACTCTCTGCTAGCCATCCCCAGCCCCACCTTGCTGCAGCATCCTGTGCACAGAGCTGTGGCGGGGGGGTGGGACTGGGAGCTGCTGGCTTTCTGCTCCTTCCCCTGCTGTCCCCCACCCCACCCCCAACTTTGCCATGGAGCTCTGTGCCAAAGCAGCTCCTCTTGCTGTCATACTGCTCCCCTGCCCCAGGTAATGTGGGATTGGGAAGAGGGGAGAAGAGCATGGGGGTCCTTGCCTGGGAGCAGGGTGGAGTCATGGCGGGAGGTCACGTGGGCCCTCTCAGCTGGTGTGCCCTCCTGATCCTGTTCAGGGAAGAATTTTTGTGTACTTGCACCACTGCCCACTCCACTTTCTTAATGTGCCCCACAGCACAATGCAGGCAGATAATCATTGTAGTCAGCCAGATGGGGACATCCCTGGCATATCTGGATCTAGACCCACAAAATGGAAAGGTGTGTTAAGACACAGGACAGTATTTTTCAAAGAAGCCGAGGTGGTTTGTAAAAGCCATTGAGTCACAGATAGAGCCTCATGTTTTGTTGATACTCATGATCATTTAAGAAATTAAACTGAGAAGAGTGGAGTAAAGTTGAAGGGAAATGGCACCTGTGGGCTGGTGAGAACATTATGCTGAAGAGGCGTAATAAGCCACTGGCCATGAGAGAGAGAGAGATTCACCAAAGCTTGAACAGGGAATATAAGAACTGGGTCAGGACCTAAGGTCCCTCTTGCCCTGTATCCTTTCTTCCACCAGTGGCCAGAGGAAATGACCAGATCACAAGTAACCATCAAGTGATCCATTCCCTTTCGCTCATTCCCAGCTTCTGGCAAACAGCACCTGGGAACACCATCCCTGCCTATCCTGACTAATAGCCATTGGTGAGTCTATCCTCCATGAACTTATCTAGTTCTTTTTTGAACCCTCTTATAATCTTGGCCTTCACACCATCCTCTGGCACAATGTTCCATGTGTTGACTAGGTGATGTGTGTGAAGAAATACTTCCTTTTATTTTTGTAAACCTGCTGCCTATTAATTTCATTGGATGGCCCTTAGTTCTTGTGTTATGAGGGATTAATAGCACTTATCTACTTTTTCTATACTAGTCATGATTTTATAGACCTCAATCACATCCCCCCTTATCTCTTTTCCAAGCTAAAAAGTCCCAGTCCTATGAATCTCTCCTCATACAGAAACTGTTCCTTACCCCTAATGATTTTTGTTGCTTTTTTTTAACCTTTTCCAGTTCCAATACATATTTTTGAGATGAGGTGACCACATCTGCACAGAGGATTCAGCACTTGGGTGTTGAATTTATGGATTTATGTAGAGGCAATGTGACGTATTAGCTATCCCTTTTTGCTCCTTCCATGCTCCTTCATGCTACTTCCCACTGCAACTACTAAATTTACCATGGCCCAGAAGGGAATTGTCTTGTAAGGTCAGCATGTTGGAGAGGTCCTATATTTTTACTGCCACCACTCTCCCTTGGAATTTCCACTTAAGGAGCAGCTTTAGATTTCTGGCAAGGTTCCATGGAAAGCTCATTGGTACAGGCTACTGAGAAGATGTGTTAATACATCTTTTGGTCACCCAGAATACCTTCCCTTCTTCTCTACCACTCCTGACTTGTTGGGCTGTCTTTGTCATCCATGTCATCTATCCCCTCTTTCCCCTGACAGCAGAAGCCACTGGGTCCTTGACTCTGAATTCATGTCAACACAGCCAGGCTGAGTATGCTCAACTATTTCATGAGAACTATTTGGGGCGTGTAGGCCAGTGGTTAGTCCCTCACCACGGCACCTATTTATTTTATTCCTTTAGCTGCAATTATTAAGCACACTGGAGCGAGCTTCTCCTGGCAATAGGAGTAATTGAAAATCCTAAAATAAACCTAAGGCATTCACTAAATTGCACATAAGCACCTATATCCTCTAAATGTGCGTAGTCACTATAGCTGCTCTGAAATGAATGGCGCTGTGCCAGTTCACACCAGCTCAGGATCCAGCACCCTGCCTTCCCTTCTTTTCATGCCCATTGTCCCTCCTTCTCACCTGCAGTCTTTTCATTGTGAATGTAGAGATTTGCTCACATTGGTGTGGGCTGTGTTCCTTTTTTTTCTACTTTGTTAAATCTCAGTGTTCAAGAGCTGAGCAAATAGTGAGGATAAAATCCTTGCTCCACTAAAGCCAATGAGAGTTTTGCCATTGACTTTGACAGGGCCAGGATTTCACCCAGCACAATATGGACATTTTGGTTGGCTCTTCACACTGCCTCTGGCAATCCTCAGCAGCTTGCAGGACTGAGCTATAGTGGAAATCCAGTGCAAACGTCTGCTCAGAGACTGTCAGATGTTTTAATTACCACCACATTTGGGGTGAAGAACATACTAATATAACTGGAAAATAGTTTTCATATTTGATTTCCTGGAGTGTGTGTTTAAAATTGTTTTTAGACTACGGTTGTAACAAATGGAAATTAGAAAAAACGAACTTGAAAGGTCAGCAAATGCGAGGACATTCCCATTTTAAGATGTCATTCTGTCATCCCTGTGACCCATGTGATTGAGTCACTGATATGCATGGCCATTATGGCATTGCATGTGCTTTTGCACTTCCTGTTGAGTCAGCCCAAGGTGAGTAGGTGGTAAACCATGCCTGAACACTGCAACCTTCCTGCATTCTCTCTCTCTTGGCTAAGAGAAAGCAAATCCTTGGCTATAATATTGTAGCACAGACATCCTCTTCCATTACCAATGCTATCTCTACAAAAATGAAGTGAGTTAAAAAGAAAGCACCAATCTCCCCTCAGAATTTCTTTGTTTTTGCAATGTAAGGCAGGACATTAAGATTATTTCAGTAAACCGTGTGCGAGGATCAACTTGCACTTAGTATTCATTAGAAACAGCATTCTCCAGACATACAGCTAAAAGAGAGCAACGTCAACTTGAGCCAAAGCACCTGATTCAACTCAGCTGAATCAATGGAAGGATTCCTATGCACTGCTATCAGAACTGGATTGGGCCTCTATAAATATTTAAACTGAAATATGGTGTAACATTCGGCTCCCTGTTCTTTGATAAGACATTAGGACTTTCACATTAAGTACAATGCCAATGGAAGATAAAATACAGGCTAGCTACACTGTATTTCCACACTTGCTACTGGCCTGTGTCAGCTGAGTTGGGCTCAGAGGGCTCAAGGTAAGGGGCTGTTTAATTGTGGTACAAACATTAGGGCTTGGGCTAGAGCCTGAGCTCTGGGAACTTGTCCGGGAGGGGATGGTCCCAGACCCCGGGCTCCAGTCCAAACCCCAACATCTACTCTGCAATTAAACAGAACCTTAGCCTGAGCCCTGTGAGCCTGAGTCAGCTGGCACAGGCCAACCACAGGTGTCTAATTGCAGTGTAGACTTACCCTTAGTGTTTACTTAGAGGGCGAAAAGCAAGAAAATTCATAGCTGAGTCTGTCACTCAGTCCTTAACTCACCCTGCAGTGCCCATCATGGTGACAATCAGTCTCACTCCCTGCTGCTTTTTCACACAATATCTTATTAGGCCCATAGGAACTGGAAAACAACTTTCTATTGAAAATAATGACAAATGGCAGTGATAATTCATAAGGCCATTAGAGCAGAAAAGACTCTGCACTAAACAGTCTTGCTTTTCAAAGAGCTAAATGTTGACTTACGTCATCAATGGTTAATATTTAAATTATTTGATATTCACCTTGTTGCTTTCACTTAATCCATATGAATTCTCTTTTGAAGAATGCAAATAAGAAAAATGTGAATCAATTTGGATCAAGTGTTTTGGTTAAGTGAACAATCATTTTTCCCTTATGCTAAAGCAAGTTGCCTTTATGTCAGAAGCTAATCAAATAGTTGACTGATTTCAATTACTCAGATTCTGAAATCTGCCAAATAAATGTATTTAAGTTAATGTACATGAAATAGCATAATATTAGAGGATGCAACAGAGAATTGCCTTCTTCATGAATACCAGACTCTTTTCTGACAAAGCAAAAAATGCCAGTTATAGACCAGAAAGCTGTGGGATTGAACTGTTATTGATATGAAACAGAAGTAGTCTGGATAAATGCATAAACAATATCCAAATTACTTTGGTTCACCATTTCTTTTGTAAAATGCAGTTAATAATATATACCTATTCCATAACTATATACAAAGTCAAATAATTGACTTATTTTTAAAAACATTTCTAACAAACATCTTTTTGGCTTAAAATTACTTATATTGTTTTCAAATATACAGTGTTATCAACAAGGCAATACTTTGACATTTTACACTTTAACATATTTCTCTTAATTGGAATGTTGATATTGTATTGATGGACCTGATGACAAAAATGAGGTAAAATAGATCAGTAAAATCTAAGAAACTGAAATATACTTTGTAACATGGTCATAATACTCAGCTCAGTACAAAACACCTTTATAATATTCCGATTCATAACAGCAATTCACTATGATCCTCCACAAAAGCCATCTGACTGTATGTTTACATTTATTTAAGGAAAAGTGGTGCAAATTAGAAAGACAATACTTTCTACTTGTACTTTTTGAAAAAAATCAATGAGATTTGGACATTAGTCAAAAGGCTAAGGTTTTCAGCCAACTAATTGGAACCTGACATATACAGTAAATAGACCAACAAGGCTGGCTATGGTTATTCAGGGTTTTCACTTGTGGCATGAAAGTCAAAACTCTTTGCATTGTTTCTTCATTCTGTGTCAACAAACCTGATGGCTTTGTAGAGAGGACGGGATAATAGAAAAGGATGATGTAACCTATGAAACCCTTCACAGAAAGACTCAGAAGAAGGGAAATTGTGCAAATGTTGAAGCTGAATTTCTGATTTTAAAAATGCTATGCTGTGCAATTCGGCTCTGAAAAATGATTGTGTGAAAACAGCACGGGGGAAGGAAGGGAAGGAGGTTTTCATGTTTATTGAATCCAGGGTTTTACTGTGCCTTCAAGTTCCAGCCTTCTTTTCAAGACAGGGGGAGTCACTACCTCCCAGGGGGAACACTGAAAGTAACTTATGTCTAGCACTTTGGAATGGAGCAGTATCCCCACTTTTATTAGTTACCGCTTATTACCTCCTACTCAGCCTGTCAGCTCTGCTTCTCAGTACATCGAAGGAATAGAGCCACAGTCCTGTTTGCTCCCACTCATCTCCTTTGGAGGTGCTACATGTTTCAAAGGGAGCAGGCAAGAAGCAATCAGTGCACCCATGTGTATATAGTGTACAATGTGTAGCATGGGATGGCTTTTTGCATACTCCTCCCCAAATGCATCCTTAACAATTATTTATCTGTTCAATTCAGGACAAATTCTTCCTTCTTTTACAACCTGTCAAACTTCTCTGAAGTCCTTGTGACTACACGGAGTATGAATGAGAGCAGGAAATGATTTGGGGTTTTTGTTTGTTTATTTTTTACTACTTACAATACAGCCACTGCCACAGGAAAGCACTTAAGTACATGCTAAATTTTAAGCACATGTGTAAATAGCAGTGAAGTCAATGCTTGAGGGCATTCTTGAATTGGGGCCACAGTTTGTCAAGCAGTTTTTATCTGCATTACTTGGGAATCTGGAAGTCACACTAGCTTCTTCCAGGCTCATGCATCATAAACAGTAAAAAAAGATTCCATATTACAAATTCTGCAGTTTGCACAGGAGGGAGCAAAGACAGAAATTGGTTCTTGATTTGAGATGTAATTAACATTGCTATCACTAATGGGTGAGCTCCCTCTCTCATACTAACAGCCTCCGCTGGCTGAACAATATTCTTTCACTTCACTCTAATACCAACAGCTTTCATTGCAGGGCTCACAGGAGTAAAAAGTAGTAAAAAAAAAATTGTCACCAAAGCCAGCAGTTATGCAACTGAAATACACACAGAGAAGCAGATATACTGAGGAAGAAAATACCCTTACACATAGTCACTTTTCAAAGTCACTTTTTTTTTAAAAAGTGATAGTTTGTTGGAACTGTAGAACTCTTGAGTCATTCTAAATGCTTGAGGGAAAACTTGATCTCCCCTCTTTTCTTGTCTGGGGACCAAATCCAGAATTCCCTGGCACAGATGTTGAAAGGGCAAAAGCAGCAGAAACACTGTTTATCCACTGACTGTTGGCAAAGCTGCTGAAGCCTCAGCATCTGCAACCTCACATGTGCTGATACTAAGATGCTTATGGTGTTTCTCCACACAGCAATGAAAATGGTGTGAGAAAAAGGGCAGGGAATGGCCAAGCAAAAACACAAACCTAGGTATCCCTAAATCAGCATAGGAAAGGAGAATTGGCTATGTCCATTATCCTACTCCACTGCCAGCATGGCTGGAAAATGCCTACTATGTGGGGACCCTGACCCCTAATTCCCTCATCTCCTCAGAGTTTTACATGGGCAGTGCCCTTTTAATTGGGTTTGGCTTGAGAGTTCAGGATTTGGCCCCATATGTCTAGAAACTTCAGAAAACAGTAAATCCAACTGTTTTTTGTAAGGGAACCTGGAAAGTTGTTTATTGTCTAGATCAGTAATTAGAGAGATTTTCAGAAGTGACTTCTAGCAAAACTAAAATCTGGGTCCTTTACAATTTTACTTCTTGTATGGCTCCCTCTAAAGCACCAGTTGTGCGTCTCCACTGTGCTTCTTCAATGTTATGCCAGTGAAATAACTGATTTCAATGGAATGATTGTTCTGTAAAACTGGGATAATAGAAAGGAGAATCAGGCCACAGATGTAAAGTTATCACAACCCGTAGTATGCCAAGAAGATCTCCAAGGAGTTGATCAATAGACACAGAGAAACTTACCTTTAAAATTTGGTCTTATTCTTGCATCATACCCTGATGTCCTTCCCATCAATTTGTCCAAAAAATCTGAAGGAGACAGGGTCTGTGAGGGGGATTTTCCAGATCTGGAATCATGTTCTTTACAGAAAGCCATCCTAAACAAATTATTAGTCACCATTAGCGACTAGTCAGCTTTTATTGCCTTTATATTCAGGAAGAAAATTATAATACTCTTGAAAAAATCTTCATCGACATATTGATTCTATTAATGAATAGATGGGTAGAAAATGGATCCTTGTTTTCATCAGAAAACTTTATTTCAGAAGTGAAAATAAGTTTCAAGAAAAAGAAATATAGCAGTGTGTCAAAATTTGCTTTATAGAATACTTAGACTATAAAAAGAAAATTGTTAATACTGCAGTATTTTATATAAAAGTCTTCAACTTATCTGATTATTTCATGCATTCTCCAGAGGACTGCAGTCTCCCAATTCATAGTATTGTCAAAGTTACATGTATGCTACTGAAACAATTTTCACCTTCATTTGGCCCTAAGGTGGCTTTAAACTTCCATGCAATGACTGAGAAAACTCATCACACAACAGTGAAAAGTGTTGACTCTGTTAAGATTAAAAATCCCATAGAAACAGCAATAGTCTTTACATATTACATCTAACTTGGTTTTGAATTGTGTTAATTAAAGACCAGGTTCTTTACTAGTTGTAATTTTATTTTCCCTGAAAAGGGTGTGAGAAGCAAACACATCTGATTTTACTCTACTAACCCACAGCAAGCAAGATAATGGTCCCATTGCCTGTCTTTCCCGTGACTTTGTATTTATATCACGACTTTTTCAAATAGGTTTGTGTCTTGAGGTTTTAGCATTAAGTTAATAGTACCATCATGCCTTTGTAGCGTTTTTAGATGTAGCATATTAGATATTTCAGGGGAAGGGAATCTCAGATGGTTGGTCCCTAGAAAAAGAAACCAGAAGTATTTGAACAAATTTGGACTGCAGGGACATGAATGCTATCATGTCTGTTATTAAATCAGTGAATTTAACATATGCCTAATTCTGATGGTTCCTAAATTATCTGTTTTGTTCTATGTTTTTAATAGCACATCTGAGAGTCACCAGAAGTAACCCTATCAGAATGTCTTCTATAGCGTTGGTGTCTTAAATATGTGCCCAAAAGACATCATTCGCTTTGAGCATTATTCCTTCTTATCATCAATGTGTATGTGCTATCTGTAAAACAAACATGATAATCTGAAGCCTAAAGCAAATAAATCCTATTCCCTCCACTAAAATACTAGAATTATTAGAATATTCTGTTATCATTAACATTTGTGATATTATCACCATATTTTGCAGGTTCTATTTTTCTGACAATGACATTGCTCTGCTTTGATATTTTAAGAAAAGGTAGAAATTATTCCCCACTTAATTGATACAAATATAATATACAACACTAAAAAGTGGGTAGCCATTCAGTATACTAATTTGGAATGACCTCACACAAATCACTTGTGCTTCCACTTGGAACCACCATGCTGAGTGATGTGGTCATCCCAAACTTGTGAATCTAAATAATATTTCACTATGTCATTGTACACACACATACATTTATAGAAAGAGAGAGAGAGACACACACATTGAGCACAAAAACATATCACGTTAATGAAACTAAGGTGAACCAGAGCTTTGACAATTAACCCTCCAACGTTTTTGTTTGTTTGTTTGATTTGAATGGTAAGGAAACTCAAGAACAAAAGCAATATCTCTTCCCTTTGAAATTTCAAGAACATTCCTATATACTGCTGCTTGAAGTAAAAAGTGTAAAGGAATTTCTGACTGGTCCATGATTTTCCCAGATTCAGAAGGCTGGCTCTTGGGATACAAATAACCATATCTGTGAGAAAATTGGCTCAATCATTCTCACAGCTTGGGAGGGAAAAAACAAGGCAACCTACTAAATAACTTCCAGTGGGAGTGAACAGGCTACATTGCTGAAAATGTTGTTCAGCTATGTAGATGTTATTAATATGTCATTATAAAAACGAGTCTTTAAATCAGAGAAGTGGAAAATGTACTGCACAAACTTGGGATTTTTTGTGTGTGTTACCAAGCAACGGGGCTTTTCCAGCGTAAAAGATGTTGCCCATACAAAATTAATATGAAATACTTTCAGAGCAGCAGATACACTAGCGTAATGCAAAGTGGTTGCTTATAGCTCTGTTTCCCCACATCTTTTGGTAAATATCAGTGTACAATTATTTCACCTACCTGAAGTTGTTTGTCTCTAAGAAAAATGCAAACAAGGCTGTCAAAATTTTCACTAGCTGCCCGTTCATTCCTCCTGTTTTCTGTGATGATTATGAAAAATATCCCAGAAACGATTCCACAGAGTAGCAGGGGGGAAGTACCTTGTGCTGTCTAGATGCCCAAATCCAGCAATAATTTAATTTTCTTGAAAATCAAAAAGAGGAGATCTGGATGTCTAAAAATTGGGAGTAAAAAATAAGAAGTGCCAGTCCTCGGAATCATGGTCAGGTCAAACCCGGGCTCATCCCCAGCAGCCAATATAAAGGAGACAAAGCATCAGAACTGGTGGTTCCCCCGGCTGCTTTTCCTGAATGATGAAAAAAAGCAAATTGCCCTGCTACCTTGAGAACATCGTGCAAATCGCTGCGCGCTGGAGAGCTTGTCTGCTAGGGGGGCTGTTTGATTTCCCTTTTTGCTTTGGAAATCGGGAGCTATGAGTCGTGGTGGGGCTGTTTCTTTTCTGCCCCCCTCCCTTCCCCTCCACCCCGCAGCGAGTTGTAAATATTTCTGTGGACTGGCTAGTGTGGGCTTCAGAGAAAGCTACTACGCTCCTGTGCCGGAATGAGAGAGACGGGAGCTTCCCCTGCCTATAAATTTCAGCACTTGGACAGCTCCGAGCCCGACTTGTGCGCATGAATCTTGCTTGAGCAGGGGAGAAGCGTGGGGGGGGGGGGGGCAGCAAGAACTGGCCGCGACCCGAGTGCAGGGCCCCCACGGGTGACTAACTCCCTGTTTGCTCCAGTGTCCGCCTGGGCTCCATCGCCCAGCACATGAAGCCAGAAGTCGCTCGCCTCCCCCGTGCTCAGCTGACTGGCAGAGGCCGGAGGGCGCCTGAGCCCGGGGGAAAGCAGCGTGGAAACGGGGTAACCCAGGGAACTCCCGGCCTCTCTACTGGGACCTCTGCCCGGGCCCTTCCACACCAGGATCAGCTGGAAGAAGGGAACCTGTCCATACAACCTGGGGGAAGGGCAGGGCGGAGGTGGCCCGGGTGGGGGAGCAGGTAAAGACCCATGGCAGGTAAAAGCCCATGGCTCTGCCTCCCAAGCAGCAGGGGGGTCGATTGCTCTGGCCCCTGCGGAGAAAGGAGGGGTAAGGACAGGGCTGGTTATTGGCCCCAGGGAAAGGGGAGGAAAAAGAGCCTCCCCCCTTCCCAGTCCCCTTGCGGGGAGATGCCTTTAGCCCTATCTCTCCAAAGGAAAGGGCAATAAAAACAAACTTTCCCCTCCCTCTTGCAGAGATCTGGGAGGTGTGGCCCACAGCCTCTCCCTGGGCCACAGGAGGAGAGCAGGGAGAAATCAGCTGCTCCCTTGCCCAGTGGGAAAGAGCAGGCTAGAGCAGCCCCCACCCTCTGCTCAGGTCTCTGTGGGTGTGAAAGGGCTACCTGTGGGGCAGGAAAGCAGCCCCACAGGTAGCCCTTTGGTGTATGTGGATGAAAGGCAAAAAAGGTCCCTTCCTTAGCCTTTATGAGAAGGAGAGAAAGGGCCCCAAGACTTGAGCACTTTGCCCTTTGCGAGGAAGGTGAAGTGGTTCCTTCATCCACTCCCCCACTTCTCCTTCCTTTGATTCCCAGGGAAGGTGACATGAAGATCACTCAGCAGGTAGATGGCAGATCCAGGGTTACAGCCCAAGATCTCCTGGCTCCCAATACAGTGCTCTATCCAGACCATGTACTGTTTATTTATTTGTTACGTCTTCCTGCGGTCAACTGGTGACTGAGAACTCATTTCTGTCAAGATTTGTATCAAGATGTGCCACATCACTTGGTATGTCAGAGGTACATAAACAACTAACATTGGCAAAGGCAATTGTAATCACTGCTGGGATTGCCTTTCTGAGTTTGTTACAAGTTGGCACAAGTTAAAGCAGCTCTGAAGAGCAACAGGGGCTGAAGCAGTCCCCCAGCATTGGGGAGAGTAGACAGGTAGCTTTGTATCACCTTTATCCCTATTGGGTGTCCTAAATAGGGCTCAGCACTCATGAGGATGGTGGAGCCTATGACTGTCATAAAAATAGTTCAGTAATTTCTTTTAAGTAATAAAATGTAGAGGAGCCTGCTGTCTGTGTTAGAGGTATGGAAATCAATCAATGAATGGAGAAAGGAAAGGTCTTTATCCCCTTTATCACTCCCAGCCAAACAAGTTATCTAAGTTTTATGTCTAGTTATATCCTCCTCCCTCGTGCCCCTCCATGAACTCAGTTCACCAGAAACACCATTTCACTCCCATAAGAGGCTCCCACAAAACAAATATTTTTAAACACTGAATACAAACAGATTTTGCTTTCCCTTGAGTGTGAAAAACCCTCAGTTTATGACCCATTTCTGTAATGGTTGCTGTCATCTTTAAAAATTGCCAATGAAGAGCTGTTGCTGTGTTCCCAAATTAGTCAGGATCAAGGCTATTTAGCATCGCTCATTAAACAGGAAATAGGTGTTTGTAGTTAGTCAGGTACAGTACCATTTTTTTTAAAATGACCTATTGGCCAGGCACAGAAGTTACCAGTCATTGATTTTCTCTCCTAAAGACTCACAAAAGGAATAATATTTACAAGTATAAACATAGCACAGTTCTGTCCCCTCCTTTCTCCACCAAGACAACAATATCAGCTGCAGCTTGGAAGGTCCAATAAGTGAAATGTCAAAGACAGCATGTATTTGTTAAAATCACTACCACCAATGTCCAGCCATACATCACAGGTATACACTGAATCACCATTCTCTGTCATCTAATAATACCTCCAGCAGATAGTTCTGATTAAAATGGTGTCAAACAAGAGAAGCCATGTGTTTGGTACTGTGGTCTCTCATTCTGGGACGTGCTGCCTGAGAGATGCTCACTCATAACAGAGTGGGATTCCCTTTGACAAAGACACACATTTCAAAATGCTTTCCTAACCCCACCAGCCTCAGCAGGGAATTGCTGATACTGCTAGGTAAATTATTCCTGAAAATTTGAACTGAAGGAAAACTGTGAAGTAACAACTTCTTCCAACAACAGGCTATATCTATTATGTCTCTTTAACCTACACTGCCACCTGCTTAAAAATGTGAGGAATCTCAGGAATGCTTGTGGATGTCATGCCACAGAAATCATTGCATAGTGCTGGTATCTCTTTGCAGAAGGTATTTAAATAGTTTTTGTGACATGATTATTGCTTTTATAGGCAGGCAGATGTATCCTTCAAGACATAGCAACTGATACTTTTTAAGTGTGTAGATTGGAACTAAATACATTCTGTATGTTTTTAACTAGCCAAGCTTTTCTAAGCTATACCACTTACCAGCTGTTTCTGTGTTTCTCAGCTGTTTTTCTCAAAATAGTTCTCCAAATATCCTGTCTTCAATTTTTTTTAAAGAAATATTTGTAAAAATGCCACAAGAGGCATAACGATAACAACAGGCCATATCCTAATGTTTTACTAGGGGTTTTGTTCTTTCTTTGCAAGAAAAAGCTCCTGCTAATTATAATGAGAGATTTTTTTTTCTGATTAAGGACTAAATATATTGAAGGACTGAATAAAAAAGCGAGTTTTAAAATTTGGTCTAATAACAACAAAACTTAATAAGAAATAGCATATTTGAGCAGCTCAAAACAACTGGGATCTCTGTCTTAGACTATGTCTACGCTGCAGGCTTCTTGCACAATAACTTTTTGAGCAAGAGTTCTTGTGCAAAAAGTTCTTGCACAAGAGCACGTCCACACCACCATGTGCTTTTGCACAAGAGCGTCCTTGGCAGTGTGGATGCTCTCTTGTGCAAAAAAGCTCTGATGGCCATTTTAGCCATAGGGGTTTCTTGTGCAAGAATTCCCCGTTGCCTGTCCACACTGCCTTCTTGTGCAAGCGCTCTTGCGCAAAAAGGCTTATTCCTTGTAGAAATATGAATAACTCCTGCGCAAAAAGCCCGGTTTTCTTACGATTTACTGTACTTTTTCTTGTGCAAGAACTCACTTGTAGTGTGGACGCTCTGCAAGTTTTTGTGCAAAAATGTCCGGTTTTGTGCAAAAACTCTGCAGTGTAGACGTAGCCTTAGAGTGCAGGGAATGCTGCCATCATTCAGACATTGAGGAGACTTTCCATGCATGGATGTCCTGCTTTTCCGTGCATAGATGTCCTGTGGTGGTGGAGAGAGGGCAAATCATCACTGCAAATATTTCTCCGTCCCACACAAACTCTGTAGAGGGCAATGAAATAGGAATAGTCTGCCAGGAGTTGTCCACACCGGGGCACACAGGAAAGTTGAGAGTGACTCAGCAAAAGATGTGAAGTCAATATGTATAAATTAAAGGGCTTTAACATCCCATCCCCTCAGTATTCTCATTCAGAGGAGGAAAATTTAAATGGCAAGGAATTAAGACCACTTTATCCCTGGTTGGAAGAGGATTAACACTCAGTGCACATTGACTTCACATCTTTCGATAACTTTCTTGAGTGTAGCATTGGTCTAGAAATGGGTTGTTCCTTTAAGGCACAGCCTTTTGTGAACTCCATAAATCACAGGGGAAATACTCTGCCTTAGACACACACAAGGCAAGGCCTTCCAGTGCTCCCCCTGCTGTTCTTTGGAGCATAATTTGCTACCTTTGAGGAGCAAAGTGCACTTCTCTTGACTTAGCCTGGCTGCCTCCTCAGTACGTGATAGGACAGAGCCATGGCTCTGCCTATTCTTTCCTCCCACTCTACCCCTTTTTTGGTGACTTGCCCCTAGGGGAAGTCACCAAAAAAGGGGTAGAGTGGGAGGAAAGAATAGGCAGAGCCATGGCTCTGTCCTATTTCTTGTCCTCTTGCAGTGGTCAAGGGGCCACACTGTCCTATGGAGGGGGTACAGGGTCTGGGATGGAGGCTGGATGCAGAAGGGAGCTTGGGGTAGGGGATAAGGGTACAGGAGAGTGTGTGGGGACTGAGAGGGAGTCTGGGTGAAGAGGGGGTTTGCAGCACACAAAGCTTCCCTCTCCCTGTAGCACAGAGAGGCAGATGGAGCAGCCAGCTGCTCTGAGCCCTGGGCCTGCTCCCTGCCTGTGGACCCAATGGAGTGGGCTGTGGGCTGGATTGAAAGACTTAGTGAGCCAGATCTGCCCCCCAGGCCATATCTTGCCCACCCTTGCCCTAGGGGATGATCTTGGCACCTTTTTTCTATAAGCCCTATGTTCAGAGGTCGCTATTTGGGCAAACCTTACTCCAGGAACTCCTTATTCCCTCTACCCCACAACTGCCTTAGACACAGACTAAGCGTTTAGCCTGTGTTCTTCTTGGGGCCTGCATTTATACTTCTATAACATTCTATGGACCCCTGTGGTGCTGTATAAACAACAGATCATTGACTCTCAGGGGACCCCTCTTTCAGGCTGCTAGGCCACTAAATGTGGTGACACTTCTGGGTAAATATATTTATTCTATGAGTTTTCTCATGTTAAGAATATGCTTCAGCTCTAATGCTCTAGGGAATCACCTTTCCTCCTTATTTCCTCATGTCACACAGAGGAGAATACAAAATAATAATACAAATACAGAAGCCTTATTGCTGTTACCACATGCACTCTCTCTGGCTTCCACTGGGCCAGGTGCTGAGCACTCATGTGGTATGCGGCGTGCCCTCAGCTCCTTCCGATGTCAATGGAAGTTGAGGGTGCTCATCAAATAGGTCAGGCCCCTGCAGGATTGAGCCCTCTAAGTGCCTTTTCCAGGATTACTTTATAAATCCACATTTCCATAGGATCTGTGTTTTCCTGCTATTCATTTACACTTATAGTATTTGTCACTTTGTATTTAGCCACAGCCATTTTAGCCTCATTTCAGAATTTAGAGAGAGGGGATGGATTTTTTAAAAATATCTGAGGACATTTTAATCCATTACTACCTGATCGGTGCATACAGATTTGTGTTTCCTTCATTAGCAACAGATACAATCTGTCACTTGATACAGTATATTTTAGATATGTTCCCTTTCAAAATTTCTGTACGCAGACAAGAAGCTTCCCAACATTTTATCCCCATTACACCCCCCCACACACTCACATACCTTCTAGCTGTTCAGGGACACTTCTGGTATCAGTCTCTGCTACAGAAAGCAGGATTCCAAGAAAAGGTGAGGGATGGAAGATGTAGGGCCCTGACTATGTCCTTCTTTTGACATACATACTCATACACAGACCTGCACAGCATCACTGACACACCCAGAGGAGCCCTCTGCTCCCTCCAGTCACGAGAAAGAGCCACAGTCTAGACCTAAATATGGAATGGAAAAGGGTCTAGATTTTGTTCTTTTACTAATCAGCTGCACTGTGAAATAGCTTCTTAAATTTGATAATGTTTTGTGTTTGTCGACACAGGGAGGTTATGTTTAACTGACAAGTCACCAAGAGATTAAACAAATCTCTGCTGTTGAGTTTTTAGAGAGAGTATTTCCTTGCAAATTCCTTCTTTCCACTATGAGTACAATGATCCTGATTCATCCTAAGGGTTAAACTTGCTTAAATCCATCCCTGTTCAGCAAAGCACTCCCTCATTTCAATAGGGCTTGTGTCTAACCACCTCTCTGACAATCTAGTACAGGTTGGATCTCGTCTGGCTCCGCTGCTGGGGCCGAAGCTGGAGAGACAGGGCTGGAACTCCGTGGCTAGGGCCAGAGCTCCCTGGCCGTTGCTGGGGCTAGAGCTCCACAGCCACTGCTGGAGTCAGAACTCCGCACTGTGCCTTCTGTTCCCTCCTTGCTCCCCCCACACACACACTGGGTTGCTAGTGCCCCCTCCCATGCTCCTGCCCTGTTGCCAGACCTCCCTGTTCCTGGGCTCTGTGTCCAGGAACACCCGTGGTCCATGCTGAACCCTGGATGTTGCCAGACCAGGGAGTCCCAGTTAAGGGAGGTACAACCAATCTCATGTTGTTTTCATGAGAAAACAACAGCCTTCTTGGCCTCTTTGCTTCTTGGCAACTCTGCTTCCTCCTTTAGCATCTTTAAGGAGTGTACATCATTCCCATTTTTCTACAAGCATGGAAAATCGAAGTCTAAAGGGCTTCTGCTGCCCATCTTAAGCAACGTAGGTAGAGACTCAAACCAATCAGGAATCAGAAACAACATGTGAGTTAACAACATGTGACAAAAATCCAACTAAACCTGCTCAAAACTTGAAAACAGACCAAGAAAAGTTGTACTGAATTTTGAATGCTGATAATGAGATAGTGAGGGGGGAAGCTGTATCCCATTTTGATGAACTATTGACAGGAAACGTTATATTTTCATGAAAGCTCCATGAACTTGGAAAAGGGCAAAATTTGACTATTTTTCAAAGCATACTTGGAAAACAGTTATAAAACTTATCATAAACATTCATTGCTGGACATAAGCTATTAAGCAACCTACAGCAGAAGACTCCTGCTAGAAGATGTTTAAAATCTGTATCTATGGCCTAAAACATGATCTGACCTGAGTGTTGATGAAGGCTTCATGGTATTTTGACAAATACAATTTATTTTTGTATACCGCAAAGAGTACACATAATCTTTCTCATATCATGCCTTTTGGCTCCAAGACATCATCCTTCCACATTCAACACACTTATCACAGAGGAGTACCAAGAGGAATGATCAAAAAGAGGCTGGAACATGTTCTACTAACGAGGTCTCTTTTTAAAACCGCATACATCTGTTTGTAATATGTTCCTGAAGCAACAGAAAAAGACAAACGCAAAAGCTTAGCAGCAGAAATAAATGAACTCCTATGATTTGCGTCAAAAGTCATCAAGAGCATGTTGAAACTGTTCAATGTACAAAGAAAAATGAAAAAAAGAGTGACTGGATTAATAAGGATGCCAAAATTGTGGACCCACATTAACACCAGATCGAGCTCCATGGGCCCCAGTGAAAATGTACCAATTCACAGTAGACGAGGATCTGACTCTACGTGTGCATTCTCTGCTGTAGAGTAGAGACAGAGTCTGATCCAAAGATCACTGAAAGCAATTAGTAGCCTTTTCTTGACCTCAGTGGGCTTTAGATGAGGCCCAAGGAGTCAAACAGACAAATAATCAAGTCCAATATAGAGACTTTAACAGAAATGGTTGAGTTTAGCTAAAAAGGTATGGTCCTGAGTTTGTACAGCTTGATTTCAGTGGCGCTAATCTGATTTACACTAAGTGAGAATCTGACCCAGCAAGTCTCCCAGCTCCCTGGGAAATAATGCAAAGCTGAATTACTTAACTCTCCACCATCCTGGAGTCTCAGAGACTGGGCTCCAGCCCAGGACCAAGTGTCTATACTGCAATTTTATAGCTCTGTAAACCAAGCCCAAGGCAGTTGACACAAGCCAGCGGTGGCCATGCTGTGAGTCTTTTAATGCAATGCAGACATTCTCTTAGGGTCTTAAACTGATGCCTCGGTAGATGCTTTGCAAGGCTCTTCTTCTGAAGCTTGAGCCTTCTTCACTTTGGGAAGTTTTTGCTGACACCCAAAAGTCATTTCAGGCCTATGCCAGCAGTAAATTACTATCCTCCTGCACTGTGCTGGTTCACCTATCCTAGCCAAGACATGAGGAAGGTGGAACCAAAGCGCCGTTCATTTCCTGTCCTCTTGCAGTGGTTCCAAGGAGGAAAGAAGCAGGCAACCCTGTTTATTTCTAAACCCCTCTATCTAAGGTCTGGTTGCTCAGGTATTGAGTGTGTAATGGTGGGGATAGGCAGTCTTATTCCCCTTTCATGGACTCGTAGCCTGTCACAAACTAACTCATAGTAAATACCAGGAAAACATTAAGAAGCTGCCTTTCCACTGAATGTGGCTTTCATCTCATGCGAGTGGAAACCTCAAGCACAATTTCTATACACTATATCAGATGTAAACTGAGGGCTTGTATACACTGCCCCACAGTTCAGACTACAGGGGTGAGAATAACTATGTGTTCCAAAGGGCTGTGCTATAATTTCCTCACGTGGACAATATGGTTGTGAATGAAAGGATCCCTAGTTCCCTTTAGGTAATGTGAACTAAGAACCCACAGCATCCACATAGGGGACTTTGGAGTGTACTGCTATTCACACCCTGTAGTTCAAACTGCAGGGTGATGTAGACATTGCCTAATTGTGGCCATTCCCATTAAAATCAATGATGTGAGATAAATCATTCTTTCATTCATTATGCTTGAACCTACACTCAGCAAGCTTGTGGGCATTAGGCATCTGCATGCTCCTGCTCATCTCATTTGTTTAGTTTACCTGAGCTAACCACAACCATGAAAAGCGAGTCTTTGTAGAAAGTCAGCAGCCTCTATCTTTTCATTTTGATTGCTGAGATGGATTTTTGCTCAGAGTTCATTTTTAACATTTCTAATATATGAAGTTTTGAAGAAATGAATTACAGAAGACCACAGCAAGAAAGAACAACACAAAAGATTTGTCTAATGTAGGTCTGACTGAGTGGCTAACAAAGAATTCTGGTATATCAGACTACAGGATTAAGATGATTTATCTAGTGAACACTGCAATCCAGTACCTATGTACTTGAAAACTCTCTCACACTTCTTATTTCATTTCCAGCAATTACTTTCCTCCTGCACATTGATCTGATGCACAGTACAACTTGCTTTTTACTGTTGATTAGTGACTTTAGTAGACACCAAAAATATAAGCATGCCACATATTATACAGTCTTTTCTTACAGTCACCAAGCTAAAATATGCCTGTGTTGTTATACTGATATTTGTAAGTCTTGAACTTTTAAAAATCAAACCTGCATCCTCCTTGATTTGCAACAAAACTGATGTTTTCTCTAACTTTGTTCCTTTTAATGCTCACTAAGCTTAGTCACAATAGCGTTGTTTAAATCGTCTTTGCAATATGGCATTCCATCAAGTTTTAAGTATGTTGAGATCTAGAATGGGGTAATCATGTTTACAGACAGAAGAAAACTGGAAAAGCTTAATTTATCTGTAAATAGATTACAAGAGTTTCCTTAAACTGCTCTTTCAATTTTTTATGCCTGGTGAAGAACATGCTGAAAACAATCATAGTACAAAATATGAATGATTTAGATAATTAGTCATGTTGGAGTCCGTGCTATTGTGTGCAGTTGTCCTGATCTATATCATCAAGATTAAGTATGCCCCAGTAAATCCAAAATGTGTAGTGCCCCAGAATGTAATATATATATAAATGCTGAGTGATGTCCTGATAGTGTCTTATGATGTTTGTGCTACAATATTTCTTAGTTACAATCCAACAGAATGGTCAGTATTGATGCAATATCAAGACACAGATGTTAAAATCATAGAATCATAGAACACTAGAACTAGAAGGGACCTCGAGAGGTCATTGAGTCCAGTCCCCTGCCCTCACGGCAGGATCCAGTACCATCTAGACCATCCCTGATAGATGTTTATCTAACCTGCTATTAAATATCTCCAGAAATGGAGATTCCACAACCTCCCTAGGCAACTTATTCCAGTGTTTAACCACCCTGACAGGAAGTTTTTCCGAATGTCCAACCTAAACCTCCCTTGCTGCAGTTTAAGCCCATTGTTTCTTGTTCTATCCTCAGAGGCTAAGGAGAACAATTTTTCTCCCTCCTTCTTGTGACACCCTTTTAGATACCTGAAAACCTCTATCATGTCGCCTCTCAGACTTCTCCTTTCCAAATTAAATAATCCCAGTTCTTTCAGTCTTCCTTCATAGGTAATGTTCTCTAGACCTTTAATCATTCTTGTTGCTCTTCTCTGGACCTTCTCCAGTTTTTCCACATCTTTCTTGAAATGTGCCCAGAACTAGACACAATACTCCAATTGATGCCTAATCAGCACAGAGTAGAGCAGAAGAATGACTTCTCGTGTCTTGCTCACAACACTCCTGTTAATGCATCCCAGAATCATGCTTTTTCTGAAGCAGCGTCACGCTGTTGACTCACATTTATCTTGTGGTCCGCTATGACCCCTAGATCTGCAGTATTCCTTCCTAGAGTAGTCGCTTCCCATTCTGTATGTGTGAGACTGATTGTTTCTTCCTAAGTGGAGTACTTTGCATGTGTCCTCATTAAACTTCATCCTATTTACCTCAAAATGAAACACTGATTATTTTTGTGGCCATTCATGGCCCTTTTTCCCAATAACGTCTCCTCTCTTATTTTCTTACAACTTTAAATTGTTAAATTAACAACAGGTGTGTATGTGTGTTCTTCCCACAGTTCTGGCTGGAGGGATGGAGGCCTGTTTCTTTTCTCTGTCTTACACTCATTCCACCTCTTTTGGCAGCTAGTGCCTTCATTCCAATTATTCCCCACAAGTGCACTACCTCATGGAAACTAAGCAGTGCTGTGAGCATTCTAGTGATCAGAACTCGCATTAAATATCAAAACTGGTGAAAGACCTTAGGAAATCTTTGGTGATTCTGCAGTTATAGACTCAGTATCACTTTGCCTGCTTTCTTTGTGTGGGGAATTAAGCCAGTAGTTGAAAGACACAGAATTATTTATATCCAGGCAGTACTACCATGCCTCCAAGGAATTCAGGACATGGAAGTGGATGGAACCAGGAAGGGATCGCGAGTAAATAAAGGGAAAGTGTGTTTAGTCACAATCAGAGCATTTTTTTTTTTGTTTTGGTTGTTTGGTCAAACTTCTCTGTGAATCTATGCCTTCCCTCCCCCACTCACTATCACAATCAGTGAATCTGTGACTCTGGGGAGTTTTTGTAAGCACAGCCTATAGAGGCAAGGTATATAAGGTCTCTTGTGGGCTCCCATCTTCTGCACTCGGCGTGCCAGAGTGCAGAACAGCCCTAACAGCATTACATACAGTTTAAAACATATCATACTGTAGATGTGTTGTGGGCCAAAATTAAGGCCACCCGTGCATATCCTGATTTCTTGTTGCTAAACTATGCAACCTTTATATTCCTTAACTTAAAATTCCAAACAAAAACTATGCCCACAATGCTCAAAGTTTTAAAATATCAACTAGTTTCTTCTCACATTTGATGATGTCCCTGGCAGCAACAATAATGACTGACAGCTTACAGAGAGGAGAAGAAAAATACATTACAGAAAATATTTATGTTCTACCTCTTTCGCTTTTGAGAAATAATTAAACAAACAACATTTGCATCACTAACATTGTACTCATTGTGGCATCAACATAAGTTTGATTTATAAATATTAGATCAGTGCATTAAGCAGTAGTCTACAGAGTAAAAATAACCAGGTTTGGTGCAGAGCTACAAAAAGTTTCTGTTCCCCCTCACTTCATTACTATTGACAACTAGTCAATTAGCCCGTCATAAGACGGGATTTTCAGGTCTCTCCTCCACGTCGGTTTTCTCTCCTGAGCCTCCGGTCTCTTGCTCCGTCTCTCTGTCTCTCTCTCTCTCTCCTCCTCCTATTGCCTCCCCCTCTCTCTCTCTCTCAGCTCTCCTCCACCTCCTGCCTCTCTCTCTGTCTCTTCTCCTCCCCCTCCTGCCTCTCACTCGGGGGACCGCGGAGCCCAAACGGCCTTTTGGGCTCCGCACTCCCCATACTGCATGGGGAGCGCAGAGCCCAAACAGTCACTTGCGCCACTTGCTCCCATGTGGCGGCCTGGCTGAGCGGTGTAGAAGTCAGTCAAGCACCACAGTGGGAGGCGAAGGGGGGCAGTGACATTCACAGCCAGGGGGCGGGGCCTGGAGCTGCTGTCACGCCGCATGTCACCACCCCGCCTCCCTTCGCCTCCCGCCATGGTGCTCGGCTGACTTCTGCACCACTCAGCTGGGCCGCCGCGGGGGAGCAAGCGGCCATTTGGGCTTTCCCGTGGCGGCCCGGCTGAGCGGCGCAGAAGTCAGCCGAGCGCCACAGCAGGAGGTGAAGGGGGGCAGGACAGTGACGTACATGGCCAGGGCCCACCCCCCGGGCATGTACGTCACCACCCCACCCCCCATCCCCTCCCACCGTGGCGCTCGGCTGACTTCTGCGCTGCTCAGCCGGGCTGCCGTGGGGGAGCAAGCGGCGCAAGTGGCCATTTGGTCCCCGCACTCTCCATGCAGCACAGGCTGCCCAGAGGGGACAGCCAGCATTTCAGCAACAGCGCCGCCCAGAGGGAACAGCCAGCATTTCAGCATTATAGACTCTCAGACATTGGGCTACTATATATATAACTATTGATACATATATATGAATTATGCATTCGTTACACACGACATGCGGAGAGGCGAAAAGACTTCTGAAGAGATTGTGGAGCTTTTTGTATCTATCCTTTAATTGTTTCTACAAAAGAAAATAAACAAAGATCATTCTCCCAGACTTTTCTCCTGTCTTCTCATGTCCTGGCAAAATAGAAGGCAAACTGAAGTCAATTGGAATTTCAATTGGAATTAGAGCTCATTCAGCCGCTGTCAATGCTCACCGCAAATTGTGCCTGTTAATCATGTCAGTCTTTAAGGAATTTAAAAATAAAAAGCTTGCTTTGCCCTCAGATAAGTTCAGGGGGAACAGAGTCAGGAAGATATTGGGTGCAGGAGGATTTTGGCCTGGAAGGGAGTTGTCCCCTGGGGCTGGGGGTGCAAAGTATTTGTGTGGTGACTTAGGGCAAAGAGTTGGGGTGAAGGAGGGCATGAGGTGCCAGATTCAGGCTCTGGCCAGGAGATGCAGCCTAGCAGGACCCTGAGGCAGGCTCCTTGCCTGCCACAGCCACTCACAGTGGCTGGCTGCTGGTGCCATGTGCCTCTCTGCACCAAGCATCCTGGGTGAAAGAAACTTTACATGCTTCCCCTGCCCCCAGCACAATCATTGCAGCTCCCATTGACTGGTTTGTAGCCAATGGGTGCTGTGATGATTGTGTTGGGAGTGGAGGAAGTGCATGAAGTCTCATCGCCCTCTCAAGGGGTGCACGATACCTGGAGGTACATGGTCCGAGCCAGCGGTTGCTTTAGGGCCTTGGGCTGTGATTCAGATTTGCCCACCTTTTCCTTTCTAGAACTATAAATCCATCTGTTTTACAGAGGTTTGTGTTTAATACAAATGACTGAACAAAAACATTTGAAAAAAACAGTTTTAATTCAAAGTAAAACAAACATTATGTCAAATGAAAAGTTTTGAAACAATTCATGTCAAATCAAGTGAAATGTTTCAGTTTGACCCAAAACTATTTTGGGGGTGGGAGGCTGAGACGGGGTTATTGTTTTGTACTGACTGTTTTTTTCTTTCGTTTTGAGTCACCAAAACACTTCAGTCCACTGAAAATGAATTTCTGACTCGGAGTTTTTCAATTTTATTTTCATTTGGCCATTTGTGGTGTTTTTTGTTCTTTTGTGTTTTCTTTTTTTAAAAGTGGACCAAATTTAAATCTAACTGCCATTTTAAAGAGAAGCATCAAAATGAAAGAATTAAAATGAAAAGGTTTCAACTCTAACAAAAAAAATCCTCCCTCTCCCAGTCTAATCTAATAGTTTTAGAACCTGAAAAAAGTGTTCCTTGGTGAAAACCAATGCACTGAAAATCAATTTGCCCAGCCTTAGTTAGAAGCCACAGGAGTTTAGGGCTATTATGGTGTCCATCAGAGGGCCTGCACATAAATTTTTTATTAATGCAATTGAAATATATAGAGCAGTGGGGGGGCAAACTGCAGCTCGTGAGCTGCATGTGGCTCTTTTACAGTTAAAGTGCAGCTCAGAACCCCACCCCCAATCATTGTCTGCTGATCAGACTGCCAGTGATGACAGCTGAGAGTTGGAGGCCACAATTTAAAGCCCCCCCGCCCAACAGCTTGAGTTACCCACTGCCAGGCACACACTTATCCTCAGTGGCTGCCTGCAACTCCCAGACATTTGTTGCTGCTTCTCCTTATGGCCATAGCTGTCAGTTTGCCAGAGCCACCAGCTGCCATGCAGGGAGGGGCCCTAGTGGTAACATGTAACTGAAAATCCTGGTAAAAATCAAGGGGCCGAGGGGAGATGTGACCGCATGTGCCCTCCCCATGCATCACCTCTGGCTTCTGTCCAGCAGTAAGGCACATCTCAAGGCTTCATCCCTGCAGGGCACCCCTGCCAAAGCTTAGGGCTTCAGCAGGGAGTGGGTCTGAAGCCCCGAGATCCAGCAGGTGTCTCGAGTAGGGCAGAAGCCTTTAGCCCCATCACCCTGCTGAAGAGCTGAAGCCCCACACCCTGGCAGGCACAACCCACTCTTGAACGACTGAAGATTGTTGTATCTGGCTTGGTAGGTCAGTAAGTTTGGTCACCCTTGGTATGGAGATTGCAGGAGAAAAAATTATTTGAAATATTGCATATTATATAAGGAATACAAAGGACACAGATATGGAGCCATCAGTGCACAGAAAAAGAAGTTGCTCGTGGGATTTCCTTGTTCAGAATGGCTGCAGGGTTGAGCTTAACAGTACAAAGTAACTGCAAGAATGTTCCCTAAAGGGTACCAAAATAAAAACACTTTAAAATGCCATAGTAATCAGATTTAACATATAATGTCATTTTTGGTTCTCAAAATCTGAGAAGAATTTCCTTATATTTTGCTTATATGCTTTTCCTAAATAGGGGCACTAGCGCAACACTGATTTTATCAGATGTTAGAAATATTTGATCTGCCCAAAAATATAAGCAGAATAAATAGCATACAAAAGATATAGGATAATATTCTCCAAAGTGCAATTTTCAAAATGATTTAGGCACTTAGGAGTCTAATTCTCACAGAAAATCAGAGCCCAATCAGGCAATAGATAGAGGAGTAAAAGAATAACCTCTTCACACTGTTCTCCTATCTGCAAAGCACATGCATCAGGTTCTCAGCCTTTCCATCCCCGCTCCTAAGTTGCTTACTCCCCAGCCTTTTCGCTGCTCCTAGGATGCTGCCTCTGACCTGCTGTTCCTGCTCTCTTGGGCCTGGTCTACACTCCAGTGGAGGTCAAAATGAGATACGTGACTCCAGATGCATTAATTATATAGCTGGAGTCAACTTATCTTAAATCGCGTTTCTGCGTGGTCTACACAGCGGGAGGGTGACAGGAGGAAATGCTCCAGTCGGCTTCCCTTACTCCTCACAAAAGGAGGAGTACTGGAGCTGTCCCCAGCATTTGATGCATGGTTCCATACTTGATCTGCTAAACTGAACGCCAGAAGATCAGCCTCTGGCGCGTCAACCTTCCACATAGTGTAGACATGTCCATGCGGCCTCTGGCTTTCACATCTCCTGAGCACAGTCCTCCCTTTTCCTGTGCTTTAAAAGCTCTTTAGGTCAGGATGTTATATAGTGCCCAGTAATGAACCAGCAGGTTCATTACATTGTTTGAACATGTGAAAGGATGAGCTTGTTGGGCAGTCAGCAGCCAAGAAGGATGTAGTCTACACTTTGCAGCAAAACAATGGGGTGTGACTCACAAAGTAATGAGTGGGCAAGGCCATTTGTATTAATTTGAAAGTGCTCAGTCCTGCACATAAA
Source organism: Pelochelys cantorii (assembly GCA_032595735.1). Lineage (NCBI taxonomy): Eukaryota > Metazoa > Chordata > Testudines > Trionychidae > Pelochelys > Pelochelys cantorii. The sequence continues at coordinate 137,241,307 of CM064326.1, read as the reverse complement.
TATTCCTGATATATTTCCAGGGCACCCAATTTAAAATTCTAACGTTTTGTCAGTAGGACAGAGAAATCTCAAAGTTGTCTGGTTATGTCCAGAGCACACCTACGGACGATTTTACTCAATTCCAGACAACATAGCACACAAATTACACATTACCAGGATTAGCAAGGAAAGCCATAACGAGGCACCACAACTGGATATGAAACTCCATACCTTTTATTTTGAATCATTCACTTTGATGAAGCCTACTGTTCCTCCTGATAGCAAATTACAAACCACTACGCTTAGGCACAATTTGCATCAATTAATTGAAAATGCACTCCATAGATATTCCTCTGCTTTTAAGTGTCATTTGTTTTCCTGTTAGACAAACTCATATATTTCAGTCAGACATGCATATGTATTAAAGGCAATTATGCAATATGAATAATTTATCTATTAGTTGCAGATAAAAATATTTGTGATGATTTTTACTAGTTTTGCAGATAGTCAATTTCACTTCACCTTTCTCCTGGATTACTGAGGAGTCTGAACTTGTGCTTTTTAATACCACTCCAGTGAGAGAGATAGGCACCAACCACTCCAGTTAAATGGATAGCCCTTTCTGAAGGCTTTGTTCCCTGATAGTTTTCTGTACCTAAGAGACATCTAAAGAGCAATGTCTGTCTGTGCCATTCTCCATAGAGTTTCATCTACCATCACCATACTATAAAATACAATTCTTCACCATCAGCAAAAAAGTATGTTAACTAAAACACATTCTTGAATTCAAGCTTCCATGGGCAAAAATATGTGGGAAAATATTTTAAACACATTTGGTAGAACTATGATACTGATGTGGATCATAACTTTTGGAATAATCAGTAGAAGTGAGTATGATCATCCCAGCAATCATTGCTCCATTTTGCATAAAACTCTCTGATCACTTCTGAAGCCCTACGCTGCAAGATTCTGGGAAGAGAGTTCCCTGGAACAACCTCAGTAAAATGTGACCAGTGATATTTTCACTACAGGTTGAACTTCTCTAGTCCAGCATGCTCAACACCTGACCAGTGCTGAACCAGAGAGTTTGCCGAACCACGGGAGGTCAGTATTGTCTAGCAGCATTACCAACATTTCCACTGCTTACTGGGCTCTTAAGAATACATCTAGGGTAAATTAGAGCTAAATAAGAGCACAGAACACTGAGAGCCAGGACTGGTGGCTATAAACAAACTTTATGACACCACGGGGAACTTAGCCACACCCATGAAAAGTGGACAGCCGGCTAACTAAAATCATGCTGGACCACAAATGTTGCCAGATCAGAGAGTGCCAGACTACAGAGATTCAACTTGTAGTTCTAAAAGCTTTTTCCTAATACGATTACAGATTCCTTTCTCTCCTCTTTCCTCTCCCCCACCCCCTTCCCCAGTCAATTGTTATACATTATGTATTTTTCAGAACAGCAGACTTTTGGGGCTGTCTAGTTACCAGACAATCTGCTCTATTAACAGTAGTAGCTGAAGAGAGATACATCATCATTCTCTGTGGAGTTTCAAACACCACCCAGGTCTGCAAATTTTGTTCCGGAAGCAGTACAGCACCATTGCTACTGGTTTTAATTAATTACAGTGTTAAATGTGGTTAAGATAAACAGAGATACTGTGAATGCTAGACAGCTTTGTTCCTGAAATATTGAGGCTTTAACTAATTTGCATTTATCTAGACAGTGAGCTATAGACAGCAGCATTGGATATGAGAACACATTAACATGTAAAAGTGGCATAAAATAATCACTAAGGAATCTTTAGAGTAATCTGGTTTCTTTTAAATAAGCTATGCAATGTAAATATTAAGGACAGCATGGAAAGCAAATGTTCAGCTTCTCTGGTTTTTAAATTTTTAATAAAAGAACAAAATGTATGAAAATTATTTTTAGTTAGCTGAATTCATTGTGTGTTAAAGATTAGTTAGGATGTGAATTAAAACTTCTCACCTTATGTCTCACCTTGAGAAATGCTCTGGCCTGACTTTCAGAGGAATATCCGCAATCCCCATTGACTCCAATGAGATTTTTGAGTGTTTAGCATTTCTGGAAACAAAGCCAACAGCATGTAAGAGGGATTTATTTTCATGAGTCAATCTGGCAGGATGGGACATAGGCTGGTACCAAGACAACAGCCTGCATTCTCAAAAAGCACCTGGAACAAAGCATTGATATTCCTCTGTACTTTTTGTCTTTTGTTAATCTTGTTACTTAAAACACATATACTTATTTATTCAGATGCTTGCCTCCAAACTAACAGAGGTGAAACAAGTGATTGCTGTCAAGAGATTTGAATTTTATTCCCTGCTCTGCCAGGGGGCTTCCCACGTATCACGTAAAATGTGCCTAGCATTGTGGTTTTCCGTATTTAGTGTGTCAATAATTCTCATGTTAAACATGCTCATTTAACAAGGAAAGGTTGGGTTCTCAGGTGAGAATTTACCCCTGCAACCTGTGCTAGGTGTGGTGCAGATAAAATGGGGAAATGACTTTCATAATAGAACCCCAGACTGGGTTAAAAACTCACTTTGTGTGTGTGTTGCTTTACCAACGCAAAACTTGGGGCAGATTCACCGATGGGAACATTCTGACTTCCTAAACAATTTCTTTTTATTGGGGCTGGAGGAATGGAGTTTACCCTCCCCCTGAAGGGAGACCATGCTGGGTTGTATAGAGACCAATGTCACTTCTGATCTGGCTCTGGAAAAAATAGTCATAATAAAAATCCCCAATTGCTGGAGACGAGATGGGAAGGACTCTGAGTTACTACAGAAAATTCTTTCCCAGATATTTGCCCGGTGGGTCTTGCCCACATGCTTGGGGTCTAACTGATCACCATATTAGGAGTCAGGAAGGAATTTCTCCCCGTCAGATTGCAAGAGACCCGAGCAGGGTTTGCCTTCCTCTGCAGCATGGGGCCCGAGTCACTTTCTCTGTAACTTGAAGTCATTAAACCATGATTTGAATATTTCAGTAAATCAGTCAGGGTATGTCTACACTGCAAAGTTAATTCAAAATAACAGCCGTTATTTCCAATTAACTTTAATAGCGTCTACACATACAAACCACTATTTCAAAATAAATTCGAAATAGTGGAACCCTTATTTCAAATTTGGTAAACTCATTCTACGAGGAATAACACCAAATTCGAAATAGCTAATTCAAAATAAGTGCTGTGTAGACACTTATTTCGAATTAGGGGGCCTCCAGCCCTTCCCAGAGAGCCCTGGTGGCCATTCTGGGCATTCTCCCCCCCGAGCCCCGGAGCCCTTAAAGGGGCAGACTCTGGCCACAGTGCCTGTGCCAGTTGCCAGCCTGTCAGCACACAGCCAGCAGACCGTGCACCTGGCACAGGATGAGCTAGCAACCCGCTGCCACCCAGCCCTCCACCGCTCCCCAGGACCAGGCTGGCAGCTCTCAGGAGCCTGCCAGGGGCCGCAAAAGGCGGGCGCCTTCCTGGTCTAGTGCGGAGATCATGGGCCTCATTGAGGTTTGGGGGGAGGCCTCCAATGCCCATGATCTCCGCACTAGGCGCAGGAATGCAGCCGTCTACAGCCACATGGCTGCCAGCCTGGCCACCAGAGGCCACATGCGCAGCCAGGAGCAGGTGCGCAGCAAAATTAAAGAACTGTGACAGGCCTATGCCACGGCCTCCCAACCAGGGGCTGACCTGGAGGCCTGCCCACATTATGAGGCCCTGGACTGCATCCTGGGGGGGGTCAGACGGTCCGTGCCCCCCTGGTCGTTATCGACCCCAGGGCAGAGGGCCCGGGCCCTGACACAGGGAAAGAGGAGGAAGAGGAGGACGACGGCAGCCAGGAGCCTGCAGGGAGCATGCCCTGCACCCAGGACCCCCGAGCCATACCGGAGAGCCTGTCAGCAGCCTCATCCGAGGCCAGGGAGGCCTCCACATGTGAGTGCCATCACGGTCCCCTTATGCAGGGCGGGGGGGGAGGGGGGGGAGGGGGAGCCCAGGGACCATGTGCATGGGCCTTGGCGACCACGGAGCAGGCGGCAACCTGTGCATCTGCCGTGCCAGCTGGGACTTGTGGCCCCAGCTGGGTGCCATGCAGGGGCCCTGGCCTGTTCCTCACACGCGTCTACGCGTGAAGGCACATGACAGGCTCCTGACCCCGGGGAAAGACACTGCACACTGCCCTCCCTCCAGACGCCCCCTCTACACAGAGGCAGGGCACATCTCCCCTCCCCCCCCACACACACCACACTATAGGCAGCCCAGGGGCTGGGGTGCAGTCCTGGGCCAGCTCACACTCCCGGGGATAGCAGGACATGATGGTGCGGAGACCTGCTGTCCTCACCTTGCAGAGGGGGGCTGGGTTTCACCCACTGTGTCCCCAGGGAGAACTGACTACTTCTCTTGTTTCACCGCAGCCGCAGCACCTGCAAGTGCAGGATGCACCACCCCGCCTGGACCATCCACCCGCACCCAGGCCAGCAGGCGCACCCGCAATTTGGAGGAGTTCCAGAGGCAGCAGCTGCGGTTGCAGGGACAGCAGGTCCACAGCCAAGAGCACTGGGTGCAAGAAGACCTGCAGCTGCGGCGGGAGAGCTTGCGGGAGCTGCGGGAGCAGGGCTGTGACCTCTGTGAGCACCTGCAGACCCTGGTGGACCGATTGCTGCCTCCTGCTGCTCCAGCCCCTGCGGCCGCCCCAGCTATCGCTCCTCCTCCCACCCCTGCTCCCCCTCCCGCTTCTTCTGCCCCCCCTCCTGCCCCACCCTCCATACCCACTCCTCCCCCGGGGACGTCGAGGCCCCCGCACCCACAGTGCTGCGAGATGGGAGGGCCGGCAAGACCCCCAACCCTGAGCTTCCCATCCCCCTTCCTCCCCTCGCCTCCCCCTTCCAGCTCCCTCCTCCCAAGTTTCCCCCCTCCGCTCTCCCACCCTCATTCCCTCCCTCCCCCCACCCCAGTTATGTTAAATAAAGAGATTTTTTTGTGGTAACACAGGTGTTTTTATTGTATATCAGGAAGGGGGGTTAGGGAGGGTAAAGGGGAAGGAGGTGGGGGTGGAATGTAAGGCACAAGGTCCCAGTGGGGCACGCCAGCGGGACTTCAGTCCTCATCCTCCTGGAAGCTCTCCCGCAGGGCTTCCCGGATGCGGACAGCCCCCCGAAGGGCTTCCTGGCTGGCAGCTGTGCGGGGCTGTGTGTACGGGCCAGCCAGGTGGTCAGCCTCTGCCATCCAGGCTGGCAAGAAAGCCTCCCCCTTCCTCTCACATAAATTGTGGAGCACACAGCATGCTGCCACCACGTGCGGAATATTGTGCTGGGAGAGGTCGAGGCGGGTGAGGAGGCACCTAAACCGTGCTTTCAGTCAGCTGAAGGCCCCCTCAACCACGATGCGGGCCCTGCTGAGCCTGGCATTGAAGGCCTGCCAGGAGGGGCTGAGGTGTCCCATGTAGGGCTTCATCAGCCAGGGCTGTAGGGGGTAGGCCGCATCTCCCAGCAGGCACACTGGCATGTCCACGTCCCCGACCCTGATGTGGCAGTCGGGGAAGAAAGTCCCGGCGTACAGCCTCTGGCACACGGAGGAGTTGTAGTACACCCGCGCGTCGTGTGCCTTGCCGGACCAGCCCACATTGATGTCCGTGAACTGGCCCCAGTGGTCAGATACGGCCTGCAGGATTACGGAGAAGTACCCCTTCCTGTTGATGAAGAGGGAGGCCTGGTGGTCCGGCGCACAGATGGGGATGTGCGTCCCGTCGATTGCCCCCCTGCAGTTGGGGAAGCCCAGGGCACCGAACCCCTGGATGACCGCGTCCAGGTCGGTGAGGCGGATGACTCTGCGGAGCAGCACCCTGTTGATGGCCTTGTCCACCTGCAGAGAGACACACAAAACCGAGGGTCACTGGGGTGCCCGGGTGGCTGGGAGTGTTCGTTCCCCGCCACTGCCCCGCGCCCCACTCCCAGGAGCAACCCCCGCTGCAATCCTGGCCACCGCGGGCGGTCTGTAGCGCGGCCGGGACAGACTGAACCCTCCCAGGGAGGGCACTTACACCACCTCTCCCCCGTTTTCCCTGGGGCAGCCCATCTCCTCCTGGCAGCCCCCCCTCCTGGCCCAGTGGCCGGTGACTGCCGTACCTGCATGAGCACCGCTCCGACGGTAGATCTCCCCACGCCGAACTGGTTTCCCACGGATTGGTAGCTATCCGGCGTGGAGAGCTTCCAGAGGGCGATGGCCACCCGCTTGTGGAGGGGAATGGCGGGCCTCATGCATGTGTCCCGTTGCCGCAGAGTAGGGGAGAGCCACTCGCAGAGCTCCAGGAAGGTGTCCTTCTTCATCCTGAAGTTCTGGGTCCACTGTTGGTCTCCCCAGTGCTCCATGACGATGTGGTCCCACCAGTCGCTGCTGGTGTCCAGACGCCAGATGCGGCGGGGCACGCTGGTGTCTGGGCGCCACTCCTCCAGGCCCCCCAGGGGGGGCAGGGGTAGAGCCAGGGGGCTGGCCTGCAGCAGAAGGTGCCAGGCAGCCTCTAGCAATTGCTGCCAGGCTTGCAGCAAGATGTTCAACATGAGCACCAGAGTACCCAGGGCGGCTCTGGCTCCATGGTGCCGAGTGCTGCGGTGTCCCAAATGAGAGCAACTGAAGCAGGCAGAGAGGAAAACACTTTGCTGTCCCTCAGCGAGGTAGGCAAGCAAGTGGGAAAGCTGAGAACTGGCTGTCCGGGGGGTCCCTTTAAGCACGAGCCTCAGATAGCCTCAGACAGCAGCCACACAAAGCAACTACTGACCTGATGCCTTGCTGGAACCAGTTTCAGCTGCCTTTAAATGCAATCCAGGGTCCAATCAGTGTGGACACGCTATTTCAAAATAGCAAAACGCTATTTCAAATTAGTTTTTGTGTCTAGATGCGTTATTTCTAATGAGCTTATTTCAAATAAGTTAATTCGAAATAGCGCTGTAGTGTAGACATACCCTTCGAGGTTAGGAGTCTATTTCAGCCATTGGTGAGGTTCTGTGACCTGCAATGTACAGGAGGTCAGAATAGATGATCAGAACAGTCCATTCTGACCTTAAAGTCTATGAATCTATGAGATTAAGCAATGGTGCCTATTTCTGCCATGCTGAATAAATGATGTGCATTGGCAGTATTGTGAAGGCAATCGCAGGTGGATATGTGTGAGATGTGGGAAGGGAAAAGAATTCATAACTAGGGATAACACAGGTTAGCAAGTGCAAGCAAATACAATCTGAGTTGGAAAGGGAGATAAAACAGAGGCAATGGAGCTGTTGTACTTGAGGAATGAACACTGCTTTGTAATGTCCTTTGTGAATTAGACAGGGAAGATAAACATATTTGTCACTTCGCTGCCACTAAGTAATATGTGAACACAAGTGTCCAGATTATATATCCTGACTCCCATTAACTATTGCTCTCCAGTTCTTTCACATTTCTATAACTACCTGCAGAAAGAAGCATTAATTAACCAGAATAGAAAAATAATGTAAATCCACATATTGAATTCAAAATATCTTTTGACAGGAAAGTACAATCCACAGCCAAGTATAAATATTGCTGGTCTATCAATTAAACAGGACAAATATGGAATGAAGGCAGAAGAGATTCATATCATTTCCTTGAACTGAAAGGATCAACAGCTCAGGCAGTCAAAAATAATTGTCTATGTTACTGTCTACAATTACTTTTAATGGGACTGTGGTAACATCTGCCCAATCTTCTGATAAAGTTCTTGAGAGTTAGAGTGATAAAGAACTGTTTGTTCAGCTTTGTGAAATGGATCAATTAGGAAAAGGTTCTTCATAGTGAATTGTAGGTGTAGTTCAGACCATAGCTGCATGGCAGTTATATCCTGTGTAAATGTATTGAGTGCCATTGTAGATTCGGTCTATGAAACAAGTGTAATGACTTTTGAAATAGGCCAGTAGAATACAGAAGGCATATTATCAGGGGCCTCCTTGAACAATGCTAGCGAGGCTGTGTCTGAATTGAGAAAACAATATCACTTTAGGCTTAATTTGATACCTGCATGGAATCAGTTTTAAAGAAAACAATCAGTACGTTTTCCATTGTAGACTTGTTGTAGGTAACCCTCCCCAAGCTTTTAGGTGGAAAGACCACAGATATCGGAAGTTCTCTCTCCATGTAGAAAGCAAGGACAGTCTAGGGGTTAGGACTCTAGCTTGGGAAACTAGGGTTCAAATTCCTTGTTTTGCTGAAGACTTTCTGTGTGATCTTGATCAAGTCATTTATCTGAACTGTAAAATGGGGATAACACATCACAAGGGCTACGTCTACACTGCAAAGTTTTTGCGCAAAAACCTGTGGATCAGCCACACCTCAAATGCGCGTTTGTGCAAGGAAATCAAGAGTAAAACGGCAGAACAGAGGGCTTTTTCTGCCGTAGGTAAACCTCCTTTTACGAGGCATAACTTCCTTTTGCGCGAGAATTCTTGCGCAAAAAAGCAAGTGTGGACACTCCAGAGGGGTTTCTTGTACAAGAACCCATATGGGAAAAAGCACAGGTGCTCTGATGGCCAGTCACAGAATGGTCATCAGAGCTTTCTTGTGCAAGAGCATCTATGCAGTGTGGACACTCTCTTGCACAAAAGCACATCGCTTTTGCGATGTGCTTTCATGTGTGGACGTGCTCTTGTGCAAGAAGTTTTTGCGCAAAAACTCTTGAGCAAAAGGCTTCTTGCACAAGAAGCATGTAGTGTAGACATAGCCAAGGAGTGTTGTGCTTAATGCTTTCAGATCTGCTGATAAACAGTGCTATCTAAGGGCGCATCCACACTGCACCCGTAGCTCGAAATAAGCTACGCAATTGGAACTATGCAAATTGTATAGCTTATTTCTGCAGTGTAGCTGTAGCCTAAGAGTTAGGTATTCTCATCAGTGGAAGGAACAATTCAGATTATTTTCTTGTTACTTTTCTGGAAAATAGTCTTGACTCAAAGGATCAAAGACAGCTTGCACCCTGACTTCTGTCAGAAGGAAAACCACCTCTAGGTAAGAACTTTAAGGGGGACACAAAAATGAGGGAGAGCAGGAAGAAGAAGAACTGGAAGAATTTTTAAAAATTTTGAATTTAAATAAAAAATTTACTCAAAATGTTGAGGAAAATTGTGGGAAAATAAAATGTTCCATTTTGTTTTACTTTTTTTTATTAACTATGGAGGTGGCTGAAATTTTTTTGTATTTTAACTTTTCGGTGGAAAAATTAGAGAATTGTTTTAATAAAGCACTCACTTTTCAGCTATTTCCAAACAGAATATTTTTCATGCTTTATCAGTTCAAATTTATTAATTTAGCTTCTGCTACCTCAGAGTTTATACCAGTCATAACATGTAATTCAAAAAATTAAGATAAAGACATTGCTGGTACCTGATTACATGCATTCACTGTTCAGACTCAGCAATGGAGATTGAAAGTGGCATGTTTTTGCATATGTTTTTCTATAAATTATGGCCCAATGTAATAATTTGCTCATGGGTTTCACCAGAGTTGGGAAGCATTAAATGCATATTCCATAGTAGTATACTAATGTCAGAAAAACTTGAAACAAGCACAGCTCTGTAATTTTTTTTAATATAACTTGTTGGATTCCTGCCTCACTAGATAGATCTAGTGCCTAAATAATATACAATCTTATGCAAATGTTATTAGTTTGTTTTCTTTACTCACATCTCAGCTGTGCCGCATGCTTACTACAACCCTCAAGTTGCAAAAGTGCTCTTCTGTTTCCCCAGCAACTAGCTGCTCTATAAAGATTTGGGGAAGGAGGGAGTTGCTGCACTATCTTATGCCACACAGCAATGAGTTACACTGCAATAATATTTTCAATAATTCATGGAGAAATAGATATATAATCCAGCACCACCTGCTGGTAAGCCTGTGTCAAATCTAACTTGGTAAGTGTCTGTCCTGCCAACATACAAAATAAATCCAGAGTTTTAGGAAGGGGGTATTGATCCATGTCTGAGAAAAGATTAATTGCCACTTTATAATCCTCATGTACTGGTACACCACCATCTGTTTTTACTACAGTTCAAATATAACAGGGGAGATTATCCCTTCATTTTCTACCTCCCTGCACTGCTGTTTCACAGAGTCTCTTACTTCAGAAGCTTGGTCTAGTTTTACAGAATTTTGGAAGAGCTCTCTTTGAAATATACTTTTTTGCCTCAATGCTATCAACAAATGCTATTCCTAGTTTGAATCGAGAAGTCTGTTTAATACATAATACATGTACTGGGATCAATGATTTGGTTAGCTCCTAACAGGCCTACATTTAGCTTTGGAATCCAATTTCTACCAAAGGAGATGGACCGTTACAGCTTGATATAAACAGTGTTAAATTGCCACCTGCTCCAGATGCTTCATTTTTCCTGGCATTTTCTCCAGGATTGCTAAATGTTGTGCGGTATGTGTCTCTGGATACTTATTATGGAATCAGAACATCATGTTTCAGAACTGACTTCTGTATAATTTTCCAGAAATAGATATAATTACTCAAGTATCATTTCCATTCGGATATTCATGACACATGAATATGGTTTTACATAGAAACTATATTTAATAAATGCAGTTCCATATTGGTTTTTTTTCCAGTGCCATAACCCTGAGATATAGATACAAAGGTGTACACAAGTATACTACAGAGGAATAGTAGAACCCTGTCCTTCTTCTGTAAGTGCTACACTCAGATATATTTGGTCAGAGTTTCAGTCCTACTCCAGGTATTCCAGGCACAGATACAGAGGCTACATATGTCAAATGGATTATTTGTTGCATATTGTTCATCACTAAATCTTCATGCACTCCATTTACCTCAGAGTTCACATGCATCAAAACAAACTTCAATGTAGTCTCATAAAACCAAACATCATATAGTGGAAAAACCTAAAAAACAACAAATAGTCTGGTAGCACCTTAAAGACTAACAAAACATGTAGATGGTATCATGAGCTTTTGTGGGCACAACACATTTCTTCAGATGACTGGAGTATTAGAACTTGCATCTTCTCTTAGGGATGGTGAGGTGACAAAGTCCAGATCTAAAGTCCGGAAGTCCAGATCCAAGAATAAATAAGGGGGGGGGGAGGGCGAGGAAAAAAAGAGGGGGGGGAGAGAAAAAAAGAGGGGGAAAGAAAAAAGAGAGAGAGAGTGAGTAGATGGTTCAAATAGTTACAAGAAGTTGATAAGAACAATTAGCAATTGTTTAGTTGGTTGGGTAAGTCATTAGGATGTGGAAGGTAGTATGCAAGCCAGCCCATGTCCCTATTCATACCATTTGCATAAGAATTAAATGTAAATGAAGTTGTGCCCACGAAAGCTCATGATACCATCTACTTGTTTTGTTAGTCTTTAAGGTGCTACTAGTCGATTTGTTGTTTTTAAGTTTTCCCTGTTACAGACTAACTGGCTACCCCTCTGAAGATAATATAGTGGAACAGTGATAGCATGGCGATCTGCAGCTTATAAAGCCAAGATAGACAGATGAAAACCTGGAGTGACAGTGTGGTCTGTGGACCCTGTCAGTCATGCTAGAACATGTTTAATAGTGGGGGTGCTGAAAGCCAGCCCCCTTACTCCTGTCTGTTCCCCTCCCAGAGCTTGGGCCAGGAGCAGGGCTGTGTCTAAAGGGGCTGGGGAGACCAGGACAGGGGTAAGGCTGAGGCCAAAGCTGGGGGTAGGTGTGAGGCCAGCAGTTGAGCCCTGGGCACAGGGCTGGCAGCCTGGACCCACATCAAAGGTGTGGGCACTGTGGCATCCCTCCCACACCCCTAGATCCTGGGCCTATGGACCCTATACAAGAGTCAGTTCTAATTGTAGTTCTGCCGCTGATGTGCTCTTTGGTCACTGAGAGTCACTTTACCTCTCTGAGCCTCTTGTCTACTTAAGAGTCTAACTGGAAGTGCTTTCGGATGGGTACTCCCACGGTGAGTTTGCACAGTGCCCAGCCCAGCGGAAACCTGATCTTGTCTGGGAGACAAGACATTCCTGTAAGGAATAAGAAGAAAAGCAACACTAACAAATACAGAACCTTAGTAGAGGGCTAATTGAATGTGGGGTGATGAGCAGATCTGCAGTGCAGTCATGGAGCCTCTCTCTCCTGTAGCAGCAGCCAGCCATTATCACTAGCAGAGGGGGATGCATAAAGTCCTGTGCTGAATTTCACGTGTAGCCCTGTTGACTTCCATCGGGTTATATATTGGACTCACTAGCAGTGAAAAGGTTAATATTTAAAATAGTTCATGAAATCCAGGCTATGGCTACACAACTGAAGGGGCCATGCTGCCCAAGGTGGGGAGGCAGACATGAGCTAGCTGTGTTTCAGCAAACATGCTACAAATAGCAGTGATGCCACAGCAGCATGGGCAACAGCTCAGGCTAGTCACCCAAGTATGTACACAGGAGGCCGGGTGGGTTTATACTCGGGGGCTAGCTTGAGCCTCCGCCTGTGCCTCCTGCCATGCCGCTGTGGCCACACTGCGGGTTTTAGTGCAGTAGCTCACGCTGAGCTAGAAGCCATCTGCCTACCTGCACTGAGAAACATTCTTCCAGCTGCAGTGTTTGTCCCAGCAGTAGTTAGGAAGTCATTGGGCTCGACCTTGGGCAGTGATTCACTGGTTTTGCAACGTTCCAAGAAACCCTTAAGGTGGGTAGCTCAAAAGTCTGGCCTCTTGTGGATTCTCCCTGTGCCACACCCATCCTGGCCCCCAGCACAGGAAATGAAGTTAGGTTGTCTCTACACCTTGGCAATCCCTACCTGCTTAGGGCTCTTGGCATCTGACACTTCCATTTCCTGGAGGATGCTCTAATCAGGAGAGCAGGGACACAAAAATACATTTGTATCCCCCTGCCTGAGCTATGCTGAGTGCACCACAATTCAGGACCCAGCCTACTATTCACAGGGATGCAGCATGTTCTTTTTCAGTTTATTAAACAAAATGGGAAAATGTCCTTAACATCATATAATATCAGTTCTGTCAAGACATACTGAATATGCAGAGCTCTGCACGTCGTAGTCATAAAACTTCTGCATTACCTGTTGTTTTAACTGTAATAAAAAGCTCAGCAGTCCTAGAAAAGCCTACAATTACTTTTGGCTGATCATTGATGGCCATTTTTTTTATAACAACCTGCACGGAAAGCATAATAAAAATTAAATAGCAATAGTGACATATTCAAAGGTGTTCTTCCTAACACTGTATTTGGAGTTTGTCTGCCTAAAAATAGTTGGTGTAATGCATATTTTGGCAGCATGCCTAGCTTAGCCTAACAGAGAACACTGATGACCAGCATATGCGCTAACACCATCCTTCTTGTTTTGAAAACATAGTTCTAATTTTTTCCAGGTTTAGAATTGATGAGCTAAATTCTTCTGAATTATTTCCGTGAGCAAGGGATTGTTTTCCTGTTTAGGTTTTAAATGATCCCTGATAACAGAACTAAGCAGTGAATAAAACAACAAACTTTCATAGTGCCTTATCATATCATGGCATTTTATGGTAGCTTTCAAAATAAGTGATTCCTCCCTGCAGAGATACCACTTAGTTACAACCAGGTAAAAGCCAGAAAAAGCAGACATGTCTTCCACTTATGTTTGTCTGAAATAAGGGGAAGGCACATATATCCCTGAAGTCACTCTAACAGTACAGTTCATCACTTGAGATACATGAAGAATTGTCATTACCTTGTGTCAAATAGAGTGATATGTCATTAAAAACTGAAGGGGTAACTCGGACCTTTTGTGGAAAACTTTAAAACCTTACTTCAGTTATCTTATGTAATTAACACAAAACGTGACTGGTGATAACTAGTGCAACTTACACCATTCAGAATCAGAATATTGGCACTGGACTCTGTGGGTGCCTCTACACTGAATCGTAACTCGAAATAAGATACGCAATTTGAGCTACACAAATTGCGTATCTTATTTTGATGCTATTTTGAAATACCTTATTTCGTCATTTGGTGCTGTCTTCACAGCACCAAATTTCAAAATAAAGCACTATGCCGAAACGTTTCTTACTCCTTATAGAATTAGGTTTACAGGGACATCGGAAAAGTGAGCCTGAAATAACGGGCTTGCTGTGAGGACGCAGTATTACTATTTTGGGATACTCCTGTATCCCGAAATAGCTGTCTAGACATAGCCTGTGTGTTTAGAACCTGATGCTAAATTCAAAGTCAATCTGAGTCAATCCAGCCTAACTCTGATCTCATTTATGACAGTTTTACAGCAGTTTAACTCCACTAGGCTAGAGTGCCTGCTGTTATAAACCAGTTTGACTGTTGTAAACATTGACTTTGGTGGAGCTTTGCCCCTTTGCACAAGCAGAGGATTTGGCCCACTGATTTCAAAGGAGTTACCCCTGATTTATTTTGAAGTAAGAACAGAATCAAAAAGGCAAGGAGAAGGAGACTAATGTCGGCCAAAGCTTATTTCATGTAAACAGTTTTTATGCAAAATGCCTGGAACTGGTTGGAATTGGAATTTCCATTCCAAGAAAAAAGTCCAATATTTCAAAGTTTGTTTTCATTCCAAATAGGGATAACAGGCTGAAATTTCCAAATTGTCAATAGAACAAGAAATCTGAAACATTTTGGTCTGGGATTTCAATAATGTTGAAACCTTTCTCCATAAGGTAAAAATAAAATAATTTCAATAACATTGAATATATTAAATATAATATTAAAACTGATATTAAATTATAATATAAATGTGGAAACAAAGTGACTCAAAACAATACATTCAAAACAGGGCATTTTGACCATACTGAAACAAAACATTTCAACATTATTGAAACTAGTAGAAATGATTCATTTTGACTTTTCCTTTCATCAAAAATTTCATTCAAGTAAACATATTTTACAGAAATATGTCTATTTTTTTAAAACTGAATTTTCCAATACAAGATTGTTCAGTCCAAATTTTTTTGACCAGCTCTCAACAAGACACGGTTATTTCACATAGAACTGTTGGGTAAACTGAGGCAGTCCATGGTATTTCGTTGAGAACCTTTATTCAATCCTAAAATTTGAGACAGGCCTGGGAACACACAGCACAGGCCATTAACATGACCCTGGTCGCCCAGGCAACCACATTCAAAGGGGCTGCACAAACTGATACCAAACAACCTTGCTAACATGTTTCGCTTTAATCCTAGATAATAGGCCTCTGACCCAAGGACCACGCCAACGCAAGGCGATAACATCCCGCAGTAGACGCATCATAACTCCAAACAGACAAAGTTACTGTTAAAATGTCTGTCTTGTTTATGTTGGCTTATTTAGCTTGTTAGGAATAATTACATGTATTATTGATAAGGTGTTTAATTGGCAATGGGTGGAGATGCTATGTAACCTTCGTAGTTGATTGGCTTACGTGCTCATTTCGTCTTGCCACCAGACCCTATCAAATTGCTTTTCCTCTGTCCATCTGCTGCCTATATAATCTATTGTATTGTTTTGATTAACTAGTGTTCACCAGGTTAACCCTTGGTTGTCACTCTACCAGTGCTGAGTGTGTAATAAATCCTCTGACTTGTTTTCACCTGCATCCAGAGTGTCAAGAATTATTCCCTACAGCAGGGGTTCTAAAAATTTGTGATACCACGACCCCCTAAAATGCTAAATGAATTTGTGTGACCCGCCCCCCTCACTGCCCTAGGTCGCTTCCTCCCCCCTTCTCACCAGACTCCTTGCCCTTCTGGGGTTCCTTCAAGGTGTTTGTGGTCCTCAGTGCCTTTCCCTACTGCAGGCTCCTTCCCCCACTGTCTCTTTCTCTTCTGTGCCTCTTTTCTGCTCCGCGTCCCTTTAGTTGCTTCTCTCTCCTTGCCTCTCCTCCGTCCTCCACTCCTCTCCTGTGTCTCCTCTGCCTCCTCCTCTGACCCCTACGTGTCCTTATTTACCTTGACCCCATCCCCCAGCCCGCTGCCTGAGGGACCCCACCCTCTCCCAGCTGGAGAAGTGTTCGGTTGCCCAGCAACCGGGCCCCTCGCACGTCCGCTCCTGCGCTGGCCTCACTCTCCCACCACCTTGTGTCCTGCTGCAGCTGAGCCGCACTCCTGGAGTCCCACGGCCCCGGCCACACTGCACGGCTTGCCAGCAGCTACCTTCTGCCACCCTGCTGCTCTTCGCAGCCTGGGAGAGAGGGGTCGCAAGTGAAAAACTGAATCCAGCTGTGATCCCCCTCTAAGTTGCTCGCAACCCCCCTGAGGGTCACAACCCACAGTTTGAGAAACGCTGCTCTACAGGTCAAATTCATCTTGTGTTGTTATTCTGTTTTTAACCAATGTAAAAAACATTATACACAGTTAGTCCAATGAGTATACCTCACAAATGTCTATCTTATGTTCATTCACAATTGTCTCTGCTAATTATATGAGTGCTTGGTTATGTTCCTGCAGATCAGTCAGTTATGAAGCAGTACAAATTAGTCTTTAAAATGTGTAGAAATGTTGTAAAAGTGCTGGTCCAAAAATATGAGACACACAAAGTGGGTGAGGTAACATCTTTTGTTGGACCAACTTCTGTTGTTGGAAGAGACAAGCTCCTAATAAAAAATATTACTTCACCCACTCTGTCCAATTTGTTAAAAATTGGATGTTTTTGTACTGGTTAGATGAGTTTTATTCTCACCATTATGGAAAGCTAATTATATTTCAAAGCATTTTTATTGGATTGGCTTTACTAATTATGGGAAATAAATATGGTGAATTGCTGAAGATCACATATCATTTACAGATACAGCACCAGTTGGACTAGTTACATGATTAAGCCTTCAGACTTTGGGCCACCAAGCACATAGTTTTTCCTAGAGATAAATACGTCATTTTCACAATTTTAGGTCTTGATCCTGCAACATGTAACACACAGGGTCTGTGAAGGTGCCTGCTGAAGTCAATGAGCTCTGCACAAGCAAAGCAATTCACCTGCATACTAAACATTGCAGGACTGGGACTTTAATTTGCATTCACTGAAAATTTAATCATCTACACACAGCATCTGAAGTGTTCTCTTTAACTTTTATCTTGTAGTGGGAAAGTGCCACACTTAGAACTCTGCCATATTAAAGAATTTCTAAAGTTCTTTCAAATCAGCTGAAATCCATTCCAGGCATCCATTCCAGGCACCAAAATATGTAGGGCTTTATATTAATTTCCCCTCCTTCCTCCATTCATTTTTGAAAGTATGCTTTCAACATTTCCTTATTAAATCAAGTATTGAGAGTTTCTTTTTAATTCTGGGCCTTTCAACTCCTTCATTTCAGATGAGACTGCATTAAAAAATAAAATATCCCATCAAAGACATACTCTTAGTGTCACGAAAACTGAAGTCCGGTCACAAAGAAACATTCCCCTTTCAGCCAGTAACTCCCTTTGATTTACTTGTCTACTCTTCATGCTGAGTTCTTATTCTGATAGCTCTGGTAAAACTGTCTCACCTACTGGAATTAAAATCCACACAAATGGAAGGTCTTACAAACTGAGCAATCGGATTCATAATTCAATAAATCAAAAGAATACAACATGAGATAAAGGAATTGAAACACCTAAAAGCTGTTTACAGCACTAAAATAGGAAAAAGCCAACCAGTAATATTATAATATAGATTTGTAATCTTCACTTAAAAAGCTGAATCGAGTTTTGAATACATAGTGGGTTTGAGGAATGATATCAGATGGAGTCTGTGTCTTTGTACACCTAGTTTCAGTTCTGTGATGAGATGATTCTCTGATATCATGGTATTTTAGCATTTTTAAAGGGTAGAAATGAACTCATAACAAGTCTTTCCAAAGGGGGTGAAGAAGTTGCAAAAATGCAGTTATTTTAATAGTATAGTCCAATCAACAGTAGTGTACAGGAAAGCATCCTTATTCAGGATACCACTTAACACAGGCTTAACTCCCATGGACTTAAGCGCTTTCCTGAATCTGGAACAGGAAAAATTCACTGATGTTTCTTTCTGAAACTCATTCTTTCTGGCACAAACAGACTAGATATCTACATGCTATCTATACTTTTCACCAGGCAACTATCCAAGTGGTTCCAAATACCTTCTGAGGTGAAAGGTAAACCTACAAATTGGAGCCAAACTGAACATTTGTCACCTCACCATTCCTAAGAGAAGGTGCACATTACCTGTCCCAATTAGTGCACAGGCCTAGTAACACAGAGATGGACCTGGAAGAGCCCTTCTCCAGACCATTTTCCAAAAAGGGTGGTAGAACAGAAGCAGAGCAGTTCTGCAGCCACTATTTCATCCTGAGGCAACAGCAGTCTTCATGATGTCACTTGGCAGGGGAAAATGGTCAGTGGATTCCCACAGTGCCAGATGATCCAAGTGCTTTGCTCCCCCTCCCAGGCTACTCTCACAACCTCATTGCACAGGGCACGGCAGGGTGACAATACGCTATGCGAGAACTACACATACGACACCTGTCGCCTTGGCCAATGTTTGGGATTGAACCAAGACCTCTAAAGCTAAATGCATGAATCTTTGTAGCTTGAACTAAAGATCCAGGTCCTCAGGTTAAAAGCTGTAACAAACCCAACTCCTCAGTGAATAGTGTCAAAGAGCAGGATGTGTAACTCACTGACAAGTAGGTTACAAACACACTCCTACATGGCTACCTCCATTTACTCCCTGCCATTTTCCACCTCCCACCCGAAGAACCATTTTGACCTGTGATGGAGAGTTATGCTTGGCTGTCATTGGCTGATCTGCCAAACCCATTGGCTGTGGGCAGTTGGAAGAGAGCTGGAAGGAAAGACAGCACATGGCACATAGCAAACCCTGGATCTCATGACACAACAAACTGAGGACACTGCACCAAAGAAAGGACCAAGCTGGCTGTTCCTCCAAGTGTCAGACTGAGTTGAGCAATAGGGGTCATTGCTGACCACAACCAGCTTATGCTATCAAGCCAATCACAGACCTGGTTTTAGAGAAGAAAAATATCTGCTTTATTTTACTTATAAAATAACAGAGTCCTGGTGCAATAGTGGTCACTAGAGGGGCTATACTGAGAATGCTTATTCAGGGCAAACTGCAAAGAAGAGAGCAGATGACCCCCCAAACTGGTGGTTTATTCTATTTTACAATTAGATTTCACCAACCCAGTTACCAAACAGGTTCTGTAATACCTTACTAGTTACCAACAAGCCAAATACAGTCCCCTTTAAGCAATCCATCCCAGTGGCATAGCCACAGGTGGGTCTGAGTAGGCCATGGCCCACCCACATTTAGCACAGGCCCATCCATTCATCCACGCAGGCTGGGTGCAGGGGCTGACCCCACTGTGCCTGGTGCTCCAGCTGGGCAGAAGAGCCAGGGCTTGGGGCTGACTCTGCGCTGCCGGTGCTCTGGCCAGGGAGCATCCGGGGAGTGAGGCCAACGCTGGCACTGCTCTGATGGCATCCCCACAAGCTGACACTTCATCTGGGGATTGGGACCAGGGCGCAACTGATCCTGCATCACTGGTGCTCTGGCCAGGAGGAGGGCCAGGGCCAATCCCGAGCCTGAGCTCTGGCCCGGGGAGCAGTCAGGGAGCAGGACCAGGGCTGACCCTGCTCCTCCAGAGATCCTGCCAGAACATATTGCCCACCAGGTCAATAAATGTGTCCGATCTCATCTAAATACGTGCTTACAGACAATCCTGACTCCCTAAATCTAAGATTTAGTCATTAAAAAGCAAAGCAAAAAATTACTGTGGTTAAAAATCATTATTCAGACAGAATCGAATGGAGTTCTCGGGTCAATTTCATGGCAGAGAGGTTCCTTCCAGAATCAATTAAAAAGTTATATGGTCCACCACACATAGTCCATGTGCAGAATTTGTTCAAACTCTTCCATGAGAAATTGCATAGTTAATCCAGAGGAGATCAGCCAACCTCGTGTTTACTGACTTACCCTTTTCCTGACAAAATGAAAATAGATCTTAGGTAGCAAGAATCAGGCCCAAGGCTTTCTTCATAGCTGAAGCTCAGCTGTGGTCACAGCAGGCCTTCCTTGGCTAAAGAACAGGCAATGTATATTGTTGCCTGGAGTTAATCTATTTCCTGGGCATACACCAATAACTTAACTGCACTCATTAACATAAGACAGGTAATCATCATTAGGAGGTTCACAGGTAGTTTACTAAACAGTTCAAAGTGAAATGAAGACAATGATATTATTACACCACAAGTCCCATCTAAATGATAATATTTGATTGCTAAATCAACAGAATATGGTAATGATATATTATAGACAGGATCAGAAGTTTAGCAGCTACAAGCTAATTAGATCACGTTATTAAACTTGTAACAAGATATAGGTAAACAGAGACAAATACAATTAGTACCTAGTCCTAACTCTCTATCAATACAGGCCTACACTTTGAGAGCTCTAGTGTATTTAACATGACTTTGCTAACTATCTACGACAGTGATGGGCATGTGGCCCGTTGGGTTTCCACCTGTGATCTTCAGAACCCGTATGCCCCCTTGACCTTATGTGCCTCTCACGCACTGGGGCACAGGAGCCCCACACTTCCTACTCCCCCTCCCTTCCTTTCTCCCTCCCAGCACTTTCTGAGCATGGCAAATCTGCTGATTCACACTCTGTTCTCCCTCCTTTCCCTCCCTCCCAGAGCTTGAACACCATGAATCAGCTGTTTGTTGTGTTCCAGTTGTGGGAGGAAGGAGAAGGAGCGGCAATGGAGTGCGAATCGGGAGATTTGTGGCACTCCAAAAGTACTGGGAGGAAAGGGGAGAAGTAGGAAGTGGGGAGGGAGCCAGACAGGGAGTCCGTGGGCTGAAGGTGGAGCCCCAGAGGGATGTGGGCTGCTGCTGGCTACTCATGCTGTCCACTCACTATTTGTGGTTGCCCATTGCTGACCTACAAGGAATGGCACTGTTTGCCATTTCAATACTCTTCTAATATGTTCATAAGGGTTGCATTTAGGTCTTCAGCCTGTGGGTGGCTTAACCCTTGCTGGCTCAGCAACACACCTGGATTAGGAGGAATGTAAAATCCTTTACTTTAAATTGGATTTACTTTTTCAAGTTAGAAAATGTTTTAGAAAAAGATTTAAAACTAACTCCATCCCAAAAATCCACCCTCAAACGATGCTGGATCCTCGCCTAGAGGGACAGTACAGGGGCTCTAGAAAGTATCACACTGTGTTCCTGAAGAAAGTCAGAGGACTTTTATTTGCTAAAGGTCAGATTGTGTCTGGCCCTAATGAAGGAGTAAGACTTCTGCATGGCCTCCTCTGTGAGCAGTTCAGGCACAATGCAGGAGCTGGTTGAGGAAGGGAAGAACATGGACTTCATGCCCAGAACTTCCACGTTCTCCCCAGAGTGGGTGAGTAAAGAATAGATTAGCTCCTTCTCTCCCTTTGTATGGGCCAGCACAGACAAGCCAATACATGCTGGTGAAGGGGAAAAGATTCTGCACCTGTTAAGGGTAGTGCAAATTACTTTCCTCAGAATGGAGTTAGTGGCAAAGGAAGGTGATTGGGGCCCAGTTCCTTCCCTGCACTACTCAGGGGGCTGTGCAGTGTGTTGTGCTTCACCCAACATTAATGGCACTGAACAAGAGATCAATTTAGCCCCAAGGTATGATATAACAAAACTTCACCAGCTGAAGAGGGGCGGGCAGAGACAACTTGCAAGAGAGAGAGGTGGCCTCCTTCACTGTATTTAACCCCGTGGCACCATTCCAGAATGTGCATTAGTCTAACAACATATTTATTCAATTAATCTGACTGATGCTTATGAGGATTGTGTGTCATTTTATATACATGGTTCTTGAGATGCCCCAAGACAATGCTCATGTGCTACTATAATTTGTGCTTTTAAAAATTAAAAAAAAAAGATATGCAGTAACTCAGCTTTTCATTGTTCTAATTATGTATTACTTGCTTATGAATAATTCAGGTTTAGCGACTACTGTACGATATTTGCCTAGGTGATGTAGATCAGCTGTCTCCTTTCCTTTATGTTCCAAAAAACATGAGTATCACAGGCCACAAATACTTTTGGTGTGTGTCTTACAAAATTAAAATGGGTATAAAAATAAAGAGCAATGATCCAGATCATTACTTTGATTTCCTAAGGGAAGTAATATCATGGAATTCTAAGCCATTCCAAACTTTTAACAGGTATGAGACCAATGTCCTTTTTATTATCCCTCCTATTTGCTAAAGGTTAGTCAAGCAGTCCACTGAGCTTTCACTTGTGTGCTGTGAAAGTGGGGAGGGGCAGCTGATTTGTTTTTCTTATGGCAAGGTGAAAAGTATTTTCTACCAGGTGCTGAGCACCCTTTATGTCCATTAAATTTATTTCCCATTAAACCATTTGAAATTAATGGGAGCTGGGCACACTCGGCAACTCTCATCAGCTGCTCCAGGAGGCAAATACCATCACAAAAAAGAGGTCTTATTCTGTCGCCGCCTAGTGGACAATGAGGAATAAGAATGGTAATCTGTATCTCTGTCTATCCATATCCATCGATCTATATCTATATCTGAGAGTGTGTCTGTCTCTCTGCAAGTCCGTTTGCTCAAGAACTCCTTCTAAACAGTAAGAGCTAGGGCCAACAGTAAGAGCTGCATTTGGTATGCAGCTTCGTCTTCTAACTTTGAGCAAGATCAGGATTTGCTTGTGCCAGAAGCCCTGGGAAAAGGACAGTTTTCCATAACATGAAAAGGGAGGCGCTGCTGTTCAGAGGGATGTGATATAAGAGTGGATACTGGAGGCAGCAGCCATACCACCAAGGGAGTGGTTAAGGTTGGAGCCACCATCTTGCCTGCCAGCACCCCTACCACAAACCCTTTCCCCCCCCTCCTGACCCTTGGCTGCAGTGCTGTGGGGTGTGCTAAAAAAGGCCCCTGGCAGCTGGGGGTGGAGTGGGGGGTAAACGAGGCCCTGGAGGCCATGGATGGAGGAAATAGGTGCACAGGAAAATTTTGCAGCAAATATTAAGGTGCTGAGTGAATGTAAATGCCTACAGCAGCCAAGCAGAGGTTTTATGGACCACAGTGAGGCCTAAAACTTAGGTGCCTAAGTCCCTCTGTAGAGCTGGGTCTGAATCCTTATGCAGAAGGAGATAAGAGATGCATCAGCAGTATCTTCTCCTGGGTCCACATAGGTGGGAAGGGGAATGTGGAGCAACGTGGCACCTAATTTTAGTTATAAGGTATAGAAGAAGGGATATATTTTGAAATGGTTTGGCAAAGATTCCCTTTTTATTAATAATAAACATGAGAAGAAACCCCATGGTTAGCTAATCTGAAAACTAAATTATTAGAGCTCATCAAAAACATAGGTAACAGCTTCAGTTTCTCCCATACTTTTCATCAAAAATTTCAATCCACTCCATTAATTATGTCCTAACAAGATTAAAGAGAATTGGCACGGAGGGGAGAAATTGCTTTACTGATCTATGGTTTAGCAGGTAAATTGATTATGTTTGACATTACATACTTTTGGATGTGTAACTCATGATAGCTGAAAACTCCCAAATAGCAAACAATACGCATGAAACATGTGTGCGTCTTACTTTTATTTTCTTCTTGAACAGTTGGTTATTTTTTCTCCACATAACCACAATTGCTAAATTAGTAAACCCCAAGCTCCTGTTTCAGACAAAGCTGAGATTTGCTGGGTTAAAACATCAAGAGTGAAATCCAGGGTCTTTTGAAGTCAATGGGAGTTTTGCCACTGATGTCAATGGAACCATTAGATCACCCCTAAAGAGAAGAATACATAGGGGTAGTTTGAAATTTGTCCCTGAGATGGAACTGGAGTAGTCATGGGACATGCCTATTGTTCCATCTTCAACTCTAAGAAGGAGAGTGATTAGGAATATTTATACCACCCTCACATGTCAGATATCTGGTGTGTACTTAACCGAGCATAATGAGAACAGATTATACCAGATAAATTATCCTTTTCAAATGCAGTATTTATATGTTACAAATCATCTGGAATGATGATTTCCAAAGGCTTCTAGGGATGCTGGGAATGCAGAGCACAAATTGATTGGTTTGGTTTTGTTGATTTGGTTTAGTTTTTGTTACTTTAAACCAACCTCATTCATAACATAAGATGACAGAATTGTTATTGAAGGTTATCTTTCCAGCCCCCATCATGCTCACTCATCTGCATGTTCCCCTCTAAGGAATATGATGTACTTATCTGCTCTAAATCTGAACAATGACTCAATTCTGAATGACTAAACAAAGCTTGATTTCCCACGCCTATCCTCAATAGCATGAGTTCAGAGGGACCCTCAATGCAGTCACCAGGAAAAGAGAGAGAATCTGACTCAACAACTTTGCCATTCTGACATCACTTCCTAGCCCAACCTACCAAGAAAGATCCAGAAAAATCCAGCAGAATTAATGAATCAAAATTGATATGTAAAAGCTACAAGTAGTCTGTTCATGACTTTTTTTTTGCCTTTTTTTACATTATATATTGGCTTTCCTTAGAAAAACAGTTCATTTTATCTTTTCATGCTTTAGTTTTTACTGGCTAAAGCTATATAAGCTTTGTTCTTTTCATGCCCTCAGCTGGTTGCCTTTATTTCCCTGAATTCCTTCCAGCTGATCAAGAACATTTCTAAAGAGCAATGTTCCAAACTGAATGTATTACTCTATGAATGATCTTATGGCACCACCAATTTCCTGCTTTTGTGCTGACACTAGTGGAGTCTGAAATCATGTTGGCCATTTTATTTTGGTTTCTTTGGTCCATTACAAACTTACATGCAAATCCACTGGACATTGTTATCCCTAAATAAAAAGAGCAGAGTTCACTACTGAAGTTTATAGCATTCAGATAAAAAAAAACAAAAAAAAACCCACACCTGTTATGAAGAAGCTCCAGAAGAATATAAAGGAATGTATGTCTTGATCTTAGGCAAGGAAAAAATAACTTCTTACCACTCTTATTTGAGAATTGATGAAATCTGAGACACCGAAGTATTTCTCACAGCCTTGTTAGCTAAACTCTCAGCTCATCTGCTTTTTAACAGCAATTACTGCTCTTTCTGGGGAAGGGCAGGTCAGTTTTTGTGACTTAGGCACAACTTGTGTTTTTCTTGTTGGTTGTTTTTGTTCATTAGCAAAGAAAAAAAGAACTAAAAGTTCTCGGGGTAAGAGGGGGGAATAGGCAGTGAGTACATTGATTGTAACATCCAATGGGGAAGCCGTGTAGGGAAAGGAAGAGAAAACACTGACTCCTTTGGACACAAACATTGCCTTAAAAGAGCAGCACCTGGATACAAGTTAGCTTACCAACTTTTACTCAATATGTACATCCAGGGCATGTGAGGATAGTTGCATAGGGACAGGGGACATACGAGAGAACCTAAACCTAAACAGGATAGGCAACTAACCTTTACTGAATTCAGGAGAGTTAGGCAGCTAAAAACTTCTGAAATTCCATTGGGCACATTCCTGTATCTTTAGGTGCCATAGTCAACCTGTGGAACTCCTTGCCAGAGGATGCGGTGAAGGCTAGAACTTTAACAGGGTTCAAAAAAGAGCTAGATAGATTCATGGAGGTTAGGTCCATCAATGGCTATTAGCCAGGATGAGTAGGCATTGTGTCCCTAGCCTCTGTTTCTCTGGAAGGGGGTGACAGAGGAGGGATCATGTGAGGATTACCTGCTGTGATCCCTTCCTCTGGGGCATCTGGTCTTGGCCACTGTTGGCAGACAGGATACTGAACTAGATAGACCTTTGGTCTGACGCAGTTCTTATGTTCTTATGTTAATACCTTTGAAAATCCACCCCATTTTCTGAGTGTTCCCTCCCCACTACTGCCCAGAGCTGCATGGGACAGAGAAGTCCCAGCAGCACAGCCCAGAGACCTAGACACAGCCCCAGGAGTGGGGTCTGAGTTGCAGCATTTGCCAGAGTGAAGGGTTTCCCCTACCAGCAGAATGCCTCATATCAGCAGAGAGACCACATTCTGTGTAATGCTATTTTCTGCATTGAAGAGTAGCATCCTGTTCCTATGTGTGGTTGATCAGATGACAAGTAAAATATACATGTGAGAGGTGTGGCAGTGTAATATGATCCCCATTTAAAAATCAGCATTTTCCAATGGTCACAGACCAAGGATAACCCACAGGAAAACCTCCTGAAAGGAACCACTGAAAAGGAAGTCTCTGTGGGAGTATGGGTTTATTCCCCACGCCATGGGCAACAGGCTGCATAGTCGCTTGTGTTCATCATAGCTCCAGCCTTCAGCCTTGCCCTACGCAACATTTAACCCACGCCCACAGCACTCCAGACTATGTCAGTGAAAACCTCACCCACTGCTTTATTTTTAAAAGGATTTCTTGCGTCTTGCTTTAGTTTAAAAAAAATAAACTTGTTTGAAGGTGCCTTTGTAATTGTGCATGGCCACATATAAGCTCCATTTCAAGATCGCTGTGGTTTCCTATTACCATCAATCAATGCAACACATATTAATTAAGCACTTTGCTGTGTTCTTGCATGATTTATTAGGTCTTCCTTCATTAATGTGTTTGATCAGAAAAAGTAATTAAACAATGAACAGCAGCAGCAACGCCTACTTTGCATCGATTATTAAAAGCAGGTTTCTTAGAATAAAATGTGGTAATTAATGGTTGAGTTCCCGTGGGTTTCACTTCATGTTGTCAAATTATCTGAACTGTTAGTAGCACTAATCCTTGGCTTTACCATAAACAAGCAAATTAGATACAACAGTGTTAAGAAGGAACCTACAGCAGTTATTTGTGATACTGACACTTGAAACACTTTAACAGCAAGCACAGATTGCAGGTTCCCAGACATGGAATATTTACAAGAACATCTTTGATAATAAAATATGCATTAAAATATAGGGGTGATTGTCCCCTCTATTACCAGCCATTCAATGAAGCCAGATCAGGGACAACTAGAGTGGATAATTTTGACGGAGGAAAAACACGAGAAACCAATGCATAGATAAACCACAGAGCTTAGCTCTGTGGGTCAGGAGGGATTGGACTTTCTACACAGTATCACTCCCAAACCAAATACCAGTATTGCTTTGAGTAAAAATCAGCATCTTCTCACCCAGAAACCTGCTGCAGACAATGAAATACCCACTAAGTAGCAGAAAGCGTCCACAAGGGAGAATGGATATTTAAGATTCTGTTATTATTCACATCACAGCATAGGATGAGGCAGGCCATCAGTGGCTCTGGATGAATATGGTAATATCACTTAGAGATTCCAAGTCACTAAACTCCAGACATTGCTTAAATATTTACTCAGCTTCTGCAAGCAAAATCAGTCCAGGGTGTTACATGAACTCAAGCCCAGATTCTGAAAGGAATTTAAGTACCTAAGTTCCGTTGATTTCAGGATCTGTGCCTTAGTTAAATAAAGGCAAGAACAGAAGTGTTGCCTGATTCCTACTTAATGAGGACTTGCTGATTTGTGATATGGTCTCTGACTTCCATTTGGATATTTATAACACCTTTCAGAGAGGAGATGCATCTAACACCAAGGGTAAAATCCCAACCTTATTACAGTCAATGGAAATTTTGAAATTCACTTCAGTGAGGCAAGGATTTCACTTCAATAGTTTCTCAGAGCTAAATGAGTCGCTTTTTCTTTGAAATGCGTAGTTCCTACTCTACTCAGCTCATTTTTAAATGGCTTATTAGGTCTTCCTTATGCCAATCAAATTATTTAGCTGTTTGAAATCTGCAGAAACTGATATTTGCTTCCAATAGCACTACTTACCTGGGTGCACTTTGATGTATTCATGAGATAGTACATTTACAGAGGCAAATGCTATATTTGTATCCCTATTGGTTTCTTCCAAGTTTATCCTGGCTCATATCTGTCACAAGTGATGGAAGAATTGAAAATCTGAACATATTGCAGCCTGACATTCAGAAGAAAGAATAAAAGGCATCCAGTTCTATTCTCATTAAATGCTAAAGCAAATGCTAAGGCCCCTCTTTCTGCCATGTTATTGAGTCTGAGAAGATAATCTGATAGCCAATTTATTTCATAATGCAGACCAGTTCCTAAATCCTAGGACCCTGAATGTTTTAAAAAATATTGTCTCCTGAGCATTATGCACTCCTTTTGGCTCTGTGTTACTAAAACAGTTAGCCTCAGGGACCTGGTTCCTCTTTATTCACTTTAATCATATTCTGACCTTGGCCTTCTGCATGGTCAGAGAGCATTGGGACACTCTAAAACTGACAGCTTTAGATTTTTTTCAGGTAATCCTGCAGATGTGCCCAACCACCAGATGATTTGATCCTCAACAAAATGGTATTCAAAGGCATACTTCTCTGTAATGGTCCCAATCTGAGAGGTGAATGCTTCCTTGACTGGGGCTGGCAGTATTTTTATCATCTTCTATAAAGTCAGTCTACGGTGTCCTATGGCCACCTGACTTACTGAAGGAGCATTCACTTTTTCCTGCATGCCTTAGTAAGTTCTGAGTCTGTATCTTTCCCTTTTACCTGACGCCCACATTGCATGCAAATCCACATTTCTGCTTTCTTATTAGCTAATAATAGGCTCTCACTCAGAGCTTTGTATAATCAGTGCATGGTTATTTCCTAATACTTTTACATTCAAAAACAGATCGCCAGCCCATGTAAATCATTGTTGTGCCACTAAAGACAGCCTCCCCTGTAGTACCTACGTTGCTCTACTCTGACTGGCTATTATCAGGCCCACCAAGTAGCAGAAAGAGTCCACAAGGGAGCATGGATATTTAAGATATCAGCTGCCCGATGATCCATCAGTTGAAATGGGCCTGGGGCTCCTGGCAGCCAGAGGCCCTTTACATTGCCACATTGCCACTGGAGCCCTGGACCCCGTGTGCTCTGGGAAGTGCTGAAGGGCTGGCTGGGGGAGGCTAGCCCCCAACCTTGCCCCTTCCGCCCAAGGCCCCGCCCCTTCCAGAATTGTGGAGCTGGGTTCTACCACCATATTGTCCTGGGGCCAACAATTTTTTTGGCCCTCCTGGCTATTATAATTCCTCTACTCTGATAGGCTCCTGCTCTCAGATATTTCCAGTAGTTTGCCAGCACCGAAGACACCTCCCCAGCTTTGTTCTGCCTTCAGCTGAAGCCAAAATGTCCAGTACTTATATTAAAAGAGAGGAAAGCAAAAGAAAAATGGGCTGTCATGCTCTATAAAAAGAAAACGTTATTTTAAAAATGTTTCGAAGTCCTCTAATTCATTTCAAGCACACTTCTGCTCCTATTCCAGGTAAGCCATTTCCAGTCATGAATATAAGTGTTCACAACATATAGGTTCCGTATATATTTACAGCAGCATCTAAAAGTTTTTGCAAGGTGTGAACAATAACACCACAGCCTTATTTTCATTGCATTAGAAGCATGCAATGAAGTCTGACAAACTGTGGTGTCAAGTGGATTGCCAATACCATGATACTTTGTAACATTTTGATGTTATATTGTAATATTATTCCCTTTTATGTCATATACATTTTGTAAAACGGTACAACACATGCTATCAGATACTGTTCGTGTCTTGTGAAAACTGAGAGTGTTTCAGGTGGAAAGGAAAGAACCACACTGATCACTCTGAGGCTACATCTACACAGTGGAGCTATTTTAGGATACCTCCGGTATTCCAAAATAGCTATTCCGTGTCTTTAAATGTGCTCATTATTTTGAAGTATATTTCAAAATAACGGGGGCGCTGTTCCAGCATCCCTGTAACCCTCATTCCATGAGGGTTAAGGGATTTGTAAAAATAGTGCTTTATTTCAAAATTTCAAAATAAACTGGAAATAAGCTACACAATTTGCAGAGCGCAAATTGCGTAGCTTATTTCGAGGTTAGGCGTGCTGTGTAGATGCACCTAGGGTGTCCCAGTTATGGAATACCTTTCATTGTTAAATAGGTTTTGCTAGCTGGCTAGCTGCAGACAAATAATTCAGAGCTCTGTAGACCTTGGGGTTATCCCAGGTTTGTATACCTTGGCAGTTACCACTAATTGGGATGTGGATAAGCAGAATGATGCTCTAGGTAGAAAAGCTGTAATCTTTCTGAATGTAATACCCGTGATCCATTTGCCTCAGTGAAAATTGTTTTAAGGCTGCATTAGCATTTATCTGAAATGGACACAAACAAACAATAAGCTGATTATTTACTCTGAAATAGACAGATGTGTTTCTACATGGCCCACAGCACTTTCACCTGGTTCACCTTCACTGGCATTTCCAATGATGCTAACCCTTTTGCTCCTCTTTTATCACAGTAACCTTGGGTTGAGATTTCAGTTGTTAATAAAGACCATTTGCTCCACATATCAGAAAGTTACTTTTTTCATTATCTCACAATTTTTTTTGAAAGACAGATTGTAGATGCTTTTCACCATGAGCACTTGAAAACTGACTCCATCATTTTATCATGTGCCAGGTCAGCAACAACAAATTCTCTCTGTGTGATTGTGAGAAAGTTTTTTTTCTTGTTGTTCACATCACATCACATTCAGAACTCAGGGTGCAGCTACACTGCACCCATAACTAGAAATAAGCTACACATTTTGAGCTATGCAAATTGTGTAGCTTATTTCAAGTGCATTTTGAAATAGCTTATTTCGAACCATCCCTTAATTCTCGTGGAATGAGGTTTACAGGGATGTCAGAATAGCAAGCTCGTTATTTCAAAACCTAATTAGAAATAACAGGCTTGTTTAAAAGATGCGAAATAGCTATTTCGGGATACCAGAAGTATCCCAAAATAGTGCCGCAGTGTAGACGTACCCTCTAGTGGCCACAAAGATCCACACTTTGCTCTGAATCACTTTCCTCAGCTTTGCTTTTGCTTACACTGAAGTATGAAAGTCACCTTTTGGTTGTACATATTTTGCTCCTAAATCCTTTACTTCAAACCAAGGCAAGGGGTTTCCAAACTGAGGTGTTATGTCAGACTGTACTAGATCATCCTACTTTACTCAACTGCTGGACTCTGCACTGTATTTCTAACTACTTTGGAATTTAGCAGCTGAAGGCAAACAGCACTTTTGCATAGTTCAGAATGTCAAAATAATCCAAGAGCTGCAAGGGCCTTTCAGTTCATATATTTTTGTAGCTGTCCTTACCCATACACACAATATGCAATTGCATAAGGCACCCCAAAATTTGGGGCAAAACTGGGTCTTAATGTCCACTGATCTGCTTCTTCCTATTCCTGGTCTGTGGCTTCACTTCAACTGAAAAGGATCTAGTTCACTTAGGCTACGTCTAGACTGCAGGTTTCTTGCACAAGAAGCTTTTATTGGAAGAGATCTTCTGCAAAAACTTCTTGTGCAAGAGCGTGTTCACACTGCACAAGTGCATCGAAAAAGCGATGCGCTTTTGTGAAAGAGAGCATCCAGACTGCATGGACACTCACTTGAAAGTAAGCTCTGATTGCTATGCACAGAATGGTCACCAGGGCACCTGTGCTTTTTCCTCTTTCCTCTTTTTGCACAAAAAACCTCTCTTCCCCATCCACACACATCTTTTTGTGAAAGAGCACTTTCACAAAAAGGTGTTCTTCCTCGTAGAATGAGGAATACCTACACCAGAAAAATCCCTCTGTTCTTTCGATTTTTTTGTGCAAAAATGCGCTTGAGGTGTGGATGCTCCACGAGTTTTTTGGAAAAACAACTGTTTTTCCCAAAAAACTGGTAGTGTAGACATAGCCTGAAAAGTGAAAAGGCCTTTCTCTGAACCTATTTAACAGGCATTTGCCAACCCCAGGTATATGCTGTCAGTTTTTGAATGTACTGTAAAAATGAGGAGTAAGGGTAATTTAGAAAGAAGGGTTTTCTTTCAAAATTACCACATCTAGACAGCGATTCTTTTTTCTAAATAAAGTATTTTGCAAAAGCGGCCGGACGCAATTATGCAAATGAAGCACGGGAAATTCAAATCCGCGCTTCATTTGCAATTTTGTTCATCTGCATTTGCATTCCTCTCTCAAAAGAGGAATGCAGTGTAGACATACCCTCAGAGACTAACAAATATATTATATCATGAGCTTTTGTGGGTAAAACCCACCTCATCAGATGAGCTGGAGTGGAAATTACTGAATCTAGAGTATATATAACAGCAAAAGCAGTTAGCTGTCAATTGTAGAATGTATTGTGTAAGTCTACAGGACCTTAGTTTAAAATTCACTTTAATATATTTCATTGGTGTGTTGCTGAAGATTATAAAATTGCATCACTAAAATATCATCCCTCTTGGCTGCCATCAGGCATAGGGGTACCAGTTTAATTGTACTGCACAGGGGCCCATAAATCCTAAGGACAGCCCTGGCTGCATTTCTATATGAGTGGAGTTTTCAAAGGCTGGACATTTGGGGTTTGAGGTTTTTTAGGTTTTAGAAGACAGTCCTCAATACACAGTTGGAGAGGGAGAAACCAGTTGACTAATAAGAAGAATGCACTGCAGGAGTCTATTTGCATAGCAGGTTGGTGCTTCTGCTACACCACAGTTACCTCAGAAGAGTCTCTGCAGAGAGTCCCACACTGAGATCCCATGGTGGGAGAGGGCTGGCTAATAGCAGAGCAATGAAGCAAATAAAACCTGTCTGTCAGAGGAATTTGAGCTTGGGTTTTACAAGTTCACAAAACTTTTGTGTCCTAATCAGTACACTCAGGAGTGAACCTATTTCACTCACCCTTAATAATGCCACCATCAAAATCAGAAAGCTTGGCAGGTCAGATCAGCTGCTCAGACCACAGAGACCACCAATAGCCTTGAGGAAGGTTATTCCTCTCATCTGTGTGTGTGCATGTGTCCCAGTTTCTAATTAGATCATATCCTTAGTCCAAACAACAGAAAGTGCTTTTTCTCCTGTCAAAGATGTTTTAATTTATTGAGTTAGTGTCCTAGATGTTTTTATCTTTGTCAGTGCCTTAGCTGAGCCCCTGAGGCTAAACACACTAGAGATATAAAAAATGTGATGTGATTTCTAATAGAATTGTCCAAAAACTTGTGTTGACTGTCCAGGACAAATAAAACATGGAACATGTTTTCCATTTTCAAGTGCATTTGGCTAACTCTAGATGCTAAACTCTAGCACAAGAGAATAATAATAAAGAAAAAAGAATCTCAGAGAACATCCTTTATTCCAAGTGGGGAGAAAGGTTCAGTTAACATAAAAAACTGAAATTGCTAGGTTTGGTAGCAGAGAAATGCCCTCTCTGCAACTGCTTGACAAGCTGATCTTTTTCTCAGAATTTGTGAGATATGTTTAAAATTATTTGGCTTCCCCCTGTGACATTTTTAAAGGACTTAACAGGTAGTAGATATCCCTGTTTTATAGCAGAGCAAAGTAGCAATACAACTGGCATATCTCACCCCTATGGATTCATCCTGCCTGGCAGTTCCTACACCATCCCCACCTACCCCAGGTGCACAAGTGTTGCTGAGAGAAAAGAAAGATAGTCAGAATAGCCTCTTCTGGTTGTAAGCCTTATGGCTGCTCTACATTATTATTGGGACCTGGGCATGTATGTTACATATTTGGTCCCATTACTGCATCCTTTTTCTTTCCTCTTCAGATCTAGAAAATCTTTTTTGCCTTTTGTATTAGACTTGTTTTGTGATAAGATCCAGTGCTAGGATGGCTATATAGCTCATGGACCAATGGTTCGAATGATAGTGATGGCTTCTGTATACCTTTCCCTTCCCCTGCCCCCCCCCCCCGATTTCTGCTCTTGGTGTACTGCATTTAGAAATGTTAGTGTTTTGAGCTCCTATATCCTATACCCCACAATAT
This sequence comes from Pelochelys cantorii, assembly GCA_032595735.1. Classification (NCBI taxonomy): domain Eukaryota; kingdom Metazoa; phylum Chordata; order Testudines; family Trionychidae; genus Pelochelys; species Pelochelys cantorii. The sequence continues at coordinate 137,207,501 of CM064326.1, read as the reverse complement.
AATATTACTATATAAAGAGCAATTTTCTTTCCTGTATGTTAAATTCCACTGGTGGTATTTGTGTGGCAAAGATGGCAAAAGAAGTCTGTGGCCTTCTTTTGAAGGGAGATCAAGACTTTTTCATGCCTCTGGTCCAATTTCTACCCCAAACTCTACCAAGGCCATGTCACACATTGTCTCCAGAGTAACTGTCCCAGTTTATTGAACTGAGTTGCAGAACTGAGTCGCTGAACAAAAGAAAATTTTTACTGGCAAACTTTCAAAAAGTCTAGACCGCAGGCTTCTTTTGGAAGAAGCTTTTCTGGAAGAGATATTCCAGAAAAGCTTATTCCAAAAGAGAGCATCTACACAGCAGAAGCGCAATATGCTTTTTTGAAAGATAGCATCCACACTGATTGGATGCTATCTCACATATAAGGCCACCTGGAACCAGTTGAGGCAGGGCATTAGGTCACCAGATGCTTCTGGGTGCTGTTGCCTAAGCCTAGCTTAAAGGGACCCCCCTGGACAGCCGTTTCTCTGCTTCTGCTATGGGCTTGCTACCTCTTTGAGGGACAGCAAAGCTCTCACAGTACACTCTCTGGTTGCCCAGCTCTTTTGGACACCACAGCATTTTTCTTTTTGCCATGGAGCCGGAGCTGCCCTGGGCATGCGATGGCTCCACATGACCATGCTGCAGTTTCTGCAGCAGTTTCTGCAGGCTGCCTTCATGGCCCTCCACAAGCTCAACACCGAGTTCATTTTTGATACCCTCTCCCTGTGTGCAGGAGCAAGACCCTTGCAACAACACCCCACAGTGGAGAGATGGTTCTGGAGGCTGGACACCAGTTCCGACTGATGGAACCAGCTGGTTTTGGAGCAGTGGGATGACCAGCAGTGGCTCCAAAACTTCAGCATGCAGAAGGCCACCTTTTTGGAGCTATGCACCTGGCTCGCCCCTGCCCTCTGACAACACAACACCCACCTGCGGCCCGCCATCCCCCTGGAGAAGCAGGTCGCCATCGCTGTCTGGAAGCTCACCACCCCAGACAGCTACTGGTCAGCGGTCAACCAGTTTGGCATGGGGAAGTCCACCATCGGGGCCCTCTTCATGGAGGTAAGGCACTCTTGGGCTGCAGTCCCTGCACGGGGAGGGGGAAGTCCTGGAAAAGGGGTACCCTGGGGAAAGCAGGGTGGGGGGGGAGGGAAGGCTGGGGCTGGAAGCCCCATCCCCGTGGGGTTGTGCTGTCTCACCCTCACACAGCCCTGCTTCTGCGGTGGGGGGGAGGTTGGCCTCATAAGGGGCAGTTTCTGGGGTACTTGAGGGGGGAGGGAAAGGGGGCAGGCACCTCCCAAGGGGTCAGGTACTCCCTCTCATTCTCTGTTTTGTGTGTTTGTTTGTCTCCTTCTGCAGGTTGTGAGGGCCATCAACTCCATCCTGCTGCACAGGGTCATCCACCTGGGAGACCTGAACCTGATTGTCACAGGATTTGCCACCCTGGGGTTCCCAAACTACGGGGGAGCGATTGATGGAACCTATATTCTAATCTGCGCACCAAGTCATCGAGCGGCCCACTATATTAACAGGAAGGGCTACTTCTCAATGGTTCTGCAGGCCCTGGTCAACCACCGTGGACAGTTTACGAACATTTTTGTCAGGTGGTCAAGCAGGGCACACGACTCCCACATATTTCTCAACTCCAGCCTCAACGGGAAGCTAGATGCAGGCACATTCTTCCCCGGGCATGACATTGCAGTTGGGGACATGCAGATGCCACTGTGCATCATGGGAGATGCAGCCTACCCCCTCATGCTGTGGCTGATGAAACTATATACTGGCCACCTGGACCCCAGCAGGGACCGATTTAGTTTCCACCTCAGCCAGGTGAGGATGAAGGTGGAGTGTGCCTTTGGCCACTTCAAGGCATGGTTCAGGAGCCTCCTGACCACCTCAACGTGGGGAAGCACAACATCCCCGAGGGCATCTTGGCGTGTTATGTCCTCCACAACATTGTGGGGAGGAAGGGGGAGGCCTTCCTACCTGCGTGGGGAGCAGAGTGCAGATGCAAAGGGAGACCCTTCAAGCAGCCCCAGACAGCTGCCATCTGCCAGGCCCATCAGTTGGGGGTATGCATCTGGGACGCCCTGGGGAAGAGTTTCTTGCAGGGACCCCAGTAACTCTCCCCAGAGCTCCCCACCTAGGGGCTTGGGCCTTGCTCCAATACCCCTTTCCCACCACAACCCCTCCCTTCCCCCCTTCACTGTATAGTCAATAAACACACCAGTTTTGATTTCAACAGAATGAATTTTGTATTTATCTTTCAATAAAAAAGCTGGGGGAGGGGCTGAGAACCTGGAGGGGGCTCATAATCTGGAGAGGAGAGGGGAGCTCATAGCTTGGAGTGGGGAGGGAGGCTCAGGGCTGGGAGTGGCATGGAGGGTGGAAGTGCAAACTTGGGGTTGAGTGGGTCCTTTTGGAGCTCTTTCGGAAAGACGTGCTTCCTTGTAGATAGAGGTTTACCACTGTCAGAAATACCCCTCCATTCTTTTGACTTTTTATTGAAACAATGTGATTGCAGTGTGGACACAAGTAAAGTTTTTTCAGAAAAATGGCCATTTTTCCGAAAAAACTCTGAAGTGTAGACATACCTGCAGTGAATACTATGGAAAGCACTGCAAGACTAGAGCTAAACCAAGGCATGTAGCAAAAAGGATTTTGTCTCCTCCAGCTAAAAATTCTGTCTATAGTGTGTGTTTGTCTCACATGCTCAACGGACATATCCTTGTGTCACTTTAAATCACCTTACTTATAGCCATATTTTGCTGTAGAATCCCCAAACTGAGTCAAAGTAATCTCCTCCCCACTTGGTGTTACCTCCTCCTACAATTATAACACACACACAAAATCCTGTACATGTAAAACAAAACCCCTATGTTCTCTTCACTTCCCAACGATCTACATTATAGTTCTTAGCCCTTTCATTATATAATGCCCTTGCAAGGAAATATTACTGTTCAACCTCTCCCCCCTCCCCACCCCCCCAAAAAGTCCAGCAATAGGTTATGTGTAGGATAGGATTTTAAAAGGGGAGATGTCAGCTCTAGATAGGTAACTCAAGCTAATTAACACCACCTGAAACTTTAGTGAGGCCAAGGCAGCTGTACTTAAGAACATGCTAAAACTGGTTGAATTGAAACCTAGGATCTGTCACCTCAGCATCTTCTGAAAAACTGCTGGATCCTAAATTTCAGTTCAACTAGTTAACATGTTCTAAAGTACAGCTGCTTTGCCTTGCTTAGAGTTTTAGAAGGTGTTAATTAGTGTGAATCACCTTGCTCAATCTACTATCTCACCTCTATATCCTTGTCTAGAGCAACTTATGTAGGAAACTTAAAATATGGACTATTTGTTCCTGAGAGCTTGATTGAATTTAGAATTGGGGTTTTTAAGTGAACCTAAGCCAATTTCATGTATATATAGAGCAACTCATGGTTTTTCCATCAGTAGCAGAAACTCTTGTTTTTTCTTAAACCAGTGTGATATTCTGTAGTTTTACTGTACCTTGCTTTGAATTTTTGCATTCATTCAAAATCAGAGTGAAACTTAGTGAGGGTTGCACACTGAAAAAGATGGAACCTGAAGAAAATATTGACACAAATCCTCCAAAGTGAAGGAAACAAGTCTGAAAAGTATTATAATTTAGTTCCCTGTGAGCAACAAAGTTTGGCCCAGTTCTAAATTTATTTAAGATGGTTTGTCACTTTATGAAATTGACTGCATTGAATAACATTAAATATTGTGAGCTGATATTTTCATTGCATATGATTTGCACGCATATTTATAATGTTTTATAAAAAATTCTCCTTACTCTCCTATCTCTCATGTACTGGTTTATGCACATGTGCACTTTTCCCTTTCATTATATGGAATATCCGGACCTGTTCAAGTGTACCATCAGTTTGCTATATAACAATTAAAGTAGATTTTCCTAAAGCTCAATTGATTGGGGCTATAACTCAATTTTATCCCCACATCTTACTATAAATTGTTGGACATCCACAATGTGTTGTTGTTGTACCAGCTAAGAAGTGGCACTGAGATGCAAAAAGTCATTTTTCTGCATGTCAAAAAGCTACCCCCAAAAATCAGTGTGATATGCTGATATCATATCTCTCATTGATGAAAAATCATTTTGTGTTAATGCAACACCCAATGAAAACATCTCACCAAATATCAACACATCCTGCTGTGACTATTTTATAGTTTACTATAGTACCATCTAATAAAATATCACCATCTTATCTCTTACCTTCTATTCTTCCTGACTAGATAGGAACAAATTGGAGTCAATGCTCATTAGTCTTTCCTGTTGCTGTATTTGTATCCAACAGTTTTGGAAATAATCCTATTTGCTTTGCCTGAGACCAAAGATAGTATACAGTAGCTCCAGACAAACCTCTAGAGCACCACAAAATCTCACATGTGTCTTCAGACCACCCAGTCTGTTGTAAGCCTCTATAAATCATGAACGTGAGTGTCAGTCTCTATGAGTCGTGTTTTCTATTAAAATGTTCCCTGGATCTAACAATATATCAAGATTTAGATTTCTGAGTGTCTATCATATTTCATCTGGAACTTTAATAGCCAAGGGCATGTCTACACTAGGAAATTATTTTGAAATAACTACATTCAAAATAATAAATTGAGAAATAACTATTTTGAAATAAGCTTATTCCCTGAGGAAAGCTGGAGAAGTGATTTCGAAATAACCAGCCCATTATTTTGAAATAACGGGCTTGGCAGTGTGGATTTTCTGTTTATTACTTCAAAATAAGGGGGGTTATTTCAAAATAACTCCCTCGTGTAGACCAGGGACTAGTAACAAATCCACTGAATCCAAGCAGCTAAGGCTGACATAAAAGTTTGGGAGAAAGTAGTCTGTATAAACTTTTCAAAGTTCTATTATGATCAAAGATGTCAGAACCATATTTTTTATTTATTCTCCCATTGGAGGGAAAGCTTTTGTTGTGTAGGTTACTGGTGACTCCTTCAATAAATTAAAATAAGAACAAAAGAACACATACAAAAGCAGGTCTTTGTATTTAGTTCAAAGTGTGAAAGGAAGTTCTTAACAAGCTCTTTAAGAAGCCTGGAAGCAGTCTCTTTCTCTCAAAATCTGAATTTATAAAACTTGCAGGGCCAAGTTTTTAGCTTCAGAACTACAGTGATCTTCATTCACCTTGGGTGCTATAAAATCCTTGTGCATATGCATTATCCATGAAGCTACATGGTGTACATGTGACTAGCAGATACAGCTGTGTGATTCTGTTATTATTACCCTGGACCATACTTCCTGCCTATTGATTTTTATACTCACTTATTTTCGTTAGCCATAGGTTTAAGTGAAAAGAGAGGCATAAAAGGCTGTAGCTTAATCAGTTAGCCACTGTCAGAGTTTTATCACATATACGAATTGCACATGAGTGTGGGGTTTTTAAATTGCACATAGGTGTGGTAACTGTCAAACTTCAAAGGGCAATATTTACACTTGTGACTATATATATATATATAGTTAACAGTGATCAAGAAAAGGAAAAGGTTCAATGAAAATATCTAATTTTGTTTCATTATGTGTTTTTCAGCAAGCCTAGAGCATCACTATTAAAATCTCATCCACAGTAGCATGACCAGTTTCAATTCACCCTTGTTATCTGCATTAATTTTAATGATCATCTAAACAATATTCTCCATCTTACTACTAGAGTTGGGGCATTAACAAACCTAACAAGACAGTGCTTGATGGTGAGATAATATGTCCAACAATAATTCCAGGATGACTTTTTGCTTGCTGCTTTATTTTTCATTTACAATATACAAAATGTACAACAAAAACAATAAAAACAACAACAATGGCCTTGTCTAGAAAAGGATTTAAAGGTGGGATATTAAACAGAACAAGGTAACTCAACCCAATTAACACGTTCTAAAACTCTAGTCAAGGCAAAGCAGCTGTACTTCAGGACACACTAAACCTGAGTGAATTGAAACCTAGCATCTAGAACGTCAACATCTTCTAAGAAATTGATAGGTCCTATTTGCTTCTAATGTAATTAATTCTTCCAGGACAGGCCCAGAACTTTGAACACAGGTTCAAAGTAGGTAAATATAAAAGCAGGTAAGGATAAAAGGGATTCTATACCCCCAATATGTTTAAAAATACATTTGATTTTTACTTCACCCTATGGATTTTGCTAATGATTTGGGACCATACAAGGGGTTTTCTTATCCATTTAATTTTATCCATTTAAAACTCACTGAAGAATAATACAAACTAAAAAGAAATAACACTTGCAAATCAGTTGCAATCATAGCACAGAGAACTTTTCACTCCAGCTATTGCTAAAGTTAACTCAGAAAGCTCATAGTTGGCACCTGCTTCACAGTATAATAAAATGAAATCATTTAAGGCAGGCAGTCACAGACTGTAAAGGATATCACATAGAACACAATGACATTTAAAGAAGCTTCTGAAGTTTTGTAAGTGCAGCCTGTATCTAAGTTGAGGTATTATGTCTCCAAGTTGCAACTATACGTTTTAATAATTTGCTTGAATGTGACATTAACTATCTTTGGCATGTTTCTAAATGATAAACCCTTACAAATCAAAAGTTCAAATGGTGCCAGGATAGATAGAAATGTGCTGATCTGCTGGATGGAGCTCTTGGGGATTCATCTCTTTTAGAAATTGTCACCAACCTAAAGAGAAGATTGGGTGATTTTCCTGCCTGTGATGAGGCCTTAAAATCATAGAATCATAGGACTGGAAGAGACCTCCAGAGCCAATCGAATCCAACCTCATGCTAAAAGCAGGACCAATCCCAACTAAATCATTACTGGATTCTATTAAACTATTCCTGCCCGGAGAGAGATCATAAGTCTCAAAAAAATATTTCTGAAGAGCAATCTTATTTGCCTATGCATGCATCAAGATTCATACCTCATGGTCATAAGAGTGGTGTGAGGGCCCAGTATGTGCCATATTGCACAAAATAGCAGGTCTGAGCTTTTTTTTTTTTTTTTTTTAAGAAACCTAAAGGAGCATATGTCTGCACATTCTTCCCATGGTCTTCACCACCTACCCATCCACTTCAAGTGACTAAAGATATTGGACTCTCAATAAGCTCAGAATGCTTTTCAGGAAACAAACATATATGTTACAACAAAGTACAGCATACAGTAATATATGTGTACTTGCCAAAGTAGCCTTCTGTTCTCCTGGACTTTGACAATGTATAATGGAAAGACAAGTGAATAGATTCCCCTTTAACCTGTTCCTGACTCAGGAGGGTGCATGGGATGGAAAGTGCTTCAGGCCCACAACAAGAGCATGGAAAGTGGCAGGGCACAGGTGAAGCCTTGGTTCAATTGTCTTTTGGATGCATCTCATGGATAGCCGGGAAGATTTCACACAATTAGGACATTTTCACAAAATTTTCATAGTGTTTGAAAATCCATTTCAGGAAATTATGTAATCAGCTCTAAATGATAAGCTCCATGGAGTATGACCTGTCTTCTTACTGATCAGTATGCCTGCTAAAATAGTTCTGGTGACGTGTATCTAAACACTAAGGGCATGTCTACACTATGGAGAAGATTGACCCTCCAGGGGTTGATCTTCTCGCATTCGACTTAGAGGGTCTAGTGTAGACCAGTGTTTCTCAACCAGTGGTATGAATACCCTTAGGGGTACTCAAAAGAAGTCTGGCAGGTACGTCAACACAAATAAAATTTGGAGAAAACTGAATTTTTGTTTTAAGTTTCACAGTACTTTATTATTTTTGTAATTTTTACACCCAAAAATTTCATTGCCTGCCCAGCTATGATTAAGTTGTTTAAAGAAATGTGGTGCAATGGTAGAAAAAAAATGTGTGTCTGAAAACTGTAGGTACTGGGGGGTACTTACAAATTTTTTTAAAGAGGGGGTACTTATAATTTTTTTTAAAAAGAGGTACTTTATTAAAAAAAGGTTGAGAAACACTGGTGTAGACCACCAAATCAAATGCTGAGGGCAGCCCCTTCAGCGTCCTGTACTGCTCATTCTGTGAGGACTAAGAGACACTGGTGGGAGTGTGTGCTCCTGTCAGCCTCCCGCAATGTAGACGCTGCAGCAGCTCAACTTAAGATAAGTCGAATCCAGCTATGCATTTTGCTGGGATGGTGTATCTTAACCCAACCTGCCTGGTCTAGCATAGACCAGGACTAATAATGTGGTGCTAATGGTTTTGCCCATATCATGCACCCTTCTGTAGCATTCCTTAGCAAGATGACCCCAAGCAAATTTGTTTTGAACTCCATCCACCTTCCACTGAAAATAAGGGAAATTAAAGGCCTGATCCAACCATCCTTGAAGAGTAGTGTGATGGGGTGGACTAAGCCCTGATGCCCCCTGAAGGAGACCAGAGGCCTTGCCACACTCCATCCCAGCAAGAGGAGAAGAAAAGAAGTCCTCCGGGTAGGATAGAGTGGCTGCTTCAGAGACAGCCAATGAGGACCTAGCAGACTGGTATAAAAGAAGCTGCTGGGCGAGGGCCTGAAGTTCCTTCCTGGAGCTTGACACAGGCAGACTGGGAGAACAGCAGCACTATGGACAGCTCCGAGTGGGAGCTGGACTTCAGACCTGGTCAGAACCAGGTCCAGCAGCTGAAGACTAGCCAGTAAGCCAACGGCAATCCTTGCAGAACCCTGGACAGGGAGGACTTGACCACAAGGCCCAAGAGAAAGGGCTGCACAGAGGAGCTTCCCAGAAAGTGGCCCAGGGAACGTGACCGCAACCAATCTCTTTGAGACTCAGCAGGTAACTGCTACTTATAGGGTCCCTGGAACAGGACCCAGAGGAGTGGGTAGGCCTGGGTCTTCCACAACCCCCAGCAGCCACAACAGGGGATAAGAAGAAGCCTGGTCCCAGATTACATACCAGACACTTCCTCTCCAGCAGACAACTGGGTAGAGAGATTATAAGACTCCACTCAGCCACCAAGGGGCATTCACAAGAAGGGCAGAACCCTTTACAAGTAGTCAAAGTGGATTATGGATACAGCATCAGAATGTCTCTGGCCCTGCTCTTCTGTGCATGATTATAAAGGACTTGAAACAATCCTGTAGGGAGACACAGATCCTTGTGGGTCCGAACTATACTAAACAGGGTGGGAACGTTTGTTTATAAGTACAGTAGAAAGATATTTTTCTTTAATATGCTAGCCCTAGAATCTCACTCTGGGATCTGAAAGATAAATTAGTCTATTGTGATTTTCTGCAGTTGAGGAAAAAAAACAATTCTGCTGTTGGGGCACAAACCAGAAGATAATCCAGCTCATTTTTCCATAGCTTTGCTGGCTCTGCAACACTAATAGGAGTCAAAAACAACAAATGGTCTGGTAGCACTTTATAGACTAACAAAACATGTAGATGGCATCATAAGCTATCATGAGCTCATGATGCCATCTACATGTTTTGTCAGTCTATAAAGTGCTACCAGACCATTTGTTGTTTTTTTCTGTAACAGGCGAACTCGGCTATCCCCTGAAGCTCCGAAATAGGAGTCAACATGTTAAAACAGCTTTATATTTGTTGGAAGAGTCCTGTAAGCAGCTATGTCTCTGAGTATAAAGGGGATAGATTTGTTCAGAAACAAGGTGATGGTTTTATATATTCACTTCCCTGTCCAAAACCGTACTTTGCAAACACGACTTCCCATCTGCTTGGCATGAACATGCCACTATTTGTGAGAACAGGGCTTGATTCTATGACAAGTGTGTCCCCTCTCATAACTGTTGTGCTCTTTGCAGGTTGGCTGTCACCATCCACCCTAAAAATAACTTCATTTCACTTATCCTATTTAGCTCAGTGAATGCTTGGAGTTCTTTCAGGGCAGAGGCACAACTGTGGGTCACATAACCAAATCTAGAATTCCCTCTTGGTTATATAAAGTTTATCAATAGCTGACTGACACTTGTGCCCCCATCAAATAAAATATGGCTACTTCATCTACCCTGAGAAAGAAAGGACATTAACATTAAGCATGACAAATATTTGGTGGTTTCCTTTTAAGTAACATGAAGGTTTTGACACAAGCCATTACAATGGAGAGAATTATGTACATTTTCATGGATGTGAATATAGTGTCAATGTGTCCTAAAGGCGCTGTACCTACAGTAATTTAGCTGAGGTTCATGTGCACTACAATCTGTATGTGAATAAACCAAAAAAAAAGTAGAGGCAACATTTCTGAACAAAGTTACTTTATAGTAATGTTTTCTTATCTCCTCCCATCTGCCCCACTCCCCCACCGCACAAAAAAATCATGAAAATTGAGCACAACCATTAGGAGGGCAAAATTCTGCAGCTGGCTGTTGATAAGAAATTGGTTCAGAACAAAGGCCTACAGCCTCAAAAGTATCTAGGTGCCTAATTCCAACTATTTTAAATTAGAGGATCTGGACCAATGGTCTTAACATTTGTCATGACCATGAGGGATGGGCAGCAGCCTGGGGACTAAGGGGTTAACCGTACCTAGCCAGCTAGCAGTCAGCCAATAGAAATGCATAGGAACTTCAAACTGGACAAAGGAATTTTTGTTTTTTCCCTCCTCTGTCCCTAGCAGTTTGCGCTCTAGATACTGAGGGAGACAGACAACATGTCTCTCTCCAAAAAAAGACTCTTCACCATCTGTAAGTAGGGTCAAGTTTCAATAAATCCATTTTATTGTTTTATGGTTTGGGATTCTGGATCTGATGTCTGTGCTGTTCAAAATGGATTTTCCTCTCCTTTGTAACCAAGGGTGTGTCTAGACTACAGGGTTTTTCAAAAAAAGTGGCCTTTTTTCGAAAAAAACTTGCCCTGCATCTAGACTGCTGCCACATTCTTTCGAAAGTAAATCGAAAGAACACGGCAGTTTTTTTGACCATGGAAAACCTCATTTTACAAGGAAGAACACCTTTTTTTGAAAGTGCTCTTTTGAAAAAAGGCACTATGTAATGCAAGCTGTGCTTTTTGAAAGAGAGCATCCAGACTGCCTGGGTGCTCTCTTTCGAAAAAGCGGCTTGCTTTTTCGAAAGTGCAGACTGTAGTCTAGATGCTCTTTTTTGAAAGTATCTTTTGAAAAAGCCTCTTTTGAAAGAGGCTTGCAGTCTAGATGTAGCCCAAGTTTTGGCCCATGGGAGTCCCCATGAGCATATTAATTGGTGACTTTTTCCATCTCGTCATTATGCTTGTAACAGGAGTATTGTTTTGATAATAAAATTTCTTTCTTTTTTATTAACCTGGTATTGGTTCAGTTCTGTGCTCTGGAAAATTTGTCTGTGGGATCTGCATGCCTCTTACTAGGGGATAGCAGCCACAGACTACAGTTTATATTTTCTCTTTCTTTTTCAAGCTCTTTGGAGAAAAGAACTTGGGGTGCCCTGGGGTTGGTTTCAAGTGTCCACCCCTGTTTGTGGGTTCAAAAGCACTTGATGGTGGCAGCGGATTTTTATGCCCAAAATCTAGGTTTTTGGGATTTTGGGGGGGAATTTTTATACCAAAGCCTGGAAAGATAAGGTTTTGGGGTACTTTTGCGGGCCTCCACTTCTGCATTCATCATGCCAGAGTGGGGAATCAGCCTTGACATCAAATCCTGATCTCTTTTTTTTAGCATTATGTGCAAAGCATTCTAATTGAAGGATGTGTCCTTCAATCTAGCCAAATGCAGCCACACTGGCATCAAAACACTACTCATGGAAATTCCATGTGGAGAACGAGAACAATATGGCACAATGGGATGCAGTTATTCTCCATTGCCTTCTCTGGATAGGTATGGACGTCCCATAAATCAGGTCTCATCAACAAAGGATTGAAGCAGATATCAACAAAATTCTCAGATACACATCGCCATCTGGGGTCAGAATTTGCCTGGGAGTTTGGGTATAAATCCATTCTATGCTCAAGGGCTGCGAAAGTTACTCGGGCTCAAAAAAGGGCCTAAAAACAATGGGCTCATTTCAGCTCTGTCTGCCTTGCGCTACTCCAGGGACACAAAGCAGCTATGACCAAGCTGAGCTAGCCAAGTTTACAGCTGCCATGGATCACCTGAAGAGTGCAAAGCAGCTTGAATGTGCTAGTAAATCCGGTCCAATAACTTCTATTTCCACCCAGGGCATCTCAAAATAGTACAATTATTTCATTTTTGTTTGGTTAAAAAAATATTGGTTTTCTTGCTGGCTACACAGTAGCATGAATAGAGCACCTGGGTCTCAAATAACTACATTTACTAACTAGACACAAACATGCTAGGCCTAACTACACACGCTGCTGCTCCAGCTGGATTCAGGAGATGTTTTAAAAAGAGCACAATAAGTGCCACTAAAAGACTTACAAACTAAAGGGAGAGTCCCTTATTTCTATAAACAGAAGGTTGGGGTGTTTGTCATTGTGTTGAATTCATGGCTTGGCAAAATTGGCATAGCAGAAATATAAACCCACCTTTATTTTATAAACCCTTAAGAAAAGGGTTCTATGGTGACAATGTAGACAGACTTCATAGACTCATTGGGTTAGTACAGACCTTAGAAAGTCATAAAGTCCAACTCCATGCTAATAGGGATGTCATTGCTACAATATCTGTCAGATCTTCTGGAAGTTGTGCAATTTTTTTCCACAGACAAACATCAAACTTGAATCCTCAGTTCACAGCAACCTTTTGATCAGTTGGTTCATAAACCTGCCACTATGGCTTACGTTACTAAACGCAGATGGAAATTGTGTTAGTGTAATCACATCTGGCCTATTAACTCACAAATTGTCTTGATCCTTTGAAGATGGCAGCAGTTCTATGGGCTACACATAACACAGCATAATAATTTCTTCAGCTTCTTGCACAGAGGATCTGTTAATTCATTGTACAGTACCCAATGTGAACTCTGCAGCTGAGAAAAAAACCTGCATTCATTTCTCTGTGGTAAAGACAAAATCTAGAGCAGAGCTGAGCCACAATGGCAGGTTTATGAGTCAAAAGAAATTATGTTTGCATGGAACAGAGATGCCACATATTAGGTTTCTCTGATAATAAAATTGCTGGTGGAAAAAATTTAAAAATTGCCTTCAGTATCTATTTGAGCAAGTAGGTTTCAGCTTCACTTTCCATAAATATTTGTGACAGAAACATTTGACCACATGAACATCTGCATAAAGGGAACACAAAAGGGAACAAATTATGGGGAGTTTCTTTATTTGCAGGAGATTCCTTTTGGCAGTATTGGCAGCCAAGAGCCAAAGGACTTTCTGCTCTCATGAACAACAGTTTAAGTCCATTGATTTCAGTGAAGAAGCTTGATCTACTCTGATCTGCTGCTGCCGATACTACAACAGTGGTGGCAGCTGGAGCCCTGGGCTCTTTAAATCACTGCCAGAGTGCCATGCAGTGCTCTCTGGGGTGGCACTGAGGACTGTCTAGCCCCAGGCCTGTCCCTTCCACCAGAGGCCTTGCTTCTTCTGGAGGTGTGAAACAGGGTGCCCCTGCCTTGCCCAGGGGTGCAGTGAGGCTGTCGGCCCCACTGATTGCACTAAAGTATGTAAGCAAATGTCACAAAGAAAGGAATTTTGCAATCAGTAGCTTTACAGTCAAGTGCAACTCCCTCGTGAAGTGACAGAAAACAAGGCAGATTTACCTCAGAAACAGCTCCAGAAAAGAAAGATAAGGCTGCACATGGGCAGCAAGAAGATAAATCCTCCCCTCTTCTTCATACATGGAGTCACTCTGAACTCATTACTCCATTCTGTGGTGCACGTCAGTTGCATCTGTTATGACTTTTTTTCCCTCTCTCTTCCTCCTCATTGTGTAGCCCACCAGTCATTTTATAATCAGTTCAGTACAAATAGTCAGAGGAGCCACACAATGTTCTCTTTTGTGAATACCTGAGTCATGATTTTTTCATGCTCTTGTTGTTCTCTTAGTCTGCACTAGGTAAATTCCTAACTGAATGTGTAGAATTGCTCCCCTGCACAGCAGGGTGCATGGAGCTTCTGTGACCTTACACCCAATCCTTGTCCATGATCATTAGAGGCACCCATTCCATGTATTTGTAGACCTGATGGTAGGGCAGTCATAAGAGAAGTCAACACCCTCCCCTGGGGTATGTTTCAGATACTCATCATTCTTTAGCACTTCTTAGAAGAAGTCTTTTTCACCTCTCCACGTGCAGATTCCCAAAAGCAACCAAGCTATGATCACTGACATCAATTGAGCACTTGCGCTTTAAATTCTACATAAACTAATCCAGACTGGGACAATCTACATTACTGAAGAAAGTAAGAATTAGCCTACTTCTTGAGTTACCCTCCCTCCATACCTTCTCCCATTTTTCCTGACCTTCTGGTCAGACATGTCAAACAACCAGCCCGGGGTATCACATCTAGTGATTCGTTACCCATACTCCAGTGTCTTACTCTGAACTGCATTGTGACTGCTTTCACAACAACTGATTTTCACAAATATATCCTCCAAGCAAGATCTCAGAGACTCTCATATGCTGGGTGATAGGTTTCCACATTCCATACAGGGCTACCTTCACTGCGCTGGACAAGCAAGTATGTTACCTTTTCTACCGTTGATATTTTGCAATTTAAAATGCCATTTTCAAGGTACCTAACCAATCTTTTGCATTTTATTTCCCAATAGGCATCTCTCACTCTGAGGCAGGCCTGCTTTTTGTCCTAGTCTAACTACTTCACTCACCACTTTGAGGCTGTGTCTAGACTACATCCCTCTTTCAACAGAGAGATGTAAATTAGACACTTTGAAATTGCAAATGAAGCGGGGATTTAAATATCCCGTGCTTCATTTGCATAATCGTGTCATGGCACTCTTTCAAAAAAGCGCCATTTTGAAAATAAAACCACGGACTAGACTCACATTTTCTTATAATTTCTTGCCAACCTTATCCTATACTCAATATGAATTAAACACAAGTATTCAGGCTGATTAGCATTGGTCTATTGCAGCCCCAGGGTACTGAGCACCATATTAAGTGGCAGATACTGAATTTTGCATGAACTCCCCAAAGCCTACCAACCATAAATTAGAACTGCACTAGTTCCACCCCAGAGGTGGAACATCCACACCCATAGAGCTCATGGCAGGGTTTGCACATGCAGTTGGGTTATTGTTTGCATGAATTCGGTGGACATGAGCAGGTGCTACTTGCTCAGATATCAAAAGATACCACTAAGTTTCTTTCTGGGAATGACTGTGTATGGTAATAACAGATTTGTAGAAGAAGCAAAGCTCCCAACTGCAGAAGCATTACTGTCATCTCTATAGGGAAGGGACAGAATATTGATATGGGATTTTAGAAAAAAGTGGTGTGCACTAAATCTGTTGAAATACATGATTAAAAGGAGCTAATCTGTTTGTTCTGAGCTGTATTGGTGGCAAAGGATTTGACTCAAGGCTACTCATATTTAGCATTCTGGCTTTGCTAGTTCTGAAACTACTCAAGTAGAAAGTGGCATTTTCCCTGATGTGAATAACTTGCAAAGGCAATCAAGACCAGGGTGTCTCAAGCTGCATTGCCTTCCATCTCCCCACTCTCCTGAATAAATGAACTTTGTTACAAACTGACGGAGTAGGGAGATTAATTCAGAACGTGTGTGCATAGTGCACCTGGCAGGCCTGATAAAACCTGGCTCAAAGAGTGGAGATGAAACAAAGGCATAAATAATACCATAGGAGGACATATAAAGGACAAAAAAATATAGGCAGCCATTTGGAGGTGACAGTAATTACTTAAGTAAATGTCAAAACTCTTCAAAGAAACATGGGGGATAATATTCATGAATATATAACACAGAGATGTGCTATCATGCTGATTTGCCATGTGGAAGGTTATGTTTCTGTCTTATCTTTTTGGTGATAGCTCATGGAATGGATATTTGAAGCTCCTGCAGGCCAAACACAAAGAAATCAAGTATAATATGAGGGTCTGTTGACTGTCAGCTATATTGAAACCAATGGTCTTTTAAATCACCCATGGGACAAAATGTATGCCAGCATGGAGTTTGCTATTAGAAAAAGATAACCACTAAAAGTACATATACCACTAAATACACAGGGGCAGATTCTCTGCTGTGGCCTAAATCAGCTCATCACAGTGAAGTAGGGAAGGTCTAAGGGACTCGGTTATGGTCCTCTTATCCTTTGATCTGTTCCACCCCATGCTGGACCCTCATAGAGACTAGAGGAGCATGTGGGCAGCTCTAACTATGGCAGGTGGCAATGGTTCCTGGACACCAGTCACCATCTGGGAATAGCCAGACCGTACTGTTCTCCAGCCACATCCCCTTTCCATTTCTGAAATGTTTCTTTCACAGGGGTCTCCAACCCCTGCCAGTCTACCTCCATGTTAAAAACAGGTACAAGTCATAAAGCAGTTACAACAACAGCATTTGGGAAAAAAATATCCAAAGATAAACAAGTCATAAGATAACATAGACAGAGTCTAAAAATGTATAGTTATGAAGTTTAATCATCCCCCATTATGATACAACCCTGTATTTAGATTCCTCGTGGTGCAGAGCCCCGGCTAGCAGAAAGGGAAGTTGGCTGGTTCAGTTTTATGACAACAACCCCTAGCTGGTGTAGCACCCCCTGTATAAATGGAGAAATCCTGAGCATGCTCTAATTTATAGTGGGAACCAAACCAGTGGTCACATAGATTCAGGAGAAGGGAGCATATAAAGATGACTTAAAACCACCTTCACACCAAACCCAACCCACTAAGCTGAGTCAAGCTTCAGTTTAGGATTTGGGCATTAGAGCAAAAAATGTTAGATGTCTTTTAAAACTCACCATTGTTCAAGCATGAGATACATCAACCACAGAAGCATCCAGAAAATTTCATTTAGTACAACATTCAGTGTTAGCTGCTCATCGCTTTTACCTAAACTTAAAAATAGGCAGAGGACCAGGCATCCCTTGGCATGTATTTAATGTGCCCAGCAAATGCTAAACAACAGGGCACAGATGTTTGCTGTTAGCCATGCGATCTGTTCTATGCAGTCACATCTGAACAATTTGTGTTTGTTATTTAAGGGAATGTGTTAAATGACTTTATGCCACAGAAAGTCAGGACATTTTAAATAGCTGTAATGGATAGGCCATACTTCTTTAGCTATATACAGATTAAAACAGTGGGAGGAGTACATCATTCCTGAGGAAAATATGGCATGTTTGTTCCAATTTATCTTCACTTCTTAGTGAAAGGCAGTTAGAGCTGCATTTACTGATGACAGCTAACCTAAAAAAAGTTATCACTGCAGGAATCCTTTGGGACAGGCATCAAGATTTTACATTTCAGATATTGATTGGAAGCAGCGAGTTTATTACAGTAAATGAGGGAGATTTAGGAGAAGAATAAAAACATGCATTTAAAAATATTTCTCTGTCCACTAGTACCATGAACTCCCTTCTGGCTGAACTCTCGATGCTCTGTCTTCTCACTGGACAGGCACCAGCCAGCCATTCTATACCAAACCCTGGCTGTTGTCAAGATGTTAACCTCTTCCCCTGAAGGGAGAATGTTTATAGTGCCCCGAAGCCAAGTCAGACAAAGTGGTATGTAGGATGGAGTAGTAAATAACTTTAAGAAAAATGTTTTGTCTCTTTAAGTCAGAAAGCCCAAATTTTAGTTTGAGGTGCAAAGAAAGCACAAGTAGCTGGGAAGGAAGGACAAAATGCCTTTCTGATCTATGCAGAAAAGTCTCCCTTATAGAGGGGCAAAGGTGCCATGATTCTTAGCCTTATGCACAGCATAGTGAAGTCTCCACCCCACCCCACCCCTGTTTGAACAGGTGCATTGTATCTTCACTCCATGGCAATACACACAGAATCAGCAGAGGCCAACCCATCCTGGAGATGGATGAATGGGCGTTGTGATGCCAGGAGCATTAAGGCAGAGGATCACTACTTTCCAGTTAAGTAGGCAATACTGCCCATGTGACACAAGCAACAGTGGTGCATTGCTAGTCTTAGGGTACGTCTAGACTACAGAGCTTTTCCAGGATTCCAGAGGGATCCTGGAAAAGCTCTGCCACGTCCAAGGAATGCGTCTGCTTTTCTGAAAAAAAATTTTTGGAAAAGCAGACGCGTTTTTTCGGCATTCCTGTATACCTTGTTTTATGAGGAAGAAGGGATGTTCCGAAAGAGGCTTTTTTCCAACATTTGGCCCTAGTAAGACGGGCTAAATGTCAGAAAAGCCTCTTTCGGAAGAAAAGCAGGAAAAGATACTCAAAGTGCAGTTTGCAATTTGTATATCTTTTTCCAACATTTCTTTGTTGTGTAGAGACAGCCTGACACACAGTTTAAGACACAGTTTATCCTGGTGGATAGTGCATGTATCCATGGCAGTGGTATCAAATCCATTCTGAAACATTGTTGGTCACCGCAGCATCACAATCAAGCCATAAGACATCCTGTGTCTGTTCCAGTTTGAGTGATTTTCTGTTCCTTGGTGGATATTCTTGCTCAGGGGCTGTGTAGAGTAGAGCAGCTGACATTTTAAAGGCATACTGCCTAATTACCACACATTGAAAACATGAATTGGCTACAGGCTGGCTAAAAATCCCGAATCTCACGCAGATGTAGCTGACTGTGCTTTGATACCTTTCATCCTTATAGAGCTTTTGGGGTTAATTTAAACAGCCTACAGCTTCCTTTCACTTATATCCCTTAGCATGTCATTCACTGCACTGGCTCTCTTTTGAACATTGGGTCACGTTTAAGACCCTCCGAAGACCTTTCATTGTCTGGGAACTCAGTAGTTCCACTTCTCTCTAGCAATGTTGCTCTCTATGAGAGCTGAAAAGAAAGTCAACAATGGTTTTTACATTTAAAAATATCTAAAGTGTTTCAAACTGAAAAAAAAAAGATTAACAAAAACCCTTCAGTTTTCCTACCAGAATTAGTTAATTTTGAAAAGATGTGGGTTTTCCATTTTATTTAATTTGTCTTTAATATAATCTTTTTCACCAATTCTTTGTGGTACCAAGCATTCCAGTGACTTTTTTTTTTTTGCCCTATTCTTAGTTTGCTCCTAATGGCAAGTATGATAAGTTTATGCACAAAAAATATTAGATATAACGTGTTTTGATTTACGTTATTTATTTTGCCTCTAATATATTCTCTTTCAACAAGTGGGATTCAATATTTTTAATAGGACTAAAATAAATGTACTTTTAATAAGTGATGGTTGCTTGGCAGAAGTTAAGTTTGTTTTTCTGATGTACTTGCTGCTTCCATTTTCCCTGCTCTCGTCTGCAATTTCACGTGGTTAATTGGAGAATCTACCTTTTTCCATTAATGATAATGAAAGAGCTACCACTCATGCTCTAGTTATTGAATTGGCAATATACTGTGCTGTGCTCTAAATGGACTGAAAAAATTGTCCATAATATGCTGTACAAGGTGGCATGTGATTTCTATCACTTCGATGAATAGTTTGTATTGTGAGGACTGTCTCCTACTAGGTGTTTGTGAAATACCTAGCAGAAGGAGGTAAGGGGAGAGGGAGAAACTTGACATAGCCTCCGGATAAGAAAAGATGAAGTGAAACTCAAATGCTTCCTGTGGAATTAATATGCATAGTGGAAATATGAAACTGGAAACTGGCACATGTGCAACACTATACACAAGACATTTTCTCCATGTTATGCCAAGAGAAGCTAATTTTTAAGACAAGGTGAGGTTTAGAACACATTCAAATCAATGTAAAGAAAAGTACCAGAATTCATGGTTGTTGTTAAGAAATTAATTGTTACAATAAAAGACATCTTTTCACTAATTGACAGAAAATGGCATATTATGGGAAAGTTAGATAGGACCACTATGCACCAGGTGGGAAAGCTTATGAAGAAATTAAGAGGAAATGTTCACCTGTATTCAGTGTAGATCTGTAGTAATAGGCATCACATCTCAAACTTCCCTTTTGTCTTATCTTCTGCTTTGTGAGAACCTACAGAATAACAATGATAACATATACAACAGCAGTGAGAACTGGAGAATCTGAGAATAATTTCACTGGTGGAATTTAGTAAACAGGCTGCATCGATTATTCATTGCATTTCTAAAACTGAAAGAAGCATGTGGATTTGTGAGAAGTCCCCATAGGCCTTTGGGAGGAGGTAAACCAAAATTCTCTTCCCACACCACTACATTTATTAGTTAATCTGTGAGAGTCTGAAATTTACAAAGTCTGCTGCAAGCAGAGTAACATGTGGCACTACAGACTAATCCTGAAAAAAATGTGGAGAGTGAATACACAGAAATAGATATTGGTAACTGTATAATGTATAATATCCCTGACATCTTCCAAAGAATAACAGCTTAAGATCAAGCAATAGCTCATTTTTATCTGAAGAAATGATTCAGACAAAATAAGATAGTGTCTTAATGTAAACCCTACCAGAGACAACTGAGAATGGAAGAACCAAAAAGGTTGTATTGGTTTTAACTGAACTTGGATTTATTTGCTTTAAATAATTTCATGGTAACAAATTCCATAGATTGACTGTGCTGTGTGACTAAACATTTTTTGTTTGTTTTAAACCCGTACTCCTCATTTTTTCAGGAGTACAGGTTCTTTTGAAAAAGGGGTGTTTTTTTTTAAAGAACCTCATCTAGATTGCAGGTTCTTTTTAGAAAAACCCTTTTTCAAAAAAGCGCTCTCATGCAATTATGCAAATGAAGCGCGAGATTTGCAAATCTGCGCTTCATTTGAATTTTCAATGTGCTTCATTTGCATTCCTCTTTCGAGAGAGAAATGCAGTCTAGACGAGCCCTCATAGGGAAGCTCTTCTCCATACTTTTTAAATTCTAATACATCATTTTGGAGATGGGAAGTACATGTGGTATTCAAAATGTGGGGACACCATTGATTTATATAGTGACACTGTGATAGCTTCTGTCCTATTACCTGACCCTTTCCTAATAGTTTCTAACAATCTTTTAGCATTTTTGTCAGCCACTGCACATTGAGCAGATGTTTTCAGAGAACTATCCACCATGAATCCTAGATCTCTTTCTTGAGTGGCAATAGCTAATTTAGACTCTATTGTTTTGTGTATACGTAATTGGGATCATATGTTTTCCAATGTGCATTGCTTTGTATTTATCAATTCTAAATTTCCTCTGCCATTTTCTTGCCCAGACACCAATTTTGTGAGGTCCCTTTCTAACTATTCTCAGGTTGCTTTGGACTAAACTATCTTGAGTAATTTTGTATCATCTGCAAACTTTGCCACGTCACTGTTTACCTTTTTTCCAAATAATTTACAAATATATTGAACATCACTGGTTCCAGTATAGAACCTTGGGGGACCAGATTTTTACCTTTCTCCACTTTGAAAAAAATATTCCTACCTTTTGTTTCCTATCTTTTAACCAGTTACTGATCCATAAGAAGTCTTTCTTTTTATCCAATGACTGCTTACTTTTGGTAAGGAACCTTGACAAGTATATTGTATCGATTGGATCACCCTGTCCACGTGTTTGTTCACCCCCTCAAAGAAATATGACAGAGTGTTGAGACATGATTTCCCTTTTCAAAAGCCATATTAATTCTTCCCCAACATATCGTGTTCATCTATATGCCTGACAATTTTGTTCCTTACTATAATTGGAACCAGTTTGCCTTTTACTGAAGTTAGGCTTGTGAGTCTATAATTGTTAAGATTGACTCTATGCCCTTTTTTAAAAAATGGACATTACTCTGCTATCCACTAGCCATCTGGTCCAGAAACTGATTTCGTGAAATAATGGCCACAGTTAATAATTCTGCAATTTCAGATTTGAGTTCCTTCAGAACTCTTGGGTGAGTACCATCTACAGTCCTCATGACTTATTACTGTTTACTTTACAAAGTTGTTCCAAAATCTCCACTACAGTACTGACATCTCAGTCTGAGGCAAGCCTTCACATTTGCTACCTAACAAGAATGACTCAGACATGGGGATCTCTCTCACATCCTCTGCAAAGAAGCCCTGTCTTCCTGGAATGTTCCCTTAGGTGCTTAGCACTTTGAATATCCCATTGGTCCCACAGATTCTTTGCCAGGCTTCCTGCTTCTGATTTGCTTTTAAAAAGTTGCTGTTAGTTTTTGTGTCTTTTGCTAGTAGCTCTTCAAATTCTTTTTTTGGCCTGCCTAATCATACTTTTATATAAAACTTGTCAGAGTTTATGTTCCTTTCTCTTTTCCTCAGTAGGATTTGAATTTCAGTTTTTAAAAGACTATCTTTTTGTCTCTGACTCTTTTACTGTATTGTTTAGACACAGTTGCACTTTTTTATTCTCTTACCATTACTTTTTATTTGGATCATACATTTAGTTTGAACCTCTATTATGGTGTTTTGTTTTGAAATTTTTCATGCCAATTGCAAAAATTTTAGTCTTGTGACTGTTCCTTTAATTTCTATTTAACTAGCTTCCTCATTTTTATGTAGTCCCTCTTTTGGAAGTTAAATACTACTATGGTGGTAGTCTTTGGTATTTCCCTGTCCCTATCTCCTCAGAGATGTTACATTAAATTGCATTATGGTCACTATTACCTAGTGGTTCAGCTACAGTCAACTTTTGGAACAGTTGACTGTACTACTATATTACTTAGGGCTAAATTGAGAATTGCCTCTCCCCTTCTGGCTCTAGGACTAGCTACTCCAAAGTAATCATTAATAGTGTCTAGAAATTTTATCTCTGCTGGAATCCTTTGCAATCCACATTATGAGCTTTCTGTTTTTGTAGCCTCCCTGGGAATTTCACAGTCATTGTCACCATTGTGATTGGGTGGTAGGAAATATTCTTCTACTGCTCTACTCTGATCATTGAAGCATAGAATTTCTATCCATGGAGATTCTCTGGTACTGTTTGATTCATTTAAGCTTTTTATTGTTTTTGATTCTATACTTGCTGTACATTTGAGAAGACCAGTTAGTTTCTTTCCTAGAAGCAATCCTATACAAAATAACAAAATATGGTCACTTTCTGAACTCTTTTTTCAGAAAGAGGTCAGAAAATGAAATTTCTATTCTGCTGATAATTCCGACATTCCAAAACAAAAGTGTTCCAAATCAGAAGAACAAGCAGAAATGATTAAATTTCCTGCAAAATGAAAATGACAAAAATACATATTTGAAAATATAAAAATGTTTTTGATAATGTTAAATCATTTTAATACTGTCAAAGCATATGAAATATATGATGTATAGAATAATAAAACTACTATAAAAGTCCAAATAAAATTAACTGAAAAAGTCAAAGCCAAACATTTTGACCATCTACACAAAAGGGCAAAATTCCCATTGATTTCAAGTTTTCCCCCTTTCTGAATAACTGATTAAGTAAAGGGTAGTCAGTGTCAGAGGACTGGCAAGAAGCTATGGATTTGTTTTCCAGGCTAAACAGCATGCTACATCTAAACAACACCCTTCTATCGGCAGAGGGATGTAAATTAGACATATCAAAAGTGCAAATTAAGCCGGGATTTAACTATCCTGTGCTTCATTTGCATAATGGCGGCTGCCGCTTTTTTCGAAACGGGGCTTTTCAAAAAAAACATGGCAGTTTAGATGGGGCATTTTCAACAGAAATGCCCCATTTCAAAAGATCCTGTACTCCTCAAAAAATGAGGAGTACAGGATCTTTCAAAAAGGGGCATTTCTGTCAAAAATGCCCCATCTAAACTGCTGGGGGGGTTTCGAAAAGCCCCGTTTCGAAAAAAAGCGGCGGCCGCCATTATGCAAATGAAGCATGGGATATTTAAAGCCCAGCTTCATTTGCACTTTCGATACATCTAATTTACATCCCTCTGCCAATAGAGGGGTGTAGTTTAGACATAGCCCATTATGACAAGTTTGTGCGACTATTACAGCAGATACTTAACAGCAATCCATGAGATTCAGTTCTGTACATTTAGCACACCACACATCCTACTGAAACTAACAGAAACTCTGGCTGTGGAAGAAATGTACAGCTGGACTTTTACTATTGTAGTTGTCTTTAACCATGCCACAGCTAAACAATAATAAAAATGAAGAAGAAAAAACACAAACCAAATTACATTTGCCAGCCACAGCAAGTGATGGAATAAAAGTAAAACCAGAGCTTAGTAAACGTTAAGTAAGTTAGGATGCTAGTGCATTTCATTAGTAAAAGCTCAACATCATCACAATGTGAATATTTTTTTCTGTTCCAGTGAAAATAACCAACAGAAAGTTAGTTTGGCCTTCCCAGACAGACAGCCTATGGACACAGCTGTGTAACTGTGCACTGTACTGAGCAATGTAAGATAGTATCACTGAATACTGAGAGTTTTAGGCTGTTTTTCCATCGATCGGCTTTTTTTTTATTTCAGTGGAAATCCCCAGCAGGCAGCAAAATGCCCTTAAAACTTGCCAAAGATAAAGTCTCAAAAGAATGGTTAAGAGGAATATAACATAATAACATTAAGCAGGAAGCTGTGTCAAGCATATTCATTCTGGAGTAAAACATACATATTTAAGAAAGATGATTTGGAAATTGAAAAGATATTCTTGAAGCAAGTGCTGGCAGTATAACTGAAGTGACTTATGTACATCAGAATGCATAGTTCTTGTTTCACTGATAAGAGCTATTAGATGTAGAGCATGAAGCTGGAAATTCAATGTTAAATGCCAGCATTTGTTTTCAAGTGCTTAATAGGATGGATATTATAGGATGCAAGGTTTAGATTGTATATGGCCAATTTCTTATTTTGAGAAGTTTAACACATTAACTTATGCATAAAATGAAAGCAAATACTTCTCGTTTACAGGCTAATTTTACTGTCAGACCCAAACAAGCACATTCCTCTATACAAAATTACCAAAGCCCTCATCCTTGCCCTAGATTTGGTTAATTTAATTTTATTCATTTGCTGGGAACAGTTCCCAAAGTTTTCAGCTAAATCTATTTCCAATCTTTTATTGGGAAGGGAAATTATTGTAGGTCTGACAGTACAAAACAAGAAGCACAACAGCTTTCTCTGTGCCTAAGACAGAGTCAGAACACAAAGTACTTGAACTTTTCTGTTCCCAAGATGACAGTGGAATACCAATACAAGAAATGGGGGAGGGGAAAGCAACTTATTCATTACCCAAGATGGAATCTATGATTAAATCAGCTGCTTCTGTATTGCTGCAGCAAACAAAAAGCCTCAAGCTCACCAACTTTCCACTGCCTCTGTGACAGACTGAGTCATGACATTTAAGGCTGCAAGTGACCTCCAGATCATTTAGCCTGAGCTTGCATGTATCACAGGCCACCATGTACAAACCTGCTACCTCCACACCAAGCCCAACAAACAGAATTAGACCACAAGTATTACAGCCCTCAGGAGAATAAGCTATTGTGTGGCACGCATGGAACATGAGGAACCAAGGTGCACCAGCATCTCAGGCCCCTGGAGGGGATTGTTTTAGTGAAATAAACCCACGTGATCCTGACATAGGACCTAGGCCCCACATTGCAGTCCTCTCTCCCCTTCCCCACACAAATTACCTGGGGAAAATTCCTTTTAATGCCAAACATGATGATCAGTTAGACCCTTAGCATATGAGTAAGATTCTCCAGTCAAGCACCAGAGAGAAATAATTCTCAGGACAACAGGGCCCAAGCCCACCCTCTCCCATGTCCCATCCTCAGTTGCATCTATCTCTGCTGCTTCAGAGGAAGGAAATACACACACACATTACACAAATCACAGAAGACTTCAGAGTATACGCGTTTATGGAGAGAGACTGAATTCACTTCATCAGCTTTCATGTCTATTTACTTGTTTACAGTAAATACTTGCATGAGCAATTTTCTTTTATATTTGCAAGAGTGAGTGCAGTCTTGTAAATTCTTGAGCAAATACATACTCACACGACAGCTCACACCAGAAGCATCTGTGCAGCTGCCTTTGATCTTAGATTTTCCTCTTCATTTATAAGTTTCAATTAGCTAACAATACCACCTGACTATGGTGAACAATCACATACAACAAATAGCTTGAGAACAACAAATAGGCTGAAATATGTGCTGAGTTTGTGTTGTTAGCTGCTGCACTGAAAAAGGCAAATTACAAAGTCCAGATTCTGTAGTATTGATTTCGGTGCATCCCCAATTTACAGAGCATAAAAGGGGGCATATGGTTCCTCACTAACACAAAGGAAGTGACAAAATCCTGCACTGAATTGCTCAGAGTCTAACTCAGATAGTTATAATATGTAAGATAATAAATAAAGTACAATAGCATATGGAGATGACATCGTCATCAGTGCCAGAGTTCAACTGAGTGCACATGAAAGAGTGGTAGAGGGGCAAAGGTAATTTTGGGACACCTTTCCACTTCTTCAGTTCTCAGATCTTTGAGGGGGCTGCTTTTGTCTCTAATACAGTTGATAGCAACCTTGGGAATGCTCTATGTCAGGGCTACTCAACACGTGGCCCACAGGCTGCATGCGGCCCAGGTGATGCAGTTTGGATTGACGCAGGGCTGAACACACAGCCCACGGGTAGGATCCTTCGAACATGGCCTCCACTGGGAACACGCTCCACAACAGCAAGTCAATGTAATGGTCTTCTGTTGATATGCATTTAGTAGTTAAATTCCTGGACTGGCATTGCTCATTAAAAGTGCTGTCATATGGGTGGAAATCGGGTAAATATTGCATTTTATTACTATCAGCAGAACTGACTTAAATGGGGCCTGTGTGTTATGTAGTCTTGCCTTAATCTTTGTATTCATGCCCATCAGTGTGAAAAAAGCTATTTGCATATAAAATTGCATGTACATTCAACCACACTTAAGTTGCGGCCCTTGGCATGTACTGTGAGTATCACCCCGGGTCTTCCAAAGTTGAGTAGCCCTGCTCTATCGGGCCTTTGAAACAGGGCATAACAAAGGAGCCTGTCTATACCCAGGAATTAGCAGATGCTATGTCTACTCGACACATTTCTTTTAGCAGTATGTACTTAGGTAGTCCCCCTTAGCAAAGGTATGGGTATAAGTAGCCATATAGACAACGAGGCACAGCTTTGAGGGTTAGAGTAGAAACACATTTGAAGGGCGTGAGTATGTACCTGAGGACATACCCTACATGGCTTTCTACTTGCTCAAGCCATGCTTCCCTGTCTACACTGATATATTTAGTCTTGTAGTGTCCCACTGCCTCCCAGCTGCTGGAGCCCGTCCCTGCCACAGGAAAAGGCACTGGCAGTGCGAAGGCTTTTCTCTACTGCCTCTCACTCTTCTCCCTTCCCCTGCCAAAGCCTATGATGAAAGGCAGTGGAAGTGGGTAGCTGTTGAAGCCTTTCCTCCTGCCTCCCTCCTGCCATAACCATTTGCTCACACATGTAGCTACACACTGCCCTGTGGACACAGCCTGCTTTTCACTGCGGCGTGTAGCTACACATACCCTACATGCCACCAGAGAGTGGGAGCATCCAGGTCATGTTCTCTTTCCCTCAAGAAGGGGAAAGTTAGAGTAGGGCCAGAAACAGTGCTGATAATTTCCAGGAGCAGCCATGCAATCCCACGTTGGCCTAGATTGTGGGATAAGAGGGAAAATGGAGGGAGGAAGGGTCTGATTGATCCCTGGTGCTCTAGAAGGGTATTTAAAAATACACAAAATAACCCCCCTCATGTAGTGATGATAGAAACAGCATGTGAAGAAGTGGAGCAGCCATAAAATGTACAGACCTTCCCCCACCAACACACACACACACACACACACACAGCTCTTAGCCTGCCATGTGGCTCTTCTGCTGGATATGCCTCCACACAACTATAACTCTTAAAGGTATGACGTTATTTAAGCATTTCAACTGAAGTTAAGCCAGGTCATGAGCAAACAGGAGCTCAAAGATCTCCAAACAGGCCAGTACTTCACTATTAAGGTCCTGATTCAATCAAGCACTAAAGCACGTTTGACTTCAAATTGGGCTTTAGGATATGCTTACATTTAGGCACTTGCTTTAGTGCTCAGCTGAACTGGGGCCTTTGTGGATATACACTTGGCAAGACATCTCTACTGCTAAGGCTGAGTGATGGGTTGTTCTTATAGTAGACCTCATTTTCCAGGTCTCTGTAAGACTTACTCACTACTGCCATACTGAATCATGAAAGCATCTAGCCCCATATGCACTTTCTAATATACAGAATATCATTATGAATGCAGATTACAATTAATCAAGTATCAATGTGAGCAACAGCTAGTCAGGAGAGATAGAGTTCATCGCTTTGTTCATTTCTGCTGTACACATGCCTATGGTTTCATCAATGTTGTTAAACTATGTCAGCTTTAATGTAAGTGCAGTGTCCTGAATCTGAGTTGCCAGCATCATCTCTCTCCTCTTAGTTTCTTTCTTGACAGTCTTGACGTTTTGACTTCATCTGGATGGATTTTTTTTTTATGAGTTCTAAGATATGATTTTGCTTTCATTTCTTTTTGGTTATTTTTTCCTTCTATGATTCTTTATTGGTTCCCGTGAGAACTAACAGAAGAAATGGAATGTGTAATTATAGTAAAAAGTATTAAACAATTTTTTAAAAATTGTATATGAATCTACGGCTTATAAAAAACATTGGACTAACAACCAAGGAAAATGAGAGGTAGTTTCCTCAAATTGCTTTGACAATGTGTCTTACCTGAAAAAAAAATACTTGTGAGGTAAAAGAAAAGGTTCACAGAACCATAGGGCTGGAAGAGACCTCGGGAGGTCATCAAGTCTAACCCCTTGCCCAACACAGGACCAACCCCACTTAAATCATCCCAGCCAGGGCTTTGTCATGCCAGGACTTAAAAACTTCTAGGGATGGAGATCCCACCACCTTCCTAGGTAACCCATTCCAGTGCTTCACCACCCGCCTGGTGAAATAGTTTTTCCTAAGATAAGTTTTCATGGCTGACTTATTACTAGGCTTCCCTACTGATACCGATAAAAAAAAAAGTTGTTTGCCTGCTACTAACTGCTACTTGTGATGATGGTTTATTGATGTGGATACTTGGCTACCAGGACCCACCAAAATGATATCAAAGCCAGAAGACACTTATAGTCAATTAAGGTGAACTCCTGGCCTCGATTAAGTCAATGGCAAAAGTCCCACCAATTTCACTAGTAGCAGGATTTCACCCTAGGAAATCAGAAGACAGTTATCTAAAAAGATGAAAAATAGCTGAGCTGCATTTTTTTATTTTAATCCCCTTTATCACACATTTCTAACATGCTGCAACATCCGAGGAAAATTTAGAGCAATGATGCCTCCAAATCCCAATTCCCCTTCATGACATTTCTTCAGCGGACCCCCATAGTAACAGTGAAAAACAGTCATTGGTAATTTGTAGGATGTCTCCAGAATTAGAGGAGAATTGAGGGAGAAGAACTTTCCCTCTTGGCTCTAAAATACTGGAACAGGGAGGCATGCAAGTAGTCTCCCAATGGCTAACTCCTTTGAAATAGGTCCAGTCACCCTGCGCTATGGCATGAAGTGTCACAGAGTGGATCCAGAGAGGCACTACATTCAGATAGCAAAAGCTACTTTGGCAAATGACTTCTTTATGGCAGTATGTCTCCATACATGTAACAAAAGACAAACACGCATTTGGCAGTATAACTGAATCTAAAACAAGTACACCGAATTCTCCCATTAACTTCATGCTCCATATTTGACAAGAGGACAAAATGCTGCTTTCAGTTATGATCCTTGTCCACACTGCACACAGAAGGGGCTACATCTGATAGTGTTGTTGAGATGGAATGTTTGTGTCTTGGGTGATCCTAGGTATTTGCATGATGGAATAGCTATAAACACAGATAAGATAACCCCTAGAGTCTCCAATAAATGCTCTAGGTCACTAGCCAGGCTGCCAACTGTATGGGACCTCATTTCAATGCTAGGAAGTGTGCTTCCCTGCATAGTGATGGCAGTAGAAGGGACTTGGGTCTAGGCAACATCATTTCAGATCCAATGTAATCCCATGATCTTCCTGGAAAATGTGCAAGACTGTCAACATTTCTGCACACCCATGGGTTTTCATATTCAGCAGCATCTGTGGATACCACTGCAGAGATCTTACGGGATGTAGCCAAGATCAACTTGTCCTTACTGGCACCATGGCAGAAGATCCATGCCCTTGAATACTTTCCTGATCCCCTGTTTTTCATTTCCCTGGAGGGAACTGCCATGGCAAAGTACCTCTCAACATGCTGGACGACTCCATCAGGCATGTGGTGAAGTGGATGTTTCTTCCCCATCTCACACAGGCAGGATGGTGCCAATGTCCCTCAAATGTAACCTTGTATTGCTCACTCATGCATTCCATCTTCTGATGTGCCCAGGCACCTCTAGTGAAGAACATTGTAGTGAGTACTGTGCATGATGTCATCAGGAAGTAAATCACCAGGGCCCATTTCAACCAAGATGACACCACCTCTTTGGAAGGTGAATTTGGAAGAGATGGGGGGAGGCATTGCTTTACTTTGGATTCACACTTGCTAGTCTGGATGGAGAAGCATATTAGATGCCACTGCGCATGATGTGAGGAACATCAGGAGCCAGGGGTCATAATGACACAGGTCAAGAACACTAACTACACAAGTATCATTTGGAGAGTAAGGACCATACTCAAGAGGATTCTAAAGGATACCATCCATTGGCAGTACATGGAAAACCTGAAACAGAAGCTGGACCAGAGCAAGGCTTTTGAGGTGATATGCAAGTGGGACACCAGCTACCTCTTCTTCCACAGGGGCAGCATCACCTGACTTGCCAACTGGAGATTCATTCACAGGGACCAGCTCAATTGTGTCCCACCGAATGGAACCATTAGCCACAGGAATAGGGACAAACAATGTAGGAAGTGTTGCTATACTAATGAGACACTACTCCACATTTTATGCAGCCTGGCAGTTGTGCCACAACACCATCCAAGACCACCAAATTACGGCCAACTCACCACCCTTGAGCAAGGTTGCTGTAAACTCTACCCAAGGAGGCACAGAAGAGGATCATCATGGTAGACATCAAAGTTCCTTTTGAAAACAGAATGCTGGCCTTCAGTGATGCATGATTCTGAAAGGTGGAGAAATACACCTCTCTGGCTAATGCCTTGACAGCCTAGGGCTACAAGATTCAATCACATGCACTGACTGTCACAGCCCTGGGCACCTGCAATGCCAGTAACAAGTGAATGCTATAGGAATGAGGAATCAGCCAGCACTATGCGTGGCTGATGCAGTGCCTCATGGTGTTGGACACCATCACATGGTTATGGGCATATATTTAGAACATATCACAAGACATTGGCAATACCAGGAAAAACAAGCTACAGTGCCAATCAAAAGCAAAGATAGGAAAGTAGCTGAAATTCTTCTCTAGGGATGACCTACCTTAAATTCCCAATTACTGAGGGACAACATACTCATTATGGTATTTATTTCCTACAAGCTCCTCCTAGTATAACTTCCCATGAATGAGGTATCTGAGCATTTGAATGCTGACATTTAAATTGTATTGTTAAATCTATTAATGCTCATTTGCAATATTGCAGATTATGAACTATATGCATGTCATGACTTCTTAACCCAAACTTACCGTGTTGGGATAATTTAAGCATTATGCCTGAATGAATACAAGTTTTTTTTGTTAACCCCTGTTTTAGATAATTCTAACAGCAGCATTAGTAAAACTCATATGCAATATAGCTTCAGGACTAACAACATGCCTATATTTGGACCAGTATGAACTGGGCTGTGTTCCATTTGGTGCATGTGTAGCTAAGTACAGAGCACTAGCTCCATTAATTATTTACATTTATTTTATTAAGTAGAGTGGATGTTTGTTGTAACTATGATATCTATTCATTTTACTGTATCACTGACTAGCCTACTTTGGTTCAGCATAGCCAAGCACTACATTAGCCACCACCTGTGACTGCTGATTCAGAATGAACAGGCATATCTGGCTGCAGCAGACCCCAGACTGTATGTGCAGCACGATTAGCCACGGTGTATGGAAGCAGCACTCACCTCGGAGCCAACTGCCAATATCTTTAAGCACACATCTGTTTAACCTGACTTGTTTGGTTTATCATTTGGCCTGGAACTGTGGACTTTACTCCCATTACTCAATCATTTTCAACCATTTTACACTCTGTCCACCTGTTTCTGCCGAGAGCATTTTTTTCCTCAGCTGGTACTTTGCACTGTTCGTTATTACAGGGACCATGAAGAAAGTTATGATTTCTTCTAAGTTACATTCTAAGTTCAAAAGTTTCAGGGGGTAGCGGCGTTATTCTACAACTGGAAAAACTTAAAAAACAACAGATAGTCATGATACCATCTACATTTTTGTTAGGGTATGTCTACACAGCAAAGTTATTTTGAAATAACAGCCGTTATTTCGAAATAACGTTCCTAGCCTCTACACAGCCAAACCACTATTTCGAAATTAATTTGAAATAGAGGAGCACTTATTTCAAAATTGGTAAACCTCATTCCACGAGGCATAGCACCAATTTCAAAACTGCTATTTTGAAATAAGCGCTGTGTAGACGCTTATTTCGAAATAGGGGGCCTCCAGCCCTTCCCAGGGAGCCCTGTTGGCCACTCTGGGCACAACCAGGAAAACTCCTCTCCCTCCCCACCCTCCCCAGAGCCCTTAAAGGGGTAGAGTCTGGCCACAGTGCCTGTGCCAGCTCCAGGCCTGCCAGCCCAGAGCCAGCAGTCACTGCCCCTGACTCAGTGGCCCCAACATGAGCCAGCAAGCCACCGGCAGCCAGCCCTCCACCGCTCCCCAGGACCAGTTCCCCAGCTCCCAGGAGCCTGCCAGGGGATGCAAAAGGCGGGTGCCTTCCTGTTCTAGTGCAGAGATCGTGGACCTGATTGAGGTTTGTGGGGAGGCCTCCAATGTCCATGATCTCCACACGAGATGCAGGAACGTGGCCATCTACAGGTGGATGGCTGACAGCCTGGCCACCAAAGGCCACATCCGCACCCAGGAGCAGATGCGGATGAAAATCAAGGAGCTGTGGCAGGCAAATGCCAGGGCCACAGGGGGCAGCTCCTAACCAGAGGCTGACCCAGACACCTGCCCCTATTTCAATGCCCTGGACCGCATCCTGGGGGGCGGGCCGGGCCGGGCCGGGCCCCCCCAGGTGATCGTCAACCCTGCAGCAGAGGGCCCTGACCAGTGCATCGTGGAGGAGGAGGAGGAGAGCCAGGAGCAGCTACAGACCAGGTGCAGGGTGCTGAGCAGACAGGTCCCCCAAGCCACCCCACTGGGCCTGTTGCCGGTGTCATCTGAGGCCAGGGAGGCAACAACAGGTGAGTGCCATCACTGTCCCCTTATGCGGGAGGAGGAGGGGATGGAAACCAGGGACTGCGTTTGTGGGCCTTGCTGTCCACAGATCATGCAGCAACCCGTGCATGTGTGAGCATGTGCCATGCCACACCTGGGCACGTGGCCCCAGCTGGCTGCCACACAGGGGCCTTACCCTGTTAGCCACACGCATGTGTGAAGAGACATGACATTCTCCTGACTCTGGGGTGGGACACAGCAGGATGCCCTCTCTCCACAACGCCACTCTACACAGAGGCAGGGGACATCTCCCCCCGCCCCGCACACACACACTATACACAGCACAGGGGCATCGGTGAGGTCTCGGGGCAGCTCCCACTCCCGGGGATAGCAGGACATTCCGACCATGGCCTCTGTACAAGCACATTGGCTCTGATGGTGCAGGGCATAGTCATCCTCGCCTTGCAGATGTGGGCTGGGTTTCACCCACCGTGTCCCCAGGGATAACTGACCACTTCTCTTGTTTCTCCACAGCTGCACCAGCTGCGCGTGCAGGGCGCACCACCCCGCCCAGGACATGCTCTCGCACCCAAGGGCTCCTCAGGGCCACCCGTGCAGTGGAGGGGTACCAGCACTGGGGGCACTGCAAACCCTGCACCACACCCTCCAGCACTGGGTGCAAGAAGACTTGCAGCTGCAGCGGGAGCAGCTTGCCCAGGGCCGTGCCATCTGCCAGCACCTGCAGAGCCTGCTGCCTCCTGCCGCTCCAGCGCCTGCTGCCTCCCAGCTACCACTTCTTCTCCCACTCCTTCTCCCCCTCCCGCTTCTCCCTCCACCTCCTCCCCACCGTCCATCCCCTCCCCATCCCCCTGGGGACACCAAGGCCCCTGCACCCACAGTGCTGGGAGACAGTCGGCCCGGCGAGACCCCCAACCCTAAGCCCTGAGCTTCCCCTCCCCCTTCTTCCCCTTGCTTCCCCCTTCCAGCTCCCTCCTCCCAGGTTTCCCCCTCCCCTCTCCCATCTTCTCTCTCCCTTCTCCCACCTCCTTTCCCCAGTCTCACCAGAGTTTCATCCCCCCCCACCACCACCAGTTTTGTTAAATAAAAAGAGTTTGTATTTATGACAGTAAGTGTATTTTATTTTACAACAGGAAGGGGGGTTAGGGAGGGGTAAGTGGAAGGACGTGAGGGAGGAATGAGGCACAAGCCCCCAGTGGAGCACACCAAGGAGACTGTTAGTACTCCTCAGGGTGGAAGCTCTCCCACAGGGCCTCCTGGGTACTGACAGCCCCCCGATGGACCTCCCGGATGGCAGCCTGCAGCAAGTGCAGCCAGGCTCGCAGCAACGTGTCCAAGAGAAGCACCAGAGTGCCCAGGGGCAGCTCTGGCTCCATGTTGCAGAGTGCTGTGATGTCCCGAGTGAGGGCAACCAGAGCATACCAAGACAAAAATGCTTTGCTGTCCCTCAGTGAGGCAGGCAAGCAATCAGGGAAACATGAGAACTGGCTGTCCGGGGGGGTGGCCCTTTAAGCACAGACCTCAGTTAGCCTCAGGGCAGCAGCCCCGAACAGTAAGTCCTGACCTGGTGCCCTGCCGGAACTGGTTCCAGCCAGGCTTAAATGCGATTCAATGTCCACTCAGTGTGAACGTGCTATTTTGAAATAGCAAAACACTATTTCAATATGCATTTTGTGTGTAGATGCATTATTTCAAAACAAGCTATTTCGAATTAACTATTTCGAAATTAGATATTTTGAAATAATGCTGTAGTGTAGACATACCCTTAGTTTCTAAGGTCCTGCAGGACTATTCATTGTTTTTTAAGTTCTAAGTTCAAGAATTTTTACACAGTGAAGCAATGCACATTTTCACCAGCTGAGGATTTGCTTCTGATTTCTGAACCTCCTCATGGACTCATCTTTTCCATCTCAGGGATTTTGACTCTATACCAGGGCTACTCAACTTTGGAAGACCCGGGGGCTACAATGATACTCACAGCACATGCCGAGGGCTGCAACTTAAGTGCAGTTGCATATACATGAAAATACATATGCAAATAGCTTCTTTCACACTGACGGGCATGAATACAAAGATTAAGGGAAGACATCACAACATAGAGGCCCCATTTAAGTCAGTTCTGCTGATATTAATAAAATGCAATATTTACCCGATTTCCACCCATATGACAGCACTTTTAATGAGCAATGCCAGTCCAGGAACTTAACTACTAAAACTCACAGCAACAGAAGACCATTGTACTGACTCGCTGTTGTGGAGCGTGTTCCCAATAGAGGCCATGTTCAAAGGATCCCATCTGCAGGCCACGCATTGAGCCCCACATAAACCCAAACCGCACCGCAGGTCATAAACAAATGGGCCGCAGGCCGCATGAGGCCTGCACGTTGAGTAGTCCTGCTCTATACCATCCTCTGTGTTCCTCCCTCAGTAGCCTGGTAGGTATTCTCCCATAGTATCTCTCTTGTTGATGAAAGAACCTTTTCCTCTCTAGCTCCGGCTGTCAAGAAGATTAAGAAGAGCCCCCTCTCTGACTCATTTAGGGTTTGATCCTTTCAAGTGCCAAGCACGCTGGTTTTGATCCAGCAGAGCCTTTAAGCACATTTAATATTGAGCTTTATTTAAGCACAAGTTTCATGTATTCGCTTTTCAGCTGCTGCAGAATGTGGCTGTCCATGTTCTCTATGGTTTAAGCTTCTAGGAGGAATGCAGCCAGCTTCCGATGCTTTGATCCTAATGTTTGATTAATGGCTCAAGCCTCAGCTATGCTAAGGACCAAATTTCAATCTGCACTCATCTGGGACAAGGAGATCTCAAAGCATCCTCTCTTGAGGGGATCCAGCTATGGAGCGAAATGTCCAGAGGATATCAGGAAAATCCTCACTTGACCATTTGTAGAAAATGGTGAAAACATTCCTTTTCAAAGAAGGTATCGCTACCTGAAAAATGAAATGCACAACCCTGGTATTGCCTTCAGCCATATAAACCTCAACTCACCCTCCAAAAACATTTTAAAAAAGTGAAATTTCATGAAAGTGAACACAAAGGGGCTACAAAATGAAAAATGTATTGTTCTCTCCATCCTGGGAAATCTGCCAACTCAGATTGCCCTTATCAGATTCTGGAGGGAGGGGGGAATTCCATTATGAAGTTAGATACTATGTCTGGTTTCCATTTGAAAAATCTGTCCCATTTGAACAACCCTCTGGTAACCACATCTCAGAAGATGTATTATCCCTTTATGCCAAACTCTGCCTCCAGAGCCTTGGTGAGAATACTCCCATTCCATCATTAGGAATGCAGCTTCATAGGTATTACACTGTACAAGAGTGGTACTGAAGACTCTGCAAATTTGGATTGTAGTAGGCAATTATTGTTTCAGAATTCAGATGTAAAAATCTCAGCTTGAAGTGGAAAACAATTAAAATGCAATTAATATTCCCGTCCACAAGTATCTGCATTTTGGGAAGAGTTTCAGATCAGAGAGAGTGGTATCATGCTGTAACAAATTAAATTATTGTTATAAAATGTGTTAATTTATATTTATTGGCTTGCTTTTATATTATTTTGGTTGCAATGTATGCTTTTTATCTGCAGACTCAGTAGCTGTTTGCAGGAAGCTTACTCTAGACAAAAAAACCAGATTTTAAAAAGATTATTTTAGCAGATCAGATTTTGTTCATCTGATTCTCTCACCTCATCCTCGCATCTCCTTTTCCATTGATTGACTCTAATTAACAGGTATGTGCTCAGACTCTATAACCAGCATTGTCAATTTCATTCTTGTCAGTTGGATCATAACTTCTCCTGGCTGCGTCTTGGCTCCCGAAAGAGGATTTGTGGTTTAGATTGCAATTCAGGGTATTTATCCCAACAGCTTGACTCTATTCTCATTTTTCAGGAATCACAGCCCTTATTTTCTTCTCACCACCTTTATAAGACCAAGATGTAGCTGAGGACTTGTAGGCTACCAAACAAATATAAATATAATTGTTTCAAGAAACAGAGACGCTCTCCTGCAAGAAACACGGTGGCATTAAGCAGATGGGAGATTCTGGAACAAAACTTCAATATGATTTCAGCATTAATACAGACGGTTGTTAATCAAAATAGAACAATGTTTGTGCTAACATTAACACCCACTTCCTATTTTTGATGTTAGGAGATGCAAAAAAGTGACTGGTGACTCCATTTCCTTGTGGAATGGTCCATTCCTTATTTGATACTTTTGCAGACATTCTTTAAAAGTCTTTATTTCATTCCATTGTGTGAAATAAAAGCTTCAGAGGGGCAGCCACAGCTGCTGGCTCCACAGTCCTCTCCCTCTCCCAGGGCTGGATTTAACCCTTGGTTGGGCAAGTGTGGGGCACATGCCCCATCACAGGGAGGAGGGGCCTACCCATGTAGTCCATGCCCCTGATTCTAAGATCCTGCCCCAGAATGCCTCTCTGTGATCCCTGTCACAAAAGCCTCTTTAGACTGGAGAAGAGAGTAATATTTGAACTGACTGATTTAGCCCCACATTCCTCCTCCTGAGCAATGCCTTTCAGCTGGACACCTATGTGCATCAGCGTTCACAACACAGACTCATGTTCTTTGGCTTCCTACACTCACAGGGCTGTAATCAGGAAGGCCAAAGCACAATTGGAGTGGCATCCAGCAACACATGAGAAGAATAACAAGAAGGGTTTCTACAGATGTATTAGCAACAAGAAAAAGGGAACATGTGAGGCCCTTACTGAATAGGGAAGGCAATTTAGTAACATATGTGGAAAAAACTGAAGCACTCTGTGCTCTTTTTGCCTTGGTCTTCCCAGAAAAGGTCAGCTCCCAGACTGCTGCATTGGGCAGCACAGCATGGGGAAGAGGCGAGTAGCCTTCAATAGTGAAAGACCGGGTTACGGAAGGTTTAAAAAAGCTGAATATGCACAAGTCCATCAGGCCAGATCTAATGCTTTTGAGGGTGCTGAGAGTTGGCTGATGTGATGGCAGAGCCACTGGCCACTATCTTTGAAAACTCATAGAGACAGGGGGAGGTCCTGGGCAACTGGAAAAAGGCAAACGTAGTGCTCTTCTTTTAAAAAGGGAAGGAGGTGGTTCTGGGCAGCTACAGACAGTCAGCCTCCCCTCAGTCCCTGGAAAAATCATGGAACAGTGGCTCAGGGAATCTATTTTGAAACACTTGGAGGAGAGGAAGGTGATCAGGAACAGTCAACATGGATTCACCAAGGGCAAGTCATGCCTGACCAACCTGATTGCCTTTTATAATGGGATAACTGGCTCTGTGGATATGAGGAAAGAAGTGGATGTGATATACCTTGACTATACCAAAGCTTTATATATGGTCTCCCATGGTACTCTTGCTAGTAAATTAAAGAATATGGCTTTGATGAATGAACTATAAGATGCCCAGAAAACTGGCTAGACCATCGGGCTCAATGGGTAACGATCAATGGCTCGATGTCTAGTTGCCAGCCAGTATCAAGCAGAGTGCCCTAAAGGTTGGTCCAGGGGCCAATTTTGTTCAACATCTTCATTAATGATTTGGATAAGGGGATGGATTATACCCCCAATAAATTCGTAGATGACACTAAGCTGGGGGGAGGGTAACCATAGGGTCCAGAGTGACCTAGCCAAATCAGAGGATTCAGCAAGAACCTGTTCAGAGTGCTGCACTAGGACAGCAGAATACCAAGCACTGCTATAGGCTGGGGACCAACTGGTGAAGCAGCAGTTTGGCAGAAAAGGACTTGGGGATTACAGTGGACGAGAAGCTGGATATGAGTCAACAGTGCACCCTTCTTGCCAAGAAGGCTAATGGGATATTGGGCTACATGCATAATAGCAGCGGCTGCTCTGGTGGCCGGGGCCAGGGCTGCATGGTGGCAGCAGCTGCTGTGGCGGCTGAAGCCAGGGCCAGGGCCATGAGGCAGCAGCGGCTGCTCATGGATGGAAAATCTTAGAGGTAACACTGGCTGCATTAGAAGGAACATTGCCAGCAGATCAAGGGAAGTGATTATTCCCCTGTATTTGTCACTGGTGTGGCCACAAGTGGAGTACTGCATCCAGTTTGGGGCCCTCTACTACAGAAAGAATATGAACAAATTGGAGAGTCTCACAGAAGGCAATGAAAATTATTAAGAGTATAGGGCACATAGGTTATGAGGAGAAGCTGAGAGAACTGGTCTTGTTCATTCTGCAACAAAGAAGAATGAGGGGGGATTTGATAGCACCCTTCTACTACATGAAGGGAGGTTCCAAAGAGGATGGAGCCAGGCTCTTCTGAGATGTGAGAACAAGGAGCAATGGTCTAAATTTGCAGTGGGCGAGATCTGCATTGGATATTAGTAAAATCTATTTCACTAGGAGGGTGGTGAAGCACTGGATGGATTGATCACGAGGGAAGTGGTGGAATCTTCATCCTTAGAGGTTTTTAAAACCAGGTTTGACAAAGCCCTGGCTGAGATGATTTAGTTGGGGTTGGTCCTGCTTTGAATAGGGGGGTTGTACTTGATGACCTTCTGAAATCTCTTCCAACCCTAATCTTCTTTTGACCCCCTGGAACCCTGAAGCTTCTTCACTAGTTGTGAACTATAATAAACTTGCACATTTTGGGAGAAAAGTTCAGCTGATGCCTATCAATGCACCCAGGCAATGTGCCAACTCCACTGTGGTCTGGCCCACTTGACAAAGGGCATACACATTCAAATGAAAATCTCTGTATAGGGCTGAAAGAGTAGGAAAAAGCCCTGCTATATTTCTATTTGGAAACCTGCTTGCCAGCACTGGGAAGTGGAGTGAAGACTTATTATCCTCAAAACTGAATTCACATACTATCTTCTGCCCTCTCATATTATGCTCATGAAAATTCTCTGGTTACAAAACAGGACTTAGTCATCCAGCCCAAGAAAGCTTCATGCAGAATAGACAGGAAAAACAAAGGTGACCCTGAAAATGATTATTTATAAAAGAGGTTGGCTAATTAGCATGTGAAATAGGCCATTGCTGATAAACTATAGTTTAACACATATCTGGCAAGATAAATCATGCTACCCAATTTATCAGCACTATGTTGCACAGCTGATGTCTTTCTATTATGTGATCCATTGGGAATACTCATTAAATGCAGGGGTGATCATTTTAAATGGGCTATGCTCTGATTTATTTGCACAGAAATGATATCCCACTATAACTGGGTGATAGAGGTAACCTTAATGAGAATTGTTTCATTAGGAAGAGGCTTTTAAATTCACATTAAACTTCTTTTGCCAGTCATTATGCCCTTCGGTATCTCACCTCATATCATTCATGATTGTAAATGTATATAAAAGGTGACCTGCAAAGGCCAAAGAAAAAATTGCATTTGTGCCCCTTGTTTTCCTAATTTTAATTTTGCATATGATCAAAATATGTGGTGGAAGAGTTGTTTTTGTTTGTTGTGGTTTAGATTTTTCTTGTCTTCTTGTTTCTTTCCTTGAAAATACCAAGTCCCTATTTTTATTGGCTATTCCCCTGAAGAACCAAGAGAGTGTGGAATATGAGCTGTCTCAGGCTCTCGTTGTCAGTGGTTTGGGTTAGTAAAAGGTTAACAAAACACAAAAAGCAAAGAATTGTAAGCAATCTCACTAAAAATCCCTCATCTCTCAATTTCTCAAGTTTCACTTCCTTTGTACATGCAATGTTATAAACCTACTCATTCTTCAGTCATCCGTAGTCTTCTGGGAAAAACAAGTAGACAAGACCTGAATTTCTAATGATACAAAAAAACCCAGGAATAACAAGAAAATTAAATAAATCTTTCGTACCTACTTTAAACAATGCAAAGAAGAAAAAACCACCACTCACGCTCACATACACACATGCATGTGCACACGCAGCATGGCTCCAATCAAGTCTCTCAAAAAATAAATGAGAAATAAAATACATTGATACATTGTGCAAGTGCAATTTCTCCGAGTGATTTATTTCCATTGTAGCCTTTTTGGACTAAGCTGCAAACAGAGGAGCCGGAACAATTTTTATAGTGGGATGCTGAGAGTGATTGAAGCAAGCTGTAAACATTGCATATAATGGAAACCACATCAAGCCAGAGGGTGCAGAATCTCTCATTACCTATTGCTGCAAAGTCTCATGCTTAAACAAGTCTTTCAGCAAGGGTGCTGCTAAGTAACTAGACTCTAAGGACCAAGCTGAGCACTATATTATTTTTAAGCTACCTTTGTCCTTCCTCTACTCTCAGCCCACACCAAAGAAATCTCCACTTATGGAGATCCAATTATTTTTTGCCACGTTTGTGCAACCAGTGTGCCTCAAAGAAGCCTAAAAGACAGTAAAGAATGTGGTGCATGGTGCTCTTTGCTCAATTAATTGTCTAGTCTCACTTTCAATACAAATAGTAGCCATTAGCCCCTCCCTTACTTGTGCAAACTGTTTCCTCCAAGCCTGTGTCCTCCTCACACTTCAAGTCAGTTGACATCTACCACAAACTGAGCCACAGAGGAAAGGGATATGCATTGATCATCTCCCTTCTGATGTCATTTCTCTCTTCTTGCTATGATGCATATGCCGATTATGCTCGCTCCAGTGAGATTTCTAAAAGGCTGGCAGCCAGCTGCTACAATGCTTGTTATTGTTACATGTTTACAATCAGCCTTTTCAACAAAGTTAAAAAAAAAAGGTTAAAAGTAGAAAATGATGATCTTAATACTCAGAAATGCTTTCTCTTTTACTGGCAGGAGCGCTACCCATTGTGACACCTTCTGGACTGTATCAGTCCTACAGAATGCCTTTTGGACTCATGAACTAGTGGCATTTCAAAGGGCATATAGGGTACATCTACACAGAAGAGCGAAACTTAAAATAAGCTACTCAACTTGAGCTACGCTAATTGAGTAGCTTGTCGAAATAACTTATGTCAGATTTGGACACATCTACACAGCACTTATTTTGAGAGAGAGCACTCTTCCTCCAACTTCCCTTAATCCTTATAAAATGAGGGTTACAGGAGTCAGAGTAAGAAGTCCTCCAACAGGACATTATTTCAAAACTATGTCAAAAATAACTGTTTGTGTGTAGACACGCACGTCCGTTATTCTGAAATGACCAAATCTGAAAGGGGTTGCTGTAATAATAAAGGCAAACAACACCTACATCAAATAGATGGTGCTATATATTTATAGTGTTAAGCTGTTGTCCTGTGTGTTGTTCTGCCTGATCTGGTGGAGGGGCGGTTAACAATCTTGCCTGGGTGTGCTGGA
Organism: Pelochelys cantorii; assembly: GCA_032595735.1. Taxonomy (NCBI): domain Eukaryota; kingdom Metazoa; phylum Chordata; order Testudines; family Trionychidae; genus Pelochelys; species Pelochelys cantorii. The sequence goes on along the minus strand of CM064326.1, from coordinate 137,164,872 downwards.
GTTTGTACTTGCAGAGTTGCAATAAATCCCTGTGATTCTATAAGCAAGTATTACAATACCTATTCAGTGGTCTGTAACTACTTCCATTATAAACCTCAGTAAGCTACTAAGCTAGGATTTATACCTCCACAGTATAGCTTTAGAGGGAAACTTGACATAGGTAGAGTCTGATTCACCATTGCCTTGGAACTGCTGCAGTCATTTACACTTTCATGTAAGGGGGTGTGAATTGCGAGTAAAAAGCAGCATTTTCACACCCATTTTGCACAGGTTAACTGTCTATCCAAGAGTACAAGACAATGAAGAACCACAAGGTCTTCAGTGGAATAACAGCACAGAGATAAGATCTAGCACAACAAGGGGAGATGTAGTTTATCCACAAACATTAGATCTTTGAGAAGTAAGAGTGTCCAAGCTCTGTAATTGTAAATGCAAAAAAGAGATTCCTATTAAGAATAGTCTGATACTGCCCAGTGAATCAGCTAGAAAGTGGCCTATTAGGCTTTTCCTTCTCTAATGTTTGATTCTCAGCTGAAGTTCAAACTAAAAGTAATAAGAAATGGGCTCGGTTCAGGTATACTATCAGGATTGCTTCAACCAGTCTTTCTCCAGAGTACCTTCCCAAAGGAGAAGCTGTTAGCACTCCCCCTACTGAGCCACTGACCCTCATTAACTGCTTTGCAGGCAGAATCTGTGAATCTATTCCACTGCCATCCTGACAGCTTTTTCTGGGCTCTCTGATTACTCTGTCATTATCTCACTGCATCATGTGCTGCTTCAGTTCGGGAAGTTTAATCTGAACTGTAAATGTCAATACCATTTTGGGTGTTTGTTTTATCCCCTAAAATTATTTTTGGATTGCATTTTTTTACATGAATAACAGATTCTTTTCTAAATAGCGGTCTTGAATCAATAGAGGATGAGATAAAGCAATTGCAACAGGCAAACCTAAGGTTTGGAAACATGTTTCAGTTTTAATAAACACTTTTAGAGGCTTGGATTCTACAGTATAATAGCATTCAGGATGGTGGAGATCAGAAACAAACAGTCCCAAATGGAGAAACCTACACCAAATGGTGGTGTTTATTTTCACAAAAATACGATAAATGGTGTGACGTACAAATAAGTGAAGAGACCATGGCACCCTTCTTCTTTCCCTCTTTCTCCTGAAACAAACAAACAGCACAAAACCTATAGAGATTTTTTTGGATGCCAAAAAATAAAGTTATTTCAATAAAAAAGAATACAGAGTTTTCAGCATTTCCCAGTGGCTCACTTCCCACTTCCTCCTTGGCTTCCCCAAATCCATTCCCTTCCTTCCTGGACACTGCAAGCTTTGAACAGTAGGGCTAAAGCCATATCTAGAATCATAGAACACTAGAACTGGAAGGGACCTCGAGAGGTCATTAAGTCCAATCTCTTGCCCTCACGGCAAGACCAAGCACTGTCTAGACCATCCCTGATAGATGTCTATCTAACCTGCTCTTAAATATCTCCAGTGATGGAGATTCCACAACTCTCCCTCCCTCCCAGGCAATTTATTCCAGTGTTTAACCACTATGACAGTTAGGATGTTTTTCCTCGTGTCCAACCTAAACTCCCTTGCTGCAATTTAAGCCCATTGCTTCTTATCCTATCCTCAGACGCCAAGGAGAACAATTTTTCTCCCTCCTCTTCATGACACCTGTTTAGATACCTGAAAATCTCTATCATGTCCCCTCTCAGTCTTCTCCTTTCTAAACTAAACAAGCCCATTTCTTTCAGTCTTCCCTCGTAGTTCATGTTTTCTAGACCTTTAATCATTTTTGTTGCTCTTCTCTAGATCTTCTCCAGTTTCTCCACAACTTTCTTGAAATGTGATGCCCAGAACTGGACACAATACTCCAACTGAGGCCTAATCAGCACAGAGTAGAGAGGAAGAATATAATTAAAGTTTAAGGCTTTCCATGTTACTTTCAACTAGGCAAGCTGATTGGCAAGGATGGAGGAGGGAAACTATTGTGTCAGAAGAAAAGGAAACTTCAACCCATATTGCTTGAATTACTGACTACAGAGCAAGGAAACCATGATAGGGTTGTAAAAAAACCTGCCAAGACCACTTCCTCCCAGTCATTGTCAGTTTACTCCCTCATATATATTCTCAAAATAACTTGCTCTAAAACTCACAGGCAATATCATGGGACTAATGGTACGTCTACGCTGCATGGCTATTTTGGGATACACAAAATAACAAAATAACGGGCATGCTATTTCACCATCCCAATAAACCTCATTGCATGAAGGATAAGGGATGGCTCGAAATAGCGCGTTATTTTGAATTTTGGATCAGTGTAGACATGCCAAATTTTAAAATAAGTTATTTTGAAATAGTTTTGAAATAATATTCGCAATTTGCGTAGCACAAATTGCATACCTTATTTTGAGTTTAGGGTGCTGTGTAGACGCATTCTAAGTTTCAAAGGAGGTTTCTAGTTACTTCTATCTCTAGCAGAATCAGTAATTTCTTGAGAAGCACTTACCTGACTATATTTCATAGATTAGCTTTCCAGTCAGTTTAAGCTGAAATTAAGCAGTGGTCTAATGTTTACAGCAAGACTCTGCAGCTATGTTCTGCTACTGATTGACTATGTAACACAGAGCAAGACGGTTAACTGCTCTGTGCCCACAGATTCCTCATCTGTAAAATGGATATAATGTGTTTCTCAATCTTAAGAGGTTTGCAGAGTGTTTGTAAAAAACATCCTTAGGGGAACTGCAAGGTTCTTTCTATAAGCTGAATGACTTGTTGGTGTAGGGAAAGGAATAGTTTTAGTTAATTTTTTTTAACTTCAACAATGTACTAAACTGATTTGTCTCAGGGGGGTAGCCGTGTTAGTCTGTATCTGTAAAAACAATGAGCATTCCTGTGTCAGCTTAAAGACGAATAGATTTCTTTGAGCATAGGCTTTCATGGGTAAAAACCACTTCGTCAGATGCACTCCAATCCATGCATCTGACAAAGTGCTTTTTACCCATGAAAACGTATGGCCAAAAACATCTATTAGTCTTTAAGCTGATACAGGACTACTCATTTTTACTGCTTCAGAGGGGTGCCAAGTTAGTCTAACTGGAAAAACTTAAAAAATAACTAATAGTCCAGCATCACCTTAAAGGCTAACAAAACATGTAAATGGTATCATGAGCTTTCATGGGTACAACCCACTTCTTGTGTTTATGACGAATGCTTAGGTCAGGCCAGGGCTGGCCCGAGCCATTCATGCACCCTGGGCCCTGGGAATGTGGCGCCACCCCCAGGAGCGTGCGGTGCCTCCGGGCCCCGGGCGCCCGGCGCATGCGCGGCCCCACCCCCTCCTGGCTCGGCAGACCCACGCTGTGCCCCCTACAATGGGGTGCCACGGGCAGTAGCCTGGTCAGCCCGTAGCTTGGGCCGGCTCTGGGTCAGGTCTCACTTTATGTGATATGATTGCCAGTCCCTAGCAGTGACTAAATACAAGCTTCATTTTTCTAGTGTGGGGTTGGGGTTGTTTTTTTTTTTTTTTGGTTGGTTGGTTTTGTTTTTTCTTGGGGTTTCATGTGGGGGATGGAAATAGTCTGTTTCAGAAAAGTTCTTTATGCAGTAACTGAAAATGGAAATAGGTTGCTGAAATACTGGTGGTTCTGTGACATTTTGTTAGAAAAACTGTCAAAGCACAATCTACTTCTTTCCAACTGCATGCTTCACCATTGCAATTACTCATTCAGTATATCTTGGCACAATTGTACAAAACAAAAGACAGAGTAAAAAATAAACCTTAAAAGATTGTTCAGTTATGAATTATGGAGATCCATATTTGCATTTGAGAAGAAATGATGCAGCATGAGTATGATAAAATCTGTCTTCTATCATCTTTGTGAAGAAATCTGAGTGCATATGACTGAATCCCTGATGTGTAGATGCAGTAGTTATACAGGAGTATACAGGAGGATTGTTGTGTTTTTACTTTAGTCTGAAGTTTCTAACCCCACAGTGAGTTACTAAACCTTTAAAATGATCACAGCGTGCAACACAGCTCTAACGTAACAACTGAAGAGGGTGACAGAAAATGTTTAACTTTGTGACTGCAGAAAATTCTGAGCAACCTCAATTACTACTGGGTTTGTTTCTCCCTTTTAAGGACCTAAAAGTGAATGTAAAAGTAATGTACACACACCTTAAGGCCTATTTTACATTACCAGAAAAATATAAAGAAGTTAGTTAGTTGCAATCAGATTTAGCATCAATTCCTGGGTGACCTGCTTATTCACTGTTAAGTAACAGATCATTTTCTTTCACCATTCAGCAGGTTATGATGTTCTCTCTACTCTTACTTAGGCTACGTCTAGACTACAACAATTTTTCGGTAAAGGGATGTAAATTAGGCACATCGATATTGCAAATGAAGCCGGGATTTGAATTTCCCATGCTTCATTTGCATAATGGCGACCACCGCTTTTTTTTTTAAATGGGGCTTTTTCGAAAAAAACCATGGCAGTTTAGACAGGGATCTTTCGAAAATAAAACCCTTTTTCAAAAAATTCTGTAAGCCTCATTTTTTGAGGAGTACAGGATCTTTCGAAAAAGGGTTTTATTTTCGAAAGATCCCCGTCTAAACTGTCGGGGGGTTTTCAAAAAAGCCCCATTTCGAAAAAAAGTGGCAGCAGCCATTATGCAAATTAAGTGCAGGAAATTCAAACCCCGGCTTCATTTGCAATATCGACATACCTAATTTACATCCCTTTACCGAAAAAGGGATGTAGTCTAGACACACCCTCAGTGTGATGGTGTAGTCCTCCCACTTAAAGACAGTGGTGCCTTGTAGGCAGCCCACCCACCCTCTCGTCATGTGACATGGCTCTTTAAGATTTTGAAAAGTCCAATATACACACGGACTTGGGAGATATTGATACAGAGAAACAGTTCTGAGAATAAGAGATGCTTGGAAGGAAATCCCATCACTGTGTCTTACAAGGCCTGGAACCAGGAGGAGCTTTGCAGACAGGGTAGGGCAACCAACTGGGAAATAAGCAGAAAGAAGGGGACCAAGATACAGTGCTGCCTCTTCTCTCATAGTAAGTCAGACAACAGCAGGAAAAGGCTGGTCTGCTGAATCATTGTGGGGGGAGGACCCTACAGAGGGAGAAGCTAGCTAAGGCTTTACAGAGGTTGCCAACTTACAACCCAGCTAATTAGGGACATCAGTTTTAAGAGGGACGAAACTCCAAAGGCTAAAATAACCTTTTGTTTAGACATTTTAACATCAGAAAGGGGATTGTGTTAAATGATCCAGCTGGAGAACTGGGCCATAGTAACCCCAGGAGACAGAAAACCTTAGGGAGGAGAAAACTGAGACAGGAAACACTTGCAGTGCTATAACCATCAGGGGCTCTACAGAGCAGTCACATTCAGGCTATGTCTACACTACAAAGAAAAGTCAGAAAAAACGCAAATTGCGGTTTCCACTTTTCTTCTGAAAGAGGCTTTTCCAACATTTGGCCCATCTACATGGGGCCAAATGTCAAAAGAAAACCCTCTTTTGGAACATCCCTTCTTCCTCATGAAATGAGGTTTACAGATATGTCGACAAAACGTGTCCACTTTTCCACATTTTTCATTCCTTGGATGCGGCAGAGCTTTTCCGGGATACCTTTGTTATCCTGGAAAAGCCCTGTAGTCTAAATGCACCCTCAGTGACTCACTTGGCAACATTCATTTCTGGGAGATTAAGAATAGTGACATTGCACCCTTGTATTGGAATGGCCTTTCAGAACTATTGGAAGTATCCAAAGCCACAGAATAACTTAAACCTTTTAAAAATCTATTTATTTTTAAGATAGATCTCCAGAGTCTAGCACTCTGCATTTTAAATGGGCATTTTCAAATAGTGCTGACTGACAGTTCATGGCTTGTGGTGAATGACTTAAGTAACAAGGTAATGTTTCCATTCTTTGATTTTAAGGAAAAGAGAAATGAACAAGAAATTGCCAACTTTTGGTTTATGGAATGATACTCTTTGTTCACATGTGAAGTTTTCTGAAGCACAGCCATTAACATGGTCAAAATAAGCAGTTCTCTGGTCATAATCACTGTTTTACAGTAGTCAAATCTTCTGGAATTCAGGTGAAGTGACAAATATGAAAGAAAACTTTGGCCTGTGGTCATCTTTATACCCCAGCCCTGCAAAAACATATGCACACGCTCAACTTTACACGTGAGTAGCCAACGGGACCACTCCTGGGTGTAGAGTTAAGTATGGGTGTAGGAAGGCCTGATTCTCTTCACTTTCCCCAGGAATAATGCCATTGAAGTTACAGTGTCAACTAACGTAAGGAAGAAAAGAATCAGACCCAGAATCCAACCACTTTCCAAAAAGATTTATTTCTACACAAGGCTTCTGAATATCCTTTGAAATGGAACTTCATGGTTTTTCTCTGATCCCAGCTCCTTACAGGAATTGCACAGTAGGCAATAAAATGGTAGCAGAAAACTTGCCTGGTTTTGCTATTTTCTTTAAAAAAATGTTAAATGACACCAAGATGCACAATATTGTCCTTTAGCATGCGATCTTCCTGCCTTGTTAAGAGGCTTTAGATTTCTTTCTGCAGCACCATCTCTGTTGTTCCATACACAGTGACAACTTGTCATCTGTTGTAGAAGCAAAGTAACATTCATTTCCTCGTCTTCCAAGTGAAACCTTAAATCATTGCTGCACTCACTAAAGAATGAAGCAAGTTTCTCCTGTTTATGCCAATTCACAGTATCCATATAAATGCACTCCAACTAAAACAAATCTGGAGATGATGATCACATTTACATATGAGGAAAACGAGGAATATAAAAGTGAAAAGTATCCGATAAATCATTGATTCATAGATTCAGACACATTAATGCCAGAAGGACAAGAATCATAGAATCATAGGGCTGGAAGAGACCTCAGGAGGTCATTGAGTCCAGCCTCCTGCCCAAAGCAGAACCAATCCCAATTAAATCAACCCAGCCAGGACTTTGTCAAGCGGAGACTTAAAAACCTCTAGGGATGGAAATTCCACAACCTCCACAGGTAACCAATTCCAGTACTTCACCACCCTCCTAGTGAAATAGTTTTCCCTAATATCCAACCTAGACCTCCCCACTGTAACTTGAGACCATTGCTCCTTTATCTGCCATCTGTCACTACTAAGAACAGCCTCTCTCCATCCTCTTTGGAATCTCCCTTCAGGAAGTTGAAGGCAGCTATCATATCCCCTCACTCTTTTCTTCTGCAGACTAAATAAGCCCAAATCCCTCAGTCACTCCTCATAGGTCATGTGCTCCAGCCCCCTAATCATTTTGGTTGCCCTCCACTGGACCCTCTTGTAGTGGGGGGCCCAGAACTGGACGCAATACACCAGTGCCGAATAAAGGGGAATAATCACTTCTCTAGATATGCTGTCAATGCTCCTCCTAATGCAACCTAATATGCCATTAGCCTTCTTGGCTACAAGGGCACACTGTTGACTCATATCCAGCTTCTCATCCACTATAATCCCCAGGTCCTTTTCTGCCTAACTGCTACTTAGCCAGTCAGTCCCCAGCCTGTAACAATGCTTGGGATTCTTCCATCCCAAGTGCAGGACTCTGCATTTGTCCTTGTTGAACCTCATCAGATTTCTTTTGGCCCAATCCTTTAATCTGTCTAGGTCACTCTGGATCCTATCCCTGCCCTCCAACGTATCTACCTCTCCCCCTAGCTTAGTGTCATCCACAAACTTGTGAGGGTGCAATCCATCCCCTCATCCAGGACAAACATAAAGTCTGAGCTTAATAACATGGGCCCTAATAACCTGTACATCAGGTCTATACTAAAATCATGTAGGGCTTTATTCTCCTCTATTCGTGAAGAGCCATGCAAGAGGATGAAAACCCTGAGTGTCAACTTGCAGTTTCCTTTGAATTCTCAGAAGAAACTAAGATTCAATCCAACCTCAATTTCCCTTCCCCAGGTGCTAGAGGATCCTTTACTGAACCTCAGCCCACAAGCGTGGGATTTAAAGGTAACTTTCCATGACTTTGAAGCATCTTTAATTCTGGGCTGCTCTAGATAGTGGTTGGTCCTTCCAATACAGGGGACTGGACTTGGTGACTTCGCAAGGTTCCTTCTGGTTCTAATATTCTATGATTCTATGAAACTAGGTGTTGCCTTTTCAAATACTATCTCCTTGTGAGGTCTTTTCCTCCCATTCACTAGGTGGCAGCAGAGAGTTCATTCACAATAACAGGTTAACACTAGTGAGTGATCTTTTCCATGAGGCATAATGATTGTGCAAAGCACCTGACCCACTTTCTTGTGAATTTTTAGTGTTTTTTTTTTATGAAGCATCCTATGATTAAGAGTGTGAAGATAGGTTGCTTCAAGTTGGTTGAAAGCAGGAAAAAAATCCTCACACCACCACAGTTTAAGGTCTCTGATGACAGTAGCAGGTTGGACACTGACCAGGTTCCAGCTCACTGCCATGAGCTGTGGGAGGGTTATAAGGTGCAGGTGTGTCCATAATGGATAATGCTAGTCAACAACAATCTCTCTCTCTTTCTCTCTCTCCATTTATGAGAACACAGATGCATGAGCCATATACGCCTCTCCATCAGAGCGTACAGTGATACTCCCAAAATTCCTCCAACTCCAAATTCATAAGATTTCTATCATTTTAAAAACATTTAACAAGTTTGAAAACACAAAAAAATATTCCCCTAGTTCTTGAATATTGCTAAATGATATGCCCATCACTTACTAGGCTGTCTTGAGTTTGAAGTGTCAACATGTCTTAAATCCATTCAACAGATGTGAGGGTTCCATAAGCCCTGGTCGTACCATTTCTTCAGAACACTCAGGCCAAGGTCTTTCTCTCAAGACTAGTTCAACATATACAATATATAACAATGTCTTCCCAGTGTAGACCAGAAACTATAAGTATTGCAGCTGCACAGGTTCAGCTCGTTCTAGCTCCAGCCCATATGGAAGTGTCTCATATGTAGGAATGATCCGACTATACCTACCCTTTGCAACACTGCTAGGCAGAGCTGGAGCCTTTGAATGCATTACTAAAATTATGGATGTGTGGGTTGTGGCACATGACAAAGTGATTCTGTCCATTCAGTGTCACTGCTGTGGATGCATTAACAGCCATTGCAAAGACAGGCAATGGAAGACATTATTTAAGGCAATCAATGACCTTGTAATATGTAGAACAGTACAAATACCCCTTTTGTTTATGTTCCCACTTAGTCTGCTGATAACCCTGTCTGAAAAATGTTGTCCAGACACACCAAAGTAATAGGAAAGAGTCAGTTATTCATTCCAAAAGCATACCCACTTCTAAAATTTTGGAATGATGGTTTATCAATAATAACAAGCAAGCAATAGCTCTGTTGTCTGACATCTTAAAGTGACAGTGAACTAAGACCATGATTATGAGCTCATTCATTCTGCCTAATTCAATTCCAACCTCTCTTTTTAAATTTGCACTATTGCACCACACAAGGATAAGGTTTTAGGGCTGAGCATGCTGCTCTGAATTATCGAGTCTGAGGTGGCCAAATCTTTTGTATCAGATATCTGCTCCATGTTTGGCATAATATTGTGTTAATTATTGACAACAACAATGGGACGTGTATTTACATAAGTGAACAACAATCCTCTTAATGGTTGTGAAATTGTTGGGCTTTGCTAAGAGATTCTGATGAGTTTCTCTCTTACACATATGAACAAACACATACTCTTTAGTTAGATCTCAAAAACCAAAATGATAACATTTTGTTGTAATGGGTTATACTGATTCCTCCTATAAAAAAAGGGAAGATGTATAGAATTAGGGACTGAGCCCCACAACTCTTCTATAGATGAGTCTCTCTTCTCCCTGAAAAAATAGCCAAACTGAGACAACACAGGAGCTACTTTCATAATAAAAATCCAGCTGAATAACTGTTGCAGGATTATGTTTTTATTCTGGACTTCACTACCTCAAGTGAAAGACTGAAAATGATTTTTTTTTAAATCTTGCATCCTTTTAATGTTGCTTTGATAATTAGCAAGGTATTACACTTACACTGAACAGCAATACTTCTAGAGGACTGATTGAGTGGAAAATAGATCTAGCTTCAGCTTCCACAGTGTGGAACAACATGCAGGATTATCCCATACCAAATAGGGTCTGCAATAAAGAGTACATTACAGCCAGTTTCCCAGAATATCAACTCAATCTCTTTAGTTGATCCTGTCCCTGGTTGTGTCATTGACTTGCTGAGTGACCTTGAATAAGTCTCAGTTTCCTTGTGTTTCATTCCCTTTCTTCCATCCCCCACCAGTCTGTAGAATGACAATTGTAACGTTTCTTTTGTCTTGCCATTATGCTCTGGCAGCAATGATACACTATAGCAATATTACTTTGCTACTTAGTTTCCAAAAACTTGAGAACTGAAGAGGCAAAATCACGAGAATAACTAGTTGTTCAATATAGTTTTGTGACAACATTTTTTTTCTTGGCAGTTTGGACTCCAATCCCCATGTTATAACCATGGGTATGTCTACATAGCAAAGTTACTTCAAAATAACAGCCGTTATTTCGAAATAACTTTACCAGCGTCTACACAGCCAAACCGCTATTTCGAAATTAAATTGAAATGGCGGAGGGCTTCTTTTGAAATTGGTAAACCTCATTCCATGAGGAATAGCGCCAATTTAGAAATTGCTATTTCGAAATAAGCGCTATGTAGACGCTTATTTCGAAATCGGGGGCCTCCAGCCCTTCCCAGGGTGCCCTGCTGGCCACTCTGGCCAAAACCAGGAAAACTCCTCTCCCTCCCCACCTCCCTGGAGCCCTTAAAAGGGTTGACTCTGGCGACAGTGCCTGTGCCAACTCCAAGCCTGCAGCCCAGAGCCAGCAGTCACTGCCCAGACCCAGTGGCCCCAAAACATGAGCCAGCAAGCCACTGGCAGCCAGCCCTCCACTGCTCCCCAGGAGCAGTCTGCCTGCTCCCAGGAGCCTGCCAGGGCCTGGAGAAGGCGGGCGCCTTCCTGGTCCAGGGTGGAGATGCCCCCAACATCCATGATCTCCGCACTAGATGGGGAAATGCGGCCGACAATGGCAGGATAACTGCCAGCCTGGCCACCAAACGCTACATGCGAACCCAGGAGCAGGTTTGCATGAAAATCAAGTTGGTCCGGCAAGACTCCCAACTGTGAGCTTCTCCTCCCTCTTCTTCCCTTTGCTTTCCCCTTCCAGCTCCCTCCTCCCAGGTTTCCCCCTCTCCTCTCCTATCCTCTCTTCCCCCCTCTCTCATCTCCTTTCCCCAGTCTCACCAGAGTTTCATTCCATCCCCCCCCCCCAGTTTTGTTAAATAAAGAGAGTTTGTGTTCATGAAAATACATATATTTTATTTTACATCAGGAAGGGGAAGGAGGGGTAAGTGGAAGGATGTTAGGGAGGAATGAGGCACAAGCCCCCAGTGGGGCAGACCAGGAAGGCTCTTAGTGCTCCTCAGGGTGGAAGCTCTCCCTCAGGGCCTCCTGGATACTGACAGCCCCCCGATGGACTTCCCAGATGGCAGCCTGCAGAAAGTGCAGCCAGGCTCGCAGCAATGCGTCCACGAGAAGAACCAGAGTGCCCAGGGGCAGCTCTGGCTCCATGTTGCAGAGTGCTGTGGTGTCCCAAGTGAGGGCGACCAGAGCACGCAGAGACAAAATGTTTTGCTGTCTCTCATCGAGGTAGGCAAGCAAGCAGGGAAACCTGAGAACTGGCTGTCCAGGGGGGGTTCCTTTAAGTACAGGCCTCAGATAGCCTCAGGCAACGGTCACACAAAGTAACTCCTGACCTGATGACCTGCTGGAACTGGTTCCAGCCAACCTTAAATGTGATTCAACATCCACTCAGTGTGGACGCGCTATTTCGAAATAGCGAAACGCTATTTCGAAATGCATTTTGTGTGTAGACGCGTTATTTCAAAATAAGCTATTTCGAAATAACACTGTAGTGTAGACATACCCCATGGGACTAATTCATTTTGCACAGGTTAAAAATCATGGGACAGGACTATGCAGCACTTTAAAGACTAACAAGATGGTTTATTAGGTGATGAGCTTTCGTGGGCCAGACCCACTTCCTCAGATCAAATTGTGGAAGAAAATTGGCATGACCATATATACCAAAGGGGGGGGATGAGGGGGGGAGGTAAACGTCTGTGTCCGTCTGCTATGTACATTGGACAAACGTCTCAGACACTTCGCCAAAGAATCAATGCACACAAAACAGATATCAGACAGTTCCACAAAGAAAAAACAGTTTCTTGCCATTTCAACCAGAAAGGGCATTGTCTCAATGACTTGACTGCTTGCATCCTGCTTCAAAGACATTTTAACATAAGACTTCAAAGAGAAACCTCTGAACTGTCATTCATGCTTAAATTTGACACTTTACGACTAGGCCTCAACAAAGATGCTAATTATCTTACCCATTACGAAGATAGCTTCCCCAATTATCACCTCTAATATCATTAGCTCACAGACATTTACCTCCCCCCCTCCCCCCCCCCCCCCCCCGTTCTGAAATTTGTCCTTTTTATATGTGTTCACTTTTTTTGATTGTATCCCTTTGGTGTATATGGTCATGCCAATTTTCTTCCACAATTTGATCTGAGGAAGTGGGTCTGGCCCACAAAAGCTCATCATCTAATAAACCATCTTGTTAGTCTTTAAAGTGCTGCATAGTCCTGTCTTTTGTTTCAGCTAGACCAGACTAACACGGCTACATCTCTATTGCTAAAAACCGTGGCTCTTAACCATATACTTAAGGGCTACGTCTAGACTGGCATGATTTTGCGCAAATGCTTTTAATGGAAAAGTTTTTTTGCAGAAAAGAGCGTCTAGATTGGCATGGACGCTTTTGCGCAAAAGCACTTTTTGCGCAAAAGCGTCCGTGTCAATCTAGACGCGGTTTTGCACAAGAAAGCCCCGATCGCCATTTTTGCAATTGGGGCTTTTTTGTGCAAAACAAATCTGAGCTGTCTACACTGGTCCTTTTGAGCAAAAGCTTTTGCGCAAAAGGATTTTTGCCCGAATGGGAGCGTCAAAGTATTTGCACAAGAAGCACTGATATCTTACATTAGAACGTCAGTGTTCTTGCACAAATTCAAACGGCCAGTGTAGACAGCTGGCAAGTTTTTGCGCAAAAGTGGCTGCTTTTGGGCAAAATCATGCCAGTCTAGACGCAGCCAAGGTGTTTTTCCTGTCCATGCATATATTGTAGCAATTATGTTTCAGACAGTTGGTCCAAAAGCATATAGATTTTTGAAGTGGAGACAGAATGCTTCTATATTCTGAACCTCTCTAGTTGATCCACTCTAGTCCAGCACCCTCAAAACCTGACCGGTGTCTAGCCAGCGAATTTGCCAAAGCACAGAATGTCAATATTGCCTAGCAGCATTACCAACACTTCCACTGCTTACTGGGCTCTAAGAAGACCTTTAGCTCTAATTTGCCCCTAAATAACAGCATAGACCACTGAGAGCCAGAACTGGTGCCTGTAAACATATTTAATGGACCACAAGAAAATTGGCCACTAAAGTGGACATCTAGCTAACTAAAATCATACTGGATCATGGATGTTGCCAGATCAGAGAGTGCTGGACTAGAGAGGTTCAACCGGTAGAGAATACCTATGCTGCTTTCTAGGTAGCAGTACTTTTATAAATGTTATAAAAGCCCGTGTTCTGATATTGTTTGAAATTTTTAATCCCAAATTAGATTAACTATATTTGGCTTTGCAAAATACAAGCTGCCCGCTTGCCAATGCTGTGCCATACACAATGACATATAGAAAATTGAGTATGTGCATGAGGTACAACAGAAAGGATATTACATTTTGTGAAATAAGCCTCCACTATGCATTGTGCAGATCCTGGTGTGCTTCTCAAACATTTTTTTAAATGAAATCGTTTGCATGTGACAATTTTCAACTATTTCACAGCTTCTTGCATTCATTTGTAGAATATAATTTTGGGATATATTTATTGTACTGGAAACTTGCCAGACTGCAACTGACAAACTATAGGCCAAATTCTATCATCGACTCAAATCAGACACATCCCAAATGAATAGTTTTAGCATATCATATTTTGAAAGCTGAGACACATAACTGAGATCTATAGGATCAAATGCATCTGGCGTTGGTCACTGTTGGAAGACAAGATATTGGTCTGACCAAGTATGGCCATTCTAATATTCTTCCAAAAGGTGAGCTGTGTTTCATGCCCAATTGCAATGCAGCTTCTCCAAAAAAGGCGTGGTTTGGCCGAAAGACAAGTTGGCTTTTTTGCACAACAGAAAGTAATGTGGAGCCTCACATTGGCTTCAAGTGAAGGTCAGCAAGTAGACTATGCATTTACAGATGGTAATGCAAGAGTCACAATACCAAACATAACCCTGCACAAACACTTGGGACTCTCACAAAAGGACTATAGTTCTATTTTAAAAGTACAGTCATCACTCAGGACAGGTATGCAACATTGAGGCCCCAGATATCTCTAGGAACATCCAAGACATTTTGAGAGTCAGGATATTTGCAAAGATGCATCCAAGGCTGGTTGGCTTAAAGTGAAGGAAGGGGCTTCCATGATCCATGGAACCCTGCAGAAAGGGGCTCTTAGTCCTGCTGATATTTTGAATCTTGCCTTTGTTGAGATTCTCAGCAGCTCCTCTGTAGCTGCAGCACTTCTAGTAGAACCTATTCCTCCACACCTCCAGCCTTCCCTGGTGGCCATCTCCTCCTCCTCCTCTATGTGCTGAAAGCTTTATTTTCACAAGCCCTTCTTTCCACAGGGATTTCAATGCATAAAGATTAGAAGCTGGGTAGATCACTCCCTCCCCACCACAGTGCTTGCAGCATTACATGTTGACTTTTGTAAGGTTTTTGACACTGTCTCACAAGCCTGTCTCATAAGCAAACTAGAGAAATATAGGTTAGACAAGATTACTCTACAGTGGGTGCACAACTGGCTGGAAACCATACCCAGACTAGTTATCAATGTATCACTCAAGCTGGAGGACATATTGAGTAGGGTCTGCACGGATCTGTTCTGGGTTTGACTCTATTCAGTATCTTCATTAATGATTTGGATAATGGCATAGAGAGTACATTTATAATATTTGTGGACAATATCAAGCTGGAAGGGCTTGCAAGTGCTTTGTAGGACAGGATTGCCATTCAAAATGATCTTTTTAAAAATGGTCTGAAATAAAATAGGATGATATTCAATAAGGGTAAACGCAAAATGCGATACTTAGGAAGGAACAATGAACGGAATTAATACAAAATGGAAAATGACTGCCCAGAAAGGAGCATAGCAGAAAAGGTCTTGTGAATTATAGTGGATTACAAACTAAATGAGTCACCAATGTAACACTGTTGCAAAAAAAAAGGGAACATTATTCTGAGATATATTAGCAGGAGTATTGTAAGCAAGATATGAGAAATAACTCTTTTCCTTTAATCCGCACAAATAAGGACTCAACTATAGTACTGGGCCCAGATCTGGGCACCATATTTTGTAGTAAGTGTGGACAAATTGGAGAAAGTCCTGAGGACAGAAACAAAAATGTTAAAGGTCTAGAAAACATCACCTGCCAGAACAGATTGAAAACAGTGTGGCTGCGTCTAGACTGGCATGATTTTGCGCAAAAGCAGCCGCTTTTGAGCAAAAACTTGCCAGCTGTCTACACTGGCCATTTGAATTTGCGCAAGAGTACTGACGTTCTTATGTAAGAAATCAGTGCTTCTTGCGCAAATACTTTGACGCTCCCGTTCGGGCAAAAGTCCTTTTGCGCAAAAGCTTTTGTGCAAAAGGGCCAGTGTAGACAGCTCAGATTTGTTTTGCGCAAAAAAGCCCTGATCGCGAAAATGGCGATTGGGGCTTTCTTGCGCAAAACCGCGTCTAGATTGGCACGGACGCTTTTGCGCAAAAAGTGCTTTTGCGCAAAAGCGTCCGTGCCAATCTAGACATGCTTTTGCGCAAATACTTTTAACGGAAAAACTTTTCCGTTAAAAGCATTTGCCCAAAATCATGCCAGTCTAGATGTAACCTGTGAGTTTAGTCTAGAACAGACCGGGGGAGGACATGATAACTGTATTCAAGTACATAAAAGGTCATTATGATGAGGGGATTGATAAATTGTTCTCTTTATCCACTGAACACAAAACAAGAAGTAATAGGTCCCCTTAGGACTGTCAGGGCAGTTAAGCACTAGAAGAAATTACCCAGGGAGGTTGTGGAACCTCCATCACTTTTTCAAAAAATAGGTTAGACATAGTCTAGATAACATTCAGTCCTGCCTGAGTGCAGGGGATGACTCGATGACCTCTCAAGGTCCCTTTCAATCCTATATTTCTACAATTCCATATTCATCTTCATTGCACCTCTCTCTTTCTCTTACGGTTCAGTTCTAAATCCAAGGAAATCAGTAGTCAAGTAAGCACTGACTTCAGTGTTACAAACAGGATTACACCTTTATGTCCTACATTGCCTTCAAATCCTTCCTCAAAACTCACATCACAGTGTTCACTTTCCACTCTTGGGCCTCTTCACTGGCACCACTAGTCCTGTCAGACCTTATCCTTAAAAACACTAATAACTACATACACAGCATAACATGAATCAAAAAGTCCCTTGTGTGAGTTGCAATGACTGTGGTTCATTTAATTTAGGGCTCTACATGCAGCTTCTTCTGCAGAGAAACTGAATGGAAATGATTTTCTGAGCTGGCAGACAAGATTTGGCCTATCGGGGAACTAAACACAATGTCGGCCTCCTTCTACCAAATGACCAACTCATATTGGAACTTGAAGTAAAAAAAAAAAAAATCTTACCCACATTTTGCTGCCATCCAGATAGTGCAAAAACAAAACAAAACAAAACTTGGCATGCTACTTGAGCAATAGTTTCACCAGGAAAAAAATCTGATTAAATACTTCAGAAAGGAAGAAGTAGCAAAGACACAAAAAAGGCTGGTCCTAAGTACTTTACCATGTCAATTCATGTATTTCACACCTCTCTAAGGAGTCCATTCAGTAACTGACAACTGGAACAAGGCATTTTGGACCTGATTTTCTCCAGTCTGTCAGATTGATTTTTAGACCAGAATAGTTCCACTGAAGCCATCCCAAGTTTTTCCCTTTCAGTTGCTTCATTAGGGTTTCAAAAGGATATTTTAAAGCAAAAATAGATGCATACATCTAAATGCAGTTTGTCTGAGCGGTATGAATCTATAAATCTCCCCCAAACTCAAATCTCCATAGAGAAAAAAACCCACTGCAGATGCGGAAAGGCTAAGATTGATTTTCTGCTGCCCTGCTTCTCGGATATACTGATGCTGACAATCTAGAAAGCCATCTACAGAACTCCCTAAGGGCAGAATTTAGCCCTAAATCACTTCCTAGGCACGTGTCAAGAGTGAATTAAAAATAGCTTATTTCATTGTGAATCATTTTAAAGTTAACAAATGACCAGAGTCTGAAGCACTATTAGAATCATGTGTTATAATATATGGTGGGGAGGTGTATGAGTGTCTTTTTACTGCTTCATCTTTCAAGGGACAATGTCTTTTTGATCAGGCTCTATTTACACAATGAAAATACAGAGGCCAAGCAGATTCTGCTACTGTCGTACCTTTTCACAGAGTACAGTTCTATGCAACATAAAGATGGCCAAAGGGCTTCCAGGAGACACATGGACGATTAAAAGCAATGCTTTAATTTAAAATGAACATTGGCTAGAATTGATCAGGAAGCAAGTTTTCTAACAGAAGAAAGATGCTATTGCAACCTTGGGCCCAAACAATGCTCAGGGCACCACCTATAGAAAAAAAATAGATAATTTCTCTCCTTCTGGCAAAGTGTCATGCTGTTCTGCCAACTAGACCTGGTTACCTTATTTATGCAGGTAGTGCAGTTAAATTCCTTCATGACACAACTAGTATATTCAAGGGGTGCAAAAAATGGCCATTAAATGCAGGAAATGGAGGAAAATGACTGCTTAGCTAATGTTATCCAAACTTCAGCCAATTTAAGGAAATTCCATACAATATCTGCCTAAGTACACTTCATAAACATGTCACAGTTTAAAAAAAAAGTACATTAGAAACAGAGCAAGTTCTGGGGAAATGGATGGCAGAAGTGGTAGTGCACCACCACTTTTGTTCAGAAATAAATGAAATTGTATTTACAGGAGTACTAATGCCTATCTCTGTATGGCCCTTTGCCAGTCAGTAGTGCAACCCTCACTCACACTGATGAGCTCTTACACGGTTTGTCTCACTGAAATCAGAGAAATTACTCACAGGACTAAGCGCTCACCAGCGTTGCATAATTGGGCCCTTATTTTTATGAAAAAACTGTGACACTTTTGCTGACCATCAGCTAAAATATTTTGGCAACTATTGCTGCCAGTAATGGATTTCTTCCCCTATTCCTCCCACAGGTTGCCCATCTCAGCTTGTCGCCAAGACATGCTCCTGAATATTAATAGCTCCTGTCATTGATTAGACACCATTACTTCCCCAATCTGCTTGGTTTAGCCTAGGTGTCCAGCACACCAGAATTTGTTGAGGCCACTGCCTCAGTATGAACGCTGAGATTCTAAAGAGCACAGAAGTGCATACATTGCTTTATCAGCCATGCCATCATACTTAGATCTGCCGATAACAGTGGCCTACCCATGCTCAGATTTGTACTTGTACCCAGTCCAAAGCCTGTTGAACTTAGAGACTCCCATGGGTTTCAATTATATCACAACAGGCCCTGTCTGCAGTATACATTGGAACTGGATGTCATCCTGATTGGATCTAAGCACATACTGGGAGTTAGTAAGAGCCCTGAAGCTCCGCTGAAATCAATAAACATTGAGTGTGCTGAGGAACTCACACAAGTTGTCCTTGAGGGAGAAGAGACACAGATAATCAATTCAGCCAACTTCCTAAATCCATTTATGCCATAATACCTCTTCCAGTGAGGAAAGCTTGCTCCAGCACCACTGAAGGAGTTTTTGCTATTGACTCCAGTGCCGTCCAGAACAGCCTCATTATGTCTGCAAAATAAAAATGAAACTTTATCCCAGTTATGAAGAAAGTAATGCTCAAACACTCAGCAAAAGGGGTATCTCCAGGGTTTCAGCTCTCTTAATATGCTAATTCTTTCATTGATGTCTTGATAAATGCATGTCAAGAACCCTTCGTAAGCCTCCCCCTTTAATTATCCGATGGTGGCATAATGTATGATGTCTATTGACTCACAGTGGTAGGTCGCATAATGGAAATGCCCTTGGAAATGCATGCATTTGTACCTTTCATGCTTTCCCATTACAATTCCATAGATTTATACATTGTCAATGTACTATTTATAACTAATGTATTTCAAGGACATATGGGTGGTGGCATTTTATCAATGACTTTTTTGTCCTCCTTTTTTCATTAGTGCTGGTTAAGAAAGGCAAGCCATTCCAGTCAGGAGCTTCCTCTAAACTTAATGGCTTTTACTGCATAATTATCATAGGACACTACTTTTTCTCTTCCCTTCTTGTATTAAATACGCTCAAATTTGCATTCAAGTTGCAACCGTAGCTGAATCCAATTCAAATTGCTATCTTTGAACTGGAAAGAGGCTCCAGCACTATGATTGTTAAAGATATCCCTTGGGGTAGGCATGCCACTCCTGCGACCTTCACCTCAAGAGTGTTACTAATATCCAGCTTGATCCACACAAATGCAGCTCAAACTAAATTTTGGCAGAAGAAAATGTACAGTTTTATGACTGGATTTGATTTGTGTCTAACTCGTTTGCCTGAACATTACATCTCTAGTATTTAATTAATATTACATGAATGTCTCAGTGAGAGTCACCATTTCTTTTTTAACTCAGGGGAAAGACATAGTAATTTTCATTTTTGTGATGCATTTTCCTAAGCAAGATTTCACATTTATAATTTTCATTTGAATTAGACCTACTCGTATAATCATACAAGTCCTGTGTGTCCTTTGATATGTTTTTCTGTAGTATGTTTCTCCAGGACCTAGGTAAGAGAACACAGGAAATCCCCCTACTTCCCGAGATTTTCCTCTCTTCTTGTGACACATCAGATGTTGGCTATTACTGGAGAAAGAATATCAACCCAGCTTGATAGGGCAATTACTGGAATTCAAAATCCAACATATATGTCAAAAATTGCCAAAACACATATGTCATATAACTCAGAAGCCTTAAAAGACTAAGCCCCTATTCCCTCTGGACCCCATTCAGCAAAGGAACTTATTCCTAATGGCCCCAGTTCAGGAAAGCACCCCTATTCCGATCAGCAGGTGCTGAAGTCTCATTGATTTCAATGGGATTAATCCCATTGATGTTTATGTCCATCCTAATTCAGGTAAGTGTGTAAGACCACAGTGAAGTACAGTCCTGAATCTCAGTCAGAGTTAGGTACATGCCAAGTGTAGTCCCACTTTAAAGAAACATTCCATATGCTGAAGTAATCTGCTAAATCATGGTCTTTGGGCTGTTTTCTTTAATAGGGTAGGAAGGTAATGATTTACCATCAAAGAGAAGAGTATTTTACCCCTCATACCATGTGTGGTCAGGGATCACTCAAAGCAGCCTGATAGAGATATGCTTCATTCAGTATCTGTGTTCCAACAGATCCAATTGTCTCTTGCCAGAGCTTCTTAAAAGGCACAGTCCTCTCCCTCCAAGCCCTTTCTTGCAAATGACAGACCAAATGGAAGCACAGAGCACAAAAGATGCAGTACCGCCTTCTCTGAAGGAGAGTCAACCTAGTCTTCTTCATGTGGGAGGACAAAGGGCTCCTGAAACTTGCTCAGAGAGTTCTGTCCTGCTCACTCAAGAGTTAAAAACTAAGCAGATGCAGAGAGATAATAGTAGAACTGTGTTCCTTGTTAGCTCATGTTAATTTAGGATACCACATCATTCCTATAGCAATCTGTGTTTCATTGGCAATAAGCGATGCAGCGATCATGTGGAGTTGTAGGAAAGAAAACTTTATTGCCCATGCAGAGATCCCAGTGCTACATAATAGAAAGGCCTATATTTGTTTGGTAGCAGCCTTGCCTGAGTTTGAGTATCTGAGCTCCTGATATCCCATCTTGACCCTTTTTCTTGAGTTCCACTTTTACAATAATCAGGAAAAAAGAAATATTCCAAAATGCTCAAAATTAGTAAAGATAAGAGATCCTTCTACAGATTGCACAGCCCAAAAAAGAGGTCTGAATTAGGTGTTGACAATGTCGTTAAACTTTTAGTACTGCCCCAGTTTTCCAGTCAGTCTGCATTAGCTTTCAAACTATACTGACTATCCACTCCTAAATTCACTAGGAAAATGAAACTATTGCACGACAAGACTGTTAAAGATGCAAATAGTCAAACTTAAAATATTTGTATTCCAGCTATAGATAAACATAGTGTTTTCAAATAATTTAAAAAAATATTTCAGTACAAGGACTTGGGGCTTTTTTTTTTAAGAAAATTGACTGCCTGACCTTTCCCAAATTCAGCATGCCCTTTCTGTGGCATTGCTTCTGAGAGCTGTCTCTACAAGCCTCTAAGGTCTGTCATACAGGCATCCTCAAATTGCATATATTAAATTTTAAGCCAGGTTGTTTACAAAATATACTTCCAAGAGCTGTCCTTTTGTGGAAGTACTGGTTTGCCGAACATCTGCTGCTTTCAGTAATTTTCTACAGAGCTGTTTTGTTTACTGTGAAAGCAATGGCATTTCCCCTTCCTATAACCCATGTCCCCATGCATCAAAGGAAATATGTTAAGATCATTTATCCATTATTAAGTATTTATCTGGGAACTCTGCCTTTTTTTTATCACATATTTATCAGCATTATTTTGGATTGATTTTTTTTATAAGGGCATGTTCTGTGTGAGATTATTTTCACTGTATGGGAAGGCATGCAGAAATGGAATATGTAGTTGGTGCAGTGTGGACTTATCAGTGTTTGATGCTTCATTTCTAGATCCTGGAATGATCCATTTTGTTAAAAAAAAAAAACCTCTTAAACATCCAGCAATCATGTCAGCATTCCTGAGCTAGCACCAGTTTTCTTGTGTGAAATGGAATGAAGAATTCCAGGGGGAAATATCAGCCCAGTAATTAGAATTTACTCCTCATGGTTTTGTTAAGGAGTGCCTTTTTAAAAAAAGTTTTGAAGCTTACTCAGTCAGACTTGTATTCGCCTGAAGACCTCAACATGAATTGAGATGAATGCTTGACTCTAACTTCACTTTGGTTTTACATGGATATAAGGACAAACCTCTTGATATCAGCAGATCAGTACAAAGAGTTTGGGTAAGATCAGACTCAGGTTCTACGTTTCCAGATTCATTGCATCTGTACTGAGTTCTTTTACTTTAGTGATTGTGGGCCATATTCGCTGAAGGATAGAGGCACATATCATCTTTCTACAAAAGAATTTCAAAAACCGGTTACAGAGGGAAACAGCTGCAAATTCAACTCTACCAACTTAGGACTGAATACAGATCTCAACTGGTTAATGCATCACAAAGGCAATTTCCCCCTTCTGGATAGTCACATGTCCACACCAAATCTGTGCATGCCCCACTTCCACCCTGACTTGATTAGCTTCATTAACATAAGCAACTTCTTCCTTATATATTCCCCTGCTTCTGTAACTTCCACTCCAATTCATCTGATGAAGTGGGATTTTCCCATGTAAGTTCCTTAGGCCCTAATAAATCTGTTAGTTTCTAAAGTGCCATAGGATGCCTTGTTGTTTTTGTAGAATGTGTGGGATTATTAAGATTCATAGCCCTTTTTCAGCCCTGCCATCACAAATATATGAGCAAGGCTAACATTTTACCCAGTGAAAGGAAGGCAGTGGTATACTTTACACACTGCATGGTCCCTAGCCAAGGCATTGCCTTCTCTCTGATTATGTTAAGTGTTAGAATATTAAATCACCGATGTCTTGGTTATTTTATATATTAGGGTTAACAATTTTGAAGCTGCTGGAGTAAAGGAGTTTTATGCCATGAAATACCCACTAGCTTCTGAAAGCCATTTATTATGCAGTGCCACTTTCCCTTGTTAGGAAATATTTTACATTCAGGGAAGAATAAATCAATAAGAGAATCCATTTATAAGGAGAATAAACGAATGGGGGAAATTCCTGTCGACAAACAGTGCCCTCTGAGAATGGATACCTATTTCTTGGGGTGGCCTGACTACAACCTTTTCAGTGAGGGATGGGTAGTGTGATATGCTGATAATCTTGGTCAGTCTGGGCACGTCTACACAGCAGAACAAAAGACTAATTAAGCTACGCAACTTCAGCTACCTCAGTTGCATAGCTGAAGTCGAAATAGCTTTATTTGGCTTTAGGAGCTGTCTTCACAGTAGGAAGTCGACGGAAGAACACTCTTCCTTTGACTTCCCTTACTCCTCGTGAAATGAGGGTCACAGGAGTCAGAGTAAGAAGTACTCCATCTCAACATTATGTAGAAATAACTGCTTGTAGAGTACACACATGCTTTATTTCAGAATAACATAAGTTATTCTGAAATAACACTGCTGTGTAGACATTGCCTTGGAGATCAAGTCATGGGAACAGGCATACTGTGAAGAGGGTGATAGAAAATAGGCCTTTCTCATTGTGAAGTTTCAATTTTAAACCAATCAGTCCCTTTTCAAAAGGAAAGCATCATGTAGCAAAATTGCCTGTTTCTAACATCATATTTATTATGTTTAGCAGAAAAAGAATGAGATACAGAGGACCATTGATTCTAATGGGGTTGTACAGGATGTCCAAAGCTGAATTTAACCCCAACAAGATAAATAGTACTGTTTGAACTGTACATTTGCACTGTTTCTTAGTTATCCAGAGTTTAGACTGATACAATTTCCACAGCAAAGGCATTTTTAATTCATAAAGATCAGATTAGAATTACATTCTCCTATATTTTACTAGGAAGAAAAATGCTTACATTGGCTGTGATCAGAACTACCCCTGTGCTAAAGTTAAGCACTTTCTTAAGTACTTTGCAGGTGCTTGGTGAATTAGGATTACTTCAGTTATCAGTGAGAAAGCAAATAGAAAATATTACAACTTCGCAAAGCAGCTGAGTCAACCCTATTGTTGAAACTGTAACTTCTCCATTTCCCGATTTGATAATTTAACCCTGGAACTATGACATTATTGTGATTTTTACATTTAATTTCTTAGTTATTTGGGGGTGGGGGATCAGAGGCACAAATTCCTAATTTGCTTTAAAGGCCTGATTTGCCACTGAGTAACATCAGCTTTAAGCCTGTCTGAGTCCACTGGAGAACGACTGATTTAAAACTACCTAGAGGAGTTTCAGCCTCTACATCTTCATGGAGAGTGTAGGAGTGCTGGAGAATTGAACAAATACAAAAGAACACGCACATGAATGCTACATCTCTCAGTGAATGCAAGCACTCTGATTTAATGAATTTTCTACAGCAGATATGTAGTAGCCAATTTTCAGTCATTCATACTTTTTAATAATCCACTTTTCAGAGAAACATAGCAGTGCACATTCCTTAGTTAGAGCTCCTTACATGTCAGATTTTAAGTATATAATGAAAGCTTTTGTGAGAGTTCTGCATAGGGGGAAAATGGCAATATTTTTACTTGAAATAAAAGACACGAGTACTTCTTCCACTACTGCAGAATTCAGTAAACTTCTGAAGGGATTTGTTCATGCTTCTCATATAAACGTATTTTGGGTATATACCATGAATCTGAAAGGGTGATTCCCCTCACCAGCCCATCCCCCAAAAGCATAAATAATAAGAGGATATGATTGCTTTATAAAGAGGTCAAGACTAATTTTGTGTTAATAATCATGTACATAATGTTAGCTCCAGTACATGAGGCTAATTATGAATACAGAGGCATGGGTAATAGAGCCTGAAATAAACCAAGTGAGACTGACATGACAAAACAGAGAATTTTTAGAACATCCAGTCTTTTAAATGCACAGTGAGGCTTGGGTAAAGCCAAACATCCCTAGGATACCCTGGCTCCAAGCCTGCAGCTTTACCCAGTCAAATGCTCTCTCTCTCTGGGCTCATTCCAACACTGTGCCTCCCCTGCCATTCTACTAATGGCAGTACTGTCCACTTCTGCCAGCATTGTTATCAGCTCTCAGCCATTACCTGTGCTCTGATTGTGATTACAGGGTGTAGAAGTTGAATTAATGATGCTGAGACAGACAGGAGGGGCGGGGAACCTATTTTGGGTGGGGGGGCCGCTGACCCACAGAAAAATCAGATGTGGGCTGCTCAGCTCTGCAACTGAAAAAAAAAACCCTCACTGAAGTGGCCCACCACTGAGAAGGAGAAAGACACTCCCCACATTTCCCTCCCACACCAGAGCCTCCAGGGGCCCAGGCTAGTAGGTTTTGTGTACTCCAGCCCTGTGGTGGGGCGGTGGAGGGGGGCCGAAGCACCATTACAGGCTCCTCAATGCTGAGGGGGAAGCCCCTAGACCTTAGGCTACTCTCCCTCCCCCCCCCCCACCCCCGCCCTGCATTACGGAATATGGAATTTCTACATGAACAATGGTCTCCAGAAAAGAGGGGACAAGGTGCTTGAAGTAGAGCTGGGTAGGAAACTGTATTTTTTTTCCCAATCCTACAAGAATTTGAGATATCAAAAGTTTTCCCTCATAAATTGGACCAAAATTATAGTCTTGAAATCATTTGAAAAAAATAACAATATCAACCAGTCACACACACAAACACCCCTACTTAGTCAGATCAATCAAATCATTTTATTATTTCAATAATTTCAAAAATGTTTTACTGTATTTAGATTTCTGTGTAACTTTTACCTCTTTGTAGAAACTAAAATTTTTAATCAGAAAAAATTAAATTTATTTCAAAGGCATCAAAATGGGACAATGGCCATGTGAAAACTTTTTCACATTTGGAGATTTGTCAAATTGAGTCTTTCCTACTAACTGTTTTGGTTTCAACAAATTGGCATTGTCTAAAGAAAAACTTTATATGGAAAATTCCCAAACAACTATTTTAGCTGCTAGCTGGGTTTTCTGCTACTCCTCGACCATACCACCTTTCTCTATCTGGATTAGATTCAGAAATCTCCATGAAGGAAATGCCAGGATAAAAAACCAATAACTTAGCAAAAGAGAAAAGGTTCTCACAGACATTAATGTATTTGTATTTGGCTGTGACCCTTGTAAATACCTTGTGGGGGAAAGCCGATTGGTGCGGGGGAGCACCTGGATCGGACGGAGACTTCTTTTATACGAGGCTCCATAGATAGGGATTCCCTAGAAGTTAGTCAGATAGGGAACGTGGGAAATAATATATGGGCAAGATCAGATGTGAAACAATCGTGCATAAAAAAATCCAATGTGTCTGTGAAAGGCGGACATATAAATAGTGGTAGTTTTCTAACATGCTTTTACACTAATGCTAGGAGTCTGTCTAATAAGATGGGTGAACTGGAGTACCTCATATCAAAGGAGGAAGTTGACATAATAGGCATCTCAGAAACATGGTGGAATGAGGACAATCAGTGGGACACTATCATACCGGGATATAAATTATATCGGAAAGACAGAACAGGTCGTGCGGGTGGCGGAGTGGTACTATATGTGAAGGATAATATAGAATCAAATGAAGTAAAAATCCTAAAGGAATCAAAATGTTCCATAGAATCATTATGGATAACAATTCATTCCTCGAATATGAATATGGCATTAGGAATATATTACCGACCACCTAACCAGGACAGTGATAGTGATGCTGAAATGATAAGGGAGATTAGAGAGGCTACCAAAATATAAAACACAGTAATAATAGGAGATTTCAATTATCCCCATATTGATTGGGTGCATGTCACCTCAGGACGGGATTCAGAGATTAAATTTCTTGATGCCTTAAATGACTGCTTCTTGGAGCAGCTAGTACAGGAACCCACAAGGGGAGAGTCGATTCTCGACCTAGTCTTGACTGGAACGCAGGATCTGGTCCAAGAGGTAACTGTTACTGGACCGCTTGGAAATAGTGACCACAATATAATAACTTTTAATATTCCTGTGTTGGGAAGAACACCGCAGCGGTCAAACACTCTGGCATTTAATTTCAAAAAGGGGAATTACACTAAAATGAGGAAGCTAGTTAAACAGAAACTAAAAGGGAGAGTAATTAAACTAAAATCCCTGGAAGCTGCATGGGAACTGTTTAAAGACACCATACTAGAGGCCCAACTTAAATGTATACCCCAAATAAAAAAACACAGTAAGAGACCTAACAAAGAACCACCATGGCTAAACAGCCATGTTAAAAAGGCAGTGAGAGAGAAAAGGGCAGCTTTTAAAAAGTGGAAGTCAAATCCTAGTGAGGAAAATAGAAAGGAACATAAACACTCCCAAATTAAGTGTCATAATGTAGTAAGAAAAGCCAAAAAAGAGTTTGAGGAACTGCTAGCCAAAAATTCAAAAAATGATAGTAAAATGTTTTTTAAATACATTAGAAGCAGGAAGCCCGCTAAAAAAGCAGTGGGGCCCTTGGATGATAAAGATATAAAAGGAGCGATCAAGGAAGACAGTGCCATTGCGGAGCGATTAAATGATTTCTTTGCTTCAGTCTTCACGGCTGAGGATGTTACAGAGGTTCCTAAATCTGAGCCAGCCTTTTTAGGTGACAAATCTGAGGAACTCACTCAGATTGAAGTGACATTAGAGGAGGTTATGGAATTAATTGATAAGCTGAATAGTAACAAGTCTCCGGGACCAGACGGCATTCACCCAAGGGTTCTGAAAGAACTCAAATGTGAAATTGCGGAGTTATTAACAGTGGTTTGTAACCTATCCTTTAAATCCACTTTGGTACCAAATGACTGGAAGATGGCCAATATAACACCAATATTTAAAAAAGGCTCTAGAGGAGATCCTGGCAATTATAGACCGATAAGTTTAACATCAGTACCAGGCAAATTAGTAGAAACACTAGTAAAGAGTAAAATTGCAAGGCACATAGAAGAGCACGAATTGTTGGGCAAAAGTCAGCATGGTTTCTGCAGAGGGAAGTCGTGTCTAACTAATCTGTTAGAATTCTTTGAAGGGGTTAATAAACATGCGGACAAGGGGCACCCAGTGGATATAATATACCTAGATTTCCAGAAAGCCTTTGACACGGTCCCACACCAAAGGCTTTTACGTAAATTAGGTGGTCATGGGATAGGAGGAAAGGTCCTTTCATGGATCAAGAATTGGTTAAAAGACAGAAAACAAAGGGTGGGAATAAATGGTAAATTTTCACAATGGAGGAGGGTAACTAGTGGTGTTCCCCAGGGGTCAGTACTGGGACCAATCCTGTTCAACTTGTTCATCAATGATCTAGAAAATGAGGTAAGCAGTGAGGTGGCCAAGTTTGCAGATGACACAAAGTTGTTCAGGACAGTCAAAAGCAAAAGGGATTGTGAAGAACTACAAAAAGATCTCAGCAAACTGAGTGATTGGGCAGCAAAATGGCAAATGAAATTTAATGTGGGTAAGTGTAAGGTAATGCATGTTGGAAAAAATAACCCAAATTACACGTACTACATGATGGGGTCAAATTTAGCTACGACAGATCAGGAAAGGGATCTTGGAGTTATAGTGGATAGTTCTATGAAGACATCCACGCAGTGTGCAGCGGCAGTTAGTAAGGCAAATAGGATGTTAGGAATTATTAAAAAAGGGATAGATAATAAGACAAAAGATATCATACTTCCCCTATATAAAACTATGGTACGCCCACATCTCGAGTACTGCGTGCAGATGTGGTCTCCTCACCTCAAAAAAGATATATTGGCATTAGAAAAGGTTCAGAAAAGGGCGACTAAGATGATTAGGGGCTTGGAAAGGGTCCCATATGGGGAGAGGCTAGAGAGACTGGGACTTTTCAGTTTGGAAAAAAGGCGATTGAGGGGCGATATGATAGAGGTATATAAAATCATGAATGGTGTGGAGAAAGTGATTATAGAAAAATTATTTACCTTTTCCCATAATACAAGAACTAGGGGACACCAAATGAAATTGATGGGTAGTAGGTTCAAAACTAATAAAAGGAAATTTTTCTTCACACAGCGCACAGTCAACCTGTGGAACTCCTTGCCCGAGGAGGCTGTGAAGGCCAGGACTCTATTAGGGTTTAAAAAAGAGCTTGATAAATTTTTGCAGGTTAGGTCCATAAATGGCTATTAGCCAGGGATAAAGTATGGTGCCCTAGCCTTCATAACAAGGGCAGGAGATGGATGGCAGGAGATAAATCACTTGATCATTGTCTTCTGTTCTCCTTCTCTGGGGCACCTGGCATTGGCCACCGTCGGCAGATGGGATGCTGGGCTCGATGGACCTTTGGTCTGACCCAGTATGGCCATTCTTATGTTCTTATGTTCTTATGTTCCCAAACCTGAAAACATATAAGAAACATGCCAGAGCTCCCTTTCTCCCCCCTGGCTCGTTCAAGCTCACTCAGCCCCTGTCCCACAGCAGAAGTGTCTCCGCCCCACTCCCTGCCTTGCTGCCAAGAAAAATGGCTGACCGTGAAGGGGGAAGTACAGGGAGAGCCTCAAAGGGAGAGCCTCTTATTATCTATCTCTTTTTTAATAATTCCTAACATCCTATTTGCCTTACTAACTGCCGCTGCACACTGCGTGGATGTCTTCATAGAACTATCCACTATAACTCCAAGATCCCTTTCCTGATCTGTCGTAGCTAAATTTGACCCCATCATGTAGTACGTGTAATTTGGGTTATTTTTTCCAACATGCATTACCTTACACTTACCCACATTACTCAAAGAGCTCTTCCCTCCTCCCCTACTGCAGGTAACGGAAGGGCAGTGAAAGCACAGTAGACCTGAACTGAGTGCAGAGAAGGGGGGGAGGATCACTGGACAGAGGAAACCCTCCCTTTTGTGCCCCCCACCATATGGGAGGCATGCACAAAACTTTTTGTGGGCAGTGAGGAGTAGGGCCATAGCAGAGTGATTGAAGGAGTAGGGCCATAGCAGAGTGATTGATGCAGCGGCTGCCCTAAAACTCATGACCTACTGTGATACTCGACACAATACCATAAAATGGTCATATAATTCATTCTGGTCACCAAAACATTCCATTCATAGCTTACAAGACTGTTAATGGAGAAAATAATCCTGGCACAGTAGAAATGTTGTTCTTTGAAATGTGTTTGCACATATCTATTCAGGTGTGAGCAGGCCAGTGCACCAGAGCCAGAGAACTTTGTCCCATAGTGGTGCATGTGTCTTCTGCATGTTTTTGCCACTGCTCAAGGATCTAAAGGGGCAGAGCCACCTCATTGTCCTCAGTCCCCTCACACTGTAAGCCCATGTTTGCTATGACTAACACAGAGGGGAAGGAGAGTGAGTCCTGCAAAGGAAATGTGCAACACATCTTCAACAAAAGTTACTAAACAAGTATGTAAACCTTCTTCAAGTGCTTGGAGATTTCCATTCCAATACTGGTGCAGGGGCGGCAGGTTTGTATAATTTTTGGTGGTGCCCAGAATGGGTCTAGTCCCCCCCCTCTCCCTCACCTGCCCTGTAAGCCGATATATATTTTATTAAATAATGTAAAAATGGACTGGAAACCTTAAGCGTTTAACAGTTTCCCTTTATTGCACAATATCACTATTGTAAGAAAAAATTGTACTTTTGTACTATTGTACTTGTTGTGACGAAGAGGGAATGTTCTTAGTGTTTTCTCTTATGGACACATGACCAGAAGTAAAGTCCCCTCTCTAAGGATTTTTCCCACCATCCTCCTACCAATAGGGATTAGTTTGGCCCCCACCAAACCCTCCTCATGCAACTATCCTACAATTGCATTAACCCACTGTGTGTGACATTAACTCGGGGGTGGAGAGGCATTAACTCGGGGGTGGAGAGGCTGGGGGAAGTGTTCCCTCTAAGAGTTTCCTCCCATGAGCAGAATGAATTTTGTGTTGTGCACCAGTACTGAGTTCATGTGGCTTGTTTGGATGTGCCACTGTGGCACCCAAGTTATTAATAAATATCTTATAAGCCTCTACCCTTTCCCTCTGCTGCCATGTCTCCTCCCCTTGCTCCATCAGCTCCCCTGGTGCCTGCTGCCCCCCAACCCCTCACCCTACTCTGCTGTCCTGACTCAGACTCCTGCCCTTCTCACTGCCCTCAGTCCTCCTGAGACCTGCCCCCCCGCCACCAGCCCTTCTCTCCCCCCTGTGCCCACTCCTCCAGTAGCCCCACTCTGATCATGTGAGCTACCCCTCCTCTAACACCTCCCTCTACACACCTGCCCTGCCTCTCTCCTCTGGTGCTGGTCCCTCCCCTGCAGGTGTCCGCCCTTCTGCTTCACCCCCAGAATCCCCTGGCACCTGCACCTTCCCTTTCTCCTGCACCCTCCTGGTGCCCCCCCTTCCCTCACTGCCCCTGCCCCCTTTGCCCTCTTTTTCCCTCATGTCCACCCCCTCACCACCCTTTGCCCCCCATTCCGCTCATGCCCCTCTGTGCCCTCACACATGACTTGCTCCATCCCCACCTTCCTTGTGCCCACCCCTTCTTTCAAGCCTTCTCCCAGCACCTCCCCCTCCCCCCTCTAGCCCCCAATGCCCTTACCCTCTCCTCTCCCAGCATTACCCTATCCCCCCTCCCACTGACACCTCCCCTCCTGCCCTTTTCCTCAGTCTCCACTTGGCCGCCTGGCATTTGTCTCTCCTCCACCCTATCCCTTGGTGCCTTCCCCTTTCTTCTCCTGACCTGCCCCCCTCCCCTCAGCACAAGCCTCTTCCTCTCCCACCCTTGCCCCCTATTCTTCCCCTCCCCTCCCCTCCCCTCCCCTTCCCTTCACTCCCCTCCCCACTTTCTTCCTTCCAGTTTGCAGTGCTGGAATCTGATCAGGCCCCTGCTGCTTCCAGGGCTCCAGACCACTTGCCGGGCCTGGAGCTGGGCCGCGCAATTTTAAAGTCCCGGGCCATGACGTGACGCCACACCGGGCGTCTCCCCTCTCAGCTGTTGCGCGGCGTTTCAGCACACTGCGCATGCTCAGCTTTCATTCCGGCAGGGACACTCTGGGGCCGGGGGGGACGCTCTGGGGCCGGTGGGGAGGACGCGCAGGGGGGGCGGCAGGTAGGGGCTGGGGCCCGCTCCAGGCAGGGCCGAGGGAGAGACCCAACTCCAAATATTTGTGGAGCAGGGCCCCCGGCTCTGAATATTCCTGGAGCATGGGCACCACGAGCCCATATAACTCGCCACCTATGTACTGGTGTACTCATATGCAATTCCAGAACAAGGGTGGAATTGAGTCTGCCTAAGCAAGGACTCAAACTCTAGTTTCCTGAATCTAGCATCGTCTCTTGACACTTGGGAGAAAGAACAATGAGCAGTGGAAGCATGAAGAGTTGACCAAGTCACAGCCCTGCAAAAATGTCACAGAGAGTACATGACTTCAGAGAAAGAAACCAGTGCAGCCTCAACCCTTATAGAAAGTGCTAAGCCTTTTTGAGATAGTGGAACTTTAGCAATATCATAGTACAAACCAGTATAGGAGCAGACTGGAAAAAATCCTCTGTGAAGAAACAAGTTGCCCTTTCATCCTGTCAAAGGATATGAATAACTGAAGACATCCCTAAACTATTTAGTTCTACACAGGAAAAAAGACCAATCCTATAAACATACAAAGTTTGGAGTTTTTCCTCAACTGTGCAAGAATGATGTGTCAGAACACAGGTTTGTAAGTATACAGGTTGATTTAGATGGAAATCCAACACCACTTTAGTGGAAAAAAACAGGGGTGTGCACATAAAACTCACTTTATCAGGCACCATATAAAGAGAGCTACATTGAGTGCAGTTCACAGCAAAACATCATATGAAAACGTATAACATGAAGACTCATTTCATCGCTATTGTTCAACCCAGCATAAACACAGTCTAGGCAGGACTGTGAATGAGATTTTTTTGGTGGGGAGAGGGGGACCGTCTAGCTGAAAAGAAGACAGGAATTTTCCTATCCATGAAAGAGACAGGAATAATATTGGTACTGAGTACTTACAATAAAATTCCAATGGCTACCTTGAGAAAGGTTGCCTGCTGATGATGTATATTGCAGGGTATCTATTCTAAAAGCACTAACTGTGTCTGAATCTAAATAGAGAGATTGGTTAAGATTTCTAGAAATTGAATAGGGTCACACCACCTTTTGTACCCTCTAGCAATCCACAGATTCAGAGATTATTTCTTTTGTGTCTGTTTTCATCTTTCACCTAAAAGGTCATTTTCAAGTGCTTTGAATTATTTGCAGCTTTTTGGAATCTGTTAAAACTGAATTCAAGCCCTCTATGCTGGAAAATCTTGTTTCTTCAGCTCTTGGTATTTAGTTCTGATTTCCATTGAGAAAGAACATATTGTTACTATAATTAACAGGTGTTCTTCTATTAGACTGCAGGATTCTATGAACTTCTCAGTGCCAACTGTCAAAGAGATCACTGCTCTGTAATTGTAACTCCTGGTGGGCCTGACAAATTCACAACACCCAACACATTGCTTTCATAATATTCACCCAGGGTATGTCTACACAGCAAAGTTATTTTGAAATAACAACCATTATTTCGAAATAACTTTCCTAGTGTCTACACAGCCCCCAACGTCCATGATCTCCGCACTAGATGGAGGAACGCGGCCGTCTATGGCAGGATAGCTGCCAGCCTGGCCACCAAAGGCAACATGCGAGCCCAGGAGCAGGTTTGCATGAAAATCAAGTTGGTCCGGCGAGACCCCCAACCCTGAGCCCTGAGCTTCCCTTCCCCCTTCTTCCCCTTAATTCCCCCTTCCAGCTCCCTCCTCCCAGGTTTCTCCCTCCCCTCTCCCTCCTCTTTTCCCCAGTCTCACCAGAGTTTCATTCCCCCCCCCCCCAGTTTTGTTAAATAAAGTGTTTGTGTTCATGAAAATACATGTGTTTCTATTTTATATCATGAAGGGGGGTTAGGGAGGGGTAAGTGGAAGGACATGAGGGAGGAATGAGGCACAAGCCCCAGTGGGGCAGACCAGGGAGGCTCTTAGTGCTCCTCAGGGTGGAAGCTCTCCCGCAGGGCCTCCTGGATACTGACAGCCCCCCGATGGACTTCCCAGATGGCAGCCTGCAGAAAGTGCAGCCAGGCTCGCAGCAACACGTCCACAAGAAGCACCAGAGTGCCCAGGGGCAGCTCTGGCTCCATGTTGCAGAGCGCTGTGGTGTCCCAAGTGAGGGCGACCAGAGCACGCAGAGACAAAATGCTTTGCTGTCCCTCATCGAGGTAGGCAAGCAAGCAGGGAATCCTGAGAACTGGCTGTCCAGGGAGGGTTCCTTTAAGCACAGGCTTCAGATAGCCTCAGGCAGCAGCCACACAAAGTAACTCCTGACCTGATGCCCTGCCGGACCTGGTTCCAGCAGGCCTTAAATGCGATTCAGTGTCTACTCAGTGTGGACGCGCTATTTTGAAATAGCAAAATGCTATTTCGAAATGCATTTTATGTGTAGATGCATTATTTCAAAATAAGCTATTTCAAAATAACTATTTTGAAATAAGATATTTTGAAATAATGCTGTAGTGTAGACATACCCCCAGGGCCTATGTGCACACACAGCATAGGGACAGTGTTGTAGTGAAAGACTAGGGACAGTGTTGTAGTGAAAGACTATGCAGAAGCTGCACTAGCAGTGAGGTTTCCTACTACCTAGTGAAATCACTGAACGCTGAGCTAAGCAGTAAAACCTCAGAACATGACATTGCAGAAGTGTAGGTGAGTGGTGAGCAGTGGCAGAGAAAGTATCAGTGGCAAGAGATTGAGGCAGCAGTAAACAGCACAGAAATAACAGCAGCACCAATAAGTCAGTTGTAGAGGTGAGCGGCGGCAGCAGGAGAAATACTGCTCAAAGCGCCTGCTGCCTTTCAAGGATGGGAGATGAACCTACACGAACATACCTCTGAACTCTGGGTCTTTGTTGACCAAGGACTAGGTGACTAGCGTGCACTGGAGGGAAAGGGCAACACCGTAGTAAAGGAACATTTGTTTGTCCGATTTTCACACAGCAATTTGGAAACCTGAGGCAAAGCATACTGCTCAATGGACTGTATGGTGGTTGTTTGCTTAGGGTTACATCTTTTTGAATCATGATTGTGATGTTTTCAGAAATTAATGCTTGGGTTCCCTGCCAATTTTTTTTAAGAAAGGTGTTCTTTTGCTATACACAGACTTGCTGTTTGTAAGTGGGGAAGCATTGTCTTGTGAAGGCATCCAGAAATGGGGGTCCATTTTCCTAGATTACTCAAGCTGGTTCAGTTTTTACTGCCAACACCATGTGGGAGAAAGGTTGCACAAAATTTAAGGAGAGTCCCAAAAGACATATCTATGGTACCAAAGATGAGCCAATGTCAGAGATTCAGATGCTAGGAGAGGAAATGCTGGAACTACATGAGAAGTTAAACAGCTACAGCACATATATAGTCAAGCTGGTATATGCCAACTCCTATCTTCAGAATTTTATATATATATTATATATATATTAGACTGAAAGGATTCAACAGCTAACAAGTATGCAATCTCACTAAAATCAGCTATTATATTGGCGGCCTGAAGGTTAGCAAGTATTCTAAAAAAGTGGCATCTCTCCCAGGAATTACTGAAATAAGATTCACTGATCTGTAACACTTAATTACGATGAGCCAGTTCAAATCAGAACTATAAGACACCGAGACAATTGTGTTGAGATTGGGACAAAGAAGCACAATAAAGATGACAACTGCTTCTCCAACCTACTAGAGCAGCAAATAAAGAACAATTGAGGCATATGGTTTATCCAGAGTTTCAGCAAGCTTTTGACAGGGGTGCGTCTACACTGCAGGGCTGAACTTGAAATAAGCTATGCAAATTGAGCTACGTCAATTGTGTATCTTATTTTTAAATAGGGAGCATCTACAGAGCACTTATTTTGAAATAGAGCACTCTTCCTCCCACTGCCCTTATTCCTCGTACAATGAGAGTTACAGGAGTCGGAGTAAGAAGTCCTCCAGCTTGACAGTATTTTGACACTATTTCGAAATAACTGCTTGCTGTGTAGACATGGACTAAGTTATTTCCGAATAGCGCTAGTTATTTTGAAATAGTGTTGCAGTGCAGACATACCCCAAGTCTCTCACAAAAGACTGAGGAAACCATGGTGTAAGAGGTTTAGTACTGTTATGGAGATAAGTAACCAAGTAGGAATAAATAATTTTCACCAGTTGTGGCAAATGCATTGTTGAAGCAAAAACCTCACTCAGTTTACAGACAGTTTTATTGGCCAATAAAAGCAAAGTGAGCCAAACGTGGTCCCAGCAGAGTCGGGCCCAGTGAGGCTGGCTAATACAATCAATCCTAGTATTTTATACCCTTAACCAAACAAGGCTGATGCCAGGGCATTCCATCAAAACAAACTTCAAAGAGAAATTGTTATCAGCACAGAAAGAAACAGGTTTTTAGGGAGTTTGAGCTTCAGCTCAAAATAGTTCATTAACACATTCCAACAGCCCATCCTCCTGGCCTTTCTCACATTGGTGAAGGTCAGTTAACTTTCTAGTGTACGTGCAGAAGCAAGAAACTTAAATGGCTTCTGTTATATGAAGTGGCTTCTAGCTAAATATGAAATGGTTTCTACAGTTTCTACAGCATGTTAATGCAGATTGGAAGGCACAATTTGAACTACATACATGAAATTAATCTATTCAACTCATTACTATAACTTATTATTGAGTATGACTGAAAATACATAATGAAAGTATCTTCCCTCAGTGGATACTTTCAATTCAAAACTGTTTTATGTGGCAGCGTGTGACCTAATAATTTATATTGGGTCCCTTGGAAGTTTTCTACATCCTTCTCTAGTCTTGCCAAACTATAGGCTTTTTTTCATCTGCAAATCTCTCTGCCTCACAGATCACAGGTCTTCTACAGATCATCGCTAAGTATGCTAAGATACACAGACCCTGCTTGGCAACCTTGGGTCATCTAATTTTTATTTTACACCTAGGCTATGTCTACACTACAAAGAAAAGTCAGAAAAAGAGACGCAAATTGCAAAATGCAATTTGCTTATCTTTTTCCGCTTTTCTTTTGGAAGGGGTTTTTCCAAAATTTGGTGCGTCTACACAGCACCAAATTTCAGAAAAACCTCTCCTCTTTCGACACATCCCTTCTTCCTCGTACAACGAGGCTTACAGGGATGGCAAAAGAGCATGTCCACTTTACTGATTTTTTCTTTTTTTTCAGAAAAGCAGATGCGTTTCTTGGACGCGGCATAGCTTTTCCGGGATAGCAGACGTATCCCAGAAAAGAGCTGCAATGTAGACGCAGTCCTAGATGAAAATTATTTATTCCAACTTGGTCACTTATCTTTTAGCCAGGTTCTAATCCATAACAGTACTATTCCTCTTAGACCATGGTTGTTTAGTTTCCTCAGTCTCTTGTTAGGGACTTGGTCAAAAGTTTTCTGAAACTCCATAGCAGAGTGTACATAAACCCTCATTGAAGCCTAAACCAACCACTAACTCCTTGAGGTTTTCATGCACCTCCCTTTGAGGCATGTGGCACAGATCACCGTCAATGACAGGATATCACTCATGAGCTTCATCCTGTTCCATAGTAAAATGATGATATCCCACCAATGCCTTTTATAATGGCAATATTTTCCTATCTCTACTGGACATACCTTGTGTCATGCATCCTAGGACTGTTTTGGCTCTTTTCACAGCTGCATTACATAGGTAGCACATAGCTATCCTCTGTGATCAACCAATCACCCTGGTTATTCTTCACCTCTGTCACTCCAGTTTATAGCAAAAATTCTTATTAATCCCTACGTGCTGAGCCTTGCATGTTGTACTCTTAAATTTAATCCCATTTCTACTACTCCCATATTCAAGAGCATGCAGAACTTGTTGTATGATATTCTGGTCCTCTAGTAGTGGTAATACCTCCTAACTTTGTGTCATCCACAAATTTTATTAGCACACTCCCACTTTGTGTCCCAAGGTCATTAATAAAAATGTTAAATATGATTGGTCTCAAGACCAGTTCCTAAAGAATTCCACTAGTAACCTCCATCCAGCCTGATGGGTCTCCTTTCTTTATGACACGTTGTAGTGTCCTCTTTAACCAGTTCCTTATCGAACATTCAACCCTTGTATTAATCCCCATCTCCTCCAATTTAAGTAAAAATTCTCCACATTGTACTATATCAAATACCTTACTGAAAGCCAGATACATTAGATCTACTACATTTCCTTTGTCTTAAAAAAATGTTATTTTTTGGAAGGTTGATCTGATACAATCTAGCTTTTGTAAAACCATGCTGTGTTTTCTCCCAATTACTGTTTACCTGTATGTCCTTACGTACTTTCTTTTTCAAAATTTGTTCTAAGACCTTCCATATAAGTAAAGTCAAATTAATATGTCTGTAGTTTTCTGGATCATCCCATGTCCCCTTAAAAATAGGAAGTGTATTAGAAATTCTCTAATCATAGGGTACAATCCCTGAGTATATAAATGCATTAAAAATGCTTGCTATTTGGTTTGCAATTTCCAGTGTCAGTTTCTTTAATATTCTTGGATAGAGATTATCTGGCCCCCCAATTTAGTCCCATTAAGATGTCTAAGTTTGACTTCTACCTCCAGTGTGTTATATTCTACCTCCATATCCTCATTACTTTTAGCCACCCTGCCACTACCTCTAAACTCTCCACTATCCTTATTAAAAACTGAGGCCAGGGCCGGATTAAGGGGGACGCTAGCCGGGCAGCTGCCCGGAGCGCCAACCTATGGGGGGTGCCTGATTGCAGCTGTAAGGGGCACCGCGCGGCCCCCGCCCCCAGGCACACAGCGCCCCTTACAGCCCAGGGGTGGGGGCTGCGCGGTGCCTGATTACAGCTGTAAGGCGCACCATGCGCTCGGGGGGTGGGGGCTGCGCATACGCCATGTGTCCGGGGCAGGGCCGCGCATGCGCCGCATGCCCGCTGCCTGGGGCGCAAGAATTGCTTGAGCCGGCACTGACTGAGGCAAAGTATTTGTTCAGGTGTTGGGCCATGCCTTGATTATCTTTAATCTCCACTCCATCCACTGCCTAATCACTGTAGTTCCAATTCATGTGTGATATAGTTACATGAATCTGAAAAAGCTATTTAGCACTTTAACATTAATTTCTAATTAACAGCTATTGGTTCCTTATGCTTTTATGAACTCACCTACATCCATATTTAATTCTTAAATGGCAGTGGTTCCTTTAGTGAAATGGTTCAATATGTTTTTCCCCTCTAAGGATACAGGTCAGTAATTAGCGTAACAAGGGAAATGTATGTTCATTTATTTTACAGGGGATGGCAGTCTTTAGCAAAAATAAACTAGCTAAAGGACCACAACAAAGAGCAATGATAAATGACAATGTATCAGATTAGATGGTAGATTTCCAGTGAGGTGCCACACAGATTGGTATGTTGTTTAACAATTATTAATAATCATCTGGAAAAGACAGTAAATAGCATTCTAAAATGATGGTACTAAATTGGAAAGTGTTGCAAATGCTAATGGCATAAAAAAAATACAAAGGAACCTAAAGAGGTTAGAAATGGGAAAGTGAGCTTCAATAAGAAATATGAGAGGTAACACATCTGCAGAAAATAATCTGAAACTCAGCTATTATACTGCTTACACATCAGTAATGTTAAAAAATAAAAGATCCATCCATGCCTAAAGGACAATGTGGATAAGTGCTTACAGTGTACTTCGCAACAAACAAATGCTAATGTAATTTTGGGCAGCAGAAGCCTCACATATAGCAAAGAGGTAATAGTCTGTCTTTGTGTAGCATAAGGCAAACCTCACCTGCTATACTTCAAACAGTTCTGGGCATTCTGGATCAGAAAGATGACAAACAAAGAATCTAAAAGAGGATGAAAATAATTGAGAGTTTGGAGGGTTTGATTTATGAGAGAAGAATGGAATTGTTGACCACCACCTAGCAAGGGAAATATTAACCATCTACAATTTATCATCTGAAAGATACAAAGACATACCAAAAAAATCTAGCATACAACTAGAATAGGACTATCCAGTCAAGGATACTTAAATTAAGAACCCTTCCCTCCTCCTTAGGCCTTTGCCAATTCCAAACTTTTATCTATGCCCTGATCTAAAACTTTTCTGAGATTTTGAGCAGCTTAGGTGAGGGAAATACACTTTTTCTCTGCCCATCCCACCAGTCCCATCCACCATCTTTCCCTATACCCCACACCTCTTCCTATATCATATCTACAATAGCAAGTCTCCTGGAGGAGAGACCTCTTCCTAAGTCTAGGATTTCCATTTAATGACACTGGAGGACCATCATCTCTATGAGACTAGGAAACAATTCTTCATGTCAGTAGCTGACTGCTCCATTTTATGAGAAAGATTTTATTGTTTAAATTTGAAATAAGCAAAGCAGAAAGTTACTGAATCCTGCCACTTCAAAATGGGAAAAAAAACCCCACAGATGGAACTAACTGTGGTGGAGATGGTGGAATGTGATGGAGGCATCTAGCCAGCTCCACAAAGTCATGGAAAGTGAAATGTGTTAACTGATATTGTTCGAGTAGGAGGCCTCCAAACAAAATAGTCTATAAGTCTGTTACCTATCTCCAGGAAAAAACACAATATGTCAGATACTGGGAATTTGCCTGGGAGTGATTGATTTCAGGCCAAACCGCTAGTTGAAAGGGTAACTTAAAATTTCAGGGGGAAAAAAACATGAATGTTTGGTATGCTTGACTGAAATGAACATGAACTCCCAACTTTGAGGTTCCCCAATCCTTAGAATTAATATGAAATTGATTAGACCTAGGTGGAACCTTCAAGAAAACAGTTCTTATAGTGACATTTGTTACACTGCAGTATGGTTTTCCAGGGGATGCAGTAGGATACTATTTCTTGAATAATTAAAATTAGACTACCATGCAGAAAAGGCGCATTGATCTACCAACTAGCTTCTGACCCTGCTCTGCTCTAGTTTATTCCATTAATGTATTCTATGTAGGACACTCATTTTGGCATGGGCATGGTAATAGCCCTTGAGAAGTAGATAAACACAAGCTAAAGTACTTCTGCAGTGAGGGAATTGTAGCAGCAGTGAGCCTTTTCATTCTGGTCAGGATTATTTTGCATATTTTAATTAGATTTATTTTAATTTAGGGGGGGAAAGCTGAGCTTTCTTTCTTCACACTCTCTAGTGTATAGAGGGTTGGTAGTAAAGGATATTTGCTCATACTATACTTTTTTCCCCCTACTGAGATTCTTTTCATTTCCAGGGTTGCAGGTGCAATGAAGTCTTATTAACATGTTCCAGTGTCATACAATTTAGTTACTTCTATTAGGGATTTTAAGTCAGTGGAAATAAGAATTTAAATATTTTACTCACACCTCATAAGCCTAATGCACACCAGTAAAATTATTCTTTCTTATAATAATATGTAACTGTTGAGTTCAATATTATACTAAAGATGAGGCTGCACATAGCAGGTAACAAAGACTGAGAAAAGCAAGTGATTGTAAAATGAACACCAAGCATACTGTATAAGCTTTAAAAGCACAAAAAGCTAATTGGGGTAAAACATTATTTCACAAATAGCAGGGAGAAGCATACAACTACCTCAGTCAGCCATGTTCGAGCACAAATTATAACACATAGTTAAAGACAATATGCTACATTAAAATAACTTCAGGCTGAATCACATCTCATAGTTTACATTCAATATTGTTCAATGTCCTTATAAGGCTGTTAAATGTGTAGAGCACTGACAAAGCACAGAGTTTTCTGCTGCTTTCCTTATGTAGCATTTCCTCTTTTTTATTTAGTTTTCCATTTACCGTGAATTAGTGAATATAGCCCGCAGGTTGTCCATGTTTTTACGTACCACGCCCCTCATCCCCCACGGGGTATATATCTCCACATCTTATGCAATCTGATTTTTACTCATATTACAAGAAGACAAAATCAACATAATAAAATCAGCATCTTCGATTTAATAATAATTTAATAAGAGCGGCAATGTTGTTGTGTTTACTAAAATAAAATAAAAGTTAAAACGTTACTTACTGTGAAGCTACTAAATAAATAAATGTTAATACATACGATAGTGCAGCTTTAAAAAAATCCATCCTATGCATTGCCATAAAATAAATAGTACATGCTGCATGCTGAATAAGTTTATTCTGCATCACTTGAGTCATAACTAGCATCCTCCTCCTCAGCATCTGAATTTTCAAAACGGTCAAAATTTTCATCATACTGGCTGTCTTGAAAAACATCCATAACCTCGGCTAGGCGTGCTTCGCTGATGATTGAGGCCTGTGATGCTGCATCTGATTCACTGTCGTAGTCAGATTCAGGGCTAGACGAGTCAACTTCTGGAAGAATTCCACATTTACGGACTCCATTGCGAATAGTAGCTGGTGTTATTCTTTCCTAAGCTGCCAATACCCATTTGCAAACTTCAACATAAGTTGCATGGTGCTGTTGACCTGCCAGAGTGAAGGTGTGCTTCCCATTTGTCATCCAATTGTCCCATTCCTCACGGATGAAGAGCTTGAATGGGTGGTTGACAGCTACATCAAGCGGCTGCAACTTGCAGGTCAGTCCACCTGGAATTACGGTGATATGTGCTCCCATGGCGTTGATATGTTTTTGAACCGAAGTTTCTTTATGGGCAGCCAAGGCATCAAAAAGTAGCAGAGATTTGGGTTTAAAAAACCTGCCTTTTCATG
Organism: Pelochelys cantorii; assembly: GCA_032595735.1. Classification (NCBI taxonomy): domain Eukaryota; kingdom Metazoa; phylum Chordata; order Testudines; family Trionychidae; genus Pelochelys; species Pelochelys cantorii. The sequence continues at coordinate 137,121,958 of CM064326.1, read as the reverse complement.
CACGATAGCAGCTGTCTGTCCATGTCTTCATCAACTCTGTGTTCATCCAGCCCTTCTTGTTACAGACCACAGACACACCAGCTGGTAGTTTTTCTCGAGGCATCGTCACCCTCTTAAAAATTACCATCGGTTTTAATTTCTCACCACCTGCCATGAATACCAATACGACCATAAAACATGACCTGTGGTTGCTACACCGACTGTCTTCACTCCGGTTGCAGCAACAGACCGAGTTGCGGGTATATCGAAGGACATGGGCACCTCGTCCATGTTAATGACGTCATTTGGTTTCAGACCCAGCTGGTTAATTTCTTTATGGACAAAATCTTTGAAATTATCATCTTCTCCCATTCGTCAGGAAGCCTTTGCCCAACACTTGTCCATGCTCAAACTGAAAGGTTGTTTTGTCTCATAAATTTGTAAACCCTGTAACCTGAGTCTCTGCGAAAATCATCAATTTTCATCTCCATAGCCATAAGTCAAGCCTGGAGCTTTATGGCTACTGTTGACACCACACGTTGGCTATCTCTCTGTGCAAGAACCCACTTCACCAGGTTTTCTTCTAGATTTGGCCACTTGGCTTTCTTTCCTTGGTGCTCTCTTTTGCAAGGATTTAATTTCTCAATCTCCGCTTCTTCTTTTCTCCACTCACAAACAGACTTTTCATTAATGGAAAATTTTCTGCCTGCTGCTCTATTGCCATTTTCTTTTGCATATGTAACAACAGGTAGTTTAAAATCGGCTGTATATGATTTGCGCTTAGGCATCTTTAAAAATATTTTCTTGGACTATATTTGTTATAAACTGAAAAAGTTTTAAAACGTTGTGGTTGGTGTAGGTCTTATATACCAGTAATAGCGTAGTGCTTATTGCTTTTTATAGCTCAGCAGCCTCAGCCGTGGTTCATTACCGGTATAACAAGACCCAGTATTATCGGGCTGCATGACATCGTAATCTTCAATCTTTATAGCTGGCAAGTGGCAACCACATCAAAGACCACCAGATTCTTTTATGAAGGCGGCAGAAGTCTCTGTGGGTTATGTACGTCCATGGGTATTCGAATATATTTTTTACACATAATAGAAAAACTGCGGGTAATACATGAGTGTGTGTTATACTTGGATGCATGTTATATTCTCTAATTTACAGTAAATGTTAGCATGTTGTTGCCAGTGTATTGAATTTCTCACACTGCCATATCCTGTTCTGGATAACATCAGACTACGCCTACCAGGGCAGTTATCTAGTTGTAGAGCCTATCGGAGGCCTGGTCTTCACTGGAATAGAAGGTCAACCTAAGACACACAACTCCATCTATGTTAATTGTGTAGCTGGCACCGACATATCTTAAAACACCATCCACATATCAGGAGGCCAATGGGAGCTTGAAGGAGTACCACCAGATGCCGGTGGTGGCTACCCTTAGCATTCCATTTAGGAGCCTCCATTAGATTTGCAAAATTGAATGCTAGAAGATTGACCTCCAAAGGGTCAATCTTCTCCCTGGTGTAGACATGCCCTTAGAAGGCAAGTTGCTAATTACAATTGTTCCCCACTGCCACCACCATTCAGAGACAGCAGGGCCTACCTCTCTTTCTAGTCATATAGACTCAGGAGAGGAAGAAGCTCCTAATGAAGAAGGCAGCTAGAAACTAGTCCCAGCAGAAGCCAGAAGCAACATATTACAGCATTTGTGGAAGAGTGGAGACTAAGTTCAACCAAGGTAACCTTCCACTGTCAGGCCCCCTTCATGCCTTTATAACCACTGGAGACTGTTTATGTCAGACTTCTGATTCAGTTTTGTATTTATTCATATAGTTTACCCCCTTCTGACTAGATGTTGGCTCCAGCCTATACATTATTCTATGGAGACTAATCTGGCACTCCAAACTGCAGTCCCCCATCTGAGGGGAGGTTCTACCATTGGTGTTGCTCTGAGCAAGAGTGCCTGCCAGAAGGGTATGCTGAAGAGGAATGCCCTTGCCTGTACTTAATGACTAAGGATACGATTCTGTCACAAAGTCACGGATTCCATGACTTTCTGGTACCTCCGTGACCTTTTCTGGGGCAGGCTGGAGCACATATCAGCCTTGGACTTGCTGGAACAGCTGACCGGTGACCAGTGTTCCCTCTAAGCTGTGGGGCATCACAGCTTCACAGGTGATTAATCAGCCCTGACCAATCAGAGGCTCTGTGCACAGAGCTGACTGACTGGGCGGGGCTGATTAATCACCTGTGAAGCTGTGCTGCCCCACACCTTAGAGGGAATACTGCTGGTGACCATCCCCAGGTCTGCTGGCATTGGGTCAGCCTCCAAAGGGCTGGAACAGCCACAAGCCCTGTCAGCACTCTTTTTGTCCTCCCACCTCCAAGGTATTTTTATGAAAGTTAGGGACAGGTCACAGACTTCTGTGAATTTTTGTTTATAGCCGCAACCTGTCCCTAACTTTTACTAAAAATACTTGTGGCTGAATCTTAACTTAATTGTTGGCACCATTACACAAACCACAGCCCCACAGATGCTGGGAGGCACAGGATGGAGTTGTGAGCTCTGAGCCAATACCATCATCAGACCTGTAAAGACCAGCACTGTTTTTGTAGCTACCACTGCCACATTCCACAGGCACCATGAGCTCTGCAGGTGAATGGGAAGAGGGAAACAAGGGGGAAGCAAAGAGTAGCAGGAAAACAAACAAGGGAGCAAGCAGCAGGGCTGAGGAGGCAAGGGATGTCTTCCATTCCTCATCTGACCATTTTATTTTAACACATTTTCCAGATGTTTACATTTATGCTGTAGCTCTTCACACAAACACGGCACAGACTGCCAATCTTAATACTGTGTTCCAAAAAGACAGAGTTCGGAAAATGAAATATCCCTGCAGCATCAGACAAAGAGAAAGAACACTCGCTGAAATAACTAGCTATTAGAGTCCATGTGTATGCTGCATGCACAAAGAGGCCTTAAATCAGACTGATAGGACAAGCAGAGAATTCTCCCTGTGCAGTGAAACTCTATTGGTAGCAATGTCCATTGCCTCTTTGGGGAGAGGAAGAGAAAGAAGAAGTTGGCCGACGTCTTTCCCCATATGGGGAAGGAGGAGAGTGTTCTGAGGTCAAGATGGGGACTGGGTGCATCAAAACATTTCTTATACTTGATCCTCTCTAGCTCAGATCATACTCCTAACTTATGCCTGAACTTGGAAACTAGGGAGTGACAACCAGCTCCCTGTTCTCCACATAACTCCACTATCCACAAGCACAATTTATGCACAATGAAGAATCAAACACTATGATATGTGAATAAGAACTACGGGCTTGCTCCTCTTCCCACTGAATGTTAAAACTCCCATTGATTTGACTTCAGTGGGCTTCTGATTGGGCCCTTAATAGCAGGAAAAGAACGTTGAAGAGCTAATTATCACCACATATCTCAGAGTGTTACTTAATTACCCACAAATATAATCATAATGCTATGTACCATTTCATCTTTAGCATCCTACTGTGTATATGAGACACACACTGAAACAATACACAAGTACAAAACACAAAAAGTTCTAATTAGTCAACCGATGTCTCAAAATCACTAGGCGGATGATTATCAGACTTAATTTTCTTGGTTATTTTATGTGCAGTTCTTTTTAAAAATGAGGACATAACATCCTTAAACCCCTTACTTTTGAGCAATAATACTTTGTTCCACAAGTAGTCTAGTCAAGTAAACTGAAATAGTATTTGCCATTTCAAACAAGCTGTTGAGGTGTCAGCAGGACCACTTACATACTAATATACTACTTATCTTTCTCAGGGTTGATTCTGTCTCCTTTACATCACACCCTTAAATTTGCAAGTGAAAACACCCACCTCTGCCCCAATATGTTTAAAGTTGTCCCAAAGAGAAACAAACCTTTTGCTTCTATTCTGAGTAATTCTACTAAGTTTGGAAAAAAACAATCTGTTGCCCCTGGAATTAAATTTGTTTCTCCCTCCTGGTCATTTCCATAATCTGATCGTACTCAAGAGCTGGAAAGAATAATGAATGTGCTGCTGAAAATAACCTAAATATGAAACCCGTTTTCTTAACATTATAAAGTGAGCTGTGGGGTCGATTCCTCGTTAAGTAATGAAGGTGGTAGCCTTAGTTGTTAGGAATGTCACCAACATTTTTTTATCTGTTCACAGCTCCAAATCCACTAGGCAACAATATTTCAAGGTGTTCTCCTGCAATTCTTCCATCCACCATAATTGTATGTTTATATATTTTTAATAACTTTCTAGGTTGTCTGGTTGCCTATTGAGAAAAGTAATTTTCTTCACAAGATCTTCTGAAATGGCATGGTGTTGGTTTAGAGTTTTTTTTAACCAATATCTCTAGAACACTGCACAATTTTCCTTGAGATAACAATTTTTACATCTCATTCTCACTCTTTTCTCTAAATTGTAGAGCAAGTTAGCCACATTTTAAGTCTCATAAAAATCGTTCTTTGTCTTAATGTGGCTGTCCCAACCAGGGCTGGATTAAGGGGGGGACTAGCCGGGCAGCTGCCCGGGGCGCCAACCTATGGGAGGCGCCTGATGGCAGCTGTAAGGGGCACCATGCGCCCGGGGCTGAGGGCCGTGTGGCACCCCTTAGAGCTGCCATCAGGCACCGTGCACCCAATTGCAGCTGTAAGGTGCACAGTGCGCTGGGGGGCAGGGCCGCGCATGCGCCCTGCGCCCGGGGGCAGAGCCGCGCATGCGCCCGCTGCCCTGGGCGTAGGAATGGCTCGTGTCGGCCCTGGTCCCAACTTTATCACCTCTCCATTCAGGAATTAAATTGAATATATGGAGCAATCCTGAGAGAGGTGATTAAAGAATTCTGGGTATCTCCTCTAGTTCTGTTTTTGTTTTGTTTCTGGATGAAAAAAATTCAAATGTTACCATCTCTTTCCTGTCCTTTGGGGCATATTTCAGAAGCTCTCCTGGTAACCAGGTGCCATATTCTAGAACCCTGAATGAAAGTAGAGAACCCTGGTATCCTAGCTATGTGAGTCTTGCTAGGGCCACTCAGGAACATAAGAGAGTCTGAGGCAAAAAGAGAGAGAAGAAAGAGCAGGAGGTACCATTCTGTAAGGATAAATGCAAATCAGTCAGCTCAAAAGGTAGCTTGTGGAAACAAGGACAAAATTTTAGCCACATACAGTACTCAAGAAGCACTCTACCAGCCAATATGTCTAAAAGACATGAAAATACAGCCATACTTCAAAGGGATGCCAAAAACAAGAATAAGAAAACAAAGAGCCTTTTGCCAGACCTGACAGGGTATGTCTACACTACAGTGCTATTTCGAATTAACATATTTCAAATTAGTTAATTCGAAATAAGCTAATTTGAAATAACGCATCTAGACACAAAAACTAATTCGAAATAGCATTTTTCTAATTCGAAATAGCGCATCCACATTGAGTGGACCTTGAATCGAAGGCAAGGCTGGCCGGAGCCAGTGCTGGCAGGGCATCAGCGTTGGACTTAGTGTGTGAGGCTGCTGCCTCAGGCTATCCGAGGTCTGTGCTTAAAGTGACCCAACCCCCTATCCCAGACAGACAGTTCTCAGGTTTCTCTGCTTGCTGGTCTACCTCACAGAGGGACAGCAAAGCATTTGTGTCTCGGAGTGCTCTGCTTGCCCTCACTTGGGACACCACGGCACTCTGCAACATGGAACCAAACCTGCCCCCGGGGACTCTGCTGCATCTCGTGGACACGTTGCCAGCAGCCTGGCTGCACTGTCTGCAGGCTGCCATCCAGGAGGACCATAGAGGGGCTGTCAGGATCCAGGGGGCCCAGCGGGAGAGCTTCCACCCTGAGGAGCCCTAACCGTCTCCCGGGTCTGCCCCACTGGGGGCTTGTGCCCCATTCCTCCCTCTCATCCTTCCACTTACCCTTCCCTAGCCCCCCCCTTCCTGATGTCAAATAAAATACACATATTTTCAAAAATAGAAACTGTCTTTATTTAACACAACTGGGGGGAGGGATGAACCTCTGGGGAGACAGGGGAAAGGAGGCGGGAGAGGGCAGGAAAGAGGGTGGGAGAGGGGAGAGGGAAAACTGGGAGGAGGGAGCTGGAAGGGGGAAGCAAGGGGAAGAAGGGGGAGGAGACACTCAGGATTCACGGTTGGGGGTCTCGCCGGGCCACATGTCTCCCAACACGGCGGGTGCGGGGGCCTCGGCATCCCCAGGGGGAAGAGGAGGAGGGTGTGGAGGTTGAGGTGGGGGGTGTGGAGATTGAGGAGGGAGAGGTGGGAGGCGGGGCAGGAGTGGGAGGAAGAATGGGAGGTGGGGGAGCAGCAGGCGCAGGACAGGCAAGGGGCAGCACACTCTGCACCAGGGCCTGCAGATGGTGACAGATGGCACGACCCTAGGCAAGCAGCTCCCGCTGGAACTCCCGGTCATCCTGCTCCTGCTGCTCCATGATCCAGGTCTGGACTCGCAGGGCCTGCAGGTGCTGCTCTCTGTACCCCTGCCGCGTGGCGATGGTCCTGCTGAGGCCGCGGGTGCAGGAGCATGTCCCGGGCGGGGTGGTGTGCCCTGCATGAGCAGCTGGTGCGGCTGTAGAGAAAAAAGAGAAGTGGTCAGATCTCCCTGGGGACACAGTGGATGATGCCCAGCCCACCCCGCCCCCCCGCAATGTGAGGGCGACCATGCCCTGCACCGTCAGAGCCGATGTGCTTGCACAGAGGCCATTGTCATCATGTCCGGTTCTGCCCGGGAGTAGGAATTGCCTCGAGACCGCACCCGTGCCCCTGTGCTGTGTATAGTGTGGCCGGGGCAGGGGGGAGATGCACCCTGTCCCTGTGTAGAGGGGGCATGTGAAGGGAGGGCATCCTGCTGTGTCCTGCCCGAGGTCGGGAGCGTGTCAGGTCTCTTCACACACATGTGTGGCTATTGGGCCACAGCTCCTGGGTGGCACACAGCTGGAGCCACCTGCCCAAGGGTGGCACGGCACATGCCCGCACGTGCACAGGTGGCTGCGTGATCCGTGGGAGGCATGGCCCACGCGTGCGGTCCCTGGTCTCCCTCCCTGCCTCCCCCCCAGGTAGGGGACAGAGCTGGCACTTAGCGGGTATGGCCTCCCCGGATGACCCTGCCAACTCCAGTGCCAGGACAGCTGGTGGTGGCTCCTCTGCTGCGCCCAGGTCCGGTCCCTCAGTTCCCGGCTCGCTGCCCCCCGGGCTGGCACAGACCGCCCCACCCCCCAGGATTCGGCTGAGGGGAAGTAGCAGCAGGTGGCAGCCCCTGCTGCAGCACCGCCCCTGGTGGCCCTGGTGTACGCCTGGCGCAACTCTTTAATTTTGAGGGGCACCTGCTCCTGGGTGCACCTGTGTCCCTTGCGGGCCATGGTGGCCGCTATGCGGCCATAGACGGCTGCGTTCCTCCACCTAGTGCAGAGATCATGGATATTGGGGGCCTCCCACCAAACCTCAAGGAGGTCCATGATCTCCGCACTAGTCCAGGCGGGCGCATGCCATCTACGGCCCCCGGCTGGCTCCTGGGTGCTGGGGGACTGGGCGGGGGATGGCTGGCTGCCACTGTCTGCCATTGTGCGGCCACTGGGTGAGGGTCTGCGGCTGCTGGCAGGCCTGGCTCTGGCACATGCCCGGTGGCCGGACTCTACCCCTTTAAGGGCCCCGGGGTTGGGGGAGAGGAGAGGAGTTTTCCTGGTTTTGCCCAGAGTGGCCACCAGAGGAAACTGGGAAGGGCTGGAGGCCCCCTAATTCAGAATAAGTGTCTACACAGCACTTATTTTGAATTAGCTATTTCGAATTTGGTGTTATTCCTCGTAGAGTGAGGTTTACCAAATTCGAAATAAGTGATCCACTATTTATTTCAAAATAGCGGTTTGGCTGTGTAGATGATATTGAAGTTAATTCGAAATAATGGCTGTTATTTCGAATTAACTTTGTAGCGTAGACATACCCACAGTGACAAAAGGGCCACTTGAGCAAATCAGGTTTAAATTCTAAATTTTTAATTACTGGAGAATTGTGGATTTTATAGTTTGCCTGTTCATGCCTGTCAAGCCACATTTGCCTAGACACACGCGCGCACACACAAACATGGTCAGGAGTTGAAATGTGCCTTCCACCACATTCCCCACTGTGGCTTCAGTGCCATTTGGGACATTTAGAAGCAATATTGTAAACCTGTCCCAGAGATGTAGGATAAGAGTAGAGACAAGTGCAGTTGCGTAAGTTCGTAAATACAGTGGTCTCTTGATCACAGGTTATTTTCAAACTCATCACTAATTATCTTCAAGCAGCATCGTTCATTGTTGATCAGATTAGCTGGCGACAGCCAAGCAAAGTTTCTCACACCTCTGTACATTCCTTTTGAGGGTATCTTACCAGGAAATGTTTAAGAACAGGATAGTATTGTGGGAGTAACTGTTACCAATGTTTCCATGGTACTAAATCATTTAACCCCTCTAGAAGCCATCTCTCAGATCAGCCCTACTGCTGCTATCTAGCAACTGGTGTGTCTATAATGCTATCCTGCCCTGTGATATAAGACCATGCCCCCAAAGACAGTTTTACATATGCAGGGGCAGTGCAGTAAAGATGCCCTGCTAGCAGCAGTAGGGCTGATATCAAGGGTAACAAAGGAACCTGTGTGATGCTATCAGTAAGAGGTATTTCTGTGAATCAAAGACAAGGGTATATAAAGTATTTACAAGGCTATCAATTATACATTGGCATTGTACCACCAGTTTGTATATCCCTGTAGTCTCCTACTCTCACACAGTACTTTCAAATAGACACACACCAAGGGCTAGACCCTACATTCCTCACCCATCTATAGGCCCATTGAGTGGGGACGCAAAGAGGGCAAATGCCCAAGGGCTCAGGAACCTGTGGCTGCCACCTTTGTTGTGGTAACAGCAACCAGTAGCCCTAGGCCTTTTAAAATCACCCAGACAGGCCACAGGGCTCCTAGGTGTGTGCAAGGTGGTACCTGTTGTGGGCAGGCATGTGGCATCCCTGGCTGTGTCAGAAAAGCGTGCCTGGCAGCACAACCGGGAGCTCGCTTGATACCAGCCAGTATGGGCCCGGTACCACCCAGCATAGGCCCAGCACCACCCAAATGACAGGAGGATGGCATCTGTGTGAGCGTGAATTGTGCATGTGGAGAGGAGGGACATTGACTGCTCTCGGTCCAGAGTTGCTGTTGGCAGGCCTGTCCACTTAAAACTCCCATATAGTCTAAATCCTTAACATATGAACATTACTATACCTTCTGCTGGCTTATGTGTGTTGCTTATTGGACCATTAGGATTATAGAGGTACAGAACTGAAGACAGAAATGTCATTAAAGAGCCCTAAGGTATGTCGACATAGCAAAGTTATTTCGAAATAACAGCCGTTATTTTGAAATAACTTTACCAGCGTCTACACAGCCAAACCGCTATTTCAAAATTCAATTGAAATAGCAGAGGACTTATTTTGAAATTGGGAAACCTCATTCCACGAGGAATAGCGCCAATTTCGAAACTGCTATTTCAAAATAAGCGCTGTGTAGATGCTTATTTCTAAATAGGGGGCCTCCAGCCTTCCCAGGGTGCCCTGGTGGCCTCTCTGGGCACAACCAAGAAAACTCCTCTTCTTCCCCCCTTCCCTGGAGCCCTTAAAGGGGTAGACTCTGGCCACAGTGCATGTGCCAGCTCCAAGCCTGCCAGCCCAGAGCCAGCAGTCACTGCAACTGACCCAATGGCCCCAGCATGAGCCAGGCAGCCAGTGCCAGCCAGCCCTCCACTGCTCTCCAGGACCAGTCTGCCAGCTCCCAGGAGCCTGCCAGGGGCCAGAAAAGGCGGGCACCTGCCTGGTCCAGTGCGGAGATCAGGGACCTAATTCAGGTTTGTGGGGGGACGCCTCCAACATCCATGATCTCCGCACTAAATGGAGGAACACAACCGTCTACAGGCAGATGGCTGCCAGCCTGGCCACAAAGGCCACATGCGAACCCAGGAGCAGGTTCACATGAAAATCAAGGAGCTGCAGCAGGCGTATGCCAGGGCCACAAGGGGCAGCTCCCAACCAGGGGTAGACCCAGATCCCTGCCCCTATTTTGATGCCATGGACCACATCCTGGGGGGCAGGATGGTCCGTGCACCCCAGGTGGTCATCGACCCTGGGGCAGAGCTTGCTGCCTCCTGCTGCTCCAGCCCCTGTTGCCACCCCAGCTACCGCTCCTCCTCTCACTCCTTCTCCCCCTCCCACTTCTTCCTCCCCACACTCCCCACACCCCCAGGGACGCCGCAGCCCCTGCACCCACGGTGCTGGGAGACAGTTGGGCTGGCGAGACCCCCAAACCTGAACCCTGAGCTTCTCCTCCCCCTTCCTCCCCTTGCCTCCCCCTGCCAGCTCCCTCCTCCCAGGTTTCTGCCTCCCCTCTCCCACCCTCCCTCCTCCCCTCTCCCACCTTCTTTCCCCAGTCTCACCTCAGTTTCATTCCCCCCCACACCCCAGTTTTGTTCAATAAAGAGACTTTGTTGTAATGAACACATGTGTCTTTTATTGCACAGCAGGAAGGGGGGTTAGGGAGGGGTAAGTGGAAGGACATGAGGGAGAAATGAGGCACAAGCCCCCAGTGGGGCACATCAGGGAGACTGTTACTGCCTGCAGAACGTGCTGCCAGGCTCGCAGCAACACGTCCAGGAGAAGCACCAGAGTGCCCAGGGGCGGCTCCAGCTCCATGCTACAGAGTGCTGTGGTGTCCTGAGTGAGGGCAACCAGAGCATGCAGAGAAAAAAATGCTTTGCTGTCCCTCATCGAGGTAGGCAAGCAAGCAGGGAAACCTTAGAACCGGCTTTCCAGGGGAATCCCTTTAAGCACATGTCTCAGATAGCCTCAGGCAGCAGCCACACAAGGTAACTCCTGACCTGATGCCCTGGCAGAGCCAATTCTGGCCAGCCTTAAATGTGATTCAATGTCCTATCAGTGTGGACACACTATTTCGAAATAGCAAAGTGCTATTTCGAAATGCATTTTGTGTCTAGATGCTTTATTTCGTAATAAGCTATTTCAAAATAAGATATTTCAAAATAACGCTGTAGTGTAGACATACCCCTATACAATTTAGCAATGATGAAAACAATAGAGTTCTAGGAAAATTCAATAGTTTTCCATAAAAGTTATTCCAAAGATATATATAATTTATTATGGAGGGATCTCTAAATAAAGACCTTAAAATTCTAGAGCAGACAAATTTTTGTAGGGGTAGTTGAAAAAGAGATTGTTTTCTATGGGACTTTCCCTAAGGGTGGAGAGAGCTGTATAGATATTTAAAGTCATTTTTATACTGAAGATTATAAAATGATACTGAAGATTACTGAAATAATGCCAAATAAAACAGCCCTTGCTTCCCAGTGCTGAAGTTCCAAAAGGTATCTGTCATTTTTGTCTTTAGCACCCTCGTTCAGTCTGAGGAGAACTGGAGCAGCAAGGCAGAAAACCTTTGCAGAACATTTTCATGGGAAAATCAATGCAGCATCTCACTAGTCCAATTCCCCTTTAGACAGAAAAGGAGTAGTTTAGCTATGAAAAGTTGGAAAATATTTGGTATGAAGACATATAGGAATCATGTCCCCTATATAATATTTCTTACAGACTTTCATTTTAGAAAGATTAATGTTAATGCCTGACTCATGTATAAAGAGCTATCCTACAGAATTCTCATAAGCCGCAAGTCCTGCAGTGTTCCATCAAGATTCAAATGAAGACTTTTACCTTTGTTTAATTTCCCCATTCCTATTGTACACTAGATGTTAGGGTATGAACAAAAATCATTCTAAATGCACTTTTTCCTCAAGTCAAATGAAAAATCCAAATTCATTGCTTTGCTTGAGCCAAATGTGTCAGAGCTCTACCTGAAGAACAGTAAGGTATTTTGTCTGAGGAGAAAGCCAGGTTCTTCTCAGGGTTCACTGTCATGAGTACATTAATTGACACAAATGGTGCTACCCCAGGGATTTACACAAGTGTAACTGAAAATAGACTATGATCTAGTATTAGCAAGCTTATCATTGACATATTTTGCTGTTCTAGTCAGCCACATGACACTGTCAGGAAGAAAATGGGCATAACTGGGATCATTTGGGAAACTAAAATGTAGCAAAGCTGCATACTGATTGCTTAATATGCTTCATGAGATGTCCCTGACTAGGACAGTCAGCTCAGTTCTGTGGATTACACTGATAAATTACACACAGAGACAAAACAGAACAATGAACTGATATCTAATTTTTCAGTTCCACAAGCAACTAGGGTGGGAAGCTTAAGATCTGGTGAAGGATCTTGTATGAAAGACACATTTTCATTGGTTCTGCAAAACTGAAAAGGTAAATATTTTGAGTTTTGCTAAATTGCAGCAATATAAAGCTCTCCTATCTATCCTCTTGCCTTGCAACTTAGATTCAGACTCATATCAAAGGGTTTTATACCCTAGTGTGATCCACCAGCCAACGTGTAGGATACAGGGTTAGTTCCTCTGTAGTCTTGGCAACCAGCCATCCAGGCCAGCAGTGGTCCCCTTTGATATGTGACTTGGATCACCAACCAGTTCAGGGATTTTTTTTTAATCTCATCCCTTTAAACCAGGATTTCTTACCTAATAGTTCCAGGGCCTCATGCCAGATCAACAGTCCTGGCTCAGTAGTCCTTCCAGTCCCATATGTCTGGAGTCATCCTATTAGTCTTTCCAATGCAGCTGTAAGGGGACATAATGTCCCCCCAAAAAAACCTGGATTCCAGCCCAGGGACCTATAGCAAGTGATTATAACCTGTCCTGTCAGGCCATTTACTTCTTTCTACATTGTCCCACTTTCTCCTAAGTGGGCTCATAGTCTCAGCAATGGTCTGTCTCAGGGACAAGCTCAAGTCCTCAAACTACCAAATGAAGAGGAACTAAATGAATGGAGTAGCACCAGCTTCTCTGTCCTTCCAAAATCCCCAGCCATGTGTCCTACTGCACTGTTCTCACAGGCAACCTAAAGCAGCTAGGATCTCTGCATAGCTCCTGTGGGGGAGCTGAGAACAAGAGGTCTGTCCATCTCATTCAGCTGGGCCCTTCCCTTGTTCCCATATTTTATGGTGTAGTGGATTTGCATTCTCAGTCTACAACTGCCAGCTTCTGGAATTCATGATATATACGTGCGGTCTTTGTCTTTTCCCAGTATTTTAAAATAAATTGTAATGTTGCTTTCTTACTTGTTGTGCCCCATTGTCCTGATTTTCTTAGTAGATATTTTAGTGTAAACTTGATCACTTTGAGGTGCCCAAGTTTGTCATACAAAATCCCTCTGTCAATGTTATACTCTTTACAGTCTGAGAGGATGAAATTAATTGATTCTTGGCCCTTGTATGTCTTATACAGTCCAGCTTTGTGTTTATTAATAAAGGCTAAATTACTGATTAAGCCACAGTGTCCAATAAGCATTCAGAGTAAAGCTATATCATTTTCTCTCAGATTTTTTGCAATGTGTCAGAGGTAAGTAATCGCTTTCAGGCTCTCTCCACAGGCACTGCAGTGGAGAACGCTTTGGGAGGGACCTCTCAAGGAAGAAATTGGAAGGGAACACCATTTACTGGATGGCATGGGATGAGTAGTCCTAGGAATGGGCGTTCCATGACTACCACCCCCAAAAGAAAAAGATGGGTGGTGGTGTTCGGGGACTCCCTCCTAAGAGGGACTGAGTCATCCAGCTGCTGTCCAGACCTGGAATCTAGAGAGGTGTGCTGCTTACTAGGAGTTCGAATTGAGGATGTGAGTGAGAGTCTTACAAACCTGATCAAACCTTTGGATCGCTACCCCTTCTTGCTTCTCCACGTGGGAACTAACTATACGACCAAGAATGACCTTGAGCGGGTTACAGCGGATTATGTAGCACTGGGAAGAAGGATCAAAGAATTCAAAGCGCAAGTGGTGTTCTTGTCCATCCGCCCTGTTGAAGGGAAAGGTCTGGGTTGGGATCGTCGAATTGAGGAAGTAAATGCATGGTTGCGCAGGTGGTGTCGGAGAGAGGGCTTTGGTTTCTTCGACCATGGGACTCTGTTCCAGGCACAAGGATTGTTAGGAAGAGATGAGATCCACCTAACTAAGAGAGGAAGGAGCATCTTCATGAGCAGGCTTGCAAACCTAGTGAGGAGGGCTTTAAACGAGGTTTGTTGGGGGGCAGTGACCAAAGCCCTGAGGTGAGTGGGAAAGTCGGATACTGGGAAGACATTCAAAAAGGAAGGAGCAACAAAGGAGGACCCCTGATTCGAATGACGAAGGTAGGGCAAACAACTGGTTTGCACGAATGCAAGAAGCCTGGGTAACAAACAGGAAGAATTAGAGGCCCTGGCCCAGTCCAAGAACTATGATTTGATTGGGAAAACAGAGACTTGGTGGGATGACTCGCATGACTGGAGCGCTGTCATGGAAGGGTATAAACTGTTCAGGAAGAACAGGCAGGAGAGAAAAGGAGGAGGAGTTGCACTGTATGTAAGAGTGCACTATGATTGCTCAAAACTCCAATATATAGAGGGAGAAACCCATAGAGAGTTGAGAGTCTATGGGTTAAGTTTAGAGGTGCAAACAACAGCAGTGATGTTGTCGTTGGTGTCTGCTACAGGCCGCTGGATAAGGTGGATGAGGTAGATGAGGCTTTCTTCAGACAACTGAGAGAAGCTTCCAGATCGCAGGCCCTGGTTCTCATGGGGGACTTCAAATCACCCTGACATCTGTTGGGAGACCAATACAGCAGTATGCAGACAATCCAGGAAGTTTTTGGAGAATGTTGGGGATAACTTCCTGATACAAGTGCTGAAAGATCCGACCAGGGGCCATGAGCAGCTTGACCTGCTCCGCACAAACAAGGAGGAACTAATAGGGGAAGTAGAGGTGGGTGACAACTTAGGAAGCAGTGATCATGAGATGGTAGATTTCAGGATCCTGACCAAAGGAAGAAAAGAGAGTAGTAAAATACACACCCTGGACTTCAGAAAAGCAGACTTTGACTCCCTCAGAGACCTGATGAGCAGAATCCCCTAGTATGCTAACATGAAGGGGAAAGGAGTCCAGGAAAACTGGCAATATATTAAAGAAGCCTTATTGAAGGCACAGGAAGAAACCATCCCGATGCGCAGCAAGAAAAGCAAATATGGTAGGAGACCGGATTGGCTTACCAGGGACATCCTTGGTGAACTCAAGCACAAAAAGGAAGCTTACAAGAAGTGGAAATTTGGACAGATGACTAGGGAGGGATATAAATGTACAGCTCAAGAATGTATGGGAGTTATCAGGAAGGCGAAAACGCAATCGGAATTGTGACTAGCAAAGAATGTGAAGGGTAACAAGAAATGTTTATACAGGCATGTTAGCAAGAAGATGGTAATCAGAGAGGGTGTGGGGCCCTTATTGGATGAGGGAGGTAACCTAGTGACAGATGATATGGGGAAAGCGGAAGTACTCAATACTTTCTTTGCCTCTGTCTTTACGGACAAGGTCAGCTCCTGAACAAATGCACTATATGACACAATATGGGAAGAAGATCGACAGCCCTTGGTGGGAAAAGAACAGGTTAGGAACTATTTAGAAAAGCTAAACATACACAAATCCATGGGTCCAGATTTAATGCATCCGAGGGTAATGAGGTAGTTGGCAAATGTCATAGAGGAGCCTTTGGCGATTATCTCTGAAAACACGTGGAGATCGGGAGAGATCCCGGATGATTGGAAAAAGGCAAAGATAGTGCCCATCTTTAAAAAAGGGAAGAAGGACAATCCAGGGAACTACAGACCGGTCAGTCTTACCTCAGTCTCCGGAAAAATCATGGAGCAAATCCTCAAGGAATCCATTTTGAGGCACTTGGAAGAGGGGAAAGTGATCAGGAATAGTCAGCATGGATTCACAAAGGGCAAGTCATGCCTGACCAATCTTATTAGCTTCTATGATGAGGTAACTGGCTCTGTGGATATGGGAAAGTCAGTGGATGTGATATACCTTGACTTTAGCAAAGCTTTTGATACAGTCTCCCACAATATTCTTGCCAGCAAGTTAAGAGAATATGGACTGGATACATGAACTGTAAGATGGATAGAAAGCTGGCTAGATGGTCAGGCCCAGCGGGTAGTGATCAATAGCTCGATGTCAGGTTGGCGGTTGGTTTCTGGCGGAGTGCCCCAAGGATCTGTTCTAGGGCCAGTTTTTTTCAACGTCTTTATTAATGACCTGGATGAGGGGATGGATTGCACCCTCAGCAAGTTTTCAGATGACACTAAGCTAGGGGGAGAGGTAGATACGCTGGAGGGCAGGGATAGGGTCCAGAGTGACCTAGAAAAATTGGAGAAATGGGCCAAAAGAAATCTGATGTGGTTCAACAAGGACAAGTGTAGAGTCCTGCACTTGGGATGGAAGAATCTCAAGGCTGGGGACCAAATGGCTAAGTAGCAGTTCTGCAGAAAAGGACCTGGGGATTACAGTGGACAAGAAGCTGGATATGAGTCAATAGTGTGCCCTTGTAGCCAAGAAGGCTAATGGCATATTAGGTTGCATTTAGAGGAGCATTGCGAGCAGATCCAGAGAAGTGATTATTCCCCTTTATTCAGGTCTGGTGAGACCACATCTGGAGTATTGTGTCCAGTTCTGGGCCCCCAACTACAGGAAGGATGTGGACTCATTGGAGAGGGTCCAGCGGAGGGCGACCAAAATGATTAGGGGGCTGGAGCATATGACCTATGAGGAGAGACTGAGGGATTTGGGTTTGTTTAGTCTGCAGAAGAGAAGTGTGAGGGGGGATTTGATAGCAGCCTTTAACTTCCTGAAGGGAGGTTCCAAAGAGGTTGGAGAAAGGCTGTTCATAGTAGTGGTGGATGGCAGAACAAGGAGCAATGGTCTCAAGTTACAGTGGGAGAGGTCTAGGTTGGATATTAGGAAAAACTATTTCACCAGGTGGGTGGTGAAGCACTGGAATGGGTTACTTAGGGAAGCAGTGGAAGCAGTGGAATCTCCATCCCTAGAGGTTTTTAAGTCTCAGCTTGACAAAGCCCTGACTGGGTTGATTTAGTTGGGAGTGGTCCTGCCTTGGGCAGGGGGCTGGACTTGATGACCTCCTGCGGTCTCTTAGAGCTTTATGATTCTACGAATTTTTGATCCTGGGGCATTTTTCATGAATTTTTTCCCCTTTGTTTCTTGTGTCTATACTTCCTGCCACTCTTTTTTTCTAAATTAGGTTTGTAAAGTCCTGTTTACTTTCAGGAATCTCTATGTCAATTTTTTTACAGCATTTATTGCTACTTTGTCTGCCACCTCATTTTCTGTTATTCCCAAGAAGCATGGGGAATTTATGCTATTTCAATAGTTGCTCCCATCTGTGCTAATAATGTCATTAGTAACAATTAAATTATATAATTTCTGCTATCTGAATCCTCATTTTTGATTGCCAATAGTCCTGGTCGCAAATCTGACAAGATAACGATGGAGGTAGGGCACACATCCAGTGTCCTATATAAAAACTGCTATTTCAGCTGTTGTAACTGTTACAAAATTTGATAGTCTAATGGCTTTCTTTATTACATGTGTTGGGATGCAGAATGCTATCCCTACTCTCCTGGCTTTCTCACCATTAGATCCATCCATATATGGTAAGGTTTGTGCCATTTGTCACATATATCAATTTGTTATATTTAATACATTTAGCTCTCCTTTTCCCCCCTACTTTCATTATATAGTTTCACATTTATATTGGGGAGCACAAAATATTTATTTTAGGCCTTTCTGTTCTCTTAGTTCATCCACCCCTCTGGCCCAATGCATTCCCAGCATTCTTTATGTATTGTGTGACATTTGCCCAAAAGGATACATTCAATCATTTTATTCTTAATGTTACAAACATCTCACTAGCAGCTTTCTACATTACACACAAAGGAGTCATCTTGAAGGTACCACATGCAATGTACAATACCTGGGCTGGGATGGAGTCTAACTTCTGTAGGTTTGTTTTCTGTATTGAACTAAACAAACACAGGATATCATTAACAAAACCAGTATTGATTATGGCTCTATAAAGCATCACCACTGTTTTTGTCAGATGGCTCCAGAAATAATTTTAACTTTCTATTTGTCTACAATATTTTCAATATGATAATTCCATGTGAGCTTGTTATCAAATGTCACAGGCAGGAATGTGTAACTCTTAGTTCTAGCTATTAGCTGTCTGTATGAAGACAAGTTTCCAATCTTCTTAAATTTACGTTTTAGTGAATATCATTCCTTTAGTTTTGAGAACTGAAAATTTAAAGATACACATATTGCCTTTCCACATTTTTCTTAAGTGCTTCATGAACTCTCTTCTTAGCTATTTACTGGTTTCTTCTTTTAGCCTATGTCACAATCATCTGGAAAAAAAAGGAAACATACTCCTGTCCTCCTCCTATTTGGGATATCATCATTACATTGAATAAGATGGAGCTGATCACATCAATTTGTGTAGTGCCATCTGTGATTCTATATATGCTAGAACTATGACCTGCATAGTTCTGTAATTTAAGATATAATTTATCCATCTATAGCGTCTTCCCTTTCATGCCCATGGGTGCTATTTTATGCAATAAGCCCTTGCTCCATAACATAGTACCTTTCCTAGATATTGGGAAAAAATATTATATATTCTTTATTTCTCATATTTTTGTGTTTGTCTCTCCTTTTTATTATATGTTCATCTGTACTCATCCTGAACCCACTTTGCACATTATAAATCGATTTTTCTCTAGATACATTGTTAATCTTTCAACCATCATTCCTTCCATGGCTTTACACATACATGATGTAAGAGTAACTGTCCTGTATCCATCAGGTCTCGTTTGCATTTCCACGCTGGTACAACCACCAAATGTTTTCATTCCATTGGTAGCTCACCTTTTCCCTATATACTGTTGTACAGTTTCAAGAGTATTTTCAGACTCCCTGCCTCCAAGTGTTTTAGGATTTCCATACATACTCCATCCCTGACTGGTGCAGTTTTCACTTCCAGCTATAGCTTTTTGAAGTTCCCTCATACCAGAAATTCTAATTTAATATAATATCCTCATCTTCCTCTCACCTTTCCCATGTTTCTAGTATGCAAATAATATCAGTTTGCAAATGATTCAGTACCAAGTAATAGAGTTAAAATGAGAATAAGCAACTGAATTGTCAGACACATAGACGAACACAGTTTGTTGGGGAAGAATTAGCATGATGGGCAGTGGGTGAAGACCAAGCTGAGGAAGGCAAGTCCAACCTCGCCCCTTCCACCCGGGGTCCAGCCCCTTCCACAACCTTCCTCCCTGTGGAACCAAGCATGGCTTTCACCTCAGGTTACTTCCCCCAGCCCTGTTAATGTCCCCCAACCCAGTAGTTAGCATGGCCCCACCCTTCCCAGGTTGCCAGAGCACCTAGGGCAGCCCTCTGATCCTTCCTGGGTGGCCAGAGAGCCAGGCTGCCATGCAGCAGCCCATGCCCTCGTGGGCAGCCAGGAAGCCATGGCTTCACCCTTCCCAGGTGGCTAGAATATGTAAGGCAGCCGCCAGATCCTTCCTAGTCAGCTGCGGAGCTGTAGGTCTAGGGGTCACCAAATGAAATAAATAGGCCACAGGTTTAAAACAAACAAAAGGACGTTTTTCTTCACTCGTGGCACAGTCAACCTGTGGAACTCCTTGCCAGAGGATGTGGTGAAGACTAGGTCTTGAACAGGGTTAAAAAATGAGCTAGATAGATTCATGGCAGTTAGGCCCATCAATGACTATTAGCCAGGATGGGTAGGAAAGAGGCTAGGGACACCAGTTTGTCTGGAAATGGGTGATAGGAGAGGAATCACATGATGATTACCTGTCGTGTTCCCTCCCTCTAGGGCATCTGGTATTGGCCACTATCGTCAGACAGGGTACTGAGCTAGATGGACCTTTGGTCTGACCCAGTATGGCTATTCTTACGTATAGAAAAAAAAACATATCTTATCAGTCCATTAGAATTCTTTGAGGGGGGCCAACAAGCATTTGGACAAGGGTGATGCAGTGGAGTAGTATATGACTTTCAGAAAACCTTTGACAAGATCCCTCGTCAAGGGCTCAAAGAAAGTAAGCTGCCATGGGTTAAGAGGGAAAGTCCTGTCATGCATCAGTAACTGGTTAGAAGATCAGAAACAATGGGGAGGGATAAATGATCAGTTTTCAGAATGGCAAGAGGTAAATATTTAGGTTCCCAAGGATTAATAGTGGGACCAGTCCTGTTCAACATATTCATAAATGATGTGGGGGGGAAACGGTAACAGTGGTCCTGTGACAAAGTTTGCAGATGATATACAATTACTCCCGATAGTTAAGATCAAAGCTGACTGTGAAGAATTACAAAACTGGGTGATTGGGCAACAAACTGGCAATGTTGATATAAAATGTTGATATATGTAACATACATTGGAAAGTACAATCCTAAGTATATATACAAAATGATGGGGTCTAAATTAGCTGTTACCACTCTAATAAGAGATTTTGTAGTCGTTGTGGATAGCTCTCTGGTAACATCTGTTCAATATGCAGTAGCAAATAAAAAGCTAACAGTGTTAGGAACCAGTAGGGAAGACATTGATAAGACAAAAAATATCATACCACCATTATGTAAATTCATGGTACAGTCATACCTTGAATACTGCATGCAGATTTGGTCACCCCATTTCAAAGATATATTAGAATTGGAAGAAGTCTAGAGAGGGCAACAAAAAAGGGCTCGAGACAGCTTCTCTCTGAGAACAGATTAGAAGGACAGTGACTGTTCAGCTGGGAAGAAACAACAACTAAATGGGGATAGGGGAGAGGTCTATAAAATCATGAATATTGTGGAGAAAATGGGTAAATACTATTTTAAGAACATAAGAACATAAGAACGGCCATACTGGGTTAGACCAAAGGTCCATCTAGCCCAGTAGCCTGTCTGCCGACAGTGGCCAGCACCAGGCGCCCCAGAGGAGGTGGACCGAAGACAATGATTAAGCGATTTGTCTCATGCCATCCATCTCCAGCCTCTGACAGAGGCCAAGGACACCATTTCTATCCCCTGGCCAATAGCCTTTTATGGACCTAACATCCATGAAATTATCTAGCTTCTCTTTAAACTCTGTTATAGTCCTAGCCTTCACAGCCTCCTCTGGCAAGGAGTTCCACAGGTTGACTACATGCTGTGTGAAGAAGAACTTACTTTTATTAGTTTTAAACCTGCTACCCATTAATTTCATTTGGTGTCCTCTAATTCTTCTATTATGGGAACTAATGAATAACCTTTCTTTATTCACCCTCTCCACACCACTCATGATTTTATATACCTCTATCATATCCCCCTCAGTCTCCTCTTTTCTAAACTGAAAAGTCCCAGTCAGTTTTCGTGGTTTTCACTAACACAAGAACCAGAGGACACCCAATTAAATTAATAGGCAGCAGGTTTCACACACAGAGATAAGGAAGTACTTCTTCACACAATACACAGTCAACTTATGACATTTGTTGCCAGAGGATGTTGTGAAGGTCAAACGTATAACTGGTTCAGAAAAGAATGAGATAAGTCTATAGTAGGTAGGTCCATCAAATGGCTATTAGCCAAGATGGTCAGTGATGCAAACTCATGCTCAGGATGTCCCTCAGACTCTAGCTGCCAGAAAACATTGGATAGATCACTAAACAATTGTCTTGTTCTATTCATTCCCTTTGAAGCATCTGGCATTGGCCATTGTCAGAAGACAGGACACTGGGCAAAATGGATTAATGGTGATACTGAGTCAGGCCAGTCTTATGTTCAGTTTAGTTGCCTTAAAGTCACTTTTCTTCAGCTCCCAGGCTAATAGAACAAGGACATGTCTATTCGACCCATAAATATTTAGTATCATTCTATTTAGTGTTCATTATTTCTTTCACTAAACACAGAGTCATTCTAATCCTAAAATGTTAACACAAAGGTCTTCTTTTGCTGCTTTAACTATAGTTTTCATTTTTGTTTTTTCCACCTGATGTACAGTTTATTACTTCTAGCAAAAAAAGCTATAACCCTCTTTGTCTAAACATAATAGTCTTCTGTTTTCCCTGCATCACTCAATATATCCTTTGATTCATCTGTTCTATCTTTATCTCTTTCTCTTTGCAGAGTTTCCTTTCCTCTTCATCTTATGTACCTCCTAGTAGCTTCTGTGTATAATATGCTATTTGTAACTTGGGGGGTTTTGTAGCGCTTTTGCTTGCTTTTCTGCTATATGACCTCTGTACGCTGCACTGTGCTTTTCTGTATGGTTGCTACACTTTAATGCTATTTTTTCCTCATAATTGCTATAGAAGTCCTCCCCCCCACTTTTACTTCATCCAGCTTTCCCTTTATACATATTTGCCACGCATTCAAACCTCTGGGATCTGGAACACCTATCTAGGGATGGAATATATGGTTTTGTCCAAAAATATCTTGTATCCTATTGTTAGCTCATCAAAAGGATTTCTCATTTTAATGTAACTAGACCAGGTGTTGGTGGCTTTCTATCCCCTCTTCTCTAATCAGATGCTTAGCACATAGTATCTCATCCCCTATGCCTTGCTTTATTTCATCTTCAGTCATTCCAACCAACATTGCAAATATAACTTTGCATCTCTGTGAGATACTTAGCCAGTTAGCAGTTTCCTTTCAGTTTTCCTAGCCATTTCATCTTTAATAGCTTCCTCTACACTATGCGCTATGATTCTACATTCAGTTAATAAATCTCCTTGTGACACGTCCCCCCAAGGTGCCAGCTGGAACTGGGGTAGCACTGAGCCTACCTGACCCACCAGCCTGCGTTCCCTTTACACTGTATTGCTGTGACTGGCCTGCCTCTTCCAGGCTTTAGAGTGAGCTTTCACCAGTGCACGTACTGGTAGGGACATACCCAGCTATACCACAGTCAGACACTGATCAGCTCTGCATGGGAAGGCTCCAGTTAAGGAATTTCCCAGCTTCTCAGACACACACTGCCCCTCCCCTACCCGGAGGGTAAACCTCAAATTATACCCTCTTGCACTGCACAGGGAACTGTACCAAGTAAGCTCATGAAATCGACCTCCTCCCTCACTGTGGAGAGGGAATATACAACAGCTTTCCTCCCCAAGTTTGACTCCCACACACTGGTTTTAGACAAAGCAAAACCAAATTTACTAACTGCAAAATATGTTAACTGATTATAAAGGATAGCAATCAGATCAAAGCAGATTACATAGCAAATAAACAATACATGCAAACGAAGCTTAATATATTATATAATTTGCTATTCATATTGCCATAAATGATGATCGAGTAGGCTGCAGATTCTTAAAGGGCCAACTGCCCTTGCTTACAGCTTGGAATCCCTGGTGTTTCATTCACAGTGTAAAAAAATATCTCTTTAGCCTTGGTCCAGCACTTCCTTCCATTTCAGTCATTGTTCCTCAGATGTTTCCAAGAGCCTTCTTGTGTTGCAGACTGTGTGAAGAACTGTAGTGAGCTATTAAGTTTCTGAAATATTAAGTGAGGGCCATTAAGGGTAAGTCTATATTAGTAAGACAGGTTTAGAATTTTGAAGTAGAACTTCAGATACAGGAATGATACATGTAAATATGGGAATGATACAGTAGATTAAAACTTAAATATCTTACACAACGTATTTTGCATAAATCATTTTCCTGTTATGCATATTTATATTCATAAGCATATTTCCATAAAACCTATGGATTGCCCCAGGACACCATAATGATATTATATGATGTGACTATAAAAAACATGGAGTGAAGTGCCACACTCCTCCATGTAGCTTTCTAGCTCCAAATCTCTAGCACTTAGTTAAAAACAAATTGCCATTTTCAGTGGTTTTACATCCATGATCTTCACATCCTTCACTGGAGATTTCATTATTATACAAGTTTGAATTTTCTCTTTACTTTTTCCTCTTCTATTTCTGGCATGTCCATGTTTTCCCCTCTATGAAAATTTCCCCCCACTGTAATCTCAATCATTTTCTAGATTCAGTGTTTTCCATTACTCTGCCATCTGAGTCCTTTGAACATTTGAAACACTTTTTCCAAGACCTTTCGAATGTATACTTGATTAGATTGTTAAGGATTTATGGAACATGGATGAATATATCCTTATTATAAACTTTCTTCGTCTATGAAGGGTAAAGGAAACCCTCCTTCTTTAGGCAAAGGTAAACAGCGTACATTGCAAAAGACTTGCTCAACCCCAAGAGAGACTGCAGAAATCTCTCCTCCTTTTTCCCCAATCACCTTGCTAGTGATCTTGTGGGAACTAAGATTTGTTTAATTTGTCTAGTTACAGTTACAACACTAACACTGAATTTTTGTTTGTCAGTTAGTCAAAAATTATCCTGAAGGTTTTCTATGCCAGTTGTTGGCACTGTATCTTCTTTGCCTGGGTCAGAGAGCAAGGAAATGGCTTTTTAATGGCTGGGTTGTATGCTGTTCCACCAGGCAAGAGTGCTTATGGGGTACAGATTTGGCTGGCTAATATGCTTAACTGAGAACATAGGAGAGTGCTCTGCCAGATTCTTTCATGCACAAAGAGTCTCCCATGCATTTTCACGCTGAGTTGTTTTTAATTTTAGATTTAGGCCAAGGATTTCAAATTTGGGTGAAAAGTTAGGCTTCTAAATCCACTGTACGTCACTTATTTTAGAATTGCTGAGCCACCTACTAAAGTCAATAGGAGCAGCTGAATGTATTTTCTCAAGTCAGGCAACTTATTGGAGGCACCCACTTTTAAAAAGTCTTAGCCTTACAAAATAAACTGGATAAGAAAGAACTATAGATGCTCCACAGAGTATAGTGCAGATTCAGCAGACTTTTGAGAAACGTAATGGTGCAGAACACAAAGAACAAAGCGACTGGATTCTTGTTGCCTGTGCAATCTATTACACCCATGAAAAGTCAGCCTTTTTACAATCGCTTTGTACTATCCTCCACACCATACGTTAGGGAGCTGATTTGCCACTTGTCTAAACCCTGTGCAAGTCAAGTTATATTGCTCTAACGAGTGAAGTTCAGTGCAGGCATGCTGCCAGTACAATTGAATGGGGTTATGTAAACCATATGCTGGTTTTTTACCATGAAGTCTGGGAAAAACTGTTTAAATGGGATTTTACATCCCTACTTACAACCATTAACTGGTTAAATATTACATTTAACCAGTTAACCAATTAAGCAGGATCCTACGGGCAGAGGTGCTGGCCCTGCGGGGTGGCCAACTAACCAGTTACCAGCAAGCGTCATCCAGTAACCAATAAGCATCATTGGTACAGGTGATGCTTACTGGGTAAACACTTAACCAGTTACTCGTTCACATCCCCAGTTGTAAGACATGAATACAGCCGTTAAAATTCAGAAACCACTAAGAAACCACTGTGCAAATAAAAAGGAAGCACTGTGCTTGACAGAGTCTGTGTTTTCCCTGTGCAGAATATTGACACTGAATTTTCAACACTGAAAAGTAGTTTAATACGAAATAGGTCTTTTTAACATTCAAAATGAAGGTATATATTTAAGTAGAGAAATAAATATGCATGTTTCAGCCAGCTGCAGCTTTGTTTATTAGTCAGCAGTAACGGAGATAGATAATAAAACTGGAGTAGGAAAATATTTAAAATTTCAACTAGATACATAAACACTCATAGGGAACCCAGAGGTAGTGAATGTTGAGGGGCCAAAAACAAAACTAGCAATAAAGCTGGTTGGTATGATGACAAGTACAGGTCCAGAACCTTTTTGCATAAACTGGACCAACCAAGAGTTGAAAATAGAATGGCACAGGGAAGATCTCATTTCTTTGACCAAAAAGTCACTAATTTTCTGATGTGAGAGTTTCTCACACCATGCCATTATGTCTCCTGACAAATATTTAGTTTGGGAATTGAAGTCTGCTGTGATTTTGGCTTTGATTATTTGTTCTATGTATATACTGTGAAAAATATAGACTCACAAGAACTAATGAGGTAATTTGTATACCTGTCAGCAAAAGACTTCCATCAATAGAGTGATTCAGAGAAAGGGGGAGATGGGAATTGCCATTTTTCTTCTTTGCAGGAGAACTTGTTTCTACAGCAAGATTTTCGTGTTTGTAAGGGAATTTCTCAAGGCCATGATTCTTCGCTCCTCTTCTAGAAGATGATTCCCTATAGATGTGTCCCCAGGGGACTTCTAGCAGCTGCTGGATTCTTCAGATTTATTCCCAAAAGAGTCACAAACCAGCTTGAATTATTTCACCTTTTCTATAATCTGCCTATCTCAACACATGCTATCCATTCTGTTAGAAATATAGTGTACAGGGAGGTTATTCCATCAGTAGTCCCCACCCTTTATTCACCTCCAAAGATTTAGTGAATACTCTTAAAAAACAATTTCTAAATGAATAATATGCATCTTTGGTTTTTGTATGTGTGTGATCTGACTTGTAAGCAGGGGACCAATTTCAACCTGCTGCAACTGATGAACGACCACCTATTTTACACAGAACAAGTAATGATCTAGCCCTGGCAGTGAAAGTAAGTTTCCCACTCACCATCCTCCCAGTCTGATTCAATGTTGTTTTAAACAGATAATTTCTAAAAGGGCAAGGGTTTGTAATTCAGCTACCATTTCTATTCCATCCGTTCTCTCTGTTCTGAGGCTGTCAAACAATACCATCAGGTGATTTTTAGGATAGGGACACTTGCCTATTTGGAGCAAGACTGAGGCCATCAACTCCTTTCACAGACTGCCAACCAATGGCAGTGACTTCGGGTGGGTGCCATGAAAGAATTTAGGCATCGTGACTCAGTATTGCAACACCTTGCTTTTATATGCCCTGCAATTTTTTTTTCCCCTGGAACAATGCTGATCTGCCAAGCCAAGTTACGCACCTAGCTTATCTACACAATGAGTAGCAAGAGACAAGGGCCTAAGAACGCTCTCTACAAAGCCAGCACATTAAGCTGGGAACTGCTAACACTAGCCAACAGGAGAAGACAATGACAAGGGTAAATGCTGAGCATTGCTTCTCTCTCAGGCATGTGTAAGGAAGGAAGATCTCAGAGATAGCGATTATTTGTAAGATTTAACAGGCTGATGAGAGACTGTATAAAGATCAGCAGCAAAAAATATTATACTACAGAAAATAGACTTTTCCACCATTTCAAAGGAGTGAAAGCAAATGGGAAGGGATTCTGCGATGCATGAGACAAGAAGGGTCTGTTTTTAAGACAGAGATGAAGATGCTGCAATCAAAATTCATTTCAGTGAAGTCAAGAAATGGACAGCCATAGGGCAGCAGCAGCAACAAAAAGGAGAGTAGATAGTGCTTAGGAGCCAGATAATTTTTTTAAAAAAATTAGGGATGCAGGGAGAACAGAGCATTTCAAAAAACAGCAATAGAGGAAGTGGTTGTGAAAGTTAACATAGGAAACATTTAAGGAACAATAAAAAAACCAAGAAGTTGCAGAAAACTGCAGAATAGTTAGAGGATGTTGGCAGAAGAAATTATTAGGCCACTGAGCATATAAGAATGTAGTTGTGAGTTTAACTCTCATCCATGTCACCTGCTATACTTCTGAATCTAGATAAGAAAACATACCCCTAGATGAAGTATGGGCTTCAGTCTCTAGGGTTGGGAATCAGTCACTCTCCCAACCTCCAAACTTCAAAATCTACATAGTCTTCTTTATAAACAAAAAGTGACAAAGTCATAGTCAACCATTACGAGCTGATATAATGTAAATCCTAAGGCTGATCCTGCAAAGACTTGTTCAGCTGAGTCGTTCCAGGAGAGTAAACAAATACTTGAGAGTCAAGGTTGCAAGTAAGGTCTGCAAAATCAGCTGATTAGGGCCATCTATTCTAGGCTTTTTCACCTCCAAATTTCCATTTATTTTTTCTTCACTAGTGCTTGTTCAACTTCACTAGTGCTATCTACAATGGGAGCATCAGTATAATGGGATGAGGAGCTGGTTGCGAGGGAAGGGGTGGCGGTGGTTAGACTGGAACTCACATGACGGCTGGGAAGGAAGTCTCTGGGATTTACTCTTTTGGGAATAGAAAAACGGCCAGCAGGGAGTGCCTGTTATGAAATCAACAGAACAAGCATGCCACCCTGTTAAGGGTGTACTGTTTTATTTGGCTATGCTCAGGTTATCACCCGCTTATCTCGTCCGGGTTGCCCCGGGCTACGCTCCCGGCTGAGACCTCTATACAAAGCAGGATTGTCAAATGGAGTCTCCGTCCCCTTCTGGGAGACTACAACCTGCCGCCAGGTGGCAGGGGGGGGTCTGGGACCACCCCCACTCCCGGACCCTGGCCCATGGCCCTAACGCTGGGAGTCGAACTCCCAGTGGTAACAGGTGGGGATCCCTCCCCTAAACTCGCCTGTTCTCGGGCGCCGTGACCCAACCCTGGGCCACTATCAGCTCTGCCACTGGCACGCTCTTCAACCCTCCTCAAGAAGAGTCTCCTCCCGTGCTCTCATCACGCCAGGCCCCCTCCCCATTACCTGTCACCCTGGCTTCCTCCTCCCCCCTTTGCGCCACTCTGATGACGTCAGATGACGTCAGCGCTCGAGGCGGCCGCTCGCCTGCCGCCCCACTTCCCAGCTATAGCGCGGCGGTGCTGTGCGAATCTGTCCCGGGTGCCTCTGGCGGCGTTCGGCTTGTCGCCACCTGTGCCGCACCCGCACTTCCCCCGCCCGTGTTCGTCCCCCCTGGGTGGGGATCGTGGCGGGGTTGCCTCACCCCGTCACACACCAACTTAGTGATATTGTGTTCACCCACGATGCAACTGCTCACCTGCCGGTCCTCCACCCCCCCCCCACCCAGTTTCTTGTCTAGAATGCAGGGGGTTCTCTTATGCCTTCATAAAGTTCATTCAGGACCATTCTATGTAGTTTAGACAGGAAAGAGGGTTCTCTGTCCCTACCTGGATGTGACTTATCTTTTGTGTCCCTAGTTTCCATGCATCTACAAAACAATGAGCTGTTATATGAGATTCCCAGCTAGTCAGAAAGCGAGAAGCTCTAGGTCTGGTTTTGTCTGTCCCTTTCCTGCCCCACTCCCTGGAGTGTGGGGCAGGGCTCCCTGCCCTGAAAATCCCTGGCCCATTCAGCTTGTGCTCTCCCCAGCCATATTTGAGGTTGTGGCTAGAAAGATCTGGTGGGGGAGTGAGAGGTTGAACCCCTTACCTCCAAATTTCCATTTGCGGGGAGGAGCCCAGGGAGGGCCAACAGCGAACAGCTTTCCAGCAGGATCACGATCCAGAGATATTACACTGGGACTATGCAGACTGCCAAATACAGAAGCTGTGGTGAGACTGGAATGGTCCTTCCCATTTTCTGGTCTCCCACATCTGTGTATCTGTTTCTCCTTATTCTCGACTGCTCCTATGTGTAGCCACCCTATCATTGCTGCCTCCCATAGGGAAAGAGTAGCACCCCCTCTGAGAGGATTTGAAAGTCAGACTTATCCACGGTGACATTTCTCGCTTAAAAGACAGGCCATATGGGGTCAAATCAATGGTCTGTTGACCAGCATGCAGTTTTCTAACAGTGGCCAATGCTAGATGCTTCAGATTGGGGGACCAGAACAGAGCAATTATCAAGTGACTCATCCCATTGTGTCCAGTCACAGCTTCTGGCTATCAGAGGCTTAAGGACACCAATGGGATGGGATTGCATCTCTGGGTACACCCCGACTGCATTCTCATGATCCCACTGGGCTGGGGGTCAGCAGCAAGTATTCCCCTACAGTTGCATCTCCCATCCAATCCGTGGTACCACATCATGCACTGAGAGCTTTGCCAAGAGGTGGCCTCTTTGCCTTTCCTTTCACTCTACTTGCTGGGACACAGCCACCATGGAGTAAAGAAGGGAGATACAAAGGAGGCAGAGACACCTACCCTACTTTAGTTTTCTGCAGAAAGTAGGTTCTTAGTCAATTTATTAGCACCCTCAAATCTAAACTTTCAGTAATACTGGACATCACCCCCACTCAGCTGCCCTAGGCAATGTCCCCCCCCCCCATTCCTCAAATTTACCCTCAATCAGCTTCCTGGACCATGACCTGGAATGTGAGGTGTGTTATAGACAGACATCTGCTTCTACAAAAGATAGGAAGAGGGCAGATTGAGTTGTGTTCGGGGACAAATGTCCTCACAGCCCTGAGCCTGGTGTCCCACTCATGCCATCAATCACTGAACGGAGGGGGGGGGGCGGTGGCGGAAATTAGTGATGCTCTTTCATCTAGACAAGAACACAGATACACTAAATTGTATTTTTAAAAAAGCTGAAGAAATAGAAACAATTTCATATCTGGTATAAAATGCGGTTCTCTATTTTCTTGTAGAAGGTCTCTCCCCCATCCACCTCCCTATTTTCCTTTTTGAAGAAACAAGAATAAAAAAATATTAAGTTGGTCACAAATCAATAAAACCCTGGAAATTCACAGTTAATGTTCCTGGCACTGGAGGGCTTTTTTGGGGGTTGGGAGAGACATATTCATTTGTGGATTTAGGTAGTTTATGACACAACTCAACATTGTAATTAGGCTTTTGCCCATATAATCCTCCTAAGACTGTTTTACTGAAGTCAGCTAAGTGTTTGGTTCATTGATTTCAATGGAGGTTTATAATTTATACCAGTTAGGGCTTT
This sequence comes from Pelochelys cantorii, assembly GCA_032595735.1. Taxonomy (NCBI): domain Eukaryota; kingdom Metazoa; phylum Chordata; order Testudines; family Trionychidae; genus Pelochelys; species Pelochelys cantorii. The sequence continues at coordinate 137,091,253 of CM064326.1, read as the reverse complement.
GTCCAAATGTTTTACTTGGCATCCTATGTTGGTGTTTAGTTGTTTCTTTTGCTGTGGTTTGTTGGAAGGCAAATTTTAAAAAGACAGGGGGCGGACTTGTGGATGCTACAAGAGGATCCATTTGTTTCTACAGAAAAATCTGTAATTTATGTAACCAATGTTCCTGTAGATTGCTCTCAAGAGACATTGAGAGCCAGAAGTTCATTGTAGTATGGGCAATTTCCTAACATTTACTGCAGTACTTTTAATAGGGAGCTATACAGATATGATACTAACTAGCTAGGGGCTTTTTAGCTGATCACTGCACTGTAACCTTTCAAACATGCCTCTTCCTGGAAGCTTGCCAAAACAAAGTGATGGGTGTTCCCAAGTTCCTGCAAGTCTGACATCTTCATTAACCACGGGATTTCCAATCCCCCTATTAAGGTAATAGGCTCTGACAGTTATTTTTCAAGGCTATAACCTTGTAATCAATTAGACATCTTTGTTTAGATAAAGAGCCATTTGCATACACAAGTAAATCTGCCATAGCAGCAAAGCCAGGAAGAACTGGTGTTCTGCCTTGTTAGAACTGGGAAGTGTATAGCAGAACTATACCAATATTTTTAAAAGCAAAATCCAGCAATCCTTATCACAAGTGAATGGAGCTTTACCTAAATAGTGTCTGATTTGGCTCACTGTATAGCCTTTCTGCAAGCCACCACAACTTGCTCTCAGTTCAACTCAGACTACATAGTAGCCTTCATGGGAGAAACTGACATGAAAGCTAAGAAGTCCATAAACTCGCTGGTTTCCCACAGGCCCATTCCTTTAGGAGAGTGGGTTATGACAGATAAGGAAAGGGGAGGAGCTTTGTCTTCCACGTCTATGTTGCATGTCACAAGATGAATGGGCAAAGCCCCTGATTTCAGGATAACCAATACCTCCACATTTCTCCCTGCCTTCCCCATTAAGATAACGGTAGTAGGGTCAGCATTCTCTTTTACCTGCATCCCTCACATCTGAAGGCAGATGTCACAGAAAGAGGGCATCCCACCAGCTCTGCCTTATGTCCACCCAGCCATATACCACTTGGTTTCAGCATCCAAACCCTGTAGTGTACCAGTGGAGAAGTCCTCACAGGGATCAGGTGAAGGGAGAAAATACTGCAGAGCTGCACCCATTCCTTTCACACTTTGCAACAGGTTGTGGGTATTGATCCCTTCCATCTGCATTCATGGAGGGAAGCAGAGAGCCCATAGTACGATAACAGCAATCACTGCAGTAATTGACTACTAACTCCTATAGCAGCAATATTAACTATGGGTAAACCTGGCCCATATTGGATGAGTGGGCCAGAAAGTATCACGCCTTTATTACAAGTGAATGAATCTGCTCTATAGCTAGGTTTTGCCCGAAAGGATTCAGTAGAAAAAAAGAGAATCTAACATGTCCACTGTTACTGTGGTTACATTCTTGATTAAATAGTGAGCTTTAAGAAGGCCCAAGAGAAATTCGCAAATGTTAATCATAGGGAAGCTTGACAGTCTGATACCATGGTTATAGAATAAGAATGGCTGAAAATGAAATAAATTATTACACAATACACCAGTATAATCATTCATTAGTATGACACTGATACAGCTTCATAAGGTTGCACAATGTTTTGCAGAAGTAAACGTGGTCTTTGCTCTGAAAAGCATGCACGTAGGTTTACACAGAGAAAAAGGTGGTCACTCCAGACATGAAGTCAACTAGAGAGTCTCCAGGAGCAAGAGTTGGTAGAATGTAAGTCACAGAAGTGCTAAGATATAAGCAGAAGCACCGTAGAAACTCACAAAACATAAGAACCATCGTTTAAACTACTTCCAATTTCTTACCTAGTATGAATCACATTTCATTAGGGAGCCCAAGATTAGTTTGAATTTGTGTGTGTGAATTTTTTTTAAATGCTGTATTAAAGCCATTGTTCAGACATGACCATTATACAGTGTAAGTATGGATCCTCTGATGCTGGGAAACCCTCAGCTGCAGTAATTCAAGGGGAACAGCTTACCTGGGTCTGAAGGAAGAGATCACCGTGAAGGGTTTGTCTGGAAATGGGTGACAGGGGAGGGATCACGTGAAGATTACCTATTGTGTTCCCTGCCTCTGGGGCATCTGGTATTGTCCACTGTTGACAGACAGGACACTGGGCTAGATGGACCATTGGTCTGACCCTGTATGGCTGTTCTTATGTTCTAAGGCTATGTCTACACTCGTGGCTTCTTGCGCAAGTACGGCCGTTCTTGCGCAAGAATCCGCAGAGCGTCCACACTGCCCCCCTGTTCTCGCACAAGGAAATTTACAGTACGGCATGGTAAGAGAGGGCTTCTTGCACAAGAGCTACGCTCTTTTTTAACAGGTGTAAGCCCTCTTGCTCAGGAGCTCTTGCGCAAGAGGGCAGTGTGGATGCTCAGCAGGGGTTTCTTGCGCAAGACTTCTTGCACAAGAACCCTTGCGCGAGATGTTCTTGCGCAAGAAGTCGCCAGTGTAGACATAGCCTAAGAGTTTCCACACATTGTGAGAATAGGATAGTGGAAAGTAGAAGAATCTCATTTTTTAATGAAGATTTTTGCTGTGGAAAAAGATATGCAAATAAAGTCACAAGTGGCAATTGGCATAATTAAAACAAACTTTTAAGAGTTTCTGATTTTAAGTGTTAAGTCTTTGCATATGATACTTATCTGCTGCCTGGTCCAGAGCCCATTGAAATGAATGGGTCTCTTTCCTGTCAACTTCAGTGATCTTGGGATGAGGCTCCTAGCTTTTTGCCTACAGTATCTGATTTATGCGTTGTTTTAGCTATTTAAGTACGGACGAAATTGGTACTGCTTAAACACATTCATTCAAAGTAGGATTGTTCATTAGTTTCACTTCATAACGTGCAAAAGTCAAATCAATCCAACACTGATGCAAGATATCAAACTCAGAATCAATAGTCTAAAGTCTACTGCTATTTTCTATGTGACTAGCTCAGAGGAATAAGCCACAAGATTTGCAAATGAGCTTTATTTAGTAAGTGTCACATACCTATCAGAAAGTGGCTAAAGCAGGCAGTGTTAGGATTTACAATGCATACACCTAATATTTCCTTTAAAATTAGTTAAGACTAGCCAGCATATCATATACCAGCTTATTTGCTTTCCTACCATATCAAACATTCTGACTTTATATCATTATTCAGGAAATGACACTTCAGGGCCAGTCAAAGAACCTACTCAGAAAAGGCTGTCCATATTTTCCCATCTGCTAAAGAGGTAGAGGAAGTTATATTAAAAGGAGAGTATAATTTTGATTGATTAATTGAGCCTTATGTATTTCTCAAGGCTGTTACTCTGATGTATCCAATATGGAAGGGAGCATGGTTTTGCTCAATTTCAAACTGAAAAACAGTAACATAAAAATGATACAATAATGTGTTTCAATGGCAATATTGAGTTGTTTATGTGCCCCCTCCCCCCCCCCCCACACACAATGGCAACTTCCTTGAATGTTTCAGTTTCTATTAATTGATTTATTCAAGGCAACCTTCAGTGTGATCAATTGATTTAAGCTATGCAAGTAGATCATCTCTTTTCCTAATTCTCTATCCTGATTAAGCTGTTCCACTGTGGATAGATAAAGAAACAGTTCTTAGAGTAGGGGAATTAGACACAGCGTCTTCGACCTCCCAGGTGGGTGACCTCACCATTGGTCTTTGGAGTCTTTACCTCTCTCTGATTCAAATACTGTTCAATGATGGATAAATACTTAAATAATCAACGGACAATCTCTTCAAATCATCCCCTCCACAAACTTATAAAGCTCATCTTGAAACCAGGTAGGCTCTGTATTTTTGTTTGAACTCTCTTCACGCATTTCATTTTAAGTGCTAAGGATTTCCATTCCCATATTTTTAAGTATTTTCTTGTAAATTTGCTGGTCTGCTATTTTGCTAATGCCAACCATAAGCTTACATGATCATAATTTTTAAATTAGCTATCCTGTGGCTAAAGTACTTTTAGATCAGTAGATTCCAAGGCCAAAAGCAGCCACTGATCTAGCCTGACTGCCTGTATAAGACAGGCCATAGAACTTCCCCAGAATAATTCCTTGAGCAGATCTTAGAAAAACCATCTAGTCTTCGTTTAAAAGTTTTCAGTGATGGAGAATCCACCACATCCATTGGTAAGTTGTGTCAATGATTAACTACTCACAGTTAAAAATGTGTACCTTGTTTCCAGTCTGAATGTCTTCCCAATGGATTGTTTTATACCTAGTTCTGTTAGGTTGAATAGCCCATTACTACACATTTGTTCCCCTGTAGGTATTTATAGCCTGATCAATTCAGGACTTAACCTGTTTCTGTTATGCTAACTAGACTGAGCTCCTCGGGTCTATCACTAAGGCATATTTTTGAATCCTTTAGCATTCTCATGGCGGTTCTCTGAACCCTCTCCAATTTAACAACATCCTTCTTGAGCTGTTGACAATGGCACAGAGTATTCCAGTAATGTTTGCATCAGTGCCAAATACAGAAGTAAAATAATCTCTCTACTATCATACAAGTTTCCCCTATTTATGCATCCAAGGATTGCATTAGCCTTTTTGGCCACAGGATCACACTGAGGACACCCATTATTCCCTATCACTGCACCAAATCACTGTTTCCAAGTATAGTGTCCCCCATAGTATAAGTATTATAAGGATAGTGTAAGTATTCTCTATATTCTTTGTTCCTAGATATATATAGTAAGCCATATTACAGACACATTGTTTGCTTGCACCCAGTTTACCAAGTGATCAAGAACACTCTGAATCAGTACCCATCCTCTTTCTTTTACCACTCTCCCAATATCAGGGTCATCTGCAAGCTTTACAAACCCTTGAGACAGAATGCATTGCTATTATTTTTCTCTCCCAATATTATTTGAGGATGCACCTGTGCAAAGTGGAAAGAAGGTGTCCGATTCACCAGTGACAGAAGGAGGTGCAGCTTGATCTAACTCCTTCAGGGTCCATCTGTTTAGGCCAATTCCACCTAGCAAAGGTGGGCTCAGCTCCTTTGACTTCTATCGAGTTGCATCTGCTGTGTTCATTGTGCATGTAGCCCAGAGTGTTCAGACAAAAAGGTTTTGAACTTATCTGGAGGGCATCATCCTTTGCATTTTGATAACATGCCACATGCCACAGAGGGCTTCCAGGCCCCAAATATGGAAAATATTCTATAAAGAAACAGTTTTCCCACAAGCTTCTGGGCTTCTCCCCTAAAGAAGGGTGATTTAATCCTGCTCATGTTTCATGGGGCAGAAACCATGTACCTGGAATGTTTCTGTTTATTATGTATAATTTTATTAAGTACTTTAATAACCATTTTCCAAGAGATGTGCATCTTGGCACAAAGTATTCTTTCCTTTCTATTTTAGATGTTAATTTTCCACATGGGTCAGAGGGAGGGAGGGAGGCATTATGCGATGTAGTTTATTGATGTAGATCATCCAGGGTATCCATGGGATCGCACTGATATTCTAGGCAACCACCCAGAATTAAAGAGCAGCAGTTTAGCATCTTTAAGTGCCATATGAAGTACTCTGCAAGGCATTTAACACTAAGGGATTTAAAACTTTTTTAATACTCTTGGACAGCAGCCTCCCATACGTCACCTTGGGGGCAAATCTTATGGTAAATATACTGAGAGTTTGAAAAAACAATGTCAATTAAGGGCATGTATGCTAGAAATCGTTTGAAACAGGATTTTTCCAAGAATTTACATTGCTAAACTGGCTGCAATATAACAAAGGAATATACAATAGCCATGTAAAAGTTAACGCTGTTCTATATTACCTGAGCCAGATGCATTATGAAACCAAAATGCAAAATTGGAGCATTTGTAAATTTGTGCAGGTATTCTTCTGCACCAACATGAAGGACCACTGAAATCAGTTTGGCTCTCCATACATGTGGGAATCCACCTGCACTATTATAGTGTGATTTAAGGGCTCCTTGTAGACATAATGTAGCATGCTTTTGCAAGATCAAACCACTGAGAAGGGACAATATCTGATAATTGTCCTTTTTCCAGCTGATATTCCCATACATGTACCTTTCAGTTAGAGTATTTTTAGACATTGCATCACTCCATGACAATATAAAATCTGACAAACATGCTACTGCAAATCAGTACAGGTTGGACCTCCCTTGTCCAGCATCCTCAGGTCCTGACCCTCCCGAATGAGGGCATTTGCTGGATATGGGAAGGTCCCCTGCCACCAGCCTCCCAGGATGCTTCTCCTCTCTGCAAATGGTTCTGCTTCTGCCCCACTGCCACTGGGCTCCAGCCGGCAGGACTTGGACTCTGGACTGCTGGGGCTCCCCGGGGATGGAGCTCTCCAGCCACCACCCCACTTCTCCCCCGCCTGACTGGAATCCCCAGGGACGGAGCTTGCCGGCTGCCCCACTTCTGCCATGCCCCAGGGACGGGGCTTGCTGGCCCCACCTCTCATGGCATGATATGCATCTATAGCTTTTCCTATAGCCAACCATGTATTAACAACATTCACGCCACCCTGTGTCAAATAGTTATTTGCCTTCTCCCTCAATTTTGATTCCCTCACCTCCAAAAACTGACCATGCCACACCTACAGACTTGGTGTATGTAGAAGCTAATGCTGCCAGATCTGTGTTGAGCTGTCAGACCAGGCTCTTCCCTTTAGTCTCTGAACCAAGTAATTGTGCCATTAATTGGCGCTTCTCCAATTAAACTCCCTTTTCTTTATCCCTCTTTTCCTGAGGATCCAAACATTGCTAGACGGGGACACTTGTATCAGAGTAGATTTCTTGACTCTTGGGAATGGTGCTCTCCTGTCAAAACCTGTTTCAGACACACAAGTGGCCAGTGTCTCAGTTTCTTCTCCTGATCCCTCTGCTCCTCTCTCTCTTTGGGTGGAGAGAGTTCCTCAGACCAGTTATACTCAAACATCAGTAGCTCAGGAACCAAATTAGCAATCAGCAAAACTCAAAAGAGCTACAGCAATGTGAATTCATTCCTGATCCCTCTGCTCCTCTCTCTCTTTGGGTGGAGAGAGTTCCTCAGACCAGTTATACTCAAACATCAGTAGCTCAGGAACCAAATTAGCAATCAGCAAAACTCAAAAGAGCTACAGCAATGTGAATTCATTCCTGATCCCTCTGCTCCTCTCTCTCTTTGGGTGGAGAGAGTTCCTCAGACCAGTTATACTCAAACATCAGTAGCTCAGGAACCAAATTAGCAATCAGCAAAACTCAAAAGAGCTACAGCAATGTGAATTCATTGTTTCGTTTACTACAGTACTATATATTGACATTTAAACCGTATGATGGGAAATATTTATCGCATATATATTATTCTCACAGCAAAACCACTGATTAGTTTATTAAAAACAATGAGGAGTCCTGTGGCATGTTAGAGTCTAAAATGGGCAAAACCCACTTCGTCGATGAATTAGAGTAAAGTTTAGAGCGGCATGGGTATATAAAAGGACATCAAAAGAAAAAGGGTACTTGTGTAAAGGTGGTTCTCCTGCCCTCATTTCCCCCCCCCCCGTCACTTAATTAACCTCCTTTACACAAGTAACCTATTTCGTTGTCCTTATATATATACACCCATGCCTCTGTAAACTTCACTCCAATTCATCTGATGAAGTGGATTTTCCCATGAAACCTTATGCCCTAATTAATCTATTAGTCTCTAAGGCTATGTCTACACTGCAAATAACAGCCATTATTTCAAATTAACTTTAATAGCATCTATACATGCAAACCGTTATTTTGAAATTAATTCGAAATAGCAGAGCACTTAATTCGAATTTGGTAAACCTCATTCTATGAGGAGTAACACCAAATTCGAAATAGCTATTGCTGTGTAGACACTTAATTCGAAATAGGGGCTGCCAGCCCTTCCCAGGGAGCCCTAGTGGCCACTCTGGGCACAACCAGGAAAACTCATCTGCTCCCCCCACAGCCCCGGAGCCCTTAAAGGGGCAGACTCTGGCCACAGTGCCTGTGCCAGTTGCAAGCCTGCCAGCACACAACCAGCAGACCGTGCACCTGGCACAGCATGAGCCAGCAACCCTCTGCCACCCAGCCCTCCACCGCTCCCCAGGACCAGGCTTGCAGCTCCCAGGAGCCTGCCAAGGGCCTCAAAAGGCGGGCACCTGCCTGGTCTAGTGCGGAGATCGTGGACCTCATTGAGGTTTGGAGGGAGGCCTCCAATGCCCACGATCTCCGCACTAGGCACAGGAACGTGGCCGTCTACAGCCGCATGGCTGCCAGCCCGGCCACCAGAGGCCACATACTCACCCAGGAGCAGGTATGGATGAAAATAAAGGACCTGTGGCAGGCCTATGCCAGGGGCTCCAAACCAGGGGCTGACCCAAACACCTGCCCACAATACAAGGCCCTGGACTGAATCCTGGGAGGTCAGATGGTCCGTGCCCCCCTGGTGGTCATCGCCCCCAGGGCAGAGGGCCCTGCCCCTGACATAGGGGAAGAGGAGGAAGAGGAGGAGGATGACTGCCAGGAGCCGCAGGAGCCTGCAGGGAGCTTGCCTGCACCCAGAACTCCCGAGCCATCCCAGAGAGCCCGTCAGCAGCCTCATCTGAGGCCAGGGAGACCTCCACATGTGAGTGCCATCACGGTCCCCTTATACGGGGCGGGCGGAAGGGGGAGCCCAACACCGTACGTGTGGGCTTTGCCGACCACAGAGCAGGCGGCAACCTGTGCATCTGCCGTGCCAGCCGGGACATGTGGCCCCAGCTGGGTGCCATGCAGAGGCCGTGGCCTGTTCCCCACACGCGTATCTGCATGAAGGCACATGACAGGCTCCTGACCCTGGGGAGAGACACTGCACACTGCCCTCCCTCCAGACACCCCCTCTACACAGAGGCAGGGCACATCTCCCCTTTCCCCCCCCACACACACACACCACACTATACACAGCATAGGGGCGGGGGGTGCAGTCCTGGGCCAGCTCAAACCCCACTGTGTCCCCAGGGAGAACTGACCACTTCTCTTTTTTCACCACCGCCACAGCACCTGCAAGTGCAGGATGCACCACCCCTCCTAGAACATCCACCCGCACCCAGGCCAGCAGGCGCACCCAGAACCAGGAAGAGTACCAGAGGCAGCACCTGGGGTTAGTGGGAAGGCAGGTGCACAGCCAGGAGCACTGGGTGCAAGAAGACCTGCAGCTGCGGCGGGAGAGCTTGCGGGAGCTGCAGGAGCAGGGCTGTGCCATCCGCAAGCACCTACAGACCCTGGTGCAAAGATTGCTGCCTCCTGCTGCTCCAGCCCCTGCGGCCGCCCCAGCTATCACTCCTCCTCCCACCCATGCTCCCCCTCCCACTTCTTCCACCCCCCACCCCTCCCGTTCCTCCTGCCCCACCCTCCATACCCACTCCCCGCCGGGAACGCCGAAGCCCCCGCACCCACGGTGCTGGGAGACAGAAGGGCCAGCAAGACCCCCAACCCTGAGCTTCCTGTCCCCCTTCCTCCCCTTGCCTCCTCCTTCCAGCTCCCTCCTCCCAGGTTTCCCCCCTCCCCTCTCCCGTCCTCATTCCCCAATTTCTCAATGGCCTAAATGACTGCTTCTTGGAGCAGCTAGTGCAGGAACCCACAAGGGGAGAGGCAATTCTCGATTTAGTCCTGAGTGGAGTGCAGGATCAGGTCCAGGAAATAACCGTTACAGGACCGCTTGGGAATAGTGACCATAACATAATAACATTCAACATTCCTGTGGTGGGTAGAACACCTCAGCAGTCCAGCACCCTGGCATTTAATTTCAAAAAGGGGAATTACACAAAAATGAGGAGGCTAGTTAAACAGAAATTAAAAGGCACAGTGACTAGAGCCAAATCCCTGCAAGCTGCATGGAAACTTTTTAAAGACACCATAATAGAGGCCCAACTTAAATGTATACCCCAAATTAAAAAACATAGCAAGAGACCTACAAAAGTGTCACCGTGGCTTAACCACCATGTAAAAGAAGCAGTGAGGGACAAAAAGGCATCTTTTAAGAAGTGGAAGTCCAATCCTAGTGAGATAAATAGAAAGGAACATAAACACTGTCAAATCAAGTGTAAAAATGTAATAAGAAAAGCAAAAAAAGATTTTGAGGAACAGCTAGCCAAAAACTCAAAAAGAAATAACAAAATGTTTTTCAAGTACATTAGAAGCAGGAAGCCTGCTAAAAAACCTGTGGGTCCCCTAGACGATCGAACTATAAAAGGCGCAATCAAGGACGATAAAGCCATTGCGGAGAAACTAAATGATTTCTTTGCGTCAGTCTTCACGGCTGAGGACGTTGGGGAGATTCCCAGATCTGCACCGTCGTTTGTGGGTGATGAATCTGAGGAACTGTCCTGGATTGAAGTGTCATTAGAGGAGGTTTTGGAACAAATAGAAAAACTTAATGTTAACAAATCTCCGGGACCGGATGGCATTCATCCAAGGGTTCTAAAAGAACTCAAATGGGAAATTGCTGAACTATTATCTGTGGTTTGTAACCTATCCCTTAAATCGGCTTCTGTACCTAATGACTGGAAGGTAGCTCACGTGACACCAATATTTAAAAAGGGCTCTAGAGGCGATCTGGGCAATTACAGACAGGTAAGTCTAACTTCAGTACCGGGCAAATTAGTCGAAACAATAGTAAAGAATAAAATTGTGAAGCATGTAGAAGAACATAATTTGTTGGACAAAAGTCAACATGGTTTCTGTAAAGGGAAATCCTGTCTTACTAATCTATTAGAGTTCTTTGAAGGGGTTAACAAACATGCGGACAAGGGGGATCCAGTAGATATAGTATACTTAGATTTTCAGAAAGCCTTTGACAAGGTCCCTCACCAAAGGCTCTTGTGTAAATTACATGGCCATGGGATAAGAGGGAATGTCCTTTCTTGGATTGAGAACTGGTTAAAAGACAGGAAACAAAGGGTAGGAATAAATGGTAAACTTTCAGAATGGAGAGGGGTAACTAGTGATGTCCCCCAAGGGTCGGTTCCAGGACCAATCCTGTTCAACTTATTCATAAATGATCTGGAGAAAGGGGTAAGCAGTGAGGTGGTAAAGTTTGCAGATGATACCAAACTGTTTAGGATAGTCAAGACAGAAGCAGACTGTGAGGGACTCCAAGAAGATCTCACCAAACTGAGTGATTGGGCAACAAAATGGCAAATGAAATTTCATGTGGATAAGTGTAAAGTAATGCACATCGGGAAAAATAACCCCAACTATGCGTACAGTATGATGGGGGCTAATTTGGCTACGACAAATCAGGAAAGAGATCTTAGAGTTATCGTGGACAGTTCTCTGAAAACTTCCATGCAGTGTGCAGCGGTGGTCAAAAAGGCAAATAGGATGCTAGGAATTATTAAGAAAGGGATAGAAAATAAGACCCAGAATATCTTACTGACCCTGTATAAAACTATGGTACGCCCACATCTTGAATACTGTGTACAGATGTGGTCTCCTCACCTCAAAAAAGATATTTTGGCCTTGGAAAGGGTTCAGAAAAGGGCAACTAAAATGATCATGGGTTTGGAACGGGTCCCATATGAGGAGAGGTTAAAGCGACTGGGACTTTTCAGTTTAGAAAAGAGGAGACTGAGGGGGGATATGATAGAGGTATATAAAATCATGAGTGGTGTGGAGAGGGCCGATAAAGAAAAGTTATTTCTTAGTTCCCTAAATAGAAGAACTAGAGGACACCAAAAGAAATTAATGGGTAGCAGCTTTAAAACTAATAAAAGAAAGTTCTTCTTCACACAGCGTGTGGTCAGCCTGTGGAACTCCTTGCCAGAGGAGGCTGTGAAGGCTAGGACTATAATAGAGTTTAAAGAGAAGCTAGATAATTTCATGGAGGTTAGGTCCATAAAAAGCTATTAGCCAGGGGATAAAATGGTGTCCTTGGCCTCTGTTTGTCAGAGGCTGGAGAGGGATGGCAGGAGACAAATCGCTTGATCATTGTCTTCGGTCCACCCTCTCTGGGGCACCTGGTGCTGGCCACTGTCGGCAGACAGGATACTGGGCTAGATGGACCTTTGGTCTGACCCAGTACGGCCATTCTTATGTTCTTATGTTCTTATGTTCCCCCTATGCCCCCACCCCGGTTATGTTAAATAAAGAGAGTTTTTCGTGGCAACACGGGTGTTTTTATTTCACATCAGGAAAGGGGGTTAGGGAGGGGAAAGTGGAAGGAGGTGGAGGTGGAATGTAAGGCACAAGGCCCCAGTGGGGCATGCCAGGGGCACTTCACTCCTCCTCTGCCTGGAAGCTCTCCCGCAGGGCTTCCCGGATGTAGACAGCCTCCCGAAGGGCCTCCCGGATGGCAGCCGTGTGGGGCTGTGCGTACTGGCCAGCCAGGTGGTCAGCCTCTGCCATCCAGCCTGGCAGGAAAGCCTCCCCCTTCCTCTCACATAAATTGTGGAGCACACAGCACGCTGCCACCATGTGCCGAATATTGTGCTCGGAGAGGTCGAGGCGGGTGAGGAGGCATCTAAACTGGGCCTTCAGCTGGTCGAAGGCACCCTCAACCACAATGCGGGCCCTGCTGAGCCTGGCATTGAAGACCTGCCAGGAGGGGTTCAGGTGTCCCGTGTAGGGCTTCATCTGCCAGGGCTGTAGGGGGTAGGCCGCATCCCCCACCAGGCACACTGGAATGTCCACGTCCCCGACCCTGATGTGGTGGTTGAGGAAGAAAATCCTGGCATGCAGCCTCTGGCACATGGAGGAGTTGCAGTACACCCATGCATCGTGTGCCTTGCCGGACCAGCCCACACTGATGTCCATGAACTGGCCCCAGTGGTCAGACACGGCCTGCAGGATCACGGAGAAGTATCCCTTGCGGTTAATGTAGAGGGAGGCCTGGTGTTCCGGGGCATGGATGGGGATGTGCATCCCGTCGATGGCCCCCCCGTAGTTGGGGAAGCCCAGGGCGCCGAAGCCCTCGATAACCGTGTCCAGGTCGGTGAGGCAGACGACTCTGCGGAGCAGCACCCTGTTGATGGCTTTGACCACCTGCAGAGAGACACACAAAACCGAGGGTCACTGGGGTGCCTGGGTGGCTGGGAGTGTTCGTTCCCCACCACTGCCCTGTGCCCCACTCCCAGGAGCAACCCCCGCTGCAATCCTGGCCACCGCAGGCGGTCTGTAGCACGGCTGGGACAGACCGAACCCTCCCGGGGAGGGCACTTATACCACCTCCCCCCATTTTCCCTGGGATAACCCATCTCCTCCTTGCAGCCCCCCCTCCTAGCCCAGTGGCTGGTGAGTGCCGTACCTGCATGAGCACCGCTCCGACGGTGGATCTCCCCACGCCGAACTGGTTCCCCACAGATTGGTAGCTATCCAGCGTGGAGAGCTTCCAGAGGGCGATGGCCACCCGCTTGTGGAGGGGAATGGTGGGCCTCATGCATGTGTCCCGTCACCGCAGAGCAGGGGCAAGCCACTCGCAGAGCTCAAGGAAGGTGTCCTTCTTCATCCTGAAGTTCTGGGTCCACTGTTGGTCTCCCCAGTGCTCCATGACAATGTGGTCCCACCAGTCACTGCTGGTGTCCAGACGCCAGATGCGGCAGGGCACGCTGGCGTCCGGACGCTTCTGCTGCTCTCCATGGCTCCCGGGGGGGGGGGCAGGAGGAGGGCCAGGGGGCTGGCCTGCAGCAGATGGTGCCAGGCAGCCTCCAGCAATTGCTGCCAGGCTTTCAGCAACACATCCAGAATGAGCACCAGAGTGCCCAGGGGCAGCTCTGGCTCCATGGTGCCAAGTGCTATGGTGTCCCTAATGAGAGTGACCAAAGCATGCAGAGAGGAAAATGCTTCGCTGTCCCTCACCAAGGTAGGCAAGCATGCAGGAAAGCTGAGAACCGGCTGTCCAGATGAGTCCCTTTAAGCACGAGCCTCAGATAGCCTCAGACAGCAGCCACACGAAGCAACTACTAACCTCATGCCCTGCTGGAACCAGTTTCAGCTGCCCTTAAATGCAATCCAGCGTCCAATCAGTGTGGACGCACTATTTCAAAATAGCAAAATGCTATTTCGAAATAGATTTTGTGTGTAGATGCGTTAATTTGAATTAGCTTAATTCGAATTAACTATTTTGAATTAAGATAACTTGAATTAACGCTGTAGTGTAGACGTACCCTAAGATGCCACGGGACTCATTGTTTTTGCAGATACAGGTTGGACCTCCCTGGTCCAGCACCCTTGGGACAAACTAGGGAATTTGCCAGACCAGAAGAGATCAGACCTCAGGCTCTCCCAGGGCTCCCCTTCTGGCTGTGGGCTCCAGCTACTGTACTGCCTCCAGCCTGCCTGCTGGGCCCCGCTGCCCCCAGCCCTCTGGCAGGGCTCTATGGGCTGCCAGCCCTACTCTGGCTAGAGGGACTCCCTGCCCCCAGCCAGGCTCTTCTCCAGGCCATCTGCCCAGCAGGGCTTCTCCCTGGGACAGCCCCACTCCAGCTGCAGCAGGGCTCTGCCCCTCATCCTCAGGCTGCTGGACCCACTCTGGCCAGTGGGGCTTCTCTCTGAGCCAGCCTCACTCTGGCTGTAGCAGGGTCTGCACCTCCAGCTGCCAACCCACTGGCTGGACTCCCTGCCCCCAGGCCACTTGCACTGTGGGCTGCCAGCCACCGGTAACCTCTGTAGCTGGGGCTCTCTGGTCCTGCAACATCCGTGGACCAGCAGCAGGACCAGAGAGCCCCAGACCATAGGGATTCAACCTGTACAGAGTCACACAGCTACTCTTCTGAGACTGATTAGTTTTTTTAGTGTTAGTTAATCCACTACAATTGGTTATCACAGTAAAGCACCCCAATTTAATTAACAACCAATCCCACAGCATTTCAATATGAGCTAAAAACAGCCACATTAAAGAACCTCTCGCAGATCTTGAGCCTCAGTCTGAGGGTATGTCTACACTACAAAGTTCATTCGAAATAACAGCCGTTATTTCGAATTAACTTCAATAGTGTCTACACAGCCAAACCGCGATTTCGAAATAAATTAAAAATAGTGGAGCCCTTATTTCGAATTTGGTAAACCTCATTCCACGAGGAATAACACCAAATTCAAAATAGCTAATTCAAAATAAGTGCTGTGTAGACAGTTATTTCGAATTAGGGGGCCTCCAGCCCTTCCCAGTTTCCCCTGGTGGCCACTCTGGGCACAACCAGGAAAACTCCTCTCCTCTCCCCCAGCCCCGGGGCCCTTAAAGGGGTAGAGTCTGGCCACCGGGCATGTGCCAGAGCCAGGCCTGCCAGCAGCTGCAGACCCTCACCCAGTGCCCATAGGATGGCAGCCAGTGGCACCAGCCGTCCCCCGCCCAGTCCCCCAGCACCCAGGGGCCAGCCGGGGGCCGTAGATGGCACTCGCCCACCCGGACTGGTGCAGAGATCATGGACCTCATTGAGGTGTCGGGGGAGGCCCCCAATGTCCATGATCTCTGCACCAGTCGGAGGAATGCCGCCATCTATGGCCACACAGAGGCCACCATGGTCCGCAAGGGACACAGGCGCACCCAGGAGCAGGTGCGCCTGAAAGTTAAGGAGCTGTGGCAGGCGTACGCCAGGGCCACCAGGGGCGGTGCTGCAGCAGGGGCTGACACCTGCCCCTACTTCCCCGCCCTCAACCAAATCCTGGGGGGCGGGGCGGTCCGCGCCAGCCCGGGAGGCAGTGAGCCGGGAGCTGAGGGCCCTGACCCGGGTGCAGCAGAGGGGCCACCACAAGCTATCCCAGCACCAGAGTCGGCAGGGTCGTCCGGGGAGGCCATACTCGCTAAGTGCCAGCACTGTCCCCTACCCGGGGGGGGAGGCGGGGAGGGAGACCAGGGACCGCACACGTGGGCAATGCCTCCCATGGATCATGCAACCACCTGTGCATGTGCAGGCACATGCCGTGCCACCCTTGGGCAGGTGGCTCCAGCTGCGTGACACCCAGGGGCCGTGGCCCAATAGCCACACGTGTGTGTGAAGAGACCCGACATGCTCCCGACTTCGGGGCGGGACACAGCAAGATGCCCTCCCTTCAGATGCCCCCTCTACACACGGGCAGGGGACATCTCCCATCCACCCCGGCCACACTATACACAGCACAAGGGCACGGGTGAGGTCTCGGGGCAGCTCCCACTCTCAGGCAGAGCCGGACATGCCGACCATGGCCTCTGTGCAAGCACATTGACTCTGACAGTGCAGGGCATCGTTGCCCTCACCTCGCAGGGGGGGCTTGGCATTATCCACTGTGTCCCCAGGGACAACTGACCACTTCTCTTCTTTCTCTACAGCCACACCAACTGCTCGTGCAGGGCGCACCACCCCGCCCGGGACATGCTCCCGTACCCGCGGCCTCAGCAGGACCATCACCACGCGGCAGGGGTACAGAAAGAAGCACCTGCAGGCCCTGCAAGCCCAGACCCCAGATCATGGAGCAGCGGGTGCAGGATGACTGGGAGTTCCAGCGGCAGCTGCTTGCCCAGGGTCATCCCATCTGTCACCACCTGCAGGCCCCAGTGCAGAGCATGCTGCCTCATGCCAGTCCTGCACCTGCTGCCCGCCCCCAGCTACTGTTCCTCCTCCCACTCCTGCCCCCCCTCCCACCTTTTCCTCCTCAACCTCCACACCCTCCTCCTTAACCTCCACACCCTACTCCCCATCCCCCCAGGGACGCCGAGGCCCCCTCCCCCCGGAGCTGGGAGGCAGTTGGCCCAGCGAGACCCCCACCCCTGAGCTTCCCCTCCCCCTTCTTCCACTTGCTTCCCCCTTCCAGCTCCCTCCTCCCCTCTCCCACCCTCTTTCCTGCCCTCTCCCACCTCCTTTCCCCAGTCTCCCCAGAGGTTCTTCCCCCCCCCCCCAGTTGTGTTCAATAAAGACAGTTTCTATTTTTGAAAATATGTGTATTTTATTTGACATCAGGAAGGGGGGGCTAGGGAAGGGTAAGTGGAAAGACGAGAGGGAGGAATGGGGCACAAGCCCCCAGTGGGGCAGACCGGGAAGACGGTTAGGGCTCCTCCGGGTGGAAGCTCTCCCGCAGGGCCCCCTGGATCCTGACAGCCCCTCGATGGTCCTCCCGGATGGCAGCCTGCAGACAGGCAGCCTGCAGACTGCTGGCAACATGTCCATGAGACGCAGCAGAGTCCCCGGGGCAGGTCTGGTTCCATGTTGCAGAGTGCCGTGGTGTCCCAAGCGAGGGCAAGCAGAGCACTCCGAGACACAAATACTTTGCTGTCCCTCAGCGAGGTAGACCAGCAAGCAGAGAATCCTGAGAACTGTCTGTCCGGGATGGGGGGTTGGGTCCCTTTAAGCACAGACCTCAGATAGCCTGAGGCAGCAGCCCCACACACTAAGTCCGACCCTGATGCCCTGACGGCACTGGTTCCAGCCAGCCTTACCTTCAATTCAGGGTCCACTCAATGTGGATGCGCTATTTCAAATTAGAAAAACTCTATTTTGATTTAGTTGTTGTGTCTAGATGTGTTAATTCGAATTAGCTTAATTCAAATTAACTAATTCGAAATAAGTTAATTCGAAATAGCGCTGTAGTGTAGACATACCCTGAGTATCACTGCTCTAGACTGAGATGCAACATTACCCCTGTCCTCTTAGCCGGTGTCCCCTCACCCTTTCAAAGACAAGCACCATTCACATCAAATATTATCAAGTTACTCCCTGGAGGGCCAGAATGACCAAATCATAGAAATGAGTTCTTTAAGAACTCACAGAAATGTAATAGTTCATAAAACAAAGGTGGCTTTTTTTCCTATTTTGTCTGTCTTGAAACAGCAGCCTCATGATAAGAGACTATTACTACCACATTCTGCATTCATTTTTAGCCAAGGCATTTGGGGTTTAATATTCTTTCACTCAATCTAATATCCTTAGGAAAACACAGCAAGAGATTTGTTTTTTGCGCACTATTCCATTTTCCTTGACATTTTTACTAGTTCCTTTAGGGAAAAAGTCTTCCATCCCAAGCCTTCTCAATTTTTCATAGCAGAAAATTTCCACAGAATATTGCCCACAATGCCATAGAATATGATCAACAGTTTATTTGGTTTTGCACACATTACACAGCCCACCTGTGTGCCTTTTTAATAAGCTTAACTTATTTAAGACACAATGACCTGTTAAAGTTCTAAGAGTGAAGACTACTTCACTTTTTCTGAGATGACTATGGAGTACAGTGTTTTATTCTGAGCCTGCAGTACAAAGCCCTCATCCTTTTGTTTTCTTCATCCATACTTCTTGCCATTCCTTTGCAAGCTCTTTTGTGACCACGCTTTTAAATTCTGTCTACTTAAGAGACTCTTAATATCCATTTCTTCATTTTTAGAGCTTACTTTGATGCTTTATCAGCCATCTCATCTCCAGATATTCAAATATATGTTGGAATCTATGCTGTTGTTAAACAGGTACCCACTTGCATTATTCCCAGAGACAAACATTTTTTCACTTATGTCATATCTACTTTCCAGTCCCTGCTGCGATTGTCAAAGTTACAACTGCAGCCAGACACACATCTTTTACCTAGGTTAGTGCTAACAGTTCCCCCTTTAGTTCAGTCAGATCATTTATTAGCCTTTTAGATTTCAAGTCTGGGAATACAGAAGATTGTCCCCACCCTACCCGAGCTGTTATCTTTTGATCCATAGCAAAGCTGTCCCTATTTGTCATAAATAAACTCAGAAATTCCATTGGTCATAATGAGTGGTTTTCTCCTTCCCTCATTATTGGATACAAAATCCACAAACAAGGAAATAACTGTCCAGCTGTACTTTTACTTCCCATGACTTAATTTTCCTTAAGTGAACTAGTAATTTTATAGATATTTAACCCATCTGACACAGATAGGAGGAGGAAATCTGTGGCAATCCATATAATTTTGTCTAGTAAGTACCTTGCAATCCTTAGAAGTATGATGTGTATTTCTATTTTCATTGGTCCCTACTTATCTTGGCTCAAAAGTTTAGATCCAATAGTGTCACCATTAGTTCTATGAATGCTCCTCCTGTGGCTATTTGCCACACACACTGGTGGTATCATTTCCCTATAAGAAGTCAGAATGCTTGGACCTGGAACTGTAAGTCACTTTTCAGGCTGAACAAAAAAGACAGTCTAAAAGTGGTCTCATCAATATGTAAAGCCAACAGACCCTAGCCATTGATGGGTGGAATCATGCAGGACCCTCCACATCACAAGCTAAAACCATGTGTTTTGGGCCAAGATTGTAGCAGACTCATTAATCTGTACATGGTCTTGGTGCCACTAGAGTGGGACGGAGCACCACACCCAGCAGGCATGGGTTACAAATGCTTTATACAGCA
The DNA here is from genome assembly GCA_032595735.1 of Pelochelys cantorii. Taxonomy (NCBI): domain Eukaryota; kingdom Metazoa; phylum Chordata; order Testudines; family Trionychidae; genus Pelochelys; species Pelochelys cantorii. Next base: position 137,071,905 of record CM064326.1, on the reverse strand, counting down.
GCAGCACCCCTTGTTTCTCCACTACACTTTTAAATAAGCTCATCCCACTTTTAACATTTTTGTATGATATTATCTATGTGACCTCTCCAAGTTAATTATAAACATTTGAGTTATCTAAATTTTTCCACCATAAAGAAACAAGTTCAAGACTTCCCTAAGTTTCTTCCAGGTTGAAAGCGTCACCTTAGTTTTTTGCAAGTTAGAATTTAATTCTCCAGTCATTTCTTTATTTGGAAAGTATCTGGAGTGCCTCATTTGTCTTTTCTACAGCTACTTTAAGTCTTATGCTGAGCCATATAACAATCATCCGCAAAAAGGAAGTACCTATTCCCATCTGCACAGTTTCCAGGTCATTTATCATAATGGAAAAAAAGTAGGGCTGATAATATTCTCTTGTGGGGTTATATAAGCTTGTAAGTATTTAATAAAGCTATTCCCAATTTGACTTGCATTATTTCTGTCATTTAAAAAAACCCTTATCCACCAACAGATTCTCCCTTTTATCCAGTTTTGGGCTAGTTAGTATTGGAAGCCTTCCAGCCACAGCACGTAATATGCTTTTCCAGTGTCCAGAAAAATGTATCATAAAGTTCTTAGTGCCAATGCTTTTTAGCCCTTCATTTCTATTCCCACTAGAAGGTAAGCTGTACATCTTCCTTTTCTGGCAGCACTTTGTGTCTCAGTTATATTATCCCGCCCACTTCCCTGCCCCCTCAAGATTTCTACGAGTCTTAGGCTACATCTACACTGGCATGATTTTGCGCAAGAACTCTTTTGCGGAAGAGTTCTTGTGCAAAAACTCTTCCAGAAGAGAGCGTCTACACTGGCATATGCCTTTGTGCAAGAAATGTGCTTTTGCGCAAGAGCATCCATGCCAGTGTAGACGCTCTCTTGCGCAAGAAAGCTCTGATGGCCGGCCATTTTAACCATAGGACTTTCTTGCGCAAGAAATTCATGTTGCCTGTCTACACTGGCCTCTTGCGCAAGAACAGTTGCGCAAGAGGGCTTATTCCTCTTATTCCTCTTGCGCAAGAAGCACTGATTTCATACATTAGAACGTCAGTGTTCTTGAGCAAGAACTCGCGGCCAGTGTAGACAGGCAGCAAGTTTTGGCGCAAAAGCAGCTGCTTTTGCACAAGATCGCACCAATGTAGACACATTATATTGGTAGCTTTTCCCATGATTATTCCAAACACATAATGTGAGGGCAATAGCTGTATAACTATCAGGTTTGGTATGTATCTTGCCTGTCTTCCTAATTGGTATCACCAGTGCTTGTTTACGGTCTATTGTCTATAGTTTTTTTTCCCCATATATTCCATTATATAAGAACAGCAAAATCTTTAGACACCCTTCAGACAAGTGTTTGTGCATTACTAATAGTATCTTCATCCAGAGATGGATTTTTCCTTTTTTTCTAATGTCTCTAATAAGCTCCCACACTCTATTTTTTGTTTGTTTAACACATCATTATATTCTCTCCAGCCATTTAATTTTTCTCAAACCTTGTTTCTTCATAAAACATTGTTTTGAATCACAGCACTACTAGCTTTAGAAACTAAATTTCACAGTGACCAGTGTCACAGGATCCACGTACCACAAGTTGTGCCTCCACCTACTCATCCAGTGATTAATTCTGGCCAAGCATTTCATCATCCTGGAGCAGTCTCTTCACCTATCTAGTCTCACCCTGCTACCTCTCTTGCTCTGGGAACTGCAGTCTCCTTTTTGTGACTTGGCCCTCCAGCCAGGTCACTACATGGCTTCCTTTTCTGGGGAAATTCCTTCCACATGAATGGCCCCAGGCAATCTTCTCCAGCACTGCCCTGAAAGTGCTACTTCCTCAGTTGCTGGTGGTGATACATGGGTTAACCCACTTCTCCAGGTTCAATTTCAGGGACAATATACATGCATTTGTGGTCTACTCAACCCTTATTGCTCCTTCCTGAAGCTAATTGTTGCCCCTTCTCTAGGTTTACTACCTCATACTCTCCCCTCTTAGGCTGCGTCTAGACTGGCATGAATTTGCGCAAATGCTTTTAACGGAAAAGTTTTCCGTTAAAAGCATTTGCGCAAGAGAGCGTCTAGATTGGCACGGACGCTTTTGCACAAAAGCACTTTTTGCACAAAAGCGTCCATGGCCAATCTAGACACGCTTTTGCGCAAGAAAGCCCCGATCACCATTTTAGCCATCGGGGCTTTTTTGCGCAAAACAAAACTGAGCTATCTACACTTTTGCGCAAAAGGACTTTTGCCCGAACGGGAGCATCAAAGTATTTGCACAAGAAGCACTGATTTCTTACATTAGAACATCAGTGCTCTTGCGCAAATTCAAGCGGCCAGTGTAGACAGCTGGCAAGTTTTTGCGCAAAAGCGACTGCTTTTGCGGAAAAAGTGGCCAGTCTAGACACAGCCTTAGGGAGTAACTGTGGCCTACCCTCTATAACCCCAACACACCTTCCTCCTCCAAGGGAGTGACTGCATACTAATTCAGCCCCCAGCTGGGCTTCATCAGCTAATTAGACTTTAGGACACTTCAGCTTTCCTCCAGCCTATCAGTTAATTAGCCTAATTTACTCCCTCCAGCCTTGTGTGCCATGCACATTCCATCACACCAAATATACATTTACTTCAAATTGCATTCATTCTTTGAATTTGCTTATCTATTTCTGAAAGCTTTCAATCTTCATTCAATTTACTACAGAAATGTCTCCAACTTTTTGATAATACTTTGTGCCATGCCTTATGTCCTTTATAATTTATTCAATCTTTACTCTTCTTTGTGTGTTTTGCTTTCCTGTATGCCTTCTTTCTTTGATTGGATCCCCAGTGGAATGAGGATTGCAAATTGCCAGACTTCTAAATTAGTGGCAATTTGATGTTTTGTAGATGGCCAGATCAGCTGCTGCAATTCTTTATTACATTGCCATAGAATTCTCCTAGGTGGTCACTTGTACAGTTACTACATAAATATGGAGCACTCCATACATAACCCCTTGTGCAGGGCCGGATTAAGGGGGGGGGAGGGGCTAGCCAGGCAGCTGCCCGGGGTGCCAACCTATGGGGGGCCCCTGATTGAAGTGGTAAGGGGCGCCGCACGCCCGGGGCCACACATGTGCTGCGTGTCCGGGGCCGGGCTGCGCATGCGCCACACGCCCACTGCCCAGGGTGCAACTATGGCTCGGTCCAGCACTGCCCTTGTGCTTCTGTCAGGATTTTAGGCAGTTGACAAGTAACTTTCATTTTCCCTACAGTTACAGTTTTAAGCAGCTTTTCAGCTTGTGCCTTATAGGTAAATCTGTCAACAGATCTCCCTCCTGCATTATTTAAGCTCTTTGTATATCACCACTACTACACTTGATCCATTCCACCATTTTCATCTTCTCTATTCGCATCTTCTGTCTCTGATCTGGCAGGTATGAAGTGTTCAATTTCATCCACTTTGTGTTTTTCATTTCTGTGCTTTCCTTCTTCTTTAAATCCTGATGAAGTTCATCTTGTTTTCTTTTCCCTGATCTGAGAGGATGTGTTTTCCCCTTAGTCTGTTTGTCCCCTTCATGGTTTGTCCCCCTCCCCACCCCATTGTGACTTTCAGTGTTCAGCTTCATTTGAGCAGAGGACAAGTACCAACTGCAGAGCCCATTCAGCCTGCTACTGCAGTCCAGGCAGCCTCACCATTTTCAACCAGATACCAGCATTCAGCCTGACTCAAACTTCAACTCAGTCCAGTCACAACCCCAGTCAGCCAGCTCCCTCCCCACTCAGCTCAGCCTCTGCTCCCACTTCAGCCAGCTCATGTCTATATTTTACCAGTATTTTACACAATTTGTTTTTAAAGTGCTAGACCCAGACTCCTCCCAGGCCCAGTAGCCTCTGAGAGGATTAGTGTTTAATTATCAACAGCTAGACCACCCCTAGTTCTAATTTGCTGGGGTGGCCAAATACTTACTGCTGCTTCCCAGAGAAATTGTGTGGGGCTCTGGCTGTTCTTCCTCCTACACAGTGACAGTTTACTCTGTCATGACTTTATCTGCTGAAGAGTAAAATCTGGAAAACTGAGCCACAACTTCTCTTCATACTCCATTTATTTTGTATTTTATGGGGATTTGGTGTCTGATCTAAATGTATTCTCATTTAACTTGCAATTATTATCGTTATGCATTGAACCTGAATTCATTTATGTGTAATTACTCTTGTTAAATTTATAGGGTACACCTAAGTATCAGGAATTCCCTGAAATACATGCTAATATTTTCAATAGCAAACTCATTCTTTATTATACAATATTTCTCCATCCCTCTTATTAGAACTTCCCCAAAGAATAAACATCCTTTCCTTTTTCTGCTGTAGAGCTAAAACTTAATTGTAATTACTAGCTAGCCTTATGGTTTTAAAAAATGTTTGTTTATTACTGTTCAGCTAGGCTCTCAGTCACAGCTGATCACCCCTGTGAAGAACTGGGAATTTAAAAATTCAGAACTAAAACCAATCAAATTTCACACTAATTAAACATAAATACCAATGCTGAGTTGCTCTCAACAGGACTGGACTTGAGAAAAATGGCACCCTGGGCTCCCATTGCCTTCTGAGTTACCCACCCACTGTCCCAGTCTCCCTTCTGCAGCCTTATACCCCAGAGCCCACCCAGGCCTCGCCTCTTGACCACAGTGCCCTGGTACTTAGTTTGTGGAGCCCTGGTTCCTCTGGGCTCCCAGCCAGCAGCTGCCACTCTTCAGTAGCCCACCTCTGAAGGCAATATTGGCAACAACACAGAAGCAGGGGTGTCACTACCATACCATGCCACCCTGCCTTTAGCAGCAGTGCTGCCTTTTCAGAGCTGGATGCCCAGCCAGCAGCTGCAACTCTCCAGCAACCCAGCCAGTGCTTAATATGTACTGGGGCACCTCTTTAATTATAAAGAAGCCTGCTCAAACAGTTTGCCAATATTTTTGCCATGTTTTCCTCTTACACACCCCTTCCTCAGTTTTGAATGTCCTCCAAAGAAAAGTTATGGCTCTCTGCTCTGTAAGTGAGCCTGTCTGTTAGGTATGCAGTTATTTAATCAGTCTCTTCTCAGACTAAGAGGCTATTTAACAGATTTCCAGATGCAGAGCTCAGTGTTCATTAGGGCCAAGCATACAGTTGACTTGATGAGGTTATGAGGCATACCCAAGGTTGCATGATTTGTCTAAAATCACATACTGAACTAGTACTTTAACGCTACAATAAAACAAACAAGAATGATATTGAACTGCAGTCTATTTTTTCCCCAAAGGAACATGGCATAAAAAGGATAAATACAGGATCTGGACCAGACCAAAGGATACCTGGAGACATGAGTATGATCATTAAAATAATTAAAAAGCCCTGCCTTGTGGTCATGTGCTGTAATGAACATACGTTAACAATCCAACTTTATATTCTGGCTCTAACTCAACGTTAATCTTGCCTATGGAAAAATGGAGCCAAACAAAACTTTGGAAATTCCCTTTAGGTTACCAGGTTACCTTTCTTGAGCCATAATCATTCCCTAAATATTTTAGCAATGCTCAGTTTGTGTGTTCTCACTTTTCATCCTGCCATCCAAATGCTCTTGTCCTACTCAGCACTCCAGGGCTCTAACCCAAGGAAATAGAGTGTTCCTACTGAAACTTAGCCATCTATCTGTTTAAAAAAAATACTAATTAGGAGGGGGAAGTTCTGTCCTTGTATGCAGGAGTCTGCCCTTACTGACTGACTTTTCAAAACCCCTGACTCCTCACACGATCTAGCCCTCAATTACTTCTGAGCCCTTTGCCTCCAGCTCAGGCTACCACCTTCTCAGCATTCTCTTCTCAGGTGTACGACCCCTTCCATTCATCTTCTAAGCCATTGACAGCCTGTTCTGTCTCCAGCAGCAGCTGCTCCAGCAGATAATGGGATCTCAACAGTCTAATGACATTTTCCATTCTCTTGCCATTTCCTGTGCAGGGAGTCCTTGGACTTACAACACAATTCCTTCCTCAGAATTGTGTTTAACTCAAAACTTTGTAAGTCAAAACTGCTTTTCCCATAGGAATCAATAGTATAATAGGGAGATTGGTCCCTGAACCAAGACTTGATGCACTATTTTCACCACAATAACCCAGATGTTTGTCTTTATTTGTTAAGAAGCATGTGAATAAATATTCTTTGACTTTCCAGAGCAGAGGTGAAAGGGGGGGCCCCTTGCCATTGCTTGTCTGATTGGTTTCCACAACCAGGGTAACTTGTTGCCGGGTAGCCTTGCCACTTCTTTTTGAATGGATGAGCCTGGAGCTAGGAGCCAATCAGAAAGTTTGACCCATCAAATTAGTGATTGGCTGAGACTCAGCATGTGATGTGTGCTGTTCTCCCTGCTGGCTTTCATTTTATGGGTGAAACAAGTGCCATAACGGTGAAATGGGCAGTCAATTGAAAAGCGTCATAAGTGGCATCCCACGTATGTCGGGCAGCGTAAGTCCAAAAACTCTCTGTGCTTCCCCATAGTAGTTCCTTGAGGGTCTTGCTGCCATTTTGAGCAGTAAAGTACTTTGGGTGGGAACTGTCATCTTTTCTGGAAAGCACAGATACTCTACTATTTTGGTGGGCAAAAGAATAGGAGGCTATATCTGGATGCAATATTTCCTGACCTATTCTAATATCTTATGAGTCTCTGAAGTAACCCAGAAGCTACTCTTTGTCTTAATTTACTTACCACTTATACTTCTTTCTTCCATTTTTTTACAGAGACCCAGCTCAGTATCTGCACCCGGAATAGGGACTTAATCAAGATCCTCAAGTTTATCTCACTCAAACTATTCCTTAGAGAAACACATTCCTGGACACACATAATAAGCCTCTACAATAGAAATTAGATGTCCCTCTTCATCTTTTTCTCCTACCCACCAGCATAAGACTTTGAGGCAGGGACTTCATTCTCTTTATTTCTACAGTATCTAGCTAGAGAGCAGGTTTTCTTCTAGGGGCAATATGTTTTACAGTCATAATTCCATTTTCCCTGGGATAGAGCAAATAATAATGTTCATTTCCTAATGGCAGTGTAGCTTTTCAAACCTCCTGAAACCATTAATCCAAGAGCTGAATATTTGCAGCTCTGTGTGAATGGGTCACAAAAATATGTTAAAACCTTGTCCTCTTAGCACCTGGTGGTAGTCTGTAAGAGATGTTCTTTTGAGAGTGCTACAAAAACTGAGCTCAAACTGCTGGCTGTGGAATCTTTATCCTGGTTAATAAAGACAAGTTAAACATCCACCTTATACCCATGGTATGTATTTGGGAACTGTTCCACACTGATCTGTAGCAGTTCTATCAGTGTATTGTTTCACTCATGAACATGAAATCAAAGGAAAACGATTGACCATCATCTCAATACTACACTGCATTCGGAGCTGTTAATTTAATAGCACTGTGCTTCTCGGCACAAGGGAACCATGCATGGAACTGCTCCAGCGCCCCAGAGAGTTTAATCCATATTGGGTCAAGTTGCTCCTGAGAAGCAACCCTTCATGAAGTAACCTAGACATAACAGTAGAGGAGCAAAGGACATTATCAAAAATGACCTTAATTAATAGGTGCAATTATGGATCCCCACCTAAAATTGTCATAGGCACTGATTATACTAGGTCAACTGAGCATACTCAGAGAGCACAGATGTTAATGGAGCTGTTAAATAATTATGTTCCTGAAATGTACAAGAGACATATGAATGCTTTTTAAAAAGCCAAAACACTCAAGCTATGTGCTTTTGTTGACTGCATGCTGTTTATCGAGGCAGACATGTATGCATGGCTTCTTGCACATTGGAATTAGTGGCTGATGGAAGAAAAAGCAGAATGCATAGGAAACAAGGTATTTGTAATATCCAAAAGCTAAGAATACTATAAGTATCTCCTCTTGTGCTCTATAAAGTGGAAGAAATGCTGTTAAATACATGCCTCCATGTAGCATTGCTGTGCCTGCCAGTCTCACTATTTCCTCGGTTTTCTCCACATGATGGCTTCTCAGGAGTTCTCTCCAGGTTGTAATGAATGATCCATCTGTTGCTACCAGATCTCAGAGATGAATGATCCTGTTTGAGAATATTTCTTGCTTATGCCGGCTAGCAATCTGCTGAGAGGCATTTCCAAGTGTTACTGCCTGCTGTTTGTAACTTGCTGTAATGATCTAAGAACTAATTATGACAAAGAAACAGGCATATGATCTAGCTTGTATGTGTGGTCTTACCTTCATGCTATACAATCAGGACAGCAGGGTGTTTTACAGGCAGCAAGTTACATGGAGAGGGCCTGGTATACACTGACTGTTTCCTCCTGAGGTAGGTGAGGAGCTGGAGATGGGGACTTTTGAACTCAGAAATCAATTAATTAATGTATGCACATGATTGATAGTGGGATCGGGGAAGAAAATGCATCAGTCACACAGAGCAAGAGAAATAATTATATCTGAATGATACTCATTAGAATCTTCCGAATTTTTGTGGCTGAATAGTTATTTACAAATAACTAGGGAGAGGTGCACCCTGCTTGCTATGCTCGCCAATCCCCCCTGTCTTTGGGGGCAGGCTGGCCCAGCTCTTCCCCCCCCCCAGCAGCTGGGGGCTGTGCCATCTCTGGCTTCTCAGCCCTTCTGGCCACTGGGGAGAGCCAGGGGCTGCCCTCTATGGCTGCAGCCCTGCCCTCTCAGCCTCCCCATTCCCCTCCCTGGCCTCCTCCCGGGCTCTCCCTGCCCCCCAGCCAGAGCCAGCCCTGGCCTCCCCTGACCCCCTCATCCCCAGCCTCTCAGCCCCCCCCCCTCCATTTCTTCCTGGCTGCAGCCAGCCCCAGCCATCTCCCCCACCCTCCTCCCTGGTTGCAGCCAGCCTGGAGCCACCTCCCCTTCCCTCAACAGCATGCACGCTTCTCCACAAGCCACCTCCAACACAGAGCCTCGGGGTTTTCTCCTCTCCCTGCTCCCCCGCAGGAAGCCGGCACTGGTGTGCTAATCTTGTGGAGGGAGAGGGAGGGTTCCAGACTGGAGCTCCAGGCACGTGGTGGCCCCAGCACACCTGGCCTGAGCATCCAGAGAAGGTGGCTCCGTGCTGGGTCCTGGTGCGTCGGGGCCCCCAGCACAGCAAGTAGCCACTGCTGCCACCCCCTGGCCCTCCTTCAGGGAAGCCGGGCGTCAGCAGGGAGCCCAAGTTGCCCCCCAAAGGGGGAGAGGAGAAACCTGAGCTATTGCCACCTCTTCCTCTTCTGAGGACTCTGTTGAGGCTGGGAAGGGCAGGGTGATGTAGAGTGACGTAGTGACATCACTCTGTCATCCCACAGGAAAAGTTTTCTTTAATATAGAGAGAGATTTCTTCCACTTTATAATCTACTATAAGATTTACCCAGCACTGCTTGGGTTGTTCAATTAACTTGGGAGTTTTAGAAAATAAAATGAAAATGTACATACTTCATTTAAATCATTGCTCTGGGGTGGGGTTGGAGATGAAGGATTCAATATACAGGCTACCCCGGGAAGAGGGGACTACCCCAGCCCTCTCTTACAGCTTGGGGCCAGGTGAGAAACACCTTTCTATGGATGCTGCAGCTTCAGCGAGCACATCTGGGGGAGGGGTGCATGTCCCTTGACTGGGGCAAGTCCAGGTTTATCTGCCCCCTCACTGCCCAGCCAGAGTGAAGAATGCAACAAACTGCAGTTTCCCCTCACTCCCTGATGAAGGGGAACAGCCAGCAATGTTCCCATATGAATCAAAGGAGGGGTCTTTACACACACCCTCCTTTCTCCCTAAAGGGCATCTGAAGGGTGGGAGGCTCAGGGCTGGGGAGGATCCTTTAATCTGACTGGTGATTCTGTCTCTTTTCTGATAGTTTTATTAGATGCATTTACTGTTTATAAGTTCTCAGCCAGATAAACACACGGACAGATAGACAAACACACAAACTTTCTCAAATATATAGTAGATAGCTGGTTGTACATTATTACATAAAATTATTCACACCTCTTCCATCATCATTGATTGAATAATTTGTGAATATTTTTTCCACTTTTCATCCAATTCTAGGAACCCCTCTGTTCCATGCACAGACACACAGAGATTATTTCAATCTCTTTTGTAAAACAAATGGTTACATTTAGGGATGTTATTACTGGAAGAGACTGGTCTTACGTTGGAAAACGTGGTTCTAAACACTGAACACTCATATTGTTTAAAAATGTTCAGATCCAGGATTCTGCTTTGGCCCAACTTCAGGTGGCAATTATGAGTCTGAACTCAGCACAGACACAAGGGTCTGAGCTAACAGCTCCTCATACAGGATCAGAGCCTGACATACTAAGAGACAGATATGAGGAGAGAGAAGTCCAGATCAAGGAAAATTAAAGAAAACTTAAATCAGTCTGATGGAGATTGGATATTGACTTCCATTGCTCTCCATGTGCTACTGAACATGGAGGGGTCCTAACTTGACAGTAAGGAGAGGATTTCATCAATTTTGGGGGGCATGTCATCTGTGTGTCTTCTCCCTCTGCTTCCCTAATGCATTTCTACTTAGAAGCATAAGTAATTAATATGGCTTGAATGTCATTAATTCCTACTGGTTCCTCTCTGTGGCTTCTACCATTTGCTTTGCCAGAGCAGAAGGGAAAGCACAGCTGTGTTGGTTGGTTAGTTCTTCACATTGATCCCTCTGTCTTTGCAGATCTGCCACCAGGCTTGCCTTCACCAAAAATCCCAATGATTCATAGGAGCTGGAGTGTGTGTCTCTTGCCACAAAACTCCTTCCACAGGAAGAAACAATTCCAGAGAAACTCTTCATTTCCTGGCCCCTCAGCCACAGTTTTTCCCCAGAGAGTGGCTGATCTGTCCCATGGACATAGCTATACGTGAGAGGACTAATGTAAATACAATGAATGGCTCCTGTGCTGGTGAGTAATTCGAAGGAGAATGCAAGGAGATTCTCCCTCCTTTAACCCAACTGCTCAAGGAATAGCTGCAGGAGAAGGATTAGTGGGTTTAGCAGCACTGGTTAAAAGGGGTCAAAAAAAAGCAGCCCCCCACATCCTTATGAATTGGCCAGTGGAGTGGGCAATCAGAAGGGAATTCACACAAAGCAGTCACATTGTGGCATACGCACATAACTAGGGTCCGCATGAAGGTCTCTGCTCATGAGACACATTATTATGAATTATTTGTATTGTAACAGTGCTTAGAGACCCCACCCTAAAAACCATAAAAAGACAGCCCTTGTCTCCATGTGCTTACAAAGTAAGACCCCAATGCTGCAAAGATGCACACATTTGAGGACTGAGTCTTCAAAATGCCAAGTGCCTTCTACTCCATTGAAATCCAGGGCATTCAGCACCTTGCAGAATCCAGCCATTGCTTCACTTTAAGCATTAGGAATTTGTTAGGCATTGGGTCTTCAATTGGAATAATCACAGTGTGCCAAATTAAGCACATACATGAGTAGAAATTCCAGTGACAAATGTTTCAATGGAATTCTCTTGTGTATTTTACTTAGTCTGATTTTTAAAAGCAGTCTTCAGTCTCATACCCACATTTGTGTCTGCAAATAAAAAATATTCTGTTGCAAAACTGTTCTAAAGAAAGAAATTAGTCCCTTGGAGTGTAAGACCAAAAAGGCATGTGCTTCATTTTGTTGCTGTGTCCACAGAATACCATTTTGTCTGTTTGACAGATTGGTGAAATGTTGCAATCTCAAAGTATATTTAGTTACCATGGTTACTGGCTCTTCAAAATATTGCTACCAGACTCAGAACAGCATCCAACTCCTGATCAGTCTTCCATGATTTTTGCCTAATTTCACGGATTTAAAGAAAAATGCTTTAGATGTAGGAGCTCAGGAGTTAAAGGATGATATATGTCAAGAGGGAAATGCTTTAAGGAAATTTGCTCCATGTCTGGCAACTCCAGATAATACAATTATTCCTTCATATTAAGGAGCACTGAAACACACATAGTGAATATATAGTTTGGTGCAACAAGCTACTAAAAATGGAAACTTGGAAGGGATTATTAATGGTGTTGTAGCTAAGGCTAGGATTGAGATACTCAGTTAGTGTAAAATCAGTGAGGTGTTCATTGGAGGTACATGTCCAGAGGATCTTGTCATACATCTAGATGGACTATTAAAATAATTATTTTTAAATTAATCATTTTATATTATTACACCAGCCTTACTTAATATGTAGTAGCAACTACAGACATTGGGTCTCACAGTGGTAAACACGGTGTATATAGCTAATGAGGCGGTCTGAGGTCGTAACATTCTCCACTAGACCTGAGCAAGGCATATGCCAAGAGCCGCCCAGCAGGCAATGATAATACAGGTTGGACCTCCCTGGTCTGGCATCCTCGGGACCTGACTGGTCCCGAATGAGGGAGTTTGTTGGACCAGGGGAGGTCAATTCCATCCCTCTGCTGATGGGACTCTGGGCTCTCCCAGGGGCCATCAGCAAACCTAGCGGAGCTTCCCTGACCAGAAGCTGATGGCTCCCAGCTCTGCCAGCCCATCCCCGCCACCACAGCTCTGCTGCCCCGGGACCGTCGGTCTCGGCTCCCCAGGATGCCAGGGCTGCTGTGGCTCCAATATCCCAGAACCACCGGGACTCCTCTGTCCCAGGACTGCCGTGGCTCCACAGCCCCAAGGCCCCTTGGACTGCTGTGGGTCTCAGGCACCATGCCTGTCACAGCCCCAGGATGCCAGAGCTGCTGTGGCTGTGGGGCTGCCGGGGCTCCACTCTCTGGGACAGCCAAGGCTGCTGGGCTCCGTTCTCCTGGGGTCACTGAATCTTCCTGGCTCCAGGGCCACCAGGGCTTGGGGCCTTAGGGCTGCCATGGTAGCTGTGGTTCCACTTCCCCAGGATGCCAGTGCTCCATTACCCTGGGGCCGCTGTGGCTGCACTGTGCTGAGGCTGCCAGGGCTCCACTGTCTGAGGGCTGCTGCAGCCAACCCCATGGCCACACAGCTTTCTGGTCCAGGAGCTCTCTGGTCCAGGAAAATATATAGTCTGCTGGACCACGGATGTCACTGGACCAGAGAGTCCTGGACAAGAGAGATTCAACCTGTACATAACAAAGGCCGAGGAATTGATCCTCAGCTGGCCTATATCAATGTAGCTCCTTTGAAATCATTGAGGCTTTGCCAGTTTACACCAGCTGAAGTTTGGGCTATAAGGCTGTTAACCCAGTATGCAGAGATAGAGTACTGATATGGGCCTTTTTGAATGGTAGCGTATTGTGCCGATAAGCTAATCAGTGTCATAACTTAACATGCTGTTTTACACAGATTAAAATGTGTGCTCCTTATGTGCTTTCAAATAAATGCTCTTTTGTATACATTGGCCTAGTGCAATGGGGACATCCAGTGCATTGCTGGGCTATGAACAAAAATATATTCAGGTGAGAGAAGTAAGAAATTCATATTATTAAAACTGATCTGATGCAAGTGAGTTAGCATGGGTTCTATTCCCTTCTACAGACAGCAATTAAACTTCAAATCCGATACCAACTACCAGATAACTTTATTATGTTTCTGATTAATATAGAGTTTATTTTTGTACCTCAAAAATGGAAGTACCTTTAATGGTGTTGCCTCCTGCTGTCACACTGAGAATTAGCTCTGTCCTCAGGAGGGCACCCTCCCCCCTTCGGGCAGGTGTCTCCCCGGTTGTTGCTCTGCGCTCTCTTCACGTTCTGCTCTAGCGTCACATCGCTCCCAGGACCACAGTGTCCTCTTCAGGACATTGCCCTCTGGCAGTGCCCACCATATTGGCTTCTCGCCCTTCTGGAGATTATCAGCAGTCCTCAGTCTCACCTTCCCCTCTGGCTGACTGCAGTCCAAGTCTATCCCTTCACCTCAAAGGCCATCCACAGTCTATATAGGTCACTCTCTGGTGGCAAGGTGTGGTGTAAGGAGGAAGGGGGAGATCCAGTCCTGCCCACTACTTTGGATCCCAGCCCAGGGATCCTCTAACACCAGTCCTGTCCTGCCCTCCTTCTCTCCCTTCTTAACTGCCTCCTGCTCCCTGGAACATTTCTTCTGTGATCTCTGCACCTCCCGAGGCCCTTGCGTCCCAGCCTGCAGACTGGCATGTGTCAGGCTGGGGCCTCACTCTAGGTCCCCTGAGCCTGCCCAGCACTGTTTTCTTAAGGAGCTTCCCTGGAAACCAGTCCTGCACCCCCTCTGGTCAAGACCCAACTACCCTCTCTATGTTGAGGAGCTCCTTATATACAGAGCTGCCCTAGCAAGGTGCCTTCTGGCTTCTTAAAATCCTCTCCTCTATTTGGCCAGTCCTCTGCACAGGCTTCCTCTGGCCTGCTTTAGCCTCTTATAGCCAGAGTAGGGCAGCCACCACACTACAGTATCACACATGTGATGGAATCTGTGCCTTTGAACAAAGAATCTAGGCAGTTATAGAGATTCAAGGACCAGAGTGTACCTTAATGTAGGGTACCAAAAAACAATCTACTAAGGAAAAATTGATTCTAACGATGAGTTGTGGAGATGAGCTTTTTTTTTATCCATTCTAAAATAAGTCCTTGCCTAATTTATCTAGTTCTATGCCTACCAAAGAATGTTAGAAAGCAGAATTTGGACAATGAAGGGAAAATGAATAGCATTCTGCTATAGGTAAACTAAGGAGAAAACATTTTTATAGATGGCCCCTGACCCTAACACAACTGAATGGGAGAATTGAGAAAAAAAACTTTAAAAAACAATTAATAGTCCTGCAGCACCTTAGAGACTAACAAAAAATGAAGATGATATCATGAGCTTTCATGGGTACAACCCACTTCTTCAGATGAATGGAGTTTAAAGGGTCCAGATTCCAAATAAATAGCAGAGAAAGGAAGGGGATGGAGGGAAAGGGAAAGGAGAAAAATGGGGAAACAATAGTCAGTTAGAGTGTCCGTGCTAAATGAAGCTGACAGAGTGGGTTCTAAGTACTCTTTAAGTATCTAGTGTTTGGTTTTTTTGTCATTAGGATGTGGAATGTAGCGGGTAATCCAGTTAAGGTCTTTGTTTAAACCTCTGTTGTAGGTATCAAACTTGTAAATGAAATTCAGCTCTGCAGCTTCCCTTTCAAGCTCTTTTTTGTAATTAGCTTGTGATAATATGGTAACTTTGAGATCCTTTAATGAGTGCCCATGCAAGTTAAAATGTTCCCCAATAGGTTTCTGTGTGTTACCTTTTCAAATATTTGATTTGTATCCATTAATCCTGTGTTGTAGAGACTGTCCAATTTGGCCAAAATACATGGCAGAGGGTCGTTGCTGGCACTTGATGGCATAGATCACATTTGTGGATGTGCAGTTAAGTGAGCCTCTGATGTGGTGGTTTACGTGGTTAGGTCCTCTGATGATGTCGCATGTATAGATGTGTGGACAGAGTTGGCACCGGAGTTGATTGCAGGTGTGGATTCCTGGATGAGTATGATGGAGGTGTGCTGCATGGTTGCTGGAAAGAATTTGTTTGAGGTTAGGGGGTTGTCTGTAGGCAAGGATTGCCCTGTCCCCCAAGACCTGTGAGAGTGAGGGATCGTTTTCCAGGCTGGGTTGTAGATGGTTGATAATGCATTAGAGAAGTTTAAGTTGTGGGCCATAGGTGATGACAAGTGGTGTTCTGTTTTTTTGTTGTTGTTTGTTTGTTTTTGTAGGGCCTGTCTTGAAGAAGCTGATGACTGGGTACTCGTCTGGCTCTGTCAATCTGTTTTTTCACTTCTCCAGGTGGGTATTTTAGTTTTAAGAATGCCTGATAGTGATCCTATAGGTGTTTGTCTGTGGGATTGGAGCAAATCTGGTTGTATCTTAGGGCTTGGCTGTAAACTATTGATTGGGAAATTTGTCTGGGATGGATGCTGGAGGCATGTAGGTAAGTATAACGGTCGGTCGGTTTCCAGTATAAGATGGTGGAAATGTGGCCATCGTGTAATTATACTGTGGTGTCAAGGAAGTGAATCTCTCGTGTGGACTGGTCCAGGCTGAGGTTGATGGTGAGGTGGAAGTTGTTGAAATCCCTGTGGAATTCTTCAAGGGTCTCCTTCCCGTGGGTCCATATGATGAAAATGTCGTCGATGTAGCATAAGTAGAATAAGGGTGCTAGGAAATGTTGTCCAAGGTCATCCATAAAGACGTTTGCATATTGTGGGGCCATGTGGGTGCCCATGGCTGTACCACTGACTTGAAGATATAACTTGTCCCCAAATCAGAAATAGTTGTGGGTGAGGACAAAGTCGCAGAGCTCTGTAACCAGGTGTACAGTGGTGTCATCGGGGATAGTGTTCCTGAGAGTGATGCTCCTCCCTATCTACTTCCTGCAGTAGGGCTAAATATACATTATCTGTAGGGCCTATTAGGTCTGGATGCTTCCCTTATGGATCAAGTGTATGAGAAGGAGGAAGACAATGTGGGAGACTGAATGCAGCTATGGTCCTTCCCACCCACCACCGTGTGCCAGGCAGCACAATTCACTAGAAGGGCTCAAAGGGAGATGGCAGCACACTTTCAAGGGCTGCAGCATTACTCTCTGCCTCAGAGCAAATAGAGGATCAGAATTTTAAAGATATTTAGGTATCTGTTGGAAGAGAATCTGGACACCGGGTATGAAGCAAGCAGGAGGGTTTATTATACACAATGCTGGTGGAGTGTCACTTCACTTGTTAGACTTGGTGAACACTGCCAGACAATAGGTCATTGCAGGAGGAGTAACGGTAGTTCGAATTAGGAGCTTTAATTCGAACTACCTAGTCCGTGCTGCGTGTAGCCGCGGGCAGGGAGTTCGAACTACGGGGCGTTTAAAAATGGCGGCACCCGGGAACATGCAAATAAAGCCCGGGATATTTAAATCCCGGGCTTCATTTGTAAGTTTGAATGCCTACATTAGCCACCCTAGTTCGAACTAGGGTGGCAGTGTAGACGTACCCATAGTGTTTTCTGCCCATAGCTTACAGAATACCTTATATCCAGTTAAGCAAGTACTTAAACAAAGCAGACATCAATTGTCAATTATGTGTTAAGTGGCAATGTGTCTGTTAGCGTCAGGAAGGTATCATGGATGTGATCCATTTGTGTTGCACCTGGGGGATTAAAGCAGAGGCAGTAAGGGTACATGACAATTGCGCATTTGTTCCTAGCACCATTGAATGTGTTATGTCCTGTCTCTCACTTGTAAGGCCTTTCCCTGGGATGTGATTGTCTGGGTAGTTATCTTTTTGATGACCTTCCTCTAATGGGCTAAGCGGGGGAGAGGAGGTAACCTTCATGTACTGTGCCTTTGGTATAGGTATTTGTGTGCCTGTTCCAGACTTGAAATTTAGAATAGGGGTTCTTAACAGAATATCATAGCCTGCCTCCGAAATTTTTACCCTACGGTATCCAATTCCCATGCAGTTCAATGGGAATTTAGCACCTAAATGCCTTTAAAAACCCAGCACAAGTGACAGTGACAACATCTTCCAAGACTCTTCCTGCAATGATATATCCCCTATGCAAGGTCAAGCACAAAATGCCCACTCCAGTCTATAACCATTGGAGACAGGCCTGAAGCAAAATTTCATGTTGGGATCCAACTTTGAGGCTAAAACCCACCTCTTTAATAGTCAGGATTATGCACTGTACACCTGGTGACCCTGAAAGTTGGGAATGTTTGAATCTAGCCCTGATTTTGAATATCTAGGCTTAGAAGTGTTCAATTTGCAGTTCCTTATCACCAGTAGGTCTTTATTGCTTTCCTTTCATCTTTCTCCCAGTGAACATCACTGTTCTGGATTATTTTTATTAAGATCTATTAATTAGGGTAGCCCAAAAATCTTTATTTAAAATGTTTGATGAAGAGTACCTTTTTTCAAATGATGAATATTTTTGCATTGTTTTAAATCTTCTAGTGTAATGGATCCAAAATGAGCATTTTTTGTTTGATTCACATTGAATGGAATCTAAATGAAAACTTTTAGGATTTGAGGTTCTCTCCCCATTATCTCTTTTCTTTTTTTCTTCTAAAGGAATGTGCTTTCCACCCTTTATTCTCAGATGACAAATGAAGTTGTTGAGCAATATTGAACAATGCTAATTCCTGTTGCCCAATGTGTGCCACACCACCACTATAAAACCTTCCATTTAGCAATGCCTCTATCTTCTCATTAGTTTTCAGTCCAGGAGAGCAAATAAGTGATTATGTTCAGACTTACTTATAT
The DNA here is from genome assembly GCA_032595735.1 of Pelochelys cantorii. Taxonomy (NCBI): domain Eukaryota; kingdom Metazoa; phylum Chordata; order Testudines; family Trionychidae; genus Pelochelys; species Pelochelys cantorii. The sequence continues at coordinate 137,053,686 of CM064326.1, read as the reverse complement.
TAAGCCTTCTCGAGAAACAGTGCAGGCACTTTACTGTAGCCTTGACATTAAGGGCCAAATTGTGACACCCAGAGAGCCCCACTGAACCAAATGGAATATTACAGAAATAAAATGCTATGTGAGTCAGGTTTCATGACGTAACCCAATATCTTACATGATCAGTTTGACAAAGGACTTTGAATAAGACCCTCTTATAATAGGCACCATTTGCTGCTTGCAGCTGATGACGTGACCATTAGTCACCCAATCAGGCACACGCATCCCTGATGCCTTAACCCCTCACAGGTCCACCTTACCCTGTGACACATTCATGCACTAATTATGGAATGAGAAAAAATGGTGATTCAGTTTGACTAGCAAGGTTTTTTCTTTATAAAACTATGCTGCTAATTACTCAGATCTGTTCTTCTCTTTTTTCAACTAGGAGTTCATGGGCAGTAGGTAAAAGCCCAGCTGGGGAAGGCAAGCTCCAGCCCTACCCTTTCTGCCCAAAGCCCACTCCTGGCCAAGTCCCTGCCCACCAGCCCTGCCCACCCCAGCCCGATAATTCCTGGCCTTGTGGAGGGCCAGGGCTGCCATGTGGCGGCCTCAGCCCATTCCTCCCCGGCAGGCCGGGGGATGCCAGGCTGCTGCGCCACAGCCCCAGCCTTCCCCAGCAGTGGCTTCAGCATTCAGGTATGTAGGCAGTTTTGGGAAGGCTGTGCCTTCCCTTGCCTACATTACTGACCACCCATGTACGAGTTATATTAGATTTCTGAAAGACTAGGTGGATTTTTCTTAATTTGTTAGAAACTCAATACTACATCACCCTTTTCCCATTCCTCCAATGCCTGCCCAGTTTATTTCTAGTGTCTTCCCTGTTCTAAAAGACTCTTCAAAACTATTGGCAATGGGATGGTGAATTCATTAGCTAATTCTCTGAAAGACCTGGCATGCACATCCTCCAAACCTGCTGTTGTCTGTTTCTTTATATTTTTGTGCTATTCTGCCAAAATCTGCTCTCCTTCAGCTTTGAAATGCTAATCAACTTGGTCCAACTCTCTAAAGACCCAGTTCCATGGGCTAAAGAAATACCAGGCATGGAGTAGAGAATCCAGAGCCTTTAGCAGCATTATATTTCATGCCAAAGATAGTGGTGGTTCTTGCACAGCCACAATATCAGACTAAACAGTATGTGAGGCTCTGAATGATCAAATTGCCATTCCTGATCTTTTCATAATAATTAATATTCCTTCATTCTTTAACAAGTTTTTTCCCAAAGGAGGTTACATCAATTTCAGTATGTCACTTATTTTCATTTTAGGTCCATTGACAATCATTTGGGACAAATTTATTCCTGGCATGAATACACTGGAAGTAATGGAATGACACCAGGAATGGATTTCACTATTTAGGTTTAATCCACTTCTAGAGAGCTGTAATTTTGAAATAAATTATCTTGTATTAGAAAACCTACAGTGGTGCATCCCAGGTCTCTCAAGAAACTGTCTTCTCGGACTAAAATGTTGCCTGTACAAACCAGAATTTAAGTTTCAGGAATGTCTTCCTCTCTGAGAGGTGAAAATTTAGACTGCAAAAATGTTCCATGCATTAATTATAATATTCAATTATTCATAATTAACTTAGTGTTTTAACTTTGTATTGTGCCATTCAGAGATTGAAGTAAGAAATAGGCACTGCCTCAAAGAGCTTATCTAAACGAGACACAGAACATCAAGACAGAAGGACAAACTGGGGAAAGGGATAAAACAAATTTAAATGCATTGATTCAAAAATTCAAAGGCCAGAAGGGACCAATATGATCATCCACTCTGACCTCTAGTATAACACAGGCCATAAAATTCCCTGCCCTCTCCCCCCCCCCCCCCACCAAATAATTCCAAGAGCAGTGCTTTTGGAAAAGCCTCTTCTCTTGATTTAAAAATTGCCAGTGATGGACAATCCATCCACAATTCCTGGTAAATTGTTCCAATGTTTAATTATCCTCCCTATTAAAAATGTATGCTCTTTTTCCTGTCTGAATTTCTTTAGCTTCAGTTTATAGCCATTAAATTGTGTAATTCCTTTTTTCCACTAATCTTCTCTTTGTTAAGCTAAATAGATTGACACCCCTGAGTCTATCACTAGAAGGCAGGTTTTCAAATCCTTTAGTCATTCACATGGCCCGTCTCTAAACCCTCTCCAATTTCTCAACAGCTTTCTTGAACTGGGGACAACATACCTGGACACGCTATTCCAGCAACTGTGGCACCAGTGCCAAATGCAAAGTAAAATAATCTTTCTGCTCCTACTTAATATTCCTGTTTGTGCATCCATAAATGATGGGCTTGATTCTGTGGGAGTTAAGCAAGCCCCAAAAGTCAGTAGGAGCTGAACACTCTCTGTGTGGCATCAGATTAGGAGACTGATAGGGTGAGAGAGGTGGGAGACGATTATGTAACAGCTGGATGTTGTATAGATTAGAGAGGGAGGAAAAGTGAGAGAGACAAGAAAGTCAGGAGAAGGGCATAACAACCCAGGTTTTGACCATAGGGATAAGAGGAAAGGGGTAGATTTCCACTCTGGCTTCCTGTTTGTGCATCCATAAATGATGGGCTTGATTCTGTGGGAGTTAAGCAAGCCCCAAAAGTCAGTAGGAGCTGAACACTCTCTGTGTGGCATCAGATTAGGAGACTGATAGGGTGAGAGAGGTGGGAGACGATTATGTAACAGCTGGATGTTGTATAGATTAGAGAGGGAGGAAAAGTGAGAGAGACAAGAAAGTCAGGAGAAGGGCATAACAACCCAGGTTTTGACCATAGGGATAAGAGGAAAGGGGTAGATTTTAGAAACATTCTAGAAGGAGAAAGTGGTGGATTGGACATCAGCCTGGATGTGAAGAAGGAAGCATTATAAGAAAGTGAAATAGAGTAAACCAGGCAACAAAACCAGAGGGGAAGATGGAAGCAGGTCTGAAGGGATGATAGAGTCCAGGATCAGGTTGAAGAGAAAAGAAAAGGTCAGATTCTGTGCAGAGTTCCCTTCAGCTCCAGGGATGATGGTAGGTATTTGATGATAAATGATATGTCCCAGGCACACTGAAAGGGAAACACATAATAGATAAAGACTATGAGAAGGCTGTGCTGGATCAGAGGAGACTATAGAACACTTTACACTATTCTTCTTTACTGATCCACTCCATATTTTAGGAATTTTTGAGAGTGAGTGGGATAAACATTCCACTGTTGTGTAGCCATGGATTGAGTTTGGGACTTTATCAAATAACAACGAATTTGCTCTCTGCCTCGATAAGGAAGGACAGACTTTGCCAAATGTTTTTTTTGCAACAGTTGCTAATGCAGTAATTTTGTATTGCCTGTGGCAGAGTAATTCTGCAGCCTGTTTTCAGGCAGAGGACAGTTTACCTGAAACTTTAGCTCAAACTATCTGTGCAGTCATGTATCTTTGCTAGCAATGGCTGAGAAAAAAACAGCACATAGGCACAGTGGTCTTTGGCACAGGGAGGCCTATAGAATAAAAGTAATTTCTCTCTGGGCAATGTGTTTGGGGTGTGGAAGGTTTACACAGGGTCTTTTTTGATTGTTTTGAAGTTTGCATCTAATAAACATGAACCGAGGAAGAAAGCAGAGCAGGAAGAGAGAAGAGGAAAGAAAGAGGCAACCCACTGCACTGCAGCCAGGGCACAGGTATGGGATGAGGGAAGAGCTCTGAAGGAGAGGACTGCACCAGACATGGACAACCACACTCAAGAGCTATTTGAAAAAGCACCTCTAAACAGCAAGTTCCTCTGCAGCCACTAATCTTCCTTCCTTCCTCCCTTCCATTTATTAATATAATCAAGAGTTAACCTCAGTATTGCACAAAACTGAGAACTGGGACCCATTCAAGATCCACTGCAGGCTAAATCTGGCACACCTGACTGACAGGGGAAAGTGGTGGTTCCTCAAGGATCATCATTCAAGACCATATTCTGCCACTCTTACTCATGTTGAGAAATGCCTTCCTCAAGCAATGGGATTATTGGCAGAGGCAAGGTGCTACTCGAGGGGAGACTGGAAATTGGGTCCCGAGATGGAGAGGGTGGAGTTAGTGTGCTAGCCATTAGATATTAAAATGCTAATACTGGTAAATACACCAGAGGCTGCAAACCACTGATTTACAGAAACCTTTCTCCAAATGAGTTCAGCACATCCGTAACCTGCCTATGCTGCAGAGATGATTTTATTTCAATGAAGGGGCCAACAGGTCAGTGCCCAAAGCAAGAAGATTTAATCTTAAACCTTTCAGGGCTCATAGGACTCTGTTCAAAGCAGACTTTTCCTGCATTCTGTAGGGGCTTTATGTTTTCTCAAGGGAGGGGGGAGAATCCTAGCGCTGGACTCGGGTATGTACTGTATGTTTGTTTTGTACTGTGTGTTGTGAAAAGACTGTTGTAACAAGTCTCTGAACTGGTGGCACTCCCCTATGATTTGGATCCTGTTCTCTTCATTGATAAATCTGATCCAGCTGCAGTCAAACATACTTTGTTTTCATTACACAGATATGTTGCTGGACAGAAAGGCAGAACATAGGCTTACTCTTGGTTCTGATAGAGTGAGGGTGAAAAGTCGCTGATGGTGCTGCAAGGGTTTCTAAGTACAAGAAAATAAGAGTCACACCGACCTCTCGTATTGTGCTTATGAACAGCTGGTGACCAGTATCCCCTGATATTTTTTGTCCTCCTGTGCCCTTGTCATTCAGGAAAAAAGCCAGTAAGTTCCAATGCAAAATAGTTTTAGAATTCTCAATGAAAAACTTTCCTGATACTGCCTTTCTGGGTGCAAATTAGAGCATTTTTGGTGTAATGTAAAAACTGTTCTCCCTCCCAACTCAGTTATATGGGACACCCTAGGTATAGTCTCCCCCACTTTTGTTTTAGCATTTATAACCCAACTCTTAAGCCTGCATGCCTGAAATTAGGATCCTACAGTCAGATTTAAGCATCTACATATAGGCGGCCTGAGTGACTGGCAAAGGTTCTGAGCAGCTTTTTCTTGACCTGAGTTCAATGGGCTTTATGTCTGCTTAGCACTTCTGGAGGTCAAATTGACCACATAAAATCATTTGTTATGGATATATCCAAACTTTTCAACATATATGGACAGAGAAAAGAAAAATCACCTCTTTGCTAGGATGCCTTATTGACTTCCCTGCCCACTTCTGACTCTGATGCAAAATTCCCTCCAGAGTCCACCTATGCCTACAATTTATACCTAGAATCCCCAGTGGCAGCAGGGCCAGAGGGCAGTTGGGGAGCCCAAGCCCTGGCAAGGGAACCCCCAGTGGCAGTGGGGTCAGGCGGTAGAGAAATCCCCAGCAGCAGCAGGGCCAAGTGGCTGGGGATGCCCCAGCCAGGAAATTCCTGGTGTCAGCAGGGCCAGGTGGTGGCTAGAGAGTCCCAGCAAGGGGATCACAAGTGACAGAGAGGCCAGCAGTGGCCAGGCAGTCCTATCGGGGAACCCAGGGGAACCCTGGTGGCAGCAAGCGGAGGGCTGGGAGCCCCAGCTGTGGGAGCCCCAGAGAGAAGAGCTGGCAGTGGGGCAGCTGTCAAGGGAGCTTTGACCTCCCCTGGTCTGGCAAACTCCCTGGTCCGAGACCACTCAGGTCCCAAGGGTGCCAGACCAGGGAGGTCCAACCTGTAGTTGAAGGTAAATGCATGGAAATGGAATTTACCCTCATCTCATCTGGAGAACATGGAATTCAAGGTTAGGATAATTTACCCCTTTCTTTTTTGATCACTTTACAAAAAAGTGTTTCCCCCTCTGTGGGAAAACAGAAACCAATAGCAGCTTTATAGATTAATATTCTGGGAATTGCACCAGCATAACATAGCACAACTCACAACACCATCTAGGACCTACCCACATCAGCCAGACCATCAGGAGCTCAGCCACCTGCATATATACTACATCTACTAATGTGATCTATGCCATCATGCACCAGCAACGCCCCCTGCCATATATATTGGCCAAACCAAGCATCCCTATGCCAAAGGATAAATGGACACAAATCAAACATCAAAAAAGGTAACATACAAAAACGAGTAGGAGGACATTTTCACCTCTATGGAGACTCAGTAACAGATTGAAAAATAGCCTTTCTTCTACAAAAACAAAACAAAACAAAACAAAAACCTTGCAAACCAGACTACAAAGAGAAACAGCACAGCTGAAACACATTTGCAAATGTAACACAATGAAATTAGGACTGAATAGGGACATTGAATGGTTATCTCATCACAAAGTCAGTTTTCCCTCTCTTGGTATTGATACCTCCCCATCAACTGCTTGGACTGAGGGGATTGAGTCACATCCTCCCTGACTGAATTGGCCTTGTTATACTGGTCCTACCCTTGAAAAGTAACTGCCTTCTTTGTGTGTGTGTGTGTATCCCTACTTCTGTGCTAAGTGGTTTTAGCCCACAAAAGCTTATGCCCAAATAAATCTGTTAGGTGTCACAGGACTCCTCATTGTTATAGCAAAACCAGGAAATTCCTGGAAAATTGAGTCAGATGATTAATCTATCATCACTCATGATCATTATATCCTGCCTCTTCATGTAGGCATTAGTGAGCAGCCACTAAAATGAACTGAAAGTGAGCTTGACTCACTATGGTTTTCTGCCAACCAAGTTAGAGAGCTAGATGACTTGGGAGCTAGTGTTCATAAGTCTTCCCTAGGAGCCTGACATGATGCTTGTATCTTTGAAGCCCTCATTGTGACCTGTTGCTAGAACAATATCCACATGAAGTTATTGCACTTCCTTTGTGCAAGATTTACTGTAACATTTTTAACATTGTACATACCTTTATTTTGGCACACTGACTGAAAGAGATCTCCAGCATGTCTGGATAGCAGCTAACCCTCACACCTGGGTAGATCTGATCTTCACAGACATTGGAGTCAGATTGAGATGTTATGACGGGTCTGCTGTTTATCAGAGGAGCCGTTAATTGCCTAGCTATGGACTCCTGTTTCTGCAGGCACTATGTGTAGCAATACGAAGAGCTCTGATTTCTCCTAATCCCAGCATTGAATGCTGAGAAATCCACCAATAATTTCCTTCTTTCTCTTCCCTCTTCTCATTTCTTGTCATTCTCTTATTTTCTTCAGTACTCTGTACAACCTCTTGAGCCCTAGTCAAGGACTGGGATCCCATTGGGCTAGGTGCTCTCCAAACACAGAACTAGTCCTCCTTGTCTCCCCAGGACAGAGGCTGACATTCCGAAGCCAATGAAATCAATGGGAGTTTTACCATAGGCTTCTGTAGGGCTAGGATTTCACCCAAAATGTCTCTTTGTCTGCTGTTGGAGCTGTCCAGCCAGCTTCAATGCAGTGAGGCGACTCCTTTAAAACCCCTTAAGTCAGTATCACTCTATTATCTCGATGAATCTCATGTGCCTAGTGGCCACGGCATGCCTAAGGGGAGGCTCAGAATGGAGATCACTGTTATACAGCCACAAAGATGAAGTGGTTCTTAGGATGGGGGGGAAAACCCTCATTTTAGTAGAAATACATTTTATCACACACTCCAAGTCATCTTATTGTCATTCTGTCCTCTCCTCAGAAACACCGAAGAAGAGCTGGTAGGATGCAGACACAGCATAAAGCATTCAAACAACACAGCAATGAGATCAAAGAGTTTAAACAGCTCAATGCCCTGTTCTTATTCTACTACCTTAACTAGACCTCTAATTCGAACCCTGGAAGATCGACAGCGGCAGCTGTGTTCTTCCACTGTAGTGTAGGCATACCCTAAGATAAATTGTTATAAATTACAATTCCTTACCCCAGTCTTTATTTCAGGTAACATTCTTCAGGCCAGACCTTATCTTTTTTCTGACGTGGGCCCAGGTGCTTCTCTCCCTCCCGCTCACTAGAGTTATTTGTTTCTGGGTCTCTTCATGTGTCCTCTTGTGATGGAGAGCAGTCTATAATCCAACTGAAGACAATCATTGCATGTTTCCCATTCCTAAAATAAAATTTCCCCAGAAGTCTTTGTTCCATTCCCTCCTACCACCATCTCTGTGGAAAAATTCAAAACTCAAGATGGATTCCAGCACCAAGGGGCATGATTACATGTCTTTGTAGGACCAACCATAGTTTAGGTTAACAGGAAAAACAGGACCATCCACAGATATTGCCTTGAGCACAAAGCCATTAAGTTCCTTGAGTACAACTAATGACTTTCACTAGAAAAACTAGATTAATAGACAGGTTTACACTTCACATTTCTAACCTCACATATAAGAAATTTACATGCATACAAATAGAACATACACATTCTGAGCATTACAAGCTCTTGAATGAAAAGTTACTTGCCCTGTTTTACAAAAAACATATTTGAGTTATGTATATTCTTATTTGAAAATATAGGTCCATAAAATTATGGGGGGGGGTGTCACACTAACTTTGGTTCTTAATTTGTCAGTTATGGTGTTAATAGGTTACTAGTCATTTTAGCTTTGGAAGAAATCCTTTTGGCCAGAAAATGGAGGTAGAGCCTATGACCCAATCTGACCTCTGACCAACAGCTCAAACCATCTCCTGTAATTATGAGATCAAGTTTTTTTCACACAGAAGGATCAATAGTTATGGACCCAACACACAATGATTCTAAAAGTGTTTGTCCTCTGTAGAGCTCAGTGTGCTTTGCAAATGTGAAAAAGCATTATTTGCAAACAGAGGCATAGACAGATTAAGTGACTTGCCCAAGGTTACCCAGTGAGTCAGAGGTAGAACCAAAAACAGAACTCAGATCTCTTAGCAATCAATCAGATCTCTTAGCAATCTCTTAGTGGTCTGTCCTTCAAAAGAAAGATAGCATTTCTGTTTATAATCACCAAATCCAGCTTTCTTTATGGCTGTGATATTGTGTGTCACCACACTATAGGTATCAGGAACAGAGTGTGACTAGAATAGCAAAAGATTGTGATGATGTTATTTACTACTTCTACTAATATTGCTCTTCAAGCAAGAATTATTACTGGACAATGAGTTTGAACAAATGTTTTGGTTTAACAAATGGAGGAAACAAAATCACAAAGTGCAAGTTATAATTCTTTGCAAGGTCTGAGTTGACTAATGGAAGTTAAATAACGGGCAGGGGTTATAAATCTTTTCCCGCTTCAGGTAAACTAATCATCCGTACATTTCAAGGAAGCATTTAATAAATGGTTGCACTGTCCCATGGGAAAAATAAAAATATACTCCCCCATGAATGCTATGCCAGCAGCCGAATGAAGCCAAGATTACAATGGATTTTTACACTGGGAACTGTGACAGACTGATGGCTAAGCCAGAGCTCTGGCACTACAGCCTGGCTAAAAAGGCCAATTATAGTCATCTGAGCAAGCCCAGGCCTGAAGGGCTAATGAAAGCAGCTGTGGACCTCATTAGCCAGAGGACTATATGGGGCAACCAGAGGGGAAGCGGGGAGTGAGGGTGTGCCCCAGGTAGAAGGAGAGGCTGGCTGAATTTGCTGTGAAGAAACTCTGTAAATAGAAAGGGTCTCTGGTAGATTTGTGACCCAAGAAGAGGTCCTAAGGCAAGGGGCCTGGTTAAGGACCTTGCCACCGAACAAAAAAGTCAACTGCTTTTCATTTATTCATTAAATTATTATCTGTCGAGTGAACGATTGAAGTATGTTTTCCATTTACTCCCCAGAATTGAATCTGTATGGAGCTTGCAAATAATTAGACACAAGATCACAAAAAAGCAAATATCAGATATCTTTATTGTCATACAAAGGCATAATGCACTTTCTTCCGGTGGACATACACAGCAAGGAGGGAAAAAATGGGAGTACTGAATAAACTGGCTGCTGCTCATAAGAGTTAATAAAAAGCAGCACACATCAACAGTGGTTCAAGCTTTGAAGGAACTGTGCTCTCACTTAATGCATTTTTTATTCCATCTGCTGTTTTTATGGACGATCTAATAGCATGACTCCACCGAATAAATCCTTAAGGAGACCAAATCAACAAGACTTGAACTTCCATTTTTAACCCATCTCCATCCGTATCTTAGCCTCCTCCCTTTCCTGTCACTTTTTTTTCCTTTTCTACATTTGCATACAAAATGGACTCCTTGGCGTTGATAGGATGAAATGCCACTTTAATTTTCCAATGCAAGAGCCCTGTCTCCATCCACCTTTCATGTGATTAACTATGATGATGGTACCTTCTTCCCCAAATAGATGCTCTATATCTTTGATACTCAGATGGTGGCTTGGGAGCTGCAAGTGGCTCTTTCATGTCTCCTGTGGCTCTTCAAAGAACATGATATTAAAACACTGTGGCTGTGTCTAGACTGTCCAGTTTTTGCACAAAAGCGGCTGCTTTTGCGCAAAAACTTGCCAGCTGTCTACACTGGCCGCTTGAATTTGCGCAAGAACACTGACGATCTAATATATGATCATCAGTGTTCTTGCGCAAATACAATGATGCTCCCGTTCGGGCAAAAGCCCTCTTGCGCAAATGTATTTGCGCAAGAGGGCCAGTGTAGACAGCTAAAAAGTGTTTTGCGCAAAAAAGCCCCGATGGCTAAAACAGCGATCGGGGCTTTCTTGCGCAAAACCGCGTCTAGATTGGCACGGACGCTTTTCCACAAAAAGTGCTTTTGCGCAAAAGCATCCGTGCCAATCTAGATGCTCTTTTCCGCAAATGCTTTTAACGGAAAAACTTTTCCATTAAAAGCATTTGCGGAAAATCATGCCAGTCTAGACGTAGCCTGTGTGATTTAATTATTAGCCAATCATAAGTTATCCAATCACAGATAGTCTATGTTATCAACCAATTATAGTTAATAAAATAATAAAACTCCATCAGTCAATTTGCTGTGAGAATTACATACCCACACATACACTTTTAGTACATGAAACAACACATCACACTTCTCTGGCTATTTTGGATAATGCTGATCACTAAGGCTATGTCTAGACTGCAGGCTTCTTTCAGAAGAAGCTTTTCCGGAAGAAATCTTCTGGAAAAACTTTTTCTAAAAGAGAGTGTCCATGCTGCCAAAGCGCATCGAAAAAGCGATCTGCTTTTTCGACAGATAGCATCCACACTGAATGGATGCTATCTCGCATGTAAGCTGTGATTACTATGCACGGAGTGGCCACCAGGGCACCTGTACTTTTTCCTCTTTCCTCTTCTTTCGAAAGAACTCCCTCTTCCCCATCCACACACACTTTTTTCTGAAAGAGCTCTTTTGGAAAAAGACTTCTTCCTCGTAGAATGAGGATTACCAATGTCAGAAAAACCCCTCGGTTCTTTTGATTTTCAGGGGCTAGCTCGAGTCTCTGCCAGACCAGCAACATCCACCCTGCTATGTTCAGTGTGCTAGTTCAAGTATCCTAGCACACATCTGTCTACCTGGGCTGGGAGACCCACTCCAGTGCACGCATCCTCTCAGAAAAGTCTTAAGAAAGGACATGAAGGAGGCCATGGAAAAGGATTTGCAGAATGGATGTGTATGGAAGGGGTGAATGGGGCTCTGTGGAATTGGATATATGAATGGGAAAAAAGAAGATATGCAAAGAGAAATACACAGAAACTGAGCTGAATAGGCCCTGAAAGGAGAGAGAACACTTAAATATGAGGTGGATGGTGAAAGAATGTGAATAGGAACTGGACATGGCTGAGGCAGAGGGCATGGTATATGACCTTAGGGTTTGTCTACACAATGTGAGAATGCACATAACAGGAATGTGATTTTTAAGGCACACTAACATGTTACACATTCAGTGGTCTGTATAGACCCTGCTGATGCACAGTAAAGGTTTCCTAGTGTTATAAAGCCTGGGGTCAGTAAATATGGATATAGAGTTTTAATCTCTAAAATCTTTTAATGATATTCAAAATTAGATAACTAAGAAACTAAGGGCTTGTCTACATAATGCACACTGGCGCACTAGGGGTATGTGATTTATAAAGTACACTCATGTGTTGTGCATTAATTGGTCCATGTAGTGCACACTAAGGCTCTGTCTACACTGGGTTTTTTTGCGGAAGAGGAAATGCAAATGAAAAGCTCATTAGCAAATCTTGTACTCTCATTTGCATATTCTCTTCCAATCCTTTTTGCGGAAGAGGTTTTTGCACACAAAAAAACCCACAGTGTAGACAGGGCCATTTTTCGGAAAAAAACCCTTTTGTGCAAGATCCTGTAAACATCCTTTTTTTGAGGAATAAGGGGTCTTATGCAAAAGGGTTTTTTTTTTCCAAAAAATGACCCTGTCTACACTGCAGAGGTTTTTTTTGCAAACACCTCTTCCTCAAAAAGGATCTGAAGAGAATATGCAAATGAGAGCACGAGATTTGCTAATGAGTACTTCATTTGCATTTCCTCTTCCGCAAAAAACAAACAGTGTAGACAGAGCCAAAAGCTTCCTTATTACTTTTAATGTAGTGGTGTTTGAATCAGTACTTCATTAAAGAGTACAACCTGACATTTATGAATTTCCTTCTTACTCTAAAGTTTGGACTGGCACTTTAGTTTTGATTACAGACATGTTGTGATGGGGCAGGGTCCCATGCCTGTCTTCTGCTCAGTGTACGCAGATTGTTCAGAGACCTTCAGCTGTTAAACATCACCACATATTTCATTTTCAGTGTGTCACTCCTCTCCTCAATACACACCATTGCACACACACCTTTGCACTGGTTTCCAAGTTTCTGGCCCTTTCTCCCATTTGGAGAAGCAGGGTTGGGTGTTGAGGTGACTTGACTCAGAAAAATCCCTTGGCAGATGGGCAGCTGGGCTCACCTAATTGCTCACCTCCTTCCTATGCCCTTTTTAAACTACTTGCCCGTTAATGATCTAAGTAGCTCATTAACATTGTAAACCCAGACTGGCCTAGTCATCAGATACAACTCTGACCAATTAGGCCTTCTCTAAGGAACCTATTTGGTGCTAACAGTGACTGGAGTGCTGGCTTAAGTCCCATCTCTCAGCACTCTGTCAGACGTGTTAACATTTGATAAAAGATTAAGGAGAAATGGGAATGCTGTCTTGTCACTGAAATAACAGAAACCATCCTCAAATGAATCCAGCTCACTGTTTAGTAACTAGCTGACAAGAAAAGGCAACCATAGATAAGACATGAAGGATCTGTTGGGAGGACAAAAGGATGTTTGATGTTGGTTACTCCAAGTTCATGATCTCTCTCCATTACACTGTTTATGTCTGACAGCAGATCCTACAGCCCCCTTCATAATCACTAGTCTGGCTACTTTTTTCAGCACACCCCTTAGCCTAAGCAGTAGCACTGGGGGTGGCTTAAATAAGTGACCAAGAAAATCTCTTTGGAAGAGCCTTCCTCAATTGTTTGTTCTCTCTGCTCCCCAAAAGGGTTTTATTCTTCTTCTTTTGCAGGCACAGAGCTCTTTAAACTCCTTCTTCGCTACCTTAAATCTCTCCTCTTCTTCAACAGCCCTGCTGCCAACGTGCAATTATAATCAGAAAAGTGACTGCACATGGACACAGTGAGGTTCTACATTTAGTCTTTTCCAGATCAAGTTTGCTCAACTTACAAGGCAAAAGAGAGTTTCCAGAAGACAGCTCTGAACACTGAGCGCTGAAGAATTGCTCTGTGCTCTTTCTGCTTTCTAAGTCAGCACCAGTAATGAAAATTCTGCAGTTGGAACTTTGCTGATGATTTTGTTAATTATGAATAAAACAGGCTGGGATCCAGCTCACCCTTCTGCACTTGCAGTGGCTCTGGCATGCTAATGATAGTAAATACTCTGTTAGATTGGAAACAGCCAGTTTCTTCCACCTTTATATTGCATAGTGCCTTTAACCAGAAGTAATCTCATTGATTTACATACACCAGTATGGAATAGGGAAGTAAAATCTGATCCAAACTCAGTGGCTGTAATACAGAGGCACACAAGGAGCACATGCAGTGATGGGTGTAAAGTGACACTGTGATCTTAATGGAGTGATGCTGAATTACACCAGAAGAGTATCTAGCAAAGTATGTTAATTAAGATGACACTATTCAAAGCAGGGACCATCTACTACATTGTGTTTGTACAGTACCCAGTACAATGGGCCCTTAGGCACTGCATAATTAATATAGTGAATAACTAGTGTTGCACATTTACTTTTCTAATTGTTTTTACACTTCCAGATTGAAATATTGATGCTCCAAGCTGGGAAGCACATTTTGCTACACGTTTTTCCTGTGGGATGACAGTGACATCATCATGTCACTCTGTGTCCTGCAGCTCCTCCCCCCTTAGCCACCTGGCCTCCTTCCTCCCTGCTGCTAACCCCATAATGGGGTCAGTAACCTACGACTCGCGAGAGATCTAAATATGTCTCTTTGACTCCTCAACAGCAGCAATCACCTTCCTTCCACCTTGAAGGTAAGCTGCTGCTATGCTTGTGGGGGGAAGGATGGGAGGCAGGGCCATGTGGCGAGTGGGCGGGCGGTGGTGAGGCCCGTGGTGTGGGGGTCGGGACTGGGATACACCTGGCCCCCTGAGCCTCCCTACAGCGGCTGGCTGAAGCTCCAGCAGTCGCCACGTGGAGGGCGGCTGCAGTTTTAAGAACAACTGCTCTGAGCACTGGCAGTAGGATTCACACGGGGGTGGCAGTGGGGCTGCAGCAGGACCTGCGCCAGAGGGATGGGGGGGTCGGAACTGGGGAACCACCCCGGTCCCCTCAGCCACTGCACAGCAGCTGGCTGAAGATCCAGCAGCCGCCATGTGGCGGGCAGCTGCCAATGTTTTCAAAACAGCGGCTCTCTTGTGCCGTGCGGTGGGGGGTGGGGAGGGAGAGAAAGTACCGGGCTAGTGCAAGTGGGGAGGGAGAAGGAGCCTGGGCTGGCGCAGGCAGGGGGAGCGCTGGGATTGCCTACCCCCCTGTGACAATGGGGTTGGCAAGGGCAGCGAGCAGGCGGTGCAGCCCCCTCGTTCTATTTAAAATTGACTCCCTTAACTTATCACAGGATGTCATGATCCTGGATAAAGTAATTTCTCTTCTTTGTGAGGCAGACTGAGGCCTAACCCTGTGGGGGTTTAAAAAGAAAAAAGAGCCTAGAGGCTGCAAAAGTCTGGCACACAGACTGCAGACAGCTGGACTCTAGAGAGTTGGTTCCAAATGATATGACAGAACGGGAAGCATATGGTATAAAACAAGGGAAAATAAGGAGATCTAAAATTAAGTAGCATGACGTGTAAGGAGGCTTGTCTCTGGTATGAACTGTTCACATGGGAATTCCTTACAGTGGATCTGTAAATTTAAAAGCAGAATAATTTGTCAGCAAAAATGACTTCTGTTATCACACCATTATATGATATTTTATACTGTCTCCATCCCTCACATTTTTAACAAAAACTATTTTATTACCCTGATTGGTAGTCCAAGGAGTTTCCTCTCTCCTACCATGAGAGATGCCTGCAATCACAACAGAGATATTTTAAAACTAGCCTCTACATTTTTGACTGAGAAGAGCTCTGTGTAAACTTGAAAACCTGTATCTTTCACCAACAGAGGTTGGTCCAAAAACAGATATTACCTCACACACTTTGTTTCTGGGACTGGGAGTGCTATCAAGGTAATATTCTACCCAAAAGATGAGGGAGAGCAGAGATGCCTCACAGCATTCAACAGCAACCCCTCTGGTTGATTAGAGGGAATATTGCTGAAAGTATTATGTTGCCTCTAAGACTGGAGATTATGGCTATACGGGAGAAAGCACATAAGAGGAGGAGAAAAATTAAGGGAGGCATCTCTCAGGACTCCATCTGTAGTGCAAAATAATACACTGGATGGGTGGGTGTGTGTGCACCCATTCCGCACCACATCTGAAAAAATTAAAATGGCTCAGAAAGGGCTGATTAACCTAATAGGGTGCACCAAGCAAGGTGTGTGTGTGTGTGTGAAGAAGACACCTTGGCTTATGTGATAAGCACAAATATAAGAGGGTGTCCACCTGAGCAGGAGTGGGGGGGTCTTGTTTAAGTGAGGAAGTGAGATTAGAAGGGTGCCGGCAATCCAAAAAGATGTATTATTGCATCCATATGACCATAAGATAAATAGTTAAATTTAATTCTTCACTTGGAGGGACCATGTTAAAAATATTAAAGATAAGTGCAAAGATAGAACTAACTTATGTGAAAGTATCTCAGGAACATACTGTACTGTGGGGTAGATAAGAAATGGTGGTAATCCTATACAGAGCACTATTCAGATCAAGTATTGCATACAGATGTCAAGCCTTTGGATCAGCAGTGAAACCTGAGAAAACCAGGCTACTCCCAAGCACAGGTATTGGATATCTCATGTGGTGCTTTTATTACTCCTCTGTGTGTACTACAGATAGCACCTGGTGAAATGCCCCTCTCTCTCTCTTAGGCCAGATCTACACTAAGGGAGAAAGTTGACCTAAGATATACAACTCCAGCTATATGAATAGCATAGAGTCAGCGTACCTTAGGTCAAGTTTCTGTGGCATCCCCATTCCCGTCAACTTCCCTTACTCCTCGCAGCCTGGTGGAGTATTAGGGTTGACGAGGGCAACATCAGCCATTGATTTAGAGGGACCTTACTCGACCCTCTAAATCAAACCCGGGGAGATCTCCACAGCATCAATCTCCTGGTCAATGGAACTAAACCGCTAAAGTGAAGCTCCTTCTGAGGTGAAGTATCAGGTAGTATGGAGGATGATAACATACAGCTAATATATAGGCTTTTGGGTATTAAATGAAGGCCAGGTAGGACAAAAAAAAATCAAAATTTCCCCATGGAAGTAGGGCACAAAAGCGGATAAAAGATCTTAATATAAAGAAAGGACTCAAGGAGACCAAAATCTATAGCTATGGGAAAATACTGGAAACTCTCCCCAACCCCCATCCCAAGGTAGACATGGAATAATATAGTGAAATAAATTTAAAAAGAGAAGGCTGATAAATATACAAGATATAGCAAATAAATACATTTGTGATAAGGGGGGACACTTCTGCCAAATATATATAGATGGCTCCAAAAAGGAAGGAACAGGAAGAATGGCAAACTAAGGCAAACTAACTTTGTATTCATATTCATGGGTCAGCTAACAGGAATTAAGCTAGCACTCCTAGGCTGTGTCTAGACTGGCCAGTTTTTCCGGAAAATCAGCCGCTTTTCCGGAAAAACTTGCCAGCTGTCTACACTGGCCGCTTGAATTTCCGCAAGAACACTGACGATCTCATGTATGATCGTCAGTGTTCTTGCAGAAATACTATGATGCTCCCGTTCGGGCAAAAGCCCTCTTGCGTAAATGCTTTTGCGCAAGAGGGCCAGTATAGACAGCTCAGATTTGTTTTGCGCAAAAAAGCCACGATGGCTAAAATGGCAATCAGGGCTTTCTTGCGCAAAAGCGCATCTAGATTGGCTAGGGACGCTTTTCCACAAAAAGTGCTTTTGCGGAAAAGCGTCCTTGCCAATCTAGACGCTCTTTTCCGCAAATGCTTTTAACAGAAAACTTTTCCGTTAAAAGCATTTGCGGAAAATCATGCCAGTCTAGACGCAGCCCTATGGTCTTTAGATTTGCAGCAAGTTGCCATGGCCGTCATGTCAGACTCCTTATCAGGGATGCAGGCACTTTGCAGTGGATAGTCTGGCAGCAGAAATGATCATAATGAAATATTACTGCTAACAACCAAATTGGCACAATTGGATATAACCATAGTAACAGCATGGATCCTGGCACATGTAGGTTAGCAAGCAATAAATTAGTGGACAAAGAGGCAGACTATGCTATTAATCATGAACAAGTTGACTTAGGAATCTCCATAAGCAAGGTGGACTATAAACACCTAATCAAAAATGAGCTAAGGCAGGAATGGCAAATACTGTGGGCTAATGAAACAACGAGGAAAATTTCTCAGAAATATGCCCAGCACTTGACTACTTTGATAAAGTCCAGGGCCCAGACAGGAAGAGCAAAATAGCTCTATTCTAACTGGGCATCATGAATAATAATTTTTTCTAATTAACATGCACAGAGATGGATTCTGCATCCCGTGTAAGGTCCAAGAAATGATAGGGCATACCCTTTGAAATTGTACAGGCTGTACCTGTGAAAGGAGGTGTTTATATAGAAAATAAGTTTATATAGAAATTGTTCTTGCAACATCTATCTAGAATACAAGGAAAATTGGAGCAATAAAAAGTCTTCTGTAATTTCTTAAGAAAACTGATGGGAAAGGTATGAGACCCTAAGCACGAAAAAAATACAAAGTACACAGCAAGGCAGTCATAAACTCAGGAAGTGAGTTTAAGACTCACAAAACCAAAGAAAAGAGAAAATGCTGCAGTGCAGAGGTCTGAAGTCAGTCTCTGGGCCTAGTGAGCAAAGGAGGAAGAAACCCAGGTAGAGAAGAGAATCCCTGAGATACTGATCCTGAAGGAAGTGATGTACCCCATAGAGTGGTGGAGAATGAAACCTGCAGAGGGTGGAGTAAGAAGAAGCCCAGGGAAACAGCAGCAAGATTTGAAACAACACAGACTTTGGCCACTGGTTGTACAGTCCCAGGACTGGAACAGGGCAGGGCAGGACCAGATTCCCCTACCAGCCACTGGGAAACACTGTGTCTCCTAGGCCTGGTCTATGCTACACAGGAAGGTCGAAGTAAGATACGCAATTCCAGCTATGTAAATTACATAGCTGGAGTTGATGTATCTTACATCATGTTTCCACGCCAGCCACACAGCAGGAGGCCGATGGGGGCAAACATTCCAGTCAGCTTCCCTTATGCCCCATGAGGAGCAGAAGTACCATCGCCAATGGGGGCACCCTCTGAGTTCAGTCTAGCAGATCTGTACTATACCCACTAAATCAAACCCCCGAAGATTGACCATGGCAGTGTAGGGTAGGCGTGCCTCTAGAGAGCAAGAGGGGCTGTGGTGTGAACTCAGAGAGGCAAGGGGGTGTCTGACCAGGCAAAGCTAATTCTTAGATCCATCTACATGAAGGCATCATAGCAGTGAGCATAGACCATCACAAGGGCTACCCCCTGTTACCTAGGCACCAGTTATAAGACTAAAAATGACACTGCATCGGTCAAATTGAGAACGGAATGAATCACCTGGTCCTTGTTTTAGTTATGAGTTATCCAGGAGAAATTTCCCTGGGACAAATAATAGCTAGGCAGGTGGCACACTGAGCATACAATGGCTCATTTGTTTTATATTATAATTTGTACCAGTGTTAGGCCTCTTGGACTGTATCATGTCCCTGTATGAGAGAAAAAGGTGGGATGAAAACTCTGCCAGTGAAGGTAGTGCAACTCCTTTCCATTCAGACTTTGTTACCTCAGGGGCAAGGACCCTGTTCTGGATTTATTTCAAGTAGAGATAGAATTCTTCATATCAGGCAGAGTCTTTCTCTGCAGTGGGCGAGCGCTTGAGCCATGGGAAGCTGCCAGATCCTTTTCCTGCTGCTAGCACATTTGCCCACTGCCTCCCCCTGCCAGAGCACTTCTCTGTTACTAGAGTCTTTTCTTGCCAAGGGCTCAAGCACCACACAGCTAAACATTGCCATGTAGATGGGAAGGCATGACTTGGGCGAGTTGAGAGCCAGCTAGAGAACCAGGCAGAGTACATACTCAGGTACATACCCATACCATTCAAGAACATCTGTATGTACTTGCCTGAGCCATGCTCTTTCTCCAGTGCTGCTTAAAGCTGAGCTAGGAGGGCTATCCAAGCCCATGCTGCCAAAAGAAGTATACGGCAGAGACATAACTTCATGTAGAAAGACATTTTTGATTTTGCAGTTTTTAATGAATAGCACTCCCTATAACAAATGTAACCCAGCAGGTAGCACTGTTAGAAGTCTATAGAAATAAGGCTCTTCTTTTAATGTGCACTTTCGGAGGTGCAACTTTCAAATGAAATAATTCCATTAAAAATGAATTTGTAACTGACCGGCAGTGGTCAGCACTGGACAGTGCAGCACAATACGCATTAAGGAAATCCCCGTCTCACCCAGTGCCCTCCATTAGTAAAAAATATTAACTATTTCTCTTTTCTTTGCCACACAGAGGCCACTTCATGCCTTTGTTACCTGCAATACAACGGTATTGCCTAGATCCATGGTAATTTGTGTCTTGTTTGAGTTTCCATGGAAACTGTGTTTATAGCATTGCTGAATTATTGGAAGAAAAAATGAGTTATAAATAATAAAGAGGCTAATGTTGTTTCCCTTGGTCTTGCTGAACTGCTTCAGGCACCAAGACAGATGAATTGGATAGAAACGGGGGGGAGCAGCTGTAACACTAATGCTTATTGTAGTCAGTTCTAGAAAGCTCGCATTAGTGTTAAAGTTTCATATTGCGACGGTACCAAATTACCTTTTATTAACCATTATAACTACTGACGGTCTGATCTTTCTTAGAAATAATTAGCTATGCTATTTTCACTATAGTAATTTGCAGACTCCAATCCATCTTTAGGAAAAAAACAACCTCCATTTTAGTTCTGGTGTGCATGTTGCTTGTCTTTTCTCTGTTATCCTTCAAGCAGAAAGAAAGGGGATTGGTTGTTTATTTATACTCCTGTTCTGGAGTCCTCTGTGTATTATAGATTATTTCTATCACACCTACTTTAATTTTGTAGATAGATGGAATGTTTTTTATATAAATATTTTCCCCCAAAGAAGAGCAACTCACTCTCCTTCTACAACCAAGTTATTTTGTAGAGACAATGCATCCTTTCTTCTCCTGTTACAAAAACAAATGGCTCCAGGACATATTTGTCTTGACTTTCAGAAGCATTGAGCCTCCATAGACACAACTGATGTCAATGAGACCTGTCAGTGCTCAGCACATTGGAAATTGGTGCACCAAGGACTCATCCTGGGAGATGCTGAGTGTCTTAAACCACTGACCAGCAGTGGTCAGCACAGGACAGTTGAAATCAGGAGGAGCCAAGACTATCCTGCACTTTGCAGAAGGTACATAATGCCTTACAAGATCAGGCCCATTTATTGTTTTTAGAGGTGAGCCTGAATTTAAAATCCAGATCCAAACTCCCCCATTCTTAGATCTGGATTCCAATCTGAACTTTTCAGCTCAGCCCATCACTAGCTGCTGATTCCAATCACAAGACCCTGTATCAGGCAAATGACCCATTTCAGTAGCCTCCCTCTGAACAGGTCCTTCAGAGAAAAAAACCCACATAATGAATAATTATAGAAAAACCATGCAAGAGCATTTTCTTCCTGCTATTAGCTATTGCCCTGTGCTCTAGAGCACAAAGATTTTTTTTAATCCTTTGCCGATCTTATTCTCCGCTGTATCTGGAAAGGGAGTGGCTAATGTTCTGATTCATAGAAATGTCTACATTTATAGCAGCAGGGATGACAGCCCCTATGGGCCCTAGGGCAAGGTGTATGAAGGGAGGCAGTTCCACGCCCCCCTGAAGGGGTGGGGCCTCATGCAGAAGGGGTGAGCCCAAGGGCCAGCAAATGTCAGCAACGCCCACACCATGACGCATTCTCCTACCCACAGCCCTCAGAGCTGCGCAGAGTAGCACTCCAGTGACAATTCAAAGGGGACCAGGACTCAGCCACAGCCACTGTCATTGTAGCAGTGGTGGGGGCCAGAAGCTCTGAGCCCCTTTGAATTGCCAGGCCCCAGGGCAATTTTCTGCTACCCCCGCCTCCCATCAGCAGGCCTGATTTATAGATGTTTCTAAGCTCTTGACCACCCCAGTGTCTTGTCAAAGAGGGGGGGATGGTCTAATGGATACAACACACTGGGTTGCCATACAGATACTCTGGCTTTCATTCCTAGCTCTGCCACTGGCCTGCTGGGTGACCTAGTACAAGTTACTTCCCAGTCCCCATCCCTCAGCTTTCTCATCTGTAAAATGGAGATAATGAAACTGCTCTCCTCAGAAAAAGCACTTTGCGATCTTCTACTGAAAATCTCTGTGTAAGAGTCAGGCATTGCTGTGATGAACATGGCAGTTCCCTGCAATAGCCATGAAAAATCTTACTGAATTAGCTGGAGTAGCTTTGAAGTCAATTTTATTAAAAATGTATGTATTATTGTGGGATTGTATATAACATCTATAGGGAGGAGAGGGGGGACCAGTGTAAACTGTGGGAAGAGGTCTGAACTTCAAAGGACTGTGTGAAACAATGTGGCAGATAAGAATGAATGTTTGGCGCACACAAAGTTATAAGAGGTTAACCAGAAAAACTATAGGGAGAGGAGTATGCTTTTTAAAGCTATGTCCAGAGGATGGGACCTTTGTCTCCTTATCATCTGTTACAGGAGGACAAGATCAAAAGGATAAACTGAATATGGAAAGAACAAGTGATTCATGGGTGTGCTTTATCTGGGCTCACTGGCAATTGTGTCGGTTCTTCTATTGTTTTCATGTATTTTCTGTTCTGCTTTCATCTTAAGAATAAGCATGCTTGTGTAGAAAGAGCTGTGTGATGACCTGAAATTGAAAGCAATTCTCACTGTGTATAACCTCTGGAGAGAAAGCAATGGCCAGATGCTGGGTGAATAGGCACTCTGCCTGGCTGGAGAACTCACATGTAGGCTGGGAACGGTGCAGCCGGGGTATATCCCAGTCAGGAGGGAGAGGCATTGGTCTCTACCCAGAAGAGGTGATGACTGTTGAGCTAAAAGTAGGTGCCGTAGCTGGACCATAAAGAAAATGTGTTTAAACCAGGTATGTCAGGGAAATTGATAAATGGGTTTGCTCCAGACAATGGAAAGAGGTCAACACCTCAGACCAGGTGTGACCAAACTCAATGGGCTATTCCAGGTCTACCATCAGCAATTCCAGGCCCCAGGGGAGAACAGTTAATAGGCCCCCACACATGCACGAGCTGCACCCATGTAAACACAACACATCTGACATTTGGGTGGTGCTGTACCTGTGCTGACTGGTGCCCAGTAGGCTGCCAGCTGCACTGCTGGGCACGCTCTTCCAGCACGGCCAGGGCTGCCACATGCCCACCTGGTAGAGTTGCCAACTATCTAATCCTGCAAACCCAAAGACCTTGGCACCACCTCCCCCCGCCCCATCCTGAGGCCATGCCCATGTCCCAAGGCCACAGACACTCCATCCCTCCTCCCTCCATTGCTCACTCTCCCCACCCTCAATCACTTTTACCAGACTGGAGGAGGGGCTTTGGGTTCAGGGTGCAGATTCTGAGAGGGGGGTTGGATGTGGGGTGCGGACTCTAGTCTGGAGCAGAGGGTTGGGGCTCAGGAATGGGTCAGAGGGTCAGTACTTACCTCCGGCAGCTCCCAAAAGCCACCAGCACACCCCTCTGGCAGCAGCTTTTAAGCCACAGTTCCCAGCTTATTGGAACTTGGAATGTGGGCCGGGCATGGAACCATCCCCCCCAGGGGCCACGGGAATGTGCTGGTCACTTACAGGAGTGGCACAGAGCGAGGACGGGCAGGAAGCCTGCCATAGCCACAGCCCCAGCAGGGGAGACAATAGCATGGCGTCTACACCAGGCAGTATGGTATCCACACACAGCAGGGAAAAGGAACTTTATCTGAGGATACATTTAAAAAAAATACATTTCAAAAGCTTACTGGATGATAAAGAGGGGGGAAGCAGGCCCCTAAGTTGTCCTTCACTGAGGAGTCAAAGAAACCCAGTGCTATGGGCTCCATGTGATGGGTGCTGGCCAGAGGGTCTAGTCAGCCATGCTGGAAAATAGACTTGGTGAGAAACACTTCTTAGAACAAGAGATGATACATTCATGAAAGCAGGTTTTAGTCTTAGAAGCGCGTATTTGCTTTTCTGTATTTGTAACCGAATCTCTATTCCTCATCCTTGGTATCACGGACTCCTATGATTTTGTTTAACATACTTGTTTTACTTTTACTACAAACCAATTCGGTACACTGACTGACGGGAAGGATGTATTAATCCCAAGTAAGCTAACGGATGGCAAGGTATTGTTTCTTCAAAAGGCAATGAACTCTGGGACTTCTGTGAATGTTCAGTAAGAGGGCTGGACATCACAAAGCAGACAATTCTGGGGAAATTCAAGACTGTGAAGGGTGTGACTCTAGGCAACACTATATTCACAGCCTATACACTACTGCACAAAATATGCCTCTTGAAGCCATAGCTCCTTCTAAGGTGCACGCCTGCGCGGGCACGCACCAAGAATTTTAGACCCACCCACCTCCTCAGCAGAGTGGCAGAGTGCCTGCTCAGCTGCTCTGGAGTGGGGCCACATGGTGGGTGGCTGCTCGGCTCCAGGAGCAGCTGAGCAGCCACCATGCAGCCCTGGCCATAGCTT